>CM025789.1:113599540-116079060 GCA_014635995.1 Sarcophaga peregrina
TAAATCATATTAATGAACTAAAAAAAAACGATGTGGAAATATTAAGTAAATTTTAAAATTTTTATTATTATTCTTGTTATTGTTGTTGTTCGTTGTTCATTATTCGTTGTTCATTTTTGTTTATTTATTGCTCTTTATTGCATATTTTACAAATATTTATGTATGTTTGGGCCGTTGTTGATGTTCATTTCATACTTTAATTATTAATTATTGCATTTATATTTATTCATTCATTCATTTTGTTGTTATAGTTGATGTATTTAGTGTTTTAGTTTTATTATTAAAACCGTTAGTACCAGTCACTTTCATATGCAAGTATGTACGGCCGAGTGTTAAACAACAAATAATTAACAAAACATACGTATTTTGTAATTGAAATTTCATTATTCGTACATAATTTATCTTCATTGTAAATGAATTTCATTACGTTCGCTTTATAAAGCTAAATATTAACTATGAAATAAAAATTCATATTAACAAATAAATTATGTATTAGGATAAGCAAATAAATAAATTAGGAAAATAAATCAAATTTTATTACTCATACGGATGGATAATGTTTGGAGAAAAATTCGAAATTCGATTTGGAAATTGGTATTGCAAAATGGTTTTTTAAACCACTCTTACATACGCAATTGAAGGGTTTGAAATTGCTGTCAGGATTACGATCTACTTTTCCCATACCACTTATGCTGTGTGTGTTCATTTTATACACCAGTGGCGGGACCTACAGTTTAAGTCAACTCTGAACCACAGATTAGCAACGAGTATTCAAATCATACTTATGAGTTCTGATATTTATACGCATTCATACTTTTTTTAATATGATAGTCATACTACTCATACCCGAAGCTGCAAGCACTCGTCGTATTCATACTTAACAATACTTTGACTCGTCTCTACTTGACATTTACACGAACTACAAAATAAGTATGATTCGTACACGAGCACTGCAATACTCACAAGAAGATTGTGTGTATGCTTTGCTTGTTGTCTATGTTTTTCCTTTCTTCTTTGTTTGTATATGCAACAACAACAAAGGCTGTAAATTTGGACAAATGATTCGAATCATCGAATCACTTATAAGTATTTTTCTAAATATATGAATCAAAATGAGTAAGCATATATATCAAACATATTTCGAATGTTGCTGAGTTTAATGTCAACGTTGTACTCATACTCATTAATACTTTTACCTTATAAATCAATGTTGTAGCGAGTACGAATGAATCAGAGTAATGGAATTTCAATTCTGTTAATTCACTCATACTCAAAATTTCATGAGTGCTTATGAGTAGCGGAAAAGCGATTCATTGCTGATCTCTGCTCTGAACGATAGATTTTTAAAAAAAATTTTCATGGCAATTTTATTTAATCTCAGAGTTTTTGCAAGAAATCTCCTAAGTGGCAGTCGTCGAAGAAATATTTTTTCTTTCATAATTTCGTTCTGATGTCTGACCTGGTGTTTGAACCGTGGCCTTACGTCTAATAAGCCAACACACTATTTGCTAGACTACGGCCACTCTTAATGCTATTTTAATGAAAGCAATTACCTTGTTTATGTATGCATCTAGGATTTTTACAAGCCAACTGACTGAAATATATAGCGCTTTAGAAGGCAATAGCTTGTAAAGAGCTTCTTTTAAATTTCGAAGAACATATAATTGGAAACCTATCGTTTCGAAGTAATAAAGTACTACACCAACGTAATCTATTGTACAGCCTTTAACGATATAAGGTATACCAGTAATGTATGTATTTGCTAAACGTCTTACTTTCAAAAATTTGTTTGATGTTGTTCGGTGTCAGTGAAGATATTCACCCATAAAAGCATTTACGGCCTAAAGCGCACTTATGACAGATGCAATAAAACTTTCAGAATGACATGTCATAGAAGAAAGCATCATATGAGCATATCGCAAATTGATTCGACAAAGCAGCAGCGCAATGTAACGAAACGTTGTAACAACACCCATCCAATATATTCATTTTATTTGTTGAGACACCATATACATGCACATGCATATTAATAACTGGGAATTTAAGTAATTTAAAGATAAAATTTCCCC
The DNA here is from genome assembly GCA_014635995.1 of Sarcophaga peregrina. Taxonomy (NCBI): domain Eukaryota; kingdom Metazoa; phylum Arthropoda; class Insecta; order Diptera; family Sarcophagidae; genus Sarcophaga; species Sarcophaga peregrina. Next base: position 113,601,610 of record CM025789.1, read on the forward strand.
TTTTGAATTTAAAACTTAAAAATCTATAAAGGATAACGCGATATAACCAGACGTCGGCACAGAGAGAACATGATAAAAATGTGAGTGCATTTGTGAGAGGCATATGTATAAGCCAGAGGAAAATTGTTAGTAATATTTTCAAGTGTAACCTAATAATGTATTCATGTTGTGGAATATAGAAAATGTACAGCGCCAAATCCCTAAAGACTCCATATTTAACTTTACAAATATTCTTCCAAAAATGGAGATCATTTCTCATTGTTATTAGTGAATCTCATTAGAAAATAGTGAATCTCACTTGTAATTTTTCTTTGGGTGTATAATTTATAAGTCGCCATAGTCTAGTAGGTAGTGTGTTGGCTTATTAGATGTAAGCCAGAGTTCGAGCCCCAAGCCAGACACCGAAGCAAAAAACAAAAAGTATTTCTTCGGTCATTTCCTTTTAGCACACAACATAAGTGGTGTGAGAAACTAGGCCAATAATCCTGACTGCTGGGTTGTAATGACCAATTATGTATGAATGTATGTATAATTGATATTCAAAAAAAATTTCAAAAACATACGACGAGAACCTGCTTCATTGAAAGCTGGCAAGTTACTAAATTTACTCTTTTTAACGAACATTGTTGATATTTGTGCCCTAAGTGTGTAAAAAGCCGAAGATCATCTTCCCCTGAGATAAATTGTTGTATACAACATTAATGCTCTTGCTCTTGTTGTTGTTGTTGTTCTTTTATTGTTAATTTGTTTTCTAACGGTTTTCGAACAGTTATTGGGAAATAGTGTTTTCGGTTTAATTTTCAAAATTAAAAAAAAAAGTAAAAAACAAAACGAAATCAATTTTAAACAATTCAAATTAAATTTAATATCCCTTCATTAAGCTTTGGTTTACAAAATCAGCACGAATATAATGAGCAATGCAAACATCAATAGTAATAGCACCATCATCAACAGCAACAGTTGCCAATCTTAAAGACATGTTGTTGTTATTGTTGTTGTTGTTGTTGTTGTCGTTTTCGTCATTGATGTTTTGATAATGTTGCTGATGGAAATGGGAATGAAAATGGCAAATAATGTAAAATGAAAAATCCAAATCCAACTTTCAGAAATCTTCAGACACACAAAAACAAAAACGAACAACAATAACAATAACAACAACAACAACATAAACAACAAAAGAAAAATTTAAAGCCTTAAAGCTAAACATTTAATAGATTTTTTTGCTTTTTTTTTATGTATGCTGGTGTTGATGTTGTAGATGTTGCAATTGCAAAACAACAACATAAAACTGTCGAATGTGAAAAGTTCGGCGTATATGTATGTGTATGTAAATGCATATGTATATGTACATGTGTGCATGTGTATATGTGTGTTTGTGTTTCATTGTTTCGTTTATTATTATGTTTTAGTTTTAGTTTTTATTTTTTGTATTTTTTTGTGGGGTTTTTCTATGGAAATGACATGAGATATCCAATCCTAATCCGTTTGAAAAGAAAAAAAAAACCTTCAAAATTGAAAACAAAAAAACATCAAAAACAACAGCAACAACAACAGCAAAAAATCATACCACACTTGGTTTACATTTTAGTTTCAGATCGTTTGTTTCAGTTTGCTTTGGTTTGCTCAACTTGGTTTTAAATTTATAAAGACAGCAACGATTACAACAATAATCAAAAAAAAAAACAAAAAAAAAAACTCACAGAATTTGCATGAAAATTACCAAATTAAACGTGACACAACAATTTACTTTACATTTTGGCATTTTATTTTCCTTAATTTTTATTAAAAAAAAACCGAAAACAGAAAACAATTCAAAATTCATACCAATTGCACATGCATACACACGAGTTTTCCTTAAAGTTGGATTCTATTGTGGTGTTGTCACTGCTAGTTACCCCAGCACACCACAGATAGTACATAAGCAGTGAGAGATGAAAATCAAAGACAAGAAAAACAGAACAGGGGGTCGTTAAATCGTCCAATAAACCTTAAGGGTCATGTTAATGGTTTTCTAGAAAAGCCAGTAAAACATTTTGACTTCAACTACAACTACAACTGCAACTGCAACTGCCTGTATATGGTAAAGCCTATCTTCACTTCTTTTTTTGTTTTTGTTTGTTTCGTTTTGAAATCGTAAAAATTGAAACAAAAAAAGAATAAAAGATCCTAAATGAATGGAAAGGGGAAACTGAAAAAGCGAAGTGGTAGGGAAGTTAATCAATCATATTTTGAGTACAGAAAGGAGGAAAGAACAAGAAACGTAAAGAAAAGCAAATTAGGCAGTCAACAACATTTAGGCCAAAATGATTATTTACCCGCTGCTCTTTTACATTCCCTTATAAAATGCGATAACAATAGTATCTCATGGATAAAATATATGTGAACGTGTATGCCTTATAGTGACAACTAACAAACGGCAGCAGCAACGGCAGCTACACCAACAACATGCAACATTAAGACACCTTCATTATTATCGTATTTATTTATGATTTGTTAGAATCATGAAATAATACCACACCACATAAATTATTTACTCTTAATGCAGTTGTTGTTGTTGGTGTTTACATAGCTTATGGCAATAAGATTTTTATTCGACTACAGAAATGTACGTGTCTTTTAACTCCCAAAGTATTTTTCCATCACAATGCAGTTAGTATTCCTTTACGATTGTGCAACGAAATGTTGCAAACAATTTTCAAACTAATCATGCAGTTAAACACACACACACAGATGGATACATACATACATATACAGTAAGGCCCCGCTTAACGCTGTTTCAGTATAACGCGTTTGCAAATGAAACGGCCATGCACTAATCAAAAGCGATGCGACGGTGTATATTATGCATCTTTTTCAACGCTATTTTGGTAGTCTATTCAGAAAAATGATTCCAACTGTATTTTCCGCAGTTACAATCACAGTACGAAAGCATCTTTCCTGCATCATCGTTGATTTATTAGTTGTCATCAACGTTACTAGGTGTATACGTATTAAGTTGCCTCATTTAATGCTGTTTCGTTTAGCGCTGGAACTTATTAAAACGTATAACCGCGTTAAGCGGGGTCTTACTGTATATAGACGGATAGATTATGAGATCAATGAATGACTGACTAGTTAGATATTGCATGGTGAGTAGAGCGTAGAGGGGTAGAGTGGGTGACAGGTTGAGTATTGCAAACACAATGAGAAACTAAGACATCATTATTGAATAACTGACATTCGAATTTAAAATACACTTGAAGAGAAATAAATATCTACGATGGATGTCTACTTTATTACATAAAAACTTAAAGCATATTTATCTCCATAACTCCCGCCCGATAATATGACATCTTCGAACAGGGTTTATGAATACCGCGTGGGATCTCAATGGGTCCAGGGGCAGAGAGCATTTCAAGAAGCCACAAAGTGAATAAATTGGTGAAATGTGACTATTAGCACCATTAGGTCTATAACTTAGGAAAATCATGGAAAACCTGCGGGCTTATAATCAGACATCGGGACAAAGAGAACATGATAAAAATGTGAGTGTATTTGTGAAAGGCATGTGTATAAGCCAGAGGAAAATTGTTAGTAATATTTTCATGTGTAACCTAATAGTGTGTTTATGTAGTGGAAAATGTACATCACCAAATCCCTAAAGACTGTGTATTCAACTTGGCAAATATTCTTCCAAAATGGAGAACATTTCTCATTGATTTCTCATTAGTAGATCTGATTAGAAAATAGTGGATACAACTGTAATTTTTCTTCGGTTGTTTAATTAATATACAAAAAAATTTCAAAAAGAAGCTATGAGAACCTGCTTCCCTGAAAGTTTTCAAGCAGCGGAATACATTTTTAAGCTCTTTTTAACGAATAATATTGACTCTCGTGTCCTATGTGTGTAAAAAGTCGAAGATGTTCATCCCCTGAGAGACATTGGTGTCGACGTCTAGTTATAATTAACAATAAGTACTATTAATGGATTTAATCATAACAACAGCATATTGGCAGCTTGAGATACTATCAACATAATGTTAAAAATCATGACAAGGACGGATACAGGACGATTGTATAGTCTGTTCAAACACCAAAGGACTATTATGGGCACTCATGCGGGATGTGCATTGGCCTGGACATAGTATGTCCAGCTGTCATTGCAGCTTATCTATGTTAGTCAAGCAGATTGCTTTCGATTTTTAGCAATTTCGACTTTGAATCGTTAAACTGTAAGTCCCACCATTGAAGGATAAAATTTATTCATATAACATGGCTGGCCATGATCTTGACTAAAGGATTGCAGTGACCCATAATATACGCAAGTGGGCAACGGATAAGTGAGGCCATCTTTTCAACGAATTTAAAATTTTTTTTTTTTGTTTGGAGGATTTTTTATAAAAATGATCTCTCTCTTGCAGAGTGTTTTTAAGTGCCCATATGTACATACATTTTGTAAAACAACTCAATCAATCACAAATCGATGTTTCTATTAATTTTTTAACCGAATGCTAATACTAATGCTGATGATGATGATGTCGTTGTTTGTGGTTATTAATGTAAACGTTGTTGTTGCTGTTGTTGTTGCAGTTACAATTGCAATTTGTTTGCGGCAAATAAGTCGTCTTATTGACTCGTACATTCATTTCAAACGATTTACTTTTCTAAAACGCTACAAATATTTCCTTTAATGTTGAATTTTTGTTCGTGTTGCTGCTGCTGTTGCCAGTAACGATATCTCAATTAAGTTAAACAACAACAACAACTATAGTAAGATCAATATTATGCTCTACAATATGAAACAGAATGACTCAATGATATACTGTGAGCGTCAAAATAAAGTGAACACCACATAATCTTATAGAAAAGATTTCATTAAATATGCTTTAATGACAGACTTCAAAAAAAATGTGTTACAAAATTTATTAATAACTAAAGCAAAATAGAAATTATTAACAAAAAAAAAAACTGAAAAACTAAAGAACTTAAAAAATTAACTCACTTTTAATGGAAAAGTACAATATTTTTCGCATAAAAATAACATCAACAGTGGCATCATCCAATGCAAAATGCAATAACCTGTTCATTGTACCCTTTCAAGTATCCTTTAAAGCAATTGCAAGTTTCAAGTTTATTTTTGAAAGAGGTAAAATAGCGAAAAACTTACTATGGGAAGAGAGAAATCATATTAGATTTACATTGAAAATGGAAATCCCTGTACAATAAAAAAATAAACAAGTATGCCAAATACAATACTTTTGAAAATACCAAGAGCTATAGTAAAGGAAATAAAGGCAAATCGTACTTGTAGTGCTGTAAAAGTGGCTGAAAATATTGCAAAAACCTCTGCAGAGCCAGTGAGCGCAAGTACTGCCAGAAGATCTTGACATATTAAAGGTTAGCCAAGTCAAACGTTTAAATATCGCCAAAAAAAAAAAAACAATCTATAAACCAGCCTCAAACTTTTTGAAATAATATTCTTTTCAGTGATAAAAGCAAGTTTAAGAAATAAAAACGACGCCTTTAGCGATAAACATGGAACAAAAATGGTAAAGCAGGGCGGATCTATGGCGGCATCAGAAGTTGGTAATCTGATATAGAATCTACAATGAAAAATTAAGATTATCTAGATATTTTGAAACAAAATGTAGACCCTAGTGTAGAGAAATTAGAACTGGATGTTTCAACAGAGCAATGATCCTAAGCCTACCTCCAGAACTGTGAACAATATTTGCTTAATCATTGTCCGAAAACTCTGGATCATCCACCACAATCCCCAGACCTTAATACCATCGAGCACCCGAAGGGAATATCTCGCCAAAAAATTTGAGATAGAAATATTTCTATTAAGGATCCACCCAATGATGGAAGGAAATTCCAGCCAATTTTACGAAAAAACTTTACTTGATTCAATGGCTAGACGATTATCAGCTGTGATAAAGTCAAAAGGCTTATAAACAAAATTTTAAATACAATTTTTTAGACAATATTAATATTGATGCAAAAATTATGGTACATTTCCGCTTAAAGTGAATTAATTTATTAAGTTGCTTAGTTTTTCAATTTCTTGTTAATGAATTTTATTTTTCTTAAGTTATTGATGAATTATGTAAAATTTTTTTCCAAAACTTTGCCATCAAAGTCAATGTAATTAGACTGTTTTTACAAGATTTTAAGGTGTTTACTTTATTTTGACGCTCACTGTATATGTAAGAACGTATGTGTGTAGACAAACGTCTTAGCCTCGGTGTGGACTCATTGCTCTAGATTGAGTATAAAATTCTTAGAATGCTACGAACATCGAACGTATCCAACATCAAACCACAAACAATGTTTTGTTGCATGCGTAGGTTATTGAAATTCGACAGCAGGCACTCGTTAAGTTGTTTAGTTTACGTACAATGCATACATTTTTATAAATGAATGTGTTTCAAGTGACCTGAGGCCGCCATTTTAAGTTTTTCTTCAAACTAAACTAGAATGCAATTTTTGTTTCCGTTTTTTTTGTTTTTGTTTTATTTTTTTCTGGTAAAAACTGTGGGATTTTTATTATTTTTCTTAATAATTCTACTGTTAAGTGTGTTTACTTTTACTTACACTGCAGTAGTTAGTAGTTGGTTGTACTGTGCAGTTGAAATGACCTCGCGTACTAAGCAAAGTTTTATTGCAAAAGTTTTCAATAAAATTTTAAGGAACAAAAATTGATTGTAAGTTTTGATGCTGGCATTTGGTTGTTGTTATTTTTGAAAAAAAAAACAACAAAAAAAAAACTAAAAACTACAAAAAAGAAAAATAGAAAGTTGTTGTTTAATACGATATAAAAATAAAATGTTTTTATTTTTATTGTTTTTATTTTCATTTGAAGAAAATGTGGTCAATTTTATTATAATTTTTCGCTTTTTTTCTCAATTTCAATTTGTTGCTTTTGCTGTTGTTTTCCTTAATGCACGTGCAACAATTATTGTTGTTGTTTTTTTTGTTTTTAGTTTTTGTTTCTCTGTCTTAAACAATAATAATTTTAATAATAGAAAAACCCAACAACAAACCAGAAAAGAAATATTCACATTATTTTCTATAAAAAAATAAAATAAAAAAAAAATCAAAACAAAAATAAACTTTCACTGGCAATTTTTTTCCCCGTAATTTTGAATTGTTTTTTTTTTGTTTTGTTTTGTTTTAACATTGCAGCACAACTCATAATTTAAGAAAAGAGGAACTGACCAGACAAAGTCTGCCTCGTATTGTAGACCGCCCGTTCATTACATGCAGCTCATTACTATTTTTGTTGTTACGTCGTGCCCGAGATCGGGTCAAATTTGATTAAAAATTTCTTTTTAATGAAAATGATTTCAAAAACAAAATTAAAAAACCAAAAATAAGAGAAATATTAAAGAAATTCAATCATGAAACCATGAAAACACATGTGTTTTAACATTGTTCTTCACTTCTTTCATTATTTTGAGGGAAAAACATTTTTTTTTTCGAAGAAAAAATTAAAAAAAAAAAGAAAATAATTTTAAATATTTATCTTGATTTTAATGTTGCAATAAATACATTTTAATTTAAAAACATTTTTGTCTTCTTTCATTGTAAATTAAGTGTAAAGAATTTTCATTTTTTTTTTTTCTCAAATATTTTGTTTTCAAATTTTTAATACAAGTTTTGAAAATATTTTTTACTTTTTAATTTTTTTTTTGAGAACTATTCGTGCAGAACTGTGCAAATGAATATTATTTTTAAATAAAACACGACCGTCAAAAATAATTTTCTTTATAAACACAATCACAGTCTTACGAATTATTTTTTGTTTTTTAAATGCAATACGTTATGATGTACATTTCATTTATAAACAGCTGTGTATGGGTCTGAATCGAAAATCTAGAATCCACAATTCGAAATTGATCGATTATTAGGACACTAAGGAGCCACTAAAATACTGATGAACTTCAGGGGCAATAATTTTGCTTTGAAGAAAACAAATATTTTTCAGCGATCAATTGAAATTATGCCAGTGATTTATGATACCAAATAAGTTATCATTTTAAAGTCAGTCCATAATACAACATCATTTGACTTCAATTCTCTAGCACCTCTATTAATGACCCAATCGCATTATGAAACAGAAAAAATTGATAATTGCTCAGCAGTTTATTCAACCATTGATCAAGTGAATCACATTGTTTGAGTGATTGAAAATGGTTTTGAAGAAAAACAAAACACAGTCCGCGATAAGGGTTTCGAAGTAAATTCAGAGAATTGTGTTCCGTTAAAACACAATCACATACTTTCCATTACTGGAGGTAAAATTTTGATGGAACGCTTACACTTAACGAAAAGGCACGAGCTAGAAATGAAATACAGAAGTATTGACTTATGCGCACTTTTTCTAATCGAACGAAAAACAATCGTATCTAAACCCATATGGGCTTTTGGGATCATACTATAAGGCAGCAGCAGAATGTGTAAAAAAGTGCATTGGCTCTCAAGAATTGAATGTCTATCCATGGAAAGCATTCAAACTTATGCTGTAGATCACTCCATTGGACCATTATTGACCTCTTTTAAGCGTATACATATGAACTGAAAGAAAAATTTCCTTACGTTTGGAAAATAAGACGAAAATTGGAGGTTACGGATGGACTACCCACGCCGTAGCAAACATAGTATTTAAAAAATTAATAGCGGACATTGATTTGTCACGCAAAATAATTTTTTTTTCATTATCACAATTTTCCTATGCACGCTGGCGCACGTCATGGCAGAAAATGTATTTTAAACAAACAATTAAAGAAAGCGGGCGCATCTTCTTAATTTAGATTCAAAAGGAAAAAGTCCCTTACAAAATTACGACATTAAATAGGATTCCCCGTGAAATGAAACGAATTTAAAGTTTAACCCGGATGATGGCAAACAACACGGGGATCTCCCTTTAACACACAAAGCAAAAAAGCCAAGAAACACAAAATCTGTTAATAATTCTCAGAAATTACGTTTTATCTCTGTGGTATTAAATTGTCTTTCTAACACATGCATACATACATCCATACATCATACATACGTGTGTATGTATATTATTTAGAAATTAATTAAAATTTTATTAAAATAATCTTTGTTTTTGATTTTTCGAAATTTCTGTTTTTTATTTAATCACATACGTTCAGTTCAAAAATTTTCGAAGCTGTTTAATATTTGGAATACATTTTGTTTCGTGTAAATAATTTGTATTACAATTACAACAAAAACAACATGTTCTAGTAAAAATTAAAAAAAAAATTACGTTTATGGCGTTTACGTTTACGTCACCATTTGATTATTTTTAGTTTTTTTTGTTGTTGTTGTTATCGTTGCAATTTTTTTTTAATTTCAATATGTTTAAGTCATAGAAGTTTTTATTTTTATTTCATATTCATTTTCATCCTCTCTTCCATGTAATGGGTGATTTTTTAAGAGCTATAGGAACATTTTTCAAAAAAAAAAACACAGAAACTTCAGAAAAACGCATGAAATCTTTATTTGAATCGATAGTACGGTCCATATAATTTAATGTTTGACGATTATTTCATGCAAATGTTGTGCACGACTGGGCACCAAATGGGCCAACCGCTTAGTCCAATTTTGGCAATCCCTTTCCAACATTTCATCCAATTTCTCACGAATAAATGCTTTAATGTTGTCTTCCAATTCGTCAATTGAGGTGGGCTGACATGAGCTTTAACTTAGGCCTAAAAAAAAATAGTCCAAAGGCGTTAAATCGCACGATTTAGGCGCGATTGACCGGTTCCGAACGTGAAATAAAATGTTCACCAAACTCGAACTCTCAATAATTCCATTGTTACGCGTGCTGTGTGGCATGTGGCACCGTCTTGTTGAAACCACATGCCATGCAAGTCAAGCTCTTGCATTTTGGGCAAAAAAAGTTGAAATATCATCTCACGGTAGCGCTCACCATTCACAGCAGCTTTGAAGAAGTACGGCTCCAATGATGCCACCAGCCCATAAACCGCACCAAATTGTGACTTTTTCTGGATCCATTGGTAGCTTTTGCAATGCTTCTGTCTGATCTTCACTCCAAAATGGACAATTCTGCTTATTTACGTATCGCCAAAAATAACCTTCCATAAAATGGAAGAAGAGCGGTATGAACTTTCTTAACAGAGCACGCATTTTGATAATAAAATTCCATGATTTGCAAGCGTTGTTCGTTTGTAAGACGATTCATGGTTAAATTATAGAACAAACTAAAGATGTTTGACAGTGAAACAAAACACGAAACTTCCGTGAGCTGTTTTAACCAGTGTTGCCAAAAAGATAATAGCTAAAAAATCACCCGTTAGTATTTAATATCGTTTTCTATTTCTATTTTTTATTTTTTTCTAAAATGTCGTTGATTTGTATTATTATTGTTATTGTTGTTGTTGTTATTGTATCTTTACGTTTTTTATTGTGTCTTTAATTACACGTTGACTGTTTTTTTTTTCTATTTCTTTCATTGTGTGTTCAAGATTATAATAGAGAGGGAGAAACAAAAAACATCAATTGTGGGGATTTTTTTTTCAGTGTTTCTCAAACGGGGTTTTTTTAAGGTACTTACATAAATTTAAAGAGTAAACCAGCGTTGCCAGAAGCTTTGAGAAGAAAATCATCTTATGCAGTAAATAAATCATCAGTTTTATGGAAAAACTTATCATTTTTTAATAGAAAATTTTATTTAAAAATTATAATTAATATATATTGCTTAACAAAAAAATAAATTCAAAAAGTTTTATGAAGAACTTTTAGCAATAATTGGCGAATTTGCACGACTTTGTAGCGTGTATGTTGTATTAAAAAAACTTTTTGTTGGTGAACGCTCAATGCTATTGGTCAGCCTTCTATACAAGCAGTTGTATCGTTGTATTAAGTGTATTGTTGGAAGATTATACAACAGTTTATGCTTGTTGTTGATAATTTTCATTTAAAATCCGATACTCTTATACACAATTTTTTCATATGTTTTTCAAAAGTGATGTTGGTTTCATGCTATCAAAATGTGTGAATGAAAAAAACCTACATTTGGAATACGAAATACACAATGCAGCAAAGGATAGAGCGTTTACAAATAACCAAGTGTATTCAATACAACATACACGATACAAAGTCGCATGAATTGCCTATATGTAGAGTTACTCGAGTGTATTTTCATTGTCGCACCATGTTAAATAGTATTATTATTATTGTTGTTGTTGTTACTGTTATATTTACAAAAAAAAAAAGAAGGCGAATTTCATTTAATTCATTTCTTTAATTTTTTTTTTTTATAAATTATTTAAATTTTTCTTAATTCATTATAAATGTGTAACACTATAGAGGCGTGTATTTGTTTTATTTTGTAATCAAAACTTTATTTTGTAGCACATATTCTTGTGATAAACATAGGAAAACTAATATTGAAATTCAGATGCAAATTATTAAAAACCAAAAACGAAAAAAATTTAAAAATTTAATCAACTTGTGTGTGTGTATGTATTTACATATTTACAAAATTTTGTAAACCAGTTTATGGACAAAGAAATCATTTTGAAGTCATGTATTGCCTAAAAATATTTAAATTGTACCCTCTACTGTCAAAAACGCCGAGGGTAAATAAAAATGCCGTTTAAAGTTTCTAAAAAAAAACTGTCGTTCAGAGTCGACTTTAAACTATAGGTCACGCAAGTGATGTATAAAATTAACGCACACAACATAAGTGACTTGAGGAACTAGGTCGTAATCCTGATCAAAGTGTTGTAATGGCCAATTGTGTATAAATGTGTGTGTAAACATTGAAGTAATCACAATTTGTATGCAAAAACCCTTAAGCCATCCTTCACCTTAGCCACTGCTTAGACGCCTCCTTTGTAAAAATTTAAGACAATAAAATATTGAATTATCGAGTATGTGCGGTTTCAAATTGGAGTTCATTTTTCAATTGGAGTTTGGAGGTGTCTGCTGAAATTGGAATACTAAATAATAATATGCGGTATCAAATTACAACATATATAATGTTTGCATCATACCTTCCCATCGAAGAATTCTCAGTTACTTTTAGGCAAATAAATGTGTTACCATTTTAATCGAAATCAAATGTCTGACCGTAACATAAAAGCTCATAATGGAGAAATCCCTTTTAAGCCAACATTAACTTTCCTGTCGTCAAACCTAGCTTATGTAACGTCTAACCATTATTGCCGTACGTAATACCCTTTTCCCATCATCCTCAATTCGTATTTTAATGCTGCGATATCGTTCTAGTTTAGCAGTGAATTGCAAAATGGAAAAATTTCCACAATAAAAAATTCTAATCCCTGGTAAATATATCTCCCAAACATACATACATAATTGGCCATTACAACCCTTCAGTCAGGATTACGACTTAGCTTCTCAAACCACTTATGTTGTGTGCGTTAATTTTATACATGAGTAGCGGGACCTACAGTTTAAAGTCGAATCCGAACGACAGATTTTTGAGATTTTTCAGAGTCTTTGCCAGAAATCTGCTGAGAGGAAAAAAATATTTTTCGTTTCTTGATGTCTGACCTGGGATTCGAACCCGGGCCTTTTGTCTAATAAGCCAACACACTACCCATTAGACCACGGCGACTTCAAAAATATATCTCCCATGTTCCCGAATATTTTGTTTTACAGACGGACAGTTTGTTATTAGTGAAGCAGTTTTTTATTAATTTTTTTTTTTTACTGTAGATTAATAAGAACAAAAGCTATAAATTGGAATCTAAATTTGGAAACTGGAAACTTCAAGCAATGTTCCCGCGGTGCAATCCTTAAGTGAACGACTTGTAGGAATACGAACTGGACTGGATTTTCTGTACGTTTTTGGCGAAAAATATTCTTAATTTGAACCAGTTTCTGTAAGACGAATGGTTTCAAATGAAAATCTGTTTCAAGGAAACACAATTGCTTTTCGTAAACCTTAAAAGAATTTTTTTAATTTTTTTTTGTTTTTTTTTTTGTATTCGTTTTCTAACACTGGTAAAATAATCGATCGCTAAATCGAATGAAATTGAAATAAAATTTTTTCTCGACTTAATATTTCTATTACCTTTTGATTTTTGTTGTTGTAATTTTGTAAACAAAACCTTTGTTATCGCCGACATGTTGTCGAGACTTTAATCCATAAATCCAGTACCATACTGTATGCACACACACACACATATGTATACACAATGTAACTTTATGATGCCTTACATAGAGTAAGGTAAGTAAGAGTAATATAACAACAACAACAACAGCAACAACAACAAAAGAAATAAAATTAAATCATATTGCAAAAGAAGAAAAAAACGAAAACGAAGAAATAAAGAAAAAAAAAATAGAAAAACTTTAAATAAGATTAACAAACCAGTTGACCTCATAACGACTTGTTAATTAATAATTGAAAACATGTCGCGCAGCAAGGCGACACCAGCCGGCGAAAGTTTAGAATCAAGAATTGGTTTTTATAACAAACACATATCCATACATACATACGTACATGCATATGTAACATATGCATACATGTATGCTTGTGTGTATGTACAGTGATGTGAAAAATAATAAGGACACAAATGTGCAGCAACTATATTCAACTATAAAATAAGTAAAATGAGAGAATTGCTAAAAAGTAACTGTATTAATTTTCAGCTAATATATTACAAAAACGAATTCCATTATGTTCTATAAAATTTTTGTTTTTATTTGAAATTTTTTTTAATAAATTTAACTTAAAATACAAATTCACCCTGTGAAAAAAAAAGAAAATAAGGACACTTCGTGTTATTGCCTAAAAAAATTAAAATATTACATAAAAAAGAAGAGATCCACAATTAATACTGTCTTTAAGTGATTAATATTTTGTTGAGGCGCCGTTATTTTTTAAAACTGCTTGGCATCGTCGGGGCAACAAGGTTTTGACAAACTGAAATTGGTATATCATTCAACGCAGTCTGAATTAATTCCCATAGCTGCTCGCAATTCGTGGGGCACTTTCCTCTAATTGAAGTTTTCACTATGTTCCACAAATTCTTGATCGGATTTAGATCGGGAAACTGAGCAGGACATTCTAATAAATTGATCTTATTATTCACAAACCACGTCTTGGTGCACTTTGCCGTATGTTTGGGGTCATTGTCCTGTTGGAACACCCATAGCAGCGGCATAAGGAAGCATACAATTCTGTAGAATGTCAACATAATCTGTTGCTTTCATAATGCCCTGTATACGATACAGTGGCCCAACACCATAGTAGGAAAATGACCCCCAAACAATGATGTTGCCACCGCCGTGCTTTACTGTGGCTTCATAGTGTATTTTGAGTTGTATTCCGTATTAATATCCGAATTAAATAAATTAATTTTTGTCTCATCCGACCAGAGAATATTTCTCCATTTTTCTTAAGGCCAGCATGCGTGCTCTTCAGCAAATTTTAGCCTTTGTTGTACGTTCTTTTTCGATAACATTGGTACTTTTCTGGCACTATGAGCTTTAAGGTTCTCTTTAATTAGTGTTTTTCGAATTGTTGATGAGGCAATGTCAATGTTTAAATCATTTTTTATCTGTTTCGATGAAATAAATAGATTCTTTTTTACACATCGAACAATTCCACGTTTTACTGCAGGTGTAATTTACGGTTTTCTACCACGAGTTTCTCTTACAGGAATCCATTTGACTGCATTTTCTACCATTGTTTTTGAAATTCCAAGCAATCTAGAATTTTTTCTATAAGAATTTCCATCTTTATGTAAATCTTTAATAGTTTTTCGTAGTACAGGGTCACAGTGCTTAGATTTTCCCATTTTTCCCTAAAAGACTACGAAATTAAGCTGTTTTTAAGTTTGAATTGAATTTAAAATCACTTTTCTTAACTTTGGTACACCAAAAAAAATTTTAAAAACTTTGATATTAATTTATTTTAGTTAATCGACAAACTGTCCTTATTAATTCGCACAACCAAAACCAAAACAACCTTTTTTTATTAAATGTATTCAAAATCTATGAATTTTTGTAACGGAACATGTTTTTGTAATATATTAGCCGAAAATTAATACAGTTACTTTTTATCAATTCCCTCATTTTACTTATTTTCTGATCAAATATTATTGCTAGACATTTGTGTCCTTATTATTTTTCACATCACTGTAGATAGAGTATGTGGTAAAAATAATTTCCCGACATTGGAAGAGTCAAAGTTGTGTTAGCTTTATACGTACAATTTTAATGGAATTTTTAAAGAACAGAAAAAAATATGATTTCTAATGTTGATGACCATTTCAAAGAATATTTTTTCTTAATTTTCATTTTGCATTTCAAGTAAAATAACGATAAATTGTGTTAACAAACAAACAAATAATAATAAAGGAATTAAGTTTACGGAAGTAAACAATCGATGCCGTTTTATTGTCTATCATCAATAAAATGAAATTTAACAATCAAATATTCAAATTGATTGTGTATCCTTCTTTATGCGATTTGGAAGACGAAGAAATAACATTAAATTCGTTATTTTAATTACCACAAAGAGACTCCATGATTGTAATAGGCAAATTTAAACAACTTTCAACTTTAAATACGATAATTTATACGATGAATTTGGTAAAGAAAAAAAAAACCGAAAAGAAAATCTCGTAATGTGATTGTAAAGTGATTGTTGCTTGACGAAAATGAAAAATAAAAATTTAACTAGAAAAACATTTAAAAATTTCGACATCACAAATTCGATTATAACTGTCAAATGAAGCGAATAATGACTAACATGTACATTGGCTTCATGCACAAGCACGGTCATAGTAACTTACAAGATTCCTTACGTTCCCAAACCAACCTTGTACTTTTTGGTATACAATGATATGTTATGAACAGGCGAATCAAATCATGTGTGATTTTGGGCAAATGATGCACTTTCTTATACTATGTACGTATGTAAGTGCAGCTTACCTTACGGTGAAATGTGTTGAGAAAAAGTTATGAAACAGTATGAGACTGCCTCCCTATCCTGGGTGTAGATACGTAGAATTATCCTTTTACAAGGTAACATTAATGAGTCTGAAACAGAAAGAAAAATTGAAGCATTCTTTGCTGTTTCTCTACTAATTTAACGCCCAGATCTTTCACCTTATTGAATATACTATAAATTGTCGATCATCTGAAATCGTTTACTCCTTATCTCACTTAATTCGATAATTTTTTAAAAGAGTTTTTCTTGCTAAAAGAAAAGTAAAGTTTGTTTGCAGCCAAGCAATAACGTTAAAGTATAAAACTCTGCTTTTTAAAACAAAGTTAAGAAATAAAATTAGTTCCTTAAAATGCTCCACCCAAAAAGAGTGAACAACATATATTCCAACATTTTCATTTGGGTTAATTAATATTTTTCTTTATGTTTTTTTGTTCTCTGAAACATTATGATGCAATACATATGTGTATCTGCGCATATTTTATTATGTTTTTCTTTTCAAATTTTGGATCTATTATTGTAAAAAAGAAAAAAATAAATCCTTACTCATATTGCCAATATTTTAATTAAACTTGTGAAAACTTTTTTCGCACACTGTACATAAAGGAATACAAATACATAGCAAATGGAAATGTAAAACTAGATTTTAATGATTATCATTAAATAAAAATCCGGTAAAACAGAAAAACATAAAACGTTTGATTTGATTTTACATTAAAATTTTTCAAAAACAGGAAATAAAAACAACTTTTTTGTATTCTCTTTGCATTTCATTTCCAAACGTTTCATTTTAACTTGACATTTCGAGTCATAATTTCTTGTTGTAAGTGTATAAGCATGTTTTTCAAACTCATACAAAAACTAAAAATATAGTATAGCTAGTATATATTACTAGCTGACCCGGGGATCTTCGTCCCGCCCAAAATTGATTTGTTTTATTGCTCAAAACAGGTCACATTATACATTTATTGTAATACGTTGCATAATACTATGTTCAGACACACACTTATATTGCGTAAATCGCAATATTTCATATAAAATTTCAATTAATTATTGCTCAATAAATTCATAAATTGTTATAATATTGATTCAAAACTTCAAATACAACACTGTCATAAGTACGTTCAGTGAGCATATCGCATTTTTCCGAACACTTTCTATTAATATTTGACAATTCAAATGTAAACAACGACAGTGCCATAAGAAAAATCTTTCTTTTCTGCTATCTGCCTATCCAATATTATCAAATTTTTATCTCATCCTTCTGAGGAAAGCCACTTTAGAGTCACATCTAGTCCCTATTAACCGCAACATATCGGCGTTTCAGTCAATCAATAGCAATTAAATAGTTTTCCATATTTTCTAAAAAAATATTCTTGAAGTAATCAGCTGTTTTGTTCACCAACTGTCAAATAAATTTTGGTTTATTATATGTCTGAACGCTAAAAATATTGTTCTCAATAAACCGAATATTGATTTAATAAAAGTGCATGTCTGAACATAGTATAAAGCGCTAACGAAGTTTATAGTTGTTGTAATCGCAGACTTACATATTATGTATGTACGTATGTATGAATGTGTGTGTACATTAGAGCGACTCACCAAAAAAAAAAGTGCTCGAAAAGGGCAAATTTTAGAATTTTTTTAAATTGAGGATCTGTTTCCTTACCTGTTTCTGTGTATACAATATGAATATCGTAAGAATGGTTTTTAGGACCAACAGTACATCCATTGTACATATGCAGTTATAAATCATCGAATTAGGCGATTTATATGTAGGTATCTCCTAAAGTGAAAGGATTGCCACGCCCATTTTTGGTCAGTTTACTGATATCGATGTCCTCAAATATTAAATTTTAAAAAATTGTCGCATCTACTTTTTGCTATATCGAACTTTTTTAAACCACCTAAATCTGATAAGCTTTCTAAAAAAAGATTGTTAAAAAATAGTTCAGTAGTTAGGTTAGGTCAGGTTAGAGGACGTGTACTTATAAATTCTGACAAGTACAGTAATCGGTGGTCGAATTGACCCATTGTACTACGTCCTAGCTTCTCACACCACTTATGTTGTGTGCGTTAATTTTATACATGAGTGACGGGACCTACAGTTTAAAGTTGACTCCGAGCGACACATTTTTTGAGAAACTTTTCATGGCAATTTTATTTACTCTCAGAGTTTTTGCCAGAAATCTGCTGAGAGGAAGTCACCGAAAAATTATTTTCAAATTTTCGTTTTGATGTCTGACCTGGGAGTTCAGTAGTTTAAGAGTTATAAATATCACTTGAAGGGAAAGGATTGCGACGCTAATTTTTGGTGGAATTGTCGATATCGGCTCTATGAACTTACCCACCCTATTTTATTCGTCTCTGATCAATATGTACCCTAAATATTCAAGTTTAACATTTGCCACGCCCTATTAACATTTGGGATATGAAAAATAGATGTCGTGCGATTCTCTTACCCGATATGCACACAAAATTTCATGAAAATCGATAGATCCATTTCGGTGGGGCTTAAACACTAACACCATGACACTTGAATTTTTTATATTAGATTTATAATCCAACAACAACAACAACATACAACAATAAATTGCAGATTAAAAAATGAGAGAGAGAAATTGTCTAAAGTTCTCATGGTTAAATTGTCATTACATCAGTGTTAACATGTTGTTGCATGTGTTGTTTGTTTCTCTTTTTTATTGTTATAGTTGTTGTAATTAATAACAACAACTACGGCAATAGAAATGGCCATCAAAACAAACTACTGAACAACTCTGTAATTTCTAAACACAACAACACTGCAGTCAGTCAGTAAGTCTTGCCATCATGTAACAGGCATTAGAGTAATTGTTTAAATGCATACACACACATACACACATACGAAATATATTAAATTTATTAAAAAATTTTCTTTTTTTTTTTTGCAATTTTTCTTGTTTGTTTTGTTTTTTTTTTTTTGCTTTCGCCTATAGTAAGTAACATAAGAATTGTTGTAAGCGAAAAACGAAGAAAACATTGCAGTACGTATAGTTAGTCAATAATATTTTAACTTTACGTTACATATTCAACAATAATAACTACAACAATAACAACAATTGCAAAACCAACAGTATTGACAGCCATACTGTCCCATACAAATGATTTACTCATAGAGATCAAGCTGTGCAGCGCGAGGAAAAGGAAAGAATCAGAAATACTTTCTATATGAGAAAAAAAAAATCAATATTTTAAATGCCGGTAGATTTTAATTTCTTTGTGTTTTTTTATTTTGTTTTCTTTCGATTTTTACACACGCAATCACTTTTTTTTCATTATTATTGCTTGTGATTGTAACAAATACAACAAGTATTATGATTCAAAGCAGAGATACCCAAATGAGAAAACATTGATACAATGAACCAATATTACCCTGCATAAGGTTGAAACAGAACAAGTTTGAAGAGTTCGAGAAAAGTAAAAAAAAAGTATTCTTGAGTTCTACTCAACTAACTGAACAACTTAGACTAGGTAATTACTAGGGATGCCAAACGGGATCGATTTTTAAAAATTCCGTTATTCGGGATTTTGTAAATCCCGATCTCGAAATCCCGGGATATTTCGGGATAACTCGATCAAAATCCCGAAAAATAATGGGAAAAATCGCCATTTTCTCCTAATAAAAAAAAATATTTTGTTAAAAAAAATCATTTATATTCCAATTATATTAGAATTATATCTCATTAAAAATAAAATATAAAAACAGCGAGACAAAAAGTAACAAAAAAGCAGTAAATGCAGTAGTTGTAAGAAAATTATTTGGATTCTAACAAAAAGATTAAAGCATCTAACATGTGATCTGAAAGGCTTGAATGAATTTTTTTCTCAACATACGCTGCCGTTGGAAAACACTTCTCGCAATCAACATTTGTTGGTAAAATAGTTCCAAGATAGCTGTGTGGAGCTTGTAAATATTTACCCCTACCACCTCCTGATGTAAATAAATCTATTTCTTTGGACAGCTGAGTATCTAAATCAGTTACCCTATTAATTCGTTTTATAGGGTTGGTTTTGCATTCTCCGATGGAATCAAATAACATTTTATCAATGGAAATATGGTTTTCCTCATCTGAGAAGACATTACCGAAGTCAAATGATATAGAATTTTTCTTCAGGACATTTTGTAGGGTCAAAATACATATGAATTCACAATCCCGAAAAATCCCGGGACAAGTTTTCAAAAATCCCAGGATTTCGAGATTCGGAATTTCCCGATTGGCATCCCTAGTAATTACCCGGGTGTAATTAATTTTTTGTATTTTGTTGCCTAGTGTAATTGGTAAAACATGTGCACTATTTAAAAGAATTTTCATTTTGCGAAAATTATTTCACTTTTAGTTCTATTTACACAAAACTATTTGCGTTTTCCTTTTTGTTTTTATTAAAAACACAATTTAACTGGAAGAAAAAATCTTAGAAAATAGCTTTACAAGCGTAACATTTAAAATAAGAAATCGAAAAAAAGAAAAACAAAATAAACACACAACTACAACCACAAAAATGAGCATGATACGATGAGCAAATACGCGAAAAATTATAAGACCAATGTCCCTCAGGGGAAGAATATCTTTCGGGCTTTTTTTTCAGCTGTAAAAATGCATTCGATTACTTGCCAGCTTCTAAATAACAATGTTCATTATACATTATATACACCCAAAAAAATATTACAGTAGGCTTTATTAATATTCAATGAAATTCACTAATAACAATATGAGAAATTATCTCCATTTTTAGAAGAATATTTGCCAAGTCTTAGGGTTTTTGGCGCTGTAATTTTTTTCTTTTATATTTTCCACTACATATACAGATTATTTGGTTACACTTGAAAATTTTACTAACAATTTTCCTCTGGTTTATACACATGTCTCTCACAAATACACTCACATTTTTATCATGTTCTCTTTGTGTCGACGTTTGTTTGTATTGTACATTGTCTGTTAATGTCTTCCTAGCGCATAAATGCGTGAGAGTAACAAAGAGCGTATGACTGTAAGTGTATTGTGTATGTGGACCGGGTAAGTAACTATGTGTTTATCTTTATACTCGTATAAAGTGGCAGAAAATTATAAACGATATAAAAAAAAAAAACTTCCGCATTGCATTAAATCAACAAAAACATCAACAAAAACAACAGCAATAAATAGCCTCTATTATTGAAAATATTTTCAAAACAAACAAACAAGACTAGCAAAATAAAAATTACAAAAACAAAAGGAATCATTTTATTGGAATGGCAACAAAAAAACTATATTAAGAGATTAGATTTGATCATTTTGGTATTTGGTTTTCGTTTGGATTTCAAAAACCCAGAAAAAAAAAGTCTTTGTCTAAAATTCAAATACAATTAAAACAACAATTGATAGAAAGACATAAGCACTGTTCTTGTACGATCTTCTGAAATCGTTTGTCTTGCAGAAACAGGCGCTTATTTGTAAGTGACAGAGGAAGCGGGTGAGTGTCTTTATAAAGTTCAAAACAACTTTTGGTTGTAGTTGTTTGCGTTTGTCCGCGTAAGTGCTTAAAGTTTAAAAAAAAAATTTAATTTCCCTCCAATACGACGCAATTGTTTACATACAATCATCATTTCTTTCTCCCTCGTTGTCTCGTTTCTTTTTTCTATTACGGCAAATCAACAATTTATCACATGTTTATGACGCAGCTTAATTTTTAATTTTTGATGTCAATAGAGAAAACATAAGAAGCGGGCAGAAAATAAAATAAAAGCCACACCCGTAGCTTTAACATAAAGTGGCCCTAGACAGCTTAAAAGCCGCTTCTAAAGCATAAGCACTTACATACATACATGCGTCTGCCTCTGTACATTTATCACACTTACATTCATATGTTGTATGTACTAGATTCATACATATTTAGGCGCTTAAGAAAACTAACGCTTCTCGTTCTTTATTATTTTCAATAATTGAGTTTTAATTTGTTTTTCTCCATAAATATTTGATTTATTTATTTATTTTTGTTGTTGTTTGTTGTTGTTTTTAGCTACGATGATTATTATTTGCGCTTGATTTGATTATCAATTAAGAACGTGGCCGGCATTTGCGGCGGACTATAATCGTAGCGTATTTTTCCCCGTTTTTTTATTTTATTTTTTGTTTTTTTTGTTAAATTGTAATCAATTGTTTTGTTTTGTTTGTTTTTCTTTCATTCTTTTTATTTTTTTTTTTAATATTAAAGTTTTATGTGAGCTTTTCATTTGAATTGCTTTGAATATCAATTATAAGCGTAAAACAACGTTTCTTATCATCATTTTAAAAACTACTATGAGTACAATAACCAATAAACAACAAAAACAATTTCTTATTTCTAGTTTTTTGTGTGTTTTTTTCTTGGTTTTCATAACTACGGCGCATTAGGAAGCGTCGCGACGTCTATGAAATAATTTATTTTGCAGTTGCACATGCCTCTATTATCTATTATTTATTATTGATTTTGTATTTTTTTTTTCTTCTTCTTCTTTAATATTTCATTAATAATATTTATAAATTAATTATTAAAACAATTGCTCTATGAACAGGCGATTGCATAAAGAAAACTTTTGCGTTTGAAAATGAAAAACAAAAAAAAAACACAATTGAACTGCAGTAATATGAATCGCACAGTAAAACATCTACAGTGTTGGAGGAGGGAACTTTAAATTACAGAATTAATTTTAATTTATATTTATGTTTTCATTTATACCATAGACACCAATTGAAATGAATTGTAATGGCCATAGGAAATGTTTGTTGCAATATAACGTTTAACTTGTAAAGACCAGGTCATCATACTAAACTTTACAACTAAAGTGTTGTTTAAGATCCATAAAGTTTCTATGCAACTCATAAACAGCATTCTTTTATCCGCTATGAGAACGATCGATATCGATTATCCATGGTTTGACAGTTGAGAATGACATTAGTGTTCAGTTTTGGCAAATCATCATGATTTGGCAAATCACAATGAGTTATTTAAAGTCAGAATAGCGGTTAATAATTGTGGAAATTTATTTTGCAAAAAAAAAAAATTGTGGACAAGTTCATACTGAATTTCGTTTAGGTTAGGTTGCACCTACCGGTCAAGACAAGCACAGTACCCGGTAGTCGAAATTGACCCATTGTACATTGTCCTTAGGGGAGGAAGGAAATGGAGGATATAGGAATGTAGGAAAGGGGAGGGAGAAATTGTATTTCGTTTATTTTACAATGATTTTATTGTCGTTCTCAACTTGATCATTGTCGTTCGCTTGTGAGGAGAAAATTTGGTTCTAAGAAGATAACGTAACATGCCTTACAGCGCGATTTGCAATCGATTTATGACAAAGTCAATTTAGCGAACACGTTCTCTCCAGGAGTGGATACGTTCTGTTCTCTATACAGAAGGGTGTATGCTGAGAAATTAGCAAAGACTACATAATTGATCATTACAACCCTTCAGTCAGGATTGTTGTGCTAGTTCCTCACACTACTTATGCTGTGTGTGTTAATTTTATACATAAGTGGTGGGAGAGTGGGGTACAGAAGGGTGTATGCTGAGAAATTAGCAAAGACTACATAATTGATCATTACAACCCTTCAGTCAGGATTGTTGTCCTAGTTCCTCACACTACTTATGCTGTGTTTGTTAATTTTATACATAAGTAGTAGGACCTACAGTTTAAAGTTGACCCGGAACGACAGATTTTATGAGAAACTTTTCATGGTAGGTTTATTTACTCTCAGAGTTTTTGCCAGAAATCTGCTGATAAGAATTCCCCGAAAAAATTGTATTTTTTTGTATTTCTTATTTTGATGTCTGGCCTGGGACTCGAACCCTCGCTGTACGTCTAATAAGCCAGCACACTATTTACTAGATCACGGTGACTTCAGAAAAGATTTGTAACACAATATTTAAGCCCTTAATGATAACATAACGCGGTCAGATTTATTGAAAAGTGTTGTAAAAATTAAATTGAAAAACGAATGAATAATCGAACTCGTAGCTGCGGTTGACTTATATCGGAAATATTCTTTCCCTTATTAGTTCCCTATTGTATTACGATATTTGGAATAAATTATAAATAAATAATAAATTTTAGAAGTCGCCGTGGTCTAGTAGGTAGTGTGTTGGCTTATTAGACGAAAGTCCAGAGTTCGAATTCCAGGTCAGACATCAAAATGAAAATTTGAAAACAATTTTTCGGTGACTTCCTCTCAGCAGATTTCTGGCAAAAACTCTGAGAGTAAAAAATTGCCATGGAATGCTACTCAAAAAATGTGTGTCGTACGGAGTTGACTTTAAACTGTAGGTCCCGCCACTCATGTATAAAATTAAAGCACACACCATAAGTGGTGTGAGAAGCTAGGACGTAGTACAATGGGTCAATTCGACCACTGAGTACTGTACTTGTCAGAATTGACAAGTACAAGTCCTCTAACCTAGAATAAATTCAGAAATAGGTTGAATATAGTTGAGCAATAATTTAGTGTAGCCTTTTTATGGTGTTTTTTTTTAACTCTTTAAGGACCATTATTATACCTTTTCGTTAAACTTGGGTTTAGTTAAAGGTACCTTTGGCCATAGGGAACTGTAAACTTTCCTTTAACTTATTTTTGTTATTACAACTTTTAGATGAAATAAAGTTAACTTTTTTCAAAAGCATGGCACTGCCAGAGCAATGTCGTTTAAACTGCTCAATTAAACAAGTTTTTTAACGCAGTGGCAACGACCGGCTTCTTTTTTTTTTTTTTTTGTTGTATATGCCCATTTTGTTTAAATGTAAAGTTGCCATATTGAAAATAATATGGAGAATAATGGCAATTTCAAACATAAACTTAACTTTAAAAGTTACCGGCAAATGATCCTCCCTTTAGTTTAATGCTCACTTTAATTTTATTTGGTACTCATAATAATGAAAAACAATTTATCGGTTCGTTGAAATCTCTTTTTAGTCAATGTCAAATTGTAATAATGGCTCTAAGAATTGTGATTGGAAAAGCATTTTTTAAGAATAAGAAAGTTGTTTTTATTACATGATGAAAATTAATTAATAATTGCAGAATTCGTTAAAAACCTTGGTAAACCTAAGAATTTTATAGAAAAAAAAAATGTAAACTTAAGACTGTTAAACGTTGCTTGTAATTGACATCGAATTAATTGAAAACTTCTATTCGATAGTTTTATACATTGCAGAGTAACAATTTCGATTACAATGAAACGATAAACGATAAATGATATTCCTGTCTGGTTTGTATGGAAATTTTGTTTTGTTTTTGTTTTTATGTTGTCTGAAGTGCAACAATTTTACATCACGGCATTTCGTAAGCATTTAGAATGTTTTTTTAATAGAATTAATTTGCATGAGTTTCTATCTATCTGTCTGTCTATATGTCCGTTCGTTCGTCCATTTATATACAAAAAAATAGTCTGTAAGTTATTATTGTTTTTTTTTATTTTTATTTTTTTATTTAAACATTTAATTTTTTTTTCATTACAAATATTAAACCGTAGTAGTAGCAGATAAGATAACTATTTTGCGACGTTATTTTCATTATTATTTCTCTAGATATTCTATGTTTTTATTTTTTTTCTTTCTTTTTTTTTCTAAATTTAATTTATTTATTTAGTTTTTTTTGTTAATATTATTATGTGATTTATTTATTGTATAACAAAACAAAAAAATAAATTATATTGAAATAAAAGTCAATTGCAAAAGGAATTTTTTCCCTTCTATTGAATTTGTGTTGTATTTTTGTTTTAATTTTACAAGAAAATTGTTAAATTGTTATGTGTTTTGACTTACTTGTGTTGTGGCATTGTCGGTAATGGCACCTCAATACTGTGTGACGTTTTACGCCTGTCTCCACCCATATCGGCTAAACGGGCAAAATCTGTATCACGCTCCTGATCGGCTAATCGTGCTGAGCGTCTCGATTCAAGCAGACGCACTTCTTCCAAACGTTTCTTCAATTCAATTGGTTCCTGAAAGTAATTCAAAAATAAAATAAAATTCTTTTCACTTGAACGAATAGCAACACATAAATTTTAATAATTTTAATGATAATTTCTTCAATTAAAAATCATAGAAAAATCACACACATACACTGTGTATAGTGTCAGGCTAAAACTTATCGTCAAATTATTTAAAATATCGGAACAAAGGATACAAATTGTCAATAAGATGGCAGTAAAATTGTAAAAAATTAATTACATCCGGCAATAGTTGTTTCTAACGTTAAAGCTCTACGTCCGTTTTACTTTAAACGGAATAAAATCAAACCTGTTAACGAACCTACTCCTTGCCATGTATGCTGTACACTGCACAGCAATATTGATTCTTACACTTTGGTGTTAAAAATGCATACTTTCCTTAGCCCCGTCGAGGGCAAAATGTGCAAATTTTGGTCGCCGTAGTCTAGCAGGTAGTGTGTCGTTTTGTTATACGTAAAAGCCCGGCTTGTAATGACCAATTATGTATGTATGCATGTGTCACATATGTCCAACACTGTGTATTCCGCTTTGAATATCATATTATTAAGTCGTTGTAGTCATGGAGGCAGTGTATTGGCTTATTAGTCGTAAACGAAAATATGAAAAAAAAAATATTTCTTCAGCCGATATCTGGTAAAAACTGTGAGAGTAAATAAAATTGAAATGAAAAGTTTCTTAAAAATCTATCTTTCGGAGTTGACTTTAAACTGTAGGTCCCGTCACCCATGTATAAAATTAACATACATGACAGGAGTGGTATGAGAAACTAGGGCGTAATCCTGACAGAAGGGTTGTAATGATCAATAATGTATGCATGTACATATGTATGTATGAATATCATAAATATTATGTATAGTTTGTCTCCCCGTTCTCTTGCCTTCCTTTGAGTGTTCTGATGTCAGTTGATGTCCGTATAATGTTTGTCTTCTTGTATGTGCTGGTGTTTTTCCAATTTTCGCATGATAGATTCGACTTTCTGCGTGGTTTGTCAAGCAGAGTGATGTGCATCTCGCACCCTTACATAATTGGTCATTACAACCCTTCAGTCAGGATTATTGGACTGAGTTTCTGACACTACTTATGCAGTGTGTGTTAATTTCATTCATAAGTGGCAGGACCTACACAGTTTAAAGTCGACTCCGAACGACAGATTTTTGAGAAACTTTTCATTTCAATTTTATTTACTTTCAGAGTTTTTGCCAGAAATCTACTGAGAGAAAATCGCCGCAAAAATACTTATTGTTTTTTATTTTGATGTCTGGCCTGGGACTCAAACCTTGGCTTTTCGTCTAATAAGCCAGCACACTACCTACTAGGCCACAGCGCCGCTTACACTGGTGTTTTTCTAATTACATCATCGACTCTGTAAATTTTACAAACTGAGGTTTATATTCTCACCTGATGATGTTATAATATTTAAGACAGTTCGATATTTAAGACAATGAATATTTATTTAAGTCAGTATTTAACCAGGTCAGGTTTTATTAGGCACTGGTAGCATAAAGTAACAAGATACCCAAACTTACTGCTGGTGTTGAACAGGCTTAAATGAATTTCTTCCATTATGTTACTATTTGACTTGAGATTTCAATTCTATTCCAATAAATAGAATAAATAGATTTGGAACCATGAAATAATTTAATTTTTGTATAATTTTTATAAATTCTATATTTGACCGAAGTCGACTTAGGACATCTTTTTTTGAAGGCCAACATTTACGTGATGACTGCAACTTATGCAGTACATTGTGCTGCATAGTTATTGAGGAATGATAAGAAAATTTAATTTTTGAGACTTAATTCAATTAATTCTCACTTTCATTTTCTTTGCCTTTAATCTGTTAACACATTGGACTGCCAACAACGAGATAACTCGTAAATTGCGTTCCCTTCTAGAGTGTCAACTACGAGTTATCTCGTACTCGCTAAGCTTGCCACTTAGCTACGAGTAAAACCGTATTATATCTCAGCTATCATCGATAAATGACTTCTGGGAAGAGAACAAAAAGTCAATGTTGGCTTGCGTGAACTGAAATTTAATTAAAAAAAAAAAATTTAAGAATTCATTCATATAATATTATAAATTACTCATACATAAGAAATAATTAAGAAAATAATATAAGGTGCCAATAAGTAATAATAATACCAAACACGAATATTTAAAGAAAGATCTACATTAACTCGTAGTTGGCTTTTGTAACAGAAATCGCAAAGCAGAAACCAACTACGAGATAATACGTTGGTCCTTTCTCTCTAAAGAAAACCTAATTTTTGATTTCTGATGATACCTCTAAAAATAGAGTTTTTTGTAATATAATGTGAAGAAAAATAAAATCAAATCAGATAATCACTAAATGAATCGGGTATCTGTTTGGAATTGAACCCATTTTTAGCACACTGCCAAGAAGACTTTTTGTAATTGCGTGGGATTACTGGATAACGGATAATCTGCATTCAAGTTTATTGCAAATTTCTTTATGCGAATTTGAATTCGTGAGATTTTAAAAGAAATAAAATTTTTTTTTTTTAGATTTGTTAAAGATTTGAAAAAGTTATGATACTTTTTGAAATTTAGCATCATTTTTAAATTAAACCAAGTTGGCACCACTAATATAATCATTATGGTGAGTTTCATTTTATCGACACTGATCATTGAAATAATTGTCTTAGCACATCAAATTGGAGGGGATAGATTTGACTCGCTGAAGCAGACGAATCATTAATCGATATCGACGTCATTAGTTCAGCGACCAAAATGAGAAAAACATGGACAGTGAAGAGAGTGATTCCAAAGAAACAAAACAAATTCTCAACAAAGTTAATGATTTCCAAAATCTTATTCTAAGTATGGACCAAGACACGGAAAGAGCACTAAAGATTCAATATGGATTGGCTAATCTGTTTTCCGGATATCATGAGCTGCATACATACATACATACATAATTGGCCATTACAATCCTTCAGTCAGGATTACGACCTAGCTTCTCACACCACTTATGTTGTGTGCGTTAATTTTATACATGAGTGGCGGGACCTACAGTTTAAAGTCGACTCCGAATGACAGATTTTTGAGAAACTTTTCATGGCAATTTTTTACTCACAGAGTCTTTGCCAGAAATCTGCTGAGAGAGGAAGTCGCCGAAGAAATATTTTTTCGTTTTGATGTCTGACCTGGGATTCGAACCCGGGCCTTTTGTCTAAAAAGCCAACACACTACCCACTAGACCACGACGACTTCATGAGTTGCATAGACAAGTTAAAAACTCAGAGTCATAAAAACTTAGAGCCATAAAAACAATTAAACCTTCTAAAAATTCGTTGATCTAGTCTCTAGTCTAGGTAGTATGTACTACCTGATAGCTATGTAAAGTTACAGAATGATTGATCGTATATTCGTAATTATAAAATTCAATTTATTATTTATTTTTTGGATCATTTTGTTTTTATTTTTTCTATAAATAATGAATTATTATTTTACTTTTTAGAAGTTTTTTTTTATTGTTTTTTTTATTATTTTATTTTATTGAAATAACTATACTTTTGTCGACTTTTTTTATGCGATTTTGCTTTGATTTTTCAATTAAAAATTGAATTTATGCAGTTTTTCAGGATTTTGGAATGAATCGCTTTCTGCAAATTCAATTTATGAAATTTTCTTTGGAACGTGACCTAAGTAATATTTGGTTGTGTAAACATTGTTGAGCTCTTTCTCTACTGTGGAATATGATCAGTTCTAGTTCCATCAATCATGGATCAATATTTTTTTCAGCCGGATTGTTAAGGTCTGTACTACGAAACCCGAACAGTGTTCAATTTCATCTCTTGACAAACAATAGGCACAGTCTAAATCTCAGTATGCATTCAATTTTCTCCAGACTAAACAACCTCCTTTTAGTGGTGAAAACAAAAAAATGTATGTTCCAGCAAATATCTCTCATATGGTCCTTGCACTTAATATTTTTCGCTGAGGATTTGAATACTCATTAAGGAGAATATAAAAGGATTTGACGAAATATTATTCTCAATTTTTTTTTTTTAGTTTTTTCTTTTTCTATTAGTTTTTAAACAATTTATTGAATTGTGTTTCGATTGCACTTTGAACTTTTGATTTTTTCTTTAATAGGGAAACTTTGTGATTTAAATTGTATTCACCTGTTTTTTGTTTATGTTGTTTGGTTTGAATTCCAAATTGTTATTTAGGCGATTTAGGAATTCATAGCCCTTTGTTTTTGGCCACAAGAATAACAATTTTTTGTTTACTTATTTTGTGATTTGTTAAATTTGGATTTTTTTTTTAACTTCTTTCAATAATTCTCTGGAATGACACAATGAAACACTGTTTGTTTCGGTTTTTAATTTGAAACTTGTTTTGCTGCACTTATTTTTTTTATTTTCTTTTTTATTTTCTTTGTTTTAATGATTTTTTAATTTCCTTTACAATGCTTAATTAATTTAACGGATTTCTTATTGTTGTTGTTGTTTTAAAAACACCAAACAATTCATCCAAAAAAAGAGAAAAATATACGAGTATGATGACAAACAAGTTATCTTTTCTATTTTTTTTTTTAATAATAAATTGGCTTAAATGTATTGCCAAATATTTTATGAAAATAAATTTGATTTATTTTTTCTCAGATTTTCATCTAACACTTGTATTACAATTTATATTTTTATTTGTATTTTTATTTTTATTTTTTATTTAATGATTGTATTTCTTTTCAAAGACTAAATCATAAAATTTATTTTATTATTCTTATTATTTATTATTATTTTTATAATATTTTGCTTTCTTAGATTCTTTTTTTTTGTGTGATTTTTGAAACTTTTTGAACTTTT
The DNA here is from genome assembly GCA_014635995.1 of Sarcophaga peregrina. NCBI lineage: Eukaryota > Metazoa > Arthropoda > Insecta > Diptera > Sarcophagidae > Sarcophaga > Sarcophaga peregrina. The sequence continues at coordinate 113,632,390 of CM025789.1, forward strand.
TAAATTATTATTAAATTATTATTATTTTTTTTTCGTTCATATGTTTAATATATTTTATTTATTTTTTTTAAATAATTAAATTTTATTATTTTTTTATTTGTTATCACTTTTAATTTTTTGGTTTTTAATGATTTGGTTTTTTAATTTATTTTTTCACTTTAATTTTTATTTCTTATGAATAATTTTTAAAATTAATTTTTTATTTATTTTTTTATTTTATTTAAATAAAAAAAAGAGAAATTAAAAATTTTTTTTTTTATTTCAGAAAAATTTCCGTTTTTTTTTTCTGTAGGCACAAAAAAAACTCTTTTTTTTTTAAATCTTTTTTTCTTTGCTGCTTTTCTTTTCACTATTTTTTCTTTCTTTTTTGCCAAGTTATGTTTTTATTTTAATTTTAATTTTTTTTTTGTGTTTAATTAATTAATTAATTAATCACTCACTCGTATTATTTATTTTATTATAATTTTTATTCTGTTGTTGTTGTTGTTTTCTTTTGCACTGTTGTTGTTGTTGCTGTTGCTCTTGCTGTCGACTTTCAATTTGTAGGCCATTAAAGTGGCACAATATGAACGAACACACACCGACAAACGAACAACCGAATTAAACTGATTCACAATGAATTTGAAATATTTTTAAATAACCGTACACGGTATACGGTTCTTTTTCAACGTATTTTTATTCTTTTGGTTTTTAAATTTTTAATTTTTTTTTTTTTTTGGTATACAAAATAAAAATTTTTAAATTATTGCAGTTGTAGTCCCTGCTGCTTTAGAAAATGATGGGAGCAAGCTAAACACGAAAAACATTCGAATTAAAATGTTAAAATTTGAAAATATCAAGAAATTTTGTTTTATTTTCAATGCTCTTGAACGCTGTTGCTGTAGTCAGTCGTCTTGGCTATGGTACTATAATACGCTGGCAAACGCACCCAGAGCCACTCGCACATATTTCACTTAAGCGAGCTTGTTGGCCAATAAAAAAAGAAATTTTTTTTTGTTTTTTTTGTATTTTTATTTTGATTTTATTTTTTCTTTTTCGTTTTTTTCTTTATTTTTATTTGAAATTGTTGAGTTGGATGCGTTAATTGGGTACAAAACACCGGCCGGTAATTGCAGCACAAAAAGACAACATTTTTGAAATTTTCATTTTCATTTTAATTTTATTTTCTTTGCAATTTTCTCCAAAAAATTTTTTATTTTTATTTTTGTTTTTTTTTTTAAGTTATGTTAACAGGTTTTATTTACTTTCCAAAAAAAAAAACAAAAGAAAACATTTTTTGTTTCCTTTTATAATTTTTACAATAAAATTTGAATTTAAAAAAATTTCTTTTTTCTTAAAAATTTTAGTTTTTCTTTTTTTTGCTTTCAAAACCACTTCCGTTCTTTGTTAAAGACAATTTTCAACTGTTTGGCGAGTATCTGTGTTAAATTGCAAATGCTTTAGACGTTGATTTTATAATAAATTTTGTTGTTGACGTTGTTGTTGTTGTTGTCGTTATTGTTGCTGCTGCAACCGAACAGCAACAAAGAAAGAACGATATATTCTCTGTTTTGTTTTATTGTTTTTGTTACTTTAGCACGTCAATGTCGTCATACGACCGAGAATGTTTTTGATTTGTTGTTGTTGTTTTTGTTGTTGTTGTTTTACTTTTAAAATTAATTTTATTTTATTTTTTTTTTTTTTTTTTTTTTTTCTAAGTTATGTTAACAGGTTTTATTTACTTTCCAAAAAAAAAACAAAAGAATACATTTTTTGTTTCCTTTTATAATTTTTACAATAAAATTTGAATTTAAAAAAATTTCTTTTTTCTTAAAAATTTAAGTTTTTCTTTTTTTTTGCTTTCAAAACCACTTCCGTTCTTTGTTAAAGACAATTTTCAACTGTTTGGCGAGTATCTGTGTTAAATTGCAAATGCTTTAGACGTTGATTTTATAATAAATTTTGTTGTTGACGTTGTTGTTGTTGTTGTCGTTATTGTTGCTGCTGCAACCGAACAGCAATAAAGAAAGAACGATATATTCTCTGTTTTGTTTTATTGTTTTTGTTACTTTAGCACGTCAATGTCGTCATACGACCGAGAATGTTTTTGATTTGTTGTTGTTGTTTTTGTTGTTGTTGTTTTACTTTTAAAATTAATTTTATTTTTTTTTTTTCTTTTTTCTTTTGTATTTGTATCGCTCTCCCTCTCAGTGGTGATGACGAATTTTGTTTTGTTTTTTTTATTTGTTGTAATTAAAAATAATATTTCTTGGTTTATATGCACATATTTATGTGTGTATGTGTGATATATTTTTGTGATAAACAAACACTCTTGTGCTCTCACTAAATATCTCTCTCTTTCTCTCTCTCTCTCACACTCTGTCTCTCGCTCACACTGGGGTTTAATGGGGAGGACGCATACGAGTGTTATTGAAACCGTTAAACCTTTCTCAACACTCGTAACTGAGGCTCACGTTTAAAATTTGATTTTTTTTTTTTTGTTCTTAGTTTTTTTCTTCATAAAATTTGAATTTTATTTTATTTCTTGTTTTTTTTTTGCAATGACCCGTCTTGTTATTTTTTTTTTTTTATCACTGGTGTTATGACGGTGACGGGCGTTTATGATGATGTCTTCAGTTCGCGCGCGCATTCAAGAATGATTCTCTGAAATCGACATACACGAGTCACTGGCTATAGTCGCTGGCAAACACACAGTCACAGTCACAATTGCTGTTATAGTTACAGTCTCATAGTCTACTCATACGTAATTGAACACATACAAATACACATATTTTGCTATGAAAAAAACAAAAACAAAAACAAACGTTAACCTCATCGTACTCGTTTACGTTGTCGCTAACGCAAACGTCGATGTTGTTATTATTTGTCTACGAATATTTGCTATTTTAATAATTTTTTTGTTGTTGTTGTTATCGTACAAGCAACCGTTAGTAGGTTTTATTTCTAATAAAAAACAACAAAAAAATAAAAACAAGCACCAACAAAAAAAAATTTTTAAAAATTAAAATAATTTTTATTTTTGTTATGAATTTTCTTCCTTCTCTTTTTCTATTGTTTCTAATTATTTTTTTGTTTTCTTTTTTAATTTTTTTTTATTATTTTCTTCTCGCACTACTATTTTGTGTTGTTGTATCTTTAACGACGTTTCCCTGATATCTGGTTGTTTTGAATTGTTGTTGTAAATGTAATGTAATGGTTTTTATTTTGTGTGTCTATTTGTTTTTGTTTTTGTATTTGTTTTTGATTTTGTTTTTCTGTTATTTCTTCTGTTTATGAATTTGTGTTTTCAGTGTTTTTGTTATTCTCTTTGGCTCAACCTAAACACACGCAAATACACATTTGGAGTAGGAAACTCTCTTTTGTTAACGAAATAATTCTCTTTGTTTTTACTCTTACAGTGTAAAGTATATAAAGTAACTGTGTAGTTGGGGGCTACCTTAACACAAAGGTACGACTTTTTTTTATTATTTTTATTTATTTTTGAGAAAAATTAAATTTAAAAACAATGCAGTTAAAAAAATTTTTTTTTGTGTTCATATTCACATAAAATTCACACAATTAAGTATTTAACAAGCATTTCTAATAATTTATTTTTGTATTTTAAAGCAAAGCTTTAAAGGAGAGAGTTTAAAATAATTGTTCCTTATTATTTACTGTTACAGTATAATTTCGATATTCCAGACACCTCCAAATCCGGAGAGCACGGTAATGTGGACATCTATTTTATTACAACAGTAGTCTTTGTAATCCGGACATCATACATTTTTTTCTATTCCTCTTGCCTTTGCACATGAATTTTGTTTGAAAACTATTTTGTTAAGCAAGTAAAAAGATATCTCAATGGAAATAATTGATCGAATAGAGCGCTTTTACTAGCTGATAACGCAATATAACATCCAAAGTCATTTGTAGATTTAAATAACGAAATAAGCGTCATGTTTTTACCACTAACTGTACGGGACTTATGCAGCCAATGGATCAAATTGACATTCGAATACTAAAACTAAATTATCATAAAAGTTTTTTGATTGCAATTTTATCATGGTCAGAAAGTCGAATGGTTGCGCTTAAAACTTTTTCATTGAAAAACATCGCCTTTTTAATTGCCAATGCTTGAGATAGAATTGATTCAAATATCCTTAAAAAATGTTTTAATAAAATTTTGTATGATGAACAAATGAGAGTCAAAATATGAAATACCTCTGTCAAGGCTAAGACGCAGCGATTCCATCAAACTAGTTGATGTACTTGTCAACTTAGCATCTGATATTTATAATTCGAAAGATTACCGAGTGGTTGAATGATGAAATTGAAATCACTAACGATAAAACTAATGAAAATAATGAAATTGAATCACTTAATGAGGAATGTTGCAATAATGTTTCAAAAATTACAGCATTCCTAAGCCATAACTGCCCTTAACATTTGTATAAAATATAAGCGAAGAACAGGAACTTCCTGCTGGAGATATTGTCAAACTTTTAAGCCTCAGAGATATTGCATACAAAAAGCAAAAATGAAACTAAACTTTGTCAAAGGTAAATTTCTGACTATTTGTACAGGATATAATGAAAAAATTAATTTAATCTACATGCTGGTATAATAATTTGAATGTAAAAATTTAATTTTGAAAGCGAATATCTTGTAAATAAATATAAGTTAGCTTGTATTTTCTAAATTTTTTGCTTTTGTTTCGGAAATTCGGACATTTCAATAATTCTGGCACCACATGATTACTAATTGTCTGGATTATCGAGATTATACTGTTGTATACTGTATTATATTTCTAAGGTTAAATGTCGGAAAGGGATTCTACCACATTAAACCAATCCTCTGTTTTCTTTTTTACTTTTTTATTCTTTGGTTTGTAAGCTTTTGAATCAAAATAAGTTAAAAAATTTTTAATACTTGAATTTTATTAATTTATTTAAATTGTTTTTTTTTTATTTCAAATAGCGCTCCATTTAAAAGTACTTTTGCTTTAAAAGTACTTACGTACGTACTGAAATTTTCTCTTATCGGTATAAGAGAACACAAAATATCATTTGTGCGATAACAGTGATGATATGCACATTAAAAGAGGAGGTAATTGTGTTTTTTCCACTTTCACGCACACATTCTTATCATGATTAATAAAAAAAAATCAAGTGGTTTTTCCCAGTTAAGGTTGGCAGGCCTCCGAATTTGTTCATGTGTGTTCATGTCTCTCTGACTTTGCTAAAACAGTAATGCACACTCGCACTCACCACTACATACATATGTATGTACGTATACATGCAAAGAACAAAAGCAAAACAAAAATGAGGCTAAATTAGCACTCACTTGGCCTTGTACTTGTTTCATAATCGCTCTACTACAGAGTGCTCTACTAAAAACGAAAATAACAACAACAATGGAAAATTAAAAAAATAAAACAAAGAAAACACAAACACAAACAACATCAATAACTGTAATACGACATTAGCAAGTGGATTGTGTAAAGCAACTCAAATGAGAAAAATGAGAAAAATACACTCAAAAACTCATAAAGAGAATTCATTTGACTACGAAAGAATAAAAAAATTTTAGTTTCTATTGCCAGCAACATAATCGTTTCAATATTAAGAGCAGCAGCAATGCTTTAACGTTACTCTCTGGAAATTGAAAAACTCTTGAGTTGAAGAGAGCTTTTCGTGTAAAACTGTTTCAAAAACCTAAAAGCTCATGAAAAGTGAAATTAAATTGTATTTTAAATATTCAATCAGCCTCTCTTTTGTTTAGACACAAAACCCGTTCTGTTACTCTCATTTACCACACACACACATACATACACACATACTTGTTTTCTAGACTCTCTGTTATTGTTACTCTTTTGTAATAGAAAAGCTTATGGTTGTCGTTCGTTCAGTTGATTTGGGTTTGGGGAAGGAAGAAAATTTTATCTTTTGCCGTACATTTACGGAAAACAGTGTGTATGTATGTATGTATGTGTATGTATGCAGTTTTATGTTTTTAAGTTTTTTTTTCTTGTTTTGTTTTGCTTCACGTGTATTCGTGTGAAATTTACAAGGGTAGAATAGGTATACGATACGATACGATACGATACGATACGTAAGTACATATGTGCATGTGTATTTGTGTTAGGTACCTACAATATTTTATTTTGAATACAATCTCAATTTATTTCATGTTGTATTGCTGTTGTCATTGTTGTTGTTTCATATGCCGGCATATTTACTCTGTAATTAATTATTTATAGAGGCAGATTTGCAATTTTGCAATATTTTTTGTTGTCATTGCGATTCACATACTCCCACAGTTGGATTTTCCTTCAAAATTTTTATTTGATTTTTTTTTTATTTTTGTTTTAATGAATACAAATTAAAATAATTTTCATTACCTACATACATACATATGTATGTACTTACAATATATATTCTGTTGAGTAAAACATAAGTGTGTGCCCCATTGTTAAAATTGTATTTATTGGGGAGTAAAGTTGATAGAAGACAAGTAGGAATGCAAACGATACTTCGATGTTTTGCTCATGAATATTGATTTTTTGATGGTTAAAACGAAACATCAGATTTTGATGGACGACACATTGCCGGCACATCAAATAGAAAAGCTTCTAAATCGCCTAAATCATAAAACGCAAGTTTATGTGCTTTAGGATAGGTCTTGTGTTTTTCTGAGCTGTTTCGTCACATTAATTCTTATCCCTTTCAGACCCAGCTTAACCGATTGTGAGATCTGCCCTTTTTGCCCCAAAATAGCATTAAAAAATATTTTTTTTTTTTCAGAAACCGACAAACAGTGTCGACAAAAAATTAAAATTAAAAACAGATAAAGAAAAACAGCTTCAGTTGAAGTTTGTCTTTCAGCAAGTGTATGCATGGGTCCAAACTTTAAGGATTTTTGTAAAAATAGTTTGAAAATATTCTTTAAAATTTGTTGAATGTCGTTAAATGTTTTAACGATTCAACACATCACATGGTGGAATTGTGCATAGCAATAATTAGCTAGTGGTCGTGGAAATACAGATAGCACAATTGTGTCAGTCAGGCATAACTTGACATATCGTTTTACACTCACGTTTGTGTTATCTCATTATTCTATAGGGGAATTTTTTTGATTTGAACAACAATAATGATCGCGAAGCATTTTTAAACATGCTTAACGATTCCGATGCTGATTTTAGTAATGAGGACGACGCTGATGAATCGTATATCCCTTTCAATTTAAATTCAGATGCAGAAGAAAGCGAAGAAATCTCTTGTGATGAAACCAATTTCAATAATACGAAAAATTAAACTAATGCATATCTCGATACTGTCATATACTGCACAACAACCATCAGTAACAAGATTGATTGAAAGTACCAAACTGGCATGTCATATGGAAAAGTGTATCATTTTTTTGGATGTCAAAATGAAATAAATATTTAAATATTAAAATACCATCAGAAACATCTAGAAATGCACTACGCGGACATTGTAAAATTTACGAAAATGTATGTTTAAGATAAATGAGGTAGGAAAGTGCGTTACGTGAAAGCAGATAGAAAAAGATTTTATAGATGTGCTATAACAATGGGTTACCTCAGTTATCCTACTATAAGAATGTATTGGGATAAGGAAAACCATAATTCCTGTTATTTATAACTCCATGTCGCGAAGTAAGTTTTGAAGAGTTCAACCAGTTAGAGACATTGTAAGAAAGCGAAGCAATGCGATTTGGTAGGATTAGAATAAAGACTTAGAAATGGACCGTTAAAGTATTTTTTCACTTAGTTGACTTGGTAATATTTTATTCTTGGACTAGCAGATTGTACCCGGCGTTGCGCGAGTTATATTTTCGCACTTTTTGAACTCATTTTGGTCCAACTTTAGAAACGGAATACCTCCAATAGCTTTTTGGGAAACTTAACCAAGCTAAATTGTAAAAAATTACCTATTACCATTTTTTCTCCATTTGTCACACATTTTTAAAAGAAAAATTGCCTGAATTCTTCCTGGGTCATTTTGACACTTATGACCTGAATAGCACAATTGTGCGTTGTCCTGATTCTGAAAAAGGACATTGCACTTTTATTCGTCCATATAAATTTTAGACTAATTAAAAAGTTGTTTTTTTATAACTTTGGTTTTCAGCATTTAATGTGCTTAATAAGCTCTAGGTCTGAAAGGGTTATGGACGACCATAGCTGTCAGATAAATGAAGCATTAAAAGCGTCAAATGTTTGTGAAAAAATCCTCAAAATCGACAAAGGCGTTCGTAGAAATCTTTAAAAAATCGTCAGAGAAAAATAAAATAAATTTAAAATTTTTAAAAACAAAAACATATAAAGGGAGTTAGAATATGTTGACGTATGATCATGGAAATTCAGTGTGATGTTCGCTAGAATTGACACATTTTTGAGAGCCTTGGTTTCTTAAGACGGTGCAATATTTATTTATTTCACTGCATCTGATCTTTTTACTATTTACACCATCTATAACCATATAATCGACCGAGAATGGAATACAAATCCATTGGTTCATGGACAAAATTCGTCCTTTGGCGGCCGCCATGCAAAGGTCTTTCCTGTTACTTATGGTATAAAAGATTTCTAACCTTGTGCTTATATACATTGATCCCTCTTTCCTCCTTCCCATAACATATTTTCCTAGTTTCAACACAATGCACAAAATGAGTTGGGGCCATACTCTAAGTGTTGATTGCACGAAAAGAAAAAAAAATAATAATGGGACTTGCCAGAATCCTTCCGATGGTAACATTAGAAACTACAATCGAATTTTGATATGATAAATTATGTTCAACTACGAGGATAGTACGATTTAGAAGTTGTAATTTTTTAGCTTTTAAGGAATTAAAAAGGCATAAAATACAGAAAATCCATAGAAAGATCGGTCTGAACCATTATTACTAATGCAAAGCGGTTTTGAAGATAGCTCAGCACATCTTGCTGCGAAGCTTTATTCTATTGGTTTCAACAACTGACATTAGACAATGTCCTTCTTGGGCAACTGGAAACTGGTACAGATCAAATTCTGGTCGCTTGAGAATATATAATCTTAACAGGATGATGTAGTCTTTTCGAAGTCAACGAGAATAGCTTACTCGATAAGGCTACAATATCTTCCATACTGAAATGTTAACTTTACCGACTGTTGTGGCTCCAATGACGGTTTACGTTAGCCACAGGTTTCTCAAAGAGATGACAGAGCGGCGTAATACTCACATCTTATCGGTAGTGGGAGAAGTTGCCGTGGTTTGTGTTAGCTTATTAGACGAAAGGCCCGAGTTCGAATCCCAGGTCAGACATCAAAACGAAAAATATTCCTTCGGCGACTTCCTCTCAGCAGTTTTCTGGCAAAAACTCTAAGAGTAAAAATTGCCATGAAAAGCTTCTCAAAAAAAAAAAAAATAAAATCTGTCGTTCGGAGTAGACTTTAAACTATAGGTCCAGCCACTCATGTATAAATTTAACGCATACAACACTAGTGGTGTAAGAAGCTAGGACATTGTACAATGGGTCAATTCGACCTCGGGGTACTGTACTTGTCACAATTGACAAGTACACGTTCTCTAACCTAACCTAACCTAATCGGTAGTGGGATATAGCGGTATTCCGAAGGCCAATATAGTGGATGAATTGGATGTACTGTGTGAAACAACTATAGAATTCTACACAGAATTCTTTACATTAGAAATCCAATGAGAACCTGCAAGCTTAAGCTGAACAATGCCATACGGAAAGTGGCCAGAATCATGAAAAAGTTTAATGAAATTCCAAAAACATGACTTTCAGCAAATTTACGTTTAAGCCAATGAAGTCCCCAGGAGCTGCACAAACGAGAAACAGGATTTCCCATATGCAGGTAGTATTACTGATCTGCTGAGGATCAAAATTTTTGCGAATGGTTTTGCAGGAACTAAAATTCTGTGGAACATTTATGACCTAAGTGAGATGCACTTACTCTTAATATTTCAATTCTTTAATCTGATGAAAATATTTTCTTACAATTGATGTTCAAAGAAAGAAGAAAATAATTTGTTTTTCTTTTTTGTTTTAACCACACTAGCCCTAGTGGTCTGGATGGTAAGTGTACGAAATAATTATCAATCAATTGTAAACAAACATGACCATGAACGACTGTGTATAGTCTTGACTGGTAACGAATTTTTCTTATCTCATAGCGGAATGGGCATTTCTATTGTTTTTATGGCGTCTTTATCGGTCTTTATCTGCCACAAACAATTGCAGTGTAGAATTCACTTTTCGACAACAAAAAGCAACTATGATGGATTGAATGAAAGAAAGTGTAAAAACGTATACACGTATGGATGAATGCTTCCAAATTTTATCACTTAAATGCTAACAGACGTACGTACAATATCGTATTTTTGCAGTGATAACACCAAACCAAACCAACAAGTTTTTCTTTTTTTTTATCAGCTCACCTCCCTCAATCGATTAAAATTAAAATGAGTATGTAGTGGAGATATTTTCTTTCTTACGTTTATGGTTTTCATTGTTCGAAAAGATAATGTATGGGAAACTCTAAAATAGAAATAAAGAAACCTTGGCAGATACGTTAGGATGCCTCTGCGTGAGGACATCCAGTCCAATCGCATATGAATAAAGAAAAATGCAAGTTATTTAAGTCATGCGTTTGGAATTTAATTGAATTCGTAAAACAAATATATTCGAAGTGAAACCCCTTATGCCAGAAAGCAAGTGTGCGCTATGAATGCATAACATCATCCAGAACTAGCTTACATAATGAAATCTAACAACTAAAACAAAGAGGATGTAAAGTTCAACCATTTTCTCGTTAATGAAACCATAATGCTCGTAACGCAAAGGACGCTGCTGTCCAGTAAAATATCTTTCGATATCATCTCTAAGACTTCATATAAAATTTTTGAAGGGGTTTTCTGCAATTCTATTAGGACTGAAACTGATGTATCGCAGGTATTGGTAAATCGAATAATTGTGATTATGCAAACGATATCTGAAAGAAGTAGAAGTCGCCGTGGTCTAGTGGGTAGTGTGTTGGCTTATTAGACGAAAGGCCGGGTTCGTATCCCAGGTCCGATATCAAAACGAAAAATATTTCTTCGGCGACTTCCTCTCAGCAGATTTCTGGCAAAGACTCTGAGAGTAAAAATTGCCATGAAAAGCTTCTCATCTCGTTCGGAGTCGACTTTAAACTGTAGGTCCCGCCATTCATGTATAAAATTAACGCACACAACATAAGTGGTGTGAGAAGGTAGGTCGTAATCCTGACTGAAGGGTGTGTAATGGCCAATTATGTATGTGTATCTGAAAGAAATTAATCAAGTTGCAAACATTATGTGTGAATACATCCATCTCTGATGATAATTACAATAGGTAACATGTAGACAGAAAGCTTCAATGCTTTTACCACAAATGATACTCGATCAACAGACATATTTTACGCAGGTCAGGCAAACAATGACAATTACAAAGTAAGCCATTTAAAGGAATCCCTGCAGAAGAAACCATAGAAGAGAACACCCTGATCATATATTTAATATAGTCGACTTTAAACTTTAGGTCCCGCCACTTCTGGTGTGAGAAAACGCGGGCTTCTTGGGGACGATTGCTGCAGATTTATAGTCACCAGCAGCAACTCGTTTCCTTACCGTTCGTATCTTCCCTTTCTCTTTCCATACATACATACATAATTGGCCATAACAACCCTTCAGTCAGGATTACGACCTAGCTTCTCACACCACATATGTTGTGTGCGTTAATTTTATACATGAAAGGCGGGACCTACAGTTTAAAGTCGACTCCGAACGACAAATTTTTGAGAAGCTTTTCATGGCAATTTTTTACTCTCAGAGTTTTTGCCAGAAATTTGCTGAGAGGAAGTCGCCGAAGAAATATTTTTTCGTTTCGATGTCTGACCTGGGATTCGAACCCGGGCCTTTTGTCTAAAAAGCCAACACACTACCCACTAGACCACGGCGACTTCATGAGTTGCATAGGCAAGTTAAAAACTCAGGGTCATAAAGTTTAATAACAGACTTTCTCTTTCCACCTTTCCTAAAAAACCTGCACAATGCACTGCATGAGTAGGGGTCATCCCCTGAGTGCTGGTCATAAAAAAATTAAAAAAAAAGAAATAAAAAAAACCCTGCCAAGTAGATGAAGAAAAGGCGCGTTTCATTAAATTTTTTGTGTTCCAATGTTCATAACCTTCACAGGTAAAAGGAGAAGCATGTATATACTTATGTACGTCTATACAGTACCGTTGCGTTTCAAACTTTTTAAAAACAAACAAAATAAATATAAATTTGTGTTTAATTTTAGATTAATTCTATATTGTATGCACAATTTATGTGTGCCACTGTTTCCAACTTGATGTATGTAACAATAATTACAACAATAATTGCTTATTCGTTATTCTACTCTGCTAACATCCTTTGCGTAAGCAACAGTACTTGATCGTTAGACCTGTATAGGGGATATCTTTAAACCGCAACTGTTCTCTTTACACGCAACGCGTCTTCACATAAGACTGACTGAATTCTTACTAATCTTTGTCTGTTTTATCTGGTCTTTTCACAAGCCTATGCAAACAGTTTGCAGTAAGAATGCTCGTGTTTTCAATTTCTCGAGAACTCTATCGCTACTTCATTGTTGTTGCATTAGCTTAATTGTCTGTCTCCTTTTCTCATAGCTGATGTTAATGGTTTACTTGTAATGAGTTCAATATATTCGTTAGTATAGTTTTTGTTTATCGTTTTAATGTTAAACGATATTACACTGTTTCCAATAATAAATTATTATTATTACCTGCTGCTACATTTGATTAGTCATATATGTATGCATACATATTTTACATGCAGTGTATGCATGTAAATAAAATTGTTGTGCAAATGAGCAAATCTACATATTGAGGAAATAAAATCAAATCAAAGAAATAACATTTTACAACAAAATAAATACATAAGCAATGAGTCAGTGTAGTAAACTATTTTTTTTTTTTTGGTTTGTTTGATATTTTACACAGCATGGGTTGTGGATTCATTAAATCGACATTAAATCGTGTATGACGTATATAAGAAACTGGAAAACATTTGTTAAAGCTTCAAAAAACTCTCTTTTTCAGTCATAATATAACTGGTCCAGAACTACACTCGTTCATTGAAGAAAATTGTGATGTTTTATGTGTACAACCTATCGTACTTTGATGAATCGCTTCAATTTTGAGAAAACTGAGATCAAAGTTAAACTGAACAGTAAAAAAGGCACTAAACGCCAAGGTATTGCAATTATTTAACATCATAGTAATCGATACACATTATCGACAGAATCGGTTTTTTTTATTTAATTACAACTGTTATGATCTGTAATTTCAAATGATTCGCATGCGAATTTTTATTTCTGATCAAAATTTAAAAATTCGAATGCAGGCAATGAATCGTTATTTCGCTACTCACAAGTACTTATGAAATTTTGAATATAATTGAGTCAACAATATTGAAATTCAACTACTCTGATTCATTCAATTCATACTCACTACAACGTTAATTTACGTATAAGTACAAGTTCCAATGAGTACACGTACAACATTGACATCATTCGAGTGACTCGAATCATTCATTAGAATTTACAGTCTTCATTGTTGTTGCATTTAGAAAAAAAGAAAATGGACCCATTAGCACAAAAGCAAAGCAAATAGTCAACCATTTAATGAGTATTTTAGTGTTCATACTCGAATCATACATCTTTTGTGATTCGTATGTGTACATTGAGTCATGGAGAGTCGAAATCAATAGCATCATACGTAATGTTAAGTATAAATATGATGAAAATTTAAAATTTTGCATAGTTAGAGTAGAGGTTGCATGATATTAAAATAAGTATGAATGCATATCCCAGGTCAGACATCAAAACGAAAAATATTTCTTCGGCGACTTCCCCTCAGCAGATTTCTGGCAAAGACTCTGAGAGTAAAAATTTCCATGAAAAGTTTCTCATAAAATCTGTCGTTCGGAGTCGACTTTAAACTGTGGGTCCCACCATTCCTGTATAAAATTAACGCACACAACATAAGTGGTGTGAGATGCTAGGTCGTAATCCTGACTGAAGGGTTGTAATGGCCAATTATGTATGTATGTATGAATGCATATAAATATCAGACATTTACTTAAATTTATTCACTTACACGGTAATTTTTCTCGATTATTGAATTATTCCAAAATGTAATTTGTGTTTAAGATCTTTTCTTTCTCTTTTCTTGTTTTCTTTTGTTTTGCTTTTTTTTTTTTTTAGATTATAAAATTTCTCCTTATCAAGCAGTACCACGCATTCATATCTTGAATTGAGAGATCATTTCAACCAATTGACATCATTGTTCAATAATGTTTCCATTCTTTCATTCGATTTTCTTTTCTTTGTTGTCAAATTGTCTTTTGGAATTTCTAAGGAAAAAAACACCATAAAATAGGTCCGGGAAAAATGACACACTATTTTGAACTCAGATCGATCGTGGCAATGCAAATGATTCAGTGATTCATAAAACAGAAGCAACAACAACAAAAAGAAAGGGGATGGACAGGGGGTAGGGTAAATGTAAAAGCTAACATAAGAATGAAAACAATGAAATTCAAACAGCACACATGGGTGTGTGAAAAGTCTTACAAACGATTATTTATATGGAAGTGAGTATGTTAAATGGCAACACTGGTGGGGTATTTTTATTTAAAGCGTCACATTGTTTTGGTTTTTTTTTTTAATTCTTTTAGATAACCATACATATACTAACATACGCACACATAAGCATACTAATACAAGTATGTGGTTATACATTTAGCGATTTCAAAACCCCTAGTCTCGCTTGTTTAGTAAATGCTTTCTCATTTAGGAATATCGATTATTTAACACGACAAGAACACACGAAAATAATAAAAAATTGTATACAAAAGTGGTGATACAATTGTGGCTTCTTTTTTGAACTTTACTTGGTAATTATAGCCGTAAGAAGAGACTCAGTAAAGCAGCTCTTACGGAAAGTATGGCGGATTGTTATTATGACAAATTTTCAATTTGGGTTTACAGATCTATTCATATGAAGTGAAGTGTAGCTCTCACAACTGTTAAAGCCAGCTGACGTCAATACGATTGTTGGATGCTAGGGCAACAGGCTTTTAATGCTGATTTTACGAAAAAATGCTCTTCACTGTTCTCATACGGTTGTTAAGTCAACAAGCAAAATTGACGCACTTTGGCATCGAAAGCCCAAGAAATGACAGTGGAAAAGCCATTGTACCTGGTGGAACTAAATGTCAGGTTCCCATCATCTCGACATCGTTAATGGGCCAAATATTTTTTTAAATTATGCTAAAACAACTTTAACCTTCAATTCAGAGCCTTTAGACGTATTATAAAACGATGTTTTTTTATTTTGACTTCCAATTGAAGACTACGAGTTACAGCGGCAGTTGTTAAAAAATACATTATGTATCACACATAATGACCAGCTAGAAGCAGTATAATGAAATAAGCCGTTCAACAATATCAATAGTTTTAAAGCCATTAAATGGAGAACCCTTTTATATGCTTATTATGGAAAGGGTTTAGTACAAATGATTTCAGATTCTATTGTTGATTAGAATTTCTAAAAACAAAAAGAAAATTTAAATTTTATTGTTGTTGTTGGTGTAATATTATTATTTACTTACATACAGTGAGCATCAAAAGATAGTGTACACCATGAATAAAATTCTAACAAAAAATTGGCAATATTCGAATTTATTTTTTTGTATTTTGTTTTTTTTTGTTTTAATTTTAAAATAAAATAAAGATAATTTTTTAATGAATAATTTTTTTTTTAATATACACTTCCTTTTGACGCTCACTGTACACATGTGTGATGTATGTAAATGCTTCTGATATTTATAGTCAGAATACGAGATTTACTGGTAACGATTTAATTGTTTTTGTTTTTGTTTATAGTCCTTGTTGTTGGTTTTATTATATGTACATACGTATATACATACGTACATACATACATACATGTGTACATATATTTTGAAAGTAGAAGTGTTAAAAACAACAACAACAACAACAATCAACAATTTAAACAAAATTAACAAAGAAAAAAAAAGGAGGAAAAAACAAAGTAAACCCAGCACTGACACAAAGACACCATTGTGTGTGATACCCAAGGCAATTAACCCAAATTCATGGTAAACACTGAAGTTTATACAGTCATATACACAGGCAGACATACATACACATAAGTAAACATGCAACAACATACATGAATATGTACATATGTATGTACACTCTTAAAGATGGCAATAAAAATTTATTTAAAACATAAAACACATTTGAATAAAGAAATGTGCATGTACAGTGGAATCAACCAGCCAGCCCACCAACCAACCAACCAATCGGCTAAACCAACAACAACAGCAACAACAAAATGTTGCAATTAAATTAACAACAGCAAATAACAAAATTAATGTCAAACGACAAAAATAAAACGACAACGACAATAAAATGACAACACATTACAATAACAAACAGCATCACATTACAAAAAAATGCTCAATTAGTTTTGTTGTTATTGTTGTTATTGTTTGTGTTATTGTTATTATTGTTGTTTGTCAAATGGCCAAATGGTCAAATGGGCGTTGTATAGTCACCCTGTCTTAATGTTGCCACTCGCATAGAGTATTCGTATGCATGCATGTGTGTTAGCAAAATGAACAGCCACCAAGACAAAAACCATAGGCAATGGAATCATTAAACGATCGCTTACAAACATACAATATATAAACGTATTGACAATATCACCAACAACAACAACAACAACAGCAGCAACAGCAAGATACACTCACTCATATTTACGGTAGAAATGCCTATTTGGGCAATAATGCTCCAGCAGCAGAAACAGCAACAGCAACGGCAACAGCATCTGCATCTGCATTAATCGAGTCATCCGTAGATTGGTGTGGTAAATGTTTATTTTTGGAGAATTTTTGTTGTTGTTGTCTTTGTTTCTTATATTCGTTGTTGACTGTTGTCGTAGGCAGTCGTTGGTGTCGTTGTTGTAGATGCCATGAAACGCCATAATAACCGCAACACAAACTAACAGACGACAAAACAAACAATACGTTTGCAACCAATCACAAGCAACAACAACAACAGCAACAATACAAAAGTTACATTTTTAAAAAAACTCATACAAATAAACAATAAAAGCAACAATAAAATTTAAAAAAAAAATAAGAAAAGAAAAAACTAAAATTATTTATGCGAATCGTGTTTGTGGCACGCGTTTGCAATTAATTTACAACGCGCCACTAAAACAAATATTGCCTGTCACTACTCTCCGAATACACGAGAGTGTTTGTTTTGAACGTTTTTGTATCATTTTTCTTAACTCTGCTCTGCTCTTATTAGTGTTATTGCTGTTGTTGCTATTATTTCTGTTGCCATCGATTGTCATCGATATTTTTGTTATTGTTATTGTTGTTATATTATTTGTATTGATAATTGGTTGACAGATCGAATATTTTGTTTTATTTGTGTTTTTTTTTTTTAATTTTAATTTGCAATTTTACGTCAAATTCAAAGTGCCATGCATTTTCATAAACACAGATGTGTGCTGCGTGTGTTTGTGTTCTAAATTTATCGCATGTATCGATATCACTTAGCAACATCGATAAATGTAATCGAATGAAATAAATATCTGATGTTCAATTTAATGTTTTGCAAGATTTTATCAGAATATATGGACCAGACCAGTGATACTAAATGACAATGGCCTCCATAATCTAGTGAGTAAGTGCCTTGGCCCAAGAGACCAAATATTTGGGTGGGACATGTTGAAAGAAAAACTAAAGATTTCTTTCGGTAGTGAGTGCCACAATTTATGAATGAAACAAACCTAACCCCTAAAATACTACAATATAAGCGAAGGGAGAAGCTGAGAAGGGTTGCAGGCAAAGCTGCCAGATGAATAAAGCATCAAATCGTCAAATATTATAAAAAAAAAAATCATCAAAATCGTCAAAGACATTCACGGAAATCGTAAAAGTAATCGTCAAAAAATCGGCATGAAAATTCAATGTGATGTTCGCTAGAAGCGTCACATTCTTCAGTGCCTTAGCTTCTTAAGATAGTGCCAGAAATATTGCATTTCATTTGGTCTTCTTACAATTTATACCACTTATATTCGAATTAAGAGAATGGAATACAATCCTCATACATAGGCCGGTATCAAATTTTCTATTTTCAGTCCTCTCGACTTCTTACAAGAGAGGGCGAAGATGCCCATTAAAGACGGAAGGGTATCAAACTGCATTGATTCAATGGGGTATTGTTGTAATATGGTTTGTGTTTCACTGCTCTATAGGATAAAGGATTTTGCTTAAGCGAAATAATGGAACTTGTTCCCAAGAATCATACACATACGTTTATGGTCAATAAGACAGTGGATAGCTTACACTATTGTTCGACAAAATTCGTTCTTTAGCAAAACTATTCGTATTTGGAACTCCCTTCCTGCAGGGATTGTCTTTTTTTGGCTTTTAAGGAACAGTTGCAAATACAAGTACAGATATTAAGGTGGCTTATAATTTCTAAAGTAAAGAATGCGATGTAAATTTTTAATTTCTACAAATTGTCAAAATAAAGGCATAAATCGTCACATCGTTAATATGATGTTTTTGGAACACAAAATCATCAAATCTGGAAGGTATGGTTGCAGGGATCAGAAATACAGTTACGAAAATGGAAACAGTGTAATTTTGTTTAACATTAAAACGATAAACAAAAACTATACTAACAAACATATTGAACTTGTTACAAGTAAACCAATAAAATCAGTATGAGAGAAGGAGATAGACAATTAAGCGATCGCAACAACAAGCAATGTGAACAAAATACACAAACAACAATGATGTTGCGATAGAGTTCTCGAGAAATTGAAAACACGAGCATTCTATAGGTATATATCTATTTGTATAGGCCTATAAAAAGGCCAGATAAAGTAAGTATTCAGTCAGTATTGTGTGAAGACAGACGTGCGTTGCGCGTGAAGAAAACAGTCATGGTTTGAAGATCGCCATTGTACTTACGCGTTACATCAAGTTGCAAATAATAGCACATAAAATCAATCAATGAACTCATATTTTTTAAATGTTTTTAAATAGATCAAAACGTGTTTTCAATTGTTTAAATTGCAATTTTTTTTTTTTTAGTAGACAATTAAGTACAGGCCACAAGCCCTTTTTAGAAAATCTCTGCGAACTTGAAACTTCAATGGAGGAATGAATTTTTAAATTACATTTCTAACAGGTGTTTTCCGTAAAGGTTGTTCTGGGTTTATTTTCATTTTTGTTTTGTTTTTTTTTTGTTTTCCATGACCAACCAGAAAAACTCCATTTACCAACAAAAATCGGACTTCGCGCCACATTAATTTTTTTTTTTTTATTTCATGTTGAACGGATTGAAACTTCACAGCTTGAGATCTTCATACGCTTATTGGTGGTTGAGTGCCTATCCTTATATGTACATACGGCTGTACATATGAGTGTGTGCCTGAGTGTTTGTGAGACTCTGAATTTATTCATGCAACACAAATTAAGCACAAACGCGTAATTAATTAACAAGTAAAACCTATACTGGTATGGGCATGTAATGCATCAACAACAACAACAACAACACCGGTCACCTTAATAAATCAAAAAATATAAAATTTTTATTGTATTTTAGTGTTGTAAACACACTGGAGATATATAGATGGAGATACATACGTAGTAAGTACAGTTGTAAACCTTAGAAAGAAATTAGAAAACTATGAGAGGATTTAAAACATTCAACATTCAACATTAGGGAGAATCAAATTAAACAAAACAAAACAAAAAACTATAAAACAACGTCACAACCTACGTTTCTTTTTATTAAAAAAAAAAACATAAAAAAAATTCGAAAATAATGGTGAATCCCCTTAATAGTCATGGTTTTATGAGTACTTGGCTGAAAGTATTTTTTTAGTTGTTTTGGTTTTAGTGCTATAACGGTATCCTAAATGAAGTTGTAATTATTTTTGGAATTTTCTACTTTTCCTCTTTCTTTTTGACGTGTTTTCTTTCTTTTTTTTATTGCCCTGTGACGACGAAATTTTGTTTTTTTTTGGCAAATTCAAGAAAGTTTCAGTCGTTAATGAGGCTGAATGATTTGGCGGTAATTAATGAAATTAACTTTTTGAACAAGAAGTTGTGGTCGAGCGAGTGGAATGAGCGTGTATCTATTTAGATTTGAATCTGTTGCAGTTGCAAATGACAATATTTGTGAGATATTTCTGCAAAAAGAATATTCGAAATATGAACTTAACTGTGGCGATACCTTTCTGCTTGTAATACTTCTTTCGATGCACTGCCTGATTGTACTCCAAAGTATAGTACAGGCAAACTTCGATATAACGAAACTGAAGGGGAGTGTTGCGAGTACAATGTACTATGAAAAAGTTTTATGAAGAACTATTACTACGTATAATATACAAAGGGTTTCATATTTTTAATAATAATTGTCCAATTCTTATGACTTTGTATCGTGGATGTTGTATTAAAAAAACAATACTTTTGGTCAGCCTTCTATACAAGCAGTTGTATCGTTGTATTAAGTGTATTGTTGGACGATTATACAACAGGGTATGCTTGCTGTTGATTATTTTCATGTAAAAATCCGATACAGTTAAGCTATTGATATTCGTAGCAAGCGCCTGGAACACTTTAAAACTCCTTCATTTAAAAAAAAAAAGTCTGCTTCATAGCTTAATCAATCAAACACATCGCTTTGGAAATTTGTTTGAAGGTTGAATAATGTTCTTCGGAGATTTCTATTGAACGGTCAGTCACTGTCATATTCTTCATTAGCAAATTCCAATTTCAGTTTCAATACGAAGGCAATCACCGAATTTTGTTGGCATGACACAATTAAAAATAAGTCCTGCCATCTTTTAGAAAAAAAAAATTTAAGATTCGAATCCAAAACAAAGCAACTACGAAAATCTAACGGCGCGCAGTGAAAATCAGTTTGAAAACGTGCTGCATATACAATAAATACAACAACAACAAATGCCTTTTATGATTCCAAAAAACTCTTTTTTCTAAATTTCATAACAACGAAATTCTTAATTTGGCGATTTTTCTCAAGTTTTTCTGAATTCTTACGATTTTTTTTCTTCCTCTATGATTGCATCATTTAATATGTACTGATTTTTGAAAAACCTTTCATGGCAATTTTTTTGACTCCGAAAGTTTTTGCCACAAATCTGCTAAGATGAAGGCGGCAAAAAAATATCTTTCATAATTCGATTTGATCGAACCGTGGCCTCACGTCTAATAAACCAACGCGCGACAACGGCGACTTGCAGAAAAATAATGTGAATAGAGCTTGTAACACACTGATATAGTCTGCAATATAGAAAAAAATCGAAAAGTTCGTCGGATGATCACTCTTCCGATGTCTAAGCAGCGCATTATTTGGCATCCTTTCAATAAAATTGGACACAAAATAAACTTCTGTGTATAGGTCCTAATTAAGAAATAAAAAAAATTCATACTTATGGGTTATACTATCCATAACATGACATGTAGAAGAACACTATAAAGAGACTATGAACAGATTTATAAACTGATGTAGTACTACGTAAACTACAAAAGAATTGTGGATGTTTCGACGGGCAGTATATAAAAAATCTTTACTGAATTGCTATTAAAATCAATACAATTCTGAAATGGATGATGAAATGGTGACAAGAATAGTGATCAAATTAGCGTGACGTTTGGAATGGGCATGGGTTTATCACCACTCGACAATCAACAATCAGACGATGGCGTCAATCAGGAAAATTCGTTGTAATATGGGGGAAGGAGAGAGTAAAATTGAACGTTAGATGCCTTGATTCCATTCAAGCTGTAAGTGACAGGACGACTGTCTGCTGAAAGAAATATTGAGACTAAGGAGCGAAGTTGTCTTTTTTATGCAGCCTGAGATCCACTGGCCAATCGATTATGATGTGCTCTACTACATAAGAATACATATGTGATTAACGAGAACAAGTCACTGTATGACTCCAGAGCAATGGAACAATGAAATACAAGTCGCATTGAAGCAGTGTTTCAATTAATTAACAAAATTGGGCAGCTTATCAGATTTGTATCGCACCCCATGTGAGAGGGATAAGAATTTCATTCTAATCAGACCAGATAGAGTAAAGTACTCGGTATTTAAGCGAACATCGTACTAATTTTGCTAGAATAATAAGAGCTTTGGATTGTCTACTACTTTTAAGTGATCCTTCGTAACAGATGACAATATTATTAACGGCTGACTTATTAATTAATATATATCTCGCAGGGTCGCCATTTGGATTTTCTGAATATGTTGCCTCAGTCTCTACTAGGCTTGGTCTACAATTAAAGTTTTCCTGCCGTCTGAGAGAGAGCTTATGGAATTAGGACAAGTCACCGTCGTCTAGTAGGTAGTGACTTATTAGACGAAAGGCCCGAGTTCGAATCGCAGGTCAGACATCAAAACGAAAATATGAATATATTTCTTCGGCGACTTCCGCTGTGTAGATTTCTGGCAAAAACTCTGAGAGTAAAAATTGCCAGTCTATATCATATTAAAACCCGACAAATTTTTTGCTAAAAACCAAGTGGAACTGTATATTGTATCGCATTGTATCTGCAATAAAATGAATTTACAAGATAAATTACAAACATACAAACATACATACTCTACAATCAATCAATCAATAAAGATTTCATAGATTCAATATTTTTTCTTTCCTTCCTCTTTTGGTTCCATTTGAGGGTAATCGTTGTGATAGTTTAAATAAGGCAACGAAACAAAACGTTTTGATTGATTTTTTTCTTCTCATAAAATAATGACCACTTTATGGTCAGTGAGTTATGAGTGTTTCTTTATTTCTTTGTCTTGTGAATGAAAATAAACAAAAAGGAAGATACGAAATGAAAAATATAGAAAGAATAGGAGTAGAGAATAACAAAAGCAACAACAAGTGGCTTCTTTCGATGATCAGGAGTTATAAATCAAAAACTGGAACATAACAAATCCATAAGAATACTTACGAACATCTATTGGCAGGTAATTGCAAATACTCTACATAGGTTAATAGAGAATGGAACTTACGTTTGAAACAATAATGAATCGAATTAATTTCTTATTCTTTTAATTTTTTTTTTATATTCGTTATAAACTTTATAATCAAAGTCTTAAGATTGCAATGATTTTGTATTTATTTCTGCGATAGGGATCAGAGATCTGCAATGAATCGTTATTTCGGTACTCAAAAGTACTCATACAGTTTTGAGTATTGAAATTTAGCAACTTTGATTCATTCGTACTCGCTATAATATTGATTTATTCGTACAGCTTGCAATTAGTATGAGTACAAAGTTGACGTCGAAATAAAGCTGGAGGTCCATACCACACGTTCTACGCGTTTTCGCTTATTACGCGGCTGTCAAAAATGTGGAAATATAGTATTTATTTAATGCAAGTTATACTCACAAAAGCGTAGAATGCCTTGTTGCATAGAACGCGAAAAGTAGATCAACTTTCTACTTTTGTAAGCATCACAAGCGGTATGCGTAAAAAAGAGTTAATTTGACAAGTTATTTTGCTTAAATTTGTTTAAATTTAGGAAGCTTGCGGCAAAAAAACCAGACATATCTCGTACCAAGTACAAAGAACGCACCCAAATTCGTCGTCTGTTCTTTTGACGCTTATTATGCACACTTGTGGCAAAAATTATTATATTCATTAACTCAATGAATTCCATAAATTCTTTAAAATTTTCAATTTCATTTGCCATTTTTGTGGGAAATTTTTTATTCAAGTATTTTCAATCAAAACAAATATTGGGGCGTCAAAAGCGTTGCATGTAACTTGAAGCGTAGAATGCGAATGCGAAAACGCGTGGTGTGGACATCAGTTTATGTATGATTCATACGCCTTCGTGTTCAGATTCATAAATTTAGAAAAATTCTTACAATATGTACTCATAAATTATTCGAGTGATTCGAATCATTCATCAAAATTTACTTTTTTAAAGAAAAAAGGAAAGACAAAGACAACAAGTAAAGCAAACACACAATCTAGTGAGTATTGTGGTGTTCTGCTTCGTGTAAATGTTAAGTCGAGACGAGTTGAAGTCAATAACATCATGCGTGTTGTTAAGTATGAGTACAATGAGTACTTCAAACTTTAAGTATGGGTATAATGAGCGTATAAGTATCTGAAATTATAAGTATGACTCGAATGTATTTAGCGCTTTGAATATTTATTGCTGATCTCTGGTAGGGATCAGTAACAACAACAGTTGCCAGCCGACAAAGTTTGTTTTGATTTTTTCGATTCTTTTATGCATTTGTTGTTGTAAGTGTGTAATTCAATATTTTTATTCCACATATCCATATCAATGTAAACTTGCTATATAAACAAACACATACACATTCAAACTTGTTGCCATACTCTGTGCGCATGCATCAATATGGACTTTGGCAACTGGTAGTAAGTATTCACATGCTTCTGCTGGCATGCACTTATTTGAAGAAAAATAATCGAATTTATTAGTTACACTGGACCATATTCTGTTAAAGTAGGCTAAAACTAAACTAAAGCAGAAATAAAAATAAGACTCGAAAACCAAAACCGATTGACTTCCCACAAAATCCATCATAAAGACTCATACACCGACAGACAAATGTGAAAAGCCTTCATTAATATTGGAAAAAAAATAAAAAATATGAAGTAATGAAAGAGTTTCAAAAGAATTAAAAAAATATTTAGAAAAAAAAACATAAAAAACTTAAAAAACAAGAAATTATTTTTAAACTAATGGAAACTAAAAATGGAGCATTAGTCATGAATCAACAATAAAATCAACAGCAATGCAATGAAGTTCAATAAAAACAAAATAAAAAAACGAAAAAGAGGAAATTTTCCGCTTAAATAGGCCATTTTCAACTGGGCCTGTAATAATTAAGCTGCCAGTTGGAAATAATTATTTTGAAAATGAGGAGTGCGCACGAAAAGATTTTTCTTTATAAAAACTTAACTTAAGCAGCAGGCCCTAGCTTTTTTGTTTTTCCGAAAAAAAAAAATCATCTTTCGTCTAATGGTCGTAGTCAATATTATGGGCGATTTCGCGTCACCAATCAAAAACAACTCTCTCTAGTTTAGTTTGAAGCTTCCAGAATTTTAGTGTAAATTTTCAAGTCACTTAAACTTGCTATTCCACTTAAATTATAATATTTGTGTAGTACCACATTAATCCGACTACAAGCCCGATAAATATTCAACATACGATTTAGAAACCATATGTGGCCGATGCACACAGTCAACCAGAGTGAGTAATACGAGATAACTCGTAGATTGGGTTCCTTTCTAGGGTGCTAACTACGAGTTATCTCGTACTTACTAAACTGAATCAGACGGTAATTTCTGGGCAGTTTTCTGAAAATTTCTATGGCAGTCAACGTGTTAAATAAGCCTGCTTGAGAGCCAAATCACCCCAGATACTGGGGTCGACGATCGACGGTCGACTTGTGGGGGCAAAAAGACCATTTACAAGTTATCAAATATTATGACAGTGCCGGTAAAAATCACGATTCACGACCATCCATGGGAATATTCGCTGCAAATGTGAAGTAAATGAACCACATGTTTTGAGGAAGGGAAACATGTCTGCTGTCAACCGAAGTAGAGAAATAAATATTCTTTGTATATGGCCACCTCCAAGCTGGAAAATACAGGACAAACATATATTAGGTACTTCCTGTGGAACTAAGCTGGTTGCAGCTAAAAAGCTGCAGCTAAAAATCGTAGCAAATTCAAAAAGGAATTGACACCATGTGTCAACTATACAGTGTGGAAGCAGTTAAAAAAAAAAAACAAACAAATAATAAAACATGGCCACATATTGTTTGACCATAATGTGTTTTGAGTCAGAAGATCTTAACGTTATGGGCATGAAAATTCAGTGCGATGTTCGCTAGAACTGATACATTTTTCACTGCCATGGTTTCTTAAGACGGTGCAATAATTACTTCACTTAATCAGATCTACCGACCGAGAAAGACCCATACTCTTGTGTATGGGTTGTCTGTTAAAGTCTACTTTGAAACTTCTCGACCGTGTACAGGAGAGGCCGTAGTAGCTAGTTAATCACTATAATGTGCTCAACTCCATTAATTCGTTAGAGTATCGTTGCAATGCGGTTTGAGTTTTACTCTTTTGTCGCTACTAAAAGGGATACTGCTCGAGCGAAAAAAGGCGAGTTGTTTATCCAAATCATGTATTCCTACGTACTCTTGCCTTTCTCGCCTAGCACATCCGTATGTGGTCGATTGGCCAGTGTATCGCCCACTGCATTACAAATAAAGTTCGTTTGTTAGACGGACTATTCGTATGTGGAACTGCCTTCCTGCACAGATCTTTCGTTTAATTACATACACAATGGGTAATTACAAACCTTCAGAAGGGATTATTAACCTAGTTTCTCACACCACTTATGTTGTGTGGCGGGACCAACAGTACAAAGTCGACTCTGAACGGAAGATTTTTGAGCAGCTTTTCATGTTAATTTTATTTACTCTCAGAGTTTTTGCCAGAAATCTGCTGAAAGGAAGTCACCAAAGAAATCTAATGCATAAAATTCTTGTGTCACGGTGTTAGTGGTTAAACTACTCCGAAATGGATCGACCAATTTACATGAAATTTTATGTGCATATCGGGTAGGCCTGAGAACCGCACAACATCTATTTTTCATATCCCTAAATGTTAAGAGGGCGTGGCAAATCGTTGAAATTGAGTAGACAATCAAAAAATTTGGTGAGTAAGTTCGTAGAGTCCCACCAAGCATGGACGTGACAACCCTCTCCCTCTTTAAGTGATACCTATAACTTTTAAACTATTGTACCGATTTTAATCATTCTGTTTTTGTTCAAAAGCTTATCAGGTTTAGATGGTTAAAAAAAAGTAGGCGTGGCAAACCTTTAAAATTTAATATTTAGGAACATAGTGATCGTAAACGAATGCATTTTGGTGGGTAAGTTCGTAGAGTTGATATCAACAAAGGTATACCTATAACTCGTCTAATTCGGTAGTTCATAACTACATATGTACATATGTAACATGCAAGTATATCTGTTAGTTTTTGTTTTGGAGCGATTACAACAACTACAACTTTGTTAGCGCTTTATGCAGCGTATTACAATAAATATATAATGTGACCTGTCTTAAGCAACAAGACAAATCAATTTTGGGTGGGACAAAGTTCAGCGGGCCTGCTAGTATTTTTATATTTTCATTTTGATGTCTGACCTGTCTGAACAAAGCCCCTTGAATTGTACTCGGTGCCTTGAATACCCAGCCGTTAATAGCAAATCAAAAAGCAACTGTTATTTGTCAAATGGACAGTCAGTCAAGTGTTGCCAATGTGAAATTTTATATAAAAAATGAGAAAGTTAAACAATCTTGTTTTGCCTGTCATATCTTAGCCTCATATTTTCCTATCTTTTTTTTCATGAAGCATAACAAAAAGAAAGAAATTTTAAAGTTAAACATATAAAAATAAACGAATAAAATATAAAAAGCATTTGTCTTTTGTAAATTATAAAATTATATGCATTAAGACAACAATAATTTTTATTTGTTTGCAACAATGTTAGACTATAATTTCATTTCATTTTATGATTACTTTCAATTTATCTTCAATGTGGGTCTTGACCATAAGGAAAAATTACAACAAAACATACAAAATAAGAGGCTAACTAACACAGGCTGTTTAAAATGACTGTGTATGGAGGATTTATTTTTGGTGGGCAATTTCCAATGGCCATTTATTAGGAACAGAAACAGAAACACAAAACCAATATGGCATAGATAAACAAAAAACAAACACCAATTATGGTCCAAAAAATGAAACGAACCTAGAAATTATTTTCGTTGTTCTTTTCTTATTAATTTAAATGGAATTTTCGTTTGACATTTTTCTGTTTGTGGTAAGAAACCTAAAAAGTATTTTTTTCTTTATATCCCGGAAGTATAAGTTCCAATCAATATTTGGCCAAAAATTAAGACGACAAAAACAAATTGAAAAGCAATTTTAAATGCGCCAACGACTGCTTGTATCATAGATATTTACACTGAAAGAAATGAATTCAATTAAAATTGCTTTCCTGATGAAAAGTTAAATTGAAACTAAGGAAGCAAGGAAAAAATTATATGGCACATGTGTTTCTTTCTAAATATTTATAACTTCATTTATTTTTTATATTTAGGAAATAGAAACAAAAAATTATAGTAAGAAATTTTCAGAGTTTGTTTATCTTTAATTAATTTTTTTTATAGTTAATTCTTAAATTCTTAAAGGAAATGAATTTTTATTAGGTACAAAATAAGAAAAAATTCAAAACTTTAAGCTAATTATATATAATATTTTGAGATCTATTTTGATAATGACACAAATTTTAATCATATATCTAATGCTCTACAAAATGGCTTTGGTCCTTCTGAGTCTTTTTTATTATTAGACATGTTAAAGATAATTCAAGATAACAATGGTATTCCTATTTGCTGTCATAACTACAGACGTGCTATAGATTGCAATAATATATCAAATTTCTCTAACAGGCATGATAAAAATATAACGAATAAAGATTCTTTTACAGTACAAAGCACAAAATCTAAAAGGTTTTGGTGGATAATGGAATAGTGAAATATAAAACCCCATTTTTTTATCCTAAGACTCCTTTTCTTTATTATTTTGCCATATATAGGTAATGTTCTTCTTCATATTTTTCATTACAAATAAAAAATATAAGTTCGTTTTTTTTAGTATATAAAAATTTAATATATTTGTAAATCAAAATTAATATTATATCCATAATACTCGAGAGCTCGTTTCCGGGACTTTGTATATATGTAAATACGTATTATACTAGAGTTTATTATAATTAAAATTGTTATATCTTGCAAATAAATAAACATTAAAAAAAAATTTTAATTATTTATTAATTTTATTATATAAATAATAATAATAAATTATATTATAATTTATTAATTTTTGTAACTAATCTTGGGGAATTTTGCCCCCTTATTTTAATAACATTTCTTTCAGGTCTTTTAAGGAGTTATAAGTCATTCCACTTTTGTATATTTCGGCACTTAAAATTCCCCAGAGGTTGTCGACATGACTTAGAGCGGGATTAATTGCTGTCTAGTTATATTTTTTTCTTTAAAAACTGCTTTGGTCCTTTTGGCTGCATGAATAAGAGCGTTGTCTTGCTGAAAATTAAAATGATTTCCATAATTTTCTTCAGCAAATTCAACAAAAACATTTTCCAATAATTCCACATAGTTCTACGCAGTCATTTAATGAGAAATAAAACAGATTGGAGAACGTGTTTTATATCCAAAAGCGATCCAATTCATTAAAGATCGTGCAGCGCGTATCATCTCCTTTTTCTTTCCAATAATATTTGTGTCCATCTGCTCCATTAAGGTCGAATTTTTTTTCATCATACATAATTGGCCATTACAACTCTGCTGTCAGGATTACGACCTAGCTTCTCACACCACTTATCTTGTGTGCGTTAATTTTATACATGAGTGGCGGGACCTACAGTTTAAAGTCGACTCCGAACGACAGATTTTTGAGAAGCTTTTCATGGCAATTTTTACTCTCAGAGTCTTTGCCAGAAATCTGCTGAGAGTAAGTCGCCGAAGAAATATTTTTTCGTTTTGTGGTCTGACCTGGAATTCGAACCCGGGCTTTTTGTCTAATAAGCCAACACACTACCCACTACACCACGGCCACTTCATTTTTTTTCATTACTGAATTCCCAAAATTTGTATTTTTCATCGAAAGTCAATCTGGTTGCCTTGGGTCTAGGGTTTGGGTATCATTTTTTGTTTTTTCACATTTAGATCTTCATTTATCTTAAATTATTTGTGATAACTAAGCGCTTTATTGAACGTTTATTGCGGTCAGTCAGTATTGGCATTCTACCAGATCGTGTTTTAGTGCCGTATGATTTCGGATCCCCCAAATAATTTTGTACGGTCGCCTCAGATCTCTCAATTCTGTTTGCTATAGACCTTATTGAATGCCCATTTTCCCTCAACAATTCCATCTGGATACATTCTACTAACGAAAGTTTGGGGTCCACGGGGCCTTCTACCTAAAATTCAATCATTTTCACACAAAGAAAAATTATTTAACTGTTTATAGTACATAATATTCTTTTATCTTACTCCAAATAATATATTTTGTACTAAAAGTTTTCATTCAGTTGTAATTTATTAGATAAATCTGTGAAAAAAATTTAATTTGTACCATTTCATGATTATTTCATATGAAAATAATGTTATCAGGACAGAATATAAAAAAATAAAGGTAAATTCATGATGTCGATATCAGAGAAGTTATTATTTTTGGAAAGAAAATTCATGCAGCGTTGTAATAAGTAGCATTAAAAAGTAAAGTTCTGGCTATTGCTTAATCAAAACATGTAAAAATAAATTTGTGCCCTATAGTTTCTTCCTTGGCTGTATGACGTTACAATATTTTGTTTTTCAGTGTAATTTTTCGGTTTTTAGATGCCACTATTTTTTTGTTTGCTTTTGTTTTGTTTTATGAGTCATTCATTCATTCATTCATTGCAAACACTTTGCAGGTGTGGTATCTAACCGTTAAACAATTAAAATAAAAACAGTTATACGGGAATATGTCATGTTGTCTCAGATACATACATGCATGCATATACAGATACAGATACGGATACATGTGTTGTATCTTAAGATACATCCACACGTACTCATTCATACTTAAAGTATACACTCATGTAAGCATATTTAAAATGTTTATAAACATAAATTTGTATCTTTTGTTTATTTTTTTTGTTATTTTTTGTAGTTTTCTTGGCCTTTTTATTGCATTGTACGAGTGTATGGAAAATTTGTGGTTTTTTTTTGGCTTTTTTTAAAGGGGCGTTACTCGTTTGCAGTTTTTCTAGGAGAAAACCGCTTAAATCTTCAAGGTTTTCTTTTTTGTTGTTGTTGTTGTTGTTGTTTGTAGTCATAAAGTCAATCATAATAATTTAAATTGTTGCTTATTTTTAATGTTAAATAAAGATTTAGGTTCGCTAGTCCAAAACCAACAAAAAAAAAAAATTGTTTTTCGTTTCTTTTTAATTTTCCAATACGAAAACAAATTGGGAAATAAGAAAGAAATAAAAATTGTTTTATATTATTATTATGTTGTTATTGTTGGTATTTTTCAATATTATTTATGATACAAATTTATTTACAGTCACGAATAGTGCAGTGTTGCAACCAAGTGAGCGCGAATTGCTTTAATAAAGTGAGCGAATGAATGATAGCGAATGACTAACAATCCCCAAACGAAATTCATAAAAAAAAACTTGGAAACGTTAAAAACTAAATTTAGGAGTTTTGAATTCGAAATATTTTTAACGCTATCAGCCTAAAAAAAAAAAAAAATTGAAAAATTATTAACAAATGCCGTTTTGAAAAAATCAAATTTTAGTAATTAACTGCAAAGGAAACGATTTAGCTTGAGGAAATATTTTAAAATAAAGGGACGCAATATTTCTTAAAAGCTAAAAACAATTCCAAAAAAAAAAAAATTGTACGCCTAATTAGAATTTGTTGTTGTAACAAGACAAAGAAAATTTTACTCAGAGCGTGCCGACCAGAGATCAGCAACGAATCGTTTTATCGATACTCACAAGTACTCATGAAATTTGAAATATAAATGAATCAATAATTTTGAAATTCAACTACTCTGATTCATTGATTCATTTACAAGTACAGGTTGCAATGAGTATGCGTACAACGTTGACATTAAACTCGCACGATTCGAAATATGTTTGATTCATACGCCTACTCATTTAGATTTAAAACTTTAGAAAAATACTTATAATACTCATAAATGATTCGATTGATTCAAATCATGCTTCATAGTCTGCACAGAAAAGTATTAGTCGATAAGAAGTACTCCCAAGATGAGAGACTACAGCTTAGGCTACAACATACATACTGGTGCAGTAATGTTGGATTCATGGGGTATCGTGGGTTAGCACCTTGTGCAACTAATAGGCATCAGTATGTAATCAACTTCAGGTAACTCCAGCGTATAATTAATAAATGATCTTTAGTTTCAGAGAATCACGATCAATATTAAATGATTTAAAACTGACTTTGGATAGAGGATAGGAGAAAACTATGATAAACAAGAGAAGATGCTTAAATGAATTCTGATTAGAACAACATTGGATATTTGAAGTTAAACAAGCTTTATGCGTATTCAGTGTAATTCAAGCATTCCCTTCTACCGGACAATACGTTTTATAACTTTGCTTAGCGAACGGATTAGGCAACGCTTTCGAAGAATCGCATATTGCTCTGGTTAGGTGAGTATGGAGTCAAACAAGTGATTGAAGTCAGAACCATTGAATCTGCATCGATTGATTTGAATGAAGCAAAAACAAAATATGTTCACATCGTAAGCCATCCAAGACAATTTTAATGAGCCTATCAAATAAAATTTAGAACTCAAAGAAAATATTTTCAAGTACACTTTAGAGTAACCACTAAAATGATACACAATGAGTAGTTAAGAGTATTATACAACAAGTTTTACTAACATGTACCGAGTTAAACTTAACTTTGTATAAAGATCGATAACACTGATGGGATATTGTTCGATGAAGCATAGTCTGTAGTTTGTTTGACTGGATCCTTCGACAACAAAAAAAAATCGAAAATGAAAATCTTTAGATGGAGAGAGAGAGAGTACAGTTGTGAAATCTTGTTTGAATTCTTATTTCCAAAAGAATGTTCAAAGATGAAAACTTTTATGTGGAGAGTGTAAAGCCAAAGCTTTTTTGTGAACAAATGCAACAAACATTTTAAAATATAAATTTAAGGTTGTTCGCAAGATAAACTATGTAACAGGGACCATTTGGAAATACTCCCTTGGATTTGAAGTGCTAGTATGGATGATATGAAACAACTGAACCTTACGGCTCAAGTGGTCTTCGTTTCACACGTCTTTTACAATTTATCATTGACTATTGCAATGCAAACATTCAATTAAAAATTTAAAGTCGAATGAAACGGGATGAAGGTCTAATAATCTGACAGAGAGGCTGAAATTAAAAATAAACTTCGTAAATAAAATTGCCATCAAATAAGTTGGTTAAGGCTAGAATAGCTATTAACTGTCGAAGGAAAATTTTAATTGCTTTCATGAAAGTCATTTGTTAGAAAAGTTTTTTGGAAAAAAACTTTTGAAGCTTCCAGCGGAAATACTTCATTTCTTTGAAAGAGATGACTACTGAATCAATGTCGAATTATGCTTTTCAAAGCGTTATTCTCAATAACATGTCTTTTATTGGCATCAAAATCGTATCAAATAGATATTAAAACGAATTATTCTTGTTTATCCATTTCATTCAGCAATCGAATCGTATTCTATTCTTCTACTGTTGGCTGTTGACTAAAAAAAAAAAATAAGATCGAAAGACAAATAAGAGAGGCAATCAGAGTATTGAAAATAAATTTTCGTTAATTTATTTTTCTTTTATCCCGTTTGAATAAACAAATGATTTTCGAACATGGCCCATTATCATTCATTCCAACAGTACATGTATCCAGTCAACAGCAGTTTAATTGCACTTTGTAACCTGAAGTATAATTTATTAAAATTGAAATCAAATAAAAGGAAAGCAGACCAATTTACAAAGCGAAAACTTTGTTATGCCCTCAGGATAATCAAGACGAAATTTTCCCAGGTTCAAGTGGTTGCTCTATTGCGGTTGTTGCTCTGGTGATGGTAACTCCTGCAAACCCAATCAACCATTTTATTTGACCAACAACACTCACTTACTCTCACAATTTATGGAAGGAAAATAATATTAAATAAACAATTAAATACCCTACACTGGCATAGGTGCAATTTCATTCTAATACTTCACATGGCTTAACAATTATTCTCTTATTCGATCGTCTGACGGATTTAAGATAGATGCATACGATAATGGAAACGAGACACTTGGAGACTGTGGTTAGAATAATAATGGACAAAAGTATCATGCGTTGATAAATCGATCTTCTAACGACCCTGAACAAAGTAATACAACTGACTAGACTACGTACTGTACCCCTCCATGGTATACAAATGGATTTAGGACATATAATAGGACAAGGGGTATTCCAAGCATTTACGGCAATGCATAATTAGATGAGCTGGCAGGGAGGTAAGCTTTCAATTTTCGCTGTAGAACAGGAAAACGGGTATGAAATACTCGAATATATGAGAAAGATAACATATGGAGAAGAAGCGAGACTAACTCGAGACAATCTAAACTTTTGCTTGGTGCTTATAGTGGGAAGATATTTGTGTCTTGCATTAAATATAGTCTAAAAATATTATCTCGTGTTGACGGCTCATAGCAGACCTTATGAAATAGAAATCAATTCAATACCAACATGGAAATTAATTAAGGAAAACGAATGACTGGAAAATATGGTTGAAACCTATGCTGCAATAATGTCTGTCAATGGGAATCACTATTCAGGCAGTTATTCTTATTATTGCCGAACAGCATTGTCAAAAAAAAAAAAACACTTTTTAATGTCCATCATAAGTCTCAATTCCCGCCAGAGCATATCCATTGCCTTAACTAGATATACCTATTATATAATTTTGAGTATGAGTGAATCAATAAAATTGAAATTCAAATACTCTGATTCATTCGTGCTCGCTACAACATTGATTTATAAGTATAGGTTACAATGAGTATGAGTACAACGTTGACATTAAACTCACAATATTCGAAATATGTTTGATTCATATACCTACTCATAAATTTATAAAAATACTTATAAGTGATTCAAGTGATTCGAATCATTAATCAAAATTTACAGCCTTTGTTGTTGTTGCATATGCAAACAAAGAAGAAAGGAAAGACAAAGACCTTCTTCTTGTGAGTATTGCAGTGCTTGTATGCGAATCATACTTATTTTGGGTTTCGCGAAAAATGTTAAGTAGAGACGAGTCGAAGTCAATAATATTATGCGTGTTGTTAAGTATGAATCATATTAAAATAATTATGAATGCGTATAAGCATCACAAATTATAAGTATGACTCGAATCTACACATCATTTTTAATACTCGTTGCTGATCTCTGATAACTACGTATGTACATTAACTTGTATTCAGTGACCAATTTATGTATTTCTCTCCATTGTTGTGACTGATTCTTGAAAATATGGGTACCCATGTATGCAATAGGAGACAAGTATATTATTGCAGAGTGTTTGTTTTCATTCGACTTTAGAAAATTCAGATGTTGAAGCATTAGCATGTTGCAAGAGTAGACAATCTATTGGCTAATTAGGCGACTCCAGTCTCAAACGCAATGAAATAAAAAAAATTTCGGATACTAAGAAGTCTGTCGTTCGGGGTTGACATTAAACAGTAGATACGACCCCCTCGTGGATAAAATTAGCACACACAACATTAATGGTGTGAGAACAATGCATGCACATACATTAGCATTTTCAATTGCAACCAATATGAACAGAAACTAAATTAAAGTTGAATCATACTTCTTGCCAATTATCGTTTGGAATTCGTTTAAGATCGTCTCAGCCTTGTTCCAGACTAACAGACAATCCTGGTAGCGACTTAAATAATCTGTTCGGTTTGACCATAATTCTCTTACAAGGCAATGCAGTGCATTGGATTCGTTTTATAATTTTTCTTAGTTCCTTGAGTTGTTTTTGTGGTTTGACATGCTTAATTATATGTTGCGGTTCCTCATTCGGATTCACAGACGGTCGTACTCGTATTTGTAGTCGTAGTCGTATTTGAATGTATCCATTCTCTTGGTGTTTGTCTGTATTTGTGTATGTACATACATTACAAACATCGTAATGCTTAATATTGTTTCCAATTTTTATTTGAATTTTTTGTGTTTTTTTATTTTTTTTGGTTTCTTTAATTTTTCTCTTTACTACGTTCAATTTCAATCAAATCCAAGTTGTTGGTATTTTTGTACCTCATTTGTAAACTACAAGTTTCGAACACGCCCCAAATAGTTTTCTTGTCGTTTATAAGTGTATAAGTGTGTATGTATGTTCAATATATAATAATATATGTATGTATGTATGGATGTATGTGTGACTGACAAGTGTATTTATCTTCATTTGTTCGTTGTGTTGCATGCATCCATCGATCAATGGAGTGCATAAAGTCGGCTGGTGTAGTGTTTGTTGTTTGCAAATTTCACAGAAAGAAAGATTATTAAGGCACAAGAAAATGAAAAATAAAATCAAATCGAATCCGAATCTGAATATTAAAAGGTGAAAATGCATCAATTCAACTTAAATTGTAACGGAATTTAATGAATACCTTCTTCATGTGTGGTGGTAAACAAACATACACAGATTACAGATATACTGAGGATGCAAATTATCATTTAACAATTGCATGTTGACGATGAAGGAAGAACAACACAACAAAACAAAAAATTATTGCAATTGAATTTGAATCTTTTAATATGTGGAATACAATTGCAGACAGTGGTAGAAGGCTGGACTACTTGCTTATTTCATATCAAATTTCATACAAATGTCGAATGGAATATTTTGGTGCCTTGAATTAAATAGCAGATCCATAATAGCGTAATGACAAGAATAAGAACTAAAATCATTGTGTGGCAATCGAATAAAATTATCTCCAAGGCTGTGGCAGTTAATAGTAGGTGCTAGACGCTGAGCAACCACACAAATTATGTATTCTGTAAGCAATTGCTATCCCTTGATTAACTGTCATACTCTAGATAGCAGTGAGGAAGGTATGGAGCATCAAAGAACATCAAACACATCGTAATGGAAACAACCGCATTGGGATGTGAGCTAGTTCTCTACGATTATTCTTTAAATTCTGATCTAAAGTATCAGTATAGCGACCGTCTGAATTAAATAAAACAAAATTAAATACACCCGGCTTATGCCATAGTGTAGTACAATGGGTCAATTTCGACCTCCGGGTACTGTGCTCGGCTTGAGCGACAGGTGCACGTCCTCTAACCTAATGCCATAGTGTAGGTCGTGAGTTTTGTTGAGTAGATCTCAAAAATATTTTTTTTTACATTTCTCGAACCCACCAAATTTTATTTTATTCGACAAAAACTGTTTTTTTTTGTTTTGGACTTTACACACAAATTTCTGGATTACTCAAACATTTCTGACCGATTTATATCTTTTTGAAAAGGGAAGAGATGGACCTTTAAAACTCTGTACATATATTTATTATTTAACTTAATACGCTATGAGATTTGATGAGCTAAACTTGGAAAATTCGAATTTATCCGTTCATAGTAACAAACTAACTGAACAACGTGAACTATGAACACGAACTCGGATGTTATTAAAATACACTTTATAGCATTGATCGATTGATTTCAATATTTGCCAATTTCTGAATCTTTCGGTGATGAACGCTTTCATTAGAAAGCCGAAATTAAATTAGTATTGTCGTGTAAAATATACTGGAACTATTGGGTAATGCGTTGAATTTCTTTTCCACTAATGGATGCACTGACAAGAACAACTAATTCCCTGTTTAGCAATCGATTATAACACCCCACTCGGTACAATTATGTAGGGGTTCTGATGATTTATTTTTTTCATCATAGAATCTACTTACATTGGACTTAAAAGCCTGACGTATTCCGAACTCATGTATAAAATTAACGCACACAACATAAGTGGTGTGAGAAGCCAGGTCGTAATCCTGACTGAAGGGTTGTAATGGCTAATTATGTATGTATTCTGAACAATACACCCTACGTATATCAAGTAATGACTGTAATTTTTACCAAAGTTTTATTCAATCCCATCTACTTCGCTATTTCAGTCGAATGGATACATTTTTGAGGCATTAGATTGCAGGTGATTGAATTGTAATTTGACAATGATTTAGCAGAAATAGGTTCGTAATTGATCTAGGCTAACATAAGTAAGTATGTTGAATAACGGATTATAGAGTAGTTTAACAGCTGAACAGCTGAGAAGTCGCCGTGGTTTAGTAGGTAGAGTGCTGGCTTATTAGATGTAAAGCCAGGATTCGAGTCCCAGGCCAGACATCAAAATAAAAATAACAAAAAGTTATTTTTTCGGCGATTTCCTCTTAGCAGATTTGCAGCAGAATGTCATGAAAAGTTTCTCAAAAAATCTGTCGTTCGGAGTCGACTTTAAACTGTAGGTCCCACCACTTAATGTATAAAATTAACATATACAGCATAGATAGTGTATGAAACTAGGTCAATAATCCTGACTGTAGGGTTGTAATGACCATTAAATATGTATGTTAACAGCTGAAAATACGAAAGAAACGCTGTTAATTAAAAAGAGAGAGAGAGAGAGAGATAAAAATCCCAGATCTTGATGAATAAAAAGTTTCTGCATAATTTGATTTGCATAATTTAAAACATCACACGACTATGTTATCCATACGTACGAAATTAAAATACTTTTGAAAACAAACAAAAAAAAAAAACTCTGAAATAAGATGTTGAAAGGAAAAACAAAATAACAGAAATCATTTGAATTGTACTACACGATTCAACCTTTTTCCTTTCCCCTTTGAAAGTTGTGGCTTTAACACAATAAAAACTGGTAATGAATGATGAGTGATGTTACGATTTCGAATGAATTTTTGTTGGCTGATAATGAAGTTGCGTAATGAGAAATTAAATTCGATTGCAATGTGGCTGGCTGCCTTCGAATGTTAACAAAAATAATTGCATTGAACAATTCATTTTATTATGATGATGGGTTTATTTTTAATATTTGCACATATACATACATATGTATACAGTGCTGTTCAATGAAATAGATGATCTAACACCGCAACCAAATCAAAATTTTGAAATGTAACAGAATTATATTGATAAGAGGTCAGTAAACAAAGTGGAGTGTTACTTTTTTACATATATGGTGTACATACATATGTACAATACATACAATGTACAATGTATAAATCTTATATTAAAGTATTGCTTAGCAATTGTTACTAACAATTATTGTGAATCATTTATTTTAAATAAATTAAAAAAAAATCTTTAACAAAGAAATCAATTTAAAAAAAAGGTTAAAACCTTAAAATTTAAGAAAAACAATGGAAATTTAAGTAAAGAACGGGAAGAAGAAACATTATTATTGCAAAAGTATTAAAAGAAGAAACAAATTTGGAGAACATTAACTAAGTAAAGTGCTTGAAAATGGCAGTTTTGAAATGCTTTGCTTTGCATTGCTGATCATTTGTATTTGAGAGGGAGGGACGTTTATTCCAGAGACGAATGAAGTGAATAAAAAAATAAATGTTGTTGAGAGATGGCCTTGTTATGGTCATTTCTATTCGACTTAGAAAATATTAATCTCTCATACAAATAAGGTGGCTGTCGATTGTATATAAGTTTGTATAGAAATAGCAAAGTCCGGCAACATTATAAATTAGTCGGGCGAAATGCAATATGCTTCGATTTCTACTGATGCCAAAAATGTATCGTGCTATAGCATTGTGTATTAAGTCTACAGCTTACAAACGTATAAACAGCTTACATCCGTACATAAGAGTCGGTACTAAATACATATCGCTCCTTTATTGCAACATAGTCCTATCTCAAAAAATTAAAAATTATAGTTACTTAAGCAAAACTGCTCTTTTAGACCTTCTGTACATGTTGAAAATAAAAAAATCAGTTTAATACTCCAAGCTGAACCAAAGTTATAGCAAAAAGTGTTTGCGACAATTAGATCATAGGACTTATGTCTTGAAAACTTAAATCGCTTTTTGCCAAGTTAAAGTTTTTTTCAGATATCACTATGTTGCAATAAAGGAGCGATATGTCTTCACTAATAGCATTCGAATATTAGTTAGTGTAGAATACTATGACATCCAGGGATTTTGAAGCATTGCAAAAGTTTTTCCACAGTTCATTTCCACTTGATCCGATCCAATTTAGTTTTCTATTCACAGTTGCGCCAAGACTTTTAGCCATTCTAACAAATCCTATATACGATCCATTAATTTGAATTGGTGCTAGATTGGAGATAAAATTTTCATGTGCTCCAACCAGTAATGCCATTGATTTGTTGGACTTTATACTTAGACCATTTGCAGATGCCCTTAAATAAATCTGATTTAAATCCTGATTTATTAAACGGATGCGGTCATTAGCATCACTTGCACTATAACCCATGTATAGCTGTTTTTTACCTGCAATGGTAGGTCATTAGCATAAATCGAGTACAACAATGGGCCTGTGGCACACCTCTAGGCATTGAACTGCTCTTGGATATAACTGGGTTATGGCTAACGCTTTGACATCTGTCGCCTAGATAGGATCAGATCAGTTTTAGTGCTCTTGAAGATAAATTTTCACTTATATTTCAGTTTAAGTTTCAAGATAGAATGATGGACAGTGTCAAATGCCTTAGAATGATCCAGTAGTACAAGAAATGTCATAATGTGACGATTATCAATCAGGCGCCTAATTTCCTTAGGTACGTCAACCAACGCACTAAGGCAGCTGTGTTGTGGTTGAAATCCGAATTGCCTTTTCGCCAATATCGAGTTAGTGTACAGATAACTATTATTTTGCAAATAAACTAATTTCTCAGAGACCTTCGATAAATAAGGCAATATAGCAATAGGCCGAAAACTTTTATCCTGTTCCATTATTGGTACGATCTTAGCATGTTTCCATACATAAGGGTCCGTAGAGGTGGTGACAATTGCATTAAAGAAATGAGTGAAATAAATAACTGTATATGGGAGCGTTAGTTTCATAAATTCTGGATGCATACCATTATAGCCAATAGTATTAGACTTACATTACATAACATAATAGGCCATTACAACCCTTCAGTCAGGATTACGACCGAACTTCTCATACATGAGTGGCCGGACCTTTAGTTAAAAGTCGACTTCGAACGACAGATTTTTGAGAGGCTTTTCATGGCAATTTTTACTCTCAGAGTCTTTGCCAGAAATCTGCTGAGAGGAAGTCGCCGAAGAAATATTTTTCGTTTTAATGACTGACCTGGGATTCGAACTCGGACCTTCTGTCTAATAAGCCAACACACTACCCACTAGACCACGGCGACTTAACGTGTAATAAATGACTTCAGTACTTGTTCCTGCCTAAAATGTATGAAATTGAATTAATTCAGGCGTTTGTCTTTGATTTGGTCCAATGCTATCATAAAAATTCATGTTTACAGGATGCCAATGCCCGGAGAGAAAGTGAATCTATTTTTTTGAACAGCACTGTATGTATGTATGTACATACGTATGTTTTTATATGAATGTACACATAAATATTTGCAAAGTGGCCTTAATTTAAATTTGGGCCAAAATAAAACACACAAAAAGAAAAAAAAATGTTGTTTTCATTCATATTCGCAAATTTGTTTTTATTTTTTCGGTTTTTTTTTTAAATTTAAATTTGAATTTGAATTTTTCATTTCATTTTGTTTGATTTCATTATTATGGCACAAGTGAAGTGATTGTAATTAATTAACATGATGATGAATTTTGAAGATCATCATTATGATGTTCAAAGAGAGTAACTGCCATTGTTTGTGTAAAAAAAAACAAAAAATTTTTTTAAATCCTCATTGAAATACTTGATTATGGCCAAGTACCGTTAAGTATATTTAAGCAAAACCTTAAGTGGGTTAATAACCAAAACCATCACTGGCAACCAAAAGTGGAAAATACAACAACAATACAGAAACACAAATAAAATTTGCGAAAAAGAATTTGCGAATTAAACAACAATAACAACAATAACAAAACAATTCCGTTTAACAGTGGCGCTGTAAAATGTTTCGTCTTTTATTTGTTTTCTTCATTTTTTTTTTGTGATATTCGCACACACAATATTTCAAATGAATTTTTCTGTTTCACGTTTTTCTTTCAAATTTATTTTCATTGTTTTCTTGTTGTTTTTTTCCGTTTTTGTTTCTGTTTTTAGCCTCGTAAACTTGAATTTTTACGTATCGAAAGAAAGTGTGAATTTTTGCACGTTACGTTCAAAGTACGTACATAGAAATACAATGACAACAACAACCTTAAATAGAGGAAAAAAAATGTGCAAAAAATTAAATTTAAATTATTTGCAAAAATACTAAAAAAAAAAAAAATTCAAAATTGAAAACTTAAAAAGTCATAAACGAAACGCTTTAAAGCGAATGTAAAACAAAATCCAATCTAAGGTATGCCAATGTATGCTATGAGTGAGTGCGTCTGGCTCATTTGAATTATTTATAGAGCCAGTGGTGGCGGCGTTTTTCATTTCATAGTTCTTCTTGTTTTTGTTTAATTTTTATTTTTGTTCCCCCAACAATTTCAATGATGTTGTTACAGTATAATTTCGACAGTACGATAATGTGGACACTTATTTTATTACAACAGTAGACACTGTAATCCGGACACCATCAACTTTTTTCAGCTCAATAATTCGAACATTACCTATTCCTATTGCTTTTGCATAAAAACTTGGTTTGAAAACAATTTTGTTAAGCAAGTAAAAAGATATTTCAATGAAAATAATTGATCGAATAGAGCGCTTTTACTAGCAGATAACGCAACATATCATCCAAAGTCATTTGTAGATTTAAATAACGAAATATGCGTCCGGATGTTTTTACCACCTAACTGTACGGGACTCATGCAATCAATGGATTAAAGTGCCATTCGAATTCTAAAACTAAACTATCGTAAAAGTTTTTTGATTGCAATTTTATCATGGTCAGAAAGACGAATGGATGTTCTTAAAACTTTTTCATTGAAAAACATCGCCTTTTTAATTGCCAATGCTTGAGATAGAATTGATGAAAGTATCCTTAAAAAATGTTTTAATAAAATTTTGCATGATGAACAAATGGGACTCAGAATATGAAATACCTCTATCAAGGCTAAGACGCAGCGATTCCATCAAACTAGTTGATTTACTTGTCAACTTAGCATTTGATATTTATAGTACTCATGAGTTTACCTAGTGGTTGAATGATGAAATTGAAATCACTAACGATAAGACTAATGAAAATAATGAGATTGAATCAGTTAATGAGGAATGTTGCAATAACCTTCCAAAAATTACAGCATTCTTAAGTCATAACTGTCCTTAACATTTGTATAAAATATAAGCGAAGAACAGGAACTTCCTGCTGGAGATATTGTTAAACTTTTAAGCCTCAGAGATATTGCGTACAAAAAGCAAAAATTAAACTAAACTTCCTCAAATGAGAATGTCTGACTATTTGTGCAGCAAATAATGAAAATATTTTATAAAAATGATTTTAATCCACTGATACATTAATTTGAATGTAAACCAGAGATGAACAATGAATTGTTTTTCCGCTCCTCATAAGTACTCATACAATTTTGAGTATGAGTGAATCGGCAGAATTGAAATTCAACTATTCTAATTCATTCGTACTCGCTATAACATTGATTTATAAGTATAAGTAGCAATGAGTATGAGTAGAACGTTGACATCAAACTCACAACATTCAAAATGTGTTTGATTCATACGCCTACTCAATCTGATTCGCTACAACATTGATTTATAAGTATAGGTTACAATGAGTATGAGTACAACGTTGACATCAAACTCGCTACATTCGAAATGTGTTTGATTCATACGCCTACTCATTCTGATTCATAAATTTAGAAAAATACTTATAATACTTGTAAGTAATTCGAGTGCCTCGAATCATTCATCACAATTTACAGCCTTTGTTGTTGTTGCATATACAAACAAAGAAGAAAGGAAAGACAAAGACCTTCTTCTTGTGAGTATAGTAGCGCTCGTATGCGAATCATACTTATTTTGTGCTTCGTGTAAGTAAGTAATGTTAAGTAGAGATGAGTCGATGTTAAGTATGAATACGACGAGTACTTCAAATTTTGAGTATGAGTAGTATGATAATAAAATAATAATAATATGAATACGACGAGTACTTCCAACTTTGAGTATGAGTAGTATGAGTATGATAATAAAATAATAATAATATGAATACGACGAGTACTTCCAACTTTGAGTATGAGTAGTATGAGTATGATAATAAAATAAATATGAATGCGTATAAGTATCAGAAATTATAAGTATGGTTTGAATCTACCCATCGTTTTTAATACTCGTTGCAGATCGCTGATGTAAACATGTCATTTTAAAGTGAATACATACATAATTGGCCATTACAATCCTTCAGTCAGGATTACGACCTAGCTTCTCACACCACTTATGTTGTGTGCGTTAATTTTATACATGAGTGGCGTGACCTACAGTTTAAAGTCGACTCCTAACGACAGATTTTTGAGAAGCTTCTCATGGCAATTTTTACTCTCAGAGTCTTTGCCAGAAATCTGCTGAGAGGAAGTCGCCGAAGAAATATTTTTCGTTTTGATGTCTGACCTGGGATATGAACCCGGACCTTTTGTCTAATAAG
This sequence comes from Sarcophaga peregrina, assembly GCA_014635995.1. Taxonomy (NCBI): domain Eukaryota; kingdom Metazoa; phylum Arthropoda; class Insecta; order Diptera; family Sarcophagidae; genus Sarcophaga; species Sarcophaga peregrina. The sequence continues at coordinate 113,677,020 of CM025789.1, forward strand.
CCAACACACTACCCACTAGACCACGTGAATATCTTGCAATATAAGTTAGCTTGTATTTTCAAAATGTTTTCTTTTATTTCGGTAATATTGGGGACACCACATGATTACTAATTGTCCGCATTATTGAGATTATACTGTACAATTTTTGTTATTCCTTTTCGATAGTGAACTGCGATAAATGAAAAATAGAATTGTTGTTGCATTTAAAAAACTATTTACGGAAGGTGCAAAACTATTTATAATGCGAGCGAGTATTTAAATAATAAAAAAAAAATTAAAAACGAAAAAAACGAAAGAAAAGAAAACAAAAAAACTGGTTTTTGATGTCAGTCAGCCAGTTAGTTTGTTTTTATATATGAAAACAAGATATCGACCGATATAGAATTCAAGATACAATATTATTATGAAGATAAACCAACAATAACAACTTCATATGCATTTGAAAACACTCTGTGTACGTAACAACGCAGTTTTATTTCTATTTTTTGTTTTTAATTTTCAAATATTTTCCTTCATGCTAACAAATAGTCACACTTAGTAAGTCAATATTGTATCATTTTATATACAGTGTTGGTCTTATAATTAGTAATGACTTAGCAAAATGTATGTTTGTTAATTTATTATCAAAATTTTTGTACTCATTTTAAAACCAAGAGTGAAAAAAGACGGTTTAATATGTTAGTTTCAAGTTTAGAATAAAAAAAACAAATTCACAGCATTAATATCATTTAAAAAAAAAATGAGATAAAAACAAAAAATACCAATTTCAGGTTGGTCATAAAACTAGAAACAAAAAATATTCTTACAAAGAGCTTAAAAATATCTCAATAAATTCACATTTAATGGGCATATTCTTTAATATTTTGTCGGATAGCCTTTGTTTTCAACAATATCTGCAAGTTTTTTCGGCAAACTTTGTATCAAACGTTGACATGTTTGTACTGAAATGTTGTGCCAGTTTTGCTGCACCAGCTGAAACAATTAAGCGCTTATTTCGAGGGTTTTTGTCCTTAAGATCTCTTTTGACAATTACCTTTCCTGCAGAAGACAGAATTAAGTGAAGAGCCAGTAAGAGAACCCCTTTCTTGTATTCTCGTACAATAAAGTCTGAAATTGGGCAATTTTAATATCAGAAATATCCACACGGACAATAAGAAGGCGTGAACAAGAGTCAAGACTTCGAGGATGCATTGCAGTTACAGTTTGAAACGGAAATCTTTAAAAAAGATCCGCGTTTTTGGAACAGAGGTCTCTGGAGTGACGAATCCAAGTTTAATTTGTTCCAATCTGATGGAAAAATTTGTGTAAGACGTCCTCCAAAAAAAAGCCTTTGTTCCAGGTACACAGACACATACATACATAACATACATAATGGCCATTACAACACCTTCAGTCAGGATTATGACCTAGCTTCTCGCACCACTTATGTTGTGTGCGTTAATTTTATACATGATGGCGGGACCTACAGTTTTAAGTCGACTCCGAACGACAGATTTTTGAGAAGCTTTTCATGGCAATTTTTACTCTCAGAGTCTTTGCCAGAAATCTGCTCAGAGGAAGTCGCCGAAGAAATATTCTTTCGTTTTGATGTCTGACCTGGGATACGAACATGGGCCTTTTGTCTAATAAGCCAACATACTACTCACTAGACCACGGCGACTTCTAAGGTATCAGAGGAAGTCGCCGAAGAAATATTCTTTCGTTTTGATGTCTAACCTGGGATACGAACCCGGGCCTTTTGTCTAATAAGCCAACATACTACTCACTAGACCACGACGACTTCTAAGGTACACAGATACACAATTTAAAATGAGTTATAAAGTTTTGAAAGTATATTAGCAAACGTATGTACATTTTGGTACTGCTCGTTTCTAATTATAAGGCCACCACTGTATGGCCTTATACATATGTATGCATGCATCATATTCATATACGTACATACTTATGCATTAAATTAGCATATGATATGTTTTTATTGTTATTATTATTGTTGTTATAATTATTGATTTTTTGTTTCGTTTTTATTTTGTGTAAATATTTGTCCTATCAACACGAACGAATTATTTTGTGCAAGCAATGCCAATAACAACATCCGATAGATTTAAAACTAATGTTGAAATAAAAAAAATGAGTAGTAATTCATTAATACATCCATACATACATAAATATGAATTTTAACATTAAAAAACAAAACAAAATAAAACAAAACATATGAATATTACGTATTACGTACATACATATTGAAAATATTTAAATAATACGAATAAATTAAACGTCATGCATTAAATATTGTCATTAAATATGCAATGATTTAAAAAAAAAATTGTTAAAAAAAATCCTAAAACACTTCTTCTATTGATAAACTGTTTACGAATTAAAAAGATAGAAAAAAATAACATGAAATGAATAAATATTGTTTTAATTTGCTGTACCCTGCCATGGCAAGAACAGCTCGAAAGTCGAAAATCCTACTTTCGAATATCATTTCACCAATTCCTATATGGAAGGAAGTGTTTCTGAACAAATTAAGAGATAGCGGATTAAAAAACTTGATTGTACAATTAAAAATACGTACTGTTACGAAAATGGAAATGGTGTTGTTAAAATAATAAACAAAAGCTCTAAAAACAAAAGCTCTAAAAAGCTATAAAAACAAAAATAATAGATTTGTTCACGTGATCAACGAATAAGTCTAAAATATAGCAACAAAAATAATGGGCTTGTTTATAAGAGCGATGAATAAACAAGAATGTAAACAGCCAACAACAAAGTGCAGCAGACAGAGAAGTAAACAACCAAAAACAAAGTGCAGTGTAAAAAATAAAATAGCGGATAGACAAACCCATAAGCAACAACTATTCTACCTGGACGAATGTAAATAAGATACACAAACAAAAATGGACATTTCTGGATTTTTTCCGAAGGCCGTTATCCTCCTTCGAAAGCATTCATCACACTATTGATCCAACGATATAAAAGGTAAGACTAAGCGAGCAATGATAGAGTTCGAATTAAGTTAGCCGTGCGTTTCGATGTCACATTGATTTGAGTGCGAATTCAATCAGTTGTGTGTTAAGACCCGAGATTAAATTAATAAATTCAGTCAGTCTTGCGTGCAGACAAGTTGCGTGCGAAGAAAGCAGTTGTTAGTATTACGCGAGCAGAAGTGTTGTGTTTATAAGAAGATTGTGAGCAAAGAAGAATAACGAATAAGTGTTGTTGCATACAAAAGGATTGTAAACAGAAAAATATAACGAACAAGCAGATGTTGTGAAAGTTATCGTTGTATATGCGGTACAAGTTCGAAAAGTGACACAAAAGTAGTGCGAACAATAGGGAATTATTTTTAATTTTGATTTTATTTTTAAGTTTTTTTATTTTAAAGTTTTCAAAAGGTAAAAACGTAACAATACTTATGCGGGTAAAACTAAGATTAAAAACGTTGTGTAAAGTTAGCTTCTTTTTTTTACAGTGAATGTTATGTTAACAGACACTGTTAAAATCGATTAAAAATGGCAAAAATAGGGACAAATTAGAGAAATTAAAAGAAAGTGTTAGGGAAATAAGGATTTAGCACGTAAAAATAAAGTTTTCTTAGTAGATTATGATTAGAGTCATAACTCATATTGGCCTAAGTAGACTTAGGCTGTTATTACTTGGGACGATAGAAATATAGTCTGATGGATTGTTTTATAAGACAGCCCTTATGGCTGTATTCATGTATTCTTCTCTTTCTAAAGAGAAAAATTCAGTTCTGGACAATAAATTCATAACGGCTTCAAAATTATGACAGTAACAAGTATCATCAGTTGCTTAAAATTTATCCAAGACCTTGTCATTGAGTAAATAAATTTTCGAGAAATTTCAATACAATGAATGTAAATGTATAGAATGTGTAAATACCTTACAAAGTCCTTAATGGGGCAGGGATGCTATAGGGCATACCTCTGCAAGTATCGGCGCGATACGAATGAAGCGTGTCCAACATGACAAAATACTGCTGAGCATATATTCTTTACGTGCACGCGTTTACGAATACCGATGGAACTTCCTGGAAGACCGAAACGCGGTATGTTTCTTCGCAAAGAAAGTTCTAATACAGAAGAGCAGAAAAAGATAGCAGCACTCGTTGAATCTTTACCTCACCCGATGTAATACTTAATTGTGGTTGCGGTAAGGATAACTTAATGGAAGTGTGACGAACTAGGTTGGGTTTAGTAGGCATGCACTTACCAAGCCGAGAGTAAAACTTGCGGTAAATCGTGCACATTGTTGTCCGAGCTATCAATGTCTTTTGAATATTCCCGGCCTTTCAGCTTGCATAGCTATAAAAGAGGAGAATCAATAGGCATGTTAAGGATTCGTACCAACCGTTCTGCATTTTTAAAGAAACACCTCTTTAATGATCTGTTTTTGTAAGAAACGAAATTAACGTCTGTTTATGTCAAATTCGTGAAGTCGCCGTGGTTAGAGAGTGTGTGTGGCTTATTAGACGCAGGCCGGTTGAACCCTCAGCATCACGGAAAAATTTCTTCAGACTTCCTCAGCAATTTGGCAAGATAGAGATAAAATTGCCATGAAAGCTCCAAAAATCTGTCTTCGATCGACTTTAAAATTTGTCATTGTCCCACACACTAGGGATATAAACGTTGTCTGGCAAAGGTAGGGGTGAGATAGTTGTAACTGACTGAAGGGGGGTTGTAAAGACCAATTAAGTAAAGTCTGTTAAGGCTGTTGGTGTGAGTATCTTTCTTGTGATTTTTTTCTCTTAAAATCGTTTGGATAACTGAATACATTGGATGTTCGCTGGATGTTATATTCGCTGTTCACATGTGTTGTCATGGCTTATTTAAATAAAATTCTGTGCAAGGATCAACAACGTTCTTTTACTTTTGTGAGTGTATTCATGCATGCTTAATAAGACATTTAAACTATTGTCTGTTATGTACGTTTATATGAAGACAATTAAATTAATGGCAGAACAGAAAAAGCCAAGACAACAACCTAAGCTGCCTAAGCTGTCCAACCGCAGGACAAAATATTCCTATTTTCGTAGGCAGCAAAAAGCTTAAAATATTTGATTTGATATAATATTTGAAGAATAATAAAGTAATTTTTGTATTTAAAACTAGAAAATAATATTAAATATTTTGAATGAGAATTCCGTTAAAGAAAATTGCTTTCGCGTAAAATATACAAAAAAAAAGAATTGAAGAATACGATCATCATTTGCGTTTTCTAATCATAAGTTATTGTTGTTTTTCTATGCAAAATACGATAGAAGAATTACGCATAGGTGCTAATCTGAAATAGTCAAGTTGGTGTGGCCCTCATTATTTGCTAAAGTCTAGTCTACGCTCCGCATGTCTGCCTCTACTCCAACTTCGCGACAATTGAGACTGCGTTGCACCTTCACCTGCTGAATATTTACTATGTGTGGTGTTTTTCATCAAATTGTGTTGTTGTCGTAAAGAATCTGTCTGTCTGTTAACGTATTTGAAGATTTTCACATACAGCTAACATAAGCATCCTACTTTATAGTGGCAGTATTAGTGGTAATTTCAGTGGCCTCTGGCCATTGTTAATGAAAGTGTTGTTAGAATATTTCTTCCTTTCAATTTGATAAGAAGAAGAGATTCTTTATGACTATTCTTGTTTAATTAATTCTGTTAGTTGTCCGCCCAAAAAAAATATTATACTTGCCGGGTTGATTTCCTTATTTCTATTTGCAAAACAATTCAAAACAATTTCATTCATCTTGATTACGTACCTGCAAAGAAAAGAAGAAAAACAAAACGAAAACGAATTAAAAGATTTGAATAAATTAATGATTTGCATGCGAAATAAAAAATTTATTTATAGTGAGTGAATATTTTACAATTCATTATCCATTAAATAGTTTTAATCTTAACACAAACACTCAAATTCAAATTCTGTCTATGCATTAATAATCAATATATGTATGCATGTATGTATGTATGTATGTATGTGCATAGGTATGTATTATATGCTATTTCGTTTGGTAGAAATCCATTAATAAATTCTTTAAATATCTTATTGCAAAAATCAAAAAAAATATTAAAATTGCAAAAAAAAAATTTTAAATATAATGTTAAATGGTAATTTGAAGGCAGTATATATAGACGCCTCCGTTCTATAACATTCTAAGTCGAAAAAGTGTGTCTTGAGTTCTAAGCTCTCAAAGTTTTGATGCGGACCTACTGATTATATGTGTATTCCCTATAACTTCGGAACGGATTGGCGCATCTTAACCAAATCTTGACAGTATTTAAGTTAGAGAACATAGAACACGCAAGAACATTAAGTACACTTATAATGTTATAGAATAGAGGCGTCGATATAATGTTTTCATAGCTCAACTTTGTATTTATTTACATAAACATAATAAAGTCGCCGTGGTCTAGTAGGTTGTGTGCTGGCTTATTAGACGTTAACCCAGGCTTCGAGTCCCAGGCAGAGACTTGCGCCGATCGGCTGACAGCCGGCTAAGCCGAGCCGTCGACAAAATTTAAAAGCCGCCGCCGCCGAAAATTTATTCGGCTTGATTCGGCTTAAATTCAGCCGCCGTTTTATGTATGTAAGAAAATTAAAATATATGAAAATATGTTTTTAAAATTGTATACAATAAATTTTAATTATATATAAAATATGATATTTATATTTTTGTTATACTTGACTTAAATACATTATTGAAGTTTTTTTGTTCTTTTTGTGATATATTAATAGAAAAATTTTCAATTTTTTGATATGGAAATTTTGAACACCTTTTCTTGTTTTTGGTGAATGTGGTAACACTTTTGACTTGATGTTAAATTTTTTAAAAGACAAAAAATTGAAATGGGGATTCTAAGAACTACAAATTTCAATAATTTAAATGAGTTAAATTCATCTGATTCCGATGAGGACCATGCTATTTTTAATGGCATTGATTTCCCAAAACAATAATTGAAACTCCAATTTCAATTAGCTTTTAGCCAAATTTTTTTGGAAAATTTTATTTTGAATACTTATTTCTGATAATTGTTTTGTAGGTGTTATAAAATGCGAAATAATTTCAGCTTTGGAGTTTCTGCGTCGACATCAAACCTCTGTAACCATTTATTGTATTGACGTAAAATCAAAAAAATTTTAAAATTCGAATGCCAAAATAAAATCCTTATTGTCAGGAAGTTCTAAAAATGCAGATTCCGAAAAATTTGCTAACACATGTCTGCTTGTGCAAATGTGCTGCAGAGATCTAAGGTCCTTTAACATGGTGGAGCAACCAGGGCCATTTTATTTATGTCATTTCGGATCACAGCAGACCAGTGTTGCCACCTTGTGTGTAATTACACATATTGTGTGTAATTTTTGATTCTGCGTGTAGCATGTGTGTAATTTTACTTTAAGTTCTAATTTTTTCTTTAGTCGCTAATTTTTAATAATCGATTTGCTAACAATGATTATTTAGTAAATTTTTGGCAAAACCTCTGAGAGTAAATAAAATTGCCATTAAAAGATTCTCTAAAATCTATCATTTGGAGTCTATTTAAAAAAAATAACGCACACACATAAGTGGTGTGAGAAGCTAGGTCGTAATCCTGACTGAAAAGTTGTAATGACCAATTATGTGAGGCTAATGTTTCATAGATGGATTTACACGTCTTTTTTGTTCTTTACATACATGTTGGAAATGTTGTATGCATATTATTTAAATAAATAAAAGCGCCGGCTTATTAGACTAAGGTTCGGTCCCAGGCCAGACATCAATATAAAATACAAAATGTATTTTTTCGGCGATTTCTTCTCTGCAGGTTTTCTGGCAAAACCTCAGAGAGTAAATAAAATTGTCGTGAAAAGTTTCTCAAAAATCTGTCGTTCGTAGTCGACTTTAAACTGTAGGCCCCATCACTCATGCATAAAATTAACGCACACAACGTGGGTGGTGTGAGAAACTAGGTCAATAATCCTGACTGAAAGGTTGTAATGCAAGAGAACTGATGCAGCTGCCTTGAGAGTATTCGAGAGAAAAGTCCTACGTAAGATCTTCGGTCCAGTGCGAGTTGGCGATGATTTTCGCATCCGATTTAACAGTGAGCTGTATGAGCTCCTCAACGACATGGACATTGTACAGCGTATTAATATCCAACGGCTGCGCTGGCTCGGCCATGTCGTTCGAATGGAGGAGGATGCTCCGGCGAGACGAGTGTTTGATGCGGGGATCTGCAGAAGTCGGCGAAGAGGACGACCTTGTATACGTTGGTGTGACCAATTGGCGCCTGGAGGGATGTGTTGTGGCAGGCCGAAATCCGTTAATCGGGTTGTTATGGCCAATTAAGTAAGTAAGTAAGTAGAAAGGTTGTAATGACCAATTATGTATGTATGAACAAATCAGGTTTAAATTTGAATTGGGCATCTCATTTAAGCTATATAATGCCCACATTTCATTGCTCAAAAAATCCTCACGGCATTCATAACATCACACAAGATCTCCGAAGATTCGTAATGACATTAGAGACAAAATTACATCCATAATTGGTCTCTTCTTGAATGACCCAATGAATCTATGCATCTGCGTCTAATTGATTGATGGCTACTACAGATAAAAGAAGAAGTTGCACGTATGTATGTATCCTATTATTACAGAAATTACAATTAAGAATACATTCTTCCGTGTTTTGCTTTTAAGGTGTTCTAACATTCTAAACAGACTTAACGTCTACCACAATTTAAGTCGATTATTTAATAAAAATTTGCCCTTGAAAATTGATTCAATTGCATCAAAATGTAATCCTTTGTGGGCGCCACAATATCTGGAAAAATAAAAAACAGAACAAAACAAAAAGACTTGCAAATATGCAATGACTTTACAGGGCATAAAGCAACCACATACGTATATGCATACATGTATGGGTATAGACGGCCTGTGTATATTATTCAAAAATATATTCTCAGAAGTGAAATTCCCATGAAATTTCTTTTTTAAATGATTTTTCATGTGAAACCTGATTTCGCGGTCTAATTTAGAGCGACTCAATTACGAGAATAATTTCAACTGAACGTACATATGTCCCCAAATCAAATCACCCAGACGTTCTGTAATCTATAGTTCCTGTTTTAGTTATTTCAACGGAAATCTCCATAAAAAAAACAAAAAAAGGAAACGAAACGAAACGAAAGAGAATAACAAGAACAAGTTATTTTATCCGAAACACAAATATGAGTGACTAATTATGTCCCCGATATCCAATAGAAGTAAAAAAGAACGAAAGAAAGAATGAAAAGAGGTCAGTATTACGTTTTTTTGCAACATTTTGTTTCAGAACATTAAACCAACAAGAAAAACAAAAATCGTATACAAGAACGATGAGGCAAAATAAAAACGTAAACATACACACACACACACCCCACTATGCTACACCACACCTCATGACAAGTTTTCCAAGCTCCATAATAAATTTTGTTTTTTCATTTCATTTTATTGCTCATTAAAAAGCAAACGAAGTGAAAGTGATGTGAAGAACTCATGGAAAGCACAGTTAATCGAAGCCACTGAACCAACGAACACATACTCAAACGATGAAAGTGGATGAGGCAAATAAACAAACCAACAACAACAGCAACAACAGCAGAATTAACAATATCAACAACAACAAGCACGTGGTAGTGGATTAAATAAAAGCAAAATACAAAATACCGGCAGCCATAAAGCAACAGTTGCAGTAGCGAGTGTACAAAGCAGTGTAGTACAGTGCAGTGCAGTATTTGCATTAAGACACAACAGGCAGTAGTTGTTGGCTTTTGAAACTTTTCTTCAAACACTCTTTGCAAAATGAAACAAACAACACACACACACACACACATACATACTCATGCACGTACAAAGCAGAGCTGAATGCAAACTTGCCGCCGCTTAATACAGTGTAAACAGAGTCAAATCGCATGGAGTTTCGTTGCGATGCAATGCGTTGAGTTAAGTGTTGAGTGTTGAGTGGAATGGAGTGAATTTTGTTTGTTATCATGTTGAATGCTTTTGTTGAATATATAATTTTGTTGTTGTTGTTGTTGTTTTTCTTTTTTTTTGTTTACAGTTGTAGTAGGTATTTCTAAATAATAAAATAAATTTCATAGCAAATGTACGCAAAAAAAAAATGTTTCTTGTTGCACTGCATGCAGCAATACCGACAACAAACTGTGTTTGTTTGTTTGGTTTTTTTCCTCCAAGTATGTTGCAACATTAAACAAGAACAACGACAACAACAACAGCAACAACAACTGAAAAAAACTGCAAATGGTTCACAAGTGTGAGAGTCATAAACTTGTAGACAAATGCGCGTTTACAATTTAACTATCATTCCATCCACAATACAATAACAAGCCAATGACTGACTGCCACATTATGTTGTAAGCACATACAAATACTTTTTAGGCGGACAGCCGCCACAATTTTCTTCTATGTTTGTTGTTGTGATTTCATGAATAAAAACAAAAAATGCAACAAAATTAAAAGAGAAAAAATTAAAAATAAAGCCAAGTGAGTGAGTGAGTATGTTTTGTAAGTTTTTCTTACTTTTTTTTCAGGTTTTTGCTGCTCATCATCAATGTTGACACAGGTGAATGAATTTACAATGAGATCGAACAACAACAACAACAACAGCAGCAACTACTACCAACTAGAAACAAACAATTGCGGCAATTGTAGAGAAAAATTCACAAACTTTGAATGCGTTTTCTTTCATTGAATGCGAATACATACGTACGTACATACATACGTACTTAAAGTTAAAATAACAAGAAGAAGAGAGAGAAGAAAATCGAAATTAATGGTTAAAATAACAAGAAGAAGAAGAAAATCAAAATTATCATGAAAGTAGATAAGGTGAGTGCAACAAAATAATTAAAAATTCCCCGCAAACATAAAAGTACTCAATAGATGGGGTTACAAGCAAAAAAAAAAAAAACAAGAGAAAAACTTGTAAAAATTCCTGGAAACGGAAAATCATTTTGAATCTAAAAGCAGAACCAAACCAAACTTCTTTGACGATTGTTTGTTCAACTACTGAGTCATACAACCCCTCAGTACGGGCGACTAATGGGAAAGTGAAGCATACAAAAGACGCGTACTTTTTCACATAGCCAAACCTTTCCAAATAGCAACCTCACCTACTGTCTTTAACGGGCTTGGTATCTCCTGTCACGCTAACAAGGCTCTGACGACCGACCATGGGCGGTATAACCTTAATATGTACTTGCAGGCCTGGTGGCGATCTTCGCAACCACAACACCAGGATCGGATGCTATAGCCTAATAAACTCTTAATCTCGTCTCTCTCTTTAATCGGCTTAAATAACCATTATTACCGAAAAACTGAGGCCCTATGCTCCCTAAAGGAGTAAAAGGAACATCGGTCAGGATTACGACCTAGCTTCTCATACTATTTATGTTGAGTGTGTGTTAATTTTATTCATAAATGATGGAACCCACTGTTTAAAGTCAATTTCGAACCAAAAATTTTTGAGAAACGTTTCATGGCCAATTTTATTTGTTCTCATAGAGTTTTTGCCAGAAGACCGTGGAGAAGAAGTCCCCAAAGAGAAATGGGTTTTATATCGTGACCTTATGTCTAATAAGCTAACGCACTAATAAGCCTACTATACTACGACGATTTCAATTCGATGTTATTCACTCTTCTTACAGAGAGACTTCGTATCCTTGGCAGCAAGAGAGAAGACTTGTGACATCTTACTTGCTGACATTTTTGACTGAGCTCTTCTCTAATATGAAGATTGCTGTAATAACTTCGACTAGAGATTCAGCGGCACCATTTGACGCTTCCATTGTAAATTGACCAAATAATAATTAAAATTGTCATGAAAAAGCTTCTCAATAAATCTGTCGTTCGAAGCCGGCTTTAAGCTGTAGGTCCCGACACTCATGCATAAAAATGAACGCACACAACACGAGTGGTGTGAGAAGCTAGGACATTGTACAATGGGTTTATTCGACCTCTGGGTGCTGTACTTCTCACAGTTGACAAATACACGTCCTTTAACCTAATCTAACTTAATAATTAAAAACGTATCTCCAATATAACCCCCCCATTACATGAAAACATTTTGAAAGTGAAATTCTATTGCAAAAATTTGATTGCAGAATGATTTTTGATGTTCACTGAATTTGATTTGATTGGCAGTTCCAAAAATGACGTTGTCATGTAATTTGTAAACGATAGCCACGGTAAATTGAACAATATTTCGCCAATCTTTGGTCAAATGGTGTCAAATGGTCAAATGCTTAATTTGTTTTGAATCGAAAGTAATCAGCAAGCAATTCCTTTGTCAATTAAATTAACAGAGAAATGAGAGGCAGGAGAATCAGTTGGAATGACAAATTCTCATCCATCATGGTTGGCCATAAATTCAAAGGTCATTGGAAAGTTAACACCTTTTGTTAATAATAATAACAACAACAACGACAACAACAACAACATACTTTTTACTGAATACCAACCGACGATAATAAACAAAGCAAGTGGTTGCAAGCAAGTGGTTGCAACAAGCCAATAAAGATAAAAGAAATACAATTTAATACTGCGCTTGCAACAATGAACAAAAACTTGCGCATAAATTTGCTGTTCGTTGTAGTATTTTGGCTTCTCTGTTAAGAGGTTGGCAGCTAAATCGCTGTTATTGTTGTCCAGTTGCGATTGTTTGTAAATGTCTTCATTAAACAGTTTTAACAAATAACAACAACAATAACCAACAACCAACAACCAACAACAACAACAACTGATATTAAAATGTTTTTACAACACAACAAAATATTTCCTTATTGCATGTTGATTTTATGTTCAAGATTATGACAATTTGATTTTATTTGTTTTTGTTTTTTGTTGTTGTTACCCACTTACTCACTTACAAATATTTCTTCTCATTTTAATATTGCAATTTCGATTCCTTCATTCCTTTATTCATTTAATTACTTAGGTTTTGTGTATGTTTTTGAAATATTTTAACAATTTACAACAACAACTATGAAAACAAAATCCATAGTTGAATGTGTTTGATTAGAAAGAAGAAAAAAAAAATAGAAATTAACACTATCTCTACCACGATTATTCGTTACCTATTTCGACCAAGAGATGTCTTTTGACACCTTTGCGTTTGAAAGGAAATAATTATTAAAACATATCTTATTTCTATTCCTTTTCAAATCAAAAAAACAATCGATATAAATAATAATAATAATAATTATAACGAGGAATTCAGATTATCGAAAATTACTGGGATTTTCGAAAACTCGCTGAACAGAATTTTACAGAATTTACATGGCACAGCATTTCGCAGAATTTCCAATTGCACACAATTTCCATGACTTCGTATAATAATACAAAGAGGAAAAATCTAAAAACAAATTACACTAATACCCCGGTTTGCGCCACTAATATGGCCTGAAGAAAGGCGACGCAAACCGAAACGACACACGGTTTTCTATACATTTGCATTGATTTTCATTTAATTGTTTCCGAGATTCATAATTTTCGCTGTAAAAATATATTTTTCGATTTCTTTTCTTTCTCTTCTCGTTTCTCAAAAATCTGTCGTTCGGAGTCGACTTTAAACTGAAGTTCCCGCCACTTTTGCATGAAATTAACACACACAACATAAGTGGTGTGAGAAACTGCGGACTTCTTGAGGACGATTGCTGTAGACTGTCTAATGGTGAAGGTATTGCACTGGCCATTTTATAGTCACCAGCAGCAACTCGCTTCCAGACCGTTCGCATCTCCCTCTCTCTTTCCACCTTTCCTAAAAGAACCTACACAATGCACTGCATGAGTAGGAGTCATCCCCTGAGTGCTGGTTTTATAAAAAAAAAAACAAAAAAAAAATATTTAATTTCCTAACGACCTACAACTTGCAACCATTAGACAACATAAATGCATATCGCTGCTTTATTTCAACATAGTAAAATCTCAAAAAATTACAAATCTTCTGTACATGTTGAAAAAAAAATCAGTTTTATATCCCAAGCTGAACCGAAGTTATAGCAAAACTAGATCATAGGACTTATGTCTTGAAAACTTAAATCGCATTTTGCCAAGTTCAAGTTTTTTCGAGATATGACTATGTTGCAATAAAGGAGCGATATGTATGTATGTATTTACAATTACGCTTAAACGGGAAATTCCCTTTTTCTGTTTTAGCCTTTGTACAAACATTTTCGTATTAACGACGCAAATCGAACCACTAACGACGCAACTTCGAAACATGCGACGCTAACTGAAACAAAAACGATCCAACTTCGAAATCACAGAAATTTTGAAAAGACGCAACTTCGAAGCAGACGCAGAACGAGGCGACGCAAACCGGGGTATTAGTGTATAGATCTGTCCATTCTGTATGTTAGTGTAGTTTCTTTATATTTTTTATTTCTTGCTGTAAGAAAAATCGCAAAGGTGTTGAAAGACACCCCATGGTAGAAATAGGTATATCATGTACGCATATTCTGATCCAGAATGAATTGAAGGAAAATGATAACGTTAAATAAATTTAACTAAACTATTTAATAAATAACTAGGAAAAAATTATTAAACTTTGAATTAAATTTCAAGTTAAAATTTTAAAAAGGTGTCTTTTGACACATATGGTAGAAATACATACATAATTGGCCATTACAACCCTTCAGTCAGGATTACGACCTAGCTTCTCACACCACTTATGTTGTGTGCGTTAATTTTATTCATGAATGGTGGGACCTACAGTTTAAAGTCGACTCCGAACGATAGATTTTTGAGAAGCTTTTCATGGCAATTTTTACTCTCAGAGTCTTTGCCAGAAATCTGCTGAGAGGAAGTCGCCGAAGAAATATTTTTCGTTTTGATGTCTGACCTGGGATTCGAACCCGGGCCTTTTGTCTAATAAGCCAACACACTACCCACTAGACTACGGCGAGTGCAAGTAGAAGAAATAGAAATGGTAGAAATAGAGTTAAAAAATAAAAGAGCACGGCTAGAATGAGAGAATGAACCCATTCAAGTCAAATATGCACCCCGCTATCCGGTCGGTGACTTGTTGCCACCATAACGATTTAATAGATAATAATCTATAGATTTTCATATTCGCGAAATCATATAAGCGGAACAGACATGGAGTGGAACAGGTGAATAATCTCTTGGTAAAAGAGAAAGTTAAGGATGCAGGCAGGTAAGAACCTATGTGGGAGTATATTCAATTGTAATACCTTTATGGTTGGCATTTTCAGTCCATCCGGCAGTTTTAAATCGGTAAGAATTTTATTCATATGATCCCAGGATATTTCAGGATAGTTATTCAGCCTTTATTATGGTTATAAGGTTGTTACAACTCTACGTAGATTTTATGTTAATCAAGTCAAATCATATATTCAAAAGTGCTTACATTTTACTTATGAGTGTACTCCAAGTGGAATTATAACGCATACTATAGCCTAGAGAAATGGAAAACTTGGCAAACTTCATAGTAAATGCTTCACATTTATAGTCGTTTTAAAAGTGATGTTTGGAGAAACTGCAAAACGGCTGTATTTTCATTTTAACACGAGTGAGTGTGACTTAAATGTCCAGAAACGATGTATTCAAAATTTTTGAAAACACATTTCTGGCTCGTCTGTGCAGTTTAAAATATCGTCAATTATTAGATTTTTTTAAAGTAACATAAATTGCAGAAGAAATCTGTACCAATGCAGATGAGTCAAGTCTATTTTAGAAAAATCTTCGTTCAAAAACAATATGCAACATGTCAATAGGAAACTACAGTGACAAATTGTGTTCAAAAATCTTTAAATTTGTAATCAAATTTCAATTATTTTATAAAGACAGAAAATATTCTGGCCAAACACTGTCAGCAGTATTCGACGCAGGACATAAACTGGTCAGATCCGAATTAAAATCAAGAAAAGCATATCCTGTTAAGATAGAATGTGCATATTTTACGCACACCACTATCCTATATAACCAGAAGTTATTGATTGAAATCTCTAAGACAACTGACGTAGGGGACACAACACACCGGCCATCTACGTGCAACACCGCTAATGCTACATTAAATATTTTGACGAGTGATTTGTTGGCATTATTATCTCATTTGGATTTGATATATACTGGCCACCAAGATTATGTGATTAGAACCAGGTCGACTTTTTCTTGTCGCTATATAAGACACTATGGGAACAAATCGTTTAAAATTAACCTGATTTAGCCGCCATAGTCATCGATAATTAGACATTTCAGATGCCATCCTTACAGACTATTCGTGGAGGTTATTTGCCACCCTTGATAGTATCAATAGGCCTGTCAAACGAAACAAAAATTTCCATAATATCCTACACACATTTTGTTTTGTTGAAATTTAAAAGTAGGGTGTGCTTAATGAAAGGATTAATAAATTATTGGGTAATTAGCCTCCATACATATTACAAACAGAGGAATTTAATTAATTTCGCATTTAATTTAACCTAGACGATGAATATTTGCTGTTTTTGCTGTATTTTGTTGTTTTTTTATTTCATTTAAAAGTATTTAATTGTTGTTTTTATAATTTTTTCTTTCCTTTGTTTTCCTGAATTTGTTAAACGTGTGTCGTCCAGACATTCATTGTGTCAATATTTTTTATTATTTAGTTTTGGTTTAGTTTTTTTCTTTGCTTTTGTTTTTTGTTTTTGCTGTCTTTATTTGCTGTTATCAAATATTATATCATCATCATCATCGACACTGTAATTGTAACAACAATAAAAAATATATCAACAACAACAACATCGACTACATTACTTGCACATTACAGCACTGGACTGCACTGCACTGCACGGCACTGATGTAATTCGCAAAATTGAGTTCAATGTAATGATGTTTGAAAAAATAAAAAAATTTCAGAAAAATAGTGTCATTAACTAAAGACGCATTTGTTGCTATCAAAACAATAATAACAATTAAAAATATGTGTGTGTACAACAACAACAATAGCGACAACAACAACAACAATAGCGACAACAAACAGAAGTACTGTATGTATGAACAATGCAATTGACTGATAAGAATGATTGTGGAAACAAAAGAAAATTTCCTAACTCCACCCTGCCTGCCCTGCCCTGCCCCCCTTAATTCATTCAAATTTTTTATTCTCTCTTCGTTTGTGTCTTCTCCTACTGCTTACTTTTTGAAATTATAGAAATTTATTGTTTTTTCTTTTGTTTTTGTTATTGTTGTTGTTCCTCAAATAATTTCCATGCGACACGTGTTGCTGCATTTTGTCGTAACTCATAAGAAAGGCAATGAGTGAGTACACATGGAGGTGTATATGTATCGTTTATAAACTACGGGTACAATAGTGCAAATATTCTTTTGGTCAGCAATTTAAGAGAATGTATTCATTGCTACAAAATGTTATTCTTTTCCCTTCTCTCCTATTATGAATAAAAATTCCGCGTGAAATTTTTTACTTCTCCTTGTTCTCTGTTTTATACAATTTTTATCAACCGTGTGAAGAGAGAAATATTAAAAAGGGAAAAAGTAGATATTCTCAATGTATTTTAGTTTGTATTTTCCCCTAAAAAAATTCACTTATAAAACACAAGGGAGTTTGATTAAAAATTTAAGTAAATTTACTAAATAATCATTGTTAGCAAATCGATTATTAAAAATTAGCGACTAAAGAAAAAATTAGAACAAAAAAATTATACACAAATTACACTCGAAGCTAATTACACACATGCTACACGCAGAATCAAAAATTACACACAATATGTGTAATTACACACAAGGTGGCAACACTGGTCTGCTGTGATCCGAAATGACATAAATAAAATGGCCCTGGTTGCTCCACTATGTTAAAGGTCCTTAGATCTCTGCAGCACATTTGCACAAGCAGACGTGCGTTAGTACATTTTTCGGAATCTGCATTTTTAGAACTTCCTGACATTATGGATTTTGTTTTGGCATTCGAATTATACAAATTTTTTGATATTACGTCAATACCATGAGCACGTAAATGGTTACAGAGGTTTGTTGTCGACGTAGAAACTCCAAACCTGAAATTATTTCGCATTTTATAACAATTATCAGAAATAAATATTCAAAATAAAATTTTCCAAAAAAAATTTGGCTAAAAGCTAATTGAAATTGCAGTTTCAATTATTGTTTTGGGAAATCAATACCACTAAATATAGCAAGGTCGTGATCGGAATCAGATTAATTTAAATTATTGAAATTTGTAGTTCTTTGGTACTCCATTTCAATTTTTTGTCTTTTAAAAAATTTAACGTAAAGTTAAAAGTGTAACCATAATCACCAAAAACAAGAAAGGGTGTTCAAAATTTTCATATCAAAAAATTAAAAATTTTTCTATTAATATATCACAAAATGAACAAAAAACTTCTTTAATGTGTTTAAGTCAAGTAAAATAATAATATATAAATATCATATTTAATATATAATTAAAATTTACTGTATACAATTTAAAAAACATATTTTAATTTTCTTACATACATAAAACGGCGGCTGAATCTAAGCCGAATCAAGCCGAATAAATTTTCGGCGGCTTTTAAATTTTGTCGGCGGCTCGGCTTAGCCGGCTGTCAGCCGATCGGCGCAGGTCTCTGCCCAGTACTCGTAAGCTCGCACTTGGCTTTACAATTGGTGAAATACCAAATTGCTTTTTTGTGGGTGAGTAGGTAAAATTTATAGTAAATACCGAAAGGCCGGTTTATACACTCTGTAGTACTTTTAAAACCTGTTGCAAAATAAAATTTAATCCAACACTTTCACTCTGACTTACAAAGCCAGCGGCAATTCAAGAAGATTATATTCACCCTTAATTGCCTTCTAGAAATACGTTGGCCAATTTTCTCCACCAGGCTACACATGATCACACTATACATTTTTATTTTCTTGTATTATATTAAAATCTTATTTACTTTTTCAAAATTGTATTAATTTTATATAACTTTAATTTTACTTTATTTTCACAAATTGCCAAAAATTTAATATCAATAGGAAACACAGATGACTTTAAAATTCGTTATTGCCACTTTTTCAAACTTTTACTCCCGCGGAATTTGTAATTAGAGGATTTCTTTCTCGAGAAAAACATTTTCCGCGAGAAAGAAATTCCTTGAGAATATTCGTGATTGGGCTGATTATTCGGCCTATATACGTTGCAGTTTATTGTACAACATATTATTCATGTAGGATCGTTTTCTTCACATTTTTCAAGTTTTGAAATAACTTTGTATTCAATTTTTGTTATAAATTATTCCTGTGGCCTTAATATTCAAAAGAAATTAGGAATTTTTTCTTTTTGCAAATCTAACCATAATTTCGGAATACTTTTGTATGCCTCAAACAACAAATAACGAAATAAAATTTTTATTTTTTTTTCATACAATCGACAACCAGCACTGCAGCACAACACTGAAGTTGTACAATAAATCGCAACATGTAAGGGCTGCATTATTCTAAAGAATATTGGAGAATATTTTCAAAATGAATGCCCAAAAATTCAGAACTAAAAATATATCATGTCTGACTTTTTGTTGTTAAAAGTTGTCGTATTGTATTGAATTTTTAACTTCAGAAAATATTTCTAAGCATCATGATCAACCATTTCAGCTGTGGCAGATAAAGAGGCGTAGCTAACAAGTTAAGCTAAAGAAAATAATATAAGAAAGATTATTTGAATATTCTCAAAATTTAGCCTAGTTTAGCCATCTAACGTTTTTTTGTTTTTGCCAACTAGTGCTTATTTTAGTGAATGGTAACACTTGGCTCATGTCCAATTTGGCAGATTGAAAATCATGATAATGTTGCAGAATGTGTACGAAAATTGCGTACGAATTTTGGAAGAAGAGAAGCACCGTCAGCTTCGTATGTTCGTTCAAATCAATAAACCAAAGCCTGAAAAGCCAAAATCAGTGCATACAACCGAGAATATTGCTGCTGTGGCAGAAAGTCTGCGTGAAGCGCCATCAACATCAATTCACCGTTGTTCTCAACAATTGAACATTTTGGAGACATCAATGAGACGAAGTTTGCATAAAGACCTTAGTTCAGGAGTAGAAGCCAATTGACCATCCAATGCGTTCGTCTTACAGAAGATGCCGATTTTGGCAAAAAAAAATCATCTTTTCAGATGAAGCTGATTTTGATCTTGGCGACGTATGAAAACAAGCAAAATTGTCATGTATTGGGGCACGGAAAACTCGTACTCATAGATTGAAAAGTCGACGCACCCAAAACGAGTTACTGTTTGGTGCGGATTTTGGTCCAGAGTCATAATTGGCCCATTTTTCTTTGAAAATGAGGAAGAAGTTACAGTCAATCGTTACAGTCAATAGCGATCGTTATCGGGCCATGTTGAACGAATTTTTGTTCACATAAATTAAAGAAGAGGATATTGGCAACATTTGGTTTCAACAGGACGCCGTTACGTGCCACACATGTCCTGTTTCTGAAGATCACATTATCAGACGCAAAGCTGATGTCGTTAGGCCACCTCTAAACCGAGATTTGACTTTGTTGGACTATTATTTGTAAGCTGCCGTCAAAGATAAGTGTTACGCCGACAAGCCAGAGACAATTGATACTTTAAAGGACAATATTCATGAAGCCATTGGTGAAATACAGCTGCACATAACCGGTAAAGTGCTTTAAAATTTAACTCATCGTGTAAGCTACTGCATGGCCAGCCGAGACTGCCATTTGAATGAAATTATTAACCATTATTAACCGGAAGGATTGTACTTTCAAATAAAAAAAGAAATTGAAGAAAATATTCAGTAGTTTCTTTTTTTTTAAGTATTTAAAAAAATGAGTAGTTATTAAAAATTTGCGTTTGCATCACTTTTATTAAAATATAGATACCCTGCAATATCCAGTTAGTTTCATTATTTATAAAAAATTTATTTATTAAAGGTATAAAAATATAAATTAAATTATACATTTTTCGCTTTTAATAATTCTTTGAATACAATGTTAGAGGTTATGACGATGATCATCGTTAAGTTTTTGCCCGTACGAATCCTTAATACAAACAAAAATATCTTTAAACGTACGCACTCTAGTCTAAAAAGTCACGTATAACTGCCCATGTGAAAAGACCGGTTCTGGTAAATACAATCCTACCTTTTGAAGGGTTCGATCTTGTACTTTGTTTATCGTCATAGCAAAAGCAACTTTCACAAGGAAGTGTTTTCGTGTCATTCGGAAAGGCACAGTTGGATCAGAAGGTGTAAGGTTGATTCGGGGTATGAGTACATATATAATCATAATGACAACAGTATTATCATACAGTTCTATATAAAATATAATTTTTATCAATGAAAATATTAATTTTTCAATTTCTAATTATTTTTCGCCATTAGTGTTAGATATAAGCTTTAAAATGAGATATCATTCATTAAATTTGATGCGGTGGTATGGGAGATATTTGCAACCGACAAAAATAAGTGCTTTAGAATTGTTTTGTTTCGAATCTACTGTTATCGATAATAGCCTGACATCTGTTGGCAGCGTATCTATATTTTTACTTTCACTACTTGGAATGACTTTTAAAGCTTTCTTTGCTTCGATATCAATAGTGCTGGACTATATAAAGTCTAATAATGCTAATGGTATATTATCGTCAGCATACGGTGTAATTGTGTCGGTTAGAATGCTTGCCTATTGCAACGTATGTACATTTTCGCACTCCAGAGAAAAATTATTTTCACTTTGACTGGCATAACATACATATTTTTGTATCGAAAGAGAATCTATTCACTTTTGCATTGTCTGAAATCAGTACACTTTTCCATTTCACATCGGTCCAATAGTGGCACATTTCTGTGGTGTATTATGGTTTTTTTCTCTAATGGTTTCATTGGAGAAAATCCTCCAAAGAATGTTTTTAGCTTATTGTCGCCTTTGAGTGTCATTTATAGAAACTTTTTGTAGACACCTAATTCGATTTCTTTGTTCACGGGCAGCGATGCCGTTTTGGTTATTTTTAACCAAATTTGGTTATTTTTTTTCATTTTCGTTATTTTTTTTTATTATCGTTAATATTATTTGAAAATTTGCATTACAAGTTTTGCAATCGTTAGCAAAGCGTTTTATATCTTTAAGCGTTTTTACTACGTTCAAATAAATAAAAACCTTAATTTATTATTTCGATGGCTTAATATAAAAAATGTCTAACTCGATTTTTTTGTTATTTTACAGGAGAAACGAAAAACTTAATAAAATCTGTAAAATTTTAATACGGTTTTTAATAACAAACAGCAACACATTTTACTTCTCATTTAAAAAATTTTTAATTTTTGTTTTAATGAAGTTTTTGAAAATTTGGAAAAATTTAGTTAGGCCTTTTTTAAACTGAGCTGAAAGTGAACTATATTATAACAATTCAGTTTTAAATAATGAACGGTAGTAATTAAGAGGATTAAGTCAAACGTAAATTGTAAAAATAAGTTCTTATAAGACAAATTATCTTAGAAAAGTTGACAATATATAGGTAAATCCTGTCCTGTCCTGTTGGTTGTCTTTTTTTCTTTTAGTGATTGCTATTTTCTTCTTATAAAGTGAATTAGAGGGTATATCTTTCATCGTCGACTTTGATCTATGTGAGAGTAGAGAGCAGTAGTAGTTAATAGTTTTCTAAGACGCTTAAGTGACCGTTCTTTAGTTGATATGCTAAAATATTGAAGGCCTTCCTTTCTTTTTTTTTCAATTTATAACATATATCTGATCCGACTTTCTTGCAATATTTTTCCTTGTTCGGATACCATTAGTATTCTCCGAATCAGAGTCAGAATTTTCGTTCATTCTATAATTTTTATTGCATTATTAAAGTTTATAATGTTAGTACCGTTTTGTTAGTATCTCATTTTTCATGCTTGTCAAAAACAGAGAAACTTGTCAATTGATTTATAGCCGTCGTTTTTAAGAACTCATCCCGCTGCCGAAATTTGTAAGCAACTTTTTCCTGCTAAGTGAACTTTCTTATTTGGGAAATATAAACACACATCTTCAGTAGTCGACTATAATTTAGAACTGAAATTTAAAAATTAGTTAGGACTTTTTTTTTTCAAAAATTCATTAGTCATGAATTAGGCCTTTTTTTAAATCGTGTATAAATCTGATATTTGCAATGTGACCCATCTGAACATTTTGTAGGGCAGAGTGCATCTGATATCTAAACTAAAAACGCTGTTTCGAAAAAACTGAGTTGGCCCTGTTTGGTATATTAAGTCATCAGATTTTTAGTTTAACTACACAGAACAAAGAAAATTTTTATATTAAACCTTAAATTTGTTAAAAACAAATGTATTTACATAAAAAAAAAATTTTTGGTTATTTTTTATTTAATTTTGGTTATGAAATTTTTTTGGTCGTGGCAACGCTGTTCACGGGTCATTTTTTGTAATTTAAAGCTGTTTGAAATATGTATTACACCGCTAGGTTGGAAAGTTGTTTTAGAAATGATCAAATCCAATTGCCATTTACTTTCTATACGATTTTTTAAGTCTCTTCTATATTTTGTTTATTAAAAACTGAAGAATAAAAATTAAAATTTGTTTTATAAATAAAAAGCATGAATTTAATCCATGATATGATTGCTTTAAAGGACTGCAATTGGATTGTGTTTTGTAATGGCAATCTATATGCAGTCAAATTGCATTGTAGGTAGCCTAAGAAAAAAAACTAAAGCAAAAGATAGTGAAAAAAATTGGGTTTTCTTTGTTTTTTTTTTTTGCTTTTCTTGAGTATGTGTTTTTGTGCGCGATATCTGGAAGTTGTCAGTTTAATCAGAATCGCTTTTGCTGTTATTATACAATATTTATTTATTTATTTTATTCAATTTATTTATTATTGTTATTGTTGTTGTTTTTTTTTAATTTTTTTCTAAAACTATTAAAATGATTCATATCAGCGACGCAATTTTCAATTAAATTTCTATTGTTTCGTTTAAAAAAAAAAAAAAAACAAACAAAAAAAATGCATCAACGCTGTCGTAAGTATGGTCATCGTCGACGTTTCTTCTGCAGCTGTTGAATTTTGAATTTTTCATTTTTTCTCTATTTTTTGCTTTCATCATTTTTGCAATTGTTATAAATTTTTAATTAAACAAACTTCGAAGTTTTCTTTGTTTTAAAAAACCAAACAAACGTATACGTATACATACGTATGTATGCACGTATGTATGTGGATGAACTGCCATATTGTTGCATCATAATATTTTTCATTCATGATTAATTACTTTTAAGAATGTTTATAAAATGTTTCTTTTCTTTTCATTTTTCTATTTGCAATTATCGATTCAATTTTTTTATTGAAACACATTCTAATGGAGCAACGCATTACAAAAAAAGAAAAGAAATCCTCATTGCAATGATTCTAATTTTGAAAAATGATTTAAGCCAGCGATAGATAAGCAGAGAGTTTAAAGTCATTAATAAAATATAATTGAACAGTGATTTCATCACAATCCCAAATACCAAATTAATGCGAATATGCCCATACACGTGCATTGCAAATCGATCAAAAGAACAATTAAAAAAAAAGAAACCCCCCCCCTCTATTTCACTTTGACATCACTTTTGAAACGAACTGATCTTTGAGGTGATAAGTTTATCTGCTTTATCATAGTTCATCTTCAGTGAACTCGTCAAACTAGTGACGATAATTAACTGATGATCCGCAAATATTTCCGTATTTCTTTCAGTGACTTCTCTTCAGGAGGCATGTGGTAAAAACTTCTGAGGACAAATACAATTGTAATGAAAAGTGTGGCAAGTCTATTGTTTAATGGCAGCTTCAGCCACTGAGATGATAAAACTAACACACACACAATGTGTGTGCGGTGTAATCTAGGTTGTAATCCTAACTAAAGAGTTGTAACAACTAATTGAGTAAGTAATATAGTGTTCACATATATACCTTATTGCATAAATCACAATAAACACCACTATTGAGCTCAATATTTTATATAAAGTTTAATACTATGTTCACGTATGCACCTTTAATGCGTAAATCGCAATTTACGCCAATATTGATCTCAATATTTCATATAAAATCTCAATAAATAATTGCTCGATAAATACACAAATTGCAGCACTGACATAAGTGTGTTTAGTAAGCATATTACAGTTAACCGAACACTTTCTGTTGATATTTGACAACTTAAATGTCAATAACGACAAACAAACACTAATAAACTTACTGATAAAAAACAATGTTGTTGTTTACTAGCTGTCAAATAAATGTTGAGTAAGTTGAATTGCGTTTATCAATACGTCCGAATACTTAAAATATTGTACTCAATTAATTGAATATTGACTCAATAAAAGTCCATATCTGAACATAGCATAAGGTGATGTACTTTAATAATCTTATCAGTTTTAGATCTCATATTTAGAGGTAAAAATAAATAAACTGCCTAGAAAGAAATTTTTTTGTTTTGCGTTAACTCTGTCTAAATATTAATGAGCTTTCTGTCAGAAATTCTATTTTTATTTGTTTTTATGCCAAAGTATTTTATATACGATTACTGAAAGACTGCTATACATGATGCCCTTCTTTCGTATTATGCAGCATAAAGCAAAAATGACGTGAAAATCTTTTGTTCATTGAACTTTATGCTCCAGAAGAAGGTAGCTAGTACATGAGTTATGAAATGTCATGCCCTAGTTTTAAAATAAAAAAATGTGACCCATCTTCCATGTGCTTCACTACTTTTACCAGAACTGCGACCAAGTGGTATGGAGTACTTCCACATAGGCGACGCTATCTGTTGCTCATCAAAGTCACTTTACAACATATTCATGGTGTACGCGTGAAGTGTGGCATCGTCCTGTGAAAGTCACTTGTTAACCAAGTCTATTTTTCTTTTTTTTTTAAAAAAAGCAATAACCATCAGATGCAACATTGTTTTATTGACTGCGACGTTGAGGAAAAGTACAAACAGGTTCATTGGCTGCTCTTCATTGAGCCAAAATGATGTGATTTTTTTTAATGAATATGATATTCAGGTACGCTATCCATTCCTTTTATATTCCGAATTTTGATCATAAAATTCAATGGCAGTAAGCGATACTCATTTGTTAGTCTAGTCTTACGACCCCCGTTATTTAAATGAATTCTAGTGTATTTGGGCATCGCCTGAAGACATAGGGGAAACAACTGTTGCCGATATTACCGGCTTATTTATTCTGTTGGAATTGCTTTTGAATGCATGAGAATTATATTCTTAAGGATGGGAATTTGAGTAGTTGTTCAATACCAAATTGAAGATTCGGAATATTGCAATAAAATTTAGTAGTTTTTCAAAGAATTTTGAAATGGGACTGTGTGACAGCGCCTTCGTATGATCTTGTCTACAATTTGGTTAAAATATTAAAAAACATTGGAACATTATCGAAATATTTTAAATTTACAATTCATTTCTAACGCTTGTTTTGTTAGATTATATGAAGAAATTTTCCTCAAAAGTTAGCATGGACAGATGAAATATTACCCCACCACCGCCACCTGTCATAAGTTTAGAACGAAAATGAAAAACGTTGAATGTTTGCTTAGAGAACGTATGGCAATCTGATATTTAAATAAACTTACGAATAGTGGCTTTTAAAATAATCATGAAAATGCAACTAAAAAGCAATTAAAGTCTAGACTTGCCACATTTAAATGCAGTTTGTATTGCATACGACAGTCAATTATGTGTGCAACCCCATACTCCCATGCATGGAGAAATTCAAACACCTGTTGTGGCATTTTAAAGACATTCAAATGTGTGCTTGCTGACGTGTGTGTTTGTAAATTAATAGAGAAATTAGAGTGAAGGATAGTGTTAGAAGAAAAACACGAGGGATGTGAAGTAAAGAAAGCAAAAAAAAAAAAAAAATTATAAAAGTTTACTACGCTGAGGAATAAAAAATATCAAAAAATGTTTTTTTTAATTAATTTTATAACATTATGCGACAAAATACAAAAAATTAATTGCACCCGAGTAACTACCCTAGTCAAAGTTGTTCAGTTAGTTGAATAGAACCTAAAAATACTTTTTTTTATTTTTCTCGAGCCCTCCAAACTTGTTTATTTGACAAAAACTATTGTTTTGGAGTTTAAACGTTATTAGAAAGGAGAGGGATGTGCCTTTAAAATGGTAGGCGTACATATAAATATTCGTTGAGTTAATATGCAATGGACTTTGATGAGATAGACTTGACAAATGTGAATTTTTTTCATAAAATCACAATTAATTATTGTTCAATTAAATGCTAATTGCTATAATATTCATTTTAAAACTTAAATACAACACTGTCATAAGTCTGTTTAGTGAGGATATTATAAGTAAACAACACTTCCGAACACTTCCTGTTGATATTTGACAACTTAAATATCAACAACGACAAACAAAAACAATGTTGTTGAAACAACCAGCAGCTCTCAAATGAATATTGAGTAAGCTGAATATTGCGTATATTTATTATACCTGAACAGTTAAAATTTTGTTCTCAATTAATCGAATACTGACTCAATTGAATTGCATTCGTGAACATAGTATAATGTTACTTGAAAGGACTTGTTTTTTTTATTACGTTATCAATATTTCGGTAATTTTACGAATCATTATTCCGATGAAAACATTTTCCGAACAGTAGAAAATTTCCAAGTATCACTATTGATTGTATGGTTGCATATAAATTGCCCGCATAATATATTCACATGCGGTTCGCATGGGTCACTGCCTATGGAAATGAGTGTGAGGCAATTCGTAGCAATATTATGGAGGCAATGTGTCTCACGCACAAGTGTGTTCCTGTGCATGAATTGCCCTGCTTCTATGGCTATGCAAATATCAAAACATTTGCATGCCCTTTTTGGTGTTACACGAAACAAAGGAAAAGGTACGTACACTTCTCTGAAACCATAATCGGGTAACGATCTACAGAACATGTTTGGGGTCAAATGTGTAGATTGATAAAACTGTGACGTGGCAAAACATTATGTTGTTGTAAGATAAAACCAGCAGCAACTTAATGTTCTTAACTGTTTAACTGTTCAGCACAGTAGCAACATAATAGAATTGCTATCATTGGCTGCAATAATGGCGGCATACAACATTTACATTTCGCTAACAATGTTACGCATGTGCGTAGATACAATACACGATTCACGTGAGTGAATAAGTTAATTGAGGAATCCTAAGCGTGTAAGCGTGAGTGTATTTTTCATAAAATATGTTCATTTTTGTTTCTTTTTATTTTCTTTATTTATTGTTTTTAATCATGAACAATATGTATGTGAGTATGTGAGTGAATGTCTCTGTGTGTATGGATATTTGGATTGTTAAACAAAATTAAAGTTTTCCCTGTAATTGAATGGCACTCCTGCTGTTTTCCTATTGCAGTTGCAAAAATAAAAAAAAGTTTTCGCATTTCATTTATTTCTGGTCTTTTGTTTTCTGCTGAACTTATTTCATTGTAATTATGAGTGGCCCCCTCTCTTGGATATTCATTTATTCGGAATTTTATTTTCTCTATTATTCGTACCATTCCGTTAAGAGAAGGTCTACGCACTTTTTGAGGGAGATTTAATAAGATTTTATCAAATATTTCTTCTTACTCTTCGTTAATTTCATTTCTTTTTTTTTGTTTTTGTTGTCCTTTTATGTCTATTTGAAAGTCAAATTAATGAGACCTAAAAGAAAGGGCTAACACAACTTTTTCTTTTCAACAATTATGAAAAGAATTTCCGATTTTTAATTCCTTTTTTTGTATTTTCCTATACATAAACGATAATGAGTGATTTTTATGTACGAAAATGAAAAAAATCAAGATATGTACTGATGTTTTGCTTTTAAATCGCAAAAACAAGACTATGCAGCAAACAAACACGTTTACAAACTACTGTACTGCTTAACATAACAACATATACCGATGATAAAAGCAAAATGGTAAACAAGTAAACAAAAATCCAACAACAAACGCTACAGGAATAAATGTAAACAACAATGTTTATATTTCTAGAGATTTCGAGAAGGATAAATCATGAACATTTGCTTTCAAGAACATTCATTAGACTGTTAACGGTGTCGTAGAAAAGACTAAGGCAAACTGAATGAGTAAAAGTGCAGTAAGTCTTGTGTGAAGACGATATGACGATATGACGTTACATAGATCTGTCTAATAATTGTCCAGTAATTGTTATTGTTTATGCAAAGGATATAAACAGAGGAATAACAAAGGGAAGCAATTTTTGTTGTTTACATCAAGTTGTGAACAGTAGCACACATAATAGTGGGAATAATAAGGAATTCCAATTAAAACTAAACGCAAATTTATTTATGTTTTATTTTCACCTTAAAATTAGAAAATCTTTCAAAATTTTCGAACAGAATCTTTATCAGAGATCAGCAGTGAATCGATTTTCCGCAACTCATAAGTACTCATGCAATTTTAAGTATGAGTGGATCAACAGAATTGAAATTCATCTGCTCTGATTCATTCGTACTCAATACAACGTTGATTTATAAGTATAGGTTACAATGAGTATGAGTACAACGTTGACATCAAACTCACAACATTCGAAATATGTTTGATTCATACGACTACTCATTCTGATTCGTAAGCCTCGTACAGTTAAGGCACATTTTTGTTTAGTGACATAATAAAGAGCTAAAGTCATAAATATGGTCTGTGTTCACAGATACATGAGATTTTTAGTCCATTCACTGCTTAAGATAAACTAGAAACTGGAAATCTAACAATTAATTTAGGCAATGATAAGAACAAAAAAACAAAAAGATTTCATTTCATACACTCTAGGAAATTCTAATAAAAAATAAAGAAAAAATGAAAATGGCCCCACCCCTGAAGTAATCGAATTGGCAGTGAGTTGTGTGGCACAGAATTAGAAGATTTCATTTGGACAGGATTATGACAGTCAGTGACATGACAATGACATATTAATGAGTCACAGCAAGTTTTTTTCCTTGAAGGCAATTTAAAATAAAAATTAAAACAATTAAGAAGAAGAAGAAGAAGTAAAAAACATGATTTTTTTATTTTTAGAAAAAAAAATTAAAAAAATTAAAGAAGAAAAACTAAATTTCATATACGATTAACAGCAAATTAACAGGTTGAAATTAACCTCACGAAATGTTTAAAATGTATGATTGTCGCCTGTCTGTCTGCCAGTCAACGGCAAACAGAGTCATTATGACAATCGTGATTGTGTCATTGTCAGATTAGAAAAAACACACACACTCACCCCAAATAAAATGCAACCAAATGGAACGAAATTGTTCGTATCATTTGTTGTTATTATTGTCAAATTAATGTCAGAAATAAAATAAAAAAAACAAAAAATACAAACAAAAAAACAAAAATTATTTTCACAAGGTGAAATTTAGCCGACCAACAATGCAATCCAACATGTCATGCCATGCCATGCCACCCGTCGGTGTTGAACAATGCGTAACGCATTATTTAACACTTGAATATGCAACAGCTACAGACAAAACCACTTTCTGCCACGAAAAACATGAATAAAAACTCATGTTAATAATTAATGTTTCTTTTTTCTTTATTTTTTATGATGCAATACAATAACAACAGCAAAACAGAAAACCGACAAATTAACAATAATAATTAACCGAATTATTATTTTGTTTGAATCTATGAACAGCTGCTTTTGTATTACATTTTAACACATTATTTATCACAATCACTGTCACTGTCACTCTCACTGTGGCTCACAATTCAAATCCAATCCAAAGAGATTCTTAATGACGTTTTTGCAAATAAAAATTCAATTAAAAAAATATAGGAAAAGCTTCCATTTCAGAAAATTTTATAAATGAGTTGCACACACAGTTCGGGATCCAAAAATCCCGAAAAATCTCGGTAAAAATCGCGATTTTCTCTTAATAATAAAATAAAAAATACATAAATTACAAAAAGTAACAAAAAACTTTATTAGTTTTAAGAAAATTATTTCGATTCCATAAACAGATGAAAGCATCTAACATGTGATACAACATATGCTGCTGTTGAAAAACACTTCCGGGAATCAACATTTGTTGGTAAAATAGTTCTAGGACATATGTTTGTGCATAATTGGTCATTACAACCCTTCTCACACCACTTATGTTGTGTGCGTTAATTTTATACGTGACCTACAGTTTAAAGTCGACTCCGAATGACAGATTTCTGAGAAGCTTTTCATGGCAATTTTATTTACTCTCAGAGTTTTTGATTTGCTAATCCCGAAAATACTGGGATTTCGGAATTCGAGTTTTCCCTATTGGCACTCCTAGTTGACACTGTTGTGCAACTTCTACAAGGATGGATACAAACGATAATTTAATGTTTAAAGGTGGCTGCATCAGATCTATCCAGTTAAATTCTTTCCATTTTCATTAGAGTGTATGCTCCCTGGTGTTATCATGATATTCAGAAATTCTGATCGTTTTAATTGAATTGTTTGCTATAATTTCATGAATTTTTGGCTATGCAGATCAGAATTAATCGTTTGATAATATTTTATCAGATCACTACCAGTAATCCTCATGCATTCTCAATTGACACACACAGTTTTTATTTTCCTGGCGGCATTCCTTTATTTTGTAAAGTGCCGTTCATTAGAATTTTCCCACATTATTGTCGTATGTGATGCATTCTTGCTCGTAATCATTAGCTTTAAAATTGTTTTGATTTCGTTCATTTTTAAAAGTGACTCGCAAGTGGATATTCGATACAATAAAATTTTTAAGCTTTCATTCATGGTGCTTCGAAATATTACCTACTTAATTGATCATTAGTCAGGATTGTTACCTAGTTTAAATTCAATTCCGATCGACAGATTTTCAAGAAATTTTTCATGACAATTTTATTTACTTTGAGATCTTTTTGTCACAAGACTGATAAAAGGAAGTCGCCGAAGAAATGTTTTTTTTTTTTTGTATTTTGCTTTTTTTTAAATGTTTAAGCTTAGGTTTGAACAATATCCTCTTAAAATGGCTGCTAACTTTGGCTACGTATTCATACTATAAGCATGATTCAAATTTATGAATCTTTTTTACGATTTCATTACTTGGAATAGAACCCAGTGCAACAAGTGCATTAAAATCGTACTAATCTTATACAAAATAAACACTTTGAACACAACATTGGCTTTTAATAGTAATTGTATGTCATGAATGGCATCCATTATTGATTCTTGATGGCAGGTTAAATACCAGAATTTTTTTTTTTCAAAATTTGAAATTTTCTTAAAAATATTGTTCATTAAATAAATTTCACGATAATTTGTTTAACTAAGTATCACTGAAATTTGTTTTTAAAAAATGTTCAAAAACTAAAAGGCGAAACTTTAAAATTTT
Organism: Sarcophaga peregrina; assembly: GCA_014635995.1. Lineage (NCBI taxonomy): Eukaryota > Metazoa > Arthropoda > Insecta > Diptera > Sarcophagidae > Sarcophaga > Sarcophaga peregrina. The sequence goes on from CM025789.1 coordinate 113,709,416, forward strand.
TTGTCATTGGACTGGCGTTGGCGTTTTTTCTGTTCATTTTGTTTCTTGGCATTTTGTTCAGTGATTTTTTTTTTTTTGAGTGAAAAGAACTCAAAAAAGTAGGCTAGATTGGCATAGTTTGCCAAGTCAAGTCACCAACAACTACAGCAACAATAATATCCAGAGCAAACAGAAAAGGAAGAAAAAACAAAACGAAAACAACCACCATCACCACCGACTCCGATACTAAATTCGCCGCTACAATCGCCGACAACAGCAGCACGTTAAAGTGACAGAATGTGACTCCCACCTCTGGATATCTGATGACTACGTCTAGATAATCTCGTTCAACTATACCCTTTAATAACTGCGTTTGCGTGTAGTTGTGGATATGTGTGCGTGTGTATACGTGCAGTTGCAAGTAATGGTGTTGGTGATATTTTATTGATATTTTTATAGGTTGTTGCTCCCGTTTTTGTTGTTGTCGGCTATAAAATGTCGTATGTTGCATTAAAATTTATTTTATTTTTGTTTTTGTTGTTGTTATCATATAGCATATCTTTTTTTTTCTTCTGGCCATAAACATTTTACCGCCGATCATTATCGCTGACATCGTTTAAATGTTTATTGCCGTTAAATTCCCTACAATTTATTAAAGGAAGCAACATGTCCACCATGCAATCGTTATCAAATGTCTGTTTCCTTGAAAGAGAACGAGTAAGTGTACATACACACTTACGTTGATTTCAAACCTTTATTAACCCAGCAGTTGTAACAGTTGAAGAAGTCAAATGAAAATTTCAATAAAAACAAACGAAATAATCATAAACGGAGTTTTTCTTCCAGATGATAGATGTTGGATGCTTGATTCAATGGCTTCTCTCATTGTTTCCGATTTTCCATCGATCTTTCTTGTACTTTGTTCGTGTAAGAAGTTATTGGTGGCCAGTAAACTTTCAAATGCATTAAAATGTGCAACCTTGCCAACAGGTGCTATTATGATCTCAATAGGCAATTGAGTAGCAGAGACCTCTCTCGCAAGACGAAACTAATACTCTACAAGACGCTCATCATACCCGTGCTTCTTTATGGCGCAGAAGCATGGACCCTATTAAGAACTGATGCAGCTGCCTTGAGAGTATTCGAGAGAAAAGTCCTACGTAAGATCTTCGGTCCAGTGCGAGTTGGCGATGATTTTCGCATCCGATTTAACAGTGAGCTGTATGAGCTCCTCAACGACATGGACGTTGTACAGCGTATTAATATCCAGCGGCTGCGCTGGCTCGGCCATGTCGTTCGAATGGAGGAGGATGCTCCGGCGAGACGAGTATTTGATGCGGGGATCTGCGGAAGTCGGCGAAGAAGACGACCTTTTATCCGTTGGAAGGACCAAATCGAGGAAGCCCTGTCATCGATTGGTGTGACCAATTGGCGTAGGCGCGCAAGAAGCAGAAGCGCCTGAAAGGATGTGTTGCGGCAGGCCGAAATCCGTTAATCGGGTTGTTATGGCCAATTAAGTAAGTAAGTAAGTAAAATGTGAAAATTATTTCAAAGTTTTCGATTTGCAGGATTTTGAAATTATTTTGGAATATTAATTCGGAATTTTTTTTTCCGGTTTGTGGTTAAAATTTTTTCATTTCATGCTTAAATCTTAAATTGTAGAAAGCAAATTGTGAGGCCCAAATAATAGTCAATATTCGAAAAATAATTGCAAATAGACGAATAAATCTAGTCTATAAACATGTTTAGGTAGGTGGTAGTAGTCTAGTGTTTTAGTACATTTTGGGTTTAAAAAGTACATTTGATAAGCAGAAGGAAGAAGTAATACTTTTGTAGATGCACGCAAGAAGAACAGAAGAGGTGAGCATGGGTAAAATTGTAGTTTGCACAGATGGTTCTTATGATCATCTACCAGCAAGGAAAAAAACAATTTACAGATCGCAAGAAATACTGAGCGAAAATACTATCAAATAATCAATAATGGCAACTCCGATATTTTCCCGCTCACACCAGAGGACCAAATAGCTCGCTCGTTGCGTTCTTAAAGGCTGGCAGTAACGAATCGATACCATGAATGTACCAGCTTATTTGCTGAATATGACAGGAAGAAACTAAAATGAATGATTTGAGCATCAGTGTCTTCTAAGGAGCGTATTATGTGAACAAATAGAGCCACTTGCCAAGACATCGCTTGGCATTCACAGCATGTCTGTAGAAAACCCATGAAAATTATTAGTGGCATACATCTCCTCTTCTTTAATACTATGACTATAAGGCAGCTTTTTATCAGTTTCAGATGCCATGACGTATTTTCAAACCTTTTTTTGTTTGCAATATAATTTGATTGAAACCAACCACTTCATAACATTAAATGTTGCTTAAATTGTTTGAAAGTTATCGCAGTCTAGTAGGTAGTGTATTGGCTTATGAGACGTAAGGCCCGGTTGTAAGCCCAGGTCAGGCAAACAACAAAAACGAAAATATGACAAAATATTTCTTCGACAAATTCCCCTCAGCAGATTTCTAACAAAAACGCCGAGAATAAATGAAACTGCCATGAAAAGTTTTTCAAAAATCTGTCGTTCGGAATTGATTTTAAACTGTAGGTCCCAGCGCTCATGTATAAAAGTAGCACATACGACATGAGTGGAATGTGAAACTAGGTCGTAAACCTGGCTGAAGGGTTGTAATGACCAATTAAGTATGGTAAATTAGTCACAGGCCACATGAGCTTTCAAAATTTTACAAGAAATTAAAATTACACCGGGCTTCTTGGTAATAAAACGATACGATTTTAGTAAAACCTAAGTAAAGTTAGAAGCCATGGAAATCGTTCAATCAGCAAATATGTGTTCCGTGTTGTGAATCAATTTCACTAAATTTCCTTTAAGAACATTTTAATTTTTTCTTCAAAATTTGATTGCTGACATAAAAACCAAATTCTGCGTTAAAATCGCAGTGACTGAATACGTTTCAACCCTACATACATGGTAGCATGCAGTTTGTAGGATAAAATCGATTGAAAAACTGAAATAACAGCCAAAAATTGTTTCATTTTCCATAAATTTTGATTCTAACAACTTAATATACGACAAAATCGTGATAAACAAATCGTAAACAACGATTTTATGGTCATACCCTCACCTCTTTATTTCATTTCATTTCTTTACTTTTGGTTCATAATTTAAAAAAATTTTATTTGTTGTTGTTGTTGTTGTGGCAAATGCAACTTTTAATTCAAGGTCCTTGTGGCAAGAAACAATAAGAAATTTTAATGGATTTTTTTTCTTTTTTCATTATTTTGATTTTGATTTTGAAACCACAAAATCTATTTTGGATTTCAAACATATTACAGTACGAGCAGAATAGCATTCACAAATGAATGCAAATATTTCAAACAAAAAAATAAAATAAAATAAAATAAAAATAAAATATTAAACATAATGGCAATATAATATTAAATATGTATAGAAATAAATTTTTATGTTGGAAAGAAAAAAAAAGTGCAACAACAACAGCAACAGTTAAGATAAGATTTGGGGCGACATTTAACAGCGGCTGGGCTTTAAGCCATTTTGGCAAGAGTTCAACGGCAACCAGCAATGGCACACCCCTTTGAAACTAAACAAACACACACACAAATACATACAAATTTAGGCACCCACTTACAAAATCGTAAATTTCATACTTGAATGTCAGCCACTCTTTTTAAGCCTGGTTTAGTAATGCAATTCATTTATTCAAAACAAATAATTTTCCAAGTTTTCTAAAATCACTGAGAAACCAAAACACAAAATCAAAAAAAAAAAAATTTAAATTAAAATTAAATGAAAATACACAACAACATCAAATTTAAGAAGACATTTTTTTTACTTTTTATTTTGATTTTAAAAAATTTTAATTTTCAAATTGATTTTTTTTGTTTGTTTGACTTTAGTTGGTTGACTCCTAGAAAATCCCTTGTGGAAGGTGTTAGTAGAGACGTGTTGTCGTCGGTGATATTATTTGCAAACTGTTAAATAATTAAATTGCGGTTGTTTTCTAAATACAGTCAACACTCGAAAAATTAATCGTAGTTAATGTTAAAAATATCATTAATATCCTACCCACCAGATTAAATTGAATGTGAACTCATTGTGGGGGAATAACTGACTTTGAAGTTCTTTTTAACAAACTAATGTCATGGCGAACATATCAATAAGAAAGAATCTATCGCACGCATCACTTTTATGCCAAATCGATATTCTTGACAAACTTCCTTTTGATGTTTGAGATGGGAATTGAACCTTTAGTCTAATAAGCCGACACGCTACCTACTGGACTACGGCGACTACTGTAAGAAGCTATCCAAACGGAGGTACGCGGAGATCAAGGAATGAAGGATCTGGCCTACTAATCATTTGGTAAGCTTAACATATTCGAATTTAAATATCTTTACGGGTATTTAAATTACAATTATTGCAGTAACATCCAAGAATACAGGATCAAAGACCGTCGTGAGGTGTTAAAAGACGATTATATTGGTTTTGGTCATCATTGGTAATGATTGATAATGAAGAATTTTCAGGGTAATAGAGCCAGAATATTACATACCATAAGCTTGGATAGTCCAATGCTAAGAGAGTGGGTTAAAACATCACATCGACTATTGTGGAATAATTGTACAGTAGGAAGAATTACAAAAAATACTTTGTGGCGATTTTAATGAGCATAGAACTACAAGTATTTCAAAATAAAATAATTGCGACTTGAGCGCGCTAGTGAGCATACCCACGGGATACTCTGCCTTACATGTACACCTATACTGTACTGGCGTGCTGGAAAATGATGACATTCAGGGCATGCGTGAGGATATCGAAATGATGGAACACTTTTTCTATCATTGCTCAGCATTAGCGATCTCGAAAATCCGATATTTTGTGGCTGAAAGCTATGCCCGATATAACTCTTCGTAGGCAAGTGGCACTGAAGGGAGTTAAGGAAGTTTGTACTTTCCTACTAGAAGGTAAAGGGGTGATATTCCTAATGGTGATCGCACACATGTCAATAGGCATGAGATCCATGGTTGCTTTCTCTCCTTTCAATTACCTACCTACCTAATGTCTGATTTATTTCTTCATAATCATTTTAAATTGAGAGACTAAAGACATTAGAACAGATACTAGGATCATTGGCAGTCACTCTCAAGTTAACTGGGGTTAACACCAGAGACCAATATTTGACAGTCAATAAGTCAATGGACGAAACCAAAAAGAATATTTCATTGTCAATAACGATTAAAAGTGGCACTACACGAAGCCAATTGGTAAAGACGCGACAAGTTATCCAATTGTTTTTTAAAGAAAAGTCCGTTTCTTCGCCTTGCTTGACCCTTTCGCTGTTTTCTACAATAATACTGAATATGAAGTTGACTACGTGGAAATCAGTCAATTGAGATCTGAATTGTGCAACGAGATATGTAAATACATGGTACGGGGAATTCCCTGCATAGATCTTCTACAGTTTACTGAACGACAAAATAGAAGTCTCTTACATATTTAGGTCCATTATTACAATTTTCCGTTAAAGTTGGTGTTAGTTAACGGTACCTTTAGCTAAAGGGAACTATAAAATTGTTGTTTTCGTTATTATAACTTATTGACAATTAAAATATGGCAATGCCGGAGCAAAGTCGATAAAACTGCTCAATTAGAAAATTTTTTTTAACGTAGTGGGAAGAGCGGACTTCGTTTTTTGTTTAAATTTGAAGTTGCCATACCGAAAATAGAAAATGATATTACAAGTTCAAACATAAAGTGACCTTTAAATGCTAAATGTAGGATGATCTTCCCTTTAGCTTAACGATCACTTCTATCTTATTGGTTGCTCATTATCTGCCCGTTAAAATCTTCCCTTCAGTTAACGGCAAGTTGTAATAATGGCCCTTAGAGTACTTATGCTTATGTGGCAGAAATAAATTGAAAAATCAATTTGTTTTGTGATGACAAGTTAAAGAATCGTATTATTTTTATCAATGAAAATGAGACTTACTTCAGGCAAACAGACTGCTCAGTAAATATGTTCAACTGCCAATTGAGTGCTACTATGCTAGCAATGTATGGAGTAGGGTTATACAAATATTCACTCACCGTAATGGGGACTGCATTAGCCAGTCATGTATATTGGCAGAACATGTATGTCCAAGAGGATTGAAATAAAATCTACACCTTCATAAAACTAGCACGATGTTTGACAAATGTCAGCTTGGAGTTATATGTGAACGAGTGGTCCAATCGAGGCGACCGCCAATTAAAACAAACATAACTCAGCAGATTACCTAATGGAATCGAGCATAATTTTGGGAAATAAACTCCTCAAACCCTATGTACGTATTATAGTTTCAAGACTTTACTCTGTCTAATCGGTATTTTTGAGTGTAAAGTTATGCTGCATTATGTTGCTTTAGGCGCTTATGCAGGCGTACTACATGAGATGCCAGTTTGGCGTGTTATGGTTTGAATTTAAACCAAATTAAAAAAAAAACACACACACAACCAAACAAACATACACACACACGTACTTGTGCATACATAAAACGCTAAAGTGAAATCGAACATTCGAGTATCGAGTGGTGGTGATGCCATTTGCCAGTAAATTATTGGTTTTTAATATTTTCCTAAACTATATTCAGGCACAAATATCAACAATTTACTCGAAGATTTACTGGCAACCGACACTCGAATATGCATTAAAGAAGCTTTTAAGTTTATTGTCCGAAATCGAGAGAAATCCTCATAAAAATATTAATTCTCAATAATGTTCACATTTCGCATTACGTATTATGGGTTCATTAATGGCATTTTCTATGATTGTGAGTGACCAAACAAATGAAATAAAATTTTCAACACTTTTTTGCTACATAATAAGTAGCTTTAATTCTAATGTACAAGAAAAATAAAATTTTCTATTTCTATTGTATTATTTTCATTAATTTTTGCTCATAAATTTAAACGTTTGTTTTAGCCATTGAATCGCTGCTGTTTTAATTCCTTTATTATCTGTACAGGCGATATGTAGGGTCGTTGTGACGACAATTATTTTCGATTATCGCAAATGATAAAAATTTGATTTTAAAATCTTAATTAAAAGAAAAGGAAAAAGAAAAAATTATTGAAAGAATTGGTAAGGAAAACCCCAAAGAATTTAAATGTTTCATAAAGGCGTAACGACACTCATCATTTGATTTCGATATTCATTGCAGTTTTATTACAATTCAATTAAGTCTTGATCACAGTAGGTGGAAATGATGATGTAATGAAATTACATGAAATTTTAATAATTTTTCTTATTTTAAGAAATTCATTCAAAAGATGTAAAAAAATTCTAAAAATTACATTTGGGGCTTCCATTCAACGTATATAAACTCCTGCAGCGAATACCAGAGGCGCATTTTTAATAGATGAAGATTTTAATATTCGAATACGTTGTGGCAAATATTCCACAACAACAGTTGTTAAAAAATCACTCTGCATCTCGGACCATCAGCAATAACGTAGTAGTTAGTGTTTTAGTAAAAATAAGACTTAGCTGGATACTTCAGGTTTTTTTTTTATTATTTTTTTTTATATAAAACCAGCATTCAGGGAATGGCCCCTACTCATGCAGTGCATTGTGCAGGTTTAGGAAAATAGGTTGTAGGAAGATACAAGGAGGGAGTAGTATTTGTCGACATCTGGTTTAAACTTATCCATATCCTAATTGACGGGAAAATCATTCCACAAGCAAGCAATGCGGGTAAAAATGAATTTTCCCCTGTAATGCATTGTGCGGTTCACTGGACGATCAACCACAAAAGGATGTGCTCTGCGAGAAATACGAGTACCACGTAAAAATATGTGATTATCGGAAATCAAGCTCCTTATCTCTCGAGAACATCTCCCATTATAGTACCGAAGGAACAATGAAACACACGCCACATTGCGACAATGCTCCAACGAATCAATAGAGTTGAATACCCTACTGTCAATAATAAGCACCTTCACCCTCACCTGTACGCGATCGAGAAGTTTTAAATAGACTTTGAAGCACCGGCCCATACATGAGAGGTATACTCCATCCGAGGTCGGATAAAGGTCCTGTAAATAGGATTCGAAGTAATAGATAGAAGATCATTAAGAAAAATAGTAGGAGAAAGAACAGAGCCCTGCGATCCCCCTGAATTTATCCCGAACTTGTCGGAAAGGACGCCATTTATAGCCACTGTAATAGTGCGATCTTTGAGAAAGCTCGATATAAATCGAGAGAAGTGACTACCGACACCAACAGCAATTAACTTCGATACCAGAGCCTCATGCCAGACCCTATCAAACGCGTTTGAGGTTGCAGTACTAGAGCCACTGAAAATTCAAAGAAATCGCTGCAAGAAAATCACTTCATCTGGAGATACAGGAGTTGTGAACGATTCACGTATTGTCTGTTATTAGTACACCGTGTCTTAAGGAATTGTTATTTGTAATATCTAGGCGTTCTGTGAGTTATTTTGATTTGTCTAATAAAACAAATCATGCCATCCGACTCAAAAACTAATGGAGCTGCCTCCACTAGATTGTGTTCCCTGTAAAGGCTGTAAATTTTGATGAATTATTCGAATCACTCGAATTACTTGTAAGTATTATATGTATTTTTCTAAATTTATGAGAATTAGAATGAGTAGGCGTGTGAATCAAATACATTTCGAATGTTCTGAGTTTGATGTCAAAGTTGTACTCAGACTCCTTGTAACCTATACTTATAAATCAATGTTGTAGCTAGTACGAATAAATCAGAGTAGTTGAATTTCAATTCTGTTGATTCACTCATACTTAAAATTGCATGAGTACTTATGAGTTGCGGAAAATCGATTCACTGCTGATGTCTGATCTCAACTTCGACTCTCTTATGAGCATACAATAGAACCCTCCGGAGCCATTCGACACCTAAAGAGGGTATGCAGCTTAAGAGGTTGCTAAATCTTATAAGAACCTGTTGTACTGCTGCTCTCAGTTCCATGCAGGATTACATATCTACTCCTCTTTGGCGTAATTTAGCTTAGCTGCAGAGTAAATGTATGAAGATAACCAAGTGGAAGATGGACATTGTAATCCGCATACAAGAAAATGAGGAAAAAAAAGACTAATAATCTTAGCGTTACTACTACCATTTCAATGAATGTCATGAATATTTAAGGACTTTAGGTAATTATGATAGAGATCAGATTCAGATAAAACACCCTAAAAACAGAAAAAAAAGTTATTTTTCGAGTGACAATTGACTTCATTTGCAATTAGAATTAATTTTGCTTTTCTTGCTTACGGTACATGAAAACAATAAATTTTCCTTATGTTTTCGCCGGAAAAATTACGATTTGCATATGCGCAACACAACATTTGTGGCACAGTGTGCTGCATTGTATTGTTGTTCGTACGTAAATGAACGGTCAGTAGATTGTGTCAAGATTAGACTTTAAGACGCAACATATAGGTGCGGTCGGCTATGACTTGAAAACTTTACAAATGTTGTCACTGTGACTATCAAACGAACAAAAACAACAAGAACGATAATGAATACAATTGCAACACAAATGAAACAACGAACAATACATGGCTTTAATTTGAACAACAAATGGACTCGTAAATATTGCAAATACCAGCCGCCAGAACAGAATACGAATATCACATGTTAACTTCAATAAATAGAATGAAAAGATAAAAATCTTAACAAAATAAAAATATGTTCGCATATCGAAAAAAGACGAAAAAAATGAAAAACAAAATTAATAATTTAATGGTAAAATAATTTAATTCTTTATAGTTTTTCTTTGTTTTTACTGTATTGTCTCGTATTGTACAATAGAAAAGCCGGCATCAGTAATATTTTACTCGCTAATCAACCGGCGTTTTATTGCATTTCGAAGCGACTGATTAAATTCCCAGTTATGTACCCATGCCATGCCAAAGGCGTTTCAAACATTCACATGTTGCACGTATTGAGGCATGGGGCACATACAATAAAAAAAAAATTGCATTGAATTGAATTGAATGCGAGTTTGTATTGCATGACCATAAACTGACAACGCTTCAATAAAAAGCCAAAGTCATCGCGAATGTTTTTTTTTTTGAAACTGTCAACGTAACAGTAACCATTACGTTGTGTCGTGCACAATTTAATTTTGCTTTGCAGTTTAGAAAAAACAAACAAAAAAAAAACTTGAACTAAATTTTTAAAACTAAAAATGGTTTTGCTAAATAAAAATTGACGAATTCGTTAAATTCGGCTGTGGCATGCTCCACACTCGCTTACTTTAAAATGGAAAGAATTTTTTTTTTTTTTTTGAATTAAAATTTTTAAAAATTTGAAAGACTAGCTCTGCCACTGGCACTAAAACTTAATTTTTTTTTTATTAATATACTCCTTTAAATAATAAAATAATTGAAATTGCCCACCTAAAGGTGCTTCATTACTTACGTATTCTGTAGTATGAAATTTATTTTGATTTGATTAAAGAGTTGCCTTTAATGAAAAGAGTTACCAAATACTTTAAACCGATCATCTGAATTATATATCCTTAGATTCCATTGTTAGCTTTAAAAAGGTAATTTTTAAGCGTTTGGTTTTTGAAAATAAAAGAAAAATATTGAAAATTAAAAATAACAACTTATTCGAGAGGATAATGACTTGGTGCCGTTTACTTTTTTAAAGATAATTTCCTTTAAAAGTAAATTCGTGTCATAGCAATATCTTCTGCAATATTTTTCAGCAGGCAACACCATAGGTTTCACGCTTTTACTAGGCATGCGAACAACTTTCTTAAAACTGTAAAATTAAATGCTCACCAAACGTACCTACATACATACATAATTGGCCATTACAACCCTTCAATCAGGATTACGACTAGCTCTCACACCCTTATGTTTGTCGTAATTTAACATGGTTGCGGGATCGATCGACAAAATTTTGGAAGCTTATGCATAGACTGTGAAAGGCCCGAATTTTTTTCGTTTGATGTCTGACGCACCTTAAGAAAAAATCAGATTTAGACGAATGGAGTATTTGACACCTTTTATTTCTTTAATTTTATTCAAAAAAATAAATGCCAGTCATATGGCAAATCTGTTAGGGTATGCATTGAGTTACAAATTGGTATTACCCATTACAACGGTTTGATAATTAAATGTAAAGATTTCAAAGCATTCTTTGCTTGCTGGTCTATTCTTGGTGAAATGGTAAACTTTGCTAAGCATTGCCACGAATATTTTCTTTTTTTTTTTTGATTTGAAAAACTTACATTGAAAACTCAATGGCGAAAACATTACCGGCTATATATTTATCGTTGATCTCATGTAGAAAGGCCCTAACTCGTATTTTGATAAATCCAGCTTAAATTTTTGTTAATTAGAATCACAAAAAAAAAATTAATTTCGAAAAAAAATGTAAGTTAGGGCCTTTCTACATGAGACCAACGATATATATTTTAACAATGATCCGCAGAGATCTCTTCTATCATTCATTTGTAATTTGGAATTTACATTCGAAAATATTATTTTTCTTTTTCCATACAAGAAAACTGCATTATCGGTACAAAAAAATGAATTAAAAATGAATAACAGTTTCGATTTTCATTTCAGGATACGATTAACATTCGAGTTTTATTGTGCACAGATACACTGCACATTATTTGTATTTCTTTCGTCCACCCAACACAGCAATCACAAACAACATTGACGCTAGGCAATGAACTATGGCAACCCTATTATTTCAGACACTGCTACATAAGAGGAAAAAGAAAAAATGGGAAAAGATATAGACAGTTGTGGAGAACCGTACAATTCTTAACAGAGTACATTTATTATACAATTCTATTTTATTCAAAGAGCCACATATTATTCTTGTAATTAAGCAAGTTTGAAGAGAAAGCTTTACTATTCCGTCTGTATTTTCCGTCGCAAGGCTATTATTAACGCTCCTTGGCCCTATGTGATGCATAAACAAGCTTATACGTTTTTAACAATTGTGAATAGCAATTTTATGCCATTCAATGGTTAATATATGTCCGCCAGAGGCTCATAATTACATAGAATTGAACATAGACAGACGTCGGCGCAAAGAGAACATGATGAAAATGTGATTGCATTTGTGAGAGGCAAGTGAATAACCCAGAGGAAAATTGTTAGTAATATTTTCAAGTGTAACCTAATAAATAATATGTTTATGTAGTAGAAAATATAGAATAAATGTACAGCACCAAATCCCTAAAAACTGCGTATTTAATTTGACAAATATTCTTATAAAAATGGAGATCATTTCTTATATTGTTATTAGTGAATTTCATTGAATATTAATGAAGTCTACTTGTAATATTTTTTGGGTGTATAATTGATATACAAAAAAATTTCAAAAAGAAGCGACAAGAAACTGTTTCAGTGAAGCAGCAACTTCAAGCAACTGAATATATTTTTATGCTCTTTTTAATGAAGATTGTTGATGTTCGTGTTCTATGTGTACAAAAAGCCGTAGATGATCTTCCCCTGAGGGACATTGGTGCATTGGTTAGATATAGAACATGCTTCTTCGTCAATGAGGAAAAGTTGTAAAAAGTTTTTCATTTTGGTTTTTCATGATGGGTTAAGGGAAAAATCAACTCTATTGTTAAAGAAATTTGTTTAAAATTTTCAATATTTTTAATACGAAAAAAAAGGAAATTATAACAAATAAAAATTAAGTATATAAAGAAAGAGGTAAAAACCCATTCAATTGTTATTTTTTTTTAACATTTTTGATCTAATCAGTCCACTCTTAGAGGCTATTGAACTTGAATGTTATACAACAGAAAACGATTTGTAATCGTTGATAATAAATTTTGAAAGAAACATCGTAAATTGTGATTCATGCAATGAATTACTCTTGGGCAATCGCACTGAAGACAACAAAAGCAATATAATGAGCAATATAATGAGCTTTAATTGCAATAACAATAACAACAACAATTAAGTTTATTAATTTCAAAATATTGTGTAGTAGACTTATTAACTCGTTTGATGAAATACCCATCAGAGTTACGACAATAAAGAAAGAGAAAAAACACAAAAACAAAATAGAAAAAATCAACTTGCAATACAACGTTTATGCATTTTTATATAATAACAGGCTAATATTGAAAAAGTTTCATTTAAGAAACGCAAAAAAACAAAACAAACGAACGAAATATCTTTACATTTTCATTCATTCGAATCACTTTACTTATGTAGAGTGTTATTGTGTCGTTTAATATCACTTCTGCAGTGTGATTCAATCAAATGCGGTTAATGACGAATAATCATATTGCAATGCACATACTTTATTGTCTTGTACATGGGGATGGGATAATTATACCCTTTATATGGGTGTTAATTAATTTAATTTCATTTTCATTTTTTTTTTTTTATTTCATTTTAAATTGGCATTTAATTTAAAAAACATTTCATAAAAAAAAAATAAAAATACAAAGAAAAAAACCAGAAAACAAATTAATTTTATTGTGTTGACCAACAAACGGCTACAACGAAGCCCTCATTAATCATTTAAGCTGTTCATGTTCTGTTCCTCCCGGTTTTTTGTTTGTGATACTTTTGAACTTTGCAAAATTGCCAAATTGGCCAATCAAGCCGAGACAGTTTTAAAGAAAAAACCCACTCCTTAATATTATTAAGGAAAAAACAAAAAATCTGAACACATTTAAATTAGAAATGGATTGCAATTGAAATTGAAAAGTTGAAATGGAAAAGTTTCGTGTAGTCGTATATTTAATTGTGTTATATTTTATGTAACGTACGATGGATGGATAACATTTTTCTCCATTTCGATTGTTGGCCAAATATATTATTTGGATAACGAAACAATTTGTCATGAAATAACTACTGCCTGGTCTGTTTAATTTTTCTTATTTTCAAGCAATCATCCACACACTTACATAGTTGAGTAGAAAAGTTTTTGATTTTCGTAGGCATTTCAAAATTCTCCCTTGTCTCGGCGCAACATTTTTTTTAAAGGCGCCGCACAGATAATAGCCAAATGGCGTATAAGCTGCAGCTTATTGGCGGCCAGTAGATATCACCGTATCGGCTAATTAAAGACTATCAAACGATTGACGTAATAAATCGATTGTGGCATGAGATGTGTGGCAAGTTGTATCATCCTGTTGAAAACAAACATGGTTCCATTAAAAGCGGGTACAAAATATCGATTCTAATGGTGCTATAGGTAACTCTATTGACCATAATTGTTCTGTAGACCCTTTTTCAAAGGCTAATGTCAACATTGGGCTCTACAAGCTGTACCAAACAGTTCTTCGTAATGGAAAGAGAGAAAGCAAAAAAAAAAAAATAAAAAAATACGAAGCAACACTCTATTCACACTCTAGTTAAGGCAAAGACCTAGAATCAGCGTTACCGCTGGAAATTTTTAAGAAGTCGCACAAAAAGGGTATTTTGGCACTAAAAAGAGGCAATATTTTTAAAAGAAAAGAAAATGAACTAATACAGATAAAAAAAAATACAAACATTTCCAATTTTTATAATAGAAACAAATATTTTAATTTTTTTTAAATTATTTGTCTGTTTTATTTCTATCTTTAAAATGTAATATCATTAAAATTTATGAACGTTAGGACATTTAAAAGTCAAAAATAAAAAATGCATTTTTAAATTTATAAAAATTCCATTAAATAACGCTTTTTTTTTGCTAACCCATTATATAATAATACAAAACAAAACTATTATTATAACTAAAAAACATTTTATTAAAAATAACTACAAAATTGAGTATTTTGTAATAAATTAAAAAAAAAAAATAAAACAAAAAATATAATATATATTCCAAAAAAAAAAAAACCAAAATTACGAATTTTGTAATAAATTAAAAGATATGAGGTTAATAAGGTACATACATTTCAAATAATCACAGAAACTGATTCATCCGATGATGAAATATTTTCCTCTTTGCATTCCGAAGAACTTATATTATTGTTATCTCCCACAAGACTTTCGTTACTAGATGACGGCTGATCTCTTTTATTTTTAACAAAAACCTAACATTTAAAGTTATTACTATTAGTTATACAACTATAATTCCAAAACTAATTTATATTTTAGAGTAATCGATAAAACAATGATGACTTTGATCAAAGATCCTTTTTGAATATTTCATGATGTTTTCATATTTCTTACAAAGAAAATATACGAAAATTTGGTATCGCATGAAATGTCTTTGAAAGACGCTTTAACAATCATTTTGGTTTTTGAGTTTTTTTTATTAATTTACACTGACCAAAAAATTGTTAACATAGATACCAAAGCATACTCTAGTCTATAGTCTATTCTAGTCTATAGTCGAGTCTATTCTATAGTCTAGTCTATAGTCTATTCTATAGTCTAGTCTATAATCTATTCTATAGTCTAGTCTATAGTCTATTCTATAGTCTAGTCTATAGTCTATTCTATAGTCTAGTCTATAGTTTATTCTATAATCTAGTCTAACCTAAAATTCAAATTTAATAAGAAATTTTTAATTTTAGTTCACATAGAATTACCGGCATACCAAACTTTATTCAGTTCTCTGCCTGCAGTTCACTTGCAGCAGTTTCTGTAAAATAGCAGAAGATACCATTTGGATGTTGAATAAAGAAATCGTAATGAAAAGAATATGTATGCACGTCTGCACATAATAGCATTACAGAAATGTAGGTAAACTAATGGCCTTGACTGTAGTTTCTTAAATTTAATAACAAACAAACAAACAAACAAGAAACTAACATTTAAACACAAAGTGTGCATGATTCCTTTTGCAATTGCAATTGTTTTTGTATAGAACAACCTTGTTGTACGTACCACGTTGGGTAATTGCATACAATGGGACCGATAATTGAGTTACGATTTTAAAAACAAATAAAATCCTATGAAACAAAGATCAGCAATGAATCGTTTTTCCGCAAGTCATAAGAACTCATTGACTTTTGGGTATGAGTGAGTAGTTGAATTTCAATTCTCTATTTGATTCTGATTCATTCGTACTCGCTAAGTAGGAACGAGTATGAGTACAACGTTGACATCAAACTCACAACATTCGAAATGTGTTTGATTCATACGCCTATTCATTTTGAAAAATACTTACAATATGTACTCATAAATAATTCGAGTGATTTACAACCTTAGATGTTGTTGCATCTACAAACAAAGAACAAGGGTAAGACAAAGCATACCCACAATCTTTTTGTGAGTATTGTGGTGTTCGTACGCGAATCATACTTATTTTCTGCTTTGTGTAAATGTTAAATCGAGACGAGTCGAAGTTAATAATATCAAGCGTATTCTTAAGTATGAAAACGACGAGTACTTTCAACTTTGAGTATGAGTATCGTATTAAAATAAGTATGAATGCGTATAAATATCAGAAATTATAAGTATGACTCGAATCTACTCATCTCTGCTATGAAATGAAAGCAATTTTTTAGGAAAATCCTAAGTTTGTTTTACTGTAAAATCATTTTGAGTGTTTTTTTTTCTTTGGTGTTGTTGTTTGAGTTGTTGTTGCAAAAACACACAATAAAGAATAATTACCTATGCTTGGGCAACTCAATCAATTGTAGCAACTGAAGCAAAAAAAAAAAAAAGAACAAGAATAAAAAACAAATTAAAAACACAACGATTGCAATAAAAAAAAAGAATTAAAAAAAAATGTATCGATTTGTTTTAGTGCAGATCAATTATTATTGCTTTTTAAAAAATATTTTTTTTTTTTGTTGCAATTGCAAAACTTTATAAAACAAAATAAAAAATCAGAAAACAAAAATACATTTCGGTTAAAAGTTCTTTTTTTATGTTTTGTTTCTTTTTTTTATTTTTTTTAATTTTTTATTAATTTAACAAGTATTTTTTGGTTGGCATTACTGTTGCTTTGAATTTAAGAGACCATTTCAAAGCATTTATTTAACCTTGACTATCATATTCATTTGTTGTATTTATTTTATATGAAGTTTTAATATTTTTTGTTACGTTTTTATTGTTCTTTTTTTTTTCCAACTCATATGCAATTCGATTCAGTGTGTCTATTCATTCACTCAGTTATGCCGCCAATGGTGGTTTTGAATACACTTTGAATTGATTGGATTTGTGAATTTGATTTGATTTGTATTTTCAATAATTTGCAATAAAAATTGAAAGAAAAAAAAATTAAATAAAATAAAATAAATATTATTATGGCCATAAGAGTCTTTTTGCCTTTGAGAAATTCAACACATAAAATGTTAAAAATCATTAATAAAATAAATATAAAAATAATAGAAAAACAAAACAAAAAATACAAAAATTGTATTAAAAAAGTGATTTGCAACCATTGAAACGTTGAAAAAAAAAACGAATAAAATATGAAGGAAAACAATTGAAAAATCAATTTCAAGAAATGTTAATAACAATCATAATAATAACATACTTGTTGTCTTCAAAGATCATTTATTTTAATCGAAATCATTATTCGATAATTATGTCTTCAACAGCAAAAACGAACCGAGAAACTTGATGAAAACATTTTCAAATTAAAAAAAAAAAATTAATTGAAGGCCTTGTTTTTTTTATTGCTCGTTGCGGAAATTAAAAAATAATAAAAAAAAAAACATACGAATTAAAATGGCGTGTAAGATAGTTTTAAAATGCATTTCATATTGCGAAAAGATTTTAAAAAAATTTGAAATCTTCAGACTACCACATAATGTATCACATAAATATGGAGTGGGATAGTATAGCCATCAGGGTCTCCAAGATTGTTAGATTGCTGAATTTATTTGTGGTGATGACTACCATGGCATTGGCACATAAGGGACAAGAAATTGAATAACATATGCATAGCGTAATCCCTTCCAAAAGACTCCCCGTTTTAAGCGGAAAGAGGCATCAGCCTAAAAGAAACTCGTTGTTTTAGTTGAAATTGCACTTGAATGGTCCAGAATGTCTAGATATTTAACAACTTCAGAACATTTTACAAAGTTATATCGAAAAGTTCATCATCAAATTGTCGTACACGATTCACTCAATGCACCCACTTCCAAATAGACCTTACTTCACGGTATTCCAAAAACAATGTATTACATGAGTATCCTTATTTCCTTTCAATGTTGATTTTTGATAAAAAAAAAGAGGATACAGTCATACGATAACTTGCGTTATAAAGTGTTCAACAACCACATTTGCAGAATGCATCATAATTGTTATGCATAATTTCAATTTAACACATCACTGAAATTGTTTTAATGAAGAGCATTTTCACATTGTATGCCGATCTGATGAGCCTAAATGCTGCAAAGAAAGTACTTCACATTGAGGGCATTCGTTCTATCAAGTACCGAACTAAGCATTAAACTATTCCAAATTGTAATTGGTTTTCCCTTACCCATTCGGGTAAACGAAGCCAGTACATATTTTGAAAAGTTTGTGGCGGCAGTTTTTATGTGCTACAAACTCATACGTGACATGTATGGGTGAACAATGTGTGCAGATCAGCAAGCACTCGGCATTGTAGTTAGTAGTTTGGAAAAAGGGCTGCCAGCATAGGTGCCAGATTTAACGATTTTGTGCCCCAAAAACATCATATTGACGATGTGACAATTTATGCAATTATTTTGACGATTTTTACTTTAGTGCATTAAAAGCCACTTTAAGCTTCGTATTTGCTTTGCATTTATTGCTATGGCAAATTTAAGTGATGATTTTTCTGTATCTTATGGCATTTTAATGTCTTAAAAGCAAAAAAAAAAACATACTATCTCTGCAGAAAGGGCGTTCCATATACGAATAGTCCGTAATGCAGTATACGATCCACTGGCCAATTAACCTCTTACGTACATATGTATGTACTCGTCAAGAAAGGCGAGTACTACGTAGGAATACATGATTCTCGACAACAAGTGCCTTATTTTGCTCAAGCAAAATCCGTTATCATAGCGATAGAACAGAGAAACACAAATCGCTTTGCAACAATGAATGGAGCTCGATATTCTTTCTTCATTAACGGCAGCCTCGCCATCTCTTGTACGCAGTCGAGATGCCTCAAAATAAAGGCACCAGATTATACATGAGAATTGTATTCCATTCTCTTTCGGATATACAGTGGTGGCCTTATTATTAGAAACGACTTAGCAACAGGTGTGTTTGTTAAATAATTGTCAAAACTTTTTTACTAATTTTAAAACCAAGGGTTAAAAAAGACAGTAAAACATGTTAGTTTTAAGTTAAAAATAAATAAAATTCACCGCATCAATATCATTTAAAAAAATTGGCTAAAATTAAAAAATACCAATTTCAGGTTGGTCATATAATTAGAAACAAAAATTATTCTTACAAACAGCTTAAAAATATCTTAACAAGTTCACATTTAATGGCCATATTCTTTAATATTTTGTCGGATAGGCCTTGTTTTGAACAACATCTGCAAGTCTTTTCGGCAAACTTTGTATCAAACGTTGGCATGCTTGTACTGATACGTTGTGCCAGTTTTCTTGCACCCGCCGAGACAATGCAGCGCTTATTTCGAGGGTTTTTGTCTTCAAGATCTCTTTTGACAGTTTGACAGAAAAATTACTCCAGCAGAAGACAGAGTTATTTGAAGGGCCAGTAAGAGAAACCCTTTCTAGTCTTCTCGTAGAATAAAGACTGAAATTGGGCAATTTTAACATCAAAATTATCCACACGGACAAAAAAGTCGTTTACAGGAATCGGGACTTCAAAAAAAAAAATATTAAAAATCAGTTACAGAATGAAACGAAAATCCTTAAAATAGTTTAGCGTTTCAAGAAAAGAATTCTCTGGAGTGACGAATCCAAGTTTAATTTGTTCCATTTTGATGGAAAAACTTATGTAAGACGTCCTCCAAACAAAGCCTTTGGTTCCAGGTACATAAGTACATAATTTAAAATGAATTACAAAGTTTTGAAAATAAATTAGCAAACATATGTGTCGTTTCTAATTATAAGGCCACCACTGTAAGTGGTGTAAATAGTAAGAAGACCAAATAAAGTGAAGTATTTCTTGCACTCCCTTAAGAAGCTAAGGCACTGATTTTATAACGATTATTTTTATGATTTTCATGAACGTCTTTGACGATTTTGATGATTTCATTTCTAATATTTGACGATTTGATGCTTTATTCATCTGACAGCTATGGCTGCCAGTAGGGTCATCGAAAAATCAAGTTTATGTTTACGAATGCCAGTATGTTTGCTAATTGTATGTCGACTGTTAATAACCCAACTAATATGTCTTAAAAGCTTTTCTATTTTACCGGTGTTGCTATGCAATTACGAAATCCACATCATCATTGAACGTTCTTACCTACAATGAAAGAAAAGAAATAAAGAAAGATAAGAAAACACTTACAAACAGATTAATTAAATAATTAATTAAATATTATTAAAACAATTCAATAGCAAAAAATGTGCGTTAATAATTACAATTATTACATAAATTATAAGCACTTATAAGCAAATCATTTCCATTTCCATTTTATAATTAAAATTATTAAAATTAGGAAGAGGAAAAAAAAATCAGACAAACGACAACAAATAAAAAAAAAATAATAAAAAAATGAACATGATTTTCATGTTTTCTAAATGAGTGAACGAAAACTAAAAACAAATAAAATTATTTCATTAGTTACACACAATTTCAACGAAGAAAAAATAAAAAAAAAAAAAATTGTTTTTTAAAAAATAAATAATTAAGCGGGCAACCTACACGCATTCAGAAAACTTGAATTCTAATCAAACGAATGAACGAAAAAAAAAAAGCAAAAATCTCTGAGAATTAAACTGACAAAATGAAACAACATTTCGAATTCAATGTCAATGACGTTTTATAATAAAATTCGAGAAAAAAAAATTAATTTTATTACGTTTCTCAATCGCATGTGGGCACATACATACCCATGCACAAGCACCATACACTGGTTTTGTCATAAATTTCGTTACACCCGGGATAAATTAGAAAAAAATTAAAACAAAATAAATGAAAAATTATTAATTTAATCCGTGATTAGAGGTATTCGTTAAAGTCGACCTGATCTTGAATTGTTTTTTTTTTTATGTTTTCAGCAACAAATTAATTCTCAATAATTGGTGGTAACGCAAATCTTAATCGTATTGTGGTTTGTTCAATTTACAATTTATTATATTGGGTCTTCCAATTACGACTACCAAATTTTGATAGATAAATTTTTTTTTTCAATGAAGTTCACTTCTAATTGGATGGTTACGTGAACAAACAAAATTTTCGAATTTGTATGACGATACCAAACCATAGATGTCATAGGTTCTCATTTCTTTGAGAACGAAGTTGGACAGGCTGGCACTGTTAACGCTGACCTAAATTGAATAACAAGGGTTTCAACAGAACAACGCTACGTGCCAAGCAGCTAACGCCGCATTGGGTATTCTCCAAACGTGATTTGATGGCATGGTGATATCACGTGGAGATGATGTGTACCGGGCACACCAAAATAGTGTGATTTGACAACATAAGCCTATTTTTACAGTTGTTTTTTTGGCGCAAACTTATTCAAATAAACAACAAATCACAGCGATCCTTTAACTCAACATAATACATGTCATCGGTCAAATTCATCCGGACTTGTAACCCTGACTCATGGAAAATTAAACATTTCGGATGGGTTCCACCCAGACAAGCCCTGAAGGACAATTAAACGATATCGTATTTCACACCAGATATAAGTAATGAATCGTTTTCTTCGGTACTCACAAGCACTCATAAAATTTCGAATATATGTAGGTGAGGTTAGATTAGGGAAGAGGACGTGTACTTGTCAATTGTCATATCTCCTCAAACCACCCGTGTTGTGTGCGTTACTTTTATACATGAGTGACGGAACCTACAGTTTAAAGCCGACTCCGAACGACAGATGTTTTGAAAAGCTTTTTCATGGCAATTTTTACTCTCAGTGTTTTCGGCAGAAATCTGCTGAGAGGAAGAAATATTTTTATATTTTCGTTTTGATGTCTAACCTAGGATTCGAACTCGGGCCTTTCGTCTAATAACCCAACACACTACCTACGAGACCACGGTGGCTAAATATAAATGTATGTGAGTCAACAATATTGAAATTCCACTACTCGGATTCGTTCATTCATTTATAAGTACAGGTTGCAATGAGTAGGCGTACAACATTGACATCAAACTCATAACATTCGAAATATGTTTGATTCATAAGCCTTCTCATTTAGGTTAATAACTTTAGAAAAATATTTTTAATACTCATAAATGATTCGAGAGAGTCATGTGATTCGAATCATTCATCAAAATTTACAATCTTAGTTGTTGTTACATTTACAAAAAAAGAAGAAAGAAAAGACAAAGACAGCAAGCAAAGCATACACACAACCTTCTAGTGAGTATTATGGTGTTCGTACGCGACTCATATATGCTTCGTGTAAATGTTAAGTAAAGTTGAGTCGAAATCAACAACATCATGCGTATTGTTACGTATTAGTACGATGAGGACTTCAAACTTTGCATATAAGTGGTATAAGTATGCTATTAAAATAAGTACGAATGCCTATAAGTATTAGAAATTATAAGTATGACTCGAATCTATTCATTGTTTCGAATACTCATTGCTGATCTCTGTTTCACACACACAATGGCATCAAACAAATCAAAAATTTTGTTGACAACTCACACACACTTTGCTTCATTGAAATTTAAGTAAATGAAGCGTTTAATGAATGATCCGATATTAAGCCAACAAATACCCTACCCTGCTACCAGCTATCTATTAAAATGTTGCAAAAGTTGCTAATATGGAAGCATAAATTAAAAACGCCTAAAGGGTTTCAGCATGTTGTTACCAGCAGTCGATTACCATTCAAACACATCAAATCAAATATTTTAGATTAATAGACGTGTAAATTGAGTTGAGAGTATAATGTGTATGTGGAATAGTAGGATCAGAATATGAAACAAAGTGTTTTTGACAGATAACTGATTAACATTAAATGTTTGTATTTTAAACCCATTTCAAGTAGCAATTAAACAGTCAAACTTAATGAGTTCATGGTACCATGTACAATGCCACACCAGCTGTTGTTGTTGTTGTCTAGAAGGGAACACTAAATTTTAGACAAAAGATAATTGGAATTTGAAATTAAAATAAAGTTCTTTAAAATGTTAGAGTTCAGATTTGTACTCTTGAGCTAGGCTTTCCACTCGGTTATGGTGACCATTAAAATCGTATAGTTGAAAGAGTTAATTCGAAAGTAATTTAGATTCCGGTGAATGAACGCTTTCTTCTTTGCTCCACCATAGCTTCTGAAAATTCTTCGAGGATCTATATGATTGCTAACTTTGCTAAGGCGATCGCCTATATACTGTTACGTTTTTACCTTTTTAAAAATGTGTAAAATATGAGCTCATTAATTGCAAACAAAAAAAAAACTAAATTTGTGTTTAGCTTTAAATCAATTCTTTATTATTCGCACTATTTTATGGGACACTTTTCACAACTTGATGATACAACAACAATTTCTTTAGTTCGCTATTCTTCATTACAAAGGCGATCTTCAAACCGCGACTGTTTCTGTTTACAAGCAACGCACCTTCACACAAGACTAACTGAATGCTTACTACTCATGCTTGTCTGCTTTGTCCTACCTTTTTATAGGCCCACGTAAATAGTTTGACGAACATTCTTGAAGTTGAATGTTCGTGTTTTCGTTGTCTCGAGAACTCTCGTAGTTTCATTGTTGTTTGCATATTTTTGTTGCATTCTTTGTTGTTGGGTTCTAGCTTCCTTTTCTATCCTCATGATTTGTTGGTTTACTTGTAACAAGTTCGTTGTATTTGTTTGTGCAGTTTTTGTTTATCGTTTTAATGTTAAAAGATGGTACACCGTTTCCTTTTTCATAACAATACTTTATGTATTACACAACATAAGTGGTGTGAGAAACTAGGTTAATAATCCTGACTTAAAGGTTGTAATGGCCAATTATGAATGTATGTCCTGGCTGATTAGTGTGATAGAACTGTACTAATCTCCAACATTTGAAAAGAATTACAAAGAAAATTAAAGAATTTTTGTAATTGCAACGCCAATAAGTCTAAAACAGAGTGTAGAACGATAACAAATGCGATTTGAAAATATTTTCTTGTTCTTAACAATCATATCGAAACGTATCATGCCATAATAAAAGCTTATAAACAAAGAATCAAAGTTAATGGCATTGAATGAATCAGTTAATGAACTACTTATCTTATCGTAAACGGCAGTGTAACAATACTACGCGGTTCTAAATGACTTGAAAACTTAAGCAATATGCCAGTGAATCGATAATAAAAATAAAACAATCACGTGCTTCGATCATTTATCACTTGGAGCTACTCCCACTGAAACATACAAAATCCGGAAAACAGAAAAATACCAACCAATTGGTCTACAAAGAGAGAGAGAGAGAGAGATGGAGAGGGAGAGAAATCAAAAAACAAGATTTTTCATGGAATTTCTTTTATCAAAAATAGTGAGCAAATGTTTTTGGAATGTAAATACAAAAAAAAAAAAAAACTGCATGCAGGTGACAATGGCATTGTTGTGGTTTGCATTTCGCAATGTATTACCAACACTCACGTGCACTTTCAATCACATGCTGCATTTCAATAGTCAATAGTCATAAGCGAATTACCGAGAGTGTATTTTATGGTGTGATGTACTCACTCGTCTGTATGTATGTACGTACATGTGTATGTGACACAAATTATTTCTTACAATCGAATAGCACTCGATTATATTTGCGATAAATATCCAACAACAACAAAAACAAAAGTATCTGCGTTTAAACCCCAGCATGCATGTGAGTCCGTGTGAGTGAGTGTTTTTAAAAATATTCGTTGTTTACGGAAGTGCTAGATGCAACACGTTTTTGTGTCTGCTGTTGCTTTCATTTCTTTTATTTTTTTATCAACGAAATATCGCAATATAACGAAATGCAGTGGCAAAGAAGTAATTTTTTTTCTTTCTTTGTCTTCGTTTTTCTTAAATCAAGAGCAAAAATATAAAAAAAATGAAGCAAAAATGGAAATGTTTCCTGTTGTTCGCATTACTGGTGCTGTCACTGAGAGATTTTCGATGGAAGTAAAAAATGAAGAAATTTTTCGATAACTTGGAAGCGTAAAAGACAAACGAATAAAAAAGAAGTTTGTTCCGGTGCATAAAACGACTCTCTCGACTCATTCTCCTTTTTTTATTTTCTTTATATTTGTAGAAGACATTGTGAGTTGTGAAACATTGTCAGTGCTCCCGTGATTTCGTTTGATTGGTTTAACTGGGTATGTAAAGAATTTACTAAATTGAGTCCAATTTGAAAATCGTATGGAAATAATTAAAATTCAGCATGAAATTAAAGAGTCCCGATCACCTATGTTGTAAAATTTTGAATGTTTTCGG
This sequence comes from Sarcophaga peregrina, assembly GCA_014635995.1. Lineage (NCBI taxonomy): Eukaryota > Metazoa > Arthropoda > Insecta > Diptera > Sarcophagidae > Sarcophaga > Sarcophaga peregrina. Next base: position 113,734,880 of record CM025789.1, read on the forward strand.
TTGTCGTTACCTTTTAAATAAAACGGGATTGAAAATATAAAAGCAAAAAAAATTTAGGTTGGGATAGGTTGGAGAACGTGTACTTCTCAACTGAGAAAAGTACAGTACCCAAGAGGTCTCCTGACTCCAAGCTTTTAACGTTCAGAAGAACAATATTTGAAAGGGAATTACAAAGGAAAAATTAATGAATTTTTGTAATTGCACGCCAATAAGTCTTAAAACAGAGTGTAGAAACGATAACAAATGCGATTTGAAAATATTTCTTGTACTTAACAATCATATAGAAAAAACGTATCATGCCATAATAAAGCTTATAAACAAAGAATCAAAGTTAATGGCATTGAATGAATCAGTTAATGAACTTAAAACGGCGATAGACTACTTATCTTATCGTAAACGGCAGTGTAACAATACTACGCGATTCTAAATGACTTGAAAACTTAAGCAATATGCCAGTGAATCGATAATAAAAATAAAACAATCACGTGCTTCAATAATTTATCACTTGGAGCTACTCCCACTGAAACATACAAAATCCGGAAAACAGAAAAATACCAACCAATTGGTCTACAAAGAGAGAGAGAGAGAGAGATGGAGAGGGAGAGAAATCAAAAAACATGATTTTTCATGGAATTTCTTTTATCAAAAATAGTGAGCAAATGTTTTTGGAATGTAAATATAAAAAAAAAACTGCATGCAGGTGACAGTTGCATTGTTTTGAGTTACATTTCGCAATGTATTACAAACACTCACGTGCACTTTCAATCACATGCTGCATTTCAATAGTCAATAGTCATAAGCGAATAACCGAGAGTGTATTTTATGGTGTGATGTACTCACTCGTCTGTCTGTATGTATGTACGTACATGTGTATGTGACACAAATTATTTCTTACAATCGAATAACACCCGATTATATATTTGCGATAAATATCCAACAACAACAAAAAGAAAAAAACGCAATAAAACAAAAGTATCTGCGTTTAAACTCCAGCATGCATGTGAGTCCGTGTGAGTGAGTGTTTTTAAAAATATTCGATGTTTACGGAAGTGCTGGATGCAACACGTTTTTGTGTCTGCTGTTGCTTTCATTTCTTTTATTTTTTTATCAACGAAATATCGCAATATAACGAAATGCAGTGGCAAAGAAGTAATTTTTTTTCTTTCTTTGCCATCGTTTTTCTTAAATCAAGAGCAAAAATAAAAAAAAAACTAAAAAAAATGAAGCAAAAATGGAAATGTTTCCTGTTGTTCGCATTACTGGTGCTGTCACTGAGAGATTTTCGATGGAAGTAAAAAATGAAGAAATTTTTCGATAACTTAGAAAAGACAAACGTATAAAAAAGAAGTTTGTTCCGGTGCATAAAACGACTCTCTCGACTCATTCTCCTTTTTTTTATTTTCTTTATATTTGTAGAAGACATTGTGAGTTGGGATATGATAGCTTCGATCAAAACAAATATTCCTTGTGACAGTGCTCCCGTGATTTCGTTTGATTGGTTTAACTGGGTATGTAAAGAATTTACTAAATTGAGTCCAATTTGAAAATCGTATGGAAATAATTAAAATTCAGCATGAAATTAAAGAGTCCCGATCACCTATGTTGTAAAATTTTGAATGTTTTCGGTTGTCGTTACCTTTTAAATAAAACGGGATTAAAAATATAAAAGCAAAAAAAATTTAGGTTAGGTTAGGTTGGAGAACGTGTACTTGTCAACTGAGACAAGTACAGTACCCAAGAGGTCGAATTAACCCATTGTCCAATGCCCTAGCTTCTCCCACCACCCGTGTTGTGTGCATTAACATTTATACATAAGTGGTGAGACCTACAGTTTAAAGTCGACTTCGAACGACAGATTTTTTTTTAAAGCTTTTCATGGCAATTTTCACTCTCAGAGTGTTTGCCAGAAATTTCCTGAGAGGAAGTCGCCGGAGAAATATTTTCATATTTTCGTTTTGATGTCTGACCTGGGTTTCAAACCCGGGCTTTCAGTCTAATAAACCAACAGACTACCTACTAGACTACGGCGACTTGTATGGCACATGGCCGCAATAATCTAGAAGGTAGAGCCATGAAAATCTTCTCAAATCTGTTTTTCGATTCCATCACCTTGGGATCATCAAATTACCACACACAACATGGGTCATGTGAGAACCAAAGTCATAAACCTGACTAAAGGCTTGTAATAGCCCATAAAGTATGTAAAAATGATAAATTTCCAGTTCAAATTGTGTATTTAATTTGCAGATTTAATAGCTTCGTGTTCCTTTTCAATATAATTTTTGTTGTTGTTAGTTGCAGATTTTTTTTTTTTTTCATTTAGTTTCACTCATTAATTTATTACCATTTATAAGCGTGTGTCCGATTATTATTATTTATTAGCGTGTGTCCGATTAAAACGTATTTCTTTCCTTTTGGGATTTTTTTTTTTTTGGTTTTTTTGTTCCTGTTTCTGTAGCGCTCGTATTAAATTACCGGTAATTTTCTGGCTTTTGTTAATTTCCGTTAAGTTTTAAATAAATGAACGAACTAAATTGTTAAAAAAAAACAAAAAACAAAAAAATATTGCGAACGGATGTAATGTGACGTAAAGTCACCTGAACACAGTCGTTGGTGGTAGTGTTGGAATCATAATGTAAGTCTGCATTGACTTGTTATTTTAACCTATTACAGCTGATTGTTAAAATATAAGGATAACGAAAACTTTACCGCGACTTTAAACAATGAAAACGGATATATGAACTGTTGTGCGAAAATAGAAGTTGGAACTCCTAGTTTCCAGTCCGACCTAAAGCACTTAGACAAACAACGCTCCAATTCTTGTAGATAATTTGAAAAACACAAAATACATTTCATTAATTTCACTTTTGGGGTTTTGTGATTTTGGATTTGGTCAAAACCCTTCAACAACCTAATAATAGAACCATTGTCGGAATGTTTATATTGTGTGGAGTCTATGAATTTGGTTTAAGTATTGACATAAATAATTGGTCATTACAACGCTTTACATACATACATACATGATTGGCCATTACAACCCTTTAGTCTCGATTATTGACCTTGTTTCTCACAGCACTTATGTTGTATGTGTTAATTTTATACATAAATGGAGGGACCTACAGTTTAAAGTCATTTCCGATCGACAGATTTTTGAGAAACTTTGAGAGAGTTTTTGCCAGAAATCTGCTGAGAAGAAATCGTTGAAGAAAATACTATAGAGACTACATAATATTGCCACCTAATTAAGTAAATTACACATGACAAACATTATCATAAACATATCATTTAATATTTTGATTACTTTGATATTGTGTTTATACGATGCTTTCAAATTGTATTGCTGCTCCCTTCTCGACTTGAACCAAACACATCTAAATGAAATCATTTTAAATCTATAGACGATTGCACTTTCAGAAGAAGTTCCGTTTTTAATTTGTTTTTATTTCTTTATTTAAGTAAATCCCTTATTTGTTAGGACCAACAACACATAATTATTGATAATTATTTAAAGCCTGGCAACATTATCTGTTGATTAAGTACTCCATTTACATTTCATTTGTTTTCTGTCTGGCAACTTCGAGAAATTACTGATAAATACATACATACATAATTGGTCATTACAACCCTTCAGTCAGGATTTGAACCTAGCTTCTCACACTTGCTGATGATTTCTTTAACATCCCTATGGCTCTCGTGGTATTCGGGAATACATAGTTTTGTTATTGTAATTTGATCTACACATGCTCCAAATTCTCATAATTGTATTGATGTTGTATTACTCTTTTGCCTTGGTAACTGCATGGTTTCCTTGTTCTTCTTTTCTTGAATAAATGATAAACACTTTAGTGCTTCTTCTACTTTCGTTATAACATATTGTTAAGAAAATGGAAACGGTGTACCATGGTTTGACATTAAAACGATAAACAAAACCTATGTATACAAACAAATACAACGAACTTGTTACAAGTATACTAATAACATCAATGCAACAACAAGCAATTTGAACAAAATACTTTAACAACAATTAAGTCATGATAGAATTCTCGAGAAAACGCAAACACGAACATTTTACTTCAAGAATCTTCGTCAAAGTGTTTAGGTGGGCATATAAAAGCAAACAACCAGAAGTAGTAAAAATTCATTCAGTCTTGTGTAAAGATGAGTTGCATGTGAAGAGAACAGTCCTGGTTTGAAGATCGCCATTGAAAAGATTTGCGTTGTAACCAAAGGATAATAGCGAACAAGCAATTATTGTCAACGGTGGCACACAAAAGTAATGCGAACAATAGATAATTTAAATTTATTTTTACGTTTTTACGTTTTTAAAAAGGGAAAAACGTAACAAAATCATCAATACGTTTGTATGTTCTATGCTCACATAAAAATATTGACAACCAGCGCCAAGTTAGGCTTACGAATACCATTGGGCATAATAGGCCTCATTGGAAGGACTCAGAAGTTAAAAATTACTTCCAGTTCTCTTTGCATATCAAATTGCCACATAAAAAAGAATGAGCGAAGACACTTAAATTATTAGCAATAGCACAGCTTGTGATGGTAAAAGAAGTCGGTCTCCTCTGTTTGAGTGTTAATTTTAAATCCCGCAACACAGTCGATGAAATGGTTTAAGGCAAGCTGGCCTATTTCTGTGAATTTTTAGCAGAACATTTTTCTACTTGGCTTAGTTTTAAAAATCTAAATCGTTTCATTTGCAACTAACTGTGTTTGTGTGTGTGCAAATTTTTTATAATTTTCTTTTGGGGAAGTTTTCAAGTGTATTTCGCATTTCCGCATTCATACAATACAACTACAATGAAGAAGAAAAAATGCTCACATGCTTATATTTTTTTTACTAATATATTTAAAAAAAAAAACAGTAAATTTGCAACAACAAAAATATAAAAGAGTGTGAAGAGAAGGGAAGCACGAGAGAGAAAAATGTGAAAAATGTTTTGAAAAACAAAAAATGTTCGTAAATCATGCCACTCATGCATGTGTAGCAGAGCAAAATGTCTAAACGATAAAGTTTTGTATTGTTATAGGTGCTGGTGGGGTTGTTGTTGTTGGTGTTATTGGTGTTGTTTTTGTTAAAATAATATCACGTGACGCATACCATGTAATGCATACAACATGGAAATCTGTGTACATATATTCGTTTTCTAAATAGTTAAGGGGGGTTTGTGAATATTGCAATAACAACAACAGCAGCAACAGTAGTAGCAGTAGCAACAGCAGTAACATGATTAGCAACAAAAACTAAAAATGATCCCTTGTATCGCATGCGTGTATGTATGCATGTGTATGTGAATAAATATTTTTAAAATTGTTTTTGTGTGATTGTTGAATTGCTATTGCTATTGCAGTCATGCGGGCATTTTGGCAATTATTTTTTTTTTATGTTTTGTTCTGTTTTGTTTTGTGTTTTGTGTTTTTTGTTATTGTTTTTGTTTTTACATCGCATTATTAAATTGTTGCATCATAAATATTTGCCAATTTTCATTTTGTTCACCTTAAATGTCATGCGTTGAATATTTCTGTTTTTTTTTTTGGCGGCTAACAAATTGTGATTAAGACCGACTATGAGTAGATTTGCGTGTTTAAAGACATTGGATTTCTTTAAAGTTGCTGCTTTTGTTGTTGTAGATTTGATTAAATATTAAATAATTAAGAATTTAACAACCTTTAATTTGACCACACCTTGGTCCACATTTAAACTTTTTGTTTTTTGTTTTTTTTTGTTGCTCTTTTCATGTTTTTGTGTCCAGCTATAATCGTTTCAGTTATTCATATATTCCAAAAGCAGACCCTTAAAGGACTGAATTAATATTTCAAATAGAGTGAGACTCTAGAAACTTTCCTTGGCTTATTTTGGCATCTTAAAATCATCTAGTTTAGGAAAATCTCTTACATGTTTAGGTAAAAAAAATGGTTTCCAAAGGTGTTCTATCATTCCATTGTCCGCATATGTTATTGGTTAACCAGAAAAAAGCTTTTTTTTTTGGGTTTCAGCTATTATTAGCGGTAAGGTTAACATAATTTTATGATTAGACGATTTAATGATATTCTAACTTTAAAACGATGTTACTCAGTTATTGGCTATTGAGTTATTTAAATTAATCCAGCCTCCGCTTTAACTTAGTTACTTATTTAACAGATCATTGCAAGTTTTATTTCCGGATTAGAACAAAGTTTGCCTTTGTCAAAAGACAGATTTGAGAAACATCTCATAGCAATTTTATTTGCTCTCACAATTCTTGCCAAGAGATTGGTGAGAGAAAGCCCCGGAAAGTAATATTGCGTTCATATTACCTTTGAGTTTTATCCAGTGATGCCAACTCTTAGGGCACCAAACGCGTGAATAAAAATGAAAAACGGGCTAAAAAGGGCTAAATTGAAAAAATTACGTTTTTAGTACAAAACAATTTCATTTTTTTCAAAAAACGCAAAAAGGGGGCTAAAATTAAAAAGTCTTTTCAGATAAAGAAACCACAATTTTTGAAACAAAACAATTTATTAATAGATATTATTGCTCTTGAGATCATTTTACATTCAATAGAATTAAGATACTAGATTAGTTTCAAATAGAATTTACATTACAGTCTTTCAAAGTTGGTAATTTTTACATACGATTTGTACTTCTTGGTCATCCTCTTCTTCATTCATAAATCACTTTATATATGGTAGTGAGACTTGTCTCTGTCAAGTGTTCTATGGAAGCAAATGATAAATGAATTGCAGTATATAACGATAGCGCAGCCTGACATTTCTTTTCCACCTAATTATTCTGTAAACACAATTTTAAACTTTCAGCAAAGCTTGTGTTTCCCGGTACTTTTGGTAATTCTATGTAAATGTCAAAAAGGAAATCAAGAAATAGAAGAAAAAAATTCTGCCACATTGGCTTATAATTCGACATTGCCAGAGAAACATAATATAATATTGCCATACAGAGTTAAAGAAAAAACGGGCTAAAAGGGCTAAACAAAAATACTGAAAAGCGCTGAAATTGCGCGTTTGTTAGTTAAGGGCTAAAGATTTTTTTTCGCGATAAAGGTGCTTTAAAAAGGGCTAAATCTAGCCCGAAAAGGGCTAAGTTGGCATCACTGGTTTTATCAGCATTTAATATGGCAACACACTATTTATTAAGCTATGGAGATACGGCACTTTAAATTTTGAGCTTCAAAAATATCATTTTGACAATAGGACGATTTAGGTCATTATTTTGATGATTTTTGGGAATTAAAAATTTACTTTACACTCTTTCTTTGAATAGATTAAAAGCCAGTTTAAACTTTGTATTTGCTTGGAAATTGTTACTATTGCAAATTTAAGATGGTAATAACGAGAAGAGAAGTATTATATTTTTAAGTTAAGTATTTGAGAACGTCTGTGATGATTTTTCATCTCTTAAAAGCCATAAAATTACAACCTTTTGCTCGAACCGACTAAAGAACGAATTTTGCCTGTAATGCAGTGTGCAATCCACTGGCCAAAATAGATCACATACGTATGTGCTCGCCGAGAAAAGCTAGTATTACATAAGAAAACATGATTCCCGAAAACAAGTCTCTTATTTCGCTCGAGCAAAATCCATTGTACAGCGATAGAACAGTGAAACACTAGCCACATTGCAACGATGCTCCTATGAATGGAGTTCGATAACCTACCATCATTAACGAGCAACTTCGCCCTCTCCTGTATGCGGATACATGAGAGTTGTACTTCATTTTCTTGCGGATATAAGTGGTGAAAATAATAAGACGATCAGATGAAGTCAAGAATTTCTTGCACTACAATTTTTTTTTAACTTCAAATTTTTACGATTTCTTTGATGATTTTGACGATTTTCTTTCTAATAATTGACGATACAGTTAAGTTGATCATTTCACTTCTAAGAATGCTACAATTATGCACTCTAATGACCGAAAGCAATTGACTGTAGTAGTTTTCTTTAAAAAGATGTATGAAACCATCGATTTCACATACATAACTGGTCATTACAACCATTTAGTCAGGATTATTGACCTAATTTCTCACGCTACTTATGTTGCTTGTGTTAATTTTATACATAAGTGGCCGGACCTATAGTTTAAAGTCGACTCCGAACAATAGATTTTTGAGAAACTTTTCATGGCAATTATATTTACTCTCAGAGTTTTTGCCAGAAATCTGCTGAGAGGAAATCGCCGTAGAAATACTTTTTGTATTTTGTTTTGATGTTTGGCCTGGAACTCGAGCTCTGACTTTTCGCCTAATAAGCCAATCCACTACCTACTAAACCACGGCGTCTTCACTCACCAGAATATTGGCTAAATTTTTAATTTAGGAAACAAATGAATGTGATCCTTTAAATATCTGTCCTAAACCAGTTGTAAGCATTGTTTGCTGATGTATTTTCATTGTGTAGTTCGTTGGTGTTCATTCGAAAATCAAAACCCTCCCGCTTTTACGCACTTGTTTACCTGGTTTTCAATTTAAACACTTCATTTACTTTTTAAGCCAAAAAAAAAAAAAAATGAAAATGAAATGAAAACAAAACTCAATCCATACCGTACCATACCGTGTCGCACCGAACTCAACGCAACTGATCAAAAGTGGCACAAGCAACGGTCTCAGCAATTTTTTTATGAATTTTTTTTTTATGAAGTTTTTCTTTATTTTTCTTTGCAATTTAATTCTTCATATTATTTCTGTTTAACGGTTGCTTTTTAATCAATTTTAATGTTTTTTTTTCTGTTTTTTTTCTGAGCTTTGGAGTGCGTGTACAAACCCTCGTTTGTTGGTATGTAGATACGTGTGGACGGTTGGTCGTTCGTTCGTTTGTAATTTATTTTGATTTTTGTTCAGAGTGCAAATTTATTTGCATAAATTAAATGGAAAAATTTTAAATAAAAATAAACAACAACAACAACAACAGACGTTTAAAAAATTCCAACATATTTGAACATTATTTTCTTGTTTGCAACAAAAATCAAAAACAAAAAACCAAAAACAAAAATGCCTACTAGCACTTACAGTCGTACGTTTAGCAAAGCCATGTTAGAACTCCCCCTACGGCAGCGATGACTACGTCAATAGCGTTAATAATAATGCAATTATTATCGCCGTGTTGTAACTTTATCAACATGTTAGCCAGTCAAACCGACAATATGCTCAGCAGGCTTAATAGCCGGCCGGCCGGCCGGCCGGTCGTTTTGTTTATTAATCGATCTGGTGACTGACTGGTTGATTGGCTGCCTGATATTTAATGAGACAAAAAAAAATGCACAACAAATGCACATTCAATCGTCATTTATGATATCGATTGTGTGATATTGAAATTTTGATTTTGGGTTTTTGAACCGCTTCCTCTCCGTTTTTTTTTTCTCCCCCCGTATATTTATCATCATCAACAATATTTTCACTTTTCACGCGATTTTAAATGTTGTTTAACAAAAAAGAAAATTTTTTTTAAATTGCCTTTTTTGCTGTTGTTGTTGTTTTTAATTTCTTGCTCCCAAGGCATTGGCAAAATATTACGAATCATTAACTTTGATTCGATTCACAGTATATGTATACATAAGTAGTCTTGCCAAATACATGGTGTAGCAACAAAAACAAATAAAGAAAAAATGCATTCAGTGAAGCGTTTCTTAACAATTTTTAAAAAAATTAATTACGCTTTTGCGTTTTTTTTCTTCTTCTTCTTTTAAATTTGTTTTTATATGAACAACTTATTGCTTAAGTCTATTCACAATGAGGTGCCTTAAACACTTCGAGGCAACATTTAATTGGAAAATTATTCCGGAAACTGATACGTACTTAATATTGTTAATATGGGCTATTAAATAAGCTGGCATTGTCGGTATGCATTTATGCGAATAATTTACCCAAAAATTTTGTTAAGTCATCTTCTAATGATCTCCTCGGCCCTAGCAGAGTGTAAGTCTTAAATTCTTTTCTCCCCATTGACTGAAAGGTTAGTCTTCATTCTGGTTAGGATGATCAATATGATCAAAAGACTTCCGATTACTACAAACCCTGTAGATGGAACATGTACTTCAGGCTAACATATTGGTAATTGAACTAATTCTTCTTATACTATGTTCAAACATGCACTTATATTGAGAAAATCGCAATAAACGGCATTATTGATCTCAATATTTCATATAAAATTTCAATTAATTATTGCTCAATGAATTCATAAATTGTTATAATATTGTTCAAAACTTCAAATACAACACTGTCATAAGTACGTTCAGTAAGCATATTACATTTTTCCGAACACTTTCTATTGATATTTGACAACTCAAATGTAAACAACGACAGTGCCATAAGAAAAATCTTTGTTTTCTGCTACCTATCCAATATTATCAAATTTTTATTTCTCATCCTTCTGAGGAAAGCCACTTTAGAGTCACATCTAGTCCCTATTAACTACAACAGCTCGGCGTTTCGGTAAATCATTAGCAATTAAATAGTTTTCCATATTTTCTAAAAAATATTCTTGAAGCAATCAGCTGTTTTGTTCACCAGCTGTCAAATAAATTTTCGTATATTATATGTCTGAACGCTAAAAATATTGTTCTCAATAAACCGAATATGGATTTAATAAAAGCGTATGTCTGAACATAGTATTATACATAGAAACGACTTAGCAACATGTATGTTTGTTAATTTATTTTCAAAACTTTTTTATTCATTTTTAAAAACAAAAATTTAAAAAGTTTAAAATATAAAAAAAAAAAATTCATCGCATCAATATAATTTAAAAAAAAGTTGGCTAAAAACGAAAAAATACGAATTTCAGGTTGGTCATATAATTAGAAACAAAAGATATTCGTACAAACAGTCCTAAAAATATCTTAATAAGTTCACATTTTTAATTTTTTGTCGGATTGCCCTTGTTTTGAACAACATCTGCAAGTCTTTTCGGCAAATGTTTGCATCTTTATACTGATATGTTGTGCCAGCGTTATTGCACCAGCTGAAACAATTCAGCCCTTATTTCAAGGGCTTTTGTACTTAAGATCTCATTGGACAATTATTTGAAACCCTAGGCAGGAAAAGCGGAGCCAGGAAAACCACTCCAGCAGAAGACAGAGTTATTTGAAGGGCCAGTAAGAGAAACCCTTTCTTGTCTTCTCGTGGAATAAATGCTAAAATTGGGCAATTTTAATGTCAGAAATATCCAAACGGACAATAAGAAGGCGTTTGCATTGCGCAGAAATATTTAAAAGCGGTTACAGTTTAAAAGGGAAATGCTTAAAAAACATCCACGTTTCTGGAACAGAGTTCTCTGCCGTGACGAATCCAAGTGTAATTTGTTCCAATCTAATGGAAAAACTTGTGTAAGACCTCCCTTGGTTCCCTTGGTATACAAGTACACAATTTAAAATGAGCTCCAACGTTTTAAAAATAAATTAGCAAACGTGCATGTTACTATGTCGTTTCTAATTATAAGGCCACTACTGTATGCATACGCAGATAACCAAAGTATGCATATGACAGAATCCATTCCCGAACTTATTCTGCTGCATTGATGATAGTAAAGATCTCTGACTAGAAAGGTCCGCGGAGACCATAGTGTTACCATATCAATTGAATATTTTTAAATAATGTTCAAAATTAGCAACGCAATAAATTTTGAAAGGAAAAGTCTCGAATAGCAAAGATATTACATCGATTGCGATATTGTTTCAATACGATTCTAAGATGAATTTGATAAAATAAAATAAAAACCAATTGCCCTGCCATAAGCAAATAATTTACTTGGATTAGAAACATAAAATTGTATTTCAATAACTCAAATTCTCATAATATATATGGACCTGCGACATGATATTTCAATTTTATTTTTCCACAATTTTCGGAAATTTAAAAGACATGAGATGACATTTATGAAAAATATAACAATAACTACGGTTATTTCTGTCCGAATCAAGCAACGTGTCAATCCCTTCATAAAATAATACACTTTCAGAATGTTACCACTTGTTTTATATTTTTTAAGTAAAGTTTCCTACTATGAATGGACAAACCTAAAATAATTTGAACAATATTTTACCTCATCAAAACTCATATCATATTAAATTAAGTAATGAGGAGTCCTGCTCCACCGCTAGACTTACCTGGCCCAGGATGAATGGAAGGCGTACCAACCGATTACTTAGTCTCGGTCGTGATGTCATCTCGACTGTAGTGGCCCTGCTTACGGGTCATTGCATCATGGGTAGGCACGCCGAGAGAATGAGGCTCCCTTTTAACGACTTCTGCCGTGGATGCAGGTCCACTGAGGAAGAGCAGACCGTTATTCACTTTCTTTGCCAGTGCCCGTCTCTTACTAGGTGTAGATATAGGTTATTTGGCTCCCCATTCCTTGTTAGCTTAACGGCGCTATCATCTATTGATATCAAGGATATAGCCTCGTTCATCAAATTTTCTGGCTGGTTTTCTAGTGCGGGTTTTCGTGCTTTTATCGTGCAGCCCTTGCGTTGATCAACTTCTTCTTTCCCTGATTTGGCGGAACTTGGTTAGTACAGGGACTGCGTTTCACCCGTGGCATCACAACGGGCCGCCATGCGTGCTCAAGTGAGCTTTGTGATATCAGAGCTACCACTACGACCTAACCTAAGTTAAGTAATAGAAATATGTACACCGTTTTCAAGGTCCATCTCTCCCCTTTCCAACAAGATTGAAATTTTAGAAATCGGATTAGAAATGTTTGAGTAAATCAGAAATTTGTATGTAAAGTTAAAAAAAAAACAGTTTCAGTGTCAAATAAATCAAGTTTGAAGGGTTCGATAAATACAAAAAAAAATATTTTTTTGTTCTACTCAACTAACTGAACAACATGGACTATGTAGTTACTCGGGTGTATTTTCGCACCGTATAATGATTCGATTACTGTGATGTAATTAAATCGAATGTACTGATTTTAATTGGTGCTTTCGTTTTGTTTATTTCTATGCGATATTTATTTAAAAATTGGTTAAATAAATAAATTGAAATTCAACAATAACAAAAATAAATTAAAAAACAAAAACCAAACAAATTAAAATTAAAATCAAAGCATTCAAACAAGGTGCAGTTTGGAGCAACGGAGTTGTTGAGTACAAAGAAAAAAAAATACGTATTCGTGCAGCAAACAAATTAATTAAACAAATTTGTATCGATAACTTCTATGAACTCAACATGTTTTTGTATTTTGTTGTTGTTTTTTATGGCACATTTCATTACATAAATTAATTTAAATCAAGAAACAAAAGTGTAAATCAACTTAAAGAGAAGAATAGACAAGTACAAGACAAGTACTAGCATTGCCAATCGAGAAATACAGGGATTCACAAATCTCGAATCCCGGGATTTTAAAAAACTCTGTCTTGGGATTTGTCGTGATTTTCGGGATTGTGAATTCATATCGACGCCTCCGTTTTTGAACTTAGAATGTTTTTAATTTATTTATTTATTACAAATTAGATTCTAATTATATACAGGCTAATTAACATCGACCCTGTGCTCGGTGTAGTGTCACAAACCAGAGTCTCTGGTGGGAATCGAATCCACAACCCTCACACTAATAGTCTAGCACACTACCCTCTAGACTACCAGAGCACTCAGAACGTTTTTAATGTTCTTGCATTATTAAATTCTACGTTCTGTAACCTAAATACTGTAAAAATTTGATTAAGATGCTCCGATTCGTTCCGAAGTTATAGGGAAAAATCTACTTAGAGTATATATATGTATGGTCAAATGTCGCGTGAAAACTTTGAAAGCTCATAACTCAAAACACATAGAATGTTATAGAACGGAGGCGTCAATATGTGTTTTGATAATACAAAAGTTTCTAAAAAAAAATTCCATATCACTTGACTTCGATAATAGGATCTCAGATGATGAAAACCCCATTTCCATTGCTAAAAAGTTATTTAATGCCATCGAAGAATGCAAAAGCCCTATAAAACAAATTAATAGGGCAACTGATTTAGATACTCAACTTTTCAAAGAAATAGATTTATTTACAACAGGAGGTGGTAGAGGTGAATATTTACAAGCTGGATACAGCTATCTTGAAACTATTTTACCAACAAATGTCGATTACGAGAAATGATTTTCAACGGCAGCGTAAGTTGACAACAAAAATCCATTCAAGCCTATCAGAATCTTACTCTCCAAAATGTCTCAGGCGCAAAAGTACAACGGATTGAGATCCGGAGATTTTTGGTGGCCATTGTGCGGTAGAAATGAAGCGATGAACCTCCTTTTTAAGTCATTCTTGGTTGACGCGTGCTGAGTGCGGTGCTGAGTCCTGTTGGAATGTCCGTAGTCTGCGGCCGGAATGTTTGTCTGCCCAGGGCTTCAATACTGAATTTAGGGTATTTTCCCGATAATATTCGGTATTTATTTTGACCCCACGGTCGGTCAATACGAGCAGGAAGTCGACCCACACCATTACCATCGGCGAAGCTTGAGTTCTCGTCGTATATTAAGCCAAATAATAGATATATGTATACCGTTTTAAAGCTCCATCTCTCCCCTTTCCAAAAAGATTTAAATATCGGGTTGGTTTGTGCGCGAGGTCCAACAAAAAGGTTTTTACCCAATAAAAAAAGTTTGGAGGGTTCGAGAAATATAAAAAAAAAATATTTTTGAGATCTATTCAACAAAACTCACAACCTACACTATATCATAAGTCGAGTGTAGTTAATTTTTTATTATTATTATTTTGTTGCATAGTGTAATCTGGTATCATAATAATAATTTTCACATTTTTAAGTTGATTTCGTTTATAACGAAAACAATCATCACAGCAAGAAAATATAAATACTGAGAGTGAATAAAAGTGTAACAATTTTAATCATTTCTTCTTCTTTGTTTTTGTTTTTATTTTTGTTTATTGCATATTTCTAAAATAATGTATTTTCTATTGTTGTTGTTGTTGTTATTTTTATTAAATATAAATTTTTATATAGAAGTCTTGAGGATTAGAAGAGATCAGATGTAAAGATACAAAAAAGATACATAAATACAGGCCGATACAATGATACGACACAGTTGCTGTGTAACATAAACAAAGCTTCGTGACTGTGTGGCTGTGGCTTTGGCTGCAGCTGGATATTGGCAAATAAGAGGCCAACAAGTGTTTGGTGCTAAAGACGGGTGGTTTATTTCTTTATTGGTAATATTTGTTGTTGCTATTGTCGTTTTACATAAATCCACTTTGCTAGCCTCCACCTGCCAGCCAGCTCTCCTTGCCACAAACAAGTGTTTCATGTAATACAAGTGCCGTTGCCTTGCCTTGCCTTGCCTTAACAAGTGCAACAAGCAATTGCACCAGCTTTACTTAGTTTTTTTTTGCAAAAAAAAAAAAACAAAAAAACAAGTTTCTTGAGAGTCTCAATTCCGATTTGTGGGTTATTTATGCATCCATCTAATGCACATTGAAAGCCAAATCACAGCACATTTTTTCTTCAATTTTTTTCTTTCTTCAGTTTTTTTTCTCAATTTTTTTTTTAAGTGTTTTTTCTTTGCATAGAGTTTTTAGGTTATAAAATTTAAGACCCAATTGTGGTTTTCGTAATGTTCGAATGGAAAATGTTTTTTTTTTATGTCATGAGAAAAGTTTTGAATTTTTTTCTTTTTTGCTGCTGCTTTTTTAATGTTTTGTAATCCAGATTCGATTGAAGAAGAACTAATGATGAACTGAAACTGATAGGTAATGAGCATTACACAAAAACATAAACTTTTCCAGTGAATTATAATTAAAATGTGAATTTCCTACAAGGCACATTACATAAATTACATACAGTATGTCACAAAAATAAGTAAAACTTTCCTGTTAAGGTTTTTTTTTTTGCTTTTTGTTAGAACTTCTCCCTTGGCATTTTCTCATACATTTTTTACGTTTTAATTACAATTTTTTAAACACAATTTTTCTTTACGTTCTTACATTTGTAAAGAACTTTTTTGGTTACAAAAATACTTTCTTGAGCCTTTCAGATCATACACACATAATTGGTTATTACAAACCCTTCTGTCAAGATTATTGACTTACTTTCTCCCACTACTTATGTTGTGGGTGTTAATTTTATACATGAATGGTGGGACCTACCGTTTAAAATCGACTCTGAACGGCAGATTTTATTTAAACTCAGAGTTTTTGCCAGAAATCTGCTGAGAAGAAATCACCGAAGAAATACTTTTTGTATTATATTGTGATGACCTACTAGACCATGGCGACTTCAGAACCCATTTTTGAATACATGAATGAGGATTTGAAAGTGTGAATTTATCGACGATTTCTCATTTCGCCTTATTCAACAGATTCGGATAATATGATTTCTCCTTTAACCGCAGCAATTTGCAATGAATACAAAGACTTTGGTAAAGAGTTTCGTTAATGTTTTACCTATTGAATAAGCAACTTAGCATGACTGATTCGAGCAATAGTTCAAAGTTAATAGATACCGGGTCTGGAATGGAATATTTTAGAGAGCTAGTCGTTATAACAGCAGCTGATAAACGTGTTGTTGTATAATAACACACACACCCTGGACGCAATATTGTGATAAGTAGTATGAAACGAAATCTTACGAATTGAACCTCAGGCTCTGTAATCTTGAAGAAAAAAAATTGTGATAAACAATATTTCTGGCGACATATGATTGGTATGTCGTAATATGTCGGCGGTATTTGGATATTACCTTTCTTCAGGATTACGACCAAACTTCTCATACCACTTCTATTGTGTGTGTTAATTTTATATATGAGTGATGGGACCTACAGTTTAAAGTCGATCCTGAAAGACAGTTTTTTGAGAAATTTTTTCATGGCAATTTTATTTACAGTCAGATTTTATACCAAAACATTGCTGAGAGGAAGCCGGCGAAAGTCATGTTTTATACGAGATATCTGGCAAACACTACGAGAATAACTTGTTGGCATGAATAAATAGCTTTTCAAGTCTATCAGATAGAGTCTATGTTAACTTCACTCATAGATAAAAATATCACTCCCAATATTGCCAATTAATATTTTTATTATTGTTATACTGTGTTACCAAATTAAAACTGAAAAAATTTCAACAATTACGGAATCTTTACACAAAACAATAATAAAAACAAGAGAATTTTGCTTTGTTTAAAAATTAATTTTCATTAAAAAATTAGAAAATAAAATAAAAACCCAACTGAAAATAAAAACTCAGTAAATAAATTGTATTTTAGGTAATTGGTTAGTAAATGATCTTTAAAGTGAATTTGGGGCCATTGTATAAATCAAATCA
The DNA here is from genome assembly GCA_014635995.1 of Sarcophaga peregrina. Classification (NCBI taxonomy): domain Eukaryota; kingdom Metazoa; phylum Arthropoda; class Insecta; order Diptera; family Sarcophagidae; genus Sarcophaga; species Sarcophaga peregrina. The sequence continues at coordinate 113,752,146 of CM025789.1, forward strand.
AATTTTTATATCAAATGAAGCGACATTGAAAAAAAAAAGAACTAACAGAATCCATTCATTTTATTTCATTCCATCCAATTCAATCGAATCGAATCGAATCGAAATAATAAAAATGTCAATGATAAAATCCAAGACATTTGATATTAATCGAAACGATGATGATGATGATAAAGATGAACAACAAAAAAATCTAATGATTGCTGCCGATTCTAATATCGATTATAAACAATTGAACAATTTTAGCAACAAAAAACAAAAAACAAATGATGATGACTAAGGTAGTAAGTTAGTTGAGACAAAAACTCAAAACATTAAAAATGTTGAAATTAAAATTAAAAACAAAAGACGAGACCAAAAAAGAAAACAACAAAAACAACAAAAAAATTATGCAAAAAGTGAATGGTTGAAGTTGAAAAATATAAAATGCCAACTTATTTAATAAAAATAATAATAATATGTTGAGTTTATTATTATTTTATTAAATTTTTTTTTTGTATTGGTGTTGTTGTTGTTGTTGATTTTTTAATATTACAGTAAGACCCCGCTCAACGAATCAGCGTTAAATGAGGCAACTTAATATGTGTACACCTAATAACGTTGATGGCAACTAATAAATCAACTGTGATACAGAGAAGAAGCGTTCGTACTGTGATTGCAACTTCGGAAAATACAGTTGAATCTTCTGAACAGACTAACAGAAGAACGTTTAAAGATATACAAAGTATACAGCGTTGCTATATAGTGCATGGCCGTTTCATTTGCAAACGCGTAAAACTGAAACAGCGTTAAGCGGGGCCATACTGTATTATTACTTTCCGTCATCTGTTTAACAAGGTTTTTATGTTTTTCTTTTTCGTTTTTTTTTTTTATTTGTATTCCATTTTCATTGTTTCGATTTGTCTTACCATCGTACTAAGCTAGCACTCCCATAACAATAGCATGAGATTAAAAAGAAAAATAAAAAAAAATTTCAAAGACTGAAATCATTTTCAAAAATCATACATCCGTCAACCGTTTTGTATTGCAGTGATTTAATAAATTTTACTCAACTATTATTAAATCATACCTTTAGAGCTCTGTTGTGTCTTTAACCAAAATAAAATTGTACTGACTTTTATCAACCTTCTCCCACCGTTCATTTCCTTTTTTAAAAATTTTTGTTCGGAATCTCCGCAAGTGAAATAAAAAGTGACGCTGCAACTTTTACTTGTTTTCAGAGATGCGTTTAATTATTTAATAAACCATGAATAATTTTTTTGTTTCTTTTTTTTTTTTGGGGGGGGGGGGGGTTTCTGTTGTTAATTTTCGTAATAATTTGCCATTTATTATGTGATTACAGCTACAATCACAAAACCACAATACACGACAAGAAAGTGTAGTGGGTTAAAACCAACACTATGTACACTACTCGTCATATGATAACGTTTTCTTAAGGCAAATAAGCAGGCTAATACAGAAATATCTCCATAAAAGTAGACCACCAGGTAATGGCTTTATTCATTCAATAATGCAACTAAATGGTAATCAATCCCCTCACTACCATAAATCAGCATATTTAATGGAGCAATAGTACCATTCACCATTCGCACCATTCAACTTTACTGTGCTACTTCGCACACTATCGGATCCTTAAGTACTGGACAAAGATTTATCACAATATAATACCGAATCTGTTATTAAAGCTGCGTTAGCCATCGTCAGAAGAGTAAGTGGCAATGTAAAAAAGGTCGCTAGAAGGCAATTCATCAACTGAAGGGGAATCTTTTGGATCTGATTCTACATCGAATATCTTCTGACTTGAAAACCATCATGCGGAACAGATCACATCGATCTTATAAACATAATTTTGTTTTCTAATGAATACGAATAGAAAGAATACATCGCAACTCTAACCAACGTTCGCATTCTGGTCATGTAAAAGCTTCAAAGAAGCATTGTATTACAGACAAAGGTTTATACAAGGGTATGTATGTATATGAACTTTTTCCAACAATACTCTCCTGTGTGATCCTTGCTTCATCGTCATTTACCTTAGAAATAGTTTCAGAAGAAGGGATTTTATTTTGCCTTCACAGTTTATGACAAAAGACTGCGGAAAGGAAGTTGCCGAAATAAATTTTTGCTTTTTATTTCGTTTTATTCTAGAGGTTTGAGTTGTAGTTTGAACTACGGAAACAGGCCCCTATTAACCAGACGTCGGCACAAAGAGAACATGATAAAAATGTGAGTGTATTTATGAGAAGGATGTGTTAACCCAGAGAAAAATTGTTAGTACAAAATATTGTGCGTTTTGATGCCATTGGTATTTTTCGCACAAGTTTTTATGGATTTGTACCAGGAGTCATCAATTATTCAATTTATTTAAAGTAAAAAAAAAAATTCTTTTTCCCAGTTTTTCTTCACATCTTAAATAAATTTTTCTTTGGGTGTATAATTAATATACAAAAAAAAATTCAAAACTAATCGAAAAAAACCTGCTTCACTGAAAGCTGACAAGCAACTGAATGCATTTTTAACGAACAGTGTTAATGTTCGTGCCCTATGTGTTTAAAAAGCCGAAGATGATCTTCCCCTAAGGTACATTTGTGCCGACGTCTGGTAATAACACAAAACACTAACATTTTTTTATTTAAAAAAAAAAGTTTTTTTTTTACTTTACATACAAATTCCTGGATTACTCAAACATTTCCAACCCGATTTAAAATATTTTAATCTTGTTGAAAAGGGGAGAGATGGAGCTTTCAAACGGTAACATATATTTATTATTCGGCTTAATATGCTGTGAGATTTGATGAAGTAAACTTGGAAAATACGAATAATTTTTTGTGCGTAAAGTCAAAAAAAAAACTGTTTTTATCAAATAAAACAAGTTTGGAGGATTTGAGAAATATTTAAAAAAAGGTATTTTTGAGTTGCACTCATCTAACTGAATAGAGTGGAACTCTCGGGTGTTTTTTCGCTGCCGCACCGTGTTATCTGTGTTTAAATTGTTTGATTAATTAAATGAAATTGTTATTTAAATATTGTATAACAAGAAAAGTATTAATTTCATTGTTTCAATATTCAATTGCATGATTGAAGTCAACGTTTGACTTTTATGCGGTAATGGACTTAAAGAGAATTCGGAGCAAACAAAGCTATGGCCTAATGCTTGCCTAAACCAATCTAATGAAGGAGGAGTTTCCATTTTAGATGCATAAAAGTACCTTCGTTTCGAAAACAGTTACAAGTCACATAAAACAAAACAAAAAAAAAAACAGAAAAACAAACAAAAAAAAAATGCAAATTGTATGGCTTAACCAACCTCCATCAGAAATGGACAGGTAACAAACAGGTAAGTAGAAAATTACCAGTTTTTATTTGATAAACGTTTTTATTATTTTTTTTTTAATTTTTTTTTTTATATTTTCATTATACGAGAAGTGAAAGTGATTGTAATTTGATAAAATTAATGAAACAAAAAACGTTTAATGCTGCTATTTAAGTGCTTGACCTCAATTCCTTTCTCATGTCTTTGGTATTTCAATCAGAAATCAGTTTTATTCTTACAATGAAATATACAAACAGAACTCAATATTTTTGTTTTTATTATTAAACGAGGTTTTCTTTAAAAAAAAAAATTGATTGTATTTGAAACTTTTTCACAAGGCATAATAATCACATTAATTTATAAATTGTTATTATCATACTCATCATCATCATCATCATCATTTGAACAGGAAATGAGTTTTGCATTTGGTTTCCTATTTTTACCTTTTTTTTATTTTCTTTAAATTTTTATAACTTATTGTATAGAAAATACGAATAAAAAAAAACGAATTTAATAAGCACTTTAAATTACTTGGCGGAACAGCATTCCCACCCTTAAAAACTGTGCGTTTCCATTTTATTTGCGAATTCGGATAGTAAAACCTTAAATTTTATGCAACATTATAAGCAGAATAGTGGTTAATACTTTCACATAGAATGAGTGTGGAAAGCATAGTATTTGGCATTAGAAAAGCAAAATAAAAGAGAAAGAAACGGCATTTTTATACAACGGAAATGAACGCACCGAACGCATATTTAATGTGTTCTAGATCAGTGATTTCAGCCACTCATTGTATTCTAATGCAAATCACTAATAACAACGTGCAACTTAATCGTACGTGCAACAAAAACATTAGATTCCCTTGCTAATAAACGCGTAAAACAAATGCGTCTACCAACCATACAATAAGTTTGCAACAACAAATTATTAAAGCGCGTACAAAACATATGATTTGTCTTGCGTTGCGTTGCGTTGCAATCTTTGTTAACTTGTGAATTTTTTCGAGACCTTATTAAACAAAGAAAAAGATAAACTAAAACAACAAATAAACAAAAAACAAAAACAGAATCATGCATTTCGAAATCAGTAATAAATTTAACGTAACTAATTCCGTGTATGCGCCCTCATTGTAACGCTTCATGAAAATATTTGAAAATATTAAATGCAACGCGGAAATGCATCAATAATTGCATGCATATGACACATTGCACGTATTTTCAATGCCGCCTCTATCAACTACTACCGCTATTACCCACCCTAACCCTAAACATTCTATTTTTTTTTGTTTTTTTTTTCCTTTGTTCCATTGGTTTCAACCATGGCCTCCAAATTCCATGACATGCAAATGAGCAGCTTTATGACAAGCATTTGGAAAACGTACCGGCAAGGTTTAGTTTAATTTAAAACTTTTCATAGCGGCATTACACAATGCAATCAGAATGATAAAAACTTTGCAGAAAACTTTAATTTTCCGCTTAAAGAATTGATGAAAATGGCGAAATTTCACGTCAAATTCCAAAATTCTTACGTAAGCGTTGGTGTAATTTTATTTTCACGATAATAGGTTAGGTTAGGTTAGAGGACGTATAGCTGTCAACTGTGACAAGTGCAGTACCCGGAATTGACCCATTGTACAACGTCCTAGCTTCTCACACCATTCATGTTTTGTGTGCGTTGATTTTATACATGAGCGGCGGGACCTACAGTTAAAAGTCGACTCCGAACGACATTTTTGTTTTTGAGAAGCTTTTCATGGCAATATTTACTCTCAAAATTTTTGCCAGAAATCTGCTGAGAGGAAGTCGCCGAAGAAATATTTTCTGACCTGGGATTCGAACTCGGGCCCCTTGTCTAATAAGCCAACACACTAGTTGGCCTATTAGACCACGACGACTTCTTTACGATAAGTGTTACACTAAAATACTCCCCAAAAGTTATTTGATTATTTATTACCACACTTGGAGATTTCTGTACAGACTATGGTATCGCCACTGATCTCATCTCTCCAACTCCAGTATCCCTATGAAATTGAGATCTATCACAACTATAAACTATATGTTGCTACGCTGTTATTTCTCGGGAAAGTTGAGAGCGTCCATACCGGAGATTAGCAATGAATTGTTTCTTCGCTACTCAAAAGCATTCATGAAATTTTGAATAACAGTGAGTCAAGTATATTGAAATTTAACTATGCACTCTGATTCACATACTCATACTATGAGAGTATGTATACAATGTTTTCATCAAGTCATCAACCTACTCATTTACATTCATAATTGTCGAAAAACACTTATAAATGATTCGAGTGGCTCGAACCATTCGTCAAAATTTACGGTCTTAGTTGTTGTTACATAAGCAAAAAAGGAGAGAGCAGCAAATAGAGCTAACACACAACCATTTAGTGAGTATTTTAGTGTTCGTACGCGAATCATAATTATTTTATGATTTGTGCAAATGTTGAGTTATGAAGAGTCGAAACAGCAACATCATACATATCGTTATGTAGTATGAATATGTTGAGTACTTCAAACTTTAAATATGAGTAGAAGTTCCATATTAAAATAAGTATAAATGCGTATAAGTATCATTAATTATGAGTATGATTCGATTCTACTCAACTTTTGGAATACTCATTGCTAATCCGTATGCGAATCCTACTTAATTTCTAATTCGTGTAAATGTTGAGTTATGGAGAATATCTGGTCCATAATGGTTAGAGGCGAATGGTTGATATAACTGAACTGTTGACGATACGTGTTGCAAAGGGTATAATTAACACTAAACCTACCATGGACGGGTCAAATGACCTATTTTGAACTTCTTGTTGAATTTCTTGAAAATAACATTATCACATCGCCATTTGCCTTTACGACTTTTATTACAAAATACATCGAATGTGTTTTCCAAGATTTACTCCTCTCTTGTTAATTTTTTTACCGAGAAATATATGTAATCTACCTTAAATACCGCAAAGGGGTAATTTGACCCCCTTTGGTAGGAATAGAAATACATGAAGTATCAGTAGGTTTAGTGTTAATAATGAAAATTTGTGTGTGATAGATATTACCGTCCTTTCTGATAGCGTCTACGAAGGTACTAGATAGTAACATGACGACCTCTAGGATGATCTGTGGCTGCCATGAAGCTACAATTTTCGTAAGATAAACGGAAAAGCTTGTTCACATTACTACTTTTAGTTGCATATTGTATTGTCATTGAAGAAGTTGGTTTGTTTTATTTGTTTAACAATTCATCCTGAATACCTTAAACTCAGTACTGCAAACATCAATGTACTGCTCATGCAATTAATGCCTGCCTATGCTTGCATGATAACTTCAATCGTCAAACTTCTCAGACATACGATGTAACATTATTACTTGGTTTTATGGGCATGAAATTTATTCCAGAGAAGAAGTAGAGCCAGTGTATCTTATTTATTATTTTTTATTATTTTAATTGTGTGATGATGAATTAACTACAAGTTCTACTTCATACTTCTGAAATTTATTCATTTCTGCACCTTAAATGTTTACAATTCATATGTTTACACTGAATAACTAGATGATGGAGGAAACACGTTAATGAAATGTGGTAACAAAACGTTTAATAATCTTTACAAAATAACAAAATTGTTTAAACAATTAAATTCTGATTTTTTTTTTCTCATTTTTTGACTTACATTCTCACTTTAACTTCGAATATTTAAACGCAATTGAATTTGAAAAGCGGACGATGATGATGATGGCGATCAAATGAAAGTATAACTCACCTGAAACGAAAAGAGAATAAAAAATGAATGAATAAATGAAGGAAGAAAAAAAAACGCAAACATTTCTTATACAATAATTGTAATGAAGCTAATGATGATAATGTTAAATAATAATTATGATGACTTTTTGTTCAGATGTATCACAATATTGTGGTAGAGACTGTTGCCAACATTTTTGGAATGCTTTTGAAAAAAACGAAAGGATTTTAATAATTTGGTTAAGACAGTATGACCCAAACTGACGTTCATAATTTTTTTTTTTTAGTTTTAAGGCTTCTGTAGTACTTTAAAAAGAGTAATAAAACCTGTATATAAGCCATATACGTACAGATTAAGGTGCATCCAATTTACACGCCACAGTATTTAATCTGTTAAACAATACAAATAAAAAGGTGAATGTTTTCATTCGATCACTTAACTTTTTCACTACTTCGACTGCCATTAAATCTGATCTATTGGCGACAATAGCTGCCAATGCATAAACCAATGAAGTGTAATCCAGTGACGTTTAGTAGCTCAAATAAAGGCGTCAGTGTTAAGGACAACGAAATGTTGTTGGAGTTTGGTTAAAAATTTAGCGATCATGAATCAATCTGTCGCGCTATTCACCATAAAGGATGAACGACATAAACGCCAAAGGAAAAATGGCTTGAGAACCGCTTCAGCCCAGGGAATTCTGGTTATTGACGCAACTATTTAACTGATTGAACAAATAAGCCCAAACTGCAATACTGCAATATTGGCTTTAATTCTTGTATGTGAGTATTTATTACCTTAAATTGCCTAGTTTGAAGACGAAGGCAAAGGTGGAAGAGATGCAACATCACACTGTTGAAGCAATATTTTCTTTGGGACTCTAATATTACGTGTGTAAATCACAATAAACATTTTAATTGAGTTCAATATTTCATATAAAGTTTCAATTAATTATTGCGCAATAAATACGTAAATTGTTATAATATTGAGTAAAATTAAAAATACAGCAGTGACGTTCAGTAAGCACATTACAATTTTTAAAACACCTTCTGTTGATATTTGACAACTCAAATGTCAAAAATGGCAAACAAACGCTAATAAACTTAAAAACGACACTAATTTTGGCAATCAAAATAAAAAGAATCTGGTTGTTTACCAACTGTCAAATGAATATTGCATAAGCTAAATTGCTTATATTATTATGCCTGTATATTTAAAATTTTGTACTCAATTAACCGAATATTGACTCAATAAAAATGCATATCTCAATATAGTATCAGAAATCAATGAGCCCTGCCAAGTTTTCTTTCATTGATTCAGTCTTGTCTTTTGCAAATAAAAGAACACCATCGAATTGATGTTTTACGTGTTAATGATTTATAACCTCTCTAATTTCAATGTAAAAATTTTGTTTCTTTTTTTAAGATATGTAAACAATTTCTGTCAAATTCCTTATTCATCGAATCATCACATAGTGCCGGCCGGCTGGTTGCAAGTCAACACAGACCGCAATACAACTGAAAATGAGAAATGAGATCCTGATGATATCAGTCTTAATTTAATGCGATTGTCCGGCCATAAACTCAATGAAAGAAGGTTTCTTTATTTTTTTTTTTCTTTTGGGGATCTTGTGAAAAGAAAGAAGAAAAAAACCAGCCTGAAGCAGAAACAGAGAAGAAAACGGGAATGACCAGAAAAGTACGAAATATTTATTGGAAAAGCCATTCATTCATTTAAGATGCTTTAATTTATGGTTTAACAAATCAAAGTTAATGAACTTTCAAACAAAACAATATGAAAACAATTTTTGGAAAGTTCCAAAACACCACACATTCCTTAAGAGATTGTTCAAAAACAAAATTACATACACGGGGAATTTAAACGATTTTTTTTTTTTTCTTAATTTTGTTGACTTTCTTTAGCTTTACCGTTGAACGAGAAGTACAGCTTTATTCCTTCGCCTTAAAAAAGTAGGTCAGCGCCTTTATAATCGTACATTAAAAATGAAAAACAAAAAATTTAAAATAAAAAAAATTAAAGGCCAAAACGAACAAAGAAATCTTAACTTATGTCTCTCTGGGGTGGGTGCGTGCGTCTGCTTGTGTTTATGAGTGTAAATAAATTCAAGAATTTTTGTTGAATTGTGTCGAAAATCCTTAATTTATGCGCTTTTGACAAACATTTCGACGACATCGTTTTCATAAACATTTCAAATTCGGGTCGTTTTTTTTTTCGTATTTTTTTTTTTGTGCAAATGCAGCAAATCTATACCTTTTGGTGATATTTTTGTTGGTTTTATTGTGCTGCATAACAATATGCGTTGGCAAACAGCTGGTACTTAAAGACGTAATAATATTCGCTAAAAGTGTGCCAAAAAAATATGTTCGATACTCCTTTCATACGCATGAACAGAACTACACACAAGAAATTAAACGTTTTCACGTGAAAATCATGCAGGAGAGTGAAACCCAATACACGGAAACTTTAAACATTTAAAGGATTCACATACAAAAAACGCATACAAATCATTGGATATTTATTCGTTCCAAATTTTCCATGAAACTGGGGCATAAATCATTCTGAATTTAAACGATGAAAGATGGGGATCATACAACACAATCGCAGTGGTCAGTTGATGTCAGTATAGAATATGCAATGTGGCATGACCTCCGGGGCACGTAGCGCCGTCCTTTTAACTCAATTCAGCTCGAAAGAATTTGGTAATCATCGACCTATTGTGCTCACCGTTCCATAAATCATTCTTAAAGAAAAATGTAAAAATATCATCCAGTCGACACGACTACAGCTTTTAAATCAACGGATTCGAGAAGCGTAACCGAATTGATTATGTTTTCCCTTCTAGCAGCTAGATTTTTTGATTTTTCGTTGTTTTCATGTCCTATACGGAGCCAGCCTATTCAAATGGTCGATTGAAAGTTGCAAATTGTACATATTGTTTACGGACTTACATTTCTACTAATTATGGATATAAATTTTCTAGCCATCAGCTACCGAGAGAAAAACTAATCAAAAATATTTATGAAGGAAAAGTTTCAAACGTTAATGAACCGCTTTAGATGTTTCATCTGTTTCAGAAAATATTTCGCATTTCAAACACAGTGATTCTGAAAGTAATATTTTATGCTTGCAAGTAAACTGAGGAGTGTGCACGAAAAAAATTTAATCATTGTATTCTTTATGAAAAGTAAACAATATTGGCTAAGATCCAAATTAGAAAAACGATAAAGTCTTTAATTCAATTCCATTGTACTCACTACGGCTTTGTGGTACGGAAAAGTTCTGGGCAATACGCTGGATTCACATACTATTGCTATAGTTAAATTGCCGATAGCTAAGTCAAAAATTTTAAATTCAGTAAAGCATTTTTAACGGAAATTATGAATTAAATGTAAATTAGATTTCCTTCTAAACAACAAAAAGAGTTTGAATTTAGGTTGTTTTGTAACCATAGCTGACAGGTAAATGAAACATTAAATCGTCAAATATTTGAGAAAAAATAGTCAAAATCGTCAAAGGCATTTATTGAAATCTTAAAAAAGTCTTTAGTAAAAATTAATAAATAAATTAATCGTTTTTTAAAACAAATACATGTAAAGGCAATGTCAAGTAGCAATAATATTTTATCATCTATACCCATGTATGGTGTAAATATTAGGGAGTTAGAATAATATTTCCTCCGATTATCCATTCTCCCCCCTTACCTACATTCCCTCCTTTCATCCTATATTCTCTATTTCCTTCCTTATCTAAGGAAAATTTCAAGGGTCAATTTCGACCTCCGGGTACTGTACTTGTCTTAACCGACAAGTACACGTCCTCCAACCTAACCTAATCTAGAAGATCTTGACGTTATGGGCATGGAAATTCAGTGCGATGTTCGCTAAAACTTTAACATTTTTTAGTGCCTTGGTTTCTTAAGACGGTGCAATAAATATTTCACTTCGTCTGATCTTTTTATCAGTTACACCATTTATAACCGACCGAGAATGAAATACAACTCTGATGTATGGATCGGTGCCTTAACCGGTTTTCTTGATCTTATACAGGAGACGCCGTAGTTAATTACTCCATTGATTCATTGGAGCATCGTTGTGTTTCACTGTTCTATTGCTACTACAACCGAATTAGATTGAGAAATATAAGGGAACGTGTTAATGAAAATTATTTATTCCCAAGTAACACTCGTCTTTCTTGGCCACCACATTCGTATGTCGATTGGCCAGTCTATCGCGCACTGCATTACACACAAAATTCGTTTTCTTTTTTCGTCGGCCTAGTCGTATGTGAAACTTCTTTTCTGCAGATGTCTTTTCTTTACTTAAGGTATAAAAGATTTCAAACTTAGTGTCCATAAACACTGCTCCCTCTTTCCTCCTTTCTATAACATTTTTTCCTAGTTCCAACACAATGCACTGCATGAGTAAGGGCTAATGGGATGTGTTGGTCGTACAAAAAGAAAAAAAATATTGGCACTTGCATTTGTCCTAACGATGGTAATATTAGAAGTTATAATCAAATTTTTAGAAATTTTTTGGCTTTTAAGGGATTAAAAAGGCATAGAATACAAAAATACTTTACTCCTTGTTATTGCTAACATAAATTTTCAATAGTAACAATTGCAAATGGTTTTTAATGTAGAAAAATTAAAGAAAATTACGTAAATTTTTAATTTTCTAAAAATCATCAATATAAGGGCATAAAGCGTTACATCGTCAATGTGGTATTTTTGAAGCACAAAATCGTCAAAATGACGAAATGAAAATGGCGAAAATGAACGCCACTACTAATCGACAATATTCTTCGACTTTTAGGAAATGAATGTGAAACCTAAGCAGTCGTACAACAGGGAAAGGAATATCAACAAAAAAAAAACATATTTCGGCGACTTCTGGTAAATAAAATAGCCACGAAAAAAATGTTTTCAAATCTATTCTTCACAGTTGATATCAAAATATGACTCTCGTAACTCTGAATAAAAAAATTGCAACATTGATGGCCTAGGAAGCTAGGCCGTAACCTCAACTAAAGTCTTGTAATGTAAAATAAGGTAAATAGTGAATAATATGGGACCTTAACTGAAAATCTTTTAGTAAAAATTCATTGAAAATTCCCTCTCTGATGACCAAAATTTGTATCACACATTCAGGAAACATAGATTCTAAATTATTACTCGACTAAGAGTAAATGATTACCGAAATGGAATTTATTTTGATTTTGTTTTTGGTTTTTTTTTTTATTATTACGGTTCCAAAAAAAATAAAAAATACATTTCCTCTGATGTTAACTGGGTAACAGGTAAATAAGGGAATCGAAAAATTGTTTTGGGGTAAAAATTATAACAACAACAAAACTGAAAGTAAAAAAAAAAGAAAAACATAATGAAAGGCTTGCTGGCTTGGTTAGTGGTTTGGCTTATTCGTTTCGTATTAACGAAACATAAATGCCTCTCCTTTGGTTATTTATTTGTTATTGTAATATTTGGCTTTATTTTTTCCATTTTTTATGTTTTTGTCAGTTTAAAGAGTGCTGTCTGTCTGTCTGTAATACTTTAGTTTTATAAGTGACTGTTGGCTGTTGCCGATTATCGATTACCGAACAAATCCAAAACAATTGCTACTGTTTACTACGTTGTCGCTGCTATATGCATGCACACACATGTACGAATTGCAAACGAAATCCAATGAGGCAACAAAGTATCAATGCGCTGTTATCGTTTCATTTGAAGAAATAGAGGAAAGAAGAAAGCAAAAGAAAAGAAAAGTGAAAAGAAATAAGCCAACAGTTAAGCAGTAAAATACTTAATTTGTAATTCACGGCTGGCATTGCTGTTGCCGTTGTCGACTGCCGATTGTCAGTGATTGCAACAATGTTGACTTTTTAATGTTTTCTTGATGCATGCCGTTGAGTTTGTCTGCTTAAATGCTCATTCACTACTTCGATGGCTTGTTTTTGTTCGCTCCTTGCCAATCAATGACAGACAGACAGACAGACAAATGATTATTATGCGTAAAGATGTGCTTAAAAATGTTTCGGTTTTTTTTTTCTACACACATTTTGTCTTTTATTTTTATTGCTGATAGAGTTTTTCTTTTTCCGTATATATTTGCGTGTATGCCAGCAACACATTTGTAATACAGTGAAAACTCTACTAACGGACATTTCACGTAGCCGTAGTCACCTCCTTTAAACGGACAATCTTCCTAGTCCGTTTGTTTTATAAGAATTTTTAGAACAGGGGCTGAATTATCACACACGTGATCGAATTGCCTTTCGTATCGAATTAAATTTTGTCAAATATCGAATATGTAGACGGATTACAGCATTCGATAGCAAACGTATCGAAACGTTTATCAAAATGTACTAGATTTTTTTTACAATGGAATAGAATTTAAGCATATCTTTAGAAGATATCGAACGTATTAGAAAGAAGAAGAATAAATTTTTATTAAAAAGTAAAAAAAACAGAACAAAATTTGCGCGTCTAGATTTGTATCATGTGCTTATCGTCGTCTGATTCTGAAGACGTTTATAGCACAGTATGAGTGACAAATGCAATCGAATGTCTCTATCGACAAAAGGTAGACTGCCGTTGATTCTATATGGGAAGACAGAATAGATATTTTTGTAACTTTTTTCTTTTCCTTTTTCTAAACATTCAGCTGTACCATCATCAAAATCGCCTCCTAGTAAGGCCCGCCTCAAGTTTTTTATTTTGATGCCTTGTTAAAAGAAGTTTTCTTTTTGACATTGAATTTTTGGTCATAATTTTCTTCATAATTTTCCGTCCTTTGTTGGTGGACCATAGGTATTAAGCTTAAGAGCAAGTCCCTCCCACAATCTATTGGCTGTTGCTTTTCCTTGGCTTCAATTTAGCAATTTCTGGAGGAGCAAAGGAGGAGTTATCTGTCTTATATTATGGGTTTATATAAAAATGTGTGGAACTGAATCTTTTAAACTAAAATAACAAAGCATATACATAAGTTGTCTACTCATTAGTCTTAATATCGTATTAACACGTTCGTTGCCACGTGTACCGTTTTCGGTGCATGCCAAACCTCATTTCCACGCCAAGCTGAACTTTTTATTTTAAAATATTTATATCCAATATTTATTTATTAGTATGACTACTTTATGAACCGTAATGATGTTTAGAGCAATTTTAGAGTGATGTACCGATAACGGTACATGTGGCGTGGTAATTAGTTATCGAACCACTATTGAATTTTTATTGAATACGACAGTTGTAAATGCATCGATTTTATATAAAACAAGCAACAATAGTTTAATTTCACCTTTTAAAATATAGAAAGTTACAGATTTCATATCTACAGTGACGAGCAGAAGTGAGTGCATGTTCTCAATACTGAGTTTCGACATCCACAAAAACAAAACCATACAAGCAAATACAAAAACAAAAATTAATTTTAATTCTTTATTTTATTCTTAACAAATAGCAGTAAAAAAGCAATTATTAATTAAATGAATTCAATGAGTTTAAATGAAAAAACGAAAACAACCCACATAAACTCAATTTTGCACGTTTCAAGAAACTAATCCAACTTCAATATTATGTCCATAGACCCTTATTAGAAATAGCCTGATTTACGCGGTTTGAGATGCTTTCTACCAAATGAGCAATAACATCTTTCGGAATTCCATTCCATTTCGCATTTATACGATTCCAAAGTTTGACCATGTATGTTGGGGCTGTTTCGTACTGTCCGAGCCGGATTTTCACGAATGGCCAAAGATTTTCAATCGGATTGAGGTCCGGACTTTGTGCCGGCCATTCCATCAATTGAAAATTATGTTTCCCAACCCATATCTTTACAATTTTTGCTGTGTGCTTCGGATCACCATCCTTTTGGAAAATAATTTCTTATTCGGGATAAGTACATTTGTCCATAAAATTCGGAAGATGGGTTTGCAGAATCTTTAGATAGTCTTTTTTCGCATGATACTATCTACCAAATATAGAGGGCCAACATGCCACCATATTAAACATCTCCAAACTATTACATTTTCACCGCTATGTTTAACAGTTTGCTTCACATAGTATCTTTGAACACGTTCCCTGAATCTGCGCTAGCAGTACTACTTTCCATCTTACTAAAAGTGGTTACATTTGGACTCATCCGACTAGATAACACGTTTCCAATCAGATGGATAACACGTTCCAATCAGTACTACTATCGAAGATTCGGGGAACGTGTTCAAGGATTCTATGTGAAGCAAACTATTAAACATGGCAGCGAAAATATAATTGGTTGCGGATGCTTAACATGGTCAAACTTTGGGATCGTATAAATGCGAAATGACGTATTTTCTGAAGAAGATGACCATTTTCTACCTTCTACAATAACACCATGAGTTACAAAACTATAATGGTAGACCAGTAAAAAGGATGCAGCTATTCCATGGTATGCAGAAAGTATGAAAAATTATAATCATGTGCTCAAACTTGAGTATAATATATATTATTTTTTGTACATTAGCTTTATGTCCCTTATTCTATATGAAATAAATTTAATTTTTTATTGTTATTTTGTGCATTTTGCCCTTTGAATAGTAATAATTTTGATAATAAAATACATTTTTTCAAAAATAAAAAAGAACATGTATTTTTATAGATTTATAAAAGTAGTTGTCGTGTAACGAAAATGGTACACGTGGCCTAGAAATGACACCTTCTCATAAACAGCTTGGCAGGGAACGTGTTAAATAGCACAAAGTTCTGACATTTTGATAGCGAACTATCCTGTGAACGGATACCTCCCGTTAACGGTCAAATCTGCTGCGATGGTCGGTGTCCGCCTACAGGAGATTTTACTGTAATTGAAAACAAACAACCAGTCAATGTTTGTTGTACGACGTTGCATTGCTAAGCGTTTAAATATTGAAAATATTATTGCAACACCTTTTTATTATAAAACTGACATGATTAAATGGGAATTACATAAAAAAATATTAAAAGAATAAAGAAATCAACTGACAAGATTAAAAACCATTTCAAGGATTTTTTTTTCTAAATTTGCATAATATGCAAAAATAGATATTAACAATAACAACAACAATAATAATAATAATAAAAATAATAATTCAAAATAAATATCATTTTCAACACCCACTTTTTCATAAATAAAAATAAATAAAATGCAGAATTATTTTTAATTCCTAATAATTAATAACACTTTTGAAAAGTACAAACATCCATATTGTATGTATGTATGTAAATTCTGTGGCAAAGTGTTAAAATAGCCATTCAAATCTATATTTTCTATAGTTCTAACCCATGCATGCAGTCACTGGCTACCTGTTTTGTTCATTAAAAAAAAAAATGATTTCTTGAGGCCAATCATATTTATTAAAAAAAAAAACGACACCGCCGCCCTCATTCGAATTTATTTTTAAATTTAATTTTTTTTCCTTTATTCTGCCAATCTAATAGTCTATAAATCTGTGGAAGTATTTTTCTCTTTATTTTTTTTTGCAAATGTTTGGATTTGTTTTTTAAATTAAATTGAATTATTTTTTTTATTTTTTAATTTTGTTTTCTATTTTAAAATGAGTTTTGGTGTGTAGAGTACCTTGGCTTAATTTAACCAGTCTTTAGCAGTTTTTTCTTTTCTGTCTGTCTGTTTGTTTGTTTGTTTTCATATAATAAATCAAAATTCATTAATTTTTTTTCTTTTTTTGTTTGTTTTTGTTATTGTATTTGTTATTATTTGTTTTTTTTTTCTTCAAAATCATAAAATATTATTCACAATTGTCGCTCGGAATTGTAATTTTTCTCCCATAAGACGATAAAATTCACGCTGAATGTTGTTTGAAAACAAGAATTTCTTGTAATAATACTGTGGCGTTTGCATTCGGGGCCAACATGCACATGAATATTCTTGTTAATCAGGTGGTGTTGCCTAAACAAAAAAAAAAAAATTCATAATTTTTGCATGTGAATCAAGGAATCTATGCACACACCAACAATAAGAAATTAATGGAATTTTCTTTAAAGTTATGTAATGACGAAGTAATTAAAAGTATGGAAATATTTTTCAAATCCTGTTGTAAAACTGATGACCTTATTTTGCGATCATTATTAAACAAAAATATAGCAACAACATCAGCGTAAAAAAAATATAAGAGATAAAAAATGTAAACAACCAACAACAAAGTGCAGCGTAAAAAAAATAAAATAGGGGATAGACAAACACACAAGCAACAACAACTACTCTGCCTGGATGAATATAAACAAGATACGGAAACAAAAATGTAAACAAGAGTATTTCTATAAGAGTTACCGTAGAGTGGTCAGATATTTTCATGGCAAACTTTCGGCATCCATGAACAAGGATGGATGTTAAAATAACGTTCGGTAGGAGTTTTCAGGAAAAAATCCCGACATTCAATAAATATTGCGCTGCTCTCAAAACTGTCATGACCTCTGCCTAGAAAGCCTTAGTATCAGAACCCTTAATTAATATACAAAAGCCAACGGTTTTATTTTATTTCTCCTTTTTTTCATATTTTTATTACGAATAAATCTTTAAATCACTGTGAGGTGGCAAATTATTGTTCATAAATCATTTCCATTATACAGGCATAATTATTCTGCATGTTTAAACTACAACATGTTTTGGATTTTTTTCTTTTTTATACTTCACAGAACGCACCTGTAATATGAAAAATACGATAAATACTCGTTTGACATTTAAAATGTTTAAGCACGCAAAATCTTTAAGCCTTTCAAAGCATGAACATCCGAAAATAAAGCAAAAATTTTAGTTTTCTTGTCTTAAAAAATTCGTAAAGCTCAGTACAAACAAAATCAAAACAAATGAAACGTTTTTTAAACATCAATTTTGAATTTTGAATTTAGAAAAAGAAAAAAACTTGAACAAAAAAGAATCATAAGAATTAAAATGAAATAAAAAATAAGACGATTAAGTAAGTGTGTATCCACCAGTAATTGTTTAATAAAATCACGTTTGACAATTGCATGACAATTACGTGACAGCTGATCAATTTTGAAAAATGAACAGCCATACCACTCGTTCCGTTCATCCGTCACATGTTTTCTTTGGCAAATTTTGAAAAGTCATCGAAATTTTTCGAAAAACACAAAAAAAAAAATGCATTTCAAATCGACACGTTCTTCTCTATAAGTTTCGATAGTTTAGTTTTTTTTTTTGTTTGGTTGTTGTTGTTGCACTGCCAATATTCAATATTGTGATCATTAAACATTTTAAAGTGTTTCTCAAAAGCGAACATAAACAAAAAAAAAATTTTTTTATTTTTTATATTTTTTTTCAAAACCTGACAAAAATATTAAAACAGCCAAAATGAAAGTAAAACTGAAACATTAAATTCTTGCAGCAAATGTGTATCACAATGTTTTCATAAAATTTGGATTATTTGTCAAGTCAAGTATGATTGACACACTGTCAGTTGGTGGGTCTGCCTTTGAGTCTGCTGGTAATCGCAGCACTGGCAGTAGCTTAGAAAATATGAAACCCCACATCAAGGCAAATCAATTTTGATTGAATTTCAATGTGCATTGCAATATACAACCAGAAAATATTCGTTGCAAGCACAACAAAAACTAATCATATAAATTAACAACAACAATAACAAAAACAAAAACAACAACTAATAAATGCAGTAACTAGAAAAAATAAATCATAGAAACAGGCGATAGAAATAATCATAATTGAGTGAAAAAAAAATGTTCATGTTTTACTGGGTAATGTTGAACTTACGATACCCTACCTACCATCGCATTAAAAATTCAAAACCAACAATCGAATGGATCAGCGACTGCTGGTGATTTGGTGAGAATATGGTTATTACTCCAGAAATTTTCATAGATTTTTTAACTGAGAGCCCCACAGTGCATTTTTATTATTCCAAATATCACCAGTCACTTCTCTCGATTTATATCAAGTTTTCCCACTCCCAGATTTATTCTCGTTTGAATTTCATTTGTTGAATTCAGGTTAAATTCAGAGTTGCAACAAGGATGCTTTGCGTATTGACCCAGTACTTTGAAGAGTGGAAGAAAAAGTCTTAATATTAGCGGCTCATTTCCAATCGAACGGTAGCAAAAGTTCGAATAAAGTCGAATGAATTAATTCGCTAAAGTCTTATAAATGATATGCCATCTGTAAATACGGCTGGTTTTAATATTAAAGTAGCGGAAGCTCTTGATATTTGCATTACGAAAATTTAAAACAATTTAAGCTTGTACTGGCATATTTTTCAAACGTCGAAAGAAAAATTCAAGTGCCTTCTTCGTACCCTTCGAAAACGAAATACAATGCACATGCATGACTCGTTGCCTTGAAGTTTATTTTGACGTTCCTGAAACTCATGCGGCAAAGGTAGACGATTCCTGTTAATGACAATCAATTATATTGACCGTTACTTCTGTGTTTTACTGTTCTATCATTATAAGTACGGATTGTGTCCCTACCGATAGAAAGAAATTAATTTCCAAAACACAGCTTTATATAAGCTGTTGTACTCATCTTTCTGGTAAGAATATCGGTTCGAAGTTGATTGGACAGTGAAATAGTATTGTGGAGAAAATTTATTCTTTAGCTACACTATTGACATTGTCTAGTAGGTACTGTGTCGACATATTAAACGAAAGGTCACGTTTCATACCACAGGTTAGAAATCAAAAACAAATAAGGAAAACAAAATATTTCTTCAGCGACTGCCTCTCAGAAGAGTAAATATAATTGCCAGAAAGAGCTTTTCAAAAAATCTGTCATTCGGAGTCAACTTTAAACTGTAGGTCCCGCCACTCATGTATAAAATTAACGTACACAACATAAATGGTGTGAGAAACTAGGTCGTAATCCTAACTGAAAGGCTGTAATGACCAATTATGTATGCTCTTACTACAAAAGCTTTTCATGGATGAAAACAAATCTAAGGTCTAGAAACTGTACTCTAACTCTTCCAACATCTCCCTCTCTCTTTTTTTTTCTTTTCTAGAACCTATCTTCCTACATCCAGCACAATATATTGCTTGAATAGAATAGGACATATTTCTTTAGAGCGGTTTGTACAAAGAACTGGACGTTTAAGTTAGAAGCTACTGATGTTTGCTTGAATGTAAGACAATTTTGTCACGTTATGAAATCATTTCAAGGTAAATGGATAGATAAACAAATATTTTGTTCATTGCCAATGGCTGGCAGTGTCTTCCAACTGAATACAGGCCAATAACTTCGTTCCGAGTAAAACAAAAACCAAAGTAAACGGTATGAAATTGACAAAAAGCATATCTCCTATCAGATATCAATCTGTGTTTGGAGCTCTTTTAGTCGTAGTCGTTTTATTAAGTGTTGTGTGACGTAGGGTACAAATTCATTACTGCTTACCGGAATGACTACCTTTTAAATTTATTCGTTTATGCAAGTTATTTATTCACGTTGCTTGTTTTTATTATTTTATGTTTTTTCTCTTATTTTTTTTATTTTATTTCATTTATTTATTTTAAAATATAGTATTGCACATACAATGTTGTAACAGCAATAGTTTCCGGCAAAACAATGTAAAATAAATTGAAAATAAAAAAAAGAAATAATGTTTTTCAATTGATTTAAATATTTCGTTGAACCTTTTTTAAAAAGTTGAAAAGTTAATTCATAGAAATAGAAAATTGGAAAGCTAACAAGTATTCGTTAAACATTAAAAAAAATTTTTTTTTTCGTCATTAAAAAAATGATTTTTTATGTTTCGAATTCTTGCCAAGTTACTATCTACAACCTTTTACTTCATATTCATAAATGAAGGCCATAGTGTCAAATACTAATGTCAGTTTCGAATACCTGTTTCGACCCAATAACGCCTGATTTGACACTTTGCACTAATCAAGTGTATGTCTCGGCCACTGTTAGATATTAATTATTGCACTATGCTAGGACAACCACGTCTCCACGTCACGGTGATTTTATCTATACAAAGCCTGGCTAATAATAAACTCTTTACACCCTCGACACATACGACAACCGGAGCTTTTTATTAACACTTTGCAAACGTATTACGTTTGATAGGACAACCAGCGATAGGCTTACTTAATTGGCCATTACAACCTTTCAGTCAGGGTTATTGACCTAGTTTCTCACACTACTTATGTTGTGTGTGTTAATTTTCTACATAAGTGGCGGGACCTACAGTTTAAAGTAGACTCCGAACGACAGGTTTTTGAGAAACCAACGATAGGCACTTTTATAAAATAAATATCTTCACATAAGTAATGTGGGAAGCTAGGTCGTTATCCACACCGAAGAGTGGTAATAACCAGTTATGTATGCATTTATTAGAGATTTTTTTGAATACTCTTTCAAAACGATGAGTAGACTCGAGTCATACTCAAAATTTCTGATACTTATATGCATTCATACTTATTTTAATATTTTACTCATACTACTCAGATTCAAAGTTTGAAATACTCATCGTACTCATACTTACCAATACACATGATGTTGTTGATTCCGGCTCTCCATGACTCAATATACAAACGAAGCACAAAATAAGTATGATTCGCGTACAAACACTACAATACTCACAAGAAGATTGTGTGTTCACTTTGCTTGTTGTCTTTATCTTTTCTTTCTTCTTTTTATTTTTTTTGTAAATACGACAACAACGAATCGAATTGAAATCGAATCATATATGAATACATATTATAAGTATTTTTCTAAATTCATGAATCTGAATGAGTAGGCGTATGAATCAAACATATGTATTTTGAATCTTATAAGTTTGATGTCAAGATTGTACTCAAACTCATTGCAACCTGATGTAGCAAGTATGAATGAATCAGAATAGTTGAAATTCAATACTGTTGACATACTCATATCCAAAATTTCATGAGTACTAACATATAAGAAGGTAAAAACGATTCATTTCTCATCTCTGGTATGTATGTATACATTAGAGTACCGCTAAAGTGAGAACATCACTGATTAACAGTGTACTGCAGTACATTAAAACACAATTCGAATAATATTTCTGACAATGCCTTAGCCAAAGATTAAGAAAATATTTTAAAATTAAATCATACACACCGTACATAATTGATCATAACAACCCTTTAGTGAGGAGATATCCACCTAGCTTCTCACGCCACTTATGTTGTTTGCGTTAATTTCATACATAATTGGAGGGACCAAGAGTTAAAATCAGCTTTTCGAAAAGGTCTGTTTATTTACTCTTAGGTTTTTTTTCTAGAAATTTGTTGAGAGGCAGTCGCCGATCTGAGATACGAAGCCGGTTTTTAAGTCTTATAAACCAACACGGCGCTAATAAAAAAAATTAAAAATTAAAAAAAATTTTATAAAGAAAAGCTTGAAACAATGTTTCAAGCTTTCTAAATAAGCAAAATAAATTCCTTTTCGCAGTTATTTTTAATTTATTTTTTTTTCTGTATCCAACATTTATGTTTATTGGGTGTTATTCAACAAAACAAGCGAGTGTGGTTACATTTTAAACATTTTAGATTAAATGCAATAGAATTAGAAGTCCAAAAAGCCCGGTAGCTCTACTAAATGATTTATATTTTATGGTTTGCTTTGTTCAGATAGACTGTTGCTTGCAACACGAGTTAGTGAAAGAGAGAGAGAGAGAGAGAGATAAACTACCGGCTTTAGCAAGTATTTCTCCTTGCATATCTTAAAAACCAAAAAAAAGAAAAACTTCTTACAAAATGGTAAATATGTTGCTGTTACTGGTAAAGTGGTGCAGTTTCAATAGTGGCTGCTGTGGCCTCTGTTCTGTATGTAGTACGTGATAAAAATCAGGCAGAATCATTCAATTGTTTTCAATTCATTTTTGGTTTGGGTTTTGTCTGGTGTTTAACAAACAAGCAGCAACAACAACAACAACACCCTGTTGCACATTTTAAGTTTTTCATTATGTTGTTGTTTAGAACACACGTTCTTTCTTATCACAGTTTCTGATTGTTTTTATGGTATTTGTTGTTGTTGTTGTTGTTTCTGCTCCTGATATTTATATTTTATTGCTTTTGGCGGCTATTTACTGACATAATATTCTAGTTGTTCTTTTCTTTTTTTTTTTTGCATTTTTAACATCCTCATCGCTAACAATGTGCTCTTGAAGCTCTACTACCATATACTATACGCCTAACGTTAATGGCCCATTAACTGTCGTATCAAGCAACACCACAACACATGGATCAGGCACTGACTGTATTTATATTATTTGAATATCTAATGCCTCTTGGGCATTTTAATTTAAATAAATTCAAAACTATTATGAAAATAAATCAAAATTCAATTATCCATAAAGCAGACCAGATGGCCTATGAAGTCAGTCAGTTATACGTCTTATCGGTCCAACGGTAATTATGTCAAGTTTTATGAGGTTGGAATGGGGCAAGATAACAAGCATAGACTCCTGATAAATTCATTACAAAAAATGCTGCAAATAAATTCCTATTTAAATTGATTTATGTTTTGGAAATTTTAATTTAAGAATTATTGCCCGGATATGTGTAAATTTATGCAATAATTGAATAAGAATATTGAAATTATCGTTAAAAGAAATCGTAGCCTCCATAATATTTATTTAAAATGCATCTGATCAGTTATTTATCATATTTTGTTGTACTTTGTTTTAATTATGTTGTTAGACTTAAAAATATTTAATAATTCTATGAATGTATCTACAGGTATCGATATGTTTGTATGCGTCTATGAACCACATTTAATTGGAATGCTTATTCAAACTACAATCATTAAGTTAATCCGACTTTAACAAATAACTGTTGCACATAAAAACAACATTTAATTTGTTGTCAATAATTAATAAAAATTTTTTTTAATGAATCTTTCATTCAAACTTTATTAACGATTTCATTTATGTTGAAATTAAGAAAGTGAAACTATTTTAAAAATATTACAAAAAGCAAAACAAAAAAGGAAAACGAAAATTATTAATAACGAGCATTTTTTTTTTTTAAGAAATGATTATGATTAATAATAGCATAGACGGATATCTTTTTAAATTAATTTATTTTTAAAGTTTTAATTAATAACAAAACAAAATAAATAAACAATAAAAACCAACAAAATAAATAAAAGTGGTTCCTTCAATTCAATCTTAATAGTCTTTTAACACGGCATCAAAAAACTGAACAGTGTTATCAATTAAAAATGAAAAATTTAAAACCAAAAACAAAAAAAAATATCATATCCTCCAGGCAAAATATTTGCCCACCAATGGTCAAATCAATACATAATTCGTTTTCCGGACGAGGCCTCAACAGTTCAGACTTCTATTCTGTCCTTTTCAAATAACGGAAATATGGACACCAGAAAATGGTTTCTTGCATAAGATCTGAGAATAGGCCTATTGCCATGACAAAGGCATCACAAATCTGTCTTGTTTCCAGGATAACATTAACACACACGACATAGAAGGTGTGAGAAGTCAGGCAGTCTGAACGTATACATATATGGAAATGCCTGTGTATATATAAATATTGCCTTACGGTTTCTATATACTACGCCGATTTCGATATACGTTTTCCAGCAAATTGGTCGATGTTCCCCACCAAGGTTGTTTTACAGGACTAAAATTGTGATTAACATGACTCCTAATGAACTTGCCTATCAAATTAGTCGCTCAATAGGTTTATTGTACCACAAGTCCTCTTAATCTAACCGAATCTAATGATTCCATTTTCAATGAAAAAGAATTCAATCATCAGCTTATGATTGTTTGCTGCATGGACTGTAACATTGCGATTTTCATCGAACTTGAGGAAGTATGGTCAAATAATGCCGCCAATCCATAAATTGATTGCTTGTTTTCCCTCATAACTGACAATTCTGTTTGTAGATGTACACAAAGGGAATGAATTGAATCTTCTTTGAATTTTCTGCAACGACTTTGTATCACAATACTTGGGTCCACCAAATAAATTTTTTTTTTTGAAAATCCTTTAAAAAAAAAAGTACTGAATATTTTTTCAAATTTCTATTTTTCCTTCTGGTTAATAATAGAAAATAATTTCATTCAAATGGCTGCCTCGGCTGGCCATGCAGTAGCCTACACGATCGGTCCAATTTTTAACCACATCATCGATTATGTGCAGCTGTATTTTACCAATGGCTTCACGAATATTGTCCTTTAAAGCGTCAATTGTCTCTGGCATGTCGACGCAACACTTATCTTTGACGGCACCCTGCAAATAATAGTCAAACGGTATCAAATCGCAGCTCCGAGGTGGCCAAACGACATCAGCTCTGCGGCTGATAATTCAATCTTCAAAAACATGGCGCAAAACATCGAGTGTAGATTCGGCTGTGTGGCACGTAGCGCCATCCTGTTGAAACCTCTTCAATTTTTGTGAACAAAAATTCGTTCAACATGGCCCAATAACGATCGCCATTGACTGTAGCGGCCACTCATTGCTCATTTTCGATGGCCCAAAATCCGCACCAAACAATGAATCGTTTTGCGTGCATCGGCTTTTCAATGTATGCGTGCGGGTTTTCAGTGCCCCAAATGCGACAATTTTGCTTTTTTTACATATCCGCCAAGATCAAAATGAGCTTCATCTGAAAGATGTCTTTTTTTTGCCAAAATCGGCATCTTCTATAAGTCGATCGCAGGCCCACTTAGATGGCGGACCCGATATTTTGTATGGCTCTGGACTCAAGTCATCATGGAAAATTTTTCAAGCGCTCGAATAAAACCAATTCAATTGTTGAGAACGATCACAAATTGCTATGTCGCGATCTTCATTGACAATGGCTTCCATAGCAATAATATTCTTTACTATTCGAACTCTGCAAACAAGTTGGTGGATTAATGCCCAATAGATTTGGTTACAACGATCATTAAATGGTCATAATTTAAGAAACATTTTTGTCAAACGTTATTTTTTTATTAATGATGAATTGGCACAGCTTATTTAGCATTTTCAGTACTATCACATGCCACGAATCTCGCCTTTTATATTGAACAAACAAATTTTACAGTCCTAAAGTTGTAATACTTAAGTATGTGATACCTAATTTGAATGGTCGATAATTATTGGATGAAATAAAGCCGTGAACGATTTAATATAGTTAACGTTGAAATTTATGGGCTTTATAGGACCGATATAGATATGGAATTGAATTTTAAACTCGTAGTGAATATACAATTGTTAAGATTGAAATATTCTGCATAAATGTGAAAACGAGTAAACAATGTATTATTAACGCATATAAACATTATAATGAATCTACGGTATTGCATCTGAAAATGATACGTTTTTAATGCAAACATTTTTTCATATCACGCACAGAGCTCATCTCACGCTCTTTAGTGGTGGCAAGAGGCCTCGATTTGAAAAAAAAAATTTAAAAAAAAAAAATTGGAAAATTTAAGAAAACCAATAGAAGCTAATGCACGTAGATGTCTTATCATAGCGAAAACAAATAAACGAACAAATGTTGCAAATATTTGCATATCTACGTCAGTATATAAGTATGTACATACGCAACATGTGGAAATAAGGAAAAAAATAATTGAGAAATATTAGCAACAAAGTAAATTTTACTATTGTATTCATTATTATTATTATTCCGTTCATATTATTATTTTTTTTTTTTCTATTTCTTTTAATATTCAGGCTGGCCAGTTGGAACGCCGTAAACTTTTTCTCTTTTGATTTGCGTATGCCAAAGTGCGAAACAGCACTTCTGAATACCATAGCCTGCCACGCTGACGACAAGTTTCAATTAAAACATAAAAATCTATTAAATTTTAATGTTTAAAGCCTCCAGCTGATTTTTAAAATTTAGAATAGTTGCCTTGAACAGCAAAAGAAAATGTTAATAAAAAAAATCATGGACAAGATTTTTCAGTTCTTTGGCATTCTTTTACATTGAAATTGTAGTCCAAATGACTGCTTAGATTCCCTGGCAAACGTAATAAACATCAGAATTCTTTTACAATTACTTTACAAAGATATTTAGAAGCAATATGCTCTACCTTACCTGTGCATATCTTAATTAGACTTAAACTTTGCTACTCACACAATAAACCACTCGAGTGACCACCATAAGTGATTTACTTCAATAGAGTTGAGTCCTCTCACATCAAATTCCTAGCGAATGTCGTGTTCCAATTATAGGATCGTATTTACAAAAGTGTGTGATCTTATTCAACCATTTTGTAGAAAAATCGGTAAACATAAAGAAGTGTGTTAAAATACTCTTTTCTTTGCATTACGGATGCGCATATACCCCCTTTTTGTTATTAAAACTTTGGCTCTTAGTTATCCCGGTCTATGTGCAGATTATTATTTACATTTTGCACAAATTGTGTTACATTTTACAAAAATTGAATTATGGGGCAGAGTTATAACCTTAAAAGGAAGCTCTAACACCAATGCCCGAAAAAAAAACGAAAATATGAAAATATTTTTTCGGCGACTTCCTTCCAGCAGATTTCTGGCAAAAACTCTGAAAGTAAATAAAAATTGTCATGAAAAGCTTTTCTAAAAATCTGTCGTTCGGAATCGGCTTTAAACTGTAGGTTCCGATACTCATGTATAAAATAAATGCACACAACACGAGTGGTGTGAGAAGCTAGGGCATTGTACAATGGGTTAATTTGAACTCAGGGTACTGTAGTTGTCTCTGTCTGGATTAGGAAAATCTTGGAACAATATTTGCTTTAACTTTATAAGTTTAAGACAGATGAGCTTTCCAACATACATAAATAATTGGCCTTTACAACCCTTCAGTCAGGGTTACGACCTAGTTTCTCACACCACTTATGTTGTGTGCGATAATTTTATACATGAATGGTGGGACCTATACTTTAATGTCGACACATTAAAGCAAATTTTTGAGAAACTTTTCATGGCATTTTTTACTCTTAGACTGGAACTCGGGCCTTTCGTCTAATAAGCCAACACACTACCCACTAGACCACGGCGACTTCGAGGCTTTCCAACAAGGTGGTGTAAATAAATGTCAGAAGAAAATTGTGTTGGCTTCTACGGATAAGAATCACGGAATGTAAGTCGTTGAGGCCTCAGGACAATCTAGGTCTTTGTCAAATAAAGCCTGAGACAAATCCAACGGATTTTCTGATTAAACACTCTCAGGAACACATCATACCTGCACATCATAACTTGTAAACTGAAGTGGAAACAGCCGTCATAGGAGCAAGGAAAAAAAACAATCGTCTGGTAAGAGGAGTACTAGTAAAATAATTGCCTTGAAGTAAGGCTTAATGGCAAACAAAGACTTGGCCTTAAATTGCATAAAATTAACACACATATTGGTTGATTTGAGAAGTAAGGTCGTAATCTGTCTCCGTAATAACTTATGCCTTTACCTATCAACACCAATTTTTTTTTTATACGTTTTTACGCTCTTTTCACTTTGACGCCTGTAGAGTGTTGCTTTAAATGTGTTTTGCTTGCTTGAATTTAATTTCATTCAGATTTTTAATTGTTCGCCTAAAACCGTTGCTACTGCAATTCCTAATACCGATGCTGATGCTGATACTGATACTGATAAATCGATTTATGTATTGTAACTGGCATAGCCAGTTTTTGCTTTGTTGGTTTATATTGTTGCTGCAATTATTACGTGTGAAATATCAATTTAAAAAACTTAACAGTAACAACAACAACAACAACAAAATTTTTTTTCAATTTATACTCATAAACTATGCATTTTTCATAACATACTCAGTGCCTAGACTTGTTGAATTTGAAAAATTTCAAATTCATGTTTATGTTGCATTTAGGTGGGAATGCTTGTGATATTTTTTTTGCAACAATTTCAGAGTACAGACAACAACAATAATAGCAATTTTCAATATTTTACAGGCCACAATCATTTATCACACACAAGTATATTCGATACCGCATTACCGACAGTTAAATGAAAATTATTTTCACAATTCACAACCTCAAACGTATCAAAACAAAACAAATAAACAAAGAAAATATCTCTTTCCCAAATATGTATACATTTACAGACAGACATTGACACATATGTAGTGAATACCCTTAATATCTTAATAACAGACACGGAATTTGTTATTATTATGAGCATTTATGCTATATGAGTGTACGTGTGTGCCTGTGTGTTTGTATGAGTGTGGTTTAGATTTAAAAAAAAAAAAAAAAGTTCAAACCACAGAAAACAACAAAAACTGATTTTAAATTTACTTTGTAATTAAAAATTTAAATAAATTTTGTGGTTTATTTTTCATTGTCTTATCAAAATTAATTTTCATACACTGGCATTAATTTTGCATACAGACCTCATTCATTGTTCATTCGTCTGATTGCCTGTCTGTCTGTCTGTCTGTCTGTCTGCCTGTTTGCCTTACTGTTTTTATGCTTATCAATCAACACCACAATATTTGTTGAAATTTATTTAATGATTGTCTAAGACTAAGTCAAATTTGATTTTATCATTATTAAACCAGCAAAAACAGCAACAAATAGAGAAACATTCAAATTCATATTTCTGATAAACATACACTCATACTTACATATTCACTTTTATGTAAGTGAACAATAATGAATGAATAAAATAATAATATTAACCGCTAATTAAAATTGACATTTCAATTTGATTTGCATTTGTTTGTCGACATTCTACATAGATACATACATACATGCATGCATGTCGACAAGTATGTATGATTCCAAATCGATTTTACCATATACTGGGCGAAAATGCATACAAAATTGCTTAAAGGAACGAATGAACAACCAACCAATCAACCAATCAACTAGTTCATTGAACTGAATGGGTTTTCAAAGTCCGTTTGGCAAAGGAAAAAACAAAATTTGATCTTGAAAAAATGATAGATAAACTTAAACTTGTTATTGTTTTCAATTAAGCCGCAGGAATTTTAATTTCAGATTAAGAACAAAATTGTACCCCATACACGGATGCATGCATGTGTGCGTATACAGTGGTGGCCTTATAATTAGAAACGACTTGGCAACATGTGTGTTTGCTAATTTATTTTCAAAACATTTTTACTCATTTTAAACCCAAGATTTAAAAAAAGGCAGTACAACATGTTACCTTTAAGGATAAAATAAAAATAATTCCCAGCATCAATATCATTTAAAAAAAAATTGGCTAAAAACAAAAAATAGCAATTTTAGGTTGGTCAGATAATTAGAAATAAAAAAAAAAATATCTTAATAAATCAATTTCATATTTATTTCAATAAAGCAATCATAGAACTTATCAAAAGCATTGATTTGAGTTCAATTCCATTAAGTTCATGTCGTTATCAACCTAAAATAAAAGCTATTCACATTAAACTTGTCTAAATATATAGAACATTGAGAATAAACCAAGTTTAGAGAATTTAATTGGCACTACATAGCCATTTAAGAAAACTTTTGGACCTGGAAGGAGAACAGAAGAACAGTAAAACCTAACACATTCAATTCCATATCATCGTATGACTAATAAACAGTGTTTTAAACCAATTTCCGGAAAGTCAGAATTATATAGAATTATGATATTCAGCAGCTCTAGAAAATAATGAAATTATTTAATTAAAAATACAATAGCAAAGCAACGTTCAAGCAATGTTTTCATCGAAAAATTATGTTCAGAAATGAAGTTGATTTCTGAATCAATTTCAGAATTTGGAGCAATATCAATCGACATGAAATCCAACAGTGTCTAATACATCATTATTTGGTGTGGATTTTGGCCTAGAGATGTAATCGATCCATATTTTTCTAGAAAAGAAGTCGGCTAGCTCATCACACTCAACAACATACATACGTACATAATTGGCCATTACAACCCTTCAGTCAGGATTACGACCTAGCTTTTCACACCACTTATGTTGTGTGCGTCAACTTTATACATGAGTGGCGGAACCTACAGCTTAAAGTCGACTCCGAACGACAGATTTTTGAGAAGCTTTTCATAGCAATTTTTACTCTCAGAGTCTTTGCCAGAAATCTGCTGAGATGAAGTCGCCGAAGAAATATTTTTTTCGTTTTGATGTCTGACCTGGGATTCGAATCCGGACCTTTTGTCTAATAAGCCAACACACTACCCAGTAGACCACGGCGACTTCACAATATTCTTAATTGAGCAAGAAATTTTTCTAATCCATAACGCTTAAAATTCGGAAAACCTTAGGCTGTTATTGCTTGGGACCACAGATTATACGCAACATATTCTTAATATGATTTGCAAACACGTTTTCCTTTTTATTTATTTCTTAATATTTAACACGGAAACTAAAATCTTTAAAAAATGGGACCTACAGTTTAAAGTCGACTCTGAACGACAGATTTTTGAGAAGTTTTTCATGGCAATTTTTACTCTGTGAGTCTTTGCCAGAAATCTGCTGACAGGAAGTCGTCGAAGAAATATTTTTTTCGTTTTGATGTCTGACCTGGGATTCGAACCCGGGCCTTTTGTCTATTAAGCCAACACACTACCCATTAGACCACAGCGATTTCAACAACACTAACAATATAATATAATGAATAATCCGAACATCAACGATAAAAGATTTCAATAGGATAGGGCTACATACCATATAACTTATTGAACCACGTATATTCTGCGCGAACAATTCTTGAGCATCGACATGTCACTTGAAGGTGATGTGAATTGAACACCAAGAGCATGCAGATTTGAAGTCACCGTTGTCTAGTCAATGGGTTGTTGGCTTACCGACCCCAACCTAGAAATTTCGAAGAAAACGAATTATTTAAAAATATTTTTTCGGAAACTTCCATTCTGCAATCTTCCTGCAAAAACTCTGAGAGTAAATCTGTGTTTCGGAGTTGGTTTTAATCTTCACTTATGGATAAAATAAAGCACACAACATAAATGGTGAGACAAGCTAGCATGAAATCCTAACTGAAGGGTGTTAATGACCAATTAAGTTAAGTTAAATTAAGATTAGGCGATCTAACTTCGTTAGATTTGTTCTTGGACATACGCCTACATCTACGTAATGCAGTATTTCCAAAGCAAACTAATAAAATGCTTTTTAAAGGCATCGTGGTGGTATATAAAAACTGCAATGTTTATTGTGTCCTCCGTACAGGAACGGTGATGAACGAAATTAAGATTATACACAAGAAAACATAACGCACGACTGAGATCAACCCCAGAAAGCCACGTGATCTAATCCGAAGCACTGTCGTTTAACTAGTTAACATAAAAACTAAATGTTAACATATACGTTTAGTGTTTGATTTAAATTGCTTGTTAGTCAATAGTTGCCGTGGCCGAAAGGCCCGAGTTCGAAACCCAAGTTAAACGTCAGTCAGAACGAATATATGAAAATATTTCCATGAAATTGCCATGAAAAGCTTCTCAAAAAATCTGTCGTTCGGAGTCGACTACTTTAAACTGTTTAAAATGAACGCACACTACACGAGTGGTGTGAGAAGCTACGGGTGGGTATTGGAATTGTCGCAGTTGAAAAGTATACACGTCCTCTAACCTAACCTAACCTAGTCAATACAATACAACTAGTTGCAGCACTACAAATGAAATACAATAAAATTTTAACTGTTGCTGATGAATATTTCCCCATTCGTTAATACTTCCCAGGTGTAAATGTTAAGACAGTTGTTATACGTATTAATTGTTAAACAAAACTAACCGACTAACTACTTGATTTTTATGTAGAATTTTTCTATTCTTCGCTATTTAACTTCTCTATTGTTTCAGTTCTTCTTATTGTTGTTGTTTCTTTTTGTTTAATTTTCTTCCATTACGTTATTAAATTTCAAAGTAAATTATTTGCTATTCAAGGTTTCGAAAAGCGTACACTTTCATCTGAGATTACCTACCAGTCAGTCACCGAGTCATCATACAAACAAACGTCTTTTGAGTACAACATCAAAGAGAAATTTATTTCAATATTTTTTTTCGTTTTTTTTTTATTTTGAAAATGTTTTTTTATGTTCTATTAAAATGCTAATTTAGAGTAGAAACTCTACTTACTTACGTATACCACATACATATACAGTGTCGATCCATACTAACTGAACAAACAGTAAAGCATTTAATTAGTTTCTTAAACATAATTGGCATTAAATCGACAACGTTGATAACTTTATTTAATACTTTTGGGCAAACATTCCAAATAGTAGTAGAGAGTCTCCAAATCATATTTGATTCTCACAGATTTTGTAAACAAAACAAGATTTACAAAATTTCCTTTTTTTTGAGTCTTAATCATGCTGTTGAATTATTTAAGAATGTGGTAGTACAGTAGTAAAATTACATGATGTAAAACACCTTTGTGTATATCTCTATCCATAACGCCATCGGTTTTACATCAAGATCGAAAACAAGGCCTCCCTATCACATGCTTGATTGGTACTAAATAAACCCCAGGTTTATCCTTCTTAATACCGGACTGGTTCCAAATATGTATTCTGATGATGTCCTTATTACAGAATCTATACACGATTGAAATGTTTCCTTTCATGTACAAATATTACCGACCAGGGGATCGGATATCATCTTCAAGTTATAGCCAGATAAACTGACACAAAATAATTCTTAGTAAGTATGTAAGTTGAGGTAGAAAAAAGGTCAAATTACCAAAACCCCATGCAAATGCCTATTCCCATTCAACAAAAAGTTTCTAGTGCCAGTAGCGAATTGGGCGCTCTCCTGCTGGCAAACTTATCAACTCGTTTAATCGCCTGAACTATCACATGGCTGAAGATCATTTCATCAAAAATACAATTTTTTTTAAGAAATGAATAGAGTTTTCGCTGATCTTGGAGGCGAACAACATCATATTCATCATAACATGAATATCGTCTATTACAGTAGTACATTTCGGTCCTCTTCCAGGATGAACTGATTATAGTATTCCAATTATTTTCGGTCAAATACTATGCGAGTAAATAAAATTGCCATGGAAACTTTCTCAAAAAATCTGTCATTCAAAGTCAAGTTTAAACAGTTGGTTCTGTCACTTATAGAGAAAATTAACACGCACGTACACTCACATGGGTGACGTTGAAGCTAGGTTGTAATCCTTACTAAAGGGTTATAGTGACCATCAGAGATTAACAATGAATCGTTTTTTCGCTACTCATAAGCACTCATGGAAATTTTGAATATACATGAGCCAACAACATTGAAATTTAAGTGTGTACACTGGCTTCATTCATACTCACTACAACGTTGATTTATAAGTAGAGCTTGCATAGAGTATGAGTACAACGTTAACATCAAACTCAAACCATTCGAAATATGTTTAATTCATAAGGCTACTCATTCAGATTCATAACTTTAGAAAAATACTTATAAATGATGGGAGTGACCATTCATTAAAACTTACAGTCTTAGAAAAAAAGAAAAAAAGACACATAAGCAAAAAAAGACAGAGCAGCAAGCAAAGCAAAGATACATCCTTCCAGTAAGTTATTTATCATTTGTACGGGTATCATACTTATTTCGTGGTCCGTGTTGTTAAGTGTGAATATAATGAGTACTTCAAACTTTGCATGTGACTCTAGAGGGGTTCCATGATATTAAAATGAATATGAATGCGTATTATGAGTATGATTCGATTCTACTCATATTTTTGAATACTCATTGCTGATCTCTGGTGACCATGTAAATATGCAACAGTTATTTTGGCTATGCGGTGTACAGTTTTTTGTGTAACATTAAAACTCAACATATTCTATCCATTTTTGTAATTTATGAGAGGTTTTTGTAACACAGGCTATTTCACTTGCCGGCCTGATTATATGGGAAACACAAACAAAATTGAGTGATTTTATTTTTGTTTTCCATGCAAGCTGGCAGGCAAGTGAAGTAGCCTGTGTTACAAAAACATCACATTATTTTAAGCAACACTGTACATACGTACTCGTAACATTTATTTTAAAAAGCAAAAACAAAAAACAGAAATTTGTCGTATGTTTCAGCTTTTCTTTGAAAATACCGTTAATACCGTTATTTAACCCGTGTCGTGCTTCGCGGAAATGAAGCATTTACGCTAATACATAAGGAGTAGTAGAAAGAAATCCACTCTTTTTGCATGAAATTGAAATGTTAAAGTGAGTTCACTGTATTCCATATGTCTCGATTACGGTAGCAAACCGTAAAGAATCTACAAAATATGACATTTGAGAACCATGTTTTATCGCTATTGAATTTAGTGAAAGGAAGAGATTTTTTGTTGCATTAGTTTTCACACATGCATACATACATAATTGGTCATTACAACCCTTCAGTCAGGATTATTGACTTAGTTTCTCACACCACTTATGTTGTGTGTGTTAATTTTATATATAATTGGCGGGACCTATAGTTTAAATTCGACTCCGAACGATAGATTTTTTAGGAAACTTTTCCTGGCAGGTTTGCACTTTGTTTTGATGCCTGGTCTGGTGCTCGAATCTAGTCTTTACGTCTAACGACAACTTCCATGGGAATGTGTATATAGTATAACGGATCTTACAACAACGATAACCGAACTATGACAGTTGATAACGACCATCCTATGAATGCTGTTTTGCCAAATCAATGATGTATGCAGGAGAATTATTGATTAATACCACATAAAATAGTTGAAAAATATTCTTAAAATATAAACCATTTTGACCCACAAATACCAAATAGTAGTTAAATTTTTTATATTTTTTTGTGTAATATTTCCTGTTTGATTTTTCGTTTTTTTTTTAAGTTCTTTTTGAAAACGCGTTCATTTGAATATAATTTCCCTCCGCTGTTTCTACTCGATGTTTGTCTCTAAAGAATATTGTTTTACAAAGTAGAAGCAGAAGTTTTGTAATTTCTTCCGGCTTGCAATGGAATTGAGTGACATGTTGAAAAGAATAGTAAATGCCAGTGATGTGGAGTAAAGGTAATGGATACATGAAGGGATACATTTAAAAACAGAAAGAAGGGAGTTTGCAAAAAGGCAAATATTTTGCAACTCTCTTGTTATTTAATAACGAATTAGAAAAAAATTATGAAAGCATCTCTTATAATCAGTCATACTATTGGCAGCTGACATACAACGACGATATTTTGTTTTTCATTTCAATTTATTTTTTTTTTTTGCATTCTTGAATTATAAATTCCTCCTGTAAGCTGTTTGTCATCCAATATGTCATCATCATTATAAATTAATGATACTTGTTGTAATTGTTATTGTTAAACCAATGATAATGCTTCAAGCCCATAAAAATGATGACAATTATAATTAATATTGAATTTATTTACTTGATAAATCAATCAAACATGATTGATATCTATTGCAAGTACATAGTATGTACATACAGGGTGCCAGATATATAATGCAACAAAGTAAAGCGCTATATTTTTTTAATTTTATTGTTCAAAAGCAAAAAATGTTGAAGATAACATCAAAGTTTAGAATCAGTTTAGATTTGTTCGAATTGGCCACCTTTGGTACGAATTATGACCGACAAAGCCATCACAGGCTGCATTCCCAGCGAAGCACCGTCTTGAGATGATCGACCCCTTGGTATTTTTTAGTAAGAACATTACTCTCCAAAATGCTCCAGGCGCAAAAGTCCAAAGGATTGAGATCCGGAGATTTTGGTGGCCATTGTAAGGTAGAAATAAAGCGAGGAAGCTCTTTTTTAAGCCATTCTGGGTTGTAGCATGCTGGTGCGGTGGTGCAGAGTCCTCTTGGAATGTATGTATGCCAAAATGTATGTCTACCCAGGGCTTCTATACAGTCTTTAAGACATTTTCCCGATAATATTCGGCATTTATTTTGACCCCACGGTCGATGAATACAAGCGGGGAGCGACCATCGGCCGTTACGGCGGCCCACACCATTACCATTGAGTACTGGTGGCCAATAGCAGATTTAAATTTTCAGCTGACCTTCTTTGGCAAGTAAATCTGATCATTTTGTTTGTTCACAATTTGGAGTGGCTTGTCATCGGAGAAAACCAAATTCGATAACTGGCAACTTTCGTGCAAGCAAAGTAACTCCTTGGCTCTTTCTAGTATAACTTTTTTTGTGCAGTCGGTAAGTTCTTGCACTTTTTTGAAATTCAATAGCTTTAGAAATATTTTTCTACCACTATGGCATGGATTTGGATCAAATCTGTCCTTCACTTTTCGGATCATTTCTGGGGTTGCTACCGTTTTTGGTCGCGATGCAACACTGCCAGTACCACAGTAACGAGCTGGAGAGCGCTAATGATAACCACCTATGGTTTTCCAGCCCAATATAAAGCAATCACGCTATCACGCTTCAATTCCATCACGAATAACTTTTTTTCTGATCAAAATGTTTTTGTAAGCTTGTATAAAATAAAATGAACGGTCACTGGAATAAATCTGTCAACTATCAGACGAGCGGTTTACAAATGAAAACAACCTGAAGTTGGTTGCAAGACATACCAGCCACTCTTTATGTATTAAACACCCTATAAATATGAACATTTTTGATATTCAGGTTGAATTGAATATTGTGGTAAGTGTGGTCAATACAATATTAAATTTGACTCAGTTTTATAATTACTGCCCAACAAACAGCAAACAAATTGGCCATAAACATGGATCTTATGTGGCAATAGATTGTTAACTGAAAATGTAAATTAAAATGAAAATTTTATTCAAAATTTCATTCATTCATTCATCCATTTCTGTTGTCTGACATGCATACATGCATACAGTGGTGGCCGTATAATTAGAAACGACCATTTTACTCATTTTAAACCCAACATTTAAAAACGGCAGTACAACATATTAGCTTTCAAGATAAAATAAAAAAATTCACAGCATCAATATCATTTTCAAAAAATAAATTTGAGGTTGGTCATATAATTAGAAACAAAAAATATTCTTACAAACCGTTTAAAAATATCTTAACAAATTCACATTTAATGGGCACATTCTTTAATATTTTGTCGGATAGCCGTTGTTTTGCACAACATTTGCAAGTTTTTTCGGCAAATCTTTGTATCAAACGTTGGCATGTTTGTACAGATATGTTGTGCCAGATACAGATATGCTGCACCAGCTGAAACAATTCAACTTTATTTCGAGGGGTTTTGTCCTTAAGATCTCTTTGGAAAATTATTTGAAACCCTAGGCAAAAAGCCTAGAGCCAGAAAAACCACTCCAGTGGAAAACAGAATTATTTGAAGGGCCAGTAAGAGAAACCCTTTCTGGTTTTCTCGTGGAATAAAGGCCGAAATTGGGCAATTTTAATGTCAGAAATATCCCAACGGACCATAAAAAGGTGTTTGTAGGAGTCGGGACTTTGAGGGTGCATCGCATGTTTCAAAAAAAAAAAAATTTATATTAAAAAGCGGTTACAGATTCGCGTTTCTGGAATAGAGTTCTCTGGAGCGAGGAATCCAAGTTTAATTGCTCCAATCTGATGGAAAAACTTGTGTAAGACGTCCTCCAAACAAAGCTCTTGGCTACAGTTACACAGGGAGTTAAAAAGTTTTGAAAATAATTTGGCAAACATACATGTTACTAAGTCGTTGCTAATTATAAAGCCACCACTGTACATACATAAATGCCTACATTACGTTCATAAATTATTGTAAGCCAAACGTCATTAAGCGTGTGTGTGTGTGTGTATGTACGTTTGTGCATTTAAATTTGTAAATGCCTTCATACGCAAATTTTTTTGTGCGTTTTGCTACCTTAAAGCTTAAAATGAATATTTTGTTCGAATGTCAATTTAAATTGAAATTTTTCCATGTCAACTTTTTTGTCACATACTTTTCTGTGTCCGTCCGTCTATTTGACAACAAATCGCGCAGCAACATTAGCGAATGCATTCAATTGTAAAGAGAAAATAAAAATAAAAACAAAACAAATTTAATCAATAAATACGTGTTCTTTTTATTTTAAAAATATTTTTTAAAAATATTGTTTTTTTCTCTCTTTTTCTTTTAGATACGTAGAGAAAAACAATAAATTCTCGTACATTTATTGTGTTAAAATTGTATTTCCTTATAGAGATTATATGCATACATACATGTATGTACATATGTATGTGTGTGTAGTACAATGACAACAAATGAATGAAAGTAAATGTTACGTGGAATCAGAATTTATTTCATCTACAATAACGTTTTGCTATGACGTAACAGTCCACTAACAACAGTGACGTTGAGAAAAGTAGCACATATTTATGGAAAAAGTTTTAATTGCATTCCACAAATAAGCAATTTTCTTCTCGCAAATTTTAGTAAGAATTCAATAAAACATGGCAGATTGGTGCATGCAACGGTGAGAATTGAGATAGGCCTTCAATAGGATTGTGTGCTATCACCCACCATTTTTCATTAATATGTTTCCGAATATGTACGATCCTTGAAAGATCTTCCAGTAATACAATAGTGATGTAGGGTGAGACTTGTAGAGTCGCATGATTTTGGTTACACAGACGATATTTGTTTACATGCATAAAATGTATTAGGAAACCATGCCTTTTATCTCTGTGGATAAAAAAATGCAATCTTCAAAACGTATACAAATTTTACTCCCTTGTACGTTGATTCTAAAGATCGTACGTCTATAGGTCGCGTAACCAAATCTGTTTGTCTAATTTGCCACTCAGTGATCAGCCGATCACTGACAAAACAGTTTTTGTCAAATAAAACAAGTTTGGAGGGTTCGAGAAATATGAAAAAAAAAAAAAAATATTTTTGAGTTCTATTCAACTAACTGAACAACATGGACTATGAAGTTACTTGGGTGTATTTTCACTGTCGCACCGCGTTATTAACTACAACCATCACTTATAGCTGCCAGATTTAACAGTTTATCGTCTTTTTGACGATTTTGTGCTCCAAAAATATCATATTGACGATGTAATGATTGATGTCTTTATTTTGACGATTTTTAAAAATTAAAAATTTACATTATTTTCTTTACTTTAGTACATTAAAATCCAATTTAAGTTTTATTTTTACTTTGCAATTATTACATATATACATACATAATTGACCATTACAACCTTTCAGTCAGGATTACGGCCTAACTTCTCACACCACTTATGATGTGTGCATTAATTTTATACAAGAGTGGCGGGACCTACAGTCTAAAGTCGACTCCGAACGACAGATTTTTGAGAAGCTTTTCATGGTAATTTTTACTCTCAGAGTCTTTGCCAGGATTCTGCTGAGAGGAAGTCGCCGAAGAAATATTTTTCGTTTTGATGTCTGACCTGGGATTCGAACCCGGGCCTTTTGTCTAATAAGCCAACACACTACCCACTAGACCACGGCGACTTCAATAAAATTTGGCAATTATTACTATTGCCAAGTTTTTCTGTATCTTATGTCCTTAAAAGCCAAAAAACTACAATCTCTGCACGAAGGGAGTTCCACATAAGAATAGTCCGACTAAAGAACGAATTTTGTCTGTAATGCAGTCAGCAATCCACTAACCAATCAACCACATACGTATGTGCCCGCCGATAAATGCAAGTGTTGCGTAGGAATACGTGATTCTCGGGGGCAAGTCCCTAATTTCACTCGAACATGAATCCGTTAAAATATTGATACAACAGTGAAACTAGATCACATGATCCAATGAATCAATGGAGTTCGACACCCTGCCGTTGTTAACGGGCAACTTCACCCTTTCTTCTAAAAGAGAAGTCGAGAAGTCTCAAAATAGTCGTTGAGTCACCACCCTGTATATGAAAATTGTATTCCATTCGCTTTCGGATATAATCGGTGTAAGTAGAAAGAAGATCAGATGAATTGAAGCATTTCTTACACTCTCTGGCACTGAAAAATGTGTCGGTTCTAGCGTACATCATACTGAAATTTTGTGACGATTAGTTTAACGATTTTCATGAATGTGTTTGATGATTTAGACGATTTTTTTTTTTTCAATATTTGACGATTTGGCGCTTTATCTATCTGGCAGCTATGCCTACACTATATCATTAGCCGGGAGTATTTAATTTTCTTTATTTTGTCGCGTAGTGTTATTCGGCCCACTTGATCATTTACAAGGACTATACAAATATAATTTTTATTTTTCAAAATTTCCTTACAGTTTTTAGTTTAAAGAAAATTCAATTTAAAAAAACAAGCCAAAATAAATAAAATACCATTGGATAGCAAATTTGTTTATAAAGTTCTATCATTTTAAACCCCGCAGTGACTCAGATTATATTACAATCGGTTTACATTGAGTTTTGTCTATCATGTTGCATTATTTGTGCAAAATTTAGCAATTGCCATACAAAACTTATTTCAAAACTCATGAAATTGGGTTACGTTACAATTATTTCTTTTTTTTTTTTGTCAAAATTTATTTCAGATTTCGATAATTATAACCCTGACCTAAATTTTTTTTTATTATTATTTTTTTTCCCCCATAAGGCCTTACTTATAACCCCTTTTCTTGAATATTTAACAAACAATCACAAAAAAAAAATAAAACAAATAAACAAGCCCGAAAAAAGGTTAACATAGCGAAGCCAATAAATCTGATATACTTTCTAGGAGATAAGATAACAACAACTTTTGTAACCCAGTTTTAAACGAGAAAGTAGGACAACAGCGTCATGAGTAATTGGGTCAAAATAAAAATCGAAACTCACTTTATCAATGTCTGCGATAATAGTGAACACCATTTGGCGTCGAAATAAATTTAATATTGAAATTAATACTCTTAATTATATGGAATATAATACGGATCTACAGTCGATATACGAACATATACTGAACACGTGCATTGAAGAATATTTACATGAAAATTTTGTGTCTTTAAAGATTCCCCAAAATAAATTCGATTATTTAAAGTATTTATCAAACAATTAATATATGAGGTAGTATGGGATAACAATTAAAGTCCTCCTTTGCAATGTAACAAAGAAGAACGGTTACGAAATCCGGAGAAGATGAGTATATTTTACATCACAAATTCTGAATTTTGAAAATTAAAAAGATTTCATTAATAATTCACCGATAAATATCTCCGCAATAACAAGAAACGGGAAAGTTTAGACCCAAAAAGCAAGTCTCCTTACCACTAATCCAATCTAGGTTAGATTAAAGGACTTATATTTGTTCAACTGTGATAAGTACAGTACAGTACGGAGTTCGAATTGACCTATTATACAACGTCTTAGCTTCTCACACCACTTGTGTTTTGCGTGCGTTCATTTTACACATGAGTGGCGGAACCTACAGTTTTAAGTCGACTTCGAACGACAGATATTTTGAGAAGCTTTTCATGGCAAATTTTTTTTACTCTCAGAGTTTTTGCTAGAAATCTGCTGAGAGAGGAAGTCGTCGAAGAAATATTTGGATATTTTCGTTTTGATGTCTGACCATGTGGCTGGAACTCGGACCTTTCGTCTAATAAGCTAAAACACTACCTACTAGACCACGGCGACTATTAACTAACAAGCAATTTAAATTAAACACTAAACGTACCTATTAACATTTAGTTTTTATGTTAACTAGTTAGACGACAGTGCTTCGGATTAGATCAGGAGGCTTTCTGGGGTATTTAGTTCACGCTCCGATAGCAATTAAATCAACTTCTAGTTGATATTTTCTTCATTCTTCATTCCGTTCGTCACCGTTCCTGAACGAAGGTCCCCATAAATATTGCAGTTTTTTATGTACCACCACGATGCTTTTATGAAGTATTTTATCAGTTTGCCGTTTGGAAACTCTCTGAATTGCGTCGATGTTGGCTTATATCCAACTACAAATCTAACGAAGTCAGATAGCCTGATCTTACTTACTTAATTGATTATAACCACCCTTCAGTCAGGATTACACACCATTTATGTTGTGTGTGTTATTTTATCCATAAGTGAAGGGTCCTACAGATTGAAATCAACTCCGAACGATAAATTTTTGGAAAGCTTTTCATCGAAGTTCTTTTTACTCTCAGAGTTTTTGCAGGAATATTGCAGAGTGGAAGTCGCCGAAGAAATATTTGCCAATATTTTGTTTTCTTCAAGATTTCTAGAATCTTTCTAGGGTCGTGAAAGTCAATACACTGCTGAC
The DNA here is from genome assembly GCA_014635995.1 of Sarcophaga peregrina. Taxonomy (NCBI): domain Eukaryota; kingdom Metazoa; phylum Arthropoda; class Insecta; order Diptera; family Sarcophagidae; genus Sarcophaga; species Sarcophaga peregrina. The sequence continues at coordinate 113,795,250 of CM025789.1, forward strand.
TAGACCTGCATGCTCTTGGTGTTCAATTCACATCACCTTCACATGGCATGGCGGTACCCTAGAATTGTTCGCATAGAATATACTGGAATACATAAGTTGCATAATCCAATCTAAAATTCCAGCAAATGTTTATCAGTGACCCTTTTTTTTGCTTCTTAGGCAGTTGTCAATTTATACTATCATAGGCTACATTAACACTTTTACGCCAGCTCTTTAATTCATGCTTGTCGCCTACGGTCGACTGCGCTTAATATTTTTTCGTCCACCACCGTGCCACTGTACCCGCACGATGAGACAGTCTAGTGTGAACCACCGGTGGTACGCGCTGCCCGATATGCCAGCCTAGCGCTGGCCACTGGTGGTACTGTGCCGGCGTAAACGTGTTAAACAGATAACCAGTTCCGCTGGAAACACTTGATCAATGAAGTTGAACCAAAAATAATCAGAAAGTCGTGTAAGATACTTTATGATAATCATCTCGGTCCCTTAAAGTAAAATATAAAACAAATCTTATGCAATATTTTTCACCAACACTGCCTGCTGTTTATCATTTTGTTATTTAAAGCGATTGCGTCTATTTTTATTGTTTTATTATGGGAACTTTTTACGCCTAACCTTGCTCAATACATAAACTGACCTTTGCATTGCAATTTACAAGTGATTTTCCGTAATTCCCTTCAATTAGTTTTAATCGCTTAAAATGGAAAACAATCACAATTAAATGGAAATTCATTAAACAGTTTCCCGCAACAAAGAAAACAATAAACTGGTTTCCTATGAAAAGCGTTTTCAAGATTTGAGAATTCAAAAACGAAGAATTTTTATTATTTCTGGGAAGAAAAACTACGATAACATTGTGTAGGGATTGTTATTAGGTATACAACTTTAATATCGTAATGCATACACTCTTAATTGCATACACACATAAAGTGAAGGTTATGTATAGCTCGTATTGTGATTTTCAAAAGCTCCTTATGAAGTGAATTTTTCACTACTAGACATATTCGCCATAGACGGGAACGACGAACTTTCAAATTGAACTGTCGTACTTGCTTCCTTAATTGGGCTTTACAACACTTTTAGAAAGGATTACAACGTATCTCTTCGCACCACCCATATTACGTGTGTTAATTTTATCCATGAGTGACGGGACTTACAATTAAAAGTCGAATCCGAAGGACAGATTTTCGAAATGCTTGTTATGACAAGCTTATTTACTCACAGAGCTTTTGCCGGTAGCCTAATGCGAGGAAGTCGCAATGAAATATTTTTGTTTTGTTCGAGATGTCCGAGCTGAGATTTGAAGTACGGATTACTGTCATTTCACTGCCAACATAATCGGCCTGGTGAACAAGCTATTCGTGCACTTGTCTACCGTTTTCGTATTAATTTTACTCTTCTCGTTTCGAATATTACTGATGTAGCGCCAAGGAAAACGTAACCGAAATGTTAATTCGTCGTTATTTGCTTGCTGTTCTATTTCCTTCGACTACGTGGATAATCTTACGTTAAAAGGTTGCTGTAAGCACCTATAAAACAAAGCTCACAGACGATTAGAAGCCGAAAAGAAACGTTATTTGTGTTGATTTCTGCTGATTGGGCTCATTGGCAACCGGACAAAGATGAATTTTGTGCCAGCGAAGAGTCCTAAATAAACAAAATTCTTTTCAACAAAATCGCTGCCTGGTATTGTAATTTGAAATGTCCATATATTTACAATACAAGTTAATACAAAACACGGCCTTAGAGATCGAATAATGAAAGGCAATTAAAAATATTCGCTTGAATATAGTGTCAAACAAAAAATATTGTAAATGAGTCATGTTTAGGGTGGATCACTGAGATTCAAACTTGGCGACCAGTAATTCTCTACCTATACCTAAAGTCTAATGTACTGTTTTATAAGCACTTCTGAAACTGCTGCTAACTTGAATCCGTTATAACAGCGTCTTGTAAGGAGAGCGCACAAAAAAAATTGGCCTACTTTTAAGATTATAACTTTTATCATAATTGAAACAAAAAATGAATACCGTTATATTGTTTTTATTAGTCACCTGTTTCAAAATCCATGTGCTAAATGTTATTGCAATAGCAAAAATAGTTTTTTGAAAATGAGCAACCAACAAGAATATCGTAAAAAAATAATTGAAATTTTCAATGAAAAACCGCACGGCTTACAAAAAACGAATACTAGGCTCGCAGGTGTTAATCAAAAAACAGTTTCTAAGTTAAGAATAAAAGAAAGCGTGGAAGTGGAAGAAAAAAAGATTTGCCGACCAAAACAAATCAAGTAAAATAATACGTATTTTCCTAAAACACCCTAATATGTTTTGGAAGAAAATTGGCTTAACAAGTTGGAAGCTCTGAGACCTTGGTCAGAAAAAAATTTTATACACAAAAGAATTCAAATATTATTTACTTTAATTGAAATATAAAATGAAATAAATCCGCCACTTAGTTTTTTTTTTATAACGAAAAGTGTAAGTCCAGTTTTTTTTTGTGCGCACTCCTTATGTATTTAACGTTTCAAATGGGTTAATAGAGAGTCAATAAATATTGCACAATTTATTTAAGCATTTTTTTTTTTAATGCCACCTTAAATAACATATTTTATTTGCATTTGTATATATTTTTGTATTTTATTTTATTTCATATTTTTGTTATTTATTTATGCGGATCATAAACTACAACTCGTTTCGTTGTGTTCATATGGGAAATCATATCGTTAACATATTCGTTTGTTACGTTTGTTACGTTTTTTACAATACATTCAAAGTCAATTTAAAAATTTTTTATTATTTATTTTCATGAATGAGAACGACTCAGAAGTGAGTTGTTGCCGGTATGAGTGCCGGGCATGCAATTGCAAATTGTGTTGCATGTTTGTTACCGGTCGATGGTGGTGCTTGTTGATTAGCCACCACCAGTTGCTGCATCATTAGTTCTAAATGAATACGTATTTAAATAAACAATCGTTTTTATTTTTCTTCATTTATTTTAAAATTTTTTATTTTATTTTATTTTATTCGTTTATTCATTTTATATTTTTACGTTTTAATTTAATATGTTTGTTTTATATACACTGCTGTTGTTGTTGTTACCTTTTTTTTTATTATTATTATTGTTTATATTTGTTGTTATTTATATGACAACAACAACAACAACAAAAACAAAAACACCTTAAACAAATTAAATGTAAATGTAAAATGAAAATGAAAACGTAAACGTAAATGTAGGTGAAGGTATGTATATACATAGGTATTGTTTTATTTACATTTAAATTATTTGAAATTTTCGCAACAATTTTTATTAACATTTTTTTAAAAATCTTTTCGTCGTTTTTTTTTTTTTTGTAAAAAATAATATTTTATATACATTCTTTCGCTGTTGTTGTTGTTAGTATTGTTTTAGTTTATTGGGCGAAGTCATCTGTCAATGTCAGTCAAACGCATTGTATATGAATTCCAACCATAGCTGCCAGATTTAATGATTTATCATCATTTTGACGATTTTTGCTCCAAAAATATAATTTTGACGATATGACGATTTATGCTCTTATTTAGACAATTTTTAGAAATTAAAAATTTACATCGTATTCTTTACTTTTGGTACATTAAAACCACTTTAAGCCTTGCATTTGCTTTGCTAATTTAATTTTAAATTATTTAAAAATACCTGTGATAGGTTAGGTTAGGTCAGCTGTGACAAGTACAGTACCCGGAGGTCGAATTGACCCATTGTACAACGTCCTAACTTCTCACACCGCTTGTGTTGTGTGCGTTAATTTTATACATGAGTGGCGGGACCTACAGTTTAAAATCGACTCCGAACGACAGATTTTTGAGAAGCTTTTTCATGGCAATTTTTTACTCTCAGAGTCTTTGCCAGAAAATCTGCTGAGAGGAAGTCACCGAAGAAATATTTTTCCTTTTGTCTAATAAGCCAACACACTACCCACTAGACCACGGCGACTTCTCAAAAATACCTGTGATGATACTATATAAAATTCTAAATAACTTAAATAAAAGCGCCAATATATAAAGAAATTTATAAAGAAATGATCAAATAATCACAAAATAATGGCAATACCAAGGATTTTGTAATAAAAATTAGCACTTTTTCTTAGTTGAGTAAATTTTACCAAATCCGTTGTAGCAGCAATAAAAACAGTGAAACACAAGCCCCATTGTAACGTTCCTTTATCGAAATAAACGAACACCTTTACTTTCTCCTGCAAGCGATCGAGAAGTCTGAAAATAGACGTTAAGGCTTCGGCCCATATATGATAGTTGTCTTCCAATGTCGGCCAGATATATGTATGTAAGTGGTGTAAAGAGGAAAAAGATCAGATGAAGTGAAATATTTCTTATACCGCCTTAGAATCTAAGGGATAGAAAAATATGTCGGTTCCAGCTAACATTAGATAGAATTTTTTTAAAATCCTTTTAATTTATTTACTTATTTTTTCTGACGACTTTTTTGACGATTTCAAAAAACGTCTTTGACGATTTTGACGATTTTTTCTCTAATATACGACGATTTGATGCTTTATCTATCTGGCAGCTATGATTACAAACAATTTAAGTGAAACATCATTGTTCAACATTTTATTCTCTGTCCTCTTAAGTGTAGTTAAAACAATAAAATTTAATTTGTATCAATATACATACGTAATTACAATTATATAGGAATCTATTCAAATGATTAATTTCATTGTAGTCATCATACCTGAAATGAGAAAGAAATGAAATGAAATGTAAAGGTTAATAATATTACGAGTATAACAATTTTGTATTCATAAGAAATTATCAGTCATGCCGTCGACAGTAACCATCCGTCCCCTATTATATTATTTTTTTTTTTTTGTGTCCGCTATTTGTCCACTATTTTACCCCACGTAATTTCTAAAAAGTATTTATTTTCCAAAATGTCCGCTTTAGTCCACTTTTTTTACTAATTCGTTAAAAATGAAATATTGTTTAATTCTTTTAACGATCCTTTTGCTATATCTTGGTTATTACTAGAGGTGTGCACAAGACATTTTTCTCAAGACCGAATATTGATTGTAGCTGCAAATATAAGTAAGTGTGAAGCAAAGATAGAGTACAAGAAAACAACTGCACTCGTAAACCATTGTACAACAGTATAAAAGGGAGTTGTGTGAAGAGTGAAACAAAAATTTTGTACCCTTCCATAGAGAGTCACAACGAAACAACTTCGTCGGACGCCAGGCATTGCCAGTAACTTTTTTAAACTTTTTATTTCTGGGAAAATCCTTTTTTTACACTACTACTATTTTTTACACTACTGATATTCATTATGGCAATACTGAAAAATTGTTAGCCTTTCAGTAGTGTAAATATGCTCTTACACAACACCCAAAGCATAGTACCGTTACTTCACAGACAAACGATTGTTTGTTGTTATCATTGAATAATGAGAAATCCACATTTAAGTACCACTCGTAAAATTCAAGAGCAACATAAAGAGTGCACTACAGTGTTGCATTCGGTGAAGGGTAAGCTATGCAGAATTGCCTGGGAGTACCTAATGTTGCCAGGAATTTTAAATTTGTTTTAGTCTTTCTTTCTTTCACCATGGCTGCCATTATCTGCCGCTGTGGAAACGCAATACAATTGCACAAAATGTTCCTTCTGGTATCATTCTCCTTGAGATACATCAGGATTCAGTCCTCTCCACTTCTTCTTGAAATGATATCCCAGGTAATATTGTCCCGATAGTAAACTCAGTATACCACTGGAGATAATAAACTGGTAGAGTGTAGAGGTAGAGTTAATAAAATATGGCTAGAGAAAGCTTTTTCCCCATCACTTATTACCGTATTGTGCATAAAATAAAAGTCAAAACACTGACTGGACTCTATCATTGCGCCTTCAGAGTTGTTTAATCCACCATTGAGTAGATCTTCACAAAACGTTAAATCCATGAAAAACAAGTTGACTACAAGGAAACTGCAAATCTGACAAAGCTATGCAGAATGAAGCTGAGCAATTTCTGCAGCTCTGTCAAAGTAGGTTAATGAGCCTTTTCTAACCTTTTGATAGCGTGCAATTTTTCGAGAAGGCGAACCTCTTCGTCTTGGAAAGTGGTTTGCGAAAGGCGAGAGTGCATCGCAATGGCAATATTTCTATTAAAGCTTCCTGTTGCTTGAGTAGGCTGACAAAATTGACATAGTAGAGGGTAGCAAACGACATGTAACGGTTGCCTTTGGCGGTATTCTATCTATGATGGATCTGCCAATAAAAAGTATATGTTGTCAGCAAGTAGAGACATGATGCGTATCGTATTCCTGATTACACCCGAAATTTATACTTTCGATATTGGCGTCTCCGTTACTAGCGCAGGGATTAAGCGTAGAATTACTCTTGGTCCTTAATTAACAAGTGAGTAGCACAGACCGCCTTGAGAGAAAATTTAATGTTAAGGCATGCTGAAATCCAATAAACGGCCATTCAATACAGTAATTAAGCAGTGGATATTCCTCACGTAAAGGTTAAACTTACGGAAGAAAAATATCAAATCAATTGAAGTTCTTTAATCATCATAAGCAATCGGATATACTGTTGCTAAAGGTCCAAAAGCACGGTGCACCTAAAGAGCGAAGGTAATGTGAAATTTTCTTCAAAAAGTGTTGAATTTTTGAAAATAAAAAAATAAATAAAAACGAAATGATAATAAATCACTACAATTTACCTTGAAAATTAAAGAAATCGAAAAAGAGAAAAAATTTACACAAAATTAAACAAAAATTCAACAAAAACACAAGTGAGTAACGTTTACAGCCGTTAAACAAGTGAAATATTTTAAAATCTTTTCGAAAAATAAAACAATAAATTTAAATGTCAACAAACAAATGGAAATGAAAAAAATAAATAAAATTAATATTTGAAAAGATTTACAATAAAACGTAGAAAAAACAAGGAACAAAAAACGGAAAATAGATTCAAAATTGATTTGCTGTCAGGTGTCAAGCAAATGTAAAATTCTATTGATAGGTGGGTGTTAATTGCCTATTGGGTGGCATTCTTATATCACTGAATCTGAAGATTTTGTTTTGAATAGTAAATGAATTGTTTTTTTTTTTTATATCTTTGAAATATATATCTGAACATTATTTGTCTCATAAATCGTAATAAAAGTGAAAACGATCCTATTTGTATGGGATTAGTGAATTATATATGGCGCTTATACGATAAATCTCTGAAAACATTATTTTATTTATTTTATTCGATTCTTACAAGAAATCGTTAAACTATACATATGCTCGTATGTACATACAGCTGCGGACAAATAATAGCACCAAGTTCAAATTCAATTATTAAGTCCACATTACATCTACTAAAATTAATTCAAAACTCATACACAAAATTCTTTCATGTATGTGGTTTATTATCATAAAAAATAAATTAATTTGTTTCAATAGATTAAACTATTCTAATTAATAAAAAAAAAACTTAAAAATTGCTTAGTCAAAATAATAGCACTCTTAACTGTAATGGAACCTCAAATTATGTGCACGGCTTTCCAAAGGACTTTATCGCAGATACTCCTTTCTTTATGTCCGTCTACAGATTTTCGATGGAGTTCAAATCCGGGGATTGTGTAGGCCACCCCTTTACATTAATTGAGTTCACGCTGAACCACTTTTTTGCCATTTTGTTGGTGTATTTGGCGTCATTATCCTATTGGCGGCATTTCGTGGGAAGCATACGCTGACATTATTTCATCAAGGATTTCAATATATATCGATGCATCCATGGTGGTTTTTATCCAATGTATGAGACCTACACTTTGACACTAAAAACAGCCACATTTCGTAATACTACAGCTACTATGTTTGATAGTTTTTGCTGTGAACTGGAGCTTGTATTCACTATTAGGTGGCCTGCAAACAATTTTAGACTCACCTGACCATAGCGCGTTCCTCCACTTTTCCTTGGGTAAATTTATATGCGCTTTTGCGAACGACAATCGTCTTGCAACGTGCTTAGAGGATAGAAGCGGCAAATGTTAAGATTGTTGTCTCGTAGCATGCAACGAATTATATTGTAATTATATACGAGCTGAGCATTAAAATCGAAGACCATGTGCCCGGTGTAGTGTCACAGACAAGAGCCTTTGGTGGGTATCGAACCCCACTGCCTTCGCGCTAATAGTTTAGCACACTACCGACTACACTATCAGGCCCCTCCAATTATATTTTAATTGACAGTAAATCGTGAATTTTTATTTTAGGTGGGCATTGCACCTAAGATGGGTTGTAACGACTAATTATGTATGTAGTGAAGCTAATAGCGAACATTCTTACATCCGTTAAGAGTTGCGGGACTATCCTGGATGTAGATAATATAAATCAGTGTCATTTGAGGGCCTTTTATAAAATTAATCGAGTGGTAATTACAAATATCAAACACAATTTGTAAAATTTCGATCTCTACAATGCTTTAAATAACGCTACCGAAAGTTGGATTCACTTATGTTATCCGAAGAGAATTGTTGATCGTACCAAATTAATTTCTTACATTTCGATTAATACACGTACATACATACATACATAATTGGCCATTACAACACTTCAGTCAGGATTACGACCAAGCTTTTCTTATCACTTATGTTGGGGGTGTTCATTTTATACGTGAATGGCGGGGCATACAATTTAGAGAAACTTTTTCATGGCAACTTTTATTTACCCAAAGAGTTTGTGCCAGAAGACTGCTTCAATGGACCTGGAGTTAAAAACGATGTTTCATGTCTAATAAGCCAGCAATACTGCCTACTAGACCTCGGCAACTATTCTATTGCTAGTTCAGTTATGGAAAATTTAATTTTATACTTTCAACCATCTAACACCACCTACACTGGCGTAGGGTATAAAACAATAGATACAACATTAGATAGCTGACATTGTTGCTGTTGTTGTTGTTTTTTTTTTTTTTTTGTTTGTTGTATTTACAAGATACATACCAAAAGCAAAAAGGCGGCCTATAAAAACTGCCTGAAAAGCAAACAGAAAAAAAAAACGAATAAAGAAAACATAGGAAAAGAAAAACTTACAGATGGTCACATTGAAAGAGAAGCGCATAAAAAAACCAAAACAATTTAAAGAAAATGAAAAGAAACCGATGAAATTTTATATCTTTTAGATCTGACGTCTAAGGCGTTGACGGCGACCGCCAAATGTAATGTAATGAGACATGCTAGAATGGATACTGACTGCTACAAAGAAGACTAAACCCTACCCAGTTATTGTTATGTTTCTTTTTTGTTGTTGTTAAATAAGCATATGTAAACTTCCTGAAAAACATGTATTCAATCTTAATGTAATAAACATAAGAATTTAAATATGTACATACATACATACATATCTTGAAGATATTCAAGTGCTATCAAGTATCTATAAAATATTGAGAATAGAAATATAAAATAAAAACAAATAGAAATTTAAGATCCAATTTGTTAAATTAATAAAGATGATACTTTTTATTATTATTAATTTATTACCCATAGTTGTCGTTTTTTTTTCAGACACTCTTTAACCGATAACTTCACGTGCTTCAACTGATCATGATTTCTGATTTGAATTCGTGAGATACAGGTATCCCGCCTACAACACGATCGATAGGTTCCTATAATATGACGTGCTATAGGAGACTAAAAGCTAGTACTAAAACAGGGGTTAAGTTCCAAAAAAAATATTTTAATTCAACAGAAGAAACTTTATTTCTATTAAAAATAATAAAAATAAATAAATATGAATGTACTTTTCATCGTCATCGCTATTCAATTCGGCTGAATAATATCATTTTCACTTTCTGAACTTGCATTTATCTTTCGTTCACCTGCTGATATCTTTAAAAAATCCTGTAATCTTGCTTTGTTTCCTTGTCTGTTCAAGGTTGTTGTAAACTTGATATGGTGATAGATAATTTTGTAATTCCCTTTTGAATTTTCGGCTTCTTTCAGTTCAAGGGTCTAGATTCAAGATCAATAATTCCAATTTTTTGGCCAAGTCTAATCATATTTTTTTGGTGTCAAATTATTAACTTCATTATAATCAACGGAATTAGAATCGAATTCATTCACTTCTTGTTTTACTAATAAGTCTTGCACATCTTCAATAGTCATATCCACAAACAGCGTTACCGCTAGAAATTTTTAAGAAGTCGCATTTTTGAAAAAAAAAGTCGGACAAAAAGGGTATTTTGGCAGTAAAAAGTGGCAATATTTTTAAAAGAAAAGATTAGTTCATTTTCTACAGATAAAAATATAAATTTTTATTGGATTTTGTAATATATATTAACAAAAATTTCCAATTTTTATAATAGAAATAAATTTTTTGCCAAAAATTAATAAGCCTAAACAAATATTATAATTTTTTTAAAATTATTTGTCTGTTTTATTTCTATCTTTAAAATGTAATATCATTAAAATTTATGAACGTTAGGACATTTAAAAGTCAAAAATAAAAAATGCATTTTTAAATTTATAAAAATTCCATTAAATAACGCTTTTTTTTTGCTATCCCATTATATAATAATACAAAACAAAACTATTATTATAACTAAAAAATATTTCATTAAAAATAACTACAAAATTGAGTATTTTGTAATAAATTAAAAAAAAAAATTATACAAAAAATATAATATATATTACAAAAAAAAAAAACCAAAATTACTAATTTTGTAATAAATTAAAAGATATGAGGTTAATAAGGTACATACATTTCAAATAATCACAGAAACTGATTCATCCGATGATGAAATATTTTCCTCTTTGCATTCCGAAGAACTTATATTATTGTTATCTCCCACAAGACTTTCGTTACTAGATGACGGCTGATCTCTTTTGTTTTTTAACAAAAACCTAACATTTAAAGTTATTACTATTAGTTATACAATTATAATTCCAAAACTAATTTATATTTTAGAGTAATCGAAAAAACAATGATGACATGGATCAAAGATCCTTTTTGATTATTTCATGATGTTTTCATATTTCTTACAAAGAAAATATACGAAAATTTGGTATCGCATGAAAGGTCTTTGAAAGACGCTTTAAAGTATTTAACAATCTTTTTGGTTTTTGAGTTTTTTTTTATTAATTTACACAGACCAAATAGTCTACAGTTTAGTCTATAGTCAGGCAATTTCTTTTTGTTATATGGTTTGAGTTGTCAAAAATTTGCAGGCTTATTAATGTAAATAAAAGAAAAAATAATTTTTCTAAAAAAGGGGAAAAAAGGGTCAAAAATCTTGAGAAGTGTCAGATTTAGTTCATTTTAGTAAGGGGGCACAAAAAGTGGCGGGGTCTCTGAAAAAGTGTCAAATTGCGACTTTAGTCGCTCAACGGTAACGCTGTCCACAAACTCTTCTCCTCCGATCGACCTAACAAGTTCAAATATGCCACCCCAATTACATTTTCTACTGATTCACGCACGCTCTCTATCTCAACTACTGCTGGCCATTTCTTTTTCCAAAATCGATTAAATGTTGCAATATGATATCGATGCAGTCTTTAATTGAAAATTCCTTTCTAGCTTTCATTTTTGACCCAGTTATGTCTAAAATTCATTCTAATGATCTTCTTATGTAATAAGCCTTAAAAAAAATAGATAGTGTTAGTGATAGTGTAGAAGAACCGTGTTATAAAAAGTGTTCGGAAATATTTTTAATTGTGTTGTGGGATACCGTGTTGTAGGAGGGATAACTGTACTTTAAATGATACTCCGTTAACAGATCAAATTATTGACAGTTGTTATCATAATTGTTGTTGTTTTAGTTATACAAACAAACAAAAAGAAAATACGATAATGAAGAAAACAAAACAAATGAAAAAGAAAAAAAGCCATAAGAAGGAACCAAAAAAACTTTCAAGGTTGATTAGAAATATTTTCAACACGATCCCTTTATCATTCGATAAAAGTGTGGAATACCTCTCTCTCTAATCTCACACTAATGGGAAAACTGTCGTTGCCATTGCTGTCCAAAAATTATTTTCTGCGGGAAATTATTTCTGTGAAATTCAGTTCAAAACAAATCTATTTTTTTTTAATACTGAGGATACAATGAACTTAGTGAAAATTTCTTTTCGTTTTTTTTATTTGTTTTATCATCACGAATAAAGCGGAAATGATTTGAATGTTTAAATACGGAATATTTGTACAGAAAATCACGAATTTCGCGTAACAAGCTACATTGAATTAAAAAATTAAATAAAATTCAATGAATTTCTCATCATTTTTAATTGAATCCAAGTGAAAACATAAATTTTAGTTTGAATTCAGTTGCTCTAGTTTTCAACAGTGAAGATTATTAAAAAAATTTCGTAATGCACATCATGCGTCATGATTGCTAACAATTATTAGCATTCAGATGCACAGATGGTAAAGTAAAAATCGATCTACAAGATCGGTAATAACATTTTGGAAATTGAAAATCATGTTAAAAATACAGTAAGCCCCGCTTAACGCTGTTTCAATATTACGCTGTTTCAAAGCTTTTTTGTTAGTCTGTTCAGTAAAAAGTTTCCAAATGTATTTTCCAAGTCACAATCACAGTACTAACGCATCTTTATTGTCATAAACGTTACTAGGTGTATACATATGTACGTGTTAAGTTGTCTCGCGGGGTCTTACTGTACATTCAGTAATTGCCTTGTCCCTCAGTCTACCTGCGATCCTATCTGAGAGCAAACCAACACAGTTAATTCAAGGACAATATATTCCGCATAATTTGGAAATTGGAATAGAGTTTAAGAGATAGACAGAAAACATTTTCACGTGATAAGTATTTATTGGCTAATCAACATTGAATAGATATGCTCTACGATAAACACTAGTTCCACGTGATAATGGGCAATTATAGGAAGAAGATATCTTGGGACTGTAGTTACGTACCATAAGAGGAAGCAGAATTCGAGATGGAACTTGACATCTTCTTAAAGGGAAGGAACAATTCAGAAGAGAACGTAGTTGGAATCAATATCTCAACTGATATATAAAAGGACAAAACCTGAAGATGTGACTAAGTTATCACATATACAACAAAAGAGACCTATCGGGGAATGTAATTATCGTGTGTGCGGCTTATCAAGCGGATTTATGAAATTATTTTGAAAGATAAAAATTATCCCGTAGGCCAATGCATGTAAGTTACCAAAGGCATTCAATTAAACCGCTTACTGTCAACTAATTTCCGACTGCAGTTTCCTTTAACTCTTAGCAAAATGTATACAAAATCGAATATCTAGAGGAGAACAATATCAAAAGTAAAAGCATTTCACCTATAAATTCTACTAGATTACTCCTTGAAGATTACAAAAAAAACATCAAATAGGGCGTATATTTGTAAGGAAATCATAAGACGTAATCTCCAAATAAGGAAACTCTTTTCCTTTTTCGTAAGCGTTAACAGTTTTCTGAAATATAAACACGTAAATGTACGAAGAGTATAAAATTTTGATTCAAGGCTGATTAGAATCTTATTGATTGCGAAAGATTCCTTAAGGAGTTATTTTTTGTAGACATAGTTGAATTGTAATTTTAAAAATATTACTTCGTTATATGTCGTATAACATACATAATTGGTCAATACAACCCTTTAGTAAGGATTATTGACCAAGTTTCTCACACCACTTATGTTGTGTATGTTAATTTAATACATAATTGGCGGGACCTAGAGTTTAAATTTGATTCCGAATGATAAATTTTGTGAGAAACTTTTCATTGCAGGTTGTTTTACTCTAAGAGTTTTTGCCAGAAATCTGTTGCGAGAAAGTCGCCTAAGAAATACTTTTTGTATTGTGTTTTGTTGTCCAGCCTCGAGCTCAAACTCGAGCCTTTACGTCTAATAAACCAAAATGAAAAATTGGCTTATTCGAACTCACTTTTCTATTTATATTTTCATATGAAACGATAACTTTTTTTTTACATTTAAATGTATTTCAAACAATGATTCATTTTTTGAATGAATTTGACAAAAATGAAATCCAAAGAAATTAAACAATAAAACAACAGCCACTGAAGTGGGTTAAAAGACCCACAAAAACTTTTTCAATTTCATGGCGTCGTTATTATTAAAATTTAAGTTAAGCCAACCATTAATTAACGAAACGTTCAATTCTTCTGTTGTCTTATATGGCGGTTTTTTTTCTTCAACACAATAATGAAGACGGGGAATTAAGATTTCATAATAAAAAGATGCAAGAAAAATAAAACAAAAACAAAAATTTAAAAAAAAATATTATTTAAGCGTATGACAGAAAGTAGCCTGGCGCCAAAAAAGATACGAACAGGCAAAAAGCTGACCGTTTTTAAATTAAATTTGAAGAAAATTACGGTGTTAATCATTATGAAAACAAAGAAGAAAAAAATACAAAATAAAAGAAACGTAAATTTTTAGATGGCCTCGCCACGCCACGCCATAAACCTTAAAATCAGCTGCTTCAAATAGGCGGGGGAGGACCTTTTCGAAGAACTTTGAAAAGTCTATCTGAAGTTTTTCTCTTTTTTAAAATAACAGCATACCATACTCTACCGATTTGGTCTTCTAAACCTAATACAAAAATGATGTGAATAATGTGAACGATGAACAAACAAAAATGTATGATGACATGTAATGAAATTCAATTAAGTTCTACTCTTTTATTATTATTTTCTAAATCAAACACTCTAATTAGGAAGATTTTTCTTTTAAAATCTAAAACTGCATACAGGTATCCCTTGTATAACGCGATACTTCTACAACGCGGTTTCGATATAACGCGATTTAAAAATAAAAACCGTTTCATTACAATGCCAAATGTCGACTTGTATAACGCGAAATCGAAAAACATTTAGAAAAAAAGCAAAACAATCGAACAATCACTGGAAGAACGTCTAATAAAATGTTCTTTTTATCAAATGACGCTGAAATTCCAATAAAATTTCTTCTGATGGGGATATACGCTCATTATTTCGAAGCAATAAACAGTTTTTCATAATTATAGCACCACCAGCATTTCAACAACAACAAACAATGAATATAAAATTGTATTCCGGTGATATTATCTGATGGAAAAAATAATGGAACTTAAATGGACCAGATGGCTATCGACAATACTGTTGAGACTTTAGAAAGGAACCAAAGTATTTTAATAAAAGAAATTTTGAGAGAGGTAGTTTCATGGTTTTGGGGGCTATTTCTGTAAGTGATTGCCTCGAACTTCAGTTTTCATCTATGGGAATGAATAGCACAGAGCACATTACCGTCCTTCGCTGTAGTTTGCTTCTCTTCTTGAGAGAAAATAATGAAAAAATATATATTTTCCAACAGGACAATGCCAGAATTGATATCAGCAGATAGAGGATGGAATGGTTTCGTAACAGATCTATTGAGGTTTCATCTTTCTGATACTTCTTTTTCCTGATTTATTTGGGAAAAATTATTAAAAAATTTGATTTTTGAACTGGGGAAACAAAAAAGACACAAAAACGAAGACATTTAAGGAAGAAAAAAAAATAATCTTTCTGCCAATACTCCCATTCTCTCTCCCTCGCTCATTCAAAGCATCAGCCATTTTTATGATTGTGTTTATTTGCGCATAATTTAGGATTTAATGTTGCATTTGCCAACATTTGACAGCTGCTGTATGTTACGTATAATATGCAGCACAGTAATGCATTTACAAACAGGCCCTTATTGAAAATGTTTCCCCATTCTTATCCGAAAAGTATACTCAAACACTAGGCAGTTTATCAGTGTTGAAAATATGAAATTAAAAATGAACGAAATGTGGTTGAAAATAGACCGAGAAATATTAACCTTTTCATGCCCGTTATACATATTTGCTCATCAAATCGGTTATTTTAAAATATTTGTAAAAAAATTCTTTTTTGCAAACAAGCTTGATAAAAAGGCGTATACTAAACAAAAATAAAAAAAATAAATGAGTTATCACTACTGATGTTCAGTTAATCGGTGTTTGAATTTGCGTAGGCACGTACTTAACATAATTGGCCATTACAACCCTTCAGTCAGGATTACGACCTAGCTTTTCACACCACTTATGTTATGTGCGTTAATTTTATGCATGAGTGGCGGGACCTACAGTTTAAAGTCGACTCCGAACGACAAAATTTTGAGAAGCTTTTTCATGGCAATTTTTACTCTCAGAGTCTTTGCCAGAAATCTGCTGGGAGGAAGTCGCCGACGAAATATTTTTTATTTTCGTTTTTTGATGTCTGACCTGGGATTCGAACCCGGGCCTTTTGTCTAATAAGCCACCACACTACCCACTAGACAACGGCGACTTTTGCGTAGGCACGTGCCAATGCAAAATTGAAAGAATAGAAATTTCTCAGACTTAAATAATGACGGTAATTTTTAAAATTTTTTTCATAAAAAGTGTATGAATAATTAAAAAGGTGGTAAGAGAAAAATTATAAACATAAAAAGTGGAAAATATGGCATATGGTTTTCAGTCCAGTATTGTTCCATAATGGAAAAACTTTTTCTGCATTAGGTATGCATCCAAAAGAATTGTCTCAAAAAGAAATACAAGGAATTGTGGAATTTGATTGGAATGAGCTGATGATGATGATGGTGATGACAGCGGAGAAGAAGAAAATATGTCGCTGATCGACCAAAAGCCCTAAGCAAAACTCATTGAATAGAATGGCGAGAAAAGGCCGATGTAGACTATGCAAAACCGAAATTCCAAAATCCAAATCTACTAAGTGTTATGTGCACTTGTGGTCAAGTCCACAAAAAGCTGTTTTTATAATAAACTAGAATGAAAATAATTTAAATAAATAATTTAATTTATGAATATATAAAAATAATAATTCTCCACTACTGTCCAATGCTGCCTGTAGGCAACATTTTATAACATTAAAACCAGAATACGTAGGACCCTGAATTTAATATCACTTCATATTTATGCCATAACTAACAAACACATGTTCTTAAATATATTTTAGCTCTGGCCGAAAAAGTTCGGGCAGTAACCCTTTCCCTTTCCTTTAATTATTAATAATTCAAAAAATTAGGAGAGTGCTAGAATTATGAAAAGTT
The DNA here is from genome assembly GCA_014635995.1 of Sarcophaga peregrina. Classification (NCBI taxonomy): domain Eukaryota; kingdom Metazoa; phylum Arthropoda; class Insecta; order Diptera; family Sarcophagidae; genus Sarcophaga; species Sarcophaga peregrina. The sequence continues at coordinate 113,812,322 of CM025789.1, forward strand.
TATTGGAACATATCGCTTAATTCTATATAAATGTAAGGTTCAAATTAAATAATTAGAAATAGTTTTATTTTTTAAAAAGTATATAGGAATAGAAATTGCTTTATTTCAAATATAATAATAGAAATAAAAATAGTTTCACTTGAAAAAAAAAGAAATATAATAGTTCCACTTGAAAATACCACTGCTTCGACTTTCACTTCTAACCACTGAATGACTCTCTTCTCATCTTCCACATTACGTTTCCACACCACATTCGACCGATACTACTGCACCACACTTAGCCGACTTTACACCGCAACATCTTAACCCTTAAACAGCTTTACACTCGGCCATCCTGATAATCATCGGTCTCCGATGAAAGGACCTCTTCCTCATCAGAACCTTTCCATGGCTTCATGAAATCACCGCTAGTTGACGTGTTGTTCGGACCCTCAAATTGTGCGGCTTTTGATACATCATATCTTTCATTACGCTTTACTCTCTCTACTCTGTATGGGCCCAGAAATTCGTTGGCTAACTTTTTTCCTGCTGTAAACTGGGTACGTTTGATAGCTACCAGATCACCGACTGTATAGGACTGATGATTTTTTCGACCTTTATCATATTGTTTTTTATACGCTTCTTGTGCTTTAAGAATTTGTTGTCTAGCTTCATTTCGGAGTTGTTGACGATCTTTGTCAAACTCATCTACGAGTTCATTCTGTAATATGTCAAGGATTCTGTTTTCAGGTATAATCTTCATTTTGATGCCAAACAGAATTTCGAACGGAGTGGACCGCGTTGAACTGTGAACACACGAGTTTAATGCTTTTTGCACCTGCCCAACGAATTTGTACCACTTCGAAGAATCTTCGTATGACAACTTGGCTATGATTGACAAAATACAGCGATTCACGCGCTCGATTTGTCCGTTACCTCTCGGAACACCTGTGGTTGTTAAAATATGCTCGATTGCATTCTGTTCGCAATACTCTTTAAAACGTTGAGAAGTGAAAGCTGCTCCTTTATCACTAATAATACGATTGGGGTTTCCAAAAGTGTCTGACCATACAACTAAGTTTTTTATAACTTCTTCAGTATTTGTTGTCTTTGTTGTAAAAAGCCATATGAATTTTGAAAAACCGTCGACTACAGCTAATATATACTTGTACTTCTTACATGTTGCATCCATTGGCCCCAAGTGGTCAATATGTAAAGTATGAAGTGGTAAATCACCTTTTCCAATGCAGTGTAGCATACCCTCTTTTTTACCTAACTTTTTGTTGTGTATAATGCATTTTATGCAGTTTTGTACAATCTGTGTAACCTTCTTTTCAACATGTGGTATATAAAATTGTTGTTTTACTGCGTGCATTGTTTTTGCGACAGCCAAGTGTCCGTTTTCATGACAACTTTTAATAATTTCAGCTTCCATAGCCTTCGGAACTAGCAGTAGATCATTTCCTTCGACTGACTTGTAAATCACACCTCCTTTAATTTTAAAATCTTCGTAAGCATGCGACTGAAGTATTAATGATATAGCTTTAATGTAGTCATCTTTTTGTTGCATACGCCTGATACGAGCTGCTACTTCTGAAGAGATTACCATCACGTTGGTTGGGTATCTACTCAAGCAGTCTACATGTTTCATTCTGGTTCCTGGTCGATGCTCTACTATGTAAGAAAAATCCTGCAGATACATCACCCATTGTGCTACATCTCTTGGGATATCCTGTTTTGCCATTGTCTGCTTAAATGCTGAACAGTCAGTAACTAATTTAAACTCAATGCCCAGAAGGTAGTGACGAAATTTCTTAATCGAAAGGTAGGCTGCTTTCACTTCCATAATATAACTGTGTAATTTAGATTCTTGAGGTGAAGCTCTTTTGCTCCAATAAAAAACGGGATGAAGTTGTTCATCGAAAAACTGGAAAAGTGTTGCGCCAAAACCTTCTTTAGATGCGTCTGTGTGTAACTCTGTTTTAGCATCTCTACAATAAATTTTTAAAACTGGTTCACTGGTAATAATCGACTTCAATTCTTCTATTGCATACAGTTCTTTACACGTCATTTGAAATGGAGTGTCTTTTTTCAACAAATTAGTAAGTGGTTTAGCAATATGGGCGTATCTTTGCACAAATTTTCTAAAATAGCCCGTAAGACCAAGGAAAGCCTGAACGTCCTTTACATTCTTTGGCGTTGGAAATTTTTGAACCGTCCTTATTTTAGATTTACTCGGTGAAACAGTACCATTTTCAACAGTATGGCCTAGAAACTCAATTTTATTTTTTAAAAACGAACATTTTGACCATTTAAACTTTAAGTCAAATTTAGCAGCTCTATCCAAAACAAGCTTCAATTTTTCCAAACACTCTTCAGTAGTCTCACCGTATAATATAATATCGTCTATGTAGATCTCCATGACGTCTGTATTAATAAGATTTTGAAAGATATAACTTACGTATCTGATGAAGTTAGCGGGAGAGTTGCAAAAACCAAACGGAGCTCTGTTGAACTCATATACACCTTGTTTGGTTATAAACGCTGTATACTTCTTGCTGTCTTCATGCACAGGAACATGAAAAAACCCGTTTTCGAGATCCATTGCGATAAATACTTTCGCTTTTTGTAATTTCAATAAAACATCGTCAATAAGTGGTACCGGAAAACAGTCTTTTAACACCATTTTATTGAGTTGAGGGTAGTCTATGCATACGCGATAATCACCGGACTTCTTTTTAGTCAAAACAATTCTACTAGCCATATCCGACACTGATTCTCTAATAATTTCTTTTTCAAGCCACTCCGCTATTTGATTGTTCACTATCTGTTCTTGTTGAATTGGAAGACGACTTGGAGAGTGACGGAACGGTTTAAATTCATTATTCAATATTATTTTCATCGATATCGGACATTCTTCACGCGGTACGACCGGTTTATACGAATTAATCAAGTTTTCGACTTTCTCTTTATAAGGTAAATCAACATCCAGTTCTATAAGATTTATGTTATACACGTCAAGTTCATTTACGGTTTCATTAGAACCTTTATCTTCAAAAGTAAAACCGTCTTCACCACTATAGAACTTAAACTTTCTTGTGAAATCGTAGCCCAAAATGGCTTCACATTTAATCGTATTATTCGGTACAATAACGAAATCATGGTCTGTTTCAACTGTATCAACTTTAACACTTCCTGTAAAACAACCGATAGGTATTGTCTTTTTGTTACCGAAACCGAATAGTAAAGTCTTATTATTTCGTAATTTGCAGTCTTTATAATTCGATTGAAACACATATTCTTTAATAATCGAAACGTCAGATCCCGTATCAACAAGACATTCGAGCTCTTTACCGTTTATGGTTATTGTTTTGTACCGATTTTTGTCCACGATGACATTAACAGAATTTTCAACATCTTTTTTGTTGAGCGTATTTAAACGACAATCTTTAGCAATATGTCCGTAATTATTGCATTTAAAACATTTTGACAACGATTTACATTCATATTTTTTATGTTCCATAGAACCACAATTGAAGCATCTTTCTTTTTTCATTTGTAAGCCTTTATTATTTTTTGTTTTATATTCGTCACTAAATTCACTTTTTATGTGCTCATAAATTTCATATTTTTCACGAAGTTCTTTAAATGTTGTTGCACCGTATAGTTGATATTTATATTCTGATTTCATTTTTAACCCATCGACTATATAGCGAATTACCGAGAGCTCATCAAAATTGCCTAAGGTTGCAATTTTGCGCATTTGCAGCATATATTCGTGAAAAGATTCGTTTTCCGATTTACGTTTGTTGCTTAACATTTTGTGCACTTCATTACAATTATATGTCTTTCTAAATTCATAAATTAATTGTTGCTTTAAATCTTTGTAGTTTGTAACGTTTACTGTTTCTAGAAATATCTTGGCCGTTCCCGAAATTTTATTGCGACATTGCACATATTTTTGTTTCTCATTTAATTCATATACACTTGCGTTACTTTCGAACGTATCAAACCAATCGTCTATAGGCATATTTTTACCATTAAAGTCTGGTATAATTTTTGCAAAATTTTCTACCGAAATATTAATTTTGTCTTCTCTCGCGATTTTTAAAGTTAATAGTTTAATTAATTCGCTTAATTGTTCGTTAGCCATTGTGTCGTTTTTTGATTCTATTTTATTGTTTGTATTTGTCTCTGTGTTTTTTCTTTCTTTGTTTACGATTTCACTTAATTCTGTATCACTGTCATTCTTTACTTTTGTGCTTTTAAGTTCTTTATTCATTTCTTTGTTTTTACTTTCTTTGTTTACACTTTGCATGTCATCAACTTCAACTAATTCTTTTAATGCCTCTTTAACTTTATTGGTATCAGCTGTTTCCAATGATTTTAAAACTTTGTAATTTAAATTTTCTTTTTCAACTGTTTCTTTTTGTGGAGAGTTTGCTTGCCTGTGGTTCGCTAAACTGAGAGTATTTTCTTGGGTGTTTTCTTTTATGCTTCTTGTCCTTGATCTTGTCTTGTATTGTTCTTTATTAAATTCGAAGCCGTTATTTTTGTTCATTACACATGTACATATATAAAAGAAATCTATGTTGTTGCTATTTGTTTTCTAATTTTTTCTAGAAATTTCTAGAACACCACCTCTTGATGCAATATTTTACACAATACGTTTTATATAAAATCCAATGTCACAGAAATAGCAAATTTTCACTTTTTAGTTTTAAATTTAGGCACGGTTGAGCCCCCAAATGTAAGGTTCAAATTAAATAATTAGAAATAGTTTTATTTTTTAAAAAGTATATAGGAATAGAAATTGCTTTATTTAAAATATAATAATAGAAATAAAAATAGTTTCACTTGAAAAAAAAAGAAATATAATAGTTCCACTTGAAAATACCTTACTCCACTGAATGACTCTCTTCTCATCTTCCACATTACGTTTCCACACCACACTCGACCGATACTACTGCACCACACTTAGCCGACTTTACACCGCAACATCTTAACCCTTAAACAGCTTTACATAAAAACTAAGTCTTCTATAACGCGAATATACGAAACGTAACCACCATGTTATTCGAGGGACAACTGTATTAAAAATTTATATTGTCTTACCATTTCAAAGGCCATGAGAACTATTTTTTGTTTAATTAATTAAGAAAGGGGCCTGTCGTCTACGTTTTCCATGTTCGGTTAATAATTGTATGTTTCTGCTGCTATATTTTAAGTTTGTATTTTTCTTTTTTTTTTAATTTCTTCTGTTCCAACGATTATCGTTGTGCAATAATAATTTGTAACAGAATTCTTCACACATAGAAAATGTTCACTGAGTAATTGCACGTTTAAAATTTATTTATGATGTGACAAGATGCGGTGTCACATATTAAGGCATCACATCTTTCTACACACATATGTGTGAGTACAAATGCACACGTTTAGGTATGTATACAATACATATCGCACCTTTATTGCAACATAGTCATATCTCAAAAAATTTAAAATTTATAGTTACTTAAGCAAAACTGCTCTTTTGGACCTTCTGTATAATCAGTTTTATATCCCAAGCTGAACCAAAGTTATAGCAAAAAGTGTTTGCGGCAATTAGATTCATCGGGCTTATGTCTTGAAAACTTAAATCAGCATTTTGCCAAGTTCAAGTTTTTCTGAGATATGACTATGTTGCAATTAAGGAGCGATATGTATGTACATATGTATGCTTTTATGGCCATAGAATAACGGTATCATTATAAAAAATTGCACACAAAAAGTTCCTGCAGCTCATGTTAAATAAGCCCACAAAACACTGTTGATGGCATTGTGGTTGTTGCTACAATTGTTGGTTGATGCAACACATGCAACCTGAATATTAATTTTATGTCTGCCTCTTCTATTTTCCCAACAGAAACTGTTCCCAACTGTTGCATTTGAAAGTTTACTAACTGTGCTTGGATATAATAAAAAATGAAAAGAACAAAAAAACAAAAAAACAAAAAAACGAAAAACTTTAAGAGAAACACTATCTTTGTTTCTCAAAATTTTCCACATAGTAAGAGTTTCCTTTGGGTTGCCTGTCTGGGTATGTTTCCCTGTTTTAAATTGCCAGGCTATAAGATATGTGCCCATCTCCCATTTATTTCATTTTCTTTTTTATTTATTTTTTTAACAACCAAAATCAAAAGAATCAGTGTTTTTGATAGCCTTCATCTGAGGCACACCAACTTGTGTGCCTGCAAACTGTTCACAGCATTGGTGACTTTGGCAGATCTGGATTACGTTTAAAATATTGTTACGAAATTGGAAATGGTGCTGTTAAAATGATAACAAAACAACGCATTGTTTACGTGATCAACGAATAATTCAAAAATATAGTAACAAAAACAATGGACTTCTTTACATGAAAAATATAGCAACAACATCAGCATAAAAAATAAAAGGGAAAAAAGATGTAAACAACCAACAACAAAGTACAACGAAGAAAGAAGTAAACAAGCAAAAACAAAATGCATACAAGACACACACAAATAACAATAATGAAAGCAAGTTGTTTACACTTTAGGATCGTTCTCAAAGACAAGAAGCAAGAAATTAAACTCATATTAATTTTTATTTTATTTGCAATCTATGAACTCATATTTTTAACATTTTTAAAGGTAAAAACGTAAGAATATTTTAAAATGCGAAGTAAGTAACTTTTATCACTGATCCTTTTGCGTCTTTCTATTTCTCGTAGAATAGCAAAAAAAAAACAATTAATTAACATTTCTTTCCAAGTTATAGACTTTTGGCAATTGCCATTATATATACCATCAATCATTATACGTGAGTGGCGGTGCCTACAGTTTAACGTCGACTCCGAATGACAGATATTTAAGAAACTTTTTCATGGCAAGTTTATTTACTTTCAGAGCTTTTGCCAGAAATCTGCTGAGAAGAAATCAGCCGAAGAAATATTTGTTTTTCTCATATATTCGTTTTGAAGTCTGACCTGGGAAACGAAAACCCAAACAACAAGGCGTGAACTCAAAAACAGTGCAATGTTATTTCAAATGAAAAGAATCCATTGAGGATGCTACATAGCAAGTATGTAAACTAAGTAAACTCAATCTATCGCTGCCAAATATGTCTCCAGATTCTAAAAGCCGTCCCCGTTGTATTCTATTACGCTGAGTATTTAAGCGTATTTTCAGTTCGGTAGGAAAAGTGAAATTATGTAATCCGTGTAGGTAGGTACATATTATTCTTGTGCTGTAACAATTGTAAGCCTTAAGCAATTTTCTTAACAAATTTAACTTTTATGCCACTATCAAGGCATTCACAATTCGCCATTGCCGTTAATAATTTTCAGGTTTCGAAAACTTTTTTCTCTCTTGACGTTTACCACAGTTTATGATTGTTGTTGTCTGGCAATATATTGTTGCAATTTAAAGTAAACGAATTTATGATTTTAATTAAATTAATGAAAAGTTTTATTTGTTCGCAAGCTTAACACACCTGAATATGGGCCAACTAAACAAAAGCAAACGTACGAAATGCAAGACAATTTGTTTTCATAAACGGTTAGCGTCTGTAATACGAGTCAGGTAATCAACTCGGAATAATTTTCTTTTTTTTTTTAATTTAATTTACTTATAAGACAACCTTGTATGAAATGAACGATAAGAATTAAAAATATTTGGATTTTCTTTCATGTTTTTCTTCTTTTTTTTTTCTATAAATTTAAGTAAAAATCGATATCAAATATTTCATATTAAAAACTAGCAGATTGTAGCCGGTGTTGCGCGGGTTATAAAAATAACAATAAATAAAAAACCTGTTTCGAAACCGGCTTCTTAAAAAAGGTAATTTTTCAAATTAATCGGCAACCGGTTTATCAAACAACTCAGTTTTTTGAATACTCCTAAGTCCTAAATATAAATGCATGCAATTTGCGCATTTTTCGCCCCTTTTCCCCTTTGTCGACCCCTTTTGGTCCAACTTTTTAAACAACACCTCCAATAGCTATTTGGGAAACTTAACCAAGCTAAATCGTAAAAAAAGACCTTTAAAACCCGTAAAATACCGCATTTATGCATAAAGTACTAATTTTTGCCCTTTTTTCCCTTTGGTTCATAATTTTTAAAAGATTTATAGCCTATAATCTGCACCGACAAAAGCTCGATCAATATCCCAAATTTCAAGAAAATCGGTTCAAGCGTTCAGGCGTGATTCGGTATGCACTCAATTTGCCCATTTTTGGCCCCTTTCTTACTTTTTGGACATCTTTGGTTCAACTTTAGAAACGGAACACCTCCAATAGCCTAGATATTCAGACGTGATTGGCTAACAACAAACAAAAAAAACAGACTTACAGTAAGAATTATAATATATATTAGGATATTAGGATTAGGATAACCTGCACACAATTTGCGCGTTTTCAGCCCCTTTCCCCTTTTTGGATTCCTTTTGGCTCTACTTTAGAAACGCAATACCTCCAAAAGCTATTAGAAAAACTTAACCAAGAAAAGTACCTATTACTATTTTTTGCCCATTTCTCCCATTTTTTATCCCCTTTTGGCCAAAATTTTAAAGGATTTATAGCCTATAACCTGCACCGACAAAAGCCTGATCTATATGCCAAATTTCAAGAAAATCGGTCCAGGCGTTCAGGAGTGATTGGCTAACAAACAAACAAAAAAACAGACTTACAGCCAGCAATAAAAATGCAACAGCATAAATTTTAATGTGTTTATTTAAATTAAATAGTAATTCTTACAAAAAAATCTTAAAATTAATATTTAGTGGCGTAGCCCTTATTTTTATGACTTCTTGCAACCTAGAAGGCATAGAGTCGACTAAAGCTATTATGTGTTAATGGATATTTTCTCCCATTCACTTTTCAAAATTTCTTCTAATTGACTCTTATTTGACGGATGTTTCATCTTAACTTCCCGATCTAATAGCTCCCATAGATTTTCTATGGGGTTTAGAACGGGAGACTGTGATGGCCAATCCAAAACATTGACATCATTGTCGCTTAAAAGTTTCGAGCTAAGCGACTTGAGTGCTTTGGATCGTTATCCTCTTGGAATATGCTACCAGGAGGCATTTTTTCCCGCAGATGAGAAAGCATGTGTTCTCACAGGATTTCACAGTACTTCTTGGCGTCCATTTTTCCTTCGATTTGAGTTAAGGGACCTACCCTATCACGGGAAAACGCACCTGTAAATACGTGACGTAAAATCAATAATTTTTTTTAAACATATCGTGCCTTACCCCACACCATTATTGATCCGCCGCCATGTTTTACGGTTGGAAGTTGATATCTTGGAGAATATCTCTATCCAGGCGGTCTTCGAACAAAATGTATCCCATTGGAGCCAAACAAATTAAATTTGCTTTCATTGCTCCACAAGACTTTAGCCCATTGTTCATTTGACCAATCCTTGTAACGTTTTGCAAATTCCAGGCACTTCTTTTTATTGATTGCACTGATGAGAGGTTTCTTTGCGAGTCGTCTCGCATGCAAATTAGCCTCTTTCAATCTACGGCGAACAGTGTGAACGCCTATAGAGACTCCCATTTGCTCATTTGCGAAATTAACAACGTCCACTGCGGTCTTTCGTGGATCTATTTTTAACCAGCGCAATCATCTGGGGGTCTTGGCGAGAGTTTCCTTTCCACACTATTTCTCAAGGAAAATCGAGATTTATATATTAGGATATTAGGATTACTAACGCGCCAAATTCTGATTTCATTTTGTACAATCGAAAAAACGATTTCATTCACTTGAATATTCATAAAGAAAATGGCGAAAATTTCGCAGAAAAATTTTCAAATACTTGACCCATATTTACAAACAACTACGAATTCTTTATTTTGATGTTGTTGCCTCAGTTATTGTTAATATTTTTTTCTTGTTGTTGTTATATTACCTATAAAACTTTTTTTGTTTTGTTCTTTCTCAACTTTAACCCTTCACACGTAGTGGCACAAAGTGCAACAAAGTCTAGTTGAAAGTGTCGAAATGTGTTTGCACAGTGTTACGAGAGTTACGTGAACTGTGTACAGAATGAATGAAACACGGGTGTGAAGTCGACAAACAAACATTGTGTTGTGTTGTACACTTGCCAACTGAAAATTTTTAATGTGGGTCAATGTGTCACAACCAACAACATGGAAATATAAAGTGAGACAGAAGAATAAAAAATAAAACAAGTGCCATTAACGTACTAGTAGTATTGGTAACAGTACGTACTAAAAGTATTTTCATAAAGAGGAAAAAAGAAAAAAAAAAACAATCAAACCACCACCACTACCAATACCGTGGTAGGCAATACGAGTACGTTTTAAGGAACGTGAAAAGAATGAATGAAAATAGAAAATAGAAAAATAAATACAAAAAGAAACTCACTCACACATTGAAACAAACAAATTCACATTTAGACACTTACGAGTGAGTGTATTAAACAGGAGATGGTGGAGTACATTAGAGTGTCTTGTGAAATCGTTGGGTGTATTGCAACACTTGCAATAATTTCTGGGAGCCTGTTTTATATACAATATGGCAGCTACAAAAATGTTACCTTCTGTTGTTGTTTGTTTGTTCGTTTGTTTTTGTATTTGTTGTTGCTGGAATTGAATTGAAGTATTGCCAAGATGCAAGGTAAATTAAAGGAATACACTTGAAGAAATTTCTGATACGAGAAAAACGTTTTTATTGTTAAAACTGTTCCGCTCGAAATAACTTTCGCCTGCAAATGCAACGATTATACTAATCAAAGGTCCAATTTCAAAGGTCCAAACAGTTCGAATAAGCCGCATTGTCGATTCGATTAATGAATTTCTCACATATTAGTTGTGTTGAGACTGTAAACATTAAAGCATTAGGAAATAAACATTTTTGGTTGCTGGTGCGTTTTAACTATTTTTCGGATGCATTTTCAATCCCTCGAATTATAGTACAACCAACAACAAATTGCAGCGGACAGAGAAGTAAACAACCGAAAAACAAAGTGCAGCGTAAAAAAATAAAATAGTGGGCAGACAAATACCCAAGCAACAACTACTTTGTCTAGACAAATGTAAACAAGATACACAAACAAAAATGAAAACAAGTTGTTTACATTTTCGGATCTTTACCGAAGGATGCCGGTCATCCTCCTTCGAGAGCATTCATCACACTATTTATCCATCGATATAAAAGGCAAGACAAAGCAAGCAATAATGGAGTTGGAATTAAGTTAGTCGTGTGTGACAATGCCACTTTGGTTGCAGTGAGAATTCAATCAATTGTGTATGAAGACACAAGATCGAATTAGAAAACAATCAGTGTTGCGTGCAGACAAGTTGCGTGTGAAGATAACAGTTGTTAGTGTTACGTAAGCAGAAGTATAGTGCTTACAAGCAGGTTGTGAGCAAAAAAGAATAACGAACAAATGTTATTGCTTACAAAAAGGTTGTAGGCAGAAAAACATAACGAACAAGCACAAATTGTGTTAGTTATTGTTGTATACGTGGTACAAGTTCGAACAGGTGCACAAAAGTAGTGCGGACAATAAAGAATTGATTTAAAATAAAACACCAATTAATTTTTATTTTATATACAATCTACGAACACATATTTCTAACGTTTTTAAAAGGTAAAAACGTAACAATATGAACGAAAGCGGACAGTAAAAAAACGCTTACAAAATAATTCTCAACCTTCGTAGCTGGTGTTTCATAATTTTAACAAAAAAAACATCCCATTTTCATATCTCAATTTTAAAAATTGCAAGAGATCCACGAAATGAAAAAGATTTTTAAAAACCATTGCTTGTACCAACTTAAAAGCAAAGAGTATTTGTTACAGAAATTTCGGAAACGGAAACGATATTCTGTTGGATGAGTTTGATTCTCGCTTCTTGTGATTATTTCTAGGAACGTCACCAACACTTCATTGAAACTATTTCAATATATTGGTGATGAATTTTATTTAAGCCCTTTCGGGACGGCTGGAAGGTAAATATGGCAGTCAATTTGTGCATCACTGCGGCTGACGTCATATTAATACAACAGCAACTTACCGATCCTTAGTTGCTGATGCCGCACATAGACTTGTTCACTGACGCAGTATGATTAGTCGATTCGTAGTGGATAGTTGGAAAGTGAGGTACAGATGCGCTGTCACGAAAGGTTTATTAACATTAAATTATAAATAAATTTAATTTTTTTATTAATTTTCTTAATTTATACAATTCAAATTTAATGTTTGAACATTGCGTTGCGTTCTAACTGGCTATCGAAAGATAAATTTATATTACTTCCCAAAATATTTCGTATTTAATAATAATCGTCACCGCCACTCACAGAGGTAAAACTATAGCTTCAAAATACTTCCTAAGGCCTATGGACTATAAGACTTCAGTCGAATCAAGTTGAGGTTAGTGATCGTGTCCGTTATGGTAACAAGCATAGCATACATCTCTGAGAGTCAAGATAAGTCTGGGCATTGCTCTTTAAATCAAGTCTGATACCCAATTACATGGGCATAAAAAGCAATGAAGTTTCTTTTCATTTTGAGGAATACCCTAAATAGTGTACAATACAAAAGAGTCCGGCTACTAGTCTAGTCTGAGTCTATTTTAAAACGTGATATAGTATTCCCTCGATTTACATCGTAGAATGTTCCGAAAAAAGGCGACGTAGATCGAATTTCAAAGAATTCATATTAAATTTTTTTATATGGATTGAATTGCTTTTAAAAGGGAAGTCACTTGATTTTGTTTATAAACAACAGAGGCGACTTAAATCGTATAACGACGCAAATCGAAGTTTAAGGGAACAACATTTTTGATGACGTTAATCTAAACAATGTAAATCGGAACTATGTAAATCGAGGGAATACTGTATTTTCATAAAATAGTTATTTTCTCCCTGTGTATTATCATATTTGTGTGATACGAAATTATGTGGGATAATTTGTTAAAATTTTTGAGAAATGTAACTGCCATTATGGATCTCAAAAGGGCATTAGGTCATGTAAATAAAATGTTTGTACAGGTAATCCCCGACTTACGACCGGTCTAGCGAATGGTCGTAAATGCGAATAGTTATAAGTTGAACGGTTGTAATTCGGGGACTACCTGTATTGCAACATTTTGTTGCACTTAAACTATCGCTTGGCATACAAGTAGTGATAAGGAACACAGCTAAAATATTGGGGCCACATAAATGTGTATGTGTGTGTGTGTGTGGCAAAATTTAAAAAAGTACGTCATTTTGGATAAAAGGCTACAAATGGTTGTAAAATAATCGTACCAATGACTCAAGTGCTTGAGATACGAAATAGTTTTTTTGAAATAGAAATAGAAACCAAACACTTGTGCAATGTTAAGAAAAAATTTGAAAAATTTAAATTCAGTCATGCTGGTATTATTACGTTCAAATAAATAATTTCTTAGAAATTACGCTGTCATACTAAACAATTTTTTGCATATTTTTTTCCGTTTTTTGGTGAATTTTTAAATAAATTTAATTACTAACACAAAAGAATAAAACGAAGCAATAATTTTATAAAGTTCTGTGAAGTTATTTTCTGTTTTGTTTTGTGGTTTTTATTAGTCTGACATGACTTTTGTAACATTTACTGCAGCTGTGTTCCATTTCGAGTTAAGTTTTGTCTGCCGTAAAATCGTGCCAAAACTAACAAAAAAAAAAAAAAATTAATGTTTACTCACCCTATAATTCAGAACATCTGTTTCTGTTTCAGTTCTGATTTTTTTATTTTTCATTTTAATTTCGTCTGTTTCATTAAACAAGTCATCTGAACAACAGGTTGCCATTGCATTAGTTTTGAGATTCTTCTTAAAAAATGAAATGAAACTGAAACAATTCAATATTAAACTCGTGTCCATATGTTTCAAAAAATACGTTGAAGCATTCCAAATTCAATTCATTAGAATTATATTCGAGATATTTTTTTCATTTGTCCCATTTAAATACGAATTGCATTTAAAATTAACTCGGATTTTTTCTTTTTCCAAAGAAACGTGCCTTTTTTAACCCAAATTATTTAAGGTGTTCCAATTACAATTTTAAAATTACAAAATTGTTTTATAAATCAAAAAATAAATTTGAAAATATTTTTTCATTTGAATTGAAACAATAAAAATATTCGTAAAATTAAATTTTTACGAAATGTGTAATAAAATGTTTGTTTATTTTCAATTGAATATTTTTAGATTTGAATGCATCTGATTTAAGGCAAAAACAAAAAGACTGAAATTCAAATGCTACGTAAACACGCAGCACATTTACAGTGGCAGACATTTATGGCTAATCGTGTTCGCATTGTTTAATTAATCTTTAGAGCACAGGGTGAAATAATGTAGGACGTTCCTATCATAACAAGAGAGATACTCTACAGGCTTTTAATTGGGGATCGGTAGTTTGAATAACTACTTCCTATTACGAAAATGCAGTAATCAAGCTTCCAGGTAAGTTATTTGAGAGACGAATGAGCTGCAAAATTGGATTTATATTCCACAGAAGGCCGATAAGACATGGCAGCACTAGTAGTTAATGTTTGAGCGCAAAGAGCTAAATTTGTCAAAACAAAAAAAATGTTTCGTTGTCAATATTAAATTCATAATTTACTACAATTATATGTTCTGTTAGCCATGTGATCGATTTACTTCTAAAAAGTCTCTTTCAATTGCACTGCACTGTTATTATATATGAAATCTATTTAATAAAATTCATTTTAGAACACTTGATAGAATTTATTTTTATTTTTATTATTATTTTTTATTTTTTCCTCTTATTTCTGAACTCTATAAATATATCGTTAGAGCTTCCTATTTATTTAATAGTGCACTATAATAGAGTGACCAGATGAGGAGTGACCAGATACCGAAAAATAATGCTGGTGATTAATCACTATCAATTTGATTACAAAATTCTTTTACTATAAGGAGTCTGAGTATACATACATACATAATTGGCCATTACAACCCCTCAGTCAGGATTACGACCTAGCTTCTCACACCACTTATGTTGTGTGCGTTAATTTTATACATGAGTGGCGGGACCTACAGTTTAAAGTCGACTCCGAACGACAGATTTTTGAGAAGCTTTTCATGGCAATTTTTACTCTCAGAGTCTTTGCCAGAAATCTGCTGAGAGGAAGTCACCGAAGAAATATTTTTTCGTTTTGATGTCTGACCTGGGATTCGAACCCGGGCCTTTTTGTCTAATAAGCCAACACACTACCCACTAGACCACGGCGTCTGAGTATACTTCTGGGACAAATATTACATTTAGCTCACCTTAGACTTTAGGGAATAAAGACAATTGAAAGCGGTACAGAGTTGATAGTATTGCCAAGTGGCTTTTCGCTTATTGATGCTTTTACCTTTGATGTTAGAGTTTAAACGTGTAAATTCAAAGGTTATTTGAACAAAAATTGATCGAGTCTTTATAAAATTTTGTGCTAATTCATCTAATTGCTCTTGTAACTTGTTTTGTTGTTGCTTGTTTATCTTACTCTTATGCTTTATTCTCGAATAAATACAAAAGGACGATTTAGACTGTTACACAAATACATATCATGGGAACATATGATATCTAGAGAAAATACAGATAGCAATGTGACAGTCGTACGGTTTTCAGAAACATTTCAAAAGCCATTACACTTTACTACATCAAGGCTGCATTCATTATACTACATATGTTTTGTATTGTGTTTACTGATTGTGTGAATGCGAAAAAATTGATCTAAATACTGTAACTCGTAACGTTAGGTTTGAGTACATTTTGGAATTCGTAACAATTTCTAATAATGTTCAACCCTGTTCAACAAACTGTTTGTAATATCGCTATACAGTAGATCTAGACATCGATTTTTATGATCTCTAAGTCCGAAGTCGCCGTGTTCTAGTGGGTAGTGTGTTGGCTTATTAGACAAAAGGCCTGGGTTCGAATCCCAGGTCAGACATCAAAACGAAAAATATTTCTTCGGCAACTTCCTCTTAGCAGATTTCTGGCAAAGATTTTGAGAGTTAAAATTGCCATGAAAAGCTTCTCCAAAATCTGTCGTTCGAAGTCGACTTTAAACTGTAGGTCCCGCCACTCTTGTATAAAATTAACGCACACAGCATAAGTGGTGTAAGAAGCTAGGTCGTAATTCTGACTGAAGGGTTGTAATGGCCAATTATGTATGTATGTAAGTCCAATGATGAGACAAAAGTTATCGGACCATGTAAAGTAACATTTACGTGCAAATCGAAAGCTTTTCGAAGCCTTCAGGTCTAAGGAACGACAGCTATGGCTCCATAATAAATAAATACAATTGCATATTATCATTGCCAAGTGGAGAAACATTTGAAATGTATGATTCAGTGATCATGCCATTGTAAATAATGAATGGCAGCCTGGCTGGACTTGGCTGGATTGTCCAACTTTTTTGATGCTTGTCCAAGTTCAAGCTAAAATTTAAATTCACCAGCCAAATAGACATTTGTTAGTACATTGCATTAACTTGGCCAATAATTTTCATGTTATCTTTGTCAAATCATGTTAGCGAATACTGATTTGTACATTCGTTATACAACTAAGTTATGATTTCCCTCTTCTATTATCAACAGTTGAACAGCTGATGTCATAAATATTAAATAAATATTATTGCGAGGGATGGTCAATTTCTTCACGTACTCCTTTTTTTTTTTTGTACACGAAAATGGATATTTTTTTACCAATGTCCACTGTTTTGCGAATCGGCACCAACCTAGCACCAACATTCCTTAAGCTGGAGGTCCACACCACGCGTTTTCGCGTCAAAGCGTTGCGTGCGTTTTAACCGTTCTACGCTTCAAGTTACATGCAACGCTTTTTACGCGCCAATGTTTATTTTGATCAGCTGTTAACAAAATATAAACATTTGATTGAAAATACTTGAAATTCGTACAAAAATGGCAAATGAAATTGAAATTTTTAAAGCATTAATTGAGTTTCTGAATATATTAAAAGAAAAAAATTTATTCCTATAAACAAGCGAGCTTTTTTTATATAGGACTTCATGTTTTTTCACAGCTTCGATTAATTTTTCCTCTATTGTTCTTTGAAAAATTAAGTAAATTAAAACAAAATAATTTGTCAAAGTCAGCTGTTTTGTACGCGCGCCGCTTGTGATGCTTACAAAAGTAGAAAGTAGGTTAACTTTACGCGTTCTATGCGTTATGGCATCCTAAGCTTTTGCGCTTGTAACTTGCACCATATAAGTACATTAATTTTACTTTTTTGACAGCCGTGTCGAATGCGAAAACGCGTAGAACGCGTGGTGTGGACCTCCGCCTTTAACTCTGAAATTTATTGTGAAATTTTTATCTTCTCCATTAAAATAGTCAAGATCTCTAATGTTTAAAATTCTGCATAGCCTTCCGCTATATTTCGTTTCACTAAATTAACCAAAAATCTTTTTTGTTTCACCTGGTCACCTTTTTGACAATTTCTGCACTTATTTATAAAATTGTTAACTGAACAACAAAAACAACAACAAAAAACTAGGTATATTTCACAAAATAAATTGTATACATATTTACGTGAATATTTTTTTATACGTTTTTCATTGCATATTATGCATACGATACGATACGATACAGATTTTCGAATGTGATGTATGTGAATATAGTGTGTGCATGTGTGCAAATGGTTTCTGTACATAAAAATAAATTCATAGATATAATGAATGTACTTGAAGTTGAATATGTTGTTGTTGTTGTTGTTTTTATTTTTCAATCGTTTATTTGTCGTCCGTTCAGTTGGTAAATGACAATGTCGCACCGAAAATAGAGATGCGATGCACACAGTGTGTAGAAAAAATAGAACAACAATATAAAATTGATGCACAAATTTGTAAGAGAAAAAAAAAAAAAGAACAACAACAAAAACAACAATAAAAGTAAGTGCAACAAATAAATATTTTTGTTTTTTTTTTTCATTTAATGGATGTACGAGCATGTTTTCTTTGCGAATTTAAAATAATGTGACAATGACACAATTTTTATGTTTATTTAAGCAAAAACTAACGAAAATTTTTTTTTATTTGTTTTTATTTTTTTTTGTGAAGCATTAAACGCATCGTATCTGAAAATGTAAATTAAAGATAGAAAAATGCAACGGAAAATATTGAAAAAAATAGGGCCAAACAACAGTTTTCGACAAAATGATAACAAAATTATGCGAATAATAGTGATTTTTAAATTTTTAAAACTTTAAATGTGGCCTAACACCAAACAATTTTGTTCACTAATAATAATCTTAAGAAAATAAAATTCTTTCAGAGCATAACAGAATAAAATAAAAATAAAAAACAACAATAACAACAAGTAAATTTCATATAGGTTAGAGGACGTGCACCTGTCACCAGCCGATCAAGACAAGCACAGTACCCGGAGGTCGAAATTGACCCATTGCACAAATTACATATAAGAATAGTTTGAAACGTGAATCAAATTACAACAGCAAAACCCCACAGGAAAGTCACAAAATATAGACAAATCCAGAGAAAGTTCTAGCCATTACGACCATCAAAATAAATGAAACATCAATAAAGCAAAAAATATCATGGCGCAGGCCAAAACGAAGATGGTACAGGCCAAAACGAAGATGGCGCAGGCCAAAACGAAGATGGCGCAGGCCAAAACGAAGATGGCACAGGCAAAAAGGAAGATGGCGCAGGCCAAAACGAAGATGGCGCAGGCCAAAACGAAGATGGCGCAGGCCAAAACGAAGATGACGCAGGCCAAAACGAAGATGGCGCAGGCCAAAACAAAGATGGCGCGGGCCAGAACGAAGATAGCGCCGTCTAAAAAAATTCGGCGCCGGCAAAAAAAAGTTGGCGCAGTCAAAAATAATTCGACGCCGGTCAAAAAGAATTTGACGCCGTCAAAACGAATATGGCCAAAACGAATATGGCCAAAACGGATATGGCAAAAACGACTATGGCCACAACGAATATGGCCACAACGAATATGGCCAAAACGAATATGACCAAAACGAATGTGGGCTAAACGAATGTGGCCAAAACGAAAATGGCCAAAACGAAGATGGCCAAAACGGATATGGCCAAAACGGATATGGCCAAAGCGAATATGGCCAAAACGAATATGGCCAAAACGAGGAGGGAAAGAGAGAAATCCACAAAACTCCATCGATCTAGAGCTTCCTAGGAATACAACCTATCTTCTTGCACCATGCGTTGTTGTGTGTGTTAATTTTTTTCCATCAGCAATGCCGGAAGTTGTCTCGAGCTATTTCGAATTTTTTTAGTCCCAACAGAGACAAAAATTGAAACACAACTCTCCAAGGTGGAGTTGATTTGTGTTTACCACAACGTTATCCACGGACTAAGCTACAATTAACATTTTCTCAGTATTATTTTTTATGGCCAGCATTTTTTTGTTTTTGTTTTGTTCAGCTTTTTAAAACCCAATGTCCAACTTTTTATGAATCGGAATCTGGCAACCCTTGGTTTGATCCACGAACTTTTGTCTTATCAGTTAATATTGTACCTACCAGAGATTAGTAATGAATCGTTTTTCCGCTACTCATAAGTACTCCTGCAATTATGATTATAAGTGAATCAAGAGAATTGAATTGAATTCATTCGTACTCGCTACAATATTGATTTATAAGTATAAGTAGCAATGAGTATGAGTATGACGTTGACATCAAACTCACAACATTCGAAATATGTTTGATATATACGTCTACTGATTCTGATTCATAAATTTAGAAAAATACTTATAATACTTATAGGTGATTCGAGTAGCTTGAATCATTCATTAAAATTTACAGCCTTTGTTGTAGTTGCATATACAAACAAAGAAGAAAGGAAAGACAAAGACAAAAAGCAAAGCATACACTCAATTTTCTTGTGAATATTATAGTGCTCGTATGCGAATCATACTTATTTTATGCTTCGTGTAAATGTTAAGTAGAGACGAAA
Organism: Sarcophaga peregrina; assembly: GCA_014635995.1. Classification (NCBI taxonomy): domain Eukaryota; kingdom Metazoa; phylum Arthropoda; class Insecta; order Diptera; family Sarcophagidae; genus Sarcophaga; species Sarcophaga peregrina. Next base: position 113,832,267 of record CM025789.1, read on the forward strand.
TGAAGTCAATAACATCATGCGTATTTTTAAGTATGAACACGATGAATACTTCCAACTTTAAGTATGAGTAGTATGAGTATCATATTAAAATAAGTTTGAATGCGTATAAGTATCAGAAATTATAAGTATGACTCGAATCTACTCATTGTTTTGAATACTCGTTGCTGATCTCTGATACCTACTAGACTATGGCGAATATCCTCTCACAACCAATCATAACACAAGAGAGTAGTATTTGCCACTCAAATTTCTCGGATCCTAAAACAAAGCCTTTGGGAATAGCGATGATATTCCAACACAATTCTCTGTATGAGTAGACGAGAGCTTTTAAGTGTTTGTCGTAAAACCGAAAAACAAAAATAAAATCGCTTGCTATCATGATTAACACTTTTCTTATTGAATTCAACCGCATTCTAAAATAAGAGGAATAACGTCTTTGAACTGAACTTGTTGATGAATTATTTCCATGAATTATTTTCGTTCTGCCTCACATGCATTAATTCTAGGAATGTCTTATGGGTTTAGCAGGGCTTTACGTGTTGTAATGTCACACATCTTGTTACTCTTTTTTTTATTATTATTGTTATTATTACTACAGTCCAATACAGTCAGTAATAATAGTAATAATAAAAAAAAACCAATTAATTTTTATTGTCAATTCCAATGAAATGAATCCAACATGAGGTCAGGGCTCAGAAAACAGAAAAACAATTCTAAAGATTTGACATTTAAAATGTATTTTTATTTTCAATTTATACCTTTAATCCTATTTTATTTTTTATTTTATTTGTTTTTAATTCTTAATCATAAAAAAAAAACGTAATTGATGGAGAGAATCATAAAATAATTTCAATTAAATGAAAACGAATGACAATAAATATTAAAATTCTTACAGTGGTAGAGCGTTGCCATTGAAAGGAGAACAAAAGCGAACCAAGAAATTGGCAAGTACAAGTACAAGCAAAAGTTCAATAACCCCATCACATGACAGATGGGCCTAAAGTCAGGCATTATTGAAGGAATACAAACAATAACAAGAGAAAATTCCTGAATTCTTTACAGGCTCATTAGACGCAATTCCTAGAAAGTAAACAAAACACAACCAAAAGGGAGCTCCTTCACATTCCTGCAAGGGAAAAACCGCAAATTTAAGGCAACAGCAACAAAATAATAGAGACGGTATTTTTAAATACAAAAACTTACTCAACAGAGACAGGGTGAATGAAGGAAAGTGTGTACAAAAGGCTACACACAGTAAAGCCAAGTCGGTTGCACTTTTCAATATCTGGCTACTTTCCATCAACGCACGCTAGCAAGAGTTTGTTGGACACAGGAAGAAAGCTCACTTACATCAATTTATGAGCAATTAAAGTGTCAGAAATAAGAGAGAGTCAGAGAGAAAAAGAGTCATCAAATACATCAAATTCGAGAGTATGTGCAGATGTATAGGCACAAGTGTTAAACTGTGTTAATAGATGGGGAATGACCGCTTTGCAACAGCAAACAAATAAAAAAACTTCATTCAGTGGTGAATAAAAGTTAAGAATCTCTAGAATAATTCGCACTTTTTGAAAATGAACAAATACCAGGTCTTTTCAATTTGAGTTTAGTTTCTAATCGTACTTTCTTTCCAATTGAAAAAATTCAATTTCCTGAAATATTTTTCTCATTGTAATGTATTGTGCATGAAGATCGCCGTGGTCTAATGGGTAGGGTGTTGGCTTTTTAGACGAAAGGCCCGTAGTTCGAATCCCAGGTCAGACATAAAAACGAAAAAATATTTCTTCAGCGACTTCCTCTCAGCAGGTTTCTGGCAAAGACTCTGAGAATAAAAATTGCCATGAAAAGCTTCTCAAAAATCTGTCGTTCGGAGTCGACTTTAAACTGTAGGTTCCGCCGCTCATGTATAAAATTAACCCGCACAGCATAAGTGGTGTGAGAAGCTAGGTTGTAATCCTGACTGAAGGGTTGTAATGGTCAATTATGTATGTATGTGTGTAATGTATTGTGCATACAATTTAAATATTTTTGTTCTTCACTGTCCGTACAAGAAAATTTAACTTTATAGGGAAAACATTTAAATACTACACTGGAGTTCATTAATCTCTCTCTCTCTCTCTTTTAAGCGCAAATGCATTTATACAAATACGTATGTACGTGCATAACTAAAACAAAAATTTTATAAATGATCTCTCTCGTTATCAACAAACTCATCATACTCACACACTCACACCTTACGAGTATGTGCCGAACAATCCAGCAGTAAAAAAGGAAATAAAAGGATGAACTCTTACTCCCCCTAATTCAAAAACAAATAGAACAACAACTCTATTATGTACAGCCATCGGCACAAAGAGAACTTGATAAAAAAAATATCATTGTGAGAGACATGTGTTAACTCAGAGAAAATTGTTAGTAACATTTTCAAGTTTAACCTACTACTTTCATCTGTAACCTAATAATATGTATATCTAGTGCAGTCTTGTGCAGCACCAAATCCCTAAAAACAGGGTATTTAATTTGAAAAATATTCTGCGAAAAAAAACCGAGATCATTTTCATTGTTATTAGTGAATCTCATTAGAAAATAGTGAATCTCACTGTAATTTTTCTTTGGGTGTGTAATTTAAACATGAAAAAAAAGGACAAGAACCTACTTCACTGAAAGCTGACAACCAACTGAGTGCATTTTTACGCTCTTTTTAACGAACATTGTTAATGTTCGTGGCCTATGTGTGTAAAAAGTCGAAGATGATCTTCCCCTGATGGACATTGATGCTAGAAGGTTATATGTTTGCTTTGCTTGCTGTCTTTGTCTTTCCTTTTTTTGTTTGCACAGGTCAACAACAACTAAGACTGCAAATTTTTATGAATGATTCGAGTGACTAGAATATTTTTCTAAATTTCGAATGTTCTGAGTTTGATGTCAACGTTGTACTCATACCCATTACAACATGTACTTATAAATCAATGTTGTTGCATGTACGAATGAATCAGAGTAGTTGAATTTCAATACAGTTGACTCACTCATACTCAAAATAAAATTACATGAGTACCTATGAGTAGAGAAATAAGGATTCATTGCTGATCTCCGATAATAATATTTGTCCACAGTTATTGGTGAAAATTGTGTCGTTTCTGTTAACAGCAGCATCTCGCTCAATTAATTTTTAACTCTCTGATCGCATTTAACTGATGATTCGAATGTTTATTTCTCCTTGATCTGTCAAAGGTGGATCTGTAGTCGACAAACAGGTCTCAATCTACCTTGAATCTTTGCTAGGATTTGCCACAATATACGTGCATACATACATAAATACGTGGTCAATGTCCAATTTAACAGGTCTAAAGCAATTATTTGCAGCCTTAAGATTGGATTTAACAGTTTTAAGATCATCAGGCAAAGTCTGAGCTCGAATGCAGATTGACGTTGAGTAATACCTGCAGCTCCGTCAAGGTAGCAGTGGACCACTCCGAAACTTATCATGCGACCTCTTTAATTTCTTCATGGAGAGTATTCTGCGAAAGGCAGGAGTGCATCGCAATGGCACTATGTTTCAGAAAAGTTTCGAATTTCTTGCGTACGCTGACGACATCGACATCATAGGGTGTACCAACCGTGATGTTACTATTGTCTTTAGTGCTATTGAACGGGAGTCTAAGAAGATGGGACTGGCAGTAAATGAGGGCAAAACAAAGCAAATGTTATGGACAAGTAGAGACGTGCGGCGTATTTATTTTCAGATTACGTTTAATGACTACACTTTTGATGCAGTCAAGAAATTTATTTATCTTGGCTCCGCCGTTACCACCAAAAATTATATCAATCTGGAGATCAAAACCAACAGGTGTTACTATGGTCTCAATAGACAATTCAGTAGCAGAGACCTCTCTCGTGCGACAAAACTAATATTCTACAAGACGCTCATCCTACCCGCCCTTATTTATAACGCAGAGGCATGACCCCAATTAATTAGTGATGCAGCAGCCTTAAGAGTATTCGAGAGAAGTGTCCTACGTAAGATCTTCGGTCCTGTGCGTGTTGACGATCCAACAGTGAGCCTCAACGACATAGACGCCCCGTATTAATATCCAACGACTCCGCTGGCTCGGCATAGCGTTCTTATGAAGGAGGATGCTCCGACGAGACGAGTATTTGATGCGGGGACTTGCGGAAGTCGGCGAAAAGGACGACCTTGTATCCCTGTCATCGATTGGTGTAACGAACTGGTGCAGGCGAGCAAGAAGCAAAGGCGAAATCCGTTAGTCGGGTAAGTCCAGTAAGTTAAATAAGTTAGATCATCAGGAATGCTAAAATGTCTGAACAGGCACTGCAATGCTACCACCTTAAAAATTTCATTTGTATTGCGGACATAACCTAAAGTGCCGACCTTCAGTTTTCTTAGACGATGTTGTACTGTCAAATCGTGAATTACGAACCTTAAAGTACTAATGGTGGGCTACTTATCCAATTTAACCTACATTACGGTGGTATTTAGTATAAAATGCGCCGTACAAAACTACTTTATTGACTAAACGATAAACAGAAAACGGTCCAAAAGGAGAGAATTTTTGGGCAAATTATTGAAAAGTTTTTGAACAACAAAAGGCAAGCAGCAGCAGCAGCAGCAAACACCACCGCAACTATTGTGAAACTTATAATTGGAAAAGTTTATCAAACACTGGAAAATGCTGCTGCAAAAGAGAAGAGAAAACAACGAGAAGAATTCAAATAAGAAATGAAAACAAATGAAAACAAAAGAAAATAAATGAAACGAAAAAACAAAACAAAAAAAAATAAAATAATTAAAATAGGCCTTCAGTTACATGTGAAGACGGACGGAAAATGCCTACAACAGAACCAGCAAAAATAAACAATAAAATACCAAAACCAATAAATAGAGAAGAATGAAGAAAAGAGGGCAATAAAATAAATATGTATTATAAATAAAAGCTGACATCATTTCAGTGAACAAAGCAAAAAAAAAAAAATTATTTTTAAAAGGGAATTTGAGTACCTTTTTATGTGAATCTACTACGTAATACATACGTACGTACATATAAAGCAGGCACACAATTTCACGGGGACATACAAAAATTAATGGACACCATAAATGTCTTTGAACCCTTTAATTTGTGATAATGATGACGACGACGACGTCGACAATGATGATGATAATGACGTTTCTATTATCTTTATAATATTGTGAGCTTTTATGAGCTTAAAACTGTGTATCGTTTGTTTCCCCTTTAGTCGTTGGGTCGTCGTTAATTCTGTTGTCGTTTTATCGGCTTTTGGTGCGTGAGGTAGAGAGGTTAATTGAATGATGCGTACAATTGCCACCAAAACAACTATGAAATTCGTGTATATCCTACACATTCATTTATGCACAACTACATCCATACAACGAAACATATGGATGTCCATATATGTATGTGTAAAGAAAAAGAGTGTCGTTATAGAGTATTTACATATGTGTATGCACATATTTGGGTTTGAAAAGGTTCGTCATTAATTCGTTGCTTTTGTTATTGCTATTGTTGTCGTTGCCGTTGTCGTTTTTGTTATTCTTCTATGACGACGATTTTGTTTACGAATGCCTCATAAGCCATTGGCCTTCAAAAAATTTTAGTTTTGTGGATTCCGTATCACAATACGTAACCCACAACACCACTAACAACGAAACTAAGCCTATTTAAACAAATATGACCAGCCATTGCTCATATTTCTCGTATCATTAGAATATTTAATGCTTCTTCTTGTTTTTTTTTTTGTTGCTATTGTTGTTGATGAATTCTATTTTTATAGAAAATTTTATTATTATCGATATTGTTGTTGTTGTTGTTGTATTCATTATTTAATTTTAGTTTTTTTAGGATTTATCAACATGTCAGCGAAAGAGCGAGGAGAAGAACAATTAACTGCTTGATCTTCATACAAGAGCAGTGAACTTTATATACAGATCTCCCTCGTATAACGCAGTATTCCGAGAATGCGTTTTCGATAGAACGCCATTTGAAAAATAAAAAACAGTTTCATTACAACGCGATTTTCCGAAGTGTATAACGCGAAATGACAAATTACAGAATTGTGGAAGACATTTTCATTTTTAAACTTTTTTGAAATAGTTGTATAATCTATTAACACTAAACCTACCGAAAGGGGTTCAAATGACCCTTAGGGTATTTAAGGTAGATTACACATACAATTTCTCGGTAAAGAAAAAATTAACAAGAAAGGCGTAAATCTTGGAAAACACATTCGATGTATTTTGTATAAAAGTCGTAAAGAATTTCAAAACGGGTCACTTGACCCATCTATGGTAGGTTTAGTGTTAAAGAATTAAATCAGTTTACTTTAAACAGATCTTAGGCAAAGCTGTGGGCGGAAAGTGTTTTAAAAGACAGTGTGGTACCACCATTGAATATTGAAATTAGTCGGATATTAAAAGTGGGCCACCGTTTTAGTGGAGAGATGAGAGTATTGAAAGCTCTGCTAACGTCAAAAAGAATCCACTAGGCCATAACAATGGAATAGAAAACTAACAAAGAAATGTCTCTCACCAATGTCCCTCAAGGGAAGATCATTTTCGTCTTCTTATACACACTCAGGGCACGAACATTAACAATGTTAGATAGAAAGAGGATAAATATGCATTCAGTTGGTTGTCAATTTTTAGTGAAGCAGGTTCTCATCGCTTCTTTTTTAATTTTTTGTTCTTTTTTTGTATAACAATCATACACTCAAATAAAAATTACAGTAAGATTCACTATTTTCTAATGATATTCACTAATACCAATGAGAAATGATCTCCATTTTTGGAAGAAGTTAAATACACAGTCTTATAATTGGCCATTATAACCCTTCAGTCTGGATTATTGACCTAGTTTTTCACACTACTTATGTTGTGTGTGTTAATTTTATACGTAAGTAGTGGGATCTACAGTTTAAAATCGACTCCGAACGACATATTTTTGGCAGAAATCTGTTGACAGGCAGTCGCCGAAGAACTATCAATTAAGCTCAGCAAAATGATCGCATGTGGGAGTAGGACACTGCAGAAGTGATTACGGGAACGACAGATTTCTAAGAAAAACTTTTTATGGCAGGTTTTATTTACTCTCAGAGTTTTTGTCAGAAATCTGCAGAGAGGAAATCGCCGAGGAAATACTTTTTGTATTTTGTTTTGATGTCTGGCCCGGGTAGGTTACCCTTGAAAATATTACTAACAATTTTCTTCCGGGTTATACACATGCCTCTCACACATACACTCACATTTTTATCATGTTCCCTTTTGTGACGACGTTTGATTACAATAACAAAAATTAATAGATAAAATTAATCGAAAATAAAGGAAGGACTAGCGATTTTCACGATGATATTCAAGCTAGTTTTACGTACGTTGGAATCCTTCAGTCAGGATTACGATTTATGTTAACTTCATACATGAGTGGCAGGACATACAGTCTAAAGTCGAGGTAGTTTTGCATTAAGCAATTAAGGTCTGTGACAGCTTAACGAACAAATGGATCTGCCTGAGAATTTATCACAGTGTCAACATAGTTTCGATTATCGGTTTTATTGTCAACTATATCTTTTTGGACGTCGTTTTAGCTAGAAATTGTGGTCGTATTCTGTTTCAGCACATAAATGCAATGAAGTTATTCCATGTACATGGCTCCATGGAACATGTTTTTCAAGTTCAATTGGTTTCATTTCACTGAGGAAATAATAACAAAAGAAATAGTGTGCTAATTACATATCCGGATCCAGTTATCGTCTGAGAATGTTTGAGAAAAAAAAAATGAATTTTAGCCGCTTAAAACATTTACTTTATGATGTCATAAGTAGCAGTAATAGTAGTAGTAATCTTAACAGTCACTCCATACCTTTTGAATCAATGTCATAAACACTCACCTACAGTCCTCTAGAGATCTAGAGATAGTTCTGAATATCTCTTCACATACAAATCCAAAAAGATAATCACATACATACCTGAAAATACAAAAAAAAAAAGAAAAGAGGAAATTAATTATTGAGATAAAAATCAATTAAATGAAATAAATATTCAAATTCATAATAGAATAGCCTTTTACCCTAGCAGAAAAAGGGAATTTTGTTTACAAACTACCATCTGTTTAGGCAGATTTTTTATTTTTATTTCTTGTTTTATATTGAATATTTTCTTTTCTCCTATAAATGTGTGTCTATTATTTACATTTTCTCAGTCAAACTCTACAGGAGACAGTGATGGCTGTCAACTTTTGGGACACTAAACACGTGAAGGCATATGAAGCATGTTATAGAAAGCAAACTCAAACATTTTAAAGAAAAATAAATACTCTTTCAGATTTCGATCATTATTGAATAAAATTTGCAATTCCCTGGTTAACCTTGTTTTTAATGTCCGAATGATATACCAGAGCGATATTTCAGTACGTTCCGTTGGAATTATTTTTTAAATGTAACACCTCATGTATTCCGGAATTGAAACAACATAATTTCTTCATTTAAAATCATATTGAACATGGATTAGGCGGTGTACTTGATGTATTCAGTAACACTTTATTCCCGATTAAATAATTTTTAAAGGATCGCTCAATTCAAGCATTTCAATATCCTATTTCAATATTCATATTGTTACGAGAGTGGAAATGGTGTTGTTAAAATAATAAACAAAAGCTCCAAAAACAACACAATATACTGGATCATGCATAAAATGATCAACAACAACTAATCTACCTGCTCGAATGTAAACAAGAAACAACAAAAAATAAGAATAGGTTGTTTACATTTTTAAATTGTTCCCGAAGGACGTCATCGTCCTTCAAGGGCAATCATCACACTGATGAACACAGAATATACAGAATGGAAAGCAGTGACGTTTGACAAACGCTCTTAACATAATTTGACATAATTTTTTAGAGGGAGACAAAAATGTATTATACGTTTTGCAAAGCAAATGTGTTAGAAGCAACAGATATACAGAGTGAAAACTGGTGGATAAAGTTGAAAAATTAAATGTAAACAAACATTGATTTTGTGTTAAAAAAGGGAAAAATTTTGAATATTTTTTAATTTCTTCAATGAAAAGTTTAAAGATTCTTAAATATTTAATTATTAATCGAAATGTATGTAGTTTTTGGTCGTAATGAATATAGTTTCTTGTGCAAAAGGTAAGTAAGAAACTAAATATATCCAGATCAAATAAGTCATATTACTCATAAAATTTTTTTCTTGCAGAACTTTGTGTATATTACCTAGTATTTATTAATTTCTTGAATGAAAAAGTTAAATATCGGTAATTTTTTTTATTACTAATCGAACTCCTAGCAATTTCTCTTCACAATGAAACAAAATTTCGTGTGTAAATGATAAGTAAAAATAAAAATATAACAAAATATATTCTCATAACTTTTTGTTTCAGGAGTTTGTGAATATACCTCTCAATTGGTGAAATACTAAGTTAGTGACAATTGATGAAAGGTGTCCCCAAATACATTAGTTCTGTATTACGTTTCCCCAATACAACAGTTCATTTCCTTTCAAAAATATTCTATTATTCTACAAAAATATCATAAATTTCTACCAAATTAGAAAATAAAAACCCACCCTAAAAATTGACTAACATAAATAAACAAAACATAAATAATCAGACAGGGACAGAAATACTTTTTGGTAATATTTGCTGTCCCTTTCACAAAAATTATGTAAACGTCAAACTTTCGTTTCCATTCTGTGCATATTCTGTGCTGATGAATGATGATGAATTAAGCTAGTCGTGTATAACAACATTGCGTTGGTTGAAGTGATAAATCAATCGGTTGTGTGCAGACAAGTTGCGTCTGAAGAAAGGAAAGCCGTTGTTAGTGTTGTGCTTACAAAAAAGGTTGTGAGCGAGGAATAACTAACAAGTGTTGTTGCTTACAAAAAGGTTGTAAGCAGAGGATTATCACGAACAAACACATATTGCGAAAATTATCGTTGTATACGTAGAATAAGCTGGAACAGTGGCACAAAAGTTGTGCAAATAATAAAGAATTCATTAAAATTAAACACAAATTTATTTTTACTTTATATGCAATCTACGAACTCATATTTTTAACGTTTTTAAAAGGATAAAAACGTAACAATATTTACAGGAATGTTTAACGAATAAATTTATTCCAATTGAATCCATACAATATTGAACTTCAATTCAAAACGTAACGAATCGTTGAGTGTTTTACATATGTCCTTCAGATTTTTGACTTAAAATCTTATAAGCTGGCAAATTCGTCTAGAGGATATTCAGATAATCTTCCTTTCTCATTATTCCTTCTATGGATTAATTTAGCACCACCGTGCATCACGATTTGTTTAACTTGATGACGTTGAAGATTTTCATATGGACAATGCCAAAAATATTCTTTCCCATCTAACAGGATGGACCAAATAACATATTTCCAGTCTCCCTTACTCCAACTTCTATAATCTTTACAAAATTGTAAACGTGCCTTTGCATTCCTTGTTTGAAAAAGCTCTATTACCCATCAGTCGTCCAATATGTGGACCATCGGTGCCGGTGAGCAATCTGGGACGTCCATTTCCTGAACATTTGGAGGCCAAATTTAGTCTTTTGTGAACGCATAAAATTTTTTTAAAAGGTTATAAAACTTTAGAAAATATTTTCATATTTCCGGCAAGCAAAATTATCATTTACATAAATAAGTGTCACCCTAATGTACATGCATAAGTAATCCTAATAAATTAACGGTTTTCTTTTTGGCAAGAAAATTGTTCACCCAGTAATGTATGCTTTAAATGGCGTACTCCATATATACTCCCTATAATTTGGTGAAATTGCCATGAAAGGAAACAAAGGCAAGGAAAACAAAAATAATGACAAAAACAACATGAGAAAATAAAAGAAAATAGACTGCCATTATTCATGAATGAAAACGAAGTAATTGTTGTTTCTTCCCCACCCACCTCTTTTTCGCCGTTTGTATGAAGAAAACAACATAATGAGGGCGGTTTGTGTACTGACATGTTAATTTATGTTGTTTACTGCGTTAAAAACAATAATAACAACAACTAACTAAAAACTAAGATTATTAATAACAAAAATTGGAAGTTGTTTTATTTATTGTGGTTCGTTGAAAAAGTTAAAAAATTAAATAAATAAACGAGAAGAAACAAAACAATATCAGCCCTTAAACAATTTAAAACAACTACTTAAACATGGCCTTTACCATAGTCTAACGGATACTCATAAAAGAGTATAATTTAAATCAAAAAAAAAAGAGAAAAAAAATTGTTTCCTTATTCCCCAGCATCCTACCATAATCACCACTTAACAGGGAAATGTGGTAAGTAATTCGTTCGTAATGAAGTAAATAAAAATAGACGCCCGAAGTGAAGGTGAATAAACCAAAATCAACAAAGAATTACAAAAAATTATTTACAGTATGATGCTAAAAATAAGGAACAGCTGTGGATACAAGAACGCAAAGCAAATAAAAACAAATACTACCACAATAAATGTTCAATATTAACCACTATTAACACGCACACAGTCATACGCACACAGTCATACACTGGAAAAAATTCTACCACATAATGGAAAATGAATAAAATTTAATATTTTCAGTTTAGTGTTGAAAACATTTGAAAGAATCAATTCTATTCTAATCGAAAATAATCAAAAAATGCAAAATGGGTCTCTATCCATGGTTACTATCAATCTAGTGGTTACTATATTGCCATGAGTTTTGTTATGTTGAAAAAAATCTTTCTATCGGCGATCGCCTTTGATCAATCTACTAAGAATAAACTGATTGTAAAAAGTTACTCAAATATAGTAGCGTGCGGGGAAAAAATCCAACTCGATGCCATATAATGTTGAACACCATGTCTTATTTTTATTTACAGAATCTTGTTTATTTACAGAATTGTTGTGAATATCTTTGATTTGGGGGCCGACGAATCAGTCAAATAAGTTAAACTTTGATTCGTCGCTCCACAAAACTTTGGCCCCCTGTTTTTTTGACCAATACGGATGCCGTTTAGCAAAGTCAATCGTTTTCTATTTTTTCTTATTAACTATACTTAAAAGTGGCTTTTTGGCTGGTCTTCTAGCTAATAAACTTGCCTCTCTTAACCGGTTTCTGGCTATATGGACATCAATGGAAACCCTTAATTGCTCGTTTGCATAATTATTAACAGCTACTGCCGTTTTCCAAGGGTCAACTTTTACTACTTTTACCATTTGACAGTATTGGTGGGTAGTAAATTTACGAAGTCGACCACTTCCTGGCTTTTTTTTAACTTTATTTGCTTGTCGGCATCGCTTTGAAATCCTAGAAACCGTTGATTTGTTCATATTAAATTGATGAGCAACTCCATTCATAATAAATTAGCCTCTCTTAATCGATTTATGGCTGTATAGACGCTAATGGAAACCCCTAATTGCTCGTTTGCATACTGCCGCTTTCCGATAATCAACTTTTACTATCTCTACCATTTGACCACTTCCTGGCTTCTTTCCATGTTATTTGCCTTACGATATCGCTATGAAATCCAACAAACCGGTGATTTGTTCATATTAAATTGATGAGCAATTACATTCATTGATTTGCCTTCTTCCAAAATCATTAAAATTGCAAATTTGCTATCTGCTGACAACTGTTTCTATTTTAATATCCACAATTTGCAAATTTTTCATTGAAATTTTATTTTAACTAAAATTTGTTCACTTTTTTCATAAATCTAAAAAAATTAAGTAGAAAGAGAAGCAACCAACGCTTACTGATGCTTTTTAATAAAATTTAAAAATTAAGGAATTAAATGAAGGAAAAATGGAGTAGAACTGGATAAAGTTATAAGTTTCGAACTTCGAATATCATATGACACAGTATTGCATTTTTATTTCTCGCCACAGTATGTACGTCATTCGAAGTTGATATTGAACTAACTATACATTCCATCGTTTCTGGATAATATGAAAGCATACAATACGGGTGATATGAGAAGCCATGAAGAAAAGCTGAATAAAAGTTTGCAGTAATATTTTTTAATTCCACTTTTCATTAATTTAGAACTCTATTCTATTTCATAGCAATTGAACGCAGACAAAATTTAAATAAAAATTACAATTATAAGTTAAAATGCCGGATGGTCTACAGATAGAATAGTTGTGGGTTCAATTCCCTTCTAGTCTGTTGCATAATAATCATAATAATCCAAGAGTAAATGTTCTGTCTGACCATAAGTTTAATTAAAATTCTCTAGATAAATTGGTACGAGAATAAAAAAATCCACATGAAATTTTAAAGTGTTCAATGCATCCCGAAAAAGTTACTATTTGAAATGGGATAATGGTTAGTGACATCATCAGTACATATGTGATTGAAAACGATGTCAGTCAAGCCATCATTATCAACACCGAGCATCATAATACGGTGACTACCAACTGCTTTTGGTCTGAATTGAATAAACTTTATGCCTATGACATATGATTTATTAGAAAGAAGCTTTGTGTCCCCAACTAACGCCACATGAGATGTTCTGCATGAACGATTTGAGAGCATCGTCGTCTTAAATAAGGGTGATGTGATCGTGCGATGTGACCTCAGTTGAATTTTTCTTGTGATGTTATCTTAAATTGTTGCCAAGAAAACCAACATAACTGCCATTGTGTCGCCCAAATCCATCCTGATTTATACATTGAGGGCATTAATAAGTATTTTAAAGCAATAAAAAATTTAGATAATATCAGCCATTTTATTTTATTTGAATTTAAAGATAGGAAGCGTATAACTAAAGTTAAAATCATGACCTTCTCGAAAATAATGAAAAAATTATTGATATCGAGATAGTATAATAATGGAATAAATTACGTTTCAATCAACAAAAAGTAACGAAAGTAAAGAGAGGCTAGCGTGTATAATAATAAATTCTTTTAAGGTTCTGCATTTGATTTGTTTGTTTGTTCACAGGCACGCGTTAATTGGGACAAATGGTGGAGGGCTACAAGCATTAACGTACACATAAGCACACAGACCTAAAAAAATACGCTTAAATATACAGACGTCAGTCACCCTTTCAGCTAACGATGGTTCAATCGTTTGCTTAGAAATCTTGAATAAAAAAAATAAACAAAATACAAACATAACCCGCAATAAACATTTCGGCACACGCACACACACACACACATACACATAGTCATACTTGTAGTAAAATAAAACAACAAAACAATTCCACCAGAGGCCAAACACAGCAATATAGCGGTTTTTAGGCCAATTTATCTTTTAAGCGTGCAAGCATGTATGCATGTGTGTGTTGTTTATGTGTCTCAATTTTACGCACTTGTTTTGTTCCCATTTTATTTATTTTGATTTGGTTTTGTTTTGTTTTGTTTTTGATTTTGTTTTGGTACGCATCTTTGTATTTGTTTACGATACTGAAATTTTTAACGGCAAAATGAATTTGTTTTCGTGTGTATGCTTTTGTTTTTATTACACTTTCTATTTTAAGTTTTTGCCTTTTTGTTTTGCTTATAGTTTTCGCTTTTCTCTCTTGTTGTGTGTGTTTTTTTTAGCATTTTTTGTCAGTCTTACGAAAAGTGTATCACGCACTTTTTGCGCCTACAAATACACGAGAACGTGCGTATGAATATCTATCAGCAGCAATACAAATGCGAGTTTGTTTAAATATTGTCTGGGCATACAAGAGCAATGGAATTTTATTAATTTTTTTTTTACAATAAAAACATAAACAAACATGTTTGGTTTGTGCGTGTGTGTGTGTGTGAGTATTGTACAAATATAGTATTGTATCTAGATACATATACATAGTAGGTAGGCATGTATATTGTTTTTAATTTCCTATTCAATTTTATTTGTTTAATTTGTTTTTTTTTTTGTTAATTGTTTTCTTTAATTTATTGTGACCAACTTTAAAATTTTATTTCAAATGTTTTCTAAAACAATATTAACGTGTTTCATATGAACAGAAATTTAAATTAATTTTTATTACAGTTTTCCACAGTTTAAGTCTATTTTTAGCATTATTTACGGAGGCTTTGACGTCATCAAAATAAAATTGAAATTCATAAATTATAAATTTCTCTTTCTTTTCCATTGCTTTCCAAATAAATTATACGAAAAAGTTTTTAAACATGGATCGTATCTAAATCTGGTTTAAGAAATGTTCGCCATTATATTTGCAAATCATAATAACACTATTTAAATCTGAAAATATTTATGATATTCCCTCTTATCAAATATAAATATGTTGTACAAGCATGACGTTATTAAAACGAAGTCGCCAGTAGTCTAGTAGGTAGTGCTTTAGGCTTATTAAACGTTAAGCCAGGGTTCAAGCCCCAGGGTTCCTCTCGCCAGATTTCTGGCAAAAACTCTGAAAGGAAAAAAACCTGCCTTAAAAAGTTTCTCAACCAAAAATCTGTCATTCCGAGTCGAATTAAACTGTAGATTCCCCCACTTTTGTATAAAATTAACACATACAATCATAAGTAATGTGAGAAACTAGGTAAATAATCCAGACTTGAAGGATTGTACGTGTGTAAAAATATCTTTTTCTAATCATGAAACTTATTATCGATCTGATATCAAATAAGGATCGCTTTGTTAGACAATCGAGATACAACGAGCCGTGTAAGAGAGTCAGAAACGTACACAGGCAACTCAATCTACAATTACTACAGTAGACGCTTGATTAGAAGTGTTTCTGTTCCCAATGAAGCCCATGAAACAAAATCCTATCTCAGCCCTTAAATGATGGTTAGTCGTTAGTATAAAATCAAAATAATTTCTTTCTTTATTTTTTTTTAATTTTCATCAATTAATAAAAACAAAAACAACATCAAAATCATTCAAATACTACATCAAAGTCTATCATTTTCGTTATTTGATCGTATCTATTCCAATTTAAAATTCGTGGTAATTTGAATTCGATTGAGAGAAATAGAAACAAAAACAGAAAGAGAAGTAAAATGCCCGAAGATATTTTTAACATGTAAAACATGGTTAATTTCTAATAAATTTTCAAATATTTTATGTACGGCCTCATAAAACTGGCACAATTTAATACAAATGATGCGATTAATCAACGATTTTTTGAGCTATAAAATCTAAGAATCATAAAATAAAATTCAAATACACGAACACGAATACGAACACGAACACAATAAATGAATTTAAATTGAAATTAAAATTCAAAATGACTGTATTATGGTTGGCAACCCATTTGGATAGATTTACAGTAATTCCTAGACATAGTATGTATGTATAGGCAGGAGGGGCACACATACACGCACTCAATCACTTACACTAGCATTCGTACGCATAATTCAGGCTAAATTTTGAATAAAATATGAGACATTAGCGAGTGAAATCAGATGGGAGAGAACGCTTTATTTATACTTGCTTTTATTATTATTATTCTTTGTATTTGTTGTTTTGTTTTCTTATTATTGTTATTATTATATTCGATATGTAGTTTTGTATTGGTATTGTTGCTGTTATCATTTTAATTTTGTTGTTGTTGTTGCTTTTGTTGTTGTTTTTTTTTTAATCATCCATTTTATGCGGCTATTATTGAGAAAAAGTTGACTCTACTTAGTCTTAGAGTGATGACAGTGAAGGTAGTGGCGTAAAACGCAAGAAAATTTAAATTCTAACATCATTTAATATGCGTACATGTGCGTAGGTGCCATATATTTTATTGCCATTTATCTCTTGCGTGAACAGAAAAAACAAAAAACACAAACAAAAACAAAACAAAAACAAAAAAAGAGCCAAAATAATAACATGAAATCAAAATTTTATACAGAAATGGGTGAGCCTAACTAAGTAGAATACATATAAAATATGTACGTACGTGTAACGGCCCTACCAAAATTTTATTCACTCTCATGAGATTTTCTTGATACACACACCAACATACATATGTACACATATACATATATGCTTACTGTACGCAATATTTTAGTGTGTATGTAACACAGCCATTAACTACTACACTACACTACACTGATACTGATCAGATCTTTAAAGTAGTGCATAATCTACAATCGAATCATCATCATATATATTATTTCTAAACCACTTTTTTTTTGTCGGTTGCGAATATCTCCCATACCACCGCATCAAATTTAATGAATGGTATCTCATTTTAAAGCTTATATCTAACACTAATGGCGAAAAATAATTAGAAATTGCAAAATTATTATTTTCATTAATAAAAGTTATATTTTATATAGAACTGCATGATAATACCGTTGTCATTATGATCATATGTTTTTGTTCAAGTGCGGTAATACATAATAAAGTATGTATTAAAATCTATTCTGGCAATACCGCTATTTACTATAATATCATTTACTACTAAGTCAGTTATAATATAATATAAGGATTCGTACGGGCAAAAATTTAACGATGATCATATCATTACCTCTAATATTGTATTCAAAGAGGTATTATAAATGCATTTAAACATAATTTCTAATATTTTTATACTTTTAATAAAGTTTCTATTAATTATTTTCATTTTATGTTACAAAAATGGCAACTAACGGTGCGTAATATTTGCACGGATCATCTAGTTAATTTTTATTGCCATTGTTATTAAACTTTCATAATTTAGGCCATAATTTAGACAATAACTTGTGAACCCGGTCAACTTCGTCCCAACCAAAATTAATTTTTTTATTGCCCAAAACAGGTCACATTATATAAATATTTATTACAATACGCTGCATAAAGTGCTGACGAAGTTGTAGCTGTTGTACTCGCACCAAAATGTGTATGTACATATAGGTATGTATGTAGTTATAAATCATCGAATTAGCCGACTTATAGGTATACCTTATAGGGGGAGGGTTGCCACATCCATTTTTGGTGTTTGTCGCTATCGACTCTACAAACTTACCCACCAAATTGCATTCGTCTACAATCAATATGTACATAAAAATTTTATTTTAACAATTTGCCACGACCTTTTAATATTTAAGGAAATGTGAAATAAATGTTGTCCAATTCTCAGACCTATCCGATATGCACCAAAGATCAGCAATGAGTATTCAAAACAGTGAGTAGATTCGAGTCATACTTATAATTTCGGATATTTATTTC
Source organism: Sarcophaga peregrina (assembly GCA_014635995.1). NCBI lineage: Eukaryota > Metazoa > Arthropoda > Insecta > Diptera > Sarcophagidae > Sarcophaga > Sarcophaga peregrina. Next base: position 113,850,404 of record CM025789.1, read on the forward strand.
ATACTTATTTTAATATGATACTCATACTACTTATACTCAAAGTTGAAAGTACTCGCTGTATTCATACTTAACAGTACGCATGATGTTATTGACTTCGACTTCGTCTCTACTTAACATTTACACGAAGCACAAAATAAGTATGATTCGCATACGAGCACTGCAATACTTACAAGAAGATTGTGTGTATGCTTTGCTTGTTGTCTTTGTCTTTTCTTACTTCTTTTTTTGTATATGCAACAACAACAAAGGCTGTAAATTTTAATGAATGAATCGAATCACTTATAAGTATTATAAGTATTTTTCTAAATTTATGAATCACACTGAGTAAGCGCATGAATCAAACATATTTCGTATGTTGTGAGTTTGATGTCAATGTTGTACTGATACTCATTGCAACCAATACTTAGCGAGTATGAATGAATCAGAGTAGTTGAATTTCAATTCTATTAATTCACTCACACTCAGAATTGTATGAGTGCTTATGAGTAGCAGAAAAACGATTCATTGCTGATCTTGGATATGCACACAAAATTTCATTCTTCCTCCTAAAAACCAAAATGACAATCGACAAAAGAAATCTTATTTTAAGCAATTTACTTAGTGTCCTTTAATGGACAGATTTCAAGACATTGTTTAGCGAAAATGTAAGAGAATGCAGTAGTCAGTGATGCCACTCTTTTACTTTTTGGGTAAAATCAAATTTCTATTATCGCAATATGTATGTATGTATGTAAGTATGTACGTTTGTATGTATATTCTAGTATTTATGTTCGTATGCCTACATGATATTGTTATTATTGTTGTTAGTTTTTGTCGCTGCTGCTAAGTATTGTTAATAGTTTTTTATATTGTCTGCGTTGCTAAAATTGCTATATCCATGAGATTGTTGTTGTTGTTGTTGGGTTATTATAATGATCCATGTTTTTTTATAAATTATGTTACACTTATACCAGATAAAGGGTGGGGTATAACAAAATTATTATTTATTTTTGTACGAATGAGTGTACGTAAAGCAAGAATGTACACAGAAGTGTAGGCACAGCCATGCCAGATTAATGTGACAATTTTTATGATCTTATGATCGCTCAAAAAGTATTCAAATGATGTTAAATCGCTTGATTTTGACATCCAGTGGATTATTTCAGAATTGCCAATCAAACATGCTCTCAATAGGCTGGTTTCCGATAACATACGGTATTTTGCTTTATTGACTGTAGAATTTATTTGTAGCTTCTTGAAGCACAAAATGGCCCATCATTGCAGAAAATAATCTTCAATTGTACATAGCGCACCCCCAGTACAAATTGAATCAAATTAAAATTTTCTATTTTCCAAAAATCAATGAAAAACTATTTTTGACACTTAATTGAAAAAAGTTAAAAACAAAATCTTTGGATCATGCTTAGTAGCAGTTAAAAACATCAAAATACAGTGCATTCTACATAGTTTAAGGTAGATACGTTATGTAGGTACGTTATTCAATGACTTGCAATCATTTGATTTGTAGCCTATCCAAGTTAAAGTTTGCTACTATGAATCGACAAACGTGAAAAATATGAAGAAAATTCGATTTTTTCAACTTTACCTCATCAAATCTCATTGCATATTAAGACGAATAATAGGTTTATGTATACCGTTTTAAAGCTCCATCTCTCCCCTTTTTGACACTATTTAAATATTGGGTGGGAAACGTTTGAGTAGTCCAGAAAAAAACCAGTTTTTATCAAATAAAGAAAGTTTGAAGGGTTCGAGAAATATAAAAAAAGAAAAAATATTTTTGAGATCTACTCAACAAAACTTACAACGTACACTATGCCAGTAGCCGGGTGTATTTAATTTTATTTATTATCTCGCATAGTGTATAGAGTGATGTATTTGCATTATTTTCGTAAACAAAATACGAACGTACGTTTCGTAAACGTTCCGTTAATTCTACGTCAAGCTATAGTCAGACCCACACCAAAACGACGAAAAAACGTAACAGCAAGCACTTGTGTAAACTTTTAAACGATTTGTAATACCAAATAACGTTGAATGATATTTTAATATTTTATTTTGCGGTTTAAAATTCGTTTCAGAAAGAAAATATTTGTAAAGGGTAGGCATTATACCGACTTTTTTTTTGAAATATTTCCATACTCTAGCAATATTTCGTTGCTCAGGTAGATTTGTAAACAAATTTTACGTTGTTTATCATCTTTAACTCTCAAATAGAAGTTAGCGCTAAAAGAAATAAAATTCTTATAAGTAAATCGATAAGTCTGGCAACCATGTCATAAAAAGTATGTGTTTGAATACAGTAAGACCCCGCTTAGCGCTGTTTCAGTATTATGCGATTGCAAATGAAACGGCCATGCACTAATCAAAAGCGTTGTGCACTATATAGCGACGGTGTATATTATGCATCTTTTTCAACTATTTTTTGTTAATCTGTTTAGAAAAAACTTTTCATTTGTATTTTCCGAAGTTGCAATCACAGTGCAAACTCATCTTTCCAGTGTCAGATTTGATTTATTTGTTGTCATTAGCGTTACTAACTGTTAACTTGCCTTGTTTAACGCTGTTTCGTTTAGCGCTGGAACTTATTGGAACGTATTTACCGCGTTAAGCGGGGTCTTACTGTATGTTTAAAAATGTTTGTTGACTGCGCAAATTTATTTCATTTTGTTTTTCTGTCCCTTTTTTTAAATTATGCTTAGAGTTGCTGTTAGTCTGACATAATAAAGTGATTTTTTTTCATTTTTTTTTTTTGTCGCTAATTTACAATATTTATGTTATGTATGGTCGGTCCTATGATATTTTATAATTTAGTTTTTTATTATGATATTATACTCATAAATTTTGTTTTTATTTCTGTATTTAATGAGAATGATGTAAAAGCCAGTACATTACAGAAATTTATTTTGAATTAAATTTTTATTAAACTGTTGATAATTATCAAAATCTTTTATCGATTCACATCTCCTAGAGGCGTAACAACTTTTTTTGAACCAGAGATTAGGGTTACTGTAGTACAAAATTTAATTCAATATTCAACACAGCAAATCATGCATTATCCATAGGAAACTATCTCAACTTCAAAATGAAAGGTCATAAACGACTATGAGAATATGAAAAATCCAGAATCACCATTTTGTCATATCAACAGCGATTCACTGAGAGATGAGGTTGCAAGAAGTCTCGATTTTCTCGCTAGAACCATAGCTCCGGAAGAATTCATTTGTGTAAATATCAACTACATACACATACCGGCATGCGGTCAACTAGGGTGTTGGTATAAGAAAATCGTAAAAGTTAAATGAATCGCCATGAGATTTAAAAAAAAACAGACAATCGTTCTTCTTCTTATTCATATCAATCCAGTAGTACCCAGTAATATTGCACGTATTGTCAGGCTGTCCTTAAAGACTAGGTCCATAATCCAGACTGAAGGGTTCTAATGGCCAATTATGTATGGCCCCACTACACAATAAACAGACGATTTGAATTGTATTGATTCCAGAACAGAATGATATTTAGCCAAGGCTAGTGAATGCCTGTAGAGCTAGCAATCTCCGACGTTTTACTTGGCATAAAAGTTCCAATTTCCTTAGTTACTTTGTTAAACTGGGGTTCTCTGGTCGTTTTACAGTAAAACTCAATTTTCACACCACTTATGTTGTATGTGTTAATTTTACACATAAGTGGCGGGACATACATACATAATACATAATTGGCCATTACAACCCTTCAGTCAGGATTACGACCTAGCTTCTCACACCACTTATGTTGTGTGCGTTAATTTTATACATGAGTGGCGGGACCTACAGTTTAAAGTCGACTCCGAACGACAGATTTTTGAGAAGCTTTTCATGGCAATTTTTACTCTCGAGTTTTTGCCAGAAATCTGCTGAAAGGAAATCGCCGAAGAAATATTTCATATTTTCGTTTTGATGTCTGGCCTGGGACTCGAATACTGGCTTACGTCTAAAAAGCCAACATACTACCTAAGCCATATAGGCTTGAAGAACAAATGCAATGCAATGCTTTCTTCATGTAAGTCTGTTTTCGATGATTATTTTAAGCACTGATATTAGAAAAAAAATTTATTCTTCTGTAATTAATTAGTATAGAGTCCCTAAAACATATTAAATTTGCGGTATCACTTCCTTTCTCGTATCAATAAATCATAATTGTGGTCGCGATAAATTTCAAACCTAATAGCCACACAATTCTTTAATTTTATAGTGGTATTGTATGTAAAATTTTAAAGAATAAATTTTAAGGCATTTTTTTGAAAAAATAATTTTTTTTGCTTTTTTCTGTGTTCTTGGTTAACAGAGCATTATTAATGCGTCCAAAAAAAATATGCCAACAGGCAAAATATTCACACGCTCCGTTGGCTAAACGGCTAAAGCCTACAGATGAACCAGAAAAACCAAAACAACCAGACAAGTACAATAATAAGCAGAAGCTAAGTAGTGCGAGGGTCGTCGCACATCTCAATGTCTACCATATGCTGCAGCAGTGGCGGCAGTGGCATGTCAGCATTTCTTGTTTCACCAATTTTCATTGTTTTCAGCACTTCATCGAACTTAATGACAGACCGGCAGACAGACAGACAACTAAAATATAAACAGTTACGCATTGAGCTGCGTATAATAAGACTTGATGTTAAATTAACGTTGTACATACGTTTCAACGAAAAACAAACAAAAAAAAATCTGACTACTCCACAGAGAGAGAGAATAGGTTGGTGGGTGGTTGGATAATATAGACACGATAAACACAATCATTATGCTGATATCGAAGGATTTTCATTTTCTTTAGCCAGCTGTCTGTTCTTTTTTTTTCAATTTTATTTGTTTGTTTTTTTTTTCAGATTTTTTTCTCTTTGTTTTTTTATACTTTTGATGTAACTCTCTTTCATTCTTTTTTTTATAATTTTTATCTTTATTTTCTTTTGCTTTTTATCGATTATTTTCTACACAATTTCTATCATCAATTCTATCAACATTATCTTCACAGTACGTACAACAACAACAACAACATCGACTGCCAATTTACAAAACCAGTCCGTCATTATCAGCCCGTCAAATAGTCAGTCAATTCTCCGTCGGTCAGTCAGTCAGTCAGTCAGCCATTTGAGCTTTTCTCTCATTTTTTATTTTAATTTGTTGTTGTTTCCTTTATCGTTTTTGTAAAATTTTGTTTGACTTTTGCACGGCTCTTGTCACTTTGACACAACAGAACGGCAAAGAAACAAAAAAAGAACGCACAACAGTTTTCGGGTTAAAAAGAATCGTTTTATCAGAACCTGGTTTCATTAGGATGGTACATATTTTCGATGTCTTAAGGCCTATAAACAGCTACCACTTCCTACTTATTGAATACGATCTCGATCTCGGTCACAGTCAAATTAATATTTTGTATACCATTTAAGTAGTTTGAAAGACCTATTATAACATCCCTCAAATGTCCGCAGGGAAAGGAATTTCGTATTTATCGAGAATCTAGCGCATAAATCAGACCGACTGCCGAGTTAATTTGGCTTAGAGCCCCGCCATGGTTTGTGGCTTATTCGCATACATTGGCGACTCACGACTAAGACAAACACGGTAACCAGTTCACATTTTCACATTACCTCCATGCGGGACAACTATGCCATCAAATCGTTTATGCAAGAAATCCAAAGTGGATTGAGCTGTGTAGTACGTAGCACCTACCACTGAAAGTTGATTATCATCGACTTCTAGTACTCACAGTTGAAAGTGATGGTCTGGACAGATGTTGCGGCCACAACAAACATTCATGTCTTCGAGATAATTTGTTCGTTCATGTCCCCACGTACGCATGGAAATGACCATAACCGTTAAAAATTATTTTTTGATAAAATATTAGGCAAAACAAGCTTAATAAATGACAACTAATTTGACAGATATAACCGTTATCAACTGTCAAAGTTCGAAAGTTCCCGTTGGAAGATCCTAAATAACACAATGTCAACAACTTTGTAGGTGTATAAGAACTAATCTATATCGATAATATTGTTTGACAGCTGTGAATATCAAACATTGTCTTAACATTTCCGTAAAGTTTGACAAATCTTTATGAATTATTTAACGCCGGAATAACATTTTCAAAATTTCGATCCAATTTAATCAAATTAAAGATCTAACATGTTAATGACAATCGTGTGCATTGCATGTTTGCTGCTTATTCTCTTTTGACAGCGGCCTAAGATAAACATTTTCATAAAAGATATGAAAATTTCACTTCTAGTCAAATGGACCAGTCAATAAGCAAAACTGCAATATTTCGAGCAAAGATAATCGGTGGACGAACTACTAAATTCTTCCATTAAAATTGATTATTCGTTTCTTTTAAGGAGTAGGAAGTTGGCGTTACTTGTTTTCAAAAAGTAATTACCCAATCAACGATGTTTGATGGCGCAACTTGCTATTTACCGTGCTAAACAGTCGATGTATTGAGAGGCACCCTTGTCAATAATGTGTACTTTCGGTATACAAAGTCCAATGTAAATAAATTCTCAGAACCTAAATAGAGTGACCAGGTAGGTTGCACCTTAATTTTTGTTTCCGCTCTTTTATTTTTCGTTATTTATATGCTCCTGGTTTTATTTTTGAGGTACGTTGGATAACAATATTGCCGCCAACGTAAAAGTCTTTCCTTGACATTCAGTTTTTGTAAAACAAAAACAAAAAAAAACTGATACGCACTTACACACGCTCATTTTCTCGTTAAGATTATTTTCGGAATTGGGTCACACAGTTTAATCAAACCATGTTTTACAACGCATCACAAAATACAGAAAAAAATATAAAAAAAATTACAAAAAATATTCCGACTCCCCCTTAAGTGAAATGTCTCAAGAATTTGTTTTAAAAGGGAGAGGTAAAGTTATTTTTATCGACAAAAATGAGGATAAGAAATCGGAAATAAGAGACACATACCCACGCACAACACCCACTCGCTTTCATTATTCTCGTTTACTATTAAGCCTCAGTTATGCTACCGTAACGTAATGTAACAGTAACGTAATGTAACGTATATTGAACATAAAAATATTATTACACTTACGTAAAGAACGTAAAAAAATAAACAAAAATAAAAAAAGGAATAAAAATTGTAAAACCTAACAGATAAAAATTCAGATATGGATATAGAAGACATGTTTTTGGATTTGAGCTTTTTAAAACAATAATTCCACATACAGACAAACGTAACATACATACAAAATTTAAATTGTGTTTATAGTTTCCATTTTCAGTTTTTGATCGTTTTTAATATTGACAAGTTGTTAACACAGTTGTCACGTAAAAATGTAATAAAATTCTATTTTTTACAGAATATTTTAATTCCGTTTACGTTACATTACATTTCTATAACCATTCGTATTGGTTTATACATAACAAAAACGATCAGCAGTTTCGTCCTGATGCAATTACATTCCGTTACGGTAGCATAACTGAGCCTTTACATTTAAAAGAGGCAAACTTGAAATAATTGGCTTTAATAAGAAGCAATTGTTGAGAGAGAGACTTAACATATGTATTTGCAGAACTGTAGGGTATCAAATTGAAAGGAAAGTAATTTCCTTGATTTATTTTATTCCGTCATTTAAGGATGACTCGAAACAATTTCCCAATGGAATAAGCAAAAAATATTGAGCCTCAAAAATTGCAAAGCTGGCCAAAAATGTGTAAAAAAGAAAAGAAAAATTATTATCGAAGGAAAAAAAGAAAACATGTAGTTAAAGAGGTACATTGATGGCGCAATTTGTTTAATTCAAATGAATTAATGCTTCATTGTCCACTAATACGAAGTAATTGGTTTAGGACAGCGACATCAAAGTCATTGCTAAATGGATAGCAAAGTATTGTACGGACATTGAAAACATAATGAAATCATCACACAGAAACGTTTGGTAGCCTCAACAACATTAAGGTCTCTAACTTCAATAACAAATAAATTATGCTTCATGATTACGGGTCATGGAATGCGGATACCGCCGATATTAACTCAATGCAAACAGATGTTTAAACTTATTGTCTCTTACTCAATGGAGGACAAATTGGAATTGAATAAATTATGCCCAAAGAAAAAGGAATGATGATAGCAAAAAACTGCGTTCTAATCACTTATGGAACTGATAAGTCGGTAAGGATCTGAAGCTGTCCAAGTAAAGCTGGAGCGAAATTAAAACCTTAACAAAAGATAAAAACAAAAATTGGGGTCGTCATGGTCTAGTAGGTAGTGTGCTGGCTTATTAGACGTAAAGCCAGGGTTCGAGTCCCAGGTCAGACATTTATTTCGACGGTCTCTTCTCTTTCTCTTCTTGTTTCTCAAGAATCTGTCGTTCGGGGTCGACTTTAAACTGTAGGTCCCGCCACATACAACATAAGTGGCTTCTTGGGTACGATTGCTGTAAACTGTCTAATGGTGAAGGTATAGCACTGGCCATTTTATAGTCACCAGCAGTAACTCGTTTCCTTACCGTTCGCATCTTCTCTCTTTCCGCCTTTCCTAAAAAACCTGCACAATGCACAGTATGAGTAGGGGTCATCCCCTGAGTGCTGGTTTTATACAAAAAAAAAAACTAGAATGGAGAAAATTTGGGAAAACATTTTGCTCCTCATGAGGGACATGGGAATAAATACATCAAGTCAGGATTACGTCAAGCCCGGATTTCGACCTAGGTTCTTAATTTTTATATATGAGCGGCGGGACCTGCAGTTTAAAGTCGAATTTGAAAGAGAGCTTTTGTGAGAAACTTTTCTTTGAGCATGACAAAATTATACTATAAATACGTCTTGTCTTAGAGTTTTTGCCAAAAGAAAGTCGCTGAGAGGAAGTCGACGAAGAATTATGCATTTTCGTATTTTCATTTTGATGTCTGACCTTTGGTTTGAATCACGCCCTTACGTCTAATAAGGCTACACACTACCTAGTATACTACGGTGACTTCCATGGGAATATGTATAATATAAAGGGTCTTACGACTCAGTCAGAATTTTTCTAGTGGAGTGTTTGAGAAAAAGCCACAAGCCTTTAAGGAATATTTAACCCGCGCCCTTGGCCAAATTGAGCCGTGACGGACATTTGAATGATGTTGCATTCCACATCAATAGGTTTTACAAGCGATATAAAAATTGCGATGATATCGTAGCTAGGAAGAGCTTAATGAACGATCCGATATGTGTATAAACGCAGATATGGTTAGGCTGATTTGAAATTATCAACGACTTGTGTGTGTAATCATAAAGTTTATTTTCTGATTGAGAGCATAAGCTGCAACAGCTTGGCTATCTACTAATCTACGTTAGTAGGGGCCTTACCCTTTATAATTTGCCATGTGAGTGTTAGAAATTATTGATAAAAAAAAAAATCTGTTGAAATCTAAAAAAGCAAAATATTGTTGAAATATTATTTTTAGTTTCCTTTCCTTTTTTTTTGTTTGTTTGTTTTTCCATTTATTTTATGTTGTTTGTTGTAATTTGATTTAATGTGCCATCATAGTCCAAGGTTAAATGAATATTACATGGGGTGTTGTTCTATAAGAACTTAAATTTTGAATATTTTTTTCTTGTTTTCATTGACAAATGCGGCTGTTGACCCTTTTCCAAACACAAAAAAAAAATTGTTCAAAAAGTCTAAATCAACTAATGTTTTAGCATAAAACCAAAATCAAAAAAAAAATATTTTTTTTTCTTTTTGTAGATTAAAAATATTGTGTAAATAAATAGGAATGAAGGGAAAAAAATCATATTTTTTCATATTGAAATATTCTACGGAATTTTTAACAAAACGAAAATACGCAGTTTAAATTCAAAAGCATGAATTTTTTTTTTTGGTTTTTTTTTAGTTTTTCAGAAACATAAGGATAAAGTCCAAACGAATGTTTGATGATGGAAAAAGTATATCAAATAAGAGCTCTTAATTGTTTTTGTTCAGTTCGTTCGCTATTCGATAAGATATGAAAAAAACGAAAAATAAAATAAAAAAAATTAGCACTTGAATCTGTACAAAAAAACAAAAAAAAATAGAAAAAATAAACAAATTCAACAGAACATAAATTATGTGCCGAAAAACAAGAGAAAAAAACGAAAATTTTATGCTTCCACATACAAAAACTATAAATTTGATTACATTTTTATATAGGAATACGGGAGTACGGGTAAGTTTTCTTTTCCTATCTCTTTGATATCAACAGTTGGGCACAAAAGTGCACATAAAATTGCTGTCAATTTAACAATGTGAAGAAGTGTTGTATTTAAATCGATTACTGGTAGATGGTACCAAGAATGATAAACTAAAGATTACGCCTTGCGCATGTTTTCCCGTTAGATGAAGGTTTCCAAGTCGTTTTCGTATGTGAAAAATAACATTTCTTTTGAAAAGTGTGTGCACTACGTGAAAGTAGTTGGCAGCTCTGCAATGTAACTTACATTATCATTAGCCAATAGGAAAACAATTTGCGTGACGTCATTGATTCAACATGCGCAAAAAGTTTTAATTTTGTCTGCGCGATGGCGTAATCTTTAGTTTAACATTCTTGGATGGTACTCACTCGATAACAGATGTTTGCATCATTGACCCTTTCATGCCCGAACTTTTTCGGCCAGATCTTAAATATTTTTAAGGACATGTGTTTATTAGTCATGGCATAGATATGAAGTGATATTAAATTCAAGGTCCTACGTATTATGATTTTAACGTTATAAAATGTTCCCTACGGGCAACATTGGGCATATGTATTCGTAATTTTTCAATTATTTTCATTCTAATTTATTATGATAGAAAAGAAAACAGTTTTTTGTGGACTTGACCACAAGTATACATAACACTTAGTAGATTTGGATTTTGGAATTCCGGTTTTGCATAGTCTACATCGGCCATTTCTATTCAATGACTTTTGTCATCAAAACCTACGGCTTTTGGTGGATCAGCTACATATTTTCTTTTCCCCGCTATCATCACCATCATCATCCTCAGCTCAATCCAGTCAAATTCCTCAATTCTTTGTATTTCTTTTTGCAGGAAAAGTTGAATATAAATTTTATACATTATGGAACAATACTGGACTGAAAATAAAAACATATTTTCCACATTTTTTCTATATAATTTTACTCTTACCAGCTTTTTAATTATTCATACACTTTTTATGAAAAAAATTCAAAAAATTACCGTCATTATTTAAGTCTGAGAAATTTCTAGTTTTTCAATTTTGCATTGGTACGTGACTACGCAAATTCAAACACCGATTAACTGAACACCAGTAGAGATAACTAGAGGTGTGCACAAGACATTCTGCTAGCTTACTCTTCAACGAATGCAATACTGTAGTGTACTCTTTTCTGTTACTCTTGATTTTACGAGTGCACTGAAATGTGGATTTCTCATTTATTCAATGTATACAACAGCACTGAAGTCGCCGTGGTCTAGTGGGTAGTGTGTTGGCTTATTAGACGAAAGCCCCGGGTTCGTATCCCAGGTCAGAAATCAAAACGAAAAATATTTCTTCGGCGACTTCCTCTCAGCAGATTTCTGGCAAAGACTCTGAGAGTAAAAATTGCCATGAAAAGTTTCTCAAAAATCTGTCGTTCGGAGTCGACTTTAAACTGTAGGTCCCGCCACTCATATATAAAATTAACGCACACAACATAAGTGGTGTGAGAAGCTAGGTCGTAATCCTGACTGAAGGGTTGTAATGGCCAATTATGTATGTATGTATACAACAGAACTCGTTTGCCTGTGAAGTAACGGAACTATGCTTTGTGTTGTATGCGCATATTTTACTACTGAAGCTACATTTTCAGTATTGCCATATGAATATCAGTAGTGTAAAAAAGTAGTAGTTGAAAAAAAGGTTTTTCCTTAGAAATAAAAAGTTTAAAAAAGTTACTGGCAATGCTGGCGTCGACGAAGATGTTCGGTTGCCGAGAGCAAAACAGAAATGCACGTTGTGACTCTCTATGAAGAGTACAATATTTTTGTTGCACTCTTCGCGCTCTTTTATACTGTTGTACAATGGTTTACGAGTGCAGTTGTTTTCTTGTACTCTATCTTTGCTTCACACTTATTTATATTTGCAGCTATAATTAATATGCAATGCAATTTTATATGTCTTGTGCACTCCACTAGTGATACCTCATTCATTTCCTTTTTTTTTAGAATACGCCTTTTCTGTCAAGCTTGTTTGCAAAAAAGAATTCTTTTACAAATATTTAAAATAACGGAATTTATGAACAAATATGTACAACGGACATGAAAGGGTTAAGTGAATCCTGCTAATATTTTATATATCTTTCATAATATGTATTTATTGTGGAGAGATAAATAAAAGACTTTCGTACAAAAATATGTTGATTGGCAAATAATTTTATCGCCAACTGTAAGTTCACGTGTGTGGATATTCCCAACATAAAAAGAACAGATAAGATACAGATGTTAGTATATGTATACTCGTATGCTTAGTTCTCGATGTATGAACGGTTAATCTCGCTCTCTCTCTCTCTCTCCATACCTCCCGTTCTATCCGTGAATTTGTACAGTCAACCCTCCTTTAAGACGGTGAATGCAAGACTAAGAATTAATGCAAATTAAATCATTCGAGACAAAAGACTAGATAAATTACAAATTACTAGATGACCCGTGCGAATATTTCGCACCGTTAGTTGCCATTTTTGCAACATAAAATGAAAATAATTAATAGAAATTTTATTTAAACAGTATTATCATGCAGTTCTATATAAAATATAATTTTTATCACTGAAAATATTAATTGTTCAATTTCTAATTATTTTTCGTCATTAGCGTTAGATATAAGCTTTAAAATGAGATATCATTCATTAAATTTGATGCGGTGGTATGGGAAATATTTGCAACCGACAAAAAAAAGTGCTTTAGAAATAATATATATGATTTCTATTGAATTAAAGAGTTCTTGTAAGAATTGATAAAAAAAAATGAAATAAAAACTAAACTGAAAGACTGTTTTCCAACAAAAATGGCCACGATTATTGTCAGAACTTTCCAAAACTTACAACAGCTCATTACATACATAATGGGCCAATACAACCCTTCGGTTAGAATTATTGATCTAGTTTCTCATTAGCTGTTGTATATTTTGCTCGGTAAATTTAAAAATTTGTAAGTTTATATAACAGTGCATGTAATTTTTTGTGAAAATTTTAAAAATTATAAATAATTGGAAATATTTTATAGAAAAATAATCGATAAGAAAAACTGGTCGTGTTAATGACAGCAAATCCTGACGTTGGCCGTAGCAGATTAGTGCAAGTATGACTCAACATAAAGAGACATGGGAGAAATTTTCATTGGAGCTAAATGGCTTGGGTCCACCCATTAGAGTTGGAAAGGAATGGTAAAGTGTTAGCATATAAAATGTAAATCTTTTTAAGTATAACATAAAAATGGTTTGATTTGGGTACGGGTATGAATTCATTATAAAGCAAATTTGAAAAGAAAATTGGCAACCATTTGAAAAAAAACTTTCAAGCTACTGGTGGTGGTCCGTCGACGGGAATTAGTTTGACCCAAATGGAGCAAAGCATCGTAGAGTTAGTGTCTATGTAATGGCAAGTAAATACAAATGGATCTGCAATGGGATTGCAAATTCAAGACGACCCAGAAGAGGTGGTATCGTCATGCAATATTGAAAGGCCTTCAGCTATCATTTACCGATGGAAACAGTAGTTATCGAAAAGCCACAAAACTAGAAAAAAAAACAAGATGGAGGATGAAATGTGTTATCTCTGTTACAACACAACATTTATGTGTTGTGAACCATAATCGGGGCCTATGTAATTTTTTAACATTCATCCACACTGGCAGATATGAGTTGTAGAAAAATTTCCAGAAATACTTGCTCACCAACAAAACGTATATAATGTTAGAGAGCTCTGAGATGGCTAAAACCGACATTTTTATATAAACTTCTTGTTTATATATGCCCATATCTCGATGGTGTTTTTGCGATGAAAATAAAACTGATATTTAAACCTCTTACAATATCTAGATACTAGAGACATTTATAGGCTGTACGAAAGGAACTTATGGGATGTTCTTATGGGATGGAAACTGTACTGTATGAGTACCACGTTATAGGCCAGGCTGTCCCAATTTCAGCTCTAAGTTGTATATTCTAAGTGTATCCCGTTATAGAAGGATTGACTGTATTTGATCATATTACGACCAAATAGCCAAAATACGTATGTAAGTAAGTATGAATGTATGTATGTATGTACATATTTCGTACATCATTATTTGAATGTTTATTTAATTTAATTTTATTTTATTTTAACGAAAAAAAAAAATACAACAACAATAAAAAAAGGCCCTTAAAATTGTTTAGAATTTATTTTTGATAAATTCAAACCAGAAGTACAAACATTTCTCGACTTGTGTTGCGTTGTGTTGTGTTGTGTTGTATGCGAGTAAGTACAGTGGTGGCCATATGATTAGAAACGAGTTAGCAAAACTTTGTTACTCATTTTAACTTAAACTTAAAGCTAATTTAACAAAGTTTTAAAAATAAATTAACAAACATTCAAGTTGCTAAATCATTTCTAATTATAAGGCCACCACTGTATGTGTGTTTGTATGAGTACCATAATTTTGTTTTTATAGTTTTCAATTATCAGCAACTGAATTTCAGACCAAACAACACAACAAAAACAAATTGAGAAAAATTCAATAAAACTTTTAAACAAATATTGTAATTTATAATTAAGGTCGTGTTTTCACACTGAAGGTCTTTTCAGTTTATTTTAGTTTTGTTGTTTACCAACAACAGCACTTCTAAACAAAGAAATAAATTTACTCAAAAAAAAAACAAAAAAAAAACAAGAAAAATGTGGCGGGAACAACAACAGTTACAATAACAATTTAAAAATTTAATAAACAAAAGTACAATGAACCTAAAAACAAACAAAATAAAAATTAATAAAAATTTTAAAAGAAAAAACAAAAAAAAACACAAAATATTTACAGAACATAGAGAACAAGAGAGAGGGGCAGTCAGTCAGTCAGTACAAGCGAAAGAAATACGAAATGATGAAATCCATACAAATTACAGTCCAGTTCTAAACTAACCACCCTACTTCAAGGTCACAAATGTTCCAGATCAAACGCATTAAAATATATCGTAAAAGAAAAATAAACCAAGGAAATGTAAACTAAAACACGATGTTTGCTATGCTGTAAGTTGTGAAATATAAAATTCGTAAGCATGACTGTACATAAGACTATAACAGCTAAAAATATACGATATTACGGTATTCTTGATGTACAATATTGATATAGTACACCTAGACAAAAGTTCCTCCATCCATCCTTTGTTAAAAACCAATTTTAAGTACTAGCAACGCCAGAGAAAACGCTGGAGAAAATTAAAAAAAAGAATATTTTGCAAGCTTTTTGCTCCGCTTGAATCTACGATAGCTAATGAACACAGAATGAACACTTTTGAGATTGATATGTTTTAAAGTCGAACCCTTTAACTTTACACACGTTACGGGTAGCATTCCAAAAGCATGATTTCCTTGAAACATCTACGAGTACATACATACATAATTGGCCATTACAACCCTTCTGTCAAGATTACGACCTAGCTTCTCACACCACATATGTTGTGTGCGTTAATTTTATACATGAGTGATGGGACCTACAGTTTAAAGTCGACTCCAAACGACAGATTTATGAGAAGCTTTTCATGGCAATTTTTACTCTCAGAGTCTTTGCCAGAAATCTGCTGAGAGGAAGTCGTCGAAGAAATATTTTTCGTTTTGATGTCTGACCTTCTACGAGTATTTTGTTATAATATTCGGAACTTCCCATTACGTATGAAATTAAATGACCTTGTCTGGATTGGTAGTAGTATTCAATTCTTTTAGCGATATCTCAGCAATACTTTCAAGAATTACTTGGGTAATCACATTATGCATTATGGCCTCAAATCGAATGATCGTTGGTAACGAATTGTCCTCTCCAAAACATGAAAATATTCTTTCAGGGAATTTTTCCATACAATTAAGCTTAAAGAGATCGTATTACACACATTTCATACATTACAAAAGCAAATCAAAAACTTAGATCAACATACGGCCCTATCGCATTGAAATTCTTCCAGGCTTATTTTCGGGAATATGACACCCACGGATCGTAATAAGCTCCAAACAGTAATTTTTCCAAATGGAATGGCTTTTCAGGAAACACTTTTTTTTTGCAAACGAGTGACCGCGTTACAGCCACACCTAAATTGCGTTGCACTTTATGCCCGGCTTTTACGCTGTAATGAGCAACCTAAATAAAAGCGTCAACGTTGTGCCAAAAACAGTAATGTTAACTTACCATGTTAAATAAAAATCGCCAAATGAAAATAAAAAATAGAGATAGAAAGCATATCATTAGAAGATATCATTACTTAACAATGACAAACTTGTTTTACAACAAACTTCTCTTCTTTACGCTCTTGCAAAATTGGATTACCCATATTCAGCAATTTTGACATTTATTTTGCGCTTTATGCCGGAATTTAGGTTGGGCTGTAAGATGTTATCGTTGAAGAAAATTTTGTACGAAATCACAGCATAACAATACCCAATCAGATTATCTACAGCTTTGTGAATGGAGGTGCAAAATAGCCCACATCAAAGATCAGCAATGAATCGAATTTTCGCTACTCATAAGTACTCTTGCAGTTTTGAGTTCGTTTGTAAAGTGAGCATTTCGTTGTAGACACACAATTCAGGTATGTTGTGTTTACCGACAAACTTTTCAGAATAGATGTCCAGACCGTCCGTGTATGAGTGATTCAACAATAATGAAATTTAACAACTCTGACTCATTTGTACTCGCTACAACATTGATTTATAAGTATATGTTGCAATAAATATGAGTACAACGTTGACATCAACATTAGAAAATTGTTTGATTCATACGCTTACTTATTCAGATTCATAAATTTAGAAAAAAAGAAATTTAGAATAGGATTCGAATGATTCGAATCATTCATCAATATTTACGGTCTTAGTTGTTATTGCATGTACAAACAAAGAAACAATGACAACAAGGAAAGCAAATACACAACCTTCTTGTAAGTATTGTACAGTTCGTACGCGAATCATACTCATTTTGTGCTTCGTGTTAAAGCTGAGTAAAGGAGTCTGTGGCATTATATATTAAAAAGCATCACCCAAATCAGACAGCTGAATAAACTTAAAAAAAATGTTTTTCATTTCCACTATCTCATACTCACTATGATTTCTGGTTATTTCGTTTTTGCTTGCTTTACGTTTCTTTTTAAGTTTGGAAAGTAAATAATGGGCGCCAATGGCCCTCAGGGGAAGATGTTCTTCCGCTTTTTACACACATAGGGCACGAACTTCAACAATGTTCGTTAAAAAAAGCATAAAGCAGGCGTAAAGAGTGCAAAGTATTGCATCTTTTTGAATTTATTTTGTATGTCAATTACACACCCAAAGAAAAATTACAGTAGGATTGAGTATCTTCTAATGAGATTCACTAATAACAATGAGAAATGAGCTCAATTTTTAAAGAGTTTTTGAGATTTGGCGCTGTACATTTACCATTTTCTACTACATAAACATATTATTAGAAAATGTTACTAACAATTTTCCACCGGGTAATACACATGCATCTAACAAATACACTCACTTTTTTTATCATGTTCTCTTTGTCCCGACGTCTGTGGTTGTGAGTTGCCGTCATCATAATCACAACCATTGTCGGTTTTGCTAATTGACCAAAACTGGTTCCTCCTTTGTTTCAAGAGTCATTATTTACGAAGAGGAAGTTTTTCTTGTTAAAATTGTTGTTGTTATTGTTATTGTTCTTGTTTTTTTTTCGATTTTCGTAAGAGTTTCGATTTCAATTTTTGACAGCCTTTGTTAACTTGTCCGATTATGAATATCGTTTACCCAAAAAATATAAAATTTTATTTAAATTTTTTTTATTAATTTTATTTCGTTTCAATCGCATTAAAGTTAACGGTTTATTAAAATACTTACATACATACATACATAATACGTACTTGTTTAATTTATTTATTATGCTTTATGGATGCTGTTGATGATTACATTGCCGGTGAGTGAGTGTTTTAAAACAAATTGAAAAACCATTGAATAGGAAGGAAGGAGTGTGCAGAATTGAGTTTTTCTTTTCGATACAAATTTCAAATTACAATCAAATTCCTGCATTGGAATCATGAATAATTGACGGTACATGAATACATGATTATGTGACTAATTTGAAAAGAATTTAAAAGAAAACGAACACAATTATTGACGTTCAATGTAGGATATCTATCACCTGCTTTAAGTAAAAAAGCCTTAACTCTTGATGTTCAAATGTAATGCAAACTTTTTGAAAGCATTACTAATTCTTTGCTTTAGACGTTGCTCCACACTGTTCGGTTTATTTTTTGCTATTTATTTTGTCAATTTTGTTGTTATTCGGTATTCGAAATTCAATTTAAAATTTTTTTTTTGGTTTTTTTTTTTTGGAATTAAATAATACAACCTGTTGAAATTCCATTTATGTTTGTGTTTATGAAGTTTAAATTTTGTTACGCTTTTCAAATATTTTTAAATTAATTTATCATCTGAAAGAGTTGGAGAAGCGGGTCTTTTTGCGGGTCTTATCTTTAGAATGTGGGTCAACATAAAATTTTAAAAAATTTTTTACTTTTACTTTGACGTCTGTTATCATTAATTTGGCATTTAGTGAATGGCAAATTTTTGTTTAAATTTTTAAATTTTTTTGTTTTTTTGTTTTTTGTTTTCTTTGGCAAATTCAAATTTATTGTAATATTTCAATAAAATTCATTGGACATTATTTTTAGAAATATTAAAATTATTCATAAATTAAAGCTTTAAAGCAAAAATATTTCGGCATTTATAAAGGTTTGAAAGTGTTTTTCTTTAAATATCAAAAAAAAAAAAACCTGCTGATGGATGACATACAACAACATTTTGCAGAATGTCTGGAAAGGCAAAGAAATTCTTTAATTTCAATTAGAATATGATTAAAGTAAATAGTCTCGTGGTCTCCTAGCTCAGGCATGTTTAATAAATCGAAACATGAAAAAAGATTTCTTTCTTGGGACAATTTGCAAACTATAAACTTTAAAATTTGCCGTAGTCTAGTAGGCAGTATATTAACTTATTAGACGTAAGGCTCGGCTTCGTACCTCAGGTCAGGCAACAAAACTAAATATGAGAAAAAAAAATATTTCTTCGGCAATTTCTTCACCGCAGATTTCTGGCAAAACTTGCTATGAAAAGCTTCTCAAAAGTCTGTTGTTCAGAGTCGACTTTAAACTGTAGGTCCTGCCACTCATGTATAAAATGAAAGTACACAACACAGCTAGTGAGAAAAACTAGGTCGAAATGCCCAATTATATTTGTACGGAACACACGCAAATGTTTTTAAGTCAACAATTTCAGAAGCAGCTCGAGATTTCCATTGAGTGTTGCAAACATCACAGCGCAATCAATAGGTTCACAATTGAATACCGTGAATTTTTTTTCCAATTCCTATTGATTTTTATATTAACCAACTAAAATTCGTAGAAAGTAGAACGTCATCTGTCTTAAGATATTTACAAGTTTCCATAGTCGAAAGAATTCTTTTTAATTTCCGCGATTTTCGGCTACGAATAATATCCACTTGGCGAAACAAGCTCTTCTTTTATGGACACTATTTGAGGTTGCCGTAGTCTAGTAGGTAGTGTGTCGGCTTATTAGACGAAAGACCCGAGCTCGAATCCCAGATCAGATATCAAAACGAAAATTTGAAAATAATTTTTCGATGTCTTCCTCTCGGCAGATTTCTGGCAAAAACTCTAAGAGTAAAAAGTTGCCATCGAATGCTTCTCAAAAAAATGTGTCGTTCGGAGCCGACTTTAAACTGTAGGTCCCACCACTCATGTATAAAATTAACGCCCACAACATAAGTGGTGTGAGAAGATAGGACGTAGTACAATGGGTCAATTCGACCACCGAGTACTGTACTTGTCAGAATTGACAAGTACACGTCCTCTAACCTAACCTAACCTACATATGGACACACATATTGTTTGCGGCTTCCGTTAATAGCACTAAAAATTTACAATTTTAACATCATTCGAATAATAACGAAATGTTTGCAAGTGATTTAATTTGTCACAGTCCACTGTAACTGAATTTTTATTCATGTAGTGTACTGTAATGTATGTATCAGGCATGAAATAATTGATTTTATTTAAATGAACACTTACTCTGATGTCTTTTAAACACTTCCACTATGTTCCGTATAATTCATTAAATAAAGTTTTTAATATTGAAAGTGAAAGCATGCATAGAAACTCAAAATCGTAAAAACCAAAAAAAAAAAAAAAGAAAACAAAAATCATTCAGTCTCAAATGGTTAATTTTTGACTTGAATAGATACAATTTAAAAGTGAAAATGAAAATAAATGGCTTATAAATAATAAACAATAATGACTTCCAAGTGATTTACCCCCCCCCCCCTTTAACAACAAATGAGCAAGTGAATGAGTTTAGTTTTAAAAGAAGAAAAATTTCGATGGTCAGTTAAAAAATTAAAAATGACTTTCGTTTAAATCTCATTTGGCCTCATTTTTAGATTCTTTTTGTTTTTCTTTTTTGCAAAACTGTTTAAACACTCTCCCTTCCATTCACAAAAAAACCTAATTAACTTGAATCAGAAAGGTGAGATCATATGGGATATTTAACTTGAGTGGGTTAGTTGGTTACGAGGTCAGAAATTAAAAGAAATGTGAGCTCAAAAAAAAAAAAAAAATAAGAATCATAATCATAATAAATACAATGGCATCATAGAGATAGTGTGCTGGTGGATTGAATTCGATTCACAACTGGGACTACACCGCTTACAATCTATTCTATTTCACTATCACTCCCATGGCAGCTACAACTGATACAACACCAAACGGTATTGGATGTACAACCTTCAAAAAACCTTATGACACCGATAAAACGGACGATATTTCCGTAATTGTAATCTCTTAAATATGGCCTTAATATTCGGCCTCCAAATAGCGGTTTTTCTTCATATTAACCAAAGCAAAAGAGCAAATACTCTCTGCCTCATTACCAATAACTGCACTGAAGAAGGAATGTAGCCATTCTAATACCTAGGGCCATGCCCCGCATTAAAGGAAGTCCTATCTGGGCATATTTAAAATCAAAGTGTTCAACAGATGCTTTTAGCACATACTCCTTTAAAGGGACCTATCAAGAAACAGTACGAACGTTGTCTACTGTCAATAGTATGTTGCTACTGACCAAACACAATAAAATGCAATGCACCACTAGACAAAAAAATGTTGCAAAGACGGCACTTTAGTAAAATCTCCAAGACTTTCGCAACAATTTCTTTTTTCTTTTTTTAAAAAACCAGCAGCACACAGGGAATGACCCCTACTCATGCAGTGTATTGTGCAGGTTTTTCAGGAAAGGTGGAAAGAGAGAGGGAAGATGCGGATGGTAAGAAAACGAGTTGCTCCTGGTGACTATAAAATGGCCAGTGCTATACCTTCACCATTAGACAGCCAGCAGTTTCTCACACCACTTATGTTGTGTGCGTTAATTTTATGCAGAAGTGTCGGGACCTACAGTTTAAAGAAAAGGGAAACAAGTTGTTTACAATTTTAGATTTTTCCCGAAGGCCGTCATCCTCCATTGAGAGCATTAATCACACTAATGTTCCAGTAATATAAAAGGCAAGATAAAGCGGGTAATGATGGAGATCGAATTAAGTTAGTCGCGTGTGACAACGTCTCGTTTGTTGCAGGGAGAATTCATTTAGTAGTGTGTGAAGACACGAGATCGAGCTTTAGTTTAGTCAGACCTGTGTGCAGAGAAGTTGCGTGTGAAGAAAACACTTGTTAGTATTACGCGAGCTGAAGTATTCTGCTTACAAACAGGTTGTGAGGAAAGAAGAATAACTAACAACTGTTGTTGCTTACGAAAAGGTTGTAAGCAAAGAAATATAACGAACAATATTATGAAAGTTATCGTTGGATACGTGATCAGAGACCTGCGCCGAGCAAATTTGTCGGCGGCGGCGGCTATAATCAAAAAGCTTCGGCGGCGGCTTTAAGTCGGCTGTCAGCCGAAATATGGTAAAGTTTCGGCGGCGCCTTTATTTCGACTGTGATCCGAAAAATGGCTTTCATATATCCCATAAATCTTGGTTGCTCCACTTTGTTAAAGAGCCTTAGATCTCTGCTGCACATTTGCACAAGCAGACGCGCGTTAGCAAATTTTCCGTAATCTGCATTTTTAGAATTTCTTGGCAATATGAATTTTGATTTGGCATTCGAATTTTCAAATTTTTTCGATTTTACATCAATACTATGAGCACGTAAATGGTTACAGAGGTTTGATGTCGATGTAGAAACTCCAAACCTGAAATTATTTCGCATTTTATAACACTTACAAAAAACAACTTTCAGAAATGAATATTCCAAATAAAATTTCCCAAAAAGTTTGGCAAAAAGGTAATTGAAATAGGAATTTCATTATTGTTTTGAGAAAATCTGCTCTCAATTTTCTTTAAATTTAATTCCTGGATAGAAATAATATATGTACCTACCCCTTCAAAAGCATGGGGGCTCATCAAAGCAAACTTTACACATATGATACTTTTTAGCACAGGATTATTTCCAATAACGATTTGACAAAAATTGTGCCAAACTATTGACCCTGCTGAAGATTTTTTGTTTAAAAGGATTTGGGCTTTTTAATTTTTGTTTTGGTGGCTAGTAATTTTTCATATTCGTTTATATCATTGTCAATATCATTAAAAACAGCAAGGTCGTCATCAGAATCAGGTGAATTTAACTCATTTAAATTATTATTTAAATTTTGAAAGAAATTTATAATTTTTTGGTTCTCCATTTTAATTTTTTATGCCTTTTAAAAAAATTTAACGTTAAGTTAAAAGTGTTACCACATTCACCAAAAAACAAGAAAAGGTGTTCAAAATTACCATATCAAGAAATTAAATATTTTTACTATTAACGGATCAAAAAAAGGAAGAACAAAATTCAATAATGTGTTTAAGTCAAGTAAAACAAAATATATAAATATCATATTTTATATATACTAAAAATTTATTGTATACAATATTAAAAACATATTTTCACATATTCTTAAATACAAAAAACGGCGGCTGAATTTAAGCCGACTTAAGCCGATTAAATCTTCGGCGGCGGCGGCTTTTAAATTTTATCGGCGGCTCGGCTTAGCCGGCTGTCAGCCGATCGGCGCAGGTCTCTGTACGTGATATAAGTACGAAGAGTGGCACAAAAGTAGTGTGGACAGTAAAGAATTGTTTTAATTTATTTTTTATGTGTTTTATTTATTTTCATTTTATTTGTAATCTGCGAACTCATATTTTTAACGTTTTTAAAAGGTAAAAACTTAACAATATAAACGTTTTTAGATACACAAGGACGTCGCAAGAAAATTTTTAGGAAGACGAATATGTCTGATATCTTACCATGGGTACTACACGTGCATCAAGCTTATACTTGTAAATGGTTGCGAAACCTAGAACTTATTTAAAGTCGACTCCGAACGACAGATTTTTGAGAAACAAGAAGAGAAAGAGAAGAAATCGCCGAAAAAATACTTTTTGTATTTTATTTTGATGTCTGGCCTATAACTCGAACACTGGCTTTACGTCTAATAAGCCAGCACACTATCTACTAGACCCACGGCGACCCCAGCCATAACTGGCTGTTGCAGTGCTTTCAGAAGGCGAGGCAATAACAACCATTGTGTACAGAGAAAAAATGGAAATCGTATATCGAGATCGTATGCTCCCTTGCGGTAGAATAGCGGACATGATAACATGATAATACATCTAAGTATTGGTCAAAATTATGGCCTAAATTTTCCAGCCTGTTTCTTCACAACAATTTCGGATGAACTTCATTCTGGAATGTCTATAATTGAAGGTTTTACCTCCAATCATCCGGTCTTGGAGAAGCCAAATGCATATTTTTGTTATCTGTCGTGTAACAGCACACCATTGGTACTTTTACGATGTACAACATAAAACGTTTAAAGCAACTTGCGACCAGGATTTCACAGACTCTGCCATCTAGATATGCTGTTTGTATTGACTTTACAGAAGCGATTTATCATTTGAACTTATCGCGGACCTACTAGCATTACCAAAAAGGAATGCAATTGAAGATCTAAATCATGAGGAAGAGTATGACGTAGAACATAATTATAATGCCGAATAAGGTTCACATCCACTTGAGCAAAGTCTTGATTCCGATGACCAAGGAGCTATGAAATTTGAACGTATGTCGTAATCTTCAAAGATATCTTTCAAGTTTATCTATAACAATTTATGACTGGTCTCAATTACAAGCACAGACGACTAGAGATAATAATCCAGAAATAATTTGGAAGAAAATAATTTTAGTGGCGACATTGATGATGTTCAAATGGAAACGGTGTAATAACATTTCACAATAGCAATAACAATAAGCAAAAGCTACAAAAACAAAGAGTATGAGTAAGAAATCGAAGGGGATAGATAACGAATCGCAAAGTAAGCAAACGCAACAACAAGCAATGTGAACAAAATACACAAATAACAGTGAAGTTGCGTTAGAACTCTCGAGAGGGTGAAAATATTTCATGAATCTTCATCAGACTGTTTGCGTGGACATATAAAAAGGCAAAAGAAAGCAAACAACGAGTAGTAAGAATTCAGTTAGCCATGTGTGAAGCCGCCTTGAGAGTGACGACAACGATCATGGTTTGAAGATTTCAATTACACAGATCTAACGAACAAGTGTTATTGCTTACGTAAAGGGTGTGAGCAGAGAAGAATAACGAACAAGCAATTATTGTTGTAATTATTGTTAGATACATCAAGTTGTAAATAGTGGCACTCAAAATTCTGCAGACAATAAGGAATTTAATTGAAACTAAACACAAATTTATTTTAATTTTCTTTACAATCAACGAACTCATATTTTAATTAATGAATGATGAATTCAATTTTTAATATTTTTTGAAAGATTTTGTGTGAATTCTACTAAAAAAAATGTTCAATATTGTTTACACGTAATTGTCGTTCTTTTTATATTAGGTATACCATGACTATGATCAACGACCTTTACTTATATTTTTTGTTTTCTTTTAAAATCTTTCTTTTTCTCTCGTTCATTTTAATGTCTTAATTGTGCCCAAACGGCAAAATTTCTAAAGTTTAAACATATTCGCAGAACGAAAGCAAATTAAGCCCTAAAAACTTATTTCAAGTACAAATGACGACAAATGACGGCTCTGGTGAAGGAGCATTTAGTGTAGCAAAGAATGTCGAAACCGTACAATAAAATTTCTTCAAAGTATTTCGATTGACACTGTCTCAATCGAATCAAAATGAAATGAAATCCATAGAATATCTTAACAATTATGAACACTTCGCTACAACGTGCACTAATGTAGAGTATCAAAAAGACGACTCTTATCACAGGTTTATTTGCTTTTCTTCTTTAAGAAACAAATTTTTTTTTTGTTTTTTCTGACAACAACGTTAACAATGTTTGTGTGAAGAATTTACCTGCTACCGATGTTTGAAAATAACAAAAAGCAGACGACTTTTAATGAAACAACCAACACTGAGGGGCTTGTCGTCAGCATGACTAACTACCAGTCACATTTTATTGACACAAATTGTCTGGTCACCAGAGAGAACCTTAACCGAAAATAATGTGACACACTAAAGGTATGTACATGCTGTTGCAATGTTATGACAGAATTACTTTTTTTTATGTCATGAACACAAAATTTATATTTTTTTTTAATGAAATTTTTGAAATATTAAACCAAAGTGTCGAATGAATATGACTTTAAGGAATTTACTAGTAAAATAATATTTGAAAGCAAATGAAAATGAGAAAATGAGCATAAAAACCTTGTCACCAAGGTCAATGTGCTAAAGAAATTTGAAGCTGAGGCAAGAGTATGATGTCCCGTGACAAACTTATGCTGAAAAGTTTTGCCATAAAGTAAGCTCCTTTATGTTTTATTGTCCTAACAATTCCTCTAACATAGCATTTAATACAGAAAACAGGTGCCAAGGGCTGGCCTTTTAAATTTAATTTTCCTTCCTTCAAACTGAATGCTCGAATTTAGTGTTTCAAAATGAAATGAAATTGTTTAGATTTTATTTCTGATTGCTTTCATTTCCTGTACAATTTTTTATGTAAAATATTCCCGCTATTAGGTTTATGAAAAATTATTTTCTTTCTTTCAAACAAAACCATGTAGAATGATGTTGTTTTCGATTTTATGACACTAGTCAGAACTTAATTGCTTACTTAAACTTAATTCTCTGTAACAAGTAAGAATTCTCCATTATAAGGTGTAGTAAATAGGGGAAAACACCACCTCCAATGGTATGAGGCTGATCGATTTCGCCGCGGCGCGTAACATGGTAGTGTGTAGTACCAGGTTTCAGCATCTCGACATTCACAAGGCCACTTGGATGTCCCCCGATCGATCAACATCCAACCAGATCGATCATATTGTGATTGACGGAAGGCACGTGTCCAGTGTACTAGATGTGCGCACATTTAGAGGTCCAAACATCGACTCGGACCACTACCTTGTCGCAGCCAAGTTCCGAGTGCGCATATGCGCCTCGAAGACTGCGCGCTCTAGTGCATTGCGAAAGCTGGACGTTAAGAAGCTGCGATCACAAAGGACAGCTGAGGCGTTCTCCGCTCAACTCTCTGATAAGCTCCGTCATTCCCCATCCAATCTCAGCGATATTGGCGGATTGTGGGCCAACATCTCCCACTCCTTGCGCAATACTGCGGAAACAGTCCTTGGTTTTGAGCGCCCACCCCAACGAAACCAATGGTACGATGAGGAGTGTCGCGAGGCAGCTGCAGCGAAATACGCCGCATACAGAAAAACGTTGCAGTCGGCCGCTACGCGAGCCATTGTCGAAAATTACAGAGAGAGGAGAAGGGATGAGAGACGCCTTTTCAGACGCAAGAAGAGGGAGCAGGAAAGGCGTGAGCGTGAGGAAGTCGAGATGTACAGATGTAGGAATGACGCTCGAAAATTCTATCAAAAGGTTAAGCGTCTGACCGAGGGGTATAAGCCCGGAGTGTCTTCCTGCAAGGATGAGAATGGAAACCTGGTTACGGATCCGCAAGGGGTGCTGAGGTTGTGGAGGAAACACTTCTCTACTCTGCTGCAAGGCGATGACGACATCAATACCGCCTCTAGAGATGATGTTCCGGACCCGATCGATGATGACGGCGTGGAGATTCCGCCGCCTAGCCATGAAGAGGTTAAAGTCGCGATTATGCGACTTAAAAACAACAAAGCGGCAGGTCCTGATGGCCTCCCCGCTGAATTGTTTAAGACCGGATGTAATGAGTTGGTAGGGCGCATGCACCAGCTCATCTACAAAATATGGCTAGAGGAAAGTATGCCCAACGATTGGAACCTCAGTGTCCTCTGTCCCGTCCTGAAAAAGGGAGACCCTACAATATGCGCCAACTACAGGGGTATAAGCCTTCTCCCTATCGCATATAAGGTTCTTACAGGCGTATTGTGTGAACGACTGAAGCCACTCGTCAAAACACTGATCGGACCTTATCAGTGCGGCTTCAGACCTGGCAAGTCCACCATCGACCAGATCTTCACACTACGCCAAATCCTGGAAAAGACCCACGAAAATCAAGTCGACACACACCATCTTTTTGTCGATTATAAGGCTGCTTTCGATAGCCCCATAAGGGATCGTGTATTTGCCGCAATGTCTGAGCTCGGTATACCTGCTAAGCTGATAAGGCTATGCAGAATGACGTTGAGCAATTCCTGCAGCTCCGTCAAGGTAGGAATGGACCTCTCCGAACCTTTCGATACCGTGCGAGGTTTCAGACAAGGCGATCCCTTATCATGCGACCTCTTCAACTTCGTCATGGAGAGTGTTCTGCGAAAGGCGGGAGTGCATCGTAATGGCACTATTTTTCAAAAAAGTGTCCAGTTGCTTGCGTACGCTGACGACATCGACATCATAGGGCGTACCAAACGAGATGTCACTGCTGCCTTTAGTGCTATTGAACGGGAGTCTAAGAAGATGGGTTTGGCAGTAAATGATGGCAAAACGAAGTATATGTTGTCGACAAGTAGAGCCGTGCGGCGTATTGATTCACATATTACGGCCGATAACTATACTTTTGATACAGTCAAGGAATTCATTTACCTTGGCTCCGCCGTTACCACCGAAAATGATGTCAGTCTGGAGATCAAGCGCAGGATTACTCTTGCCAACAGGTGCTATTATGGTCTCAATAGGCAATTGAGTAGCAGAGACCTCTCTCGCAAGACGAAACTAATACTCTACAAGACGCTCATCCTACCCGTGCTTCTCTATGGCGCAGAAGCATGGACCCTATTAAGAACTGATGCAGCTGCCTTGAGAGTATTCGAGAGAAAAGTCCTACGTAAGATCTTCGGTCCAGTGCGAGTTGGCGATGATTTTCGCATCCGATTTAACAGTGAGCTGTATGAGCTCCTCAACGACATGGACGTTGTACAGCGCATTAATATCCAGCGGCTACGCTGGCTCGGCCATGTCGTTCGAATGGAGGAGGATGCTCCGGCGAGACGAGTGTTTGATGCGGGGATCTGCGGAAGTCGGCGAAGAGGACGACCTTGTATCCGTTGGAAGGACCAAATCGAAGAAGCCCTGTCATCGATTGGTGTGACCAATTGGCGTAGGCGCGCAAGAAGCAGAGGCGCCTGGAAGGATGTGTTGCGGCAGGCCGAAATCCGTTAATCGGGTTGTTATGGCCAATTAAGTAAGTAAGAAATAGGGGAAAAAAATTTTCGAAACAACAAAACAGTGGCCGAACATATGAGCCCACTTGTTATTAACTTGGGGATATACGAGGCGTTTGTTTTCCATGGAGCAACAAACGAAGCAATATTAAACGGAATTCACGGAATGGACCGCCGTTGCGAAACTAAATTAAGGCGTTAACGCTCATGATATTTGTGGATTATCAACTTAATATCGTGAAAAAAGGGGAAATGGTGTGATGATAAACAAAATCTTCGAAAACAACACAATGGACTTGATCACGTAATAAAAGAAATAAAGAAAATTATAGCAACAACATCAGCATAAAAAAATATAAGAGATAAAAGATGTAAACAACCAACAACAAGGTACAGCGTAAAAAATAAAATAGCGGATAAACAAATACACAAGCAGCAACTACTCTGCCTGAACGAATGGAAACAAGATACAAAGAAAAGGGAAACAAGTTGTTTACAATTTTAGATTTTTCCCGAAGGCCGTCATCCTCCATTGAGAGCATTCATCACACTAATGATCCAGTAATATAAAAGGCAAGACAAAGCGAGTAATAATGGAGTTGGAATTAAGTTAGTCGTGTGTGGCAACGTCACCTTGGTTGCAGTGAGAATTCAATTAGTAATGTGTGAAGGCACAATATCGAGCTATAATTTAGTCAGACCTGTGTGCAGACAAGTTGCGTGTGAAGAAAAAACTTGTTAGTGTTACGCGAGCAGAAGTGTTCTGCTTACAAACAGGTTGTGAGTAAAGAAGAATAACTAACAACTGTTGTTGCTTACGAAACGATTGTAAGCAGAGAAATATAACTAACAAGCACATGTTATGAAAGTTATCGTTGGATACGCGCTATAAGCACGAAGAGTGGCATAAAAGTAGTCTGGACAATAAAGAATTGTTTTAATTTATTTTGTATGTGTTTTATTTATTTTTATTTTATTTGTAATCTACAAAGTCATATTTTTAATGTTTTTAAAAGGTAAAAACTTAACAATATAAACGTTTTTAGATACACAAGGACGCCGCAAGAAAATATTTAGGAAGACGAATATGTCTGCTATCTTATGCAGGTACCTTAAAAACCATGGGTACTACACGTGCATCAAGCTTGTATATGGTTGCGAAACCTAAAACTTATTGGAAAAAACCACGCAATGCAACGCAATATGGCGGAAAGTCTTTTACAATCGATATGTAGCACAAAAAAACAAACTCAACAAATATAAATTAACAAGACAAACAAATATACACACGGAAGGATTTACAAAATTACACAAACAAATACAGACAAATTTACGAGAAAAAAACAAGAATGTAAACTGGAACACAATAACAATTCATAAGAAATTCAGTCGTGAATAGCTAGACAATGATGAAAAGTCAGATTGTGATTAATAACCGAGAGATGTATTAAAAACTGCTTGATAAGCACATCAGGGCTATTCGGAACGAAACAGAAGAAAATAATTTCTTTTGTTTTAATTGTGAACGGTCACGAATAACTTAGTACCTTGTAATAGTACACGAATTTGTTGTTGCAGGATTTTTAAAGGTCAAGGCAATAAGAAGCGCTGCCAATAGAGCGGCAATAAAACAGCTAGACGAGATCTCCATTTGTTTGTTAAGCTAATAATTACGAGCAGCGTGACTAAAACCTCATGGCCAGACTCTCTTGTTCGAATTATAACCTACGATTCAGGAACTATTATCCCAAGTAAAGTAAATTATAAATGAGTTAGGATTTTTTCCTTTTTAATGAAATGTGAAATAACTGACATAGCGCTATGCAATGTAGCTAATCTTTGTTATTCGATTCATCGAAACTACAACAAATTTATTTGCAAAATTTAATTTTTTTTTTATTAAACGGTGAAAAAAACTTTAAAAATTTCCTAAATGATAAGAGTATAGTTTAATGGCAAGTTTTTTGAAACATTTTTGAAATAAAGTGATACAAAAAATGAAAAAAAAAATCTTTTAAAATTACAGAAAACTTTTGCGGTACGACCGGTTATATTTTGTAAGATTTAATGGCAGTTTTCAGTTTGAAGTGAGTTAAAGATAGCACCCTCATCTACATAATTCTTACAATGGTATTCAAAGCCAGACATGACTTGCAATGGAAATGGGAATAAATACGTAATACTTTACATTCATAAAAGCTAATGCTTTCAGATAGTCATGCAAGGAGTTATTTTGCAACAGAAATCACTTTTTAAACCAGCCAATTGAAATTATTGAAAAATTTAAATCGTTTTTTAAACACTCTGAAAAATCCATTTCAGATTAAATTAAAACATAAAAATTAATCGGCAATTGTTAGATGTTAGACATCGTTCGTACATGCCTTTTTCGTGTTTCATTTCCTTTATCAAGACGAAACGCAACAAAAACAACAACAACAACACGACAAATACTTAAAAATTATGCGGCATTTAAATTTTTCTTTTTCTTTTTTTTTCTTGTTTTGTTACTACTGCACCAGCTCAAACTTCTGCAAACCATTTACGAAAATATTAATCAAAACCCAATCCAACACCAACAATCACAATAGCAACATCAACAACATTTATATAGCAACACAGTGGTAAGTAATACAACAAGAACATGGGCAATAATAACAACAATGACCGCTAGTCACAAAAACAACAAAACAACAAAAACTAATTCATTTAAACATGCAACATTTATTATATCAATAAAAACAAAACAAAACTGAACTCTGCAACAAAAACAAAAAAAAGAAACCCCGGACAACAATTACAAGTAGAGCCCCCTCAAGTCATTTTACCGGTACGGAACGCCGTAATATTAGTTGCAATCACAATCACAATCGCAATCGCAATGAAAATTTTGTCGTTTCAATCAACATATTTTCGATATTTTTTCTTATTGTAGTTTCTTTTTCCACTTTTTTCTTTTGTTTGTTTTTGTTGTATATATTGGCAAGAAAAACAACATGTTGTTGCTATTGTTTTTGTTGTTGAAATGTTGTTGATTACCAATTTAACACTGTTACCGTTGCTACCGATTGTTTCTGGTCTGTCGTCTGTCGTCTATCCATGACTGACAATCTGTCTGTGTGTTGTCTTGACCGTTTTTGCAACAGGAACATCAACTGCAACTATAACAACAACAACAATGACATAAAATGCAAACATCGATTTAATAGTGCCACAAATAAATCAAGCTGTGCTCTTAAGATCATTAATTTATTATTCACCAACAGAATACCGTTGATGCGGTTGCTGTTGCTCTTGCAATTGTCATTCCTGTTGCCGTTGCTGTTGCTGCTACAGCAGATATTTTCTTTCAACGACTATTTCATATTTTTGTGTTTTCTTAAGCCTTAAAAAATTTTTAAATTTTTATAGATTGGAACCGCTTTCCTAAAATTGAAATGAATATGATGATCAATGAAATGTTGCAGGATAAACGTTTGAATACGAACAAACGTTTGAATCGAAAACGTTGAATGTTGTCGTTATTGCCATTAAATATCGCACGTTTTTAAAAAAAAGGTCTAAGAACTTGATAACATTCATTCATGATGACGATGAATGTTTATTGGGAACAAGTAGCTGGTGCAGTGAGACACAAATCACATTGCAATGATGTCCCAATAAATCAATGAAGTTCGCTTCTATGCAGTCGAGAAGTCTCAAAATAGTCTTTGGGCCACCGTCCAATACATGAGAGTTGTATTCCATTCTCTTTTGGATATAAGTGCTGTGAATAGCAAGAAGATCAGGTGAAGTGAAGTATTTCTTCCACTCTCCTAAGAAACCAGGGCTCTGAAAAATGTGTCGATTCTACCGAACATTACACTGAATTTTCATGCCGATTTTATGACGATTATTTTTACGATTTTCCTGAACGTCTTTGACAATTTTGAGATTTTTTTTCTATTATTTAACGATTTTATGCTTTATTCGCCGTGGTCTAGTGGGTAGTGTGTTGACTTATTAGACGAAAGGCCCGGGTTCGAATCCCAGGTCAGACATCAAAACGAAAAATATTTCATCGGCGACTTCCTCTCAGCAGATTTCTGGCAAAGACTCTGTGAGTAAAAATTGCCATGAAAAGTTTCTCAAAAATCTGTCGTTCGGAGTCAACTTTAAACTGTAGGTCCCGCCACTCATGTGTAAAAATTAACGCACACAACATGAGTGGTATTGAGAAGCTAGGTCGTAATCCTGACGGAAGGGTTGTAATGGCCAATTATGTATGTATGCTTTATTTATCTGGCCGCTATGAGAATATGGCAGAAATGTTTTTGAAAATATTTTAAAAATGATTTCCTGCATCTGGTCAATGGTTATCTAAATATCGGTTTACCAGCTTTAAGGCTTTTCGTCGTCGTTCGTCAGCATAAATCAGGGACTAATACAGCCCCATTAAAAGTGATCCAGATCCGTTGAATAAATATCAATTGTTCAACGCACTACATACATATATGACCTGTGGAGTCATCTTATTGCTGCTAATTTCTGAAAACAAAAATTCAAACAGTATGGCTCGACAACACTTGTATTCACGGTAACGCCAGCTGTTTGCTCAATTAAAGCTCATTGATGTAGCCACATCACAATAAAAACCTGTGAAAAATACGACCGGCAAAAATAGAACGACAACAAGACGACAACCAACATTGTCTTCAAGACTTTTCTCTTCGGTACTTAAATTACTTTACCTCAATGGTCTCATAAATTGCTTACTGACTAGGTCGAAAATGTTGATCGTTAAATGGATGAAGTGCTCTATCAACTTCGCACAGAAGCATTGTCAGTATTTGACATTCTCATCAATCAAATACAATATTTTCGAATTTCTTTTTTACTCTTGGCACGTTGAGATTGTAACTTTTTTGATATATCACGTTGTCGCTGTCGTTATGTGTAGGGAAGCCAGTCCCTCATAAGTATACACCAGAGGTCAGCAATAGATCGTATTTTTCGCTACTCATAAGCACCCATGAAATTTTGAATATAAGTTAGTCGGCAATATGTATTGAAATTGAACTATGTACTCTGATTCATTCGTACTGATTACACTATTGATTTATAAATACAGGTTGCAATGAGTATGCGTACAATGTTGACATCAAACTCTTACCATTCGAAATTTGTTTGATTCACAAGCCTACTCATTTAGATTCGCAACTTGAAAAAAATACTTATAATACTGTTAGGTTTGGTTAGATCGAAGTAGTAGCTCTGGTATCCCAAAGCTCACTTGAGCACGCGTAGCGGCCACGCAGTCCCTGTACTAGCCAAGTTCCACTAAAATCATGGAAAAGAAAAAAGTTGATCTGCGCAAGTTATAAGTTTTTAAAAATGTTTAAAATATGAGTTCATTGATTGCAAACAAAATAAAAATTATTTGGTGTTTAGTTTCAATTAAATTCTTTATTGTACGCACTACTTTTGGGTGACACTGTTTATAACTTGACAATGCAACAATAATTTGTTTATTCACTATTCGTTTTTGCTTACAACGGAGATCTTTTAAACTACGACTGTTCTCTTTACACGCAACGCGATTTCACACAAGACTGACTGAATTCTTACTACTCATGGTTGTCTGCTTTTTTCTGGCTTTTTATATAACCACGGAAACTGTCTGCTGAAGGGTCTTGAAGTAGAATGTCCGCATCTTCGCCTTCTCGAGAACTGTATTGTGACTTCATTGTTGTTGCTTTTTTGCTTATTTATCTATCCCCTTTTCTTTCATACTCATTCATATTGTTGGTTTAATTGTAAACAAGTTCGCTTTTGTTTATCGTTTTAAAGTTAAACGAGGGTATACTGGGTATACTTATAATTGGTTTGACTGACTCGAATCATTCATCAAAATTTGCAATCTTACTTGTTAGACATTTGCAACAAAAGAAAAAAGTTAGAGCAGCATGCAAAGCAAGCACACAACAATTTAGTGAGTATTTTAGTGTTTGTACGCGAATCATAATTATTTTGTTATTCATTCGTGTTTATGTTGAGTTATGGGCAGTCGAAATCAACAGCAACATACATGTCATTAAGTACGAATATGATGAGTACTTCAAACTTTGAATATGAGTATGTATTATATTTAAACAAGTATGAATGCGTAGAAGTATCAACATTTTTTTTTTTTTAATACTCATTGCTAATCTCTAGCGTATACCATAGCACCGTATTAATTTTAGAGGTGAACCATCTTGAGAATGAAGATGGCAATGTATTCGAATAACACTTTAAATGTAAACAAAATAGAATGGCAACGGTTAAACGTCATAATAATGCTGAGCGTGTATATACAATCTGTTGTCCGTAGCGTATTAACATTGATTTCAAACTTTGATGCTGTTTTTTTTTTTAACCCAAGGATTATTTTCTTTGGTTCTCCAAAGGTGAAAAATATACATTGTAATAGCGGCATTGCAATATTTATTACCCTGCTCTAATGTATGTAACGGCAACTGCAAGATGCGAGTAATTTTGGTACACGTAAGCCCTATGAAGTCGCCGTGGTCTAGTGGGTAGTGTGTTGGCTTATTATACAAAAGGCCCGCGTTCGAATCCCAGGTCAGACATCAAAACGAAAAATATTTCTTCCGACTTTCTCTCAGCAGATTTCTGGCAAAGACTCTGAGAGTAAAAATTGCCATGAAAAGCTTCTTAAAAATCTGTCGTTCGGAGTCGACATTAAACAGTAGGTCCCGCCACTCATGTACAAAATTAACCCACACAACATAAGTGGTGTGAGAAGCTAGGTCGTAATCCTGACTGATGGATTGTAATGGCCAATTATGTATGTATGTAAGCCCTATATAACGCGTTACTGCTACAACGCGTTAACGATAAAATGCTAAAAATTCGGTCTCACTACAACGCATTATGGGTGGCTTGTGTTTTCTATTAATTTCTTTTTTATTCACTTTTCTCATTAACTATTTGACTGAAGTGTGAATTTTAGTGCAAAGTAAGTTCGCAAAAGCAGTACTCTGTTCTTATTGTGAAAAACGCTTTGAAATTTATCTGGCAACCTTGTTTCCAACTTACGAAATAACATAAGCTGCACTTCTTTCCCACGAAATTAATGCAAACAGCTGATCACACTTTATTTGTATTTTTTTAAATTCATAAATTATAATTTGTTGAGCAGGAAAAATTGAAAAACATTAAAAATTATTAAAAAATTACCTGTGAAAAGAGAAAAACTCATTTGGGATGATAAGTGCCATAGAAATAGTTCATATTATTAAAATTTTTTATTTTATTTTTAGCTTTCAAAAACATATGGTTTTTGTTTATGCATTTAAAGCAATGATGCATACGTTCAAAGAAATAAAACCGACAAATTTTCCAAAATCGCAAGATAGACTACATTTGTTGCACATCAAAATTTTCGCATGAAAAAACCATAATTTTTCCCAAATACAAAGAGAGTACCAAACTTTAACGCGTAATAACATAATCTCCGCTTTATGCAGGCGTTACTTCTGATATTCATAAACACTCTAAAGTATCGACTGACTTTATTTTGTATTAAAAGAATATCCTTAACTGTCGAAAATAATGTTTTTATTTATATTTTAGGTTTTTTTTTTAGTTTATATTCTTTCGTTTTATTTTACTGTTGAGTAGACATTGCATTTGCTGATGGTGCTTCTAACTAAGTTCCACTTAAATTTCACACCATTTAACTGATGCGTTACAGTTCAGACTAAGAGCATACGCTTCATTTTCGTTAAATTATAGCGCCCCAATATTATAAAAACTGTAGTAATTAGTGGCGCTACACTTTATGCTAAGTACCGTTATAAAAAATTTATGTTTGAAAAAATATGGCAACTTCATATGAAGCATGAAAACTTAAAGAAAAACGGAAACTTCAATATAATATTCAAACGTTCCGTAGAGTTTTTAACCCGAATTTGTTAAAGCTTTTGGAAAATAAAAGAATTGATCATTTCGCAGAGTGATTAAAAAGACAAAAAAAAACTTCATGACTTCATGAAAACAGTTCTGGTTTACAATTCGTCTCTAAAACCGAAATGTTGTTATGCTGCCAGAGATTATGGCAAACCGTGTGTCTGCTTCTCATATAGAAAAGAATCAAATCTTACGAATTTGACGTACCGAAGGACCATTGTTACGTCAAAAATTCGATATTTTGTTAGCCGATGTTGTTAAAAGTGTGTTAAGATTTCCTTTTGATAAGGTTGGTCAAGTCATCAATAGAATATAATAGAGAAAGAGTCCGCCAAATAACTTTATTTTCTTTTTTTTTTTTGAAATTGCTTTAAATAAAAACTACTGAATATTTTCTTAAAGTACAATTCTTCCGGTTAAAATGGAAATTAATTTTATTCAAATGACACGACCGAACCAATTTGTAAGTACTTTAACGATTCTGTGAAGCTGTATTTCACCAATTGCTTCCACGAATAGTGTCCTTTAAAGCGTCAATTGTCTTAGGCTTGTCGGCGTAATACTTATCTTTGTCGACACCCTACAAAAAATGGTCCAACGGTGTCAAATCGAAGTTCAAAGGTGGCCAAACGACATCAGCTCTGCGGCTGATAATGCGATCTTCCAAAACAGGGCGCAAAACATCGAGTGTGGTGGCTACGGCTGTATGGCACGTAGCATCATCCTGTTGAAACCAAATGTTACCAATATCCTCCACTTCAATTTTTGTAAACAAAAATTCGTTCCCTTCAACATGGCCCGATAACCGATCGCCATTAACTGTAACGGCCACTCCTTGCTCATTTTCAAAGAGAAATGACCCAATTATGCCGTTGGACCAAAGTCCGCACCAAACAGTGACTCGTTTTTCAATGTATGCGGGCGAGATTTCTGTGCCCCAAATGTGACAATTTTGCTTGTTTACATACCCGCCAAGATCAAAATAAGCTTCATCTGAAAAGGCCGACTTAGGGAAGCGAATATACACAACCATATTCGTTCAGCGGAAGGATAAAACTAATTACCTGTCAAATCAGACAGGGGCTAAGTGTTACCATTCACGAAATAAGCACTAGTTGAAAAAAAAAGCATTAGATGGCGGGCCCAATAGTTTAACACAAGTACAACGCTTTCAAATTGTTGAAAATGTACTTTGAAGAATAGAAAAACCTTTCGCAATATTTATCGAGCGTTACGTCTATCTAATCAGCCTAGTAAATAAGGCAAGGAAATGTGGGTATCTTTGCTGTTGTTCATCGAAAAATTTTGCGAAAATTGTAGCCAAACCAGCGTAATATTTTCGCTGATTGAACTCCTTTAAAACTGCTCAACGATGAGAATTTCTATCAAAGGATGGTTATACCAATAAGCAAAATTAATATATCTATGTAGGTTTATTAGACAAGATCCATTGGTTCTACACTTAGTTCATGCATATCGCAGTTTACAGGACATGAAAAAAATAATTTTTTTTCGGTGTCTTCCTCTCAGAGTTTTTGCCAGAAAACTGTAACAGTTAAACAAAAAATGCCAATAAAAGTCTTTTATAAATCTGTCGTACAGAGTCAACATGTATAAAATTAAAGCACACAACACGAATGGTGTGAGAAGCTAGGTTGCAATCCGCACTAAAGAGAGTCTGAATTTGATGTGATGTACACGCTGGAGGCATCCTTGGTCCTTATTGCTTTTGAAATCAGCAAAGTGTTGAATGACGAGTTCAATTTCCAAAAGACAAAGTAACTTGCCTTCCAGCACGCTTTATAATCAGTTTACCGACAACTTTCTTTCCAGAAGTCGTTCTTTTCACTGACCCTGTGGATTACTTTTCATGTGCCTACTATAAGTTATTGGACATTAGCACTATATTGAGCAGTACAGGTCAATATTCAAGCCACCATTGACGCTGTAAATGATTACAATGATGGAATATAACGTATAAATCGTAGGCGCAACGAACTACGTATACGAAGTAATAAATTTAAATGCCGTAAAATTATGCATCAGATAATATTGGAAAGAAATAAATTTCTCTACAAAAATATTTCCATGTCAATGAAAAAAAAAAATCTCAAATTGTGTTAAATAATCAGAAATGCATTCCAAATTGTCTAATAAATTGAAGATTTTTTTTTTATTTAAATACTACAACAACAACAGAGAACAATCAAAAGTAAATGTTGGTTGGTTGGTTGGCTGGTGTGCTTGAAATGGAATTCCAAAATTGTTAACGTTTGTTTTTTTTTTAAGATTTCTTTTCATTTATCATCCCACATAAACAATATCCCATGCATTTAAAGAAAATTTATGGCATTAACGACAACAACAATAACAATAACAACAGCAACCAGAAAAATAACTGCAACAATACTGTCCCATATAAATAAATTTCATTTGCCTGAAATTATTACAAAATCTTAATGTAGTCTGCAGACCACATCGTATAGCTGTTCCAACAAAGTAGAGGTCGCCTGGCTTTGGAAAAAAGTCAAAAGAACAACAACAACAACAAAAACAAAACTGAAAAACATCTGTTCACACTTGCCGAGACACAAACAAACGGCAAGAAACTGTAACAGCTAAACAAATCTCTGATACTTTCCATAGGCACCTACTAGCCAAACGGGGCAGACAGGCACAAAACCAAATACAGTGCACTCGATGTAACGTAAACTAATTAAAACCAAGGGAGTTCATGTCAGCGAAATTGTTCACGTTACCGATTGCCGAATTTCATGACGAAATATATGCGATTTATACGGATTTCGCTCGTATCATCAATACAAGAATTACTATTCCACACCATTGAACCATTAGCAAGGAAAATTCAACCTAAAACTGAACTTTAAAATTCGAAAATTCGAATTTCGAATACAATTTACAAACATATAAACAAAACAAAAGCTTGTTGAAGTTAGTTGATGCCCACGTTAGACGGTGTTCACGTTACCGTGAGTGCACTGTACAACTAAATAAAACGTAATATATATAATGTAACGTAACGTAACGTAACGTAATGTAATGTAATGTAAAAATGTAAGTAAATTTACAAAATTCATTTGCGACGGCATCAACCTCGTTGTCGACATTTAAATTAATTTCTTTCCTGGGAATTCTTAGCATCCTAAGACAGGCGAAATAACAAAAACAAACACAAGACAGACACTACACTACACTACACTACTTTTGTACTGTGGATTCATTACAGACTTTAAGTAAATCAAGACTGTTAACAACTTCAACATTAACACCACCAACACCACCAACAACAAGAACAACAACGATAACAAACATTAAGTACCACCTCCACAAAATAAAGACAGCAGGCAAGTGCTGAACCAATCTTTCGTAAGGAAAACATCGTCGTCCATTAATTTTTTTCTCGTTTCGTTTTGGAATATTTTTGCTTGAAAATTTATTTTTACCTTCCAGGTGCATTTGATACTTTATTACCAGTAAATTATGCTGAGTACTCCAGCATAGCGTAGTAGTAGACTAATGCCAAAGTATTGAAAAACTGGACCAGGAACACTGAC
Source organism: Sarcophaga peregrina (assembly GCA_014635995.1). Taxonomy (NCBI): domain Eukaryota; kingdom Metazoa; phylum Arthropoda; class Insecta; order Diptera; family Sarcophagidae; genus Sarcophaga; species Sarcophaga peregrina. The sequence goes on from CM025789.1 coordinate 113,890,833, forward strand.
ACCATTTAGCCGAAAGGTAAGGTGGGGGATAGGAGGCTGAGAAGAAAATCCCATTAAAGAAAAAATGGTAATAATACGTGTAAACAATTTAAAAGTCATTCATTTCAATTTTCAACGTTTTTTTAATGGGTTTTTAATTTTCACTTTTGGTTTGGTTTCCTTTCTACTTCTTTTTTATTTGCATGATTTAAAATGTTTTCCTGTTTATTTATTTATTTAGGGTCAACAACAACTGTAGCCGCTTGAATTTAACACACTCAAAAGTTTCTTTTGGAAAATTCTTTAACTTATTGAGAATTGTAACGGAATTAAGAGTAATTTTAATGGGCTTAACGTTAACAGTAATAATTACTAATTGGCGACCTTTGAAGATGCCCAAAATTTTGGTAATTGATTGATTTCCTATAGAAGAACAACTCGAATCCAAAGTAAGTCTTATCATTGAAGCAATTAATCCTTAGTTCTGAAAGCTAATACGGTAAATAAATGCAATTATTGAGTACAATATTTCTTAAAAAGTTTCAAACGAAATACGCAAATTGTTATAATATTGAGTAAGACAAAATGCAGCACTGTCATAGGTGTGTTTAGTGAGCATATTTACATTTAAACCGAACACTTTCTTCTTTCTTCCCTTTTCAAATGTCCACAATGACAAACAAACACTAATAAACTTACAAACAACACTCATTTTTGGGGCCAAAATAAAAACAATCTTATTGTTACCACCACTCGAATGAATATTAAGCAAGCTGAATTGCATTCTTGAACACTTAAAATATTGTACTCAATTAAGCGAATATTGACTCAATAAACGTACATATTTGATTATAGTATATTGTCTGACTGTAGTAACTGAATTTCTCGAAGTCACCGTAGTCTAGTGGTGCATTGGCTTATTAGACGAAAGACCCGAGTTCGAATCCCAGGTCAGACATCAAACCGAACATATTAAAAGATTTCTTCAGCGACTTCCTCTCTCAGCAGATTTCTAGCAAACACTCTGAAAGTAAAAATTGCCATGAGAAGCTTCTTAAAAACGAAAAAATTCTATCGTTTAAGTCGACTTTAAACTGTTGGTCCCGCCACTCATGTATAAAAATAAACGCATACAACACGAGTGGTGTGTAAAGCTAGGAGGTTATACCGGGGGTCAATTCGACCTCCGGGTACTGAATTTCTTGCTTTAATCTTCGTTTATTGCTGACCAGATTCGGCTATCGTTTGATCAGTATTTCATTACCTTTCTTGGTGTCAATCCTGGTGTTCTTACTATCTGCAAAGCAGTAAATGTACTGCAGTAATCGATCCATTTTAGCGGTCAGTCGCAAATTAAATTTTTCTTTTAGTTTAAAGTGGCAACTAAACATTGATCTTTTTTGTGTGATCCCTAGAAACATCCACCTTGCTTATATGCTTCAGGTGCATCCTTGAATCCGCATTATAAAAATCGAAAACCAGTAATTCACTCCGCTCCCACTTTACTTTTGAAGCATTCGTATTTCTATTTATTCTCATTGTAATAATTTTCACACAATTTCTTCTCATTTTTTAAACAAGCTATGACAGGGTCTTTCAACAGGGTCTTGCGGACTTTTACAGTATATAACGGCCGGCTTGTTGAAGCAACACTTGTCGAATTTTATTTTCATTTATTCCGCTTTTTTATTGCACAATTTCCATAGATGATCACAGACAGCGAGGAGTGTTTGCTGGATAGGCTCTAGGGCAGTTGAAAATTGATCCTAAATTTCTGCTATGCTTAAAGTTTTTCAGCAATTGTACCCAAATTGTGTTTGTATGCACTCAAAAAGCAATATTATCGCACCTATTACGATAACAGTCCTTATATTTGGTGTGGATTTTTTGGTAGTCGGCGTTATCGCTCCATATTACATTGACCAAGCCATCCCATCAACTGCAAGCACTATACGACGATGATTATCAATTTCTTTTGGCTTGAAATGGATGATCTCTACCATCAACTGCATTTTATTTCCACTGGACAACATTATGTGGGACATGAGTGGCGGGACCTACAGTTTAAAGTCGACTCCGAACGACAGATTTTTGAGAAGCTTTTCATGGCAATTTTTACTCTCAGAGTCTTTGCCAGAAATCTGCCGAGAGGAAGTCGCCGAAGAAATATTTTTTCGTTTTGATGTCTGAGCTGTGATTCGAACCCGGGCCTTTTGTTTAGTAAGCCAACACACTACCCACTAGACCACGGCGAATTCATTTTATGAAACATACATACATAATTGGCCGTTACAACCCTTCAGTCAGGATTACGACCTAGCTTCTCACACCACTTATGTTGTGTGCGTTAATTTTATACATGAGTGACGGGACCTACAGTTTAAAGTCGACTCCGAACGACAGATTTTTTGAGAAGCTTTTCATGGCAATTTTTACTCTCAGAGTCAGAAATCTGCTAAGAGGAAGTCACCGAAGAAATATTTTTCCGTTTTGATGTCTGACCTGTGATTCGAACCCGGGCCTTTTGTCTAATAAGCCAAAAACACACTCCAAAAATTGAATTAAAAATTTTAAACATCGAAAGAAAAATCAAAAAATTTCAATTTTAAATAAAATTTTTAATGAATAATGATGCATCATTAGATTTTAATTGACTAGAAGAAAACAATAACAATAACAATAACAAAAACAAAAACACTCGATTAAAATAGTCATGACTTACTGTTGTTGCTGTTATTGTGTTAAATTACCTCACAATCATGCGGTGATGCGGTGTTATTTTGCAAATGTTTTGCTGACAATTTGTCAAAACTATCGTGACAACAATGTGTGTAACGATGATCACTTAAGCAATGACATACGTACTCACATACTCACAGTCAGTGCAATGGAACATATTTGGGTGACTGAATATCACACAATGTATTGAGGTTTTAAATTTTGTGCTAAAAAACGAAAATGGTTGTGAAAAGTGTTTCAATATTTTCAACTTTTGTTACATTTTTTTTGTTTTTGTTTTTAGATTTCCAGTTGTTTTCAAGGATTTTGGGTTTCAAACCATTTTTGGCTAAATGCGGCGAGCAAAAAAAATCTCCAACAGCCTTGACCGTGTACATTAAAATGAAAAATTCATTTGAAACTGATTTCATACAGACAATGAACAAAAAACAGAGAAAGAGAGAGACAGAGAGAGAGTGGGAACTGCCGATAATCACGATGACGATGTCACCAAGTCAGTTTCAAATGTTTTAAATTTTTTGTTACTCAAACATTAAGTCGATTACCAAATCTGTAATTAATTGCCGATAACAATCGTTTTCGTATGCTGGGACCATATTATGTTTTATTCACTGTTGACAGATGTATTTTTGACATTTGATTCTGACAATGTTCGAAAAAGTTTTCAATTTTTTTGTAATTATTGAAAATCTTTTATATATTAGCCGGCGCTTTCATGTTGAACATTATTTGAGAATAGACATTTTAAATGGTGTCTCTGTGTTCTGCCGATTACAGCAGCCTTGTTCAGATAGTAGATGCTGCATATTAGGGTGATTGAGGATTAGCTCAGATAAAACCGCAGCTTCTTTCTGAATGAAGAAAATTGAGGCAAAATTTAACGGAAAGGAGGCATGGCAGGCTAATATGACAGTCAGACGGAGTTGCCTTGTGTTATGTTGTTATAACTGGAGCTATGACGACTTGTTCAACAACGGTACTTGAAGGCCGTGCGTGCGGGAGCCAGGCCCAAAACGATGTGGACTATGGTTAGTAGATAAGTTGTTTACAGCTCAGTCCATAATTATGATTTTGGGAAATACCTACCTACCCAACTGAGTAAGGTTTAATAGTTAATGTTAATGAAATATGAAAAAAAAAATATTTCTTCGGCGATTTCCTCTCAGCAGATTTCTGCCAAAAACTCTAAGAGTAAATTAACCTGCCATGAGAAAGCTTCTCAAAAATCTATCGTTCGGAGTCGACGTTAAACTGTAGGTCCACGTACCGTGAATCACCACAACGTGAGTGGTGTGAGAAGCTAGACTGTAATCTTGACTGAACGTTTGTAATGGCCAATTATGTGTGTATGTATGCAATGGAACAATTTATAGGCTTTATACTCTCTTAGTAAATGAATCATTTAGTGGTATACAGTGGGATGAAGAAAGGATAGTGGAATAGAACATGGGTGTTCGAAATATTCGGAACCCATGAATCCATGAAGATCTAACAGTCTAGCGGACATTCAATGGGTGTGAGATTGACGAGAGGTTAGAATGGGACTATTTAGGAAAGCTTTTTCAGTTAAATTGGGAATCCCAGCTCAATATTAAATTTATGGCAATGTTTTGATATATAAGCTCACTAGAAAACAAACTTATTACCTAAACTAGAGAATTAGAAAGCCTTGTAATTACAATAGGAAGAGGTTTAAGTCATGCATTGGCTGGGCATTGTAGACTCTAGGGACACTTGTTCAGAATAGGGAACGCCTCAAATCTATTCCTGTCGTGTAGAAGTGTCTATAATGTCTCTTCCAAAATTCAGAATGCACTCGGCGCCAATAAGTATAATTATCTGCCTAGTAGCTGAATGGGCTATTTTTTCATTCTGGGATGCATTATCTCTGTATAGATTTCAAGTGTATGTCGTGGAGATTGATTACGATAATCATAAAATGTACATGCTGGACCTGAGGCGATTGCTTCTACTTTGTAATGTCCGCTAAATCGAATAACAAAAGCAAACAAGCCATGTGTTACAATTAAAAACTTTAAAATGGAGGACAAGCAGCGTTAAAATGTAAATAAGTTTAGGTGATATACGTAGCCTAGCGAGTAGTATGTTGACTTTCTAAAGATAAGCTGGAGATTTCAAAACTCAGATTCTGTATCTCTTAAAAAAAAACATTTCTTGCGGCGTGCTGCCTTAAATTAACTGCCAAGACGCGTGACTTAATGTTGTCACCGTGTTATGCTACTTAATTTTGTTAAGCATTCATACATACAATTGTTTATTATCAGTTACACAGCTTATAAATTAAATTTTTGAGTAAATTTTGTAATTTAAATTTACAATACAATTTTAAAAATTAGTCGCCGAATTTTCGTTTTATGTCTGAGGAAGCTTTTCTTGATGAAGAAATTCGACATAAGTATTGAGTGAATCTCAAAATTTTTTGAATCGAATCATCAATCAACCGACGACAGATGAGGCATTCAACATAACAATTATTTGTATAACCAGTCGCAACAAGTAGGGGTTCGTATTACAATGTTTATGCAGCGTAATGGATAATCTGCTATTCCAACAGTTTTAAGAATGCTGATACAATTCCCACCAAAGGCTCGGTAGACTGCTACACTTCACTGAAGATAAGCGGCTCTTGTAATTATTAGAGAATAATTTTTAATTGCATTGTAATTCAATAATAACTGAATAATTAAAGTCTATTTGATTAAATTACCCTTCACTATATACAGTGGACAACAAAAGTCTTAGTACGCGAATATATATTTTGAAAATTTTATGAATTTTAAACGACAGTATGTATAAAAATTAAGAATTAAATTTCATTATAAAACAAATAATTTTATATTGTTTTTCATAAAAGAAGAGAAAAATAAGGAAATTTTTCAGATGACACCATAGATATTCCCAAGGAGAACTTTGAGTAAATTTAAAATTCAAAAGCCTATTATATAAATATGTTAATCCTTGTATTTAGTAGAATATTCCTTAATTTCAAACACTTCATTCAATCCATTTTGAATTGAATGCATAAGTTTTGTTCAACGTTTTCTCATGGCATCATGAGCAAGTTTTTCCGCTGACTTATGTTTGAGGTTTTGCTTTACATAACCGTTCTTTCAAATGATCTCCTAAATACTCTCTTGATGTCATATCGGGACACTGTGCAGGTATATTAAGCCTGTGTGGACTTTTTTTTGTCAAAATTGATATATTAAAGTACAAAGACTTTTGTTGTCCACTGTATAGTGCTTCAGTTTAGCATTAATTTCATTAACTTTCTATTGTTTTATAGTAATTTTTCTTTTATTCTTCTATGTATTCCATAGAATTTTTCTAAGTTTTATTTTATTTTTTCATTCAATTTAATTTTTTGTTACATCCAATTTATTTATTTATTGTCATTGTTGTTGTTGTACAATTTTATACAATTTTTGTGTAAATTTCTGTAATTATTTTAAATTCATATGCAAAAAAAAGAAAATTATAGAACAAAAACAAAACCCATCTACGTTACTGTGTTGTGTTGTGTTCTATTGTACACATTGTCTAACTATTTGTCATTTTCAGATGCTGTACAAAGTGTCAACAAATTACGTTAGAATAGAGCCAACAAAAAAGCACAAACAGCTACAAATGATATTGTCAACAACAATGTTGAAAAATTCAGTACTTTTTTCAGTACTTTTTCATTTCAAAAATACCTTAGTACTCTCGCGACGCTTTCAGTACCTTTTAATTATTACGTATTTATTTAATTTATTTTTTTTTCAACTATTAATGCATTAGCAACACGTTCAATGCAATGATAAAGTAGAATTTTGTCTTTTGAACAGCAGCACTAAACGATGACAGTATACATTCGTATATTTAATCTGGTTTCATTTGAAGGACCCAGAATGGTGAGCGTTGAATTGATTTTGCCGACAGTCCATTATGGCCCTGATCAATGTTTATAAGAAACCAAATAAGTTTTTCACAAAGCCTAGCTTAAATCTTCCTTAAATTTTTACTTGTTTCTGTTGATTTCTTTGATTTCTAGAACTTGCCAAGTATGATTAAAAACAGAACAAGCAATTAGCAATCGTAAAAGATTCGCTTATTTTTTTCTATTCTTATTCACCACATATTTGCTTATTTATTGGCAACATGTTGCCAATTAAAATTCATAAAAGTCTATGCTTCTTCTTTTTTATTTTGAATTAAATTTTTGTTGTTGTTGTTGTAATAATTTTATTGCTTTAGTGTAGTAAATGAATTATATTCAACATGAATTATATCCCATAGAGGACACTTTTATGAGCAGAAACATTTGCGCCCACATTTTTCAAGTTTACATCTCTTGAAGAAAAAAATACCAAAAAAAAAAAACAACAAAAAACAATGAAATGCAATAAAATAATCATGCACTCCCACCCACATACACACTCACTTCCATCAACCATATTTAGTTTTTCTGTTTTCTTTTTGTTTTTGTTTTACTTTTAGTTTCATTCTATTCGTGTTTTTACTGCTGTTGTTGTCTTTTACTTTTTATTTATTTTTTTTTTTTTTTTTTTTATTCTTTTTTATTTTGCACTTTTACGAAGCTTTTTAACCTTGACACAGATACTAATAAATGCACAATAGTGCTGTTGCTATTGTTGTTGTTGTTGTTAGCATTTTATTTTATAACTAAAATAAATGCCATGGTTTTTGTTGTTGTATAACACCATTTAACAAACTGTTGTACATAAAGACCATAAAAAACATTGAAAAACAATAACAAACCGAGTAATAAGAAGAAAACGAGTACGGGAGCTAAAAAACGAGTGCATCTCATCCAACACTTACTAGAGAGAGTCACAGCAATAGTGGTGACAATGTCAAACAAAAAGCAAAAAATTAAATTAAATCTGCACAGTGAGACTGAGAACTGACAAACAAACAAACAAACAAACACACCACAAAAACACTAATAAGGCATAATGTTAGTATTGAACAGCAACACTATACCGTTGTACACACACTCAGCAGAATTTCCATTTAAGAAGTCTGCATGCCTGTTGGTTAAAGTTGAAATTTGATTTGTGTTAAGGAATGTATGGTGAACTAAAGATGACCTTCAAAATGTGTACTTTTATTAATGCTGCTCTTGATCTACCTCTTTCTCTCTCACCCATTGATACTTTAACGTTTCGGTTTAGGAAGTGTAACTTTTAGAGAACAAAACAAGTGAACTGTAATTTTAATTATAATACTTTCAATTTGGATTCTTTAGGGGAAACAAAATTGCCGTTTGTATTTTTCCTTTTGATACACAAAACTTTAATACGTAGAATACAATACATATGCGGTAAAATGTTTAAAAACATGTACACCACAAAATACTTATACTATGTTCACGTTGGATGTTGGGAGGGATGGAATACATGCAAACAAGGCAAAGTTTCTGACTGTGGCCAACATGGCGACCACCAGGGCGATCCTTGTCTTGCTGTATTCAAGTTGACACGCAGCCTCCTCGTGGCCCCTCCTAATGCGTGCAGCGAGGTCCAATCTCCTGGACGTTAAATTCGGGTTATGCGTAGGGCTTGGAACCCACCACGTAAAAATTTAATCCAATGAAAGCCTATACAATAGCCCCTAAAAAGATCCCCTCTAAAGTTGACGACCACGGCAAACATTTCAAGGACAACGATTTGAGAATAGGCACGTGGAACGTCCGCACCCTTTATAGGGCAGGCGCTTCCGCCCAACTGGCGGATGCCCTTATGAAATGTAGGACGGACATCACTGCCATACAGGAAATGCGATGGATAGGACAAGGATGCAAAAGGCTAGCATCTTGCGATGTGTATTACAGCTGCCATGTTGATAAGCACGAATTCGGATGCGGATTTGTGGTTAATAAGAGACTTCGTCACCTTGTCTCTGGGTTCACGCCAGTGAACGAAAGAATAGCCACAATCCGCATCAGGGCAAAATTTTACAACATCAGCCTAATTTGTGCTCACGCCCCGACAGAAGAAAAGGACGATGTGGTTAAGGATGCCTTTTATGCTAAACTCGAGGACGTATACGATAAGTGCCCGGCCCATGACTCCAAAATCATCCTCGGGGATTTTAATGCGAAGGTCGGGCGGGAAGGTGTCTTTGGCCCCACTGTCGGACAGTTCAGCCTCCACGCAAACACTACTTCCAATGGTATGAGGCTGATCGATTTCGCCGCGGCGCGTAACATGGTAGTATGTAGTACCAGGTTTCAGCATTTCGACATTCACAAGGCCACTTGGATGTCCCCCGATCGATCAACATCCAACCAGATCGATCATATTGTGATTGACGGAAGGCACGTGTCCAGTGTACTAGATGTGCGCACATTCAGAGGTCCAAACATCGACTCGGACCACTACCTTGTCGCAGCCAAGTTCCGAGTGCGCATTTGCGCCTCGAGGACTGCGCGCTCTAGTGCACTGCGAAAGCTGGACGTTAAGAAGCTGTGATCACAAAGGACAGCTGAGGCGTTCTCCGCTCAACTCTCTGATAAGCTCCGTCATTCCCCATCCAATCTCAGCGACATTGGCGGATTGTGGGCCAACATCTCCCACTCCTTGCGCAATACTGCGGAAACAGTCCTTGGTTTCGAGCGCCCACCCCAACGAAACCAACGGTACGATGAGGAGTGTCGCGAGGCAGCTGCAGCGAAATACGCCGCATACAGAAAAACGTTGCAGTCGGCCGCTACGCGAGCCATTGTGGAAAATTACAGAGAGAGGAGAAGGGATGAGAGACGCCTTTTCAGACGCAAGAAGAGGGAGCAGGAAAGGCGTGAGCGTGAGGAAGTCGAGATGTACAGATGTAGGAATGACGCTCGAAAATTCTATCAAAAGGTTAAGCGTCTGACCGAGGGGTATAAGCCCGGAGTGTCTTCCTGCAAGGATGAGAATGGAAACCTGGTTACAGATCCGCAAGGGGTGCTGAGGTTGTGGAGGAAACACTTCTCTACTCTGCTGCAAGGCGATGACGACATCAATACCGCCTCTAGAGATGATGTTCCGGACCCGATCGATGATGACGGCGTGGAGATTCCGCCGCCTAGCCATGAAGAGGTTAAAGTCGCGATTATGCGACTTAAAAACAACAAAGCGGCAGGTCCTGATGGCCTCCCCGCTGAATTGTTTAAGACCGGATGTAATGAGTTGGTAGGGCGCATGCACCAGCTCGTCTACAAAATATGGCTAGAGGAAAGTATGCCCAACGATTGGAACCTCAGTGTCCTCTGTCCTGTTCTGAAAAAGGGAGACCCTACAATATGCGCCAACTACAGAGCCTTCTCCCTATCCCATATAAGGTTTTTACAGGCGTATTGTGTGAACGACTGAAGCCACTCGTCAAAACACTGATTGGACCTTATCAGTGCGGCTTCAGACCTGGCAAGTCCACCATTGACCAGATCTTCACACTACGCCAAATCCTGGAAAAGACCCACGAAAATCAAGTCGACACACACCATCTTTTTGTCGATTATAAGGCTGCTTTCGATAGCCCCATAAGGGATCGTGTTTTTGCCGCAATGTCTGAGCTCGGTATACCTGCTAAGCTGATAAGGCTATGCAGAATGACGTTGAGCAATTCCTGCAGCTCCGTCAAGGTAGGAATGGACCTCTCCGAACCTTTCGATACCGTGCGAGGTTTCAGACAAGGCGATCCCTTATCATGCGACCTCTTCAACTTCGTCATGGAGAGTGTTCTGCGAAAGGCGGGAGTGCATCGTAATGGCACTATTTTTCAAAAAAGTGTCCAGTTGCTTGCGTACGCTGACGACATCGACATCATAGGGCGTACCAAACGAGATGTCACTGCTGCCTTTAGTGCTATTGAACGGGAGTCTAAGAAGATGGGTTTGGCAGTAAATGAGGGCAAAACGAAGTATATGTTATCGACAAGTAGAGCCGTGCGGCGTATTGATTCACAAATTACGGCCGATAACTATACTTTTGATACAGTCAAGGAATTCATTTACCTTGGCTCCGCCGTTACCACCGAAAATGATGTCAGTCTGGAGATCAAGCGCAGGATTACTCTTGCCAACAGGTGCTATTATGGTCTCAATATGGTATTAATATCCAGCGGCTGCGCTGGCTCGGTCATGTCGTTCGAATGGAGGAGGATGCTCCGGCGAGACGAGTGTTTGATGCGGGGATCTGCGGAAGTCGGCGAAGAGGACGACCTTGTATCCGTTGGAAGGACCAAATCGAAGAAGCCCTGTCATCGATTGGTGTGACCAATTGGCGTAGGCGCGCAAGAAGCAGAGGCGCCTGGAAGGATGTGTTGCGGCAGGCCGAAATCCGTTAATCGGGTTGTTATGGCCAATTAAGTAAGTAAAGTATGTTCACGTATGCACTTTTATTGCGTAGACCGCAATTAACGCCAATATTGATCTCAATATTTCATATAAAATCTCAATTAATTGTTGCTCAATTAAATGCTAATTGTTATAATATTGAGTAAAACTTTAAATACAGCGCTGTCTTAAGTCTGTTCAGTAAGCATATCATAAGTAATCGAACACTTCCTGTTGATATTTGAGTTGTCAAATATCAACAACGACAAACAATGTTGTTTATTGCCAGCTGTCAAATGAATATTGAGTAAGCTGAATATTGCGTATACTTATTATAGCTGAACGGTTAAAATTTTGTTCTCAATTAATCGAATATTGGCTCAATTAAATTACATACATGAACATAGATTTAAATTTTATTGACTATTGTAACAAAGTTATTTGCAAAGTAACCCAATTTTATTTATACCGGCGTATTCTCATACCATTTCCAAAAAAGGTATAAATTAGTATAAAATAGACAATTACATAAGTACAATTTAGGTTTCCAATTTCGATAACAGTTTATTATTTTCCACGGGAAAATTAGTCATTTGCAGAGACTGTTGTTAAATAGAAAACCTATGTAATTCAATGTTCAAGAAGATATAACATCTATTACTTTCGACGGATCCATTACTCCATGTATGTAATTTGATAACCCAGATCTGACAAGGACCCAAATGAGGCCTCTGCACATTGGACCTAATTGTAAAACTTCAGTGGGTTACAGAACCAATTTCAACGTTGGAGGGCTCGCTGATCAACAGTTAATCATCGGATTTCATACTTGGTAGACTTGGTATGATGCTACAAATTACAATTTATACGTAAAATTAGTTAATAAATAGAAAGGTCTGAAGAAAACAACCAACTTGTACAATTAATCTCAACGTATAGAGGCCGCATTAGATCTAGTGGTTCATTCCATTGCCGAAAATGACATAAGAAATTATGTAAACAAAAGACTCATTTGAAGTCGCCGTGGTCTAGTAGGTAGTGTTGTTGGCTTATTAGACGTAAAGCCAGGGTTCGAACTCCAGGCCAGACATCAAAACCAAATATAAAAAATTTTTCTTCGGCGATTTTCCTCCCAGTAGGTTTCTGGCAAAAACTCTGAGAGTAAATAAAATTGCCATGAAAAGTTTCTCAAAGACAATCTGTCGTTCGGAGTCGACTTTAAACTGTAGCTCCCGCCACTCATGTATAAAATTAATGCATACAACATACATAAGTGGTGTGAGAAGGGTTGTAATGACCAATTATGAATGTAAGTCCAGTAAGTGATAACCGAAATAAAATGTATTAACAGTAATCTGCACAAGTGCAGCACAGACTAAATCTGTTTTAATCATAATCAGATTTCATAATGCCTATCGCTGATGTAATCTCAGTCCTTAAAGTAGTTGCAGTCTGCTACGGGTTTAAACCCCAGGCAGGTCAGACATCAAAATGAAAATATAAAAAAAAAATTTTTCTTCGGCGACTTCCTCTCACCAAATTTCTGTCAAAAACTCTGAGAATAAATAAAATTGCTGTCGTTCGAATTATACTTTAAACTGTAAGTCCCGCCTCTCATGTAAAAAATTAACGCACACAACATACACAAGTGGTGTGAGAAGTTCGGTCGTAATTCTGACTGAAGGGTTGTAATGACCAATTATGTATGGAAGTTCTGGAAAAACTTTTTTATTGAAATAATTCGACAATCAAGAAAGACATAACAAGAAAGAATGTTTGTTTTTTAGTACCTGGGGCTTACAAACCACTTTGGGCATTATACTGATCACAATCGACCAAGAAAATAACTTTGAAGAGACCAGAACAGAACGTTACAGATATGTTCAGGCGTATACATCATCGCAATGTACACTTTGCCAAAAATATCTCTTCTGTTATAGAAAGTGTGATGAATAATCCGATTTGTCGATTTCATGGATTTATTTTATCAAATTATTGCCAAGATAACTACCAAAAGAATCGTTTGCTGTAACAAATCCGGTGGACATTTAAAAAAATTTGTATTGTTTACAAGTCCAAGTCAAGTCCAAGCATTATAATGTGATAAAAGCGAAATTTGTATTTTTAAGAATATTTTTTTGTGTATTTGTAAAGTTTTTGGTTTTTGTTGTGGGCAATTTTTGACTGATACTGAGTTACAAAACTTCCTAGTACAACTTAGCGTGGTCGAATAGTACTTTTAGGATGCAGGACGCTATTGTGGGATAACACAGTAATAACAGTTGATTTTAAAACTTGGATCAATCGTCTTAAAATGTAATTTCTAATAGTTTTGAACTTACCTCACTTCCAATTGCAGTAATTTTCACCAAAACTTCATCGTTTTCCATGTCATGTAGCAGAACATCGCCTGAAGTTTCGCGACCATTATAGGTCAAATAAACCCGTTGACCGGGCTGTAGTTTAACGCCCATTATCGAACGAAAACCGGGACCGATTAAATCCGATTCAAGAAATTCTTTAATCATTGCATTACGGCGCAGTGTCAGAGCCGGACTTGTATGAACACTAACCGAACGTCGTGCATCTAAGGCGGCGGCATTGGTAAAATCTTGAGTTTTGAAATCGAAACGCACAATATATTTCGTTTCTTTGGGAGCGTCATCCGTGTTAATGTTAGCATCAGCACTAGTAACCGTACAGGTGGGTGGAGTTTTAACATCTTGTATAACACCCGAATACCAGAGGCCATCGGGACCGGGGGCACAAACTTTAGTGCCGATTATAGAGCGTTTAGCTAAGCGGCGGCCGGTAGACATGTTGAGCGAATTTGTTTTAAAATTTTATTTTATAGTTTTTTGAATTTGTTTTCAAATATTGAAACGTGTTATAAAATGTGAATGTTGTAAGCAGTTTTGAATTTTCTTTTTTCTTTTTTTTATTTTATTTTTTATTTTATAATTTTTAATTAATTTTTAAACTTTTATTTGTATTTTCTATTTTTAAAATATTTTTGTTTTTATTTTTATTTTTAAAATAAACCGCCTTCGTTTAACAAATATATTTAAATGTATAAAATATTTTAATAAATGAACACAATTATTTCGTTTTTATATTATTTTTTTCTTTTTTATAAAATATTTTTTCAATTGATTTTTATATTTAAATAATTATTATTTTTTTTATTTATTTGTTTGTACTTTAAATTTTTTAGAAGAAAAAATATTTTTTTTTTTTTGTAAATTTCTTTTAAAAACTTTTTTGTTGTAGAGTTTTCTGTATTACACTGTTAACTTAACATTGCGTGAGTGTTGTGTTAACATAACACTGTTAAAGTGTGTTGTGATGATATTGTTGAGTTGCTGTACTTTGTTTGATTTGTTGGTGTTGTTAGTTTATAAGAACTTGTTGCAATATGTTGACGTTGCTGTTGTTGTTGTTGTTGTTGTTAAACAGCTGTTTAATGTGTACGTTTTAAATTTTAATTATGTTTGTAGATGCCTGTAGATTTGTTGTTGTCTTTTATTGTTTTTGTTTTTGTTGAAATTACACTGTGTTTTACACTGAGAAAAAAAATGTTGTTTCTATTTTAATTTCTTAATAATTTATTTTTAATGAAGAGATTATTAGATTATTTGCTTATTATTGTATTGTATTAAGAACGATTTGTTATTTATGATTAAAAAGAATTCCAGAGTTTTTATTTTCCCGTTGAATTAAGAATTTTTTTTTTTGAATTTTTTTATTGTAATTTTATTAATGGAAAAAAATATTGCTTTTTTTTAACAAATATTTTTTTTTTGTTATGTTGTTGTTTTTAATAATAAAGAATTGATATGAGTTTTTAAGTTTTGTTATACATACATTAAGATTTTGAATTTTTATCAAGAAAATGTTTGATTTTTTTTTTTTTTGTTTTTATTAAAATTTATTCGATTGTCAAAAAGTTATCAGATTGTCATTGCACTGAAGATTTGATTTTCTTTAAAGATGTTGTTATTCGCTTTTGTTAATTTTAAATGCACTTTTCTTATAAAATTTCTATTTACCGGCTTTTAGTAGAAACGAAAAAAAAACACACACACACACATACACAAAACTCAACAGGTTCTTTGTGTTTAATTTGTTTTGTTTTTTCGTTCAATTTTTTTGATTTTGACGTGACACTATCATGCGCGTCTGCGTGCTTTAGTTTTATGCGAGTTTCAATTCACTAAATTTAAGAATTAAAAATTTCTTTCTTTCTTTCTTTTTTTAAAAATTAACTTTCTTCGCATTTAAAATTGCTAACATGTCATAACATTTGTTTCTTTCACTTTTTCTTCGTCTTCTTTCTCTTGACGCTCTTCCTTCTGCTACTCTAATATGTACTTTGTTTCCGTTGTTTGTTTCTCTTGTTCACCTATGTTCCTATGCATAATAATCAATGTTTAACAGCATGCTATGTGGAGGGGTGGAGGGGAGGGGGTTTACCGAGAGTTAGAGTCTAAGATATTTTTATGTAAAGATATTGACGTTTGGATTTTTTATAAAACGTTTGTGATGATTTTTTCAATAGATTTTTATGATACAATTCCAGATTAAAATGAATCAAACGCTGATTGAATTTTTGATACGAAACGTAACGAATTGACGTTATTGTATTAGACGCTACTGAATTATCATGAACATAATTTGGTTGATGTTGTTGTTGCTGCTGTTGTTGTTGTTGTTGCTGCTGTTTATATTGTAACTGTTGTTTTGGTGGAACTCTGTTAGCTACATGCCGTGTAGAATGGGTTAAAAATCGAGTGTGACGTTTACAATGCAGCGTAAGCATAATCCAAATTGTTAAAATTTTCGTTTTGTTACTTTTGTTAATAAAAAATAAAATAATATTTTAAAAATTGTTTCGTTTATAATTATAGGTACAAAATTAACAAAAGAAAAAGGAGAATAAAATTGATTTTGTTATTATTTTTTTTGACGTTACGAATTTTACATAAAATATTAACAACACTGATGTAATTCTTTAAACAAATTTCTTTGAAAAAAAAATTTTTTTTTTGTTTTTCCAATATTCCAATATTAAATCAAATCAAAATTGTTGAAAATCTTTCACAATGTTATTGTTTGTTAAACCATTAAAACAAAAACAATAAAAAAAAAACTATTCGGGTTTGTTTTTATGCGGGCTCTTCTTCTTCTTTTCTTTTTCTTGGTCTTTCGAATTAATTTACGGAAAACTTAGTTTGTATACAATACAGTTGTTGTTGTTATTGTTGTTGTTTTGTTTTATAATTTTTGTTTGTATTCAGTAAAACACTTTCAAAGTTTACGTATGTATGTAGCTATGTATCGATACGTTTTTCTTTGTGTTTATTTCTCTCTTTTTGTTTTTATTTTATTTTCTTTATTTAACATAAAGGCCCACTGTCTCTATTTACTTGTGGGGGTGAAGAAAATCAATTTGTATTTGAGAGGTGAGAATGTGTGTGTTTGTCTCTTTCTTCTCCAAAAAAAAAACAAAAAGCGCTTATCGTCTGAACACGAGAGTTGGCTATCAACGACTGATTTTACGTAAATTCACTTTGTTGTTTTGTGTTGTACGTTTCGCTTTGCTTTTTGTGCTTTGTTTGGGTATGTATGTGTGCTTATGTGTTTATTTATTATTTTTATTTCTTTCCTGCCTCTATACTACGTAAGAGCGGCCTGATATGTACGTTTGTACTCTATGCACACGTCTTTCTATCATTGGGTTAGTCTGGTTATACGATTTGCTTTCAAAAAGAAAATAAAAAAAAAATGTATGACGTTGTCAATAACAACAACTTATTACCGCAAAGCAACAACTCAATACAAAAGAAATCTTATAAACAAATCTATTGCCGTAACCAAATACTCATACAACCGAAAATATATATGTATGTATGGATGTATGTAGACATAAAATACTGTTACTTTTAATTACTCATACACAAATAACAATTGCTTGCGGAAAAACGAGAAACAAAACAAAAATGAAAAAATGTAAACAACTTTAATATCAAAGGGCTACTTCCTCTCTCTCTCTCTCTCGCCCTATCTGTTTATCTCTGTCCTTACCACTATCTTTTTCGATGACCCACTCTCTTATTTTATTATTAACTTTTTCTTTTATGTCGTTTTATATGCAAAACCTTATTATTTTAATAAAATTTTCTTATCGTTTTTACCCTTTTTGGATTTCATAGCTCATTTGTTTCTTCATGCGTATACATAAAGAATATCTTTTATAACGTAATCGATACCAGCAACAATGTTGCTTAAACAGCTGTTTTTATTTTAGAATTGTTGTTGCACAACACATACCGTTGTACGTAACACTCTCAAACCCTTGTAAACATTGAGGTTGTCAACATGCCATGAAAAAAAGTAAACAAACCCATTAATACCGGCCGGTAATTGAAAATACTCATACACTCGCACACTTACTTACAGATCCAACACTAGCTAACAGTAAAAAACCAATGCAAAGACAAAAATATAAATAAAACGCGGCACAACAACGCTCTCTCACTCTCTTTTGCTGTTTTTATTGCAAAAACAAAATCAAAATAAAGTGAACATACTCTCATGCCAAAACAAAACAATAACAGCTGATTTCTGTTATTGTTTTTAGAGCATAACATTGTTGTTATGTTGAGGCTTAACTAAGGTACTTTATTTTCATAATATTTTTGCCAAGGTGTTGCCATATTAAAAAGCGCTTCCTGTTACGTATGCATGTGTGTTGTTATGCTGTTTCGAAAACTTGTACAAACAAAATTCTTTGCTTCCCTTTCTATTCATTTTTGTTTTTTGCTCTACACTAAAACATTATGATATTTATGTTGTTGTTGCCTTTGGAATGACCTCTAAATACGTTCTACCGTAAGGTTTAACTTTTTCCTTGTTATTCTGTATACAAGCGTTTATTTTATCGTTTTTTCCTTCTTTTTCTTTTGTATCTACAGCATAATTGAGCCAGCACAAACGAAAAAATGTTGTCATCGAAATTTAGAATCATTTGAAGACACAATTTTTCTGCCATTCACACACCCACCATTAGTATTTTCTAGGTGTGTTTTGTAGTTTTATTTTGTTTTTGTTCGTTTCTGTTATTTCGTTTTTTTGTTTCTTCTTTTCTTTTGAATTTACTGCAACAAAAGAATTTCAAGGATTTTATGCTCGTCTTTTTCCTATATGTACATACATACATACACACATAGATACATACATATGTATACATGTACGTTAAATTTTAACCCAGTTTTTATGTTTAAATTTGAAGGTCCTTTTTTGGTTAGTTTGCGATTCCGTTTTTTTTTTTCTATGTTTTTCTCACTTAATGTAGGGCAAGGATTTCAGAAAATAACTGGATCATTGAAATGTCATTGAAAACATAAAAACAATTGAAATAAAATAAAAAAAAACAACAGCATTGAAAGCATTAAAAAATATACATACAAACATAATGTACATATGTATGTATGTAAACGTAAATAACGTTGATAAACAAATTTACTGCAGCTTTGTTTAAAAGTAAATTTAATAAAATTAAACGAATTTAAATTAAAAATAAAATTATTCTAAGGAAATAGCAAATAATTTAAAATCGTCATATACCTACATAACGTGAATAAATAAAGTTCGATTTTTCTTATTTATTTGAATTTTTTTATTTTACAAAAACTGCCTGCTACTGGTACATGCCAACATTAGATACATTTACCCCATATGTTAGATAACCTCACGTATCGTAATCAGTCAAAACTCAATTTTGATGTTACGTACTTTTGGATTTTCGACGACGATATGTACATACTAGAGGTGTGCACAAGACATTCTGCTAGCTTACCCTTCACCGAATGCAACACTGTAGTGCACTCTTTTCTGTTGCTCTTGATTTTACGAGTGCACTGAAATGTGTATTTCCGATTTACTCAATGTATACAACAGCACACGTTTGCCTGTGAAGTAACGGAACTATGCTTTGTGTTGTAAGAGCATATTTTACTACTGAAGCTAAATTTTCAGTATTGCCATATGAATATCAGTAGTGTAAAAAAAGGGTTTTCCCCAGAAATAAAAAATTTAAAAAAGTTACTGGCAATGCTGGCGTCGACGAAGATGTTCGGTTGCCGAGAGCAAAAAAAGAATCAAGCTACAATCAATATTCCGTCTTGAGAATAGTGTGAAATAGTGTGCAATTTTACATGTCGTATGTACATATCGCTCCTTTATTGCAACATAGTCATATCGTAAAAAAACTTGAACTTGGCAAAATGCGATTTAAGTTTTCAAGACATAAGCCCGATGATATAATTGCCGCAAAGACTTTTTGTTATAACTTCGCTTCAGCTTGGGATGTAAAACTGATTTGTTTTTTCAACGTGCACAGAAGGTCTAAAAGAGTAGTTTTGCTTAAGTAACTACAAATTTTTAATTTTTTGAAATAGGACTATGTTGCAATAAAGGACGATATGTAAGTATATTACATACTTACATAATTGGCCATTACAACCCTTCAGTTAGGATTATTGATCTAGTTTCTCACACCACTTATATTGTGTGTGTTAATTTTATACATAAGTGGCGAGACCTGCAGTTTAAAGTCGACTCCGAACGACAGAATTTTATTTACTCTCAGAGTTTTTGCCAGACAGCTGCTGAGAGGAAATCGCCGAAGAAATACTTTTTGAATTTTGTTTTTGATGCCTGGCCTGGGACTGGAACCCTGGCTTTACATCTAATAAGCAAACACACTACCAACTAGACCACGGCGACACCGCAAATATTTAACGGAGATTAAACTAGCTTCAGCTTATGACCAAAACCGGAAACGTCATGGCCCCAAAAGGATATAGAAATGTGTACAGTATCCTAAAGGGAATTGAAAAGGAAGCAATAACGGTGGAAGGAAGCAATGGTTGCCTTTCCATATGTGCGACCACCTAAAGATGTAGTAAATAGTTTATTGGAAGAAAAGAAGTTTAAGAGCTATTTTGTTAATATATAATATCGATAGCTAGTATGTCGAATTCTGCAATGACCAATGCTAAACATTTTAATGCCGAAAATAGGATAATTTTTTGCCGAACTAAGGGCCACATGTGCCGAGCACTGGAAAAATCGATGATCTAAACAAAATATTTTATTTCTTTTATTTTTTGTTTTTCAAACCACTTACGAAAGAAATGCCATTACTTATCGAAATTGTGTTTTCATTTTAAATTTTTTGTTAAACTTTTAAAACGTTTAACTAAGCAATTAATTAAACAAAACGATGTGAAAAAAGGAACAACAAAAAAAAAACAATTAATTTTTAAAAATAAATACAAAAAAAACCAAAAAAAAAGTAATTAACACAGCCACATAATTTAAATTAACAGCAGCTTGTCATCGTCAGCATCATCATCATCCTCACCATCGTTAGCAAGACTATCCACATGGCGCTAAAGGGCGACTACTCTTTACGCAGCTTTTAATTAATTTACACTCGTGAAGCTTCAATTTAAACGCACTGAATCGAATGGATTGATATTGAATGATTTATTGACTTGTCAGACCCAGTCGAGTAAGAGAAAACCTCAAATATGCCACAAGCTAACTCAAGTAATGAGATCTTATAAAAAACGCTTCATTTTTTTGATACTTTGGACTCTCAAATTCATCATATTGAAAGTGTCCACAGAGACAATGAAGATGTAAAAAAATTACATCGAAATCCTTTAGAAAATTTCTATAATTTTCATAATATTGACATACAACATCTACTACTCCTGCAGCAATTATTCGAGGCACATCTTCCAATGTGTACAGTGGACTGATAGACAAGAAAAAAGAAGACAATCAGTGCCCTTTCTATCTATCGATAGTAGTACCGTAGTACAGATGTTGGAGACGAGCTTCCCTATAAGACGACCATAGAATACCCAGTTTAAATACGACAATCGAAATACCTATGCCCTGTAATATTGCAAAGGTCTGTGCCAGTCTTAACAATGCAAATTCTGGTGATATACCTACGCCTGGAACCTAAATAAATGTTACTTTTGAAAGATCCGAAATTAATGGCATTAATAAGCAGGAACGGACGTCGAGGTGCCTTTCATGAGACTTATTAATTAGTCAGAATAAAGTAAAACATGTTCTTGAGTGGCCTGGTAGTCTAGTTAGCGTAACGGTCGTAGGTTTAATTCCCACCAGAAACTCTGGTCTGTGACTCTACACCGAGCACATAGTTGAAGTTACAATTAGAATATAATTTGTAATTGGAGAAACCCCTCACTTGACAAGCATTGCCACCAAACAGGCAAACAGTCTTAATCCAGAATCCTTCATTTAGGCATCCTTACCTAGGCATCTGTCTCGTTTGTCCTATCTGCCTATTTGATATTTGCTTATTTAAATATGCGATCAACAGCGCACCTGTGCTGCAATCAAAAGATTTTCTGCAGACGTACTTATTTTGAAAAGGGACGTAGACAAAAGGGCTTGTAGAGGCATCACAATTGACACAACAACAGAACAAATGTAAGGATTTGGTCCGAATGAATACAACACACGTGACGTAAAAAAGAAGCTGAACGGACTTCATATGAGGATCTAAGGTAACAACTTGGTAGAGCCATTAAAAGGAGCAAGAAACTATCCTTTCAGCAGATATGCCAGGAAGCTGACGTCAATTCTTTTGAAACGGCTTACAGAGTCGTCTACAAGAGAATCGGTGGTCGGGAACAGCCTAAACCTGGTTGTCCAGTTTTGTTACGGGAGATTATTAGTACATCATTCCCACAGGTCCAGCCCACACTTTCATAAGTAGGGATCCGGAAGCCACTCATACAATACTCGAGGTAACAGGAGAGGAGATACTCGCAGCATGCACTGGAATAGGAGATAGGAAAACACGGGGGCCAGATGGAATCCCGAATAGGGCACTTAAAGCGGCTATCTGGCTCAGACCTAATATGTTCGCCAAGGTGTTCCACAAGCGCTTCGTCGAGGCTGTTTTTCTACGTAGATGGAAGAAGCAGAAATTGGTTCTCATTCCAAAACCGAGGGAAAAATCATCGTATTGGCCCATCTGTTTACTTGACACAATGGGAAAATATTGGAGAGGATAATATACAATCTACTATTGACGCGCCCCGAGGTAGGAGGAGCTCTCTCGGACCTGTAATACGTATTTAGGAAAGGACGGTCCACTGTTGACACGATAAGGAGGATGCAAAATATGCAATAGAGGGCGAAAGATGGAGATTAAGCACCAATGTTAACAAATCTGACGTTAGAAACGCGTTCAACTCACCAAATTAGGGGCGGATTATGAGAGCCGTCTTTAACATGGCTACGCCGCCATACTTAATGGAGATCCTAAACAATTACTTTCAAGACAGGAAGTTAATATACCTAACGGATGATCAGTGATGGTGAATCGTGCATGCTTTTGTTAGAACAAAGTATCTTTCGAAGATTACCACATTCCGCTCAAAACAAAAAGAAAAAAAACGTAACTTAAAAAGCTTTAGAATTAGCCCAGCCCATGCCAGCTTCCCGGGGAAACGTTCAATTCTGAAATTGTATGAATCTACTGCAGCCAGCCAGTGTATGGTTGTAGCAATTCTGAAACACCGAAGATATGAAAACTTTAAAGCTACCACTATTTAAATGACAGTCCCGCTGAGTGACTGAGTGGTTGATTCACTCACTCATCCATATGTAGATGCCAATGACGGCAAATTGAACATGCTTATATGATTGAAAACGAAAGCATCTTTTGAAAACAGCCCAAGTCCAATTCATAACTAACAATTAACAAGAAACCACAAGAAAACAAAGCAAATGTAAGAAATTAAATATGGAATGCCGTCAACTACAGCAGTAGCAACATAGTACATGGATTTGCGAAATTCCTAGCCTTTGATGTCATAATTTTATTACGTTTGTATTAGCAAACAGGCACACACACACACAAACACACACACCCATAGAAAATAATTAAGAAAGAAATATTAAAGAGAAAACTTTAAAATTGTTAGAGCATAGAACATAAGAGCTAATGCATGGTGGAGATTAAAATATGAATTCAAAAATAAAAATAAAAAAAAATTTGAAAAACAAAAATTAAACACGAAAATGGAAAAGAGCGTTTGAAAAGACAAATTTTACGATTTCAACTTCTTTGGTACATACACGTTCCAAACAGGGAGAAGAATGAGAAGGTAAAGTATACCAACAAAACTGTATAAACATAAAACGTGAGCAACAGCAACAACAATAATGAAATACAAGTAAATTAAATTGGAAAAAATTGAAAGAAAATGGGTCAACATGAAGAGATGACTAGAGAGAAAATTCCAACCGACTATGCACATCCCATTCTAGCACACACAGCAATGAGTTCGAATAACCCAATTAGGAACTCAATCAAAATGCTCAGAAAAGCGTTTTGTTTACATATTTCTTTCTGTTGTTGCTGTTGTTGTTGTTGTTGCTATTATTACTCAGCACGGTGGTGGCGTGAATGTGTGTTTCGCTTATGCTTTCAGTAAATTCAACAACACAACATTGAAAATGAATTTGCAACTCAAGCACACATACATCTACAGACAAGTAATCGATAAAAGTGGTAAAAAGAGAAAACTCGCTAATAGTAAATATGCTTAACAACACACACTCATACACTCACACTTCGGTAACATGGAATGGCATAAATACGGAAATGTATTGGGTTGGGTTGAGTTAAAGAGCATAAAATACACGAGTCATCTCAATATAAGAGAATTCGTTAGAAGTGTAAAAAAGAGAGAACCATTAAACACAATTGAAAGTGATAAACATTGTTGGTTCACTTGAAAATAAATCCCATTTCAGATTCGTTACTGTTACTGTTACAGTTACAGAGAGCAAGAGAGTGAGAGCGCCTGCGAGTAAAGCAACAAAATGTAAACAAACTTTCAATATGGCAAGAAAAAAGCCGCTTTTGTTTATTATTGTTGTCAACATTCTATCGTCTAACAGCTGATCAGCTGTTAACAAAATGTATCTTCAGCTGTTACGTCTGTATCTATAGTTAAATTGTTGGTGTTACTGTACAAAAATAAAAAGAAATTTTAAAATACTGTTAAATAACGATTTCGTATCGGCATGACAATACTCGTGCATACGTAACACATTATGGCTTTCATGCTTTTCACTCTCAAACAAACAAAACAACTTTGCCCCGTACTGGCAAGAGTTTTAAAAAGAGAGAAAAAGCCCCTTAAAAATAGAGAGTCTACACCACAAAGCGATAATATTTTGCATTCTTTATTTAAAAAAAAATTTTTTTTTTGCATTTTGCTTGTAGTCGTATTAAAAAAAATGGACAAGAAAAGAAATTGAAGGGATTTTTTTAAATGCCATATTAAATAAAAAGAAAAAATTGTTTTTAGGAAATCTCCCCTAATTCTTAAAGGGCACAACGAAATTGCAACTTTTTTGCAAAATGTCGAAAGAGCTAATATTAGGGGGTGAGCACTCCTGATATGAATGGGACATCGTAGTTGTTCAAATTTTCGAAAAGACAAGAACTACATTATTCCTCTATTTTTCCATAGAAGTTCGATATGTTACGAGCCAGTGGATTTAGGTAGAAAAAGAAGAACTTTGCAAGTTTTTTTTTTATTTTTAAGAATGTTGCCAATGTGTGAATCAGAGACTGTTGCCCATAACTGAACTTTTACAACTTAATTACACAGTAAGTCCTTACTGTTCAATTTTAAGCCGGTATTTCAAATTAGTTTGTATTAATCTTGGTTCCGTTTGAAATATCCAAGGTAGGCGTCTATCACGATTAATGTCTGCGATTTACTTCCTTAATGTCATGGCAATTTTTTTGAGTTCCTTTTATATTCCCAGAGTATTAACAATTTTTCTAACAGAAAAATGTAAGAACCGAGAAAGCTGTACGAAAGTCTTTATTCCTTTCGAGATACATGCAGTGATGTGAAAAATATTAAGGACAGTGCCTATCCAAACTTACATTACATTTACAACCGCATAAAATATTGAAAATTCTTTCTTGTTTAAACGATTTATTTTTTCTTAAACGTTAGAAAAGAGATTAAAAATAAAATTTTTGGTATTCCTACAATATATTTTGATTTTTTTGCGATTTATTATGAATTTATAACGTTTGAAAAAAAAATAAGGACAATTCATCAAATCTTAAAGCTATAACTAACTTAAGTAAAACTAAATAGATATTTATGCTGAATATTGTTGCATAAAGTCTTACTGACATAATATCCTGATTACCTTTTTATCATCTCTTTCACAAATTTTCTATTGGTTTATAGCAAAGAACTGTGCTGGCCATTTTAAGACATTGGTTTTTTTTGTTCTGGAACCACTTCTTTGTGTACTTTGCCGTATGCATTGGATCATTATCCTGCTGGAAGACCCATTTGAGTGGCATATTTTCTTCGGCATAGGGCAGCATTACATTTTGCAAAACGAGGGAATGCCTCTCATACCATGATGCTACCACCATCATGTTTGAACGTCTTTAAAGCATGTTTTGGATTGAATTTTTGATGGATAGATCTTCTTAAATGGTGGATAAGAAGTACTGGAAACGAGATGTTTTTAACGCAGATGAAACAGGAAAGTTTTTTAAATGCTTGGCAGATAAAACATTAACCTTTAAAAACCAGAAATACCATGAAGGCAAAAGTAGCAAACAACGTGTTAATTTAATGCTGGCAGCAAATAGGGATGGTTTAGAAAAACTTAAAATCCTTATGATTGGAAAAAGTGCTAAGTCTCGCTGCTTGCTAGGGTATAGAGCAAGCTCCATGGCCTAGATGACTGCACAATCTTTTGAAGATTGACTTCTAAAATTGGATAAACGCTTTCAATGTGCCGGCCGAAAGATTTTATTATTCCAACGCGTACATAATAAACTGAAATCTCTTCAATCGTAATTTTTTTCCACCAAATATAACTTCTAAATTACAACCTCTTGATCAAGGGGTTATTGAAAACGTCAAAGTTTTCTACCATAGCAGAATAGTAAAAGAAGCACTAAACCACATAGAGATAAATGAAAAACAGGAAGGAGGTTACTCTAATGGATTGCATCAATCATGTAACAAAACCTTGGGATATTGGTCAGAGTATTCTGAGTGAGAAAAAGAAGATGACATTCCTTTAGTTTTTTTGTGAAATGTTGATAAAAGTCAAAATGAAATTGAAGCCGATTACCAGGCTTGATTAAAAGCGAAAATAACTTTCAATACTTTTCAAAATTATATTGAATTAGATAATGAACTGGATTTCCTACAGACGATGATATTTTTGAGCAAGCGGAACCGAGAGTGATGGCGAGGGTTTGTTGGAAGAAACAATATATCAGCCCTACAAAGACAATGTAGAAAAAACCTTTGCTAACGTTGAATTTATTTTTGTAAACTAATGACCGTACAACTGAGTAACACTACAATAACAAAAAATAGTACATTTTTATGCACTTATTTTATAATATTTCAATTCATTTTAATTTGTTGATTATATTATATAGGTAAGCTAAGTCATGCCTTCTTTAGTTACTGCTTTTTCTAAATAAAAAATATCTACATAATGAAAACACATGCTTGCAATCAAGAATGTTAAACTAAAGATTACGCCTCGCGCATGATTCCCCGTTAGATGACGCAGTCGGGCTATTTTAAAGATTTCCAAGCCTTTTTCATATGTGAAAATTAATATTTCTTTTGAAAAATGTCTACACAACGTGAAAGTAGTTGGCAGCCCTGCAATGTAACTTACATTATCCAATTAGCCAATAGGAATTTAGGTGACGTCATTGATTCAACATGTGCAGAAAGTTTTAATTTTATAATTGCTTGCAATCGATTCTTAAAGAAAAAAAATTCTGTAACTTGAAGACTCCGTAAGTCGTAGTTTTTTTTTTTTTCTTTTTGATAATGGAGATTCCAGTTATGGAAGTTCGACTGTATTTTAACTTGGTTTTTAGCCACAATATTTATTAAAAAAATATTTACTTTAACATTCTACAACTGAATACAGAATGAATATTTAAAATTTCCTGTATTTCTTGTACTTTTACATGGTTTTTGTTCTTTATGTTCACGACCATTTGTTCTTTGTTGTTGAAAATAACTGTTTTGTTGTTGTTGTTGTTATTTCTTTCTAAAAAAAGTTTTTTTTTTAATCAAAAAAAATAAAAAAATTATGAAAAACCGGTTGTAATTTAACAACAACACTAACAACACCAATAACAACAAATAATAATAGAAACATTTTGAAAAACAAAAACAAAATAAAAAGAACACAATTTTTATTGTAAAAGGTTTTTGTGAGTGATCATCTAGCCAGACCAGTTTTTGGCTTCGTTTTTATTTGGCCTTTTATTTCCATTGAAAGTTTCTAGTCGGACTGACTCGATTGACTCATTGATTATTTTAGAGGCGTCGTTGTAAATTTGGCCCTAAAATGAATGCAGAATAGGTCACCTGGTTGTGATAGACAATTAATTGAAAAAATAAAAAAAATCGTTAAATTTACCCAAAAAAAGTTTTCAAACACTTAAAAGGTATTTTGGAAGAAACGGTTTTAATATGCACTAATGACCACCGTTTACGTTACTCAAATTTTTGTTTATTTGAGTAAAAAATCTATGTCAAATTATGGTGATACACACCCAAACTTGAAAATTTCTTTTAAGGTTTCCGTACTGGAATATATTATATACAGTGAGCGTCAAAAGAAAGTGTACACCAGGGATAAGATTCTAATAATCACCAAACTCAACTTTTACCACTTAAGGAAACTGCCCGAAAAAATTTAACAATATTTCGATTTTTATTTTGGGGGTTTTTTGCTTCAATTTTAAAAACTCTCAATGAAACAATTTTAAATAAAAATAACTGCAGTTTAATAATGTACATTTATTTCCGAAGTACACTTTCTTTTGACGCTCACTGTACATACATAAGTATGTTTGTTTTATTTGAAAGATAAAGATTCAATATAAGCTTATGACACAAAGAAACACTTTCCATCTTTCAAAATGGTTTAATCAAGATTTCACTTTATTTCACGTCATTCCCAATTCATTATATTCTCTCTTTGTACTTTAAATGGCATGTAACATGTGGGTGGCCTGTGTCTTTCATTTTCCTTGAGTATTCCATTTTAAGACTGTCTGTCGTATCCGGAGCCATTTAATGTCATATTCGAGGATACTGAGGTCAGGCCAAATTAAATAGTCAGGCCAATTCTCAAACTGATTTGGGCTGTCAATACGTTCCTGTTGCTACTTTTTTTTTTTTTAAAAATTATTACTAAAAATGATGTTTGCTCTTTAAAGTTATTTTTAAAGAATGATTGGCAGACAAGTTGATCGGATTTTAACAATTCGACCGTTGTTGTTTTATCTGAAACATTGTCCGACACCAAAGTGCTTCCAAAATTAGAAAAATTAAACTATTTTCTCTATAATGAACGCAACTGCTACGTATCAAAGATCAGCAACGAGTATTCAAAACGATGAGTAGATTCGAGTCATACTTATAATTTCTAATACTTATACGCATTCATACCTATTTGAATTTCATTCTCATACTACTCATACTCAAAGTACTCGCCGTATTCATACTTAACAATACGCATGATGTTATTGACTTCGACTCGTCTGGACTTAACATTTTCACGAAGCACAAAATAAGTATGACTCGTGTACGAACACTACTATACTCACAAGAAGATTGTGTGTTTGCTTTGCTGGTTGTCCTTTCCTTTCTTCTTTGTCTCTATATGCACAAACAACAACAAAGGCTGTAAATTTTGATGAATGATTCGAGACATTCGAATCACTTATAAGTATTTTTCTAAATTTATGAATAAGAATGAGTAGGCGTATGAATCAAACATATTTCGAATGATGTGAGTTTGTTGTCAACGTTGTACTCATACTCATTACTACTTATACTTATAAATCAATGTTGTAGCGAGTACGAAAGAATCCGATTAGTTGAATTTCAATTCGGTTGATTCGCACATACTCAAAATTGCATGAGTGCTTACGAGTAGCGAAAAAACGATTCATTGCTGATCTCTGATACTAGCTCATCTGATATTAGCTCATCGTTCAGCATAGCCCATATAACATAGACGACAGAATACATTTAAATCAAAGTCAAGCGAATGGCATTGTTGTACAGTTCGCATATCAGATTTATTATCTCTTCTCAAGAATATTTCTCTTGAAACGCTTTTTGTTGAAGACAATTGTATCGGCAGGAAATGTAAATGATCGGCTTGTTCTTCCTTCGTAAAATTGTATTAGCCCAGTGTAGTATTATAATCCGAAATTGTTTTTCAAATTGTGTGACATTGTGTTCGTTTCCTAAATCTGGTTTTCCTTATGGTTTCTATCAAAATTTTTATTATAAATGTCTTTGAAATTTTTTAATCTGGTGGATCACATCAAAATGTAAGCATTTTCATTGAGCGGAACAACGGAATTAATTGAAAGTTTGACATTTGTTGGCTTTTTGACAGAAAAAACGCAATTGCTACATTAAAAAATACAAAGCCCGATCTAATTTTCAATGTTGCCTATGCTTCGTTTGTTTTCTCAGTTTATTCGTAAGGAAATGGTAAAACTTACTCAACATTTTTTAAATTGCCACATGTCACGAATGTTTTGTTTGCCCTAAAAAAAATCTAATATCGAGAACAATCTCTCATTGTTTAAAAAATCTGAGGATGAAGCTTCGAAATACAACGAACAGGCGTAATTCGGCAGCAGCAGAAAAGAAAATTAATGAAGCGAAAAATAATTGCTTCACAGCCCTTGTATGCTACGAACATCTATAGTGTTTCGTTTTACCCTTTTAAAAAGATTTGAAATATGACTTCGTAGATTGCAAATAAAATAAAAATAAATTCCTTATTGTTCGTATAATTCCGTGTGCCACTGTACGCAACTTAATTTAAACAACAACAATTTGCTTTATTTGTTATCCTTCTTTACATTCTTATGCGTACACACTAACAATTGTTCGATAGACCTTTACAACAGGGATCTGTAAACAACGATTATTCTCTTCACACAAGACTGACTGAATTCTTTCTGATCATGTAAACAAGTCCAATGCAACTTTTTTTTATCATTTTTATTTTTTGTCCTTGCATTCAATTGTAACTCTACAGGTTTAAAAAAAATAGTTGGCCAAAAAGCATCCGTAATCAATTAACAATAAATTACATTTTGCATTTAACCCTTTGACGGACACTGACGTCTATAGACGTCATAACAAGGGTTTCTGGGGGGAACATGACGTGTATACACGTCATAAATTGTATGTAGCCAAATAACGGAGATACAGCAAGTGTCCCACTGGAAGGCCTACTAAAATTTTGGTGTCCGTCAAAGGGTTAAATACTAAATTTTAATGCAAAAATTAATATTTTTGATTGGAACGTCCTTAGAAAGCACTAATCTAATCCCTAAAGAGGAACAAAGATTTTAAAGGCCTTTCTTACCACAATATTAAAGTTTTTGTAATGACTTCTTAGACTTATTTCTTTGGCCGTTTAGAATAGGTGATAAATGTTAATCCTATGACCTGCTTTAGAAATTTTAAAACAAACTGACAGCGGCATCAGTCATAACTGTCAGTTCAAAAAGATACAACAGCCAAATAAAAAAAATCATTCTCAAAATAATGCAATGAAACGCCCCTTTATGGCAATACTCCATTTTCAAAATTCTGTTCAAAGCAAGAAGGAGCAAACAAATTTGTTTTTAAACGTCCAAGTGTAAATGTAAACGAATATCCAAATGCAATAACTAACACAGTGAAACCTAACTTTACAGAATTTAAATCTTGAAGAACGACCCAAGTGGCATTATTTTTTTTTTTTACTCAAAAATGAATAATTCACCGTTAAGTATACCGTACGTGCTTTTAAAGAGAGAAGTTCTTTGTTTTTAGATATAGCGCAGCTATAAAAACTAGTTTTAAAGTTATGACCTTTTGCAAGATGCAAGTGTTGTTAACAAACACTGAATGGACATGCAATAGTTGTTGGGCAATACCAGTGATGGTGATAGTCGTAATGGGACCAACTCAGCTTGTAAAACGTCATAGAAAACATGGTCGCATGAACATGATTGATAAACACATGTCAGTCGAGGCGGTAAAAAAGGGTACACATGTCAGAACCTTAGTGCATTTATACTCACCCATACAAACATATGTGCATACAATCACGGAATTGTATTAATAAACGGAATAAAAATAAAGAAAACATGGTTGTATGCAGACTTTCTATGTACAATATTTGATAATGATGAACAACATTCGTGTAAAGGACACCAGCTAAAAAAAACAAAAAATATAAATGAAAACCCAGAGTAACATGACATGTTGACAGACATACTTTTAATATTAAAAATTATAACAAGACATGAAGGAAAACGCAAATAGATTATGAATTATTTTATTATTCACGAACATTATCTTCCATTATTTTACATAAAACATACTCGTACTGCCATTGTGTTATTAGCTTTTGAAACGCTTTTAAATTTGTATACGTTTTTGAAAAAAATCAAAATGAAAAATACTTATGGTGTTTTCTTTTCTACCAAAAAAATGTGCATTTTATTAAGGCAAAATGCAATTTTGCGTTTGATTCTTAAAAATGTTTCGCCCTCTAAAAGGGTGGTATGTTTTATTCTAAATAATTCGCGCTTGCCAATGGTGGAGGGCATTGCATTTTACACATACATAATTGGTCATTACAACCATTCAGTCAGGATTACGACCTAGCTTCTCACACCACTTATGTTGTGTGCGTTAATTTTATACATAAGTGGCGGGACCTACAGTTTAAAGTCGACTCCGAACGACAGATTTTTGAGAAGCTTTTCATGGCAATTTTTACTCTCAGAGTCTTTACCAGAAATCTGCTGAGAGGAAGCCGCCGAAGAAATATTTTTCGTATTGATGTCTGACATGAGATACGACCCGGGCCTTTCGTCTAATAAGCCAACATACACTATAATTCGAGAGTGTTGATAATGCCCTGTAAAGCAGATGACTTTTATTTATTTAGAAAAACCTTAAGAAAACATTACATTATTAACGCTACATGGTCCGTAATATAAAAAATTCCATTCAATGTTAGAATAGTGTTAAAATTTTTTTTTTTTGTTATAAAAAAGCTTTCAAAAAATAAAGTTGAAAAATTAGCGATCTGGCAACACCTTTTTCAGGTTTACATTTGTTATTGAAAACAAATCAAAAAATATAACATATTTTTAGATCTAAAACCTTTTTTATGAAAAAAAAATATAAATATGGATATTGTTGCATCTATTTTATTTGCGAAAATTGAAATAAATCGGTTATTAGATTCATCTTCGTTATCTGATGAAGAAGAATTACTGAATTTATTGCATACAAAGTCAACAGCCGCCATGGTAAACACAGGACATACCCTTTTTTAAATATTTGTGTTATATTATTCTCAAATAAAAAGTGACATTACGACAGGGTTTGTCAAAAATTTTTTTAATGCACCTTGTAAGAGGGTGACATTTTCTTTGTAGAAAAGAAAATACCATTAATCGTTCTGTGTTGTAATAAATTACGTAGAATGGAATCTTCGAATATACAGTACACAATTCTTTTGGCTGGTCTAGAATTCGTGCTGTAGAAGCTATAGAATGTCTGTATAAAGACGAACAATTCCCTGGAAGACCGAAATCTGTCATTAGATCAACAAAATTGTTAACTCTAGTTACTGACTGTATTCCGTATTTGTTATTCTATTTACATACATACATAATTGATCAATACAACCCTCCAGTTAGGATTTCGACCTAGCTTCTCACAACACTCATGCCGTTTGCATTAATTTTATATATGAGTGGCGGGACCTATAGTTTAAAGTGGACTCCGAACGATAGATTTTTGAGAAACTTTTTCATGGCAATTTTATTTACTTCCAGAGTTTTCGCCAGAAATCTGCTGGGAAAAAATCGCCGAAGAAATACTTTCTGTATTTTGTTTTTGATGTACAAACCAACAATAAATAATAAATAATCTCTCTACTCTATACTATTTCTGCATCCTCTGAAACTTCTCTTGAATTTTGAAATTATGAAAATTGTACTTTATCTACGCAAAGGCGTCGCAGAACTCATTCTCTCAGCAGACGAATAGTTTTACTGGCGTGAAATTCACAAATTACGCGTTAGATGGGAAACATGTGCGACCAGAAATGGTAAATATTTTTCGTAAAATGTTTTTTACTTTCCCTCAAAAAAAATGTTCCTAAAAAAACGCAATTAAATTCACCAATTGAACTGCAGTTTTGAAAAAAATCCCAAAATTTAATAGCCTTTCATGTTTACCCCTTTTTGGTCCAGGATTATTATCAAAATGTTGTTGTTTAGAAAAACAAATACTTGTTGATGTGTAAACTAATGTTTACACGTTTTGATGTCTGACCTGGGGTTTAAACCCCGAGGTCTTATATCTAATAAGCCAACACACTACCTACTAGACCACGGCTAGTAAAATGGATTTTTTCTCTATTTGTTTAGGGATTAGCCGCTGCATCTAGTACCATAGTGGTCTGTAGTGCGGTTGTGTTTCCGTACCCTATTGAGCCAATTCATACCAGAACAATTGCGCTGGCGTAAAATGATAGTTCATAGGCAAGAGAGGTGAAGAGAATGGTTTTTCGGTGGCGTAAAGTTTCCACCATGCACATTTTTAAAACGTCAAATCAATGCAAAAACACTAATACATACAAAGCTGTGTATACATGTACATTGTTGCCAAACTAATGTTCATCCCGTGTGAATTGAAAAGAACAAAAATTGTGCAACTAAAAAATGTTCTCGTCTGACTTGGCTCACTGTTTGTATTTTGTCTTACCAATAAAAATTTATTGTTGTTTTTTTATTTATAAAACTCGGTTTTAAATTTAAAAATAACGCTGACAATGACGATGTGACTGATGATGACACTGGTAGCGGCAATTGTGGCGTTTGTGGCTTTTGTGTACGAGTATGTATTCAATGGTGTTGACCTCTTATGCTGGTTAAGTGGCTACAAATAGAGAATGAATGAATGGATGACATGTAAACGTGATAACTGTTGTTTATTTGTTAAAATCAAAAATCAATACAACAAATTTGTATTTAAACGACGACAACAACTACAATCCAAGCCATTGGCATCTGATTACAAAGAAACTTTGTTTCAAACAAATATCTACACACCTACATACCTATGTACATACAAATTCATAAAATACTTACACATTTTTATACATCAAATAGATGGCAATCCCTTAAAGAGATAATAACATATAGGGTCTTCCAACAAAGACTTTCAAACTATGATAGGTTTTATATCAAACTAGTATTCATTAGGCTGTTTCGGCTAACCAACATGAACGATCATAGGCAACGATGTGCTCTCTGCATCACTTGACATCATCTTTAGCGAAGACTTCCATTTCTGAATGACTGGATGTATGAATAAATAAAGTGATCGAATTTGATATGATTTCAATTCTCATGAAATTCAAGAGCGTCCAAAGTATATCGAAAATTCTAGCGGCAGCATCGTTCCATACTTCTTTGTGAAGGACTTTGGCCAGATCATCACTGTCAAGTGGGGTCTATAAAAGTATCGAAGAATTCCGACCTCTTTTCAACTGAATTCGATCATACCGACATCAAAGAGGTCATGACACATTTGACATTCTACACGGGCGACTTGATGAAATGGTTTGTGAACTTTTCTTGTAAATTTTAACTTACCTAACCTAAACGGCGAGGGATCATTTCAGATCCCAAACGATATTAACCGTGCTAGTCACCACTCCGCACTGTTCCATTTTCTATTAAAGCAAAGAGATGAGTTGGTAGTCGTAAGACTCAATGCAGTCAAATTCTGGTCCAAGCTGGACCATACTGCTATTCTGGGAAGATTATATGGTTCCTAATAACTTTTTGAATAGAAGTTGCCAATGGGGCCCTAGAGATTTGTACCGATGGCTCTAAGATTCATGACAGAGTGGTATATGTCAAGAGTTCTGTTATAGGTGTTCACATTGCTTCAGTTAAATTAGAAACAATCAAGATCAGTTCCGCTGGCAGAAACAGGGCAAGTGCAATATTGCTAGACTCTGCTAAGCACGTAATTATATATAGAAAGGATCGATTGAATTCTGTAAGAAATGTGAAGAGACTGTCTATCTATAGATGGACATGTCAATGTATGTATAACACTATCAATCACCATTTTATACATATTCGTTCAGCCGTAGTCTGTGCAATATTACATACTTCATGCTACTATTGAATTTCAATCTACTTGTGAGACGACCCGAAAATATCCAGTTCAAAGCAAGAAACTGCCCTGTAATGACTCGAAGATTTTGAGCTTCACCCCAGTTCTACTCAGTTCATTAATGCAATTTCCGAAAATAACGCTATTTTCTGGAACTGATAGTAGAGTTTCCTTTTGAATGATCCCAAAATTTTCTTAAGAAATTTCTGATATTAATGGACTAGAACGGTCATCACTTTCAGGAAAAACCCCACCACCCAACAATGGTTTCCACTGCAATGGTCAGGCAGTCTTTAGAAAAGTCTAACATTAGAAATTTTATTGTACATTCAGCAACCTACAATATTTGGTACATGTCTAAAGGGCTCTCGTATCGTCAGATCAGAAATTCCAAGTTCAAGAATCTATTATACCAAATCTCCTATAGATGAGATTACAACGTATAAAGCAAAATCGATCTGGCTGTGCCTATGGTTTCCCGAAATTGCAATTGCATTTGTGGTGCAAAATAATGCACAGATTCAATTATCTTTGAACCCAATAAGGAAGGTATCTTGCATTACAGTCTGTTAAGAAGCATCAGTAGTGGCAAGAATAGGAGAGCGATTAGGCCGTATATCATTGTCCATTTAGATCCCTCGTTGTAAAGGTCAATGGTTGTATTCTAGCTTTAGAAATGAAAATGACTCTCGCCTCTGACCACTTAAAAAGAACATGAGAGTGCCCAAAAGAGTCATTTATACCTTCAGTACCAGACGATGTAAAGTTAACCTTTCCAGGGGACTTGAATTTCACCAAAAAAGGTTTGACAGCCTCACATTGTATATTCATTGTATTACAAAACCCCCCCCAACATCAAATTATAAAATCTTTTGCAATCATCCATTGTGATAATAAAACGACACTTGGTAGCAGCAGCAGTAGGAAAGAGTCAAGAAAACAGCGCAAAGTTACAAGTCAAGTGGTTTGACAAGATTTCTGTGACTCCCAATAGAGCTGAAGTTTAATTAAAAAAGAAAAAGAAGAAAAAAAAACTGCGCAGTTACTGACTTTATTCTGCTGTTATTCACTCAAAGTGTTCAAAGTGTTCCAATGTATATCGAATACTCTGGAGTGCTGTTATAGTTTAATGCAGACACACGGCTAGTTACTGGATCTTCTGATTTAGGAAAAACCAGTTGCCACAATCGCGTACTCACAAAATTATATTTCTGAGGGAAGAGATCATTGAAGTGAGACGGACGCACTGTGTTTGTGACTGACTTGTTACAGCCAGAAAGTGGTTTTGTCTCGTATTGTATGCCAAATGTTTCCAAGAGTAACGCATGCTTGCTGGTTGTCTGAGATTCGAATCAAACTTTATGATCGCAGCCCCGTCCGATTGCCTGATGCAAACGTACAATATTTAGCTCACATGCCAAAATCCGAATCCGTTTGTTTCGTTCATTGGCCTGATTGACAACTGAAAATGGCAGCAGACAGTGGATAGCAGTTGCTACTACCACTCCTCTCGATATCAATATAATCATCGTTGTCATCATTATCATTATCATCAATATCGTCGTTGTCATTTCCTTTGCCGGCTTCTAACTCTAATACAACTTCCATGAATAGCTGAGATGTGTGCTGCAATTTAAAACACAACTCTTCGGACAATATTAGAAATACGTTTGTGCAACATCATTTCATTGCATAGATCTAAGAAACAAAAACAAAAAACGTCATTATATGTAGTCGTTGTCTTGTAGACGAGTTTGAAGTTTTTCCATTTGATTTTCGTCTACTTTAATGAGTCCAACAGTTTATTTTGCATACTGATCTATTGATAGATGGTAGAGAATCATTTTGAAACCACTACTGATGCTGTTGCTGTTGCTGTTGCTGTTGCAGTTACAGCAAGACAGACAACAAGATGTTATTGATACCACAGACAGAGAGGCAGACAGATAATCATTTCAATGACTGAATAACTGACTGGCTGACTGACTGGCTGACTGCCTGACGGCTGAGTTGACCGAGTGAGATGACTGTCGGTTAGATGGGATGGACAACAAACAATAGTAAACGAGCCAAAGAGCAAATAGCTTAACAGGCAGCTTGTCTCTTGCTTATTATGGTCACTTGGCCATTATTATTTTGCTATTGTTGTTGTCGTTTTTTATTTTATTTATCATTTTTTATTATTTTTTATTTTTTTTATTGCTGTTGTTTTCGTTTTTTACCCGCATCCAAGAAATATTGTTAAAAGCATTTAACATTTCACTTTTATTTTCACTGACTGAGCTTTTGTATTTTAATCACAATGAAAATTTTTTAAATTATAAATTGAATACACGTTGAAAAATAATATGCATTTACAATTAAAGAAATTTTTTTAATATTCAAAAAAAAGTTAATATTTAATGGTTACGTTAGTTTGGCAGTCCCCATCTTTCTTAATATATTTCCATTTCATATAT
The DNA here is from genome assembly GCA_014635995.1 of Sarcophaga peregrina. Taxonomy (NCBI): domain Eukaryota; kingdom Metazoa; phylum Arthropoda; class Insecta; order Diptera; family Sarcophagidae; genus Sarcophaga; species Sarcophaga peregrina. The sequence goes on from CM025789.1 coordinate 113,928,740, forward strand.
TTGCTTGCTGCTTGATAACTATAGATATCGATAATTACAGCTTGACAGCTATGGACGTCAAACTGACATTACTGACATTGCCGTTCAGTAAGCTTTGGCAAGTCATTATATAAAGTGTCAGTGTATTGTAATCGAACAAACCCAATTTAGACGTTCAATACACCCCGCCATTCACATAACTAACCAACCATCAGTGTGAGAAAACTCTATTTTTTATTATTAGGGGATGACCCCTACTCATGCAGTGCATTGTGCTGGTTTATGAAAGGTGGAAAGAGGGAAGGTGCGAACGGTAAGGAAGCGAGTTGCTGCTTCACCATTAGACTGTCTACAACAATCGTCCCCAAGAAGCGCGCAGTTTCTCACACCACTTATGTTGTGTGTGTTAATTTTTATACAGAAGTGGCGGTATCTACAGTTTAAAGTCGACTCCGAACGACAGATTTCTGAGAAGCTTTTCAAGAAGAGAAAGAGAAGAAATCGCCGGAAAAATACTTTTTGTATTTTTTTATTTTTGATGTCTGACCTGGGACTCGAACCCTAATAAGCCAGCACACTACCTACTAGACCACGGCGACCACCTTTACTTGTAATAGTAAATAAAAATTGTGCAAATAAAAAATAATTCTGTTCGCAAACATTTCGCTCATTTCACGATCAGCATAATCGGTTTAGTAAGTAAGCAATATGTGGAGTTATTGATCCTATACCGATACCGATAAAATATACGTACCGGAAAGAATATTACTGATATAGGGCGAAGTTTAAAAGAAAACGCCGAAATGTCGTATGGGTCTATTAAATACTGTTCGTATAAAAATTGTTATCGAATATGTCGAATTGTTCTATGTTGGACTCATTTGATAGAATATTCTTAATTACTTATTAAATTGGTCCTAACAACACTTTAGTCGGAATTACGACCGAGCTGCTGATAACACTCATGTTCATTTAATTTGAATTAATTTTATCCATAAGTGGCGCGGCCTACGGTAAAAGTACCGTCAACTCCGAACGACAGATTTGGGAAATTGTTCATGCAAAAACACAGTTGAAGGAAAGTCTCCAAAAGAAATACTTTTTTTTTTTTGTCATATTTCATTTAGTTCGAGATGTCTGAGCCAGGGGTTGAACCACAAGTATCCGTTTGATAATATCTTCCTAGATACCAGCAATTTCTATTAATTTTGCTCAGTGCATAACTCTGCTAAAGATTTGTGTTGAATATCGTTTTAGAGCTAAAATATGCGAATATCTACCGACTATTATGTAGATAAGCCCGGTTTATATGCAATCGTATATACCGTAATACTTTTGTACAGTATTATAACAGTAAGTGTTTGTTTGTACAGTAAGACCTCGCTTAACCATGAAAAATCTTTGTAGATTTAACAGCAGAACTGTTCAAACTAAATTATTTGGTACAGAATAAGCAAATTGAAAAAAAAGATGAGAAAATTCTTCCCTATAAATTATACCAAATATGAATGGGCTAATACATCAAAGTCACAGATGCTTAACCGATCCCCTAATCCAAGACTGGATATGATATGGTTCCAAACGAAACAGTGTTAAACGAGGCAACTTAGCACGACGACGGAAATCACAGTTGAAATCTTTATTCTAGACAAACTAACTAAAGAGCGTTGAAAAAGATGCATCGTTTCTATATAGTGCACCGCTTTTGGTTGGTGGATGGCCGCTTCAATTGCACAAGTATGCAACTATTATCAATACACCCTGCGATTTAGGGAAATCCCAATACATACATACATACATACATACATAATTGGCCATTACAACCCTTCAGTCAGGATTACGACATAGTTTCTCACACCACTTGTACTGTGTGCGTTAATTTTATACATGAGTGGCGGAACCTACAGTTTAAAGTCGACTCCGAACGACAGATTTTTGAGAAGCTTTTCATGGCAATTTTTACTCCCAGAGTCTTTGCCAGAAATCTGCTGAGAGGAAGTCGTCGAAGAAATATTTTTCGTTTTGATGTCTGACCTGGGATTCGAACCCGGGCCTTTCGTCTAATAAGCCAACACACTACCCACTAGACCACGGCGACTTGGGAAATCCCAATACTACTGCATAATTCTGAAACAGAATTAAGCGGCTTAGCGTTAAGCGGGGTCTTACTGTATCTGTCTATGTGGCTTGTATTATTTGTTATTAACCAAGTTATTGTGAGTTGTACTCACAAAAGTTGTTTTTTAACCTGTTTATATGGCGGTGTAATTAAGATATTTTTAAATTCCAATTCCATTATTATTAAATGAAAAAAATTTAAAAAAAAAATTGTAAAAATAATAAAAAATGCACGATAATTATGTCCGATAAAGCGGTGGTCACTTGTTATCCACAAAAACATACAAAAAAAGAGGAAAAGAATTAAAATTAAAATTGAAATTGAAGTTTGTGGTGAAGGCACATTATTTTAAACTTTTATACTAGAGGATCAGCCAATTTAATTAATGTTTCTTTATCGTTTATTGTCATATTTTATTATACCTTTGTTGTGTATTTGTTTTTTTTTTATTAAAATTTTTTTTGGAATTTTTAATCGTAATTCAGTAGTAAAGTTGTAAAGAATTCTTTATACCGTATGCAATAAAAGTAATGGGCAAAGGAGAATTTATCTTAATTTTAAATAAACCTTTCAAATGACAGTTATTTTGACATTTAAAAATATAAAGGACAATGTATACCGAGTATAAACATTAAATGGAACAAAAATGCTTACAATTAAATGTCAAGTGTATCCTAATAGTCAAAGATGACTGACTTGAGCAATTGTTACTCCACCATTTAACGAAATTTTCTAAAAATTCGAGGTTTAAATTCTGATTCTTATCAAAACAGTATTTAGCACAGATTGTGACTTGATTATTGTGACATTTCAGATTTGAAACTGTATGAACTAGGTTAGATCGCGAACCCACTTTGATTGGCAAAATTCACAGTTAATTTTCAATTTGGAAATCAAACTTTTGCTATGGAAAAAGAATTTGAGAGGGAGATGTAAAGAGTTCAATCATTCAAATGAGAAATTAATAGCCTCTGCCTCTTCATGACACGATACGAACACTGTCGTATGAGGTGAAAGATCGTTCGTTCTCCACAGACTTGCCATGACTTCTAATTGGACCGTGATCGCTATTGTGCGAAGGATAGCTATTGTTATTTAAGGACAGAAGATAATCACATCTCATTACTCGTATTAGTTCAGCAGAATCTAGCAATATCGCATGTAAATTCCTTCTAATGATAACCCTATGTTTTGGGACCCACATAAGAGTTGCCTTTGAATGATCAGTAATAAGGAAATCCATGGCATTTATCGATGATAAAATACATCGATATGACGTTTCACAATCTGACTATGTGAGTAAATTAATAAATTGGGAGATATTTAGACAAATTTTCGCTACCCATGACCTCCGGCTGGAATACACAACAGTGGTAAGGCAGTCAATATGAAGCGACTTTTTGGAGACATCAAAGTTGGCCTTAAAAAAATTCTCAAGTTAAGAAGTCCCTGGGTGCAAATCAGAAGATTCCTTTTCTTTTCTAGTATATTCTATAATATGAAAAACACATTGTTGCTACAAACTAAACTCTCAAAAATGGCATGACAAGCCTTTAAAAGCACTGTTCGGCCAAAAAGTGTGTGCCTATTACAAAATTCATTTTATTTTGATTTTGAAAAGGCTTTTGAAATTATTTGGTATACCTTGTGCATTACCAAAATCCCCGATGTACCCAACTAATATGATTTCTTCTATAATGTGTGTTGCAATAAAATTGTGTTAATAACAGAATACAAGAAAGAAAAATTTTTTATTATTTGTACTGCGACAGTCAATTTATCCCTAGGCGTTTGTTCATTTTAGTAAAGAAACTAGACCCGCCAAAGAGTTCGTACCTGTAGAATTTCCATATCCTATTACAGTAATCGACCTCTTGTGTGCTGTTTTGATACTCACATTTCTTTTTTTAACACAATGTATTACACTTTTTCGTCCTCTTTTAGGACATTATGGACATTAATTATATCCGAAATGCTGTTACCTACACCGCCATATCATATCCAAACTTGGATTAGGTGATCGTTTACCCATTTGTGACTTTGATATATTAGCCTATTCATATTTCGTATAAGTTTATAGGGAAGTAAGTGGTGTGAGGAGCTAGGTCGTAATCCTAACTGAAGTGTTATAATGACCAATTATGTATGTATGTTATAGGGAAGAGTTTTCGCATTTTTTTTTTTTTCAATTTGCATAACCTATACCAAATAATTTAGTTTGAACAGTTTTCCTGGTGTGAAATCTACAAAGATTTTTCGTGGTAAAATATCAACCGCTTTCGCAATTGTAATACTACAGACTTTTAACCCAAAGTTAGTTGCTACCTGATGAATTAAGTCAATTTTGGTGTCGCTTCTGCGGATGTACACTTTGCAAGCTACCTCAAGTACCGCGGAATAATTATCTTGAGACAAAATGTATTTTTTTAGAAACAATTTGAGAACATATCCATATTTTTCGGGTATAAAAATGATTTTTATTACGAAAATGGAACAGTCTAGATACTTCAACATTAAAATTATAAATAAAAACAATGAACTTGTTTACAAATTATAGCACAAAGTAATAAAAAATGATAAACAAACACCAGCATAAACAAGTAAACAAAAATTCCACAATAAACACTACAAGGATAATTGTAACAAAAATTTCCGAAGAATAGTAATGAAACAACAATCGCCTTTAAGAACATTCATTTGGCTATTTACGTATATAAAAGAAGACATATAAAAGAAGACAACTGTGTCAGTAAAAGTTCAGTCAGTCTTGAGTGAAGACGCAGTGTTTTTGAAGACCTCTGTTGCAAAGCTCTGTCAAACAATTGTCTAGTAATTGTTATTGTTTATGCGAAGGGTGTAAACAGACGAATAACAAACATAGCAATTGTTGTTGTTACATCAAGTTGTGTACAGTGGCACACAGAATTAAATAAACAAATTTAATTAAAATTTCATTTTTATTTTATTTGCAATCTATGAACTCATATTTTAGACGTTTCTAAAAGGTAAAGAGGTAACAATAAGTAAACATATGAAGAAAGAATTCTTTTTATATTGCAATCTGAAAATCAAACTAATTTTGATTTCCGATAAGTGGAGGAAACACATACATTTTCCTGCACAGATCTCTTGATGAAAAGCATAACAATGCAAAAGTTTTCTTTTATTATTCTAGAATTTTTTAAAATCTATGTAAATATCTTCAATACATTGTCTCGAATCAATTTCAAGACATGGCTAGACTTGAACTCTGGTCACCATATAAGCAACGACAGAAAATAATAGTTCAGTGGGACATGGAATTTAAATTGAAATTTCCGAATACGTATTACCATATCCAACTGCGTTGACGCACGTGCACTTTTCGCATATGCGCTGAATATAGGCATACTACATACGTATGGATGTTTAGCTATGCCATGTTGTTCACTTGACTCCACTTTAAAAGATTATCTTCTCATGTTGTTGTTGTTGTTGTTGTGGCTGTTTATTTTCGCAAGATACAACAAAAAGATACGTTTGCAAAAATTTACCAAAAAAAAAAAAAATTTTTTTTTGTTGCCACAAATGCAACTCTGTTTGACCTCTTTTAACCCAACAATTTGCAATTAAAACGGCTTATCACATTTAATTATTGTTGTAGTTGTAAAAACGTTAAAATTTTTGAGATTTTGTTAAGAAAAAAAAACAGAAAAAAAAACTTATTTTACTACAACCCAAAAAACTATAATTTTTTTTTTGCTATTCGTTTAAAATTGTTAATTTTTTTTGTAACTTTATCGCTAGAAAAATTAAGAAAAAATAAAAAATAAAAATAAAACGAATAATAAAACATGTTGGTATTTGAAAATATCGTCTGCATCAATAAGCCAAAGTATGTATTTGCGCTTGAGCTCAATCACGTTTACAGCAGCGATTCGTTTATAATCAGTCACCGGCTGGAAGTACAGGTATTATGCAGCAAATAACAAACAGTTCAGTGCAGTGCAGTACAGTGCAGTGCAATAAAGGTATAATTTTTAGTGGAATTGAGTTGAGTTGAGTGTTACAGGTGCCGCCAACAATAAACACCATGACAACCGACGGCAATAAAAATTAGAAAAAAGAAAAAAAGCAAAAATTTGAAAGAGAAAATATTAAAACAAGTTATATAAGCGATACCAAGGAGTAAATCGTTTAAATCGTAATCGTAGCCAAAAGATTTATTTGAAATTGCATACACAGCAACTACAACAGCGAGAAACAACAAAAATAAAGGCAACAACAGCAGCAGTAATAGAGAAAAAAATCTAAAAATTAAAATGCGGCTATAAATTCGCATACCGCTCCTGGCCACAATATATGATCGAATGTGAGTAGATGGGATGTTGTTAATACATACGTATACATACATACATACATACATACATACATATGTGTGAAACTGTTACAAGTGCAGCAGTAATAATGTTGCACAATGGTTCAAAATATATATGAAATTGCATTGTTAAAACATAATAAGACCAGCGTACATATGTACTAGGAATGCCAACCGGGAAATCCCGAATCGGAAAATCCCGTGTTTCGGGATTTTGTCAAACTTGTCCCGGGATTTTCGGGATTGTGAATTCATATGTATTTTGACCCTTCAAAAGGTCCTGAAAAAAAATTCTATATCACTTGACTTCGATAATAGCTTCTCAGATGAGGAAAACCCCACTTCCATTGATTAAAAGTTATTTGATGGCATCGAAGAATGCAAAAGCTCTATAAAACGAATTAATAGGGTAACTGATTTAGATACCCAACTGTCCAAAGAAATAGATTTATCAGGAGGTTGTAGAGGTGAATATTTACATGCTGGATACAGCTATCTTGAAACTATTTTACCAACAAATGTCTATTACGAGAAGTGTTTTTCAACGGCAGCCTAAGTTGACAACGAAATTCGTTCTAGCCTATCTTTTTGTTGGTATCCAAATAATTTTCTTAGAACTAATGTATTTGCATAAGTATGAATAATTTTTATTTTTTTTTTAATTTACGGTTTTTTGTGACTTTTTGTCTTGTATATAATTCTGATATGCATACATAACGAATAGTTAACGAAATATTTTTATTATTAAGAGAAAATCAAGATTTTTCCCATGATTTTTCGGGATTTTTGGATCTCGAATTATCCCGAAATTTGTATATCCCGATCCCGAAATCCCGGGATTTTTAAAAATCGATCCCGTTTGGCATCCCCAATATGTACTGAGATCAGCAATAAGTATTCAAAAAGATGTATAGAATCGAATCATACTTATAATTTCTGATTCTTATACGCATTCATACTTATTTTGAATATAATGGAATCTCTACTCATATTCAAAGCTTGAAGTATTCAACATATTCGTACTTAGCAACACAACATAACACAACAAAATAAGTATGAATCGGATACGATCACTTAAATACTCACTAAAAGGTTGTATGTTACCTCTACTTACTGCTCTGTCTGTTTTACTTACGTATACATCTTTTGTTTACTTTTTTGTAAATGCAACAACAGCTAAGACTGTAAATTTTGATGAATAATTCGAGTCATTTGAGTCATTTAGTAAATTTTATAAATCTAAATGAGTAGGCATATGGATCAAACATACTGTGAACGTCAAAATAAAGTAAACACGTTAATATCTTGTAAAAACAGTTTTATTACATTTACTTTGATGGAAAGGTTTGGAAAAAAAATTGTAAAATTCGTTAATAACTAAAAGAAAATAAAATTCATTAACAAGAAATTGAAAAACTAAGAAACTTACTTTAAGCGGAAACGTACCATATTTTTCGCCTCAAAATAAAGTAAACAGATACATACATATATTAAAATTGTCTAAAAGATTGTATTTTTTTTTATAAAACCAGCACTCAGGGGATGGCCCCTACTTTTTTTAGGAAAGGTGTAAAGAGGGAAGATGCGAACGACAAGGAAACGAGTTGCTGCTAGGTGACTATAAATTGACCATACCTTTAACATTAAACAGTCTATAGCAGTCGTGCCCGCAGTTCCTCACACTACTTATGTTGTGTGCGTTAATTTCATACATAAATGGCAGGGCCTACAGTTTAAAGTCGATTCCGAAAGAAAGATTTTTATGAGAAACTTATCATGGCAGGTTTTTTTACTCTCAGAGTTTTTGCCAGAAATCTGCTGAGAGCCAGTACCTGAAGAAATATATTTTTTTCATATTTCGTTTTGATGTCTGACCTAGAATACGAACCCGGGCTTTTCATCTAATAAGCCAACACATAACCTACTAGACTGAGGTGACTAATCAATTTGTTTCATTCAATATTAAAAGCTGTAAATTTTTATTATAAAAATTTATGATAATTCTCAATCTGATCTTATCTGATGACTCGTTTGCGGATCTACATATTAATAATCAGATCTCAAACCATTATCAAATTCAAACACTAAAGGTGAAAAAACAGGAAAAATGTTCACAAAGCTGCTAATCGATACTCACAATTAAATTTCATAACCAAATACGTAAATTTTATATAATGAATTATATTCAATTCATGAATTGAGCTAAGTTCCATGAAATCAATTCATGTCAAGAAGAAAGATACAAACCAGTGAGAGAGTTAGAAACCATAGAGTAAATATTCCAGAATTCTACGGGAGTATTAAAAATCTAACAACAGATTATTTTGCTATTCCACGATTCGTAAAATACTCAAACAAATTAAAACGAATACATTTCCGATCTCGAGATCGATCGAAACAAGCCGTACGTCTGTACGTTTCTTATCTCACAACATTGATTTTAGACGATACTACCCGCTCTCTTTTATACAGAAACTTAACATATTGTACGACTTGTGCAGATATGTAGAACCCATATGTGAACATATTCGAAAACAATTCAAAAATTCTTGTCTTATTCCTTTCAGTGCATAAAAGACGACTCAGTTTTCTTAATTAGTTCTACAATCTAAGCTAATGATCAAAATGACGAGTAACCTACTCATCTATACCTTGACTGTGTGTGTATGGGCGATCTTGAATTGACTCAGTGACCGCAAAAATCCACCCACAGTGCAGTCAGTCACTCAGTCAGCCAGTGTACACACACTTGAATAACTCACAAACATTTTTCATGTGGAAATATTTTCTTGAAATTTACTAAAAGCCCACCAAAAACAAAAGGCATTTGATGGTAACATGTGGGGGACATGAGAGTAACACCTTCAAAAATGTGAATGGCCAAAAGGAAAACAAATTTTTGTTTTTGTTTTTCTTTTCATTTTTGACGATAGAAGCTAGCTCTACCGATATTCGTTGGTGGATGAATTGTCGGGGTGCGGAGTGCATACAAATTGAAGTTTTTAGTACATTTTGAGTATTTTGGGCATTTAATCCTTTAGTTGATCTTTTTTCCCAATTCATGTGTATTGTATTGTTGTGTGTATATGTTGTTCGTATGGTAAATATTGTTACCTAATCTTTATGGACTAAGAAAAATAAAATAAAATATAAAAAAAAAAAACGTTTAAGATATTAAGACTGCACGAGTATTGATTACATAACAATAATTTTTATAGCCATCGCAAATGGGAATTTATTCTTTTTTTTTCCAATTTTATTAGAGGATGATGAAGTTTAGTTTATGGTGTCTTAATATTCTCTTTTAGTTGTATTTTAAAATCTCCAACTCTATTTGTTTGAAATCCCACTTTCGAAATTACTAAAAGCAATTTAAATCAGTTGCGATGTGTTAAGTTTCGATGCAGTTCATCCCAGTTCATTTGAGTCGCAAACACTTGTTGATCTTTTTAGAATATTTCTTTTCAAAGTTTTTTTTTGTTTTTGTTTTCTTAACATAAATTGACATTTTCAGAAACTCATAAAATAAATTTCAGATCGTGTATAATAATTCTGTTGATATTTTAATGTTTCCCATTTGTTTTACAATTGACATATCAGACTATTCATGGATTCGGTAAAAAGTTTATTCGCTATATGCTACATACATATTGTTTCGCTTTTTGATCTTTTAAAAACGTTAAAAATATGAATTCGTAGTTTCCACATAAAATAAAAATAAATATGTGTTTAATTTTAAATCAATTCTTTATTGTCTGCACTACTTTTGTGTCACTGTTCGAACTTATACCACGATAAGTTTCAAAATATGTGCTTGTTCGTTAAATTTCTCTGCTTAGAACATTTTCGTAAGCAACAACACTTGTTCGTTATTCTTCTTTGCTCACAACCTTCTTGTATGCACAACACTTCTGCTCGCGTAACACTAACAACTGTTTTCTTCACATGCAACTTCTCTGCACGCAAGTCTGACTGAATTATAATTCAACTGATACAATTCAACGTGACGTCGAGAAAATCTAAAAATGTAAACAACTTGTTTTCGTTATTGTTGTTTGTGTGTCGTATATGCATTTTGTTTTTGGTTGTTTACATCTTTATTCGCTGCACTTTGTTGTTGGTTGTTTACATCTTTTATTCTTTTTTCTTTTTTTGTTGATGTTGTTGCTATATTTCGAGTCACTCGAATCATTTATAAGTATTATAAGTATTTTTCTATAATTATGAATCTAAATTAGTCGGCTTCTAGTCAAATATATTTCCAATATGCATATACATATACTCATTGTATTCATACTTATAAATCAACGTTGTAGTGAGTATGATTGAAACAAAGGAGTTAAATTTCAATATACTTGCAAAATACTATACACTTACATATATTCAAAATTTCATTAGTGCTTATGAGTAGTGAAAAAACGATTCATTGCTGATCTCTGATGTATATGTATGTTAATCATTGCTAAATTTCGAGCATTTTTTTCAATCAACACTCAGTGGATAGTCTATACTTATGCAGTGCATTTTATTAGAACTATTTACGCTAGTCCCAAAGCACATGTTTTGTGTGAAGATTTTTACGCTGCTCTCGTATCTGGTTTTATTCGAGTTGAACCGCAAACTCTCGTACAGTAACCCAACACACTATTTATTAGACTACGACGTCATTAGTGAGCACCAGAGATCAGCAATGAATCATTTTTTCGCTACTCATAAGCCCTCATGCAATTTTGAGTATGAGTGGATCAACTGAATTGAAGTTCAAATACTATGATTCATTCGTACTCGCTACAACATTGATTTATAAGTATAAGTAGCAATGAGTATGAGTACAACGTTGACATCAAACTCACAACATTCGAAATATGTTTGATTCATACGCCTAATATTCGGATTCATAAATTTAGAAAAATACTTATAAGTGATTCGAGTGGCTCGAATCAGTCATCAAAATTTACAGCCTTTGTTGTTGTTACATATACAAACAAAGAAGAAAGGAAAGACAAAGACCACAAGCAAAGCATACACACAATCTTCTTGTAAGTATTGCAGTGCTCGTATGCGAATCATACTTATTTTGTGCTTCGTGTAAACGTTAAGTAGAGACGAGTCGAAGTCAATAACATCATGCATATTGTTAAGTACGAATACGACGAGTAATTCCAACTTTGAGCATGAGTAGTATGAGTATCATATTAAAATAAGTATGAACGCGTATAAGTATCAGAAATCATAAGAATGATTTGAATCTACTCATCGTTTTGAATACTTGTTGCTGATCTCAGGTTCTTACACCACTCATGTTACGTGGGTTAATTTCATTGCTTGTTATTTCTTAATTTGTTTTCTCATGAACTAGCTTATTACTTTTTCCCCCAACCAATATTACTAATTGAAAGTTATTACTTTATGATATAGGCATACACATACATAAATACATATGCACTTAAGTGTGTATGTATTTATTTACTTGGTTGGTGTTTTTTTTTTGTTTTTTGTTTTGTTTGCACTTTTCGAGACCTTGATTGTAACTTGCAAGTTGCAACTTTTGCGTGCAACTATTTTATTACGTCTATGCGATTATTATTAAATACTCGCTCACATAATAGCAAACAAAACTACGACGAGTCGAATATTTAAACGCCCACAACTCTTGTGTGCAGTGAAGTGTTTTTATAGATGGAGTTGTTATCGTATTATTTTTTTTTCTTCTTCTTCTTTTTTTTTATTATTTTCCTTGAGTTCAGCAAACATGTTTGCCTATTACATTATAATTTCCATTATTGAAAGTATTTGAGTTGTCAATTGGCAAACAACTCCAATAAAACTTGTGAACACTCCAATATATTTATTCATGATACTCCAATTATATTGTAGCGTTAGATTTGTATGTGATACATACTCGTATGCATTATAAACATATTTCCAGGAGTGTATATATGTACACTGGCGTGCAAAAATGGATACATAATATTAAAAAAAAATATAAATTTTATATTTGTACTTTATTTATGACTAGCTAATGCCCGGTGAAGTCGCCGTGGTCTAGTGGGTAGTGTGTTGGCTTATTAGACAAAAGGCCCGGGTTCGAATCCCAGGTCAGACATCAAAACGAAAAAAATATTTCTTCGGTGACTTCCTCTCAGTAGATTTCTGGCAAAGACTCTGAGAGTAAAAATTGCCATGAAAAGCTTCTCAAAAATCTGTCGTTCGGAGTCGACTTTAAACTGTAGGTCCCACCACTCTTGTATAAAATTAACGCACACAATCATAAGTGGTGTGAGAAGCTAGGCCGTAATCCTGACTGAAGGGTTGTAATGGCCAGTTATGTATGTAATACCCGGTGTTCTTCGCTACCCCCTCATAATAATTAAAAAATTTATTTATTCAGTAATTAATAGCTAAAATTTAATAAATAATTCTTATTCTAATGCCTTGGGATATACAATATATTTTGTTTTTCCCTCATGCTGCGTATACATATAAATCTGCAGATTTTCCTACTCGCGAACATGCGACGTAAAGCTGTCCATGTGAGAAAAATGGATTTTCTAGATTAAGTCCACAAATTTGAATGGACTGACCTTGAGCTTTATTAATCATCATTGCAAATGCTAGGCGAATAGGAAACTGCAGGCGCTTGAAACCGAATGGAATCTTCGATGTGGTCATAAGAATATGTGGCATCAATACATCCGTTCCCTTAAACTTTCCAGTTATAATGTTCGTCTCGATATATTTCACATCATTTTTTTTTTTACTGTTAGTCGAGTGTAATTCAACAGATCGTGGAGGATCAATACTTCTATTTATTTTTTGGATGCTAGTAACGCCCGTTATAGGATCCATTGGAATTCTTCCAATTGCTTGGAAAAGGTTGAAGCTAAAGCATCACGTTGCAACTGAAAACACATATTTGTAGTTAATTTTAGAATGTGTGACATGTTGCCAAGTGTTTGATGATTTTAGATATGCATTTAGCTCATCAGCTGGCTTTTATTCCAAAAAAATGGGATTCATCTTGTTATTAGCTTACAATAGTAGGCAATATAGTATATGTGGACGTGGCACCTCGCCCACTTGAAATTTTAAAATAAAAAGTAGCCGATAACGACTTCCAGACATACAGGAAGATAATGTGAAAATTTCATGACGTTCAAACATACAAACGTTCTATAACGTTCAAACATACAAACAAATACTTTTCAAATAATATTATTTCTTTTTAAATATAAAACACAGTTTAAATATTATTTACTAGCATTTATCCAATTTTGCTGAAAAATTCAGTATTTTGTCCATAATCCTTCATTCTTTATTACTGACTTAATGCCAATTTTTTTATGGTTTCGTTGTTTATACTTTGCCACTCTGACTCAATTCTTAGCCAGAATTCGTTAAGGGTATTTGGAGGGCTTTCAAACTGTGCCAGTTTTCGTTTTAGGATTGCCCACAAATTCTCGATTTGATTTAAATCCGCACTTTGTGCAGGCCATTTCAACAATTTACAAAAATATTTACAATTTCCTACTTACTGCAATAAATACAAAAAATATTTGATTTAAAATATTTTGTTAATATTATGTACTCATTTTTGCTCGCCAGTGTACTTACCTACCTATCTTGTATAGGCATAGTATTAATACATTTTTATGGCAACTGGTAACACTTGAAAGTACGAGTGGTTGTGGTTGCGGCTGTGTTGCATGGTTAACATCGTGGGAGTCGAATACAACAAACTCACATAATATTAACAACGTTAGAGTTGTACTCGTAGTAAGTATATGGCTGCGATGCAAATTTAGTGTAAACATTGAGAATTTCTGCACACTTGTTTTATTATTTGTTGCCAGTTTGTTTGGAGTTGTTAAAGCATCTGTTGATTCCATAAAATGCTTCTGTTGTGGCAGCAGCCGCATCAACAACTCTAACAACACCATGTAAATTCCCATAAGCAATCTATACTTGTTTAGAAGTGTTCAAGAAATTGGAATTGATTGGTCGATTGAGTTAATTTTGTAATGGTGTCTGTCTGTGCAATCAATGCACTACGAGTTAGTTAATTGACCTTCAACAGCTGATTGAGCAATTATTAAAGCCGTTTTTGACATGAGTTCTTTTACTTTGTTTGACACATTTCGAATGGGTTTTTGCACATTAAGAGTGTGTAACTGTTGCAAGAGATTAAATTTATAAAATTCACTTTTAAAGGAAATTACTCATACGTGATGTTGGACACCTATTACAAATACAGTAAGACCCTGCTGAACGCTGTTTCACTATTATGCGGTAGCATTAGGATTCCCCTAAATAGCACACTGTATTGATACTTGTTGTATTTGTGTGCAAATAAAATGTTCATGCACCAACCAAAAGCGGTGAACTACAGCTCTGTAAAAAGTGTAAAATAAGTGATGACATTCTGAAAGTGCATTATCTTGTGAGGAGATTTACACTTCGTTTGATCAAATCGGACAAAAATTACTGTAGTTATTATATACTCGTAAATATTATAACAGTCATCAAGAAATGAACGTTTAGTTCAAAAATTTTCGGAATTTTTAATGGATCTGGATGGTTTATCACAAAATGTGTCAATTTTACGCTTGAACAGCCACCAGAAGTTGGCTAATATTTGCGCAAAGATAAATAATAATATTTGCAAAGAAAACACAAATATTAGCCGACTTTTGCAAGTCGTTTAAACATGAAATTGACACAATTTCCCATAAATAATCAAAATCCAATCAAAAATTCTGAAAATTTTTGAACTAAAAGTACATTTGATGAGATGACATACAAAAAAATATCATTTGACTCTTAAATTAATAACTATGGTAATTTTTGACCGATTTGATCAAGTGATAACTCAATCTCTTTACAAGAGGACAGACTTTAAGAATATTATCACTTATCTTATATTTGTTTATTAAAGTTTACTACTATGACTGGACAAACTTGAAAAAATATGAAAAATATTCGAATTTTCCATGTTTACGTCATTAAAACTCTTAGCATATTAAGTCGAATAATAGATGTATGAATACCGTTTTAAAGATCCGTCTCTACCCTTTTTTACAAGATTTAAATTTTGCAAATCAGGTCAGAAATTTCTGCGTAAAACCAGTTTTTGTTAAATAAAACAAGTTTGTAGAATTCGAGAAAAATAAAAAAGGTTCAACCAACTTTACAACATGGACTATGTAGTTACCCGGATGTATTTTCACTGTCGTTCCGTGTTATCTGCAGTTATGGTACTTCATATGGAAACCATTGTTCAGAGATTTGGAAACATTCACAAACACAATACTGACTGAATGCATTAAACTAACTAAATTTCATTATCGCCTATACATACATACATATTTGAGTTGTACATTTTCATTGCACAAGACAATTTCGTTAATCAAATGCAAATGAAATTTTCTTTACACTTCAATGTAACGTATTTAGTAGAATCTGTGATAGTAGAACGCCTTAGTAAATTAAATCCCAAACAACAAAACAAAAAAACAACCGAAATACGAAAGAAAAACGTACACTTTTAATAAATCTCAGCACAACTGTACCAAAGACAAATTAAATAAAATTGCATAAAGAAAATCATACGAAAATCTACGGAAAAACCATATAACCAGAGTACATACACAAAAAAAAAAAATAAAAAATAAAACAAACAAATCATCGCCATCATAATGAAACATTCAAAGGAAAGGAATAAAAATGAAAACGAAAATGAAAACGAAAATGAAATTGAAAATAAATTTGAAAATAGAAGAGCATGTGAGACATTAAAAAACCACTGCCACTGCATTTATGCTGCACCTACTATGTGCTGCATACATAGTCGTTGTTGCTACTTAAGCCAATGCCAATCCTTTCTCCATTGTTAAGCCTTGATGTTGTTCTTGTTTTTGTTTGTTAAGGCCTTCACATCAATACAATAGCAAAGAGGCAGAACGACTCTATATACATTAACCAACGCACACATATACTTTCACTTACTCATGCACATGCACACGAATTTATGCAACAATGGTAGCCAACAGCACCAAAGCTGTACTGCTTTTTAGTCGAAAAAGCTTAAATTCTCTTATTTGTGAGTCGATGGTAAACGACTAAGAGATTCGTGGTATTCATCGTTTTTCGTTTGCCGTTTATACAGACAAATGACCCAAATTCGAGGGAAATACATGCATATACATACATACATATGTATGGAAACATATGTAAATAGTGAAACGTTTTTATGTCACCATTTACTACACTACCAACAACGATGCCAACAATAAATTTAAATAGATTTCAATGTATGTATGCATGTATGCATCTGTATCCAAACAACTGGTATGTGGGTCAAAAAGCTTTCGAAAAAAAAGCTACAGAAGAATACAGAATACATATACATAACAGCCAAACATGTCATTGTGTTTGTGACTTCCTATATAATGGCGCTAGTGGCACTGATACGACAAGACCGAGTACAAGGATGAACGGAGAAAACATATTGAATGCCTGGCAGCGAAAGTAGAAAAAAAAAATGCCGCCATGCGGATATGCACTGTGGTATACTCGTAATGACTAAAACAAAAACCACAACAAAATTGTAAACTTTTTAAATTTTAATTCAAGACTAACAAAGACAATTTAAAAAAAAAATTCGAAATCCTTCAGTTATATTATCTCCAACTAATTTACTTACTTTGTTGTTCATTATAAGCGTTTAGTCAGGTTTACAACCTATCTTCCTGATTCTACATTCTGAAAATTTTTGAACTAAAAGTTCATTTGTCGAGATGACATATACAAAAAATATAACCCGACTACTACGGTAATTTTTGTCCGATTTGATCAAATTAATTGTCAATTTCTTCCAAAGATAATGCACTTTCAGAATGTCATCACTTTTTTCATATTTTTTAAGTAACGTTTGCTACTATGAACGAACAAACTTGAAAAAATATAACAAAATTCGCATATTTCATAGCATATTAAGTCGTATAATAGATGTATGAATACCATTTTAACGTCCCATCTGTACCCTTTACAACAAGGTTTAAATTTTGAAAATCAGAAATTAACTAGATGACCCGTGCGAATATTTCGCACCGTTAGTTGCCATTTTTGTAACATAAAATGACAATAATTAATAGAAATTTTATTAAACGAATAAAAATTTTAGAAATCATACATATTTACATACATACATACATACATATGTACATACATATAATCATAATGACAACAGTATTATCATTCAGTTCTATATAAAATATAATTTTTATCAATGAAAATATTAATTTTTCAATTTCTAATTATTTTTCGCAATTAGTGTTAGATATAAGCTTTAAAATGAGATATCATTCATTAAATTTGATGCAGTGGTATGGCAGATATTTGCAACCGACAAAAAAATGTGCTTTAGAAATAATATATACGATGCGTAAAGTAAAAAAAAAACAGTTTTTGCCAAATAAAACAAGTTTGTAGGGTTCGAGAAATATAAAAAAAAATATTTTTTGAGATCTACTCAATAAAACTCACAACCTACATTATGTCATTAGGGTTATTATTGTCAAAATTCTAGTTAAAGTAGTTATGACTGATTTATTTGATACATTTCAGTGCCACGCCCACCAAAGATATTTTATTTAACCAGTCCATTTTTTGAAAGTAAATTAATTATTTTTTTATTTATTTATATACGAGCCGAGTAACTTTGATCATATCCTCGGTATAGTGTCACAGACCAGAGCCTCTAGTAGGAATCGAACCCACGACCCTCATGCTAATAGGCTAGCATACTGCCCACTAGACTACTAGAGCACTCTAAATCAGTTAAGACTAGATTACAATACAAAGAATCGTTTATAGGATATACATACATAAGTACTTTCCCATATAATATGGAAACTTATATTGATTTATTAAAAAATACGGTTGTGTATACATATTTGTTATGTATACACCCAAAACTTTTTTTACACGGTAGATACACATACATACATAATCGGTCATTACAACCCTTCAGTCAGGTTTACGACCTAGCTTCTAACACCACTTATGTTGTGTGTGTTAATTTTATACATAAGTGGCGGGACCTACAGTTTAAAGTCGACTCCGAACGACAGATTGTTGAGAAGTTTTTCATGGCAATTTTTACTCTCAGAGTCTTTGCCAGAAATCTGCTGAGAGGAAGTCGCCGAAGAAATATTTCCGTTTTGATGTCTGACCTGGGATTCGAACCTGGGCCTTTTGTCTAATAAGCCAACACACTACCCACTAGACCACGGTAGATACGTTCGTCAGAAATCCGTGTAAAAAAAAAAACTGTGCAAAAAAAGAGGCGTTTCCTATAGTAAAATAGGGGATACGTTCCATGTCATCTGAAAACCGTGTAGGGTGAAATAAAGAGCTATATTTACTTCCAAAAAACCATGTAGAAAATGTTGAAAACTATACAATTTCAGAAATGCACCCAAATTGTATGTTCATATGGCATTTTATTGAGCATTAAAACTTAAATTGGTAGAGCGAGGAAAAAACAAAAGAAATCTGTTAATCCAGAATTAGGAATAGAAAAATTAGAATAGAAATAAAGAAAAACTGAACTAAAGTCAGTATCATCACTGGAGATTATGCAATGGTGGCTTTTGTTCGGTAATAGAGTTTTGAACTGTCGGCCTACTTTCTGAAAGGTCTTGGTCCGTTCAATTTTTTATTGAAGAATATTTTATAGAATGTTAAACTTTTGATTTTTTAAGTTTTTTAAACAACTCTTTATACACAGCAATAGAATTATTAATATCTCGTTCGAATTTCAGGGCATGTTCCATATTAAAAAATGATTCACCATACTTTTACCAAATGTTAGACCGACATCAATTAAACTAGCAGTTAGTTGACACACATATTTCGGTTTTTTCGTCGTTATCGGGGATTTTGAAACCGTACTAAAGAACTTAACTACTTTTTACATACATTTTTTTTCAACCGTGTAACTTCAAATCCGTGTAAAAAAAGAGTTGGGTGTATTATATTACTTTTTTAATTAAAAAAATGTTTTTTTTTTCAATTCGCCACATTATTTTATGGTCTTTAAGCGATAGATTTTCGCAATAATATGGTTTATTATTAATGTTCCTATACCTGATGTTGTGCTTGTTGTTGTTGTTGTCATTGCATTGTATTCATTCTATTCAATAGACCTTTCAAAATTATTCATTGTATTTTTCCATTTTCATTTTCATTGCCATTTTCATTTTATGCATTTTCAAAATCCATTGGTTTCGGTTTTGTTCGTTCTTTTTTTTTTTGTTTTTGATTGTCTTTTATTTTTTTAATCTCTTAGTGTCCTCAACCTAAAAACGTGCTTAAAACTATGCTACACTCAAAGAGCAACGTGTTGTTGCAACATGTACCAGTTTCATATTTAACCGCCACAACACATTTATATACTCGAGCTTAAAAGCTTCTGAATTTTACAATTAAATGAATCAAACACAACTACCAGCAACACTGTCAAAATAACTGTAAATAACGTTCACTTTTTTGTTGCTGTTACAGCAGCTGCAACTGCAACTACAACAGCAATATCAACGTTAAAAATACTATCTGCTCTGCCTCTATTGCCTCCTTTCAGTTGGAGGAAGGCATTAAAGCAAAAGCTAGAATTTTTTTCTTTGTTATTATTACTAGTGTGTTGTGGTGGTGGTGGTGGTGGTGGTAGTGCCAAGTAAAATACATGCCCAATTATAACAACAAATCAACAGAAACAACAAAGACATCAACATCAACACAATCTGGGTCATGGCATTACTGCGCTATTCTCTGCTCAACATTCAAAATGCAGTAGAACAATGTTTTTATGAACAATAATTCTTTAATCAGAATTACGTATTAAAATCTCACACCGTCCATGTTCTGTGTATTAATATAGTTCAAAGTTAACTTTGAAGAAGGACAGATTTGAGAATTCATAATAATAAGATGCTGAAAAAATATTTTTTCATATTTCATCTTTTCAGCTTGCCAAAATTAAGAATTGTGTTGAAGCTTTCATCAAGCAAATTAACGTACTATCTACTAGACCACATGTCGAGTACACAACTTCTATTATTTCGCTAGCGTACAATCAAAAAAGTGAAACATAAATCACATTGTTTCTATGTTTAGATAATTCATTAAAGTTGGACATCCTATCATCATTAGTGAGCACCTTCGCCCTCAGTCGTGTACAGTCGAGAAGTCTCAGAATAGATCTCGTGACACAGGCCGATATATTTTATACAAAAGTGGTGGGACCTAGAGTTTACAGTCGATTTCGATCTACAGATTTTTGAGAAACTTTTCATGGCAATTTTATTTTAAACTCCGACTTTTTGCTAGAAATCTGCTGAGAGGCAGTCACCGAAGGAATAATTTTTTATATTTCGTTTTAATGTCTGATCTGGGGTTTAAAACGAGGCCTCACGTCTAATAAGTCAATACACTGACTACAAGACCACGGCAGCTTGAATATAATTCAGTTAAACTGTTTACAATTGGAACAGGGTTAATGAATGCGCAGTCATTTTGTATAAGAGTAGGAACCGAACTAATAATGTTCAATAACTTTTCAATAAACGATCAAAAGGTCTGATTTTCTTTAGAAAAAGAAAGAGCTTTAGATTGCTGGCACTACTCACTTTGCGCACAGTTGTTATCCTGTCTATTTTTGACAGGTCCAAATGCAAGGTCGCTCCTCTGATTAAATTAAGAATTATTCCTTAGTTTAATTACAGTTCTTTTGAGTGATTTGAACTTGTTTGAACTTTCACCATTTTCGATATGGCAACTTCAAATTTTAACAAAATGAGCATATACAACAAAAAAAACCGAAGTTCGATGTTGCCACTACATTGAAAACTTGTTTAATTGAGCAGTTTTATCGACTTTACTCCGGCACTGCCATATTTTAATTTTATTTTATCTGTAAATTGTAATAGCGAAAATCAGTTGAAGGTAACTTTAAAGTTCCCTTTAGCTAAAGGTACCTTTAACTAAACCCAAGTTTAACGGCAGGTCATAATAATGGCCCATAGTATATTTTTTATCAAATGTAAACCGCAGTGCTCTTAAGAACTGAATAAAATTAAAGCACACGTTTAGATAAATTATTTAAATTTTCTTTTTACGGAAATCTGTTCATAAAAATAATTCTCATAGAGTTCCGCTGTAACATAGGCTTTTAGTCCAAAATTACATACAGGTAGACCCCGACTTACGACTATTAGCACTTACGACCAATTTTTTTCATTGTAAATACTTAAAGAAGACAAATATGTAGGTGCGGGGAACCCCTAAAATATATTATTATTTTAAATTATTGTTTGAATTTTATGAATTTTGGGTAGTTAGTCCTCAATTTGGGTCCTGACACTCAAAGTTAGAAGTACAGTATGTAATATTGTCTTTTTAAATTTTTTTTTATATAAAATTCGACTTACGACCGATAACTAGGAGTACCTATCTCGATCGTAAGTCGGTGAATACCTGTATATCCAAATGCTAGTCTCCATTTATTGCCACACACTATTTTGCTACTAAGCCTCAGTAGAGATAAAATAACTATTTGCGAGCATCAAAAATTAGTTGCGTTCATTTCAAATCACTTTAATTCTATTTTATCAGAAATGCTACGCAATTATTTGAAGCATCGTAAGTTTCATCGTAACAAAACGACGTAATAGATCCAATTTTGAAAAGTGATGCGTAATATATTGCTGCAATAGAATAAGGAAATGAGACTCCATAAACAACATTCACCTAAAAACCATTTCCACCCCACTCTTACCAGATTATCTACGCATTTTGCTGACTTTAACACGCAATACATACGTATGCGTTTACAGTGTAATGAACAGTAAAATGTGCAGTACTTTAGTTAAACTTTTTAAATGACTGTCGCGAGTACAGTTTGCAAATTAAGAACGATTTCTATGAGATGAAATTTTATAAAATTCGCTACCGAGTTACGTGAGTAAAAGGATAATCCGAAGTTTTGTATGCCTTGATAGGCAGCTTATGCTATAAACACATTCGATACACCAAGTACTGCGTATTTTAAAGCGTTTTATTTTATGCATCTTATTTTATTAACAGTACTAAACCGTAAGCAAACTATAGAAATTTTGATATTTCGAAAGAAACCAAAATTGGCGCAAATAGAATTGATGCCTCACATATTGAAAAATTTTAATAACTGCGCGAAGCCCATCAAAAATCTAAATATATGTATGTACATGAGGAATACAATATTTGGAATACAATTCGAAATTATATTCTAATTATACGGAGAGAATATCTACGACCTAATTCTAAATGTAGCACAACACACCAGAGTCGAACCACAGTCCTTACGCCGATAGAGTATGTCATTACATACATACATAATTGGTCATTGCAACCCTTCAGTTAGGATTATTGACCTAGTTTCTCACGCTAATTATGTTGTGTGTGTTAATTTTATACATAAGTGGCAGGACCTACAGTTAAAGTCGACTCCGAAATCTGAAATTTGAAATCTGAATATTTAGTTATATGGTGATCGTAGACGAATGCAATTTGGTGGGTAAGTTCGTAAAGTCGATATCGACAAACTGACAAAAAATGGGCGTGGCAACCCTTTCTATTTAAGAAATACCTATAAGTCAATTAATTCGATGATTTATAATTACATACATACATAATTGGCCATTACAACCCTTCAGTCAGGATTACGACCTAGCTTATGTACATATATAACATGTATGATTGTTAGTTTTTGTTTTTGAGCGAGTACTACAGCTTGGAAAGTAAACCTAAAAAACCTCACGCCAAAGAGATCGAAGTTATGACATTTAGTAATCAGAGAGTTTATGTTATCTGCTCCAGCCATATTACGACATAAAATTATTTCAACATTATTCCCAACATTAAGATTTTGGTTTTCACACTATTTATTGTAATATTCTGATCCCATAGGTTGAAGGTTTCATTGCAACACTATAATTTGATGACATTTAAACAAAGTTCATTTGAAGATGTCCAAAATATAGGACCTTCCAAAATGAACTTCCGGACTATAATTGGCTGATTAATAAATTCGAGTACACTGGCTTATAAAGGATAGATCAAAAACCTTACGTAGAACACGGGCTTTCGGAGACAACCAATGTCGATGCTACTGCGTTTAAAAAAATTTATTTAATTGACCAGTGTTACCGACATTGCTCCGGCACTGGCATATTTTTGAATAAAGATAACTTTATTATATCTGTGAGTTGCAATAACGAAAATAAATTGAAGGTAACTTTAAAGTCCCCTTTAGCTAAACGTAGCTTTAACTAAGCCCAAGTTTAACGGCAAGTTGTAATAATGGACCTAAAAAGCATAAATCCTATCCATATCAAAAGACGTGAAACGACAGATCTGATTTACAATTTCAATGAAATTAAATCAAACGATGGATTTCATTTTATTTAAGATTAACACTCAGGAGATGACTGCTACTCATGCAGCACATTGTGTTGGATTAATAGAAATATAGTTACAGAAGAAAGGCAACAGGGTTAGTGTGCAATAAATGTTATTTTTTTTTAAAAATTTTTTTTAATAACCAGTCTTGGTAAAGTCTTTGTCGCTTTTTTCTCGGGTATTCTCACTTTATGGGAGGGATGGAATGCATGCAAACAAGGCAAAGTTTCTGACTGTGGCCAACATGGCGACCACCAGGGCGATCCTTGGCTTGCTGTATTCAAGTTGACACGCACCCTCCTCGTGGCCCCTCCTGGATGGCATTCTAGCACCCGCTAGATGTTAACTAATGCGTGCAGCGAGGTCCAATCCCCTGGACGTTAAATTCGGGTTGTGCGTAGGGCTTGGAACCCACCACGTAAAAATGTTATCCAATGAAAGCCAAGACGATAGCCTCTATAAAGATCCCCTCTAAAGTTGACGACCACGGCAAACGTTTCAAGGACAACGATTTGAGAATTGGCACATGGAACGTCCGCACCCTTTATAGGGCAGGCGCTTCCGCCCAACTGGCGGATGCCCTCATGAAATGTAGGACGGACATCACTGCCATACAGGAAATGCGATGGATAGGACAAGGATGCAAAAGGCTAACATCTTGCGATGTGTATTACAGCTGCCATGTTGATAAGCACGAATTTGGATGCGGATTTGTGGTTAATAAGAGACTTCGTCACCTTGCCTCTGGGTTCACGCCGGTGAACGAGCAAATAGCCACAATCCGCATCAGGGCAAAATTTTACAACATCAGCCTAATTTGTGCTCACGCCCCGACGGAAGAAAAGGACGATGTGGTTAAGGATGCCTTCTATGCTAAACTCGAGGACGTATATGATAAGTGCCCGGCCCATGACGCCAAAATCGTCCTCGGGGATTTTAATGCGAAGGTCGGGCGGGAAGGTATCTTTGGCCCCACTGACGGACAGTTCACCTCCACGCAAACACTACTCTAATGGTATGAGGTGTCGATTTCGCCGCGACGTAACATGGTATATGTAGCACCAGGTTTCAGCATCTCGACATTCACAAGGCCATGAGCCCATCATCAACATCCCCAGATCGATCATATATGACGGAAGTGATCCGTACATTGCACATTTCAGATCCAAACATCACTCGCCAACCTGCGCAGCTAAGTTCCGATGCGCATTTGCGCCTCGAGGCATTGCGCGCTCTATGTCACTGCGAAGCTGGACGTTAAGAAGCTGCGATCGACAAAGGACAGCTGAAGGCTTCTCCGCTCAACTCATCTGATAGCTCCGTCATTCCCCATCCAATCTCAGCGACATTGGCGGATTGTGGGCCAACATCTCCCACTCCTTGCGCAATACTGCGGAAACAGTCCTTGGTTTCGAGCGCCCACCCAACGAAATCAATGTACGATGAGGAGTGTCGCGAGGCTGCTGCAGCGAAATACACCGCATACAGAAAAACGTTGCAGTCGGCCGCTACGCGAGCCATTGTCGAAAATTACAGAGAGAGGAGAAGGGATGAGAGACGCCTTTTCAGACGCAAGAAGAGGGAGCAGGAAAGGCGTGAGCGTGAGGAAGTCGAGATGTACAGATGTAGGAATGACGCTCGAAAATTTTATCAAAAGGTTAAGCGTCTGACCGAGGGGTATAAGCCCGGAGTGTCTTCCTGCAAGGATGAGAATGGAAACCTGGTTACAGATCCGCAAGGGGTGCTGAGGTTGGGGAGGAAACACTTCTCTACTCTGCTGCAAGGCGATGACGACATCAATACCGCCTCTAGAGATGATGTTCCGAACCCGACCGATGATGACGGCGTGGAGATTCCGCCGCCTAGCCATGAGGAGGTTAAAGTCGCGATTATGCGACTTAAAAACAACAAAGCGGCAGGTCCTGATGGCCTCCCCGCTGAATTGTTTAAGACCGGATGTAATGAGTTGGTAGGGCGCATGCACCAGCTCATCTACAAAATATGGCTAGAGGAAAGTATGCCCAACGATTGGAACCTCAGTGTCCTCTGTCCCGTCCTGAAAAAGGGAGACCCTACGATATGCGCCAACTACAGGGGTATAAGCCTTCTCCCTATCGCATATAAGGTTCTTACAGGCGTATTGTGTGAAAGACTGAAGCCACTCGTCAAAACACTGATTGAACCTTATCAGTGCGGCTTCAGACCTGGCAAGTCCACCATCGACCAGATCTTCACACTACGCCAAATCCTGGAAAAGACCCACGAAAATCAAGTCGACACACACCATCTTTTTGTCGATTATAAGGCTGCTTTCGATAGCCCCATAAGGGATCGTGTTTTTGCCGCAATGTCTGAGCTCGGTATACCTGCTAAGCTGATAAGGCTATGCAGAATGACGTTGAGCAATTCCTGCAGCTCCGTCAAGGTAGAAATGGACCTCTCCGAACCTTTTGATACCGTACGAGGTTTCAGACAAGGCGATCCATTATCATGCGACCTCTTCAACTTCGTCATGGAGAGTGTTCTGCGAAAGGCGGGAGTGCATCGTAATGGCACTATTTTTCAAAAAAGTGTCCAGTTGCTTGCGTACGCTGACGACATCGACATCATAGGGCGTACCAAACGAGATGTCACTGCTGCCTTTAGTGCTATTGAACGGGAGTCTAAGAAGATGGGTTTGGCAGTAAATGAGGGCAAAACGAAGTATATGTTATCGACAAGTAGAGCCGTGCGGCGTATTGATTCACAAATTACGGCCGATAACTATACTTTTGATACAGTCAAGGAATTCATTTACCTTGGCTCCGCCGTTACCACCGAAAATGATGTCAGTCTGGAGATCAAGCGCAGGATTACTCTTGCCAACAGGTGCTATTATGGTCTCAATAGGCAATTGAGTAGCAGAGACCTCTCTCGCAAGACAAAACTAATACTCTACAAGACGCTCATCATACCCGTGCTTCTTTATGGCGCAGAAGCATGGACCCTATTAAGAACTGATGCAGCTGCCTTGAGAGTATTCGAGAGAAAGGTCCTACGTAAGATCTTCGGTCCAGTGCGAGTTGGCGATGATTTTCGTATCCGATACAACAGTGAGCTGTATGAGCTCCTCAACGACATGGACGTTGTACAGCGTATTAATATCCAGCGGCTGCGCTGGCTCGGCCATGTCGTTCGAATGGAGGAGGATGCTCCGGCGAGACGAGTATTTGATGCGGGGATCTGCGGAAGTCGGCGAAGAGGACGACCTTGTATCCGTTGGAAGCCCTGTCATCGATTGGTGTGACCAATTGGCGTAGGCGCGCAAGAAGCAGAAGCGCCTGGAGGGATGTGTTGCGGCAGGCCGAAATCCGTTAATCGGGTTGTTATGGCCAATTAAGTAAGTATTCTCACTTTATTTTTTTCTGTTGCGGTTAATTACATATAACTAAAGCCAACAATCAGACAATCCCTAAAACAATCAGGGCCTGTTGGGAGTATCGAGAACCCAAGGCCTAGGCACTTGAAGTACGGCGCACTAGTTACTAGACCATCGGGACACCTTATTGAAATAACACCTCGTTGTGGCTCTATATTTCTAGAAGGACAAGAAAAAAAAGGAGAAAACAGTACTGAATCACTAAGTGGGTTCTACTTGATAACACATTCTATTTCAAATGCTTTAGAGCCCAGTCGGACAACAGATAAATTTTATACGCCAACTTATATAGCCTCGTAGAGATGCAATGATTTCATATTCAAACTGAATTTTTTTTTTTTTTTTGCTTTTGGTCACATCATACTCAAATCTTAAGTTAAATGGAAACTAAACAAATTACGTCTTAATTTCTGTAACCAGGAAATAGAAATTCTTTAAAACTTTACATATGTCCTAATAATCCAAGCAAATATGGAAAATAACGAAAGTTTTGGCTTTAAGGTTTTTGCGTAACTTTTCCATATGCCTTCGCCACAACGGCTACAACAAATTACTTAGCGAGGGGATGAAAATGGAAAAAGGTAGAAAATAAACAAAGAGAAAATAAGGAAAAACTGGCATGAAATTTAATGGTACGAAATAATGAGGGATTCAACTAAAAGGAATGAAAGATATTCACTTTCTTAAAGTGCTTGCACTTAAAAAATAAAAAAGAAAAATTAACAACAATTCCGTTTTATTTCTTTTCCAATTGTACCCTATTTGACTTGACTCTTGCCTGAATATTTTTGATACGAATACATGCAATTTCATTATTACCATTGCGATTGTTGTTGTCATCGTTGTTATTATTTGTGACGTTTTACTTTTATTTAAACTACGTTTTAACTTCCGCTTTGCAATCACAACCCTAAACTCCTTTTGTACTATCCCTTTATGGGGGAGTTTATCAAATGGAGTTTTGCAGCGCAGTCTCTATGTTACAACAAAAAAAAAAAAAGAAAATATCATATACTCCAACGAAAACTTCTCCTGCTTTTGTTGTGTTTGCTTTTCCATCAGAAAATCATCCACCCTTGATTCAATGTACTTGAAGTAAAAGTGTATCCCCAAGCATGCAAAACCAAAGCCAACAAGAAAAGATTTACGGTCTCTCTCTATTTGGTTTTTTTTTTCCAAAGCATAGTAAAAATATTGCCTCTTTGTTGCCTTTGATGATGATGATGATGATGTTGATGATGAAGATGATGCCACTGATGGTGTCATTTTACATTTGTTGCTCCCAGCCTTTTCAACTGTCTTTGCTATGGCAAAAGAGAATATCCAATTAAAGATTATCTATTCAACGCAGTGTTTCCCTTTTTTATTGTGTTTCTTTTCCTTTTTAGCTTTTCTAATGGAGTTTTCAATGGAAATGGGTCAACATGAAATTGTTTGTACAACTCATTTTCATTTTTTTTTTACTACTTTTTAGTACCAACTCCTTTAACAACAGCAACAAAAATAATAAAAATAAAATTTATTATTATAATGCTGTTTTTAAAGAAGTTAAGGAGTTAACATCGTTTCAATAATTATAGTATACTAGCAGATTGTAACAGGCGTTTTGCGGGGTTATAAAAATAACAATAAATAAAAATCCTGTTTCGAATCCGGTTTCTTCAAAAAAATGTAATTTTTCAAGTTATTCGCAATCCGGTTTATTAAACAACCCAGTTTTTTGAATACTCTAAGTCCTAAATATAAATGCATTCAATTTTCCCGTTTTTCGCCTCATTCCTCCTTTTTGGACCCCTTTTGGTCCAACTTTCTAATCAGAACACCTCCAATAGAAATTTTTTCTTCCTTTGTCCCATTTTGTTCCCTTTGGGTCAAAATTTAACCTGTACCAACAAAAGCTCGATCAATATCCCAAATTTCAAGAAAATCGGTTCATGCGTTCAGGCGTAATTGGCTGTGCACTCAATTTTCCCGTTTTTGGTATATTTCCCCTTTTTGGACCCCTTTTGGTTCAGCTTTAGAAACGGAATACCTCTAATAGCTATATGGGAAACTTAACCAAGCTAAATCGTAAAAAATTACCTATTACCATTTTTTCTCCCTTTGTCCCATTTTTTCTCTCCTTTTGTTCCAAATTTTGAAGAGATTTATAGCCTATAACCTGCACCGACAAAAGCTCGATCTATATCCCAAATTTCAAGAAAATCGGTCCAAACATTCACGCGTAATTAGCTAACGAACAAAAACACAGACTTACAGAAAGATTTATAATATATATTTCTGATTTTAAGTAAATCAAAAAAAGTGGGCGCAAAAGTAGGCGGGGCAAAATTTTCTCTTGATGAAGACTTTGAACATTTGAAAGAAAAATTTGTCAAATCGATGGAGCCGTTTT
Organism: Sarcophaga peregrina; assembly: GCA_014635995.1. Taxonomy (NCBI): domain Eukaryota; kingdom Metazoa; phylum Arthropoda; class Insecta; order Diptera; family Sarcophagidae; genus Sarcophaga; species Sarcophaga peregrina. The sequence goes on from CM025789.1 coordinate 113,958,504, forward strand.
CTGATTTTAGATAAATAGAAAATGTGGTCGTAAAAATGGGAGAGGCAAACTTCACATAAACCATCTACTAAAAAGTCCGAAAAAAGCCATAACATTTGGCTTGAATAGGTGAGCCCGTTCTTGAGTTATAAAATGACAACGAAAAGTGGCATTCACTTTTATATATTAAGATGTATTGTATTTATTTATATATTCCGTTATCAACTTTTTTTTCAGTTATCTTTAGAGTGGAACCTGCTGGAGAAGGCTTTTTACGGTAAATAAGTATACACGCTTTGACCCAAACGGTGTAGCTTAAGCCATTACTAAAATATGCCGCCACTTTTTAGTCAAAATGAACAACAGTCATAATGGTATAAAAATGTCGACACTTCTCTTCTTTAAAATTTTAACTCATACTCCCTTGGGAATAGCAATACACCAGTACCTCGATTTACGCGGTAAATACGTTCCTGGCTAATTCCCGTAAATCGAAATTTACATTTTTATATGGAAAACCCCATGTAAAGCGAATACCTACTGTAAAAAAGCTTTTCCATTGAAAACAAAAATATATTCCATTAAAAAATGCATATACTAGGTACCAAGAATGATAAACTAAAGACTATACCATCACATGCACAAAATTAAAATTGTCTGCGCATGTTGAATCAATGACGTCACGCAGATTGTGTTCCTATTGGCTAATGATAATGTAAGTTATATTGCAGGGCTGCCAACTACTTTCACGTTGTGCACAGATTTTTGAGAAGAAATGTTAATTTTCACATATGAAAAAGACCAACTACGTCATCTAACGGGAAATCATACGCAAGGAGTAATCTTTAGTTTATATCATATCATTCTATGTACCTCACTACATAAAACGTAAAATTTATTAAATTAACTTAATCGCTACCTTTTTCAACAAGTTTTTTTTTCTACGAATTTCTATGATTTCCGGCTCATCTCTAGATAAAGTCATCTCATTAGATTGTGAAGTGGTTGAATTAGATTCAGTTTGAATAGAATATAAGTAAAAAAATGTTTTTATTTTAAAAACCGTGTAAGCCGAGGTATAGATGTATACTATAATATATATATACACACGATATATATTTATAATTAAGTCTAATTTAATTGATATTTACTCGGAAAAAATATAAAATAAATATTAATTGTCATTTTATAGATAAATAAATATTAATTATAATTTTTTTTTATTAAACTTTACGGAAGCAAACATTTTACATAAAATTGTTGAAAAAGGAACGACATCAACTTTAAATAGTAACGTTCTTATCAAAAAACGCCATCGACATCAACTCTGCTATTGGCCGTTTTTACATAACCTCTGTTGTAAGAAAAAACAGTGACGTTATATGTTTTTCAGCAAAAAAGAAGCAACTCTGTACCATACAACGAAGCGGCGCGTACGAATCACAGACAATGTGCGAAAAATTTTTGTGTGAACCGAAGTAGTGATTTCCTAAAGAAAAGTTAATTGTTTAACGCTCAGCTTTTAATAATTCAGTGAATTTTAACGTCATAGTATTGTTGAAAATATTACAAATGCCTATTTAATAATAATATCACCTCAAAAGTAAATTTCACAACTACTGTTTATTGCATAAAGACCGTCAACTGAAAATTGAGGAAAGGGAAGCACATTAAAAAAAAGAAAAGAAACTGATAGAAAAAAGCAATCTTGTGAAATTTTAATGAATTTTTTCTGCATATTTTGTGCAGAACAAAAAATATAAAATATTTAAAGTTTGTGGGAAGCGAAAATCTATCATCAATATCATGTACAAAACCAAAAAAGAAGTCGACGCTCATGTCCGCACAGCATTGGCTAAAATACGAACCGAGACAGAGGTGAGTCTGTTTGCATTTTTTCCCACCTTTTTTTTTTATTGCATTGAATGGCATTTGATTTGTTTGAGAATGATCAATTATTTGATGCATTTTTCAATAATACATATAAACAAAAACATGTATTTCGTTTATATAACGAAATGAATAATTGATTTTTCTCATTTTCTAAACACAAATAGCAATGCTAAGCACTAAATCGCTTGTTGTTAATAGTGTTTGTTTGTGGCAGGCAAATTTTATGACATTTCTTAATATAATCTATTAAATATTTCTTATTTCTAAAAATAAATCAATTTATTCTAAATGTTAAACGGAAAGAAAAAAATGTTTGCTGGTGTAATTCACTTTACAAAAATGTAATTGAAAATAATTATCCCGTAATATTTGAGGTTATGTTTGGCGCCTGTCTTTCATTAACGTCATTTGTTTCATAGAGACGCGTGTACCGGCTTTTTTTTTCTTAGCATTGTTTTCATTTGTTGTGTATAATAACAACACCTTGACATATTACGAATATTGCTCAATAGGCTTTAGACTTCATAGTAGAATTTGAAATTTTAAGGGATAATAATGTTAAGATACTAAAATTTCTCAATTTTTTGCAACATCTACTAGTCGAAAGCTAATAGAAATTGATTTGGTTTAAATTAATGTAACCCTTTTTGTTTCCGCAGACCATCAGGGCAAATTGATACCAGGTGGTAACAGAACTGGCATTAATTTATAATATAAATAGTATATAATATTATTTATTACAAAAAATAATTATAATATTCCTAATGGAGATCTAAATTATATTTAAAAAAAAAAATTAACTGATACACTTCTTAGAAGGACGGCTAGCGTTGCATTTCAGTTAGTTCTCCGACGTACATACGTTATGTTTTGTGGTTCGTCACTATTCTCTATTTTATGAATGAAATGTAAGGCCGCCTGGAGCAGAATAGCGTAACACTATGAAAATCTGAATCTGAGTAACGTAGAAAGAAAAAATGCAATCAGAATAGTACAGGTCTCCTATAATGTTGGCAAACAACTTTTTCAAAAACTTATAGAATAAAGTATGAATATTATCTGAATTTTCTAACAAAATGCTTATCAAGTTGTATAATAAATGCATATTCTACTATATACAGTAGTGGGCACGAATTTAAGACAGGACATTTTACATATTTGTGATAATTTTTACATCTTATCGAAAAAATTTTAGTTTCATAATATTTTTCTTAACTTTCTGAACTTTCGACTAATGTTGTACAACGTTGCTTTGGAATCGCACGCCAAGTCTTTTGGATTTACGTCCTTAAATCGTTTAAATTTTTTAGTTTTACTACTCATACCTGATTCTCAACATCATTCCACAAGTTTTTAATAGGATTAAGGTCCGAAAATTGAGCTGGCCGCTTTAAAACAGTGATAATATTTTCCTCTAAGCAACTCTTCCCCAGACGTGCAGTGTGCTTGGGGTCATTATCATGCATAAAGTTAAATATTAGGGGTAGCGAATGGTATCAAATACCTCTGGCCATATCTAATTAAATATTTCAATATATTCCAACGTAGAATAAAATAAAACAATCCTTGTTCACCATTTAGCTTCAAAAAACATCGAAAAATCACTTAAAAAACAGATACACTAATACCCCGGTTTGCGCCACCTCGTTCTGTGTCTGCTTCGAAGTTGCGTCTTTTAAAAATTTCTGTGATTTCGAAGTTGCGTCGTTTTTGTTTTAGTTTGCGTCGCATTTTTCGAAGTAGCGTCCAAGGCAGATTTATATAAATACGCCATGGTAGCGTCGTTAGTGCTTCGATTTGCGTCGTTAATACTAAAATGTTTGTACAAAGCTAAAACAGAAAAAGGGGATTTCCCATATAAATCTAGTACAAATTAGAAGTTGTGTCTTTTTTAAATTTCTGTAACTTCGAAGTTGAGTAGTTTTTGTTTCAGTTTGCGTCGTTAATATGAAAATGTTTGTACCAAGGTAGATTTATATAAGAGGTAGGACCGTCTGTACAACAATGCAAAAACAACAGGGATTTTGTTTTTGTAAAGAGTATGCTAATGTCAAAAACAGCTGACAAAGTGTATTCATCACTGACTGACGAATAAAATAGAAAGAAAAATGTTAAAAAATTTATAAAAATGGCTACAACAAACACTAAAAAAACAACAACATTTTGACATTTTAAGCCTCATCAGCTGTTCACTTAAGGCTACCGTCTATAAATCTACCGTGGTTTGTACAAAGCTAAAACAAAAAAGGGGATTTCCCGTTTAATTCTAATGTAAATACATACATACATAGTATGTATTTATGTTGTCCGATGGTTGCAAGTTGTAGGTCGTTAGTAAATTAAATATTTTTTATTGAAAAATCTATTTTTTTCGGCTAAAATTATGAATCTCGGAGCCAATTAAATGAAAATCAATACAAATGTATGGAAAATCGTGCTTCGTTTTGTGTCGGGTTTCTTCAGGTCCTATTAGCGACGCAAACCGGGGTATTAGTGTACACAAACTTAAATTTATATGTCCATATGCATATGGAAATACTTATATGTATTTACTTCTGATATTTCTGGATAAAAATGTTTTAAATTCAGAACAGTCCTCTTCCAACAGTCCTAATCAAAAGATAAAAAATTCTAAAGTTTCAAGACCCATTTGGAATTTTTCGGAAGACCAAATATTGTTAGACATAGAACAAAAAAAATCCTTTTCTGTTTGTGCATTAGACGCTGGCAAAGCAAATGAAAAATCAATTAATTTCAGCATGAAAAGTATTTTCTCGTTTTTACCGAATTAGTAAAAAGATTACATTGCTACTTGCTTCCAACTCTATTATCTTAGTTTCACTTTCCGTGTTAAGTCAATGTATGTCATTGTCAAGGTAAGGAAACTTATTACTTTCATGTATTATGCGCGGCGTATCATTTGCATAAAAGTTACGCGCTTAAAAATTATCCTTGTGGTACTTCATATTCCTCAATTTGACATTATTACCTTTGTAATCCAATTTATTACTCCATTACGATAAGGAACCATTCCAATTGCAATCACACAGTCTTGAAAAGGAAATTTATTTATACAGTTTTCAATAGTTTTAATTATTTTTATAGGCTTATTCATGTATAACGACTTATCCTTACCATATGTTTTAATAAATTTTATTTATATTTTAGCGTCATTTACGCAGTTTTACTGTAGCAAAGCTTTATTACAAGGTTAATGAATTTGCCACTGCTGAACAATATCTTTGCTCGTATTTGAGTGTTAAGGAAGATAATGATCAGGCCCATAAATTACTTGGTCAGTGTTATCAGCGTTTGAAAAAACCCGACAAGGCTTTACTGTCGTTCCAGCGTTCATTGCAATTGAATCCAAAGCAATCGGACATATTGGCCGAAGTTTGTCAACTGTTGTTGGAGGATAAAAATTTAAATACCAACAAAGCAAAGTACTGGTGTGAGTTGGCCGAATCTGAAAAAGTACAACATGAAGCCGTATTTTCTTTACGACTTAAACTCATGAACAAAGAGAATTTGGGAACCAATCAAGTAGAAGAATTAATACAAAAGGAAATCGCGGCAAGACCGAATGATGTCCAATTGAGAGTTAGACTGGTTCGCAACTATGTGGAGAAAAATCAAATATTAGATGCATTCAAGTATGTGCATCAATTGGAAATGAGTCAGAAAGATGAATTTGTAACAAGTGGCGAATGGTATAATGTCGTTTGGCTCGTCTTAAACAAGTACGAACAAATGCCAAACACAAAAAAAGACTGGGACTTCTGGTTATTGCTGGCCATATGTTTGGAACGCCAAGTTCAAATATCATTTTTTTTAACATCAAATTCCACAATCGTAGGTGGCGGAGTGACTGAAACAGCAAATCTACTCTTCAATCTGGACCAATACCTCTTTAAGATATCACAACTGTCTGATAAATTCTGTACCCAAAAGGAACTAGTGGAACTATTTCTTGATCATTATCGTGGTCAACTTTTGCTACATGCTTCAGCGTTAATATTTAAACGAGAACTTTTGCAGAATAAAAACAAATGGAAAGAAACTACTCGCGCTGTTCTGCCATTATTGTTATTGGCCTTCCAAACCGAAGCACCAAACAGCAAAGAACCATGGATGAAGCACTGCGACGAGCAAAGTAAGCAATTAATCACTTTATGGCAGAGGGAGGGTTCTTTTCGATGTGCACAGGTAAGTCATAAATATTATTAAGTCAAGATTGTCTGTTATAGTCATAATTAATGTATTCAATTTAATTAATTAAAGGTTGGGCGAACTCTACTTTCCTGTGTCGATGATAACGGTGTAGACAAGGAAAATGCCCACAACATTAACAATCTTTTGGGTTCCCAATCATCAGGTCTTTGGCAAAGTAATGATGAACTATTAAATCAAGTGCGTCAGACTTGCAGTGATCGTCAGTGGAGACGTAATATTTTTGCTTTATTATTCTGCAATAGTGACCAAAAAGTTAAGGAACAGTCATCTTTGTTCGCAAAGAGTTCTAAACTGAGTGAACCTATTTACGAAATGCCTTCATATGCTGACGTAGAATGTTATGAAGATGCCGCCCAATATCTTCGCCCTCAATCCCTACAGCATATGGTTTACTTATGTTTAGGGAATGAAAACTTGGCATATGTAAAAGCTAAATATTTTAGTGGATTGAATTACTCTACACAAAATCTTTCCTTCTGTGGAGCCGAATCGTTAAATCAACTCGATGTAGATAGTTTCCTGTACGCAGCTACAATTCAGGCTAAAAGAGCTTTGGAAGTAGATAGAGAGGCTTTTAACAATTACCAATCTGGCAATAGCTCAGCTTTGGGAAAACCAAAACTTCTACCATTTGTTAACATTCAAAATTTGTTGTGCTCGGAGGAACAATCACAATGGTGGAGTGCTGCTTATATTGTTTACAAAAATCTTAGCAGTGGTAACGATCTGGCGGAATTAAGAGCAAATTTACAATATGGAATCGAAGCTGTTCGAGGCATTAATGGTCCGAAATTGGACATGGCAATCGTCTTTAAATTGGGACAAATATTTGTTGCCAGAGCACAGGACATTGTAAAACCTGTTGAAAAAGCATATTTGGAAGCTAGAGCTGAATCGATTTACAAATATGGTTTGAATATGATGAAAATGCACAATAAGGGTGTCTTAGAGCCATTCCGTAAATACTTCAAATACGTAAAATCACAAACATCAGCCGCCGAACGTGCACTAGCTTCTGCTGCCGAAGATGCCGTTTCATATTTGGCCACTAGGTATTTCAAAAAATCAGAATACGAAGACTTAATCGAAGAACTATCTGGCATTCAATTACCATTTGCAACATATTTGCAAGCCGAGGCTTATCGCAAACTTGATGAGGCTAGTAAGACGCCGAAGAAAACTAAGCGGATGTATTTAGATCATGCAAGCGAATGTTTAAATCAAACTTTAGCCCTTCTTAAAAGTAGCGCCCATGCGGATCCAAATCATCCATTGAATTCAGTTATACACAGTGAAATTAAAAGACTTCAACAAACTTCTGCGCGGTATTTAAATGATTCGAACACGAATTTTAGTCCAAATACCGGTCATAACAACTCAAGTACTTATGAAGATGCTGAAACTGATTTTTACGCTGAAAACTCGACTATGCCTACTGCATCTATGGTGAATATTGCGCGTTCTAGGAGAGATACTTTAACTGCTAATGCCATATTGTCGTCTCACAATCAGGAAATGGAAACTCTGGTTAAGGAAATGGCCAACACTTTAACTCTGCTTAAGGACGAAATAATGAATAATCTGAAACCAGAATTACAAAACATTACCAAGGAAATTTCCACATTAAAAGATAAAATCTCAAGTTCTGAAGAGGCAATAAGGAAAATGAGAATTTCATCCAATCCACCCTCACGGGATGATGCCTCTAATGTGCTGGACGATTTATACATTATCGAAGATACTCTGCAGCAGCAATTGTATCAGCAGCAACAGCAAACATCTTCAACAACACTTATCGGTGCAAATCAATACGGAAATAATGCTGGAAGTGTAACTAACGGGCCTAATATGATGTCAAATTCTCCGTTTATGCCTCAACAACAACGTCTACAAGCAACCTACAATAGTCCTATGTTCCCACCATCACACAATTATCCTTTGAATTATTACGGCCATCCTAACCAGCCAAACCCATATATGATGACGCCTCAACCTCCAGCACCCGGTCTTAATCAACGTGCTGGTACACTCCCTTCTCTACCGTATATGGATCCAACCGTGCCGGTGCCATCGGCCGCAATGAACTTCAACATGCCAGTTACTTCAACACCTTTGCTGCCTCCACCAACTCTTCCTCCAACAGGCATGGGAGTGGAAGCAAATAGAAGCAGCAATTTATACAACCTATTGCAGCAACCCCCTGTATCAATAACCCCAAACGTTACCAACATAACAGCGCTACCGCCAGCCGTACCCACATTTTCAACAACTCCGCTGACTCATACTTCAATGAGTATATCAATACCAGCTCCTCCTACCACCACTCCAACAACGACAATGCAATTTCACAAACCACTGAATAACCAGCCAGTAGAGAAAGGTCCACCAGCTAATGTTGTTATTACTAGTTCTGATCCCTTACCAAATCCCAATACGATTTCCTTGCAATCACAACAACAAACTCCTCTATGTGTCACAATACCATCCCACCATATTAAGCCGAGTTTGGTTAGTCAACCACAAGCACCATTCTCCGCGGAATTGGCTTCTTTTGCAAACAAAATCGTAACCTCGACAACTTCCTCCACCACGACTACGTTTGGAACTTCCATTGCCACATCAACGTTCAGTTTCAAACCACAAATAGCAGCTGCAGCTGCTGCCGCCGCCGCCCAATCTGGAACACAATCTACAGCTAATGATACTCTTAATAGAACTTCCGAGAGTAGTGACTACAATAGATCAATCACTGAAGAGATTGAATATGATCCACGACCAGATTTCAAGCCAATCATTCCATTGCCTGATGAAATAGAAGTTCGTACTGGTGAGGAAGATGAGGAAGTGATGTTCTGCCACAGAGCAAAGCTGTTCCGTCACGTAGATAAGGAATGGAAAGAACGTGGTATTGGTGACATAAAAATTCTTAAGAATAAGGAGGGCACTTCTCGAATTTTAATGCGACGTGATCAGACTCACAAAATATGTGCCAATCATTCAATTACACCCGAATTAATATTGACTGTGCCTAAAAATGAAACTAAAGGCTTCATTTGGGCCGCTAACGACTTTGCAGATGAGTCTTTGCAATTGGAAAAATTCTTTGTACGCTTTAAATTACCGGAAACCGCTAAACAATTCCAAGAGGCTTTTAAAAAGGCACAAAAGGAAGCTGAAGATAAACAATCCACTATGCCAGGCAAAAATGCAGAGAAACCTAAAGTAGCTTCAACGCCAGTTACTAATACGGCAACACCATTTGCATTGACCAAATCAATAACAACTAATTTTGCCACCAGTACTCCAGCACCAAAGAATGACGACATTCCTGGGCCTCAAACAAAACCTATTTTTGGACAATCGACCTTTGCTGCTCCAACTACTACTCCATCGAATACAACGCCTGCTTCAAAATCTCTATTTAGTGGCTTAAATTTGTCCACAAAAATATCAACGTCAAACGATAATACAGACAAATCAACAACAGTAACAACAACGTCTTCATCGCCTTTTGCTAATTTCACTTTTGGAAAGTCGACAGCTCCATCCAGCGTATCCACAACACTAACGACCACTGCACCATCTACAGTTGCTTCGAAAACTGGCGCTACAATCACGAGTACAACATCGCCTTTTGCAAGTATTTTTAGCAATTTAACGTCATCGCCATTTAGCAACCCAACATCGAATGCATCGACTGTGTCTGTTATGCCTACAGCAGTAACTGAAGCAGCCACTGGTAATGCTTTAAATAAATCTTCGGCTTCTGATACAGAAGATGATTATGTACCCACAGCCCAGTTTAATCCAGTCATTCCGTTACCCGACTTGGTGGAAGTGAATACTGGTGAAGAGAATGAAATTGTCCTGTTCGAACATCGAGCTAAATTGTTGCGTTTCGACAAGGAAGCTGGTGAATGGAAAGAACGTGGCCTGGGAAATATTAAGCTGCTGCAAGACAAGGACGACTTCAATAAAGTACGGCTGGTGATGAGAAGGGAACAGATTCATAAACTATGCTGTAATCAACGCATTTACAAAGATACTTCATTTAAATATGCTAAGAACTCACAAACCGCTCTGTCCTGGGCAGGTCAAGACTTTTCTGAAAATGAATTGATCACTGAAATGTTGACGGTTCGTTTTAAGTTGCCAGAAACTTGCAAACAATTTTTGGAAGCAATACATAACGCTCAAGCCAACATGACTAGTGAAGGAGAAGAGGCCAACTCTAAAATCAGTGAAAAGAAGAATGATGCTGTCGAATCCAAGCCAACTAAAGGCTTTGGAGATGCTTTCAAACCGAAAGCGGGTTCATGGTCTTGCAATACTTGTTATATACCAAATGATGCTGGTCAATTGTACTGTGTGGCTTGCGATACACCTAAAGATGATACAGTGCCTAAGAAGGAAGTCACATCGAATATTTTAGCTCCCAGTAGTAATACGAAGTTCAGTTTCGGCTTTAGTGCTGCATCTTCTTTAGTAACTACATCTGCAGCAACACAGTCTCAATCTTCAACTGTAAAACCAAGCTTCGGATTTATAACGCCAACAACAACATCGACATCTTTCTCATCCGAATCGAACGAAAAAATGTCGTCAACTAAACAACCCCCTGCTACTGGCGGATTTGGTGATGCTTTTAAGCCCAAAGCAGGTTCTTGGACATGCCAAGGTTGTTATTTGACTAATTCAGCCGATGCCCTATATTGCAAGGCTTGTGATGCTCCTAAAGATGACACTGTACCTAAAAAAGATGCCAACACAAATATACTGGCCCTTTCAAACCCTACACAGAAATTCTCCTTTGGATTTGGGTCCCCTGCAACTGCCGTCACGTCAAGTGATAATTCTGTAAAACCAGTCGTAGGTGGATTTAGTTTTGGTGCTCAGCCAGCAGCAACAACTGAGAGTGCAAAATCATTTACATTTACACCACCTTCTGCTATATCTACAATAGTGAATATGTCATCCACACCAGCGACAGCACCTAGCAATGCATCTTTGGGTAAATCAACATTTAGCTTTAACTTATCAACGAAAGCTACAGAATCACCTATATTAGCCGGAGGCGAATCGACTCCGAACGCATTTTCTCTGGATAAAAAGGAATTCAGTTTTACATTAAAACCAAAAAGTCCTGGTAAATCCGGTAAGAGCCCAATGAAGTCCGGTGGAGGTGATGCCGATGGAGGAGTTGAAGATGATGGCGATGCAGAATATCATGAGGAAGAAGAAAACAATACATACTTTACGCCCGTCATACCATTACCAGATAAGGTACGTTCAAAAATAAAACACAGACAGACAGACCGACAGACAGACAGACAGACAAATAAAAATATTTAATTTTGACATTAACTTATAAAAGTAAATCATAATTGTTTTGATTTTTTTTTATTGTTCAACATACATATGTACATACATACCATACATACGTACAATATTTTATTTATTTCATACAATTATTATTCTTAATGAAAATTTGCCCACAGATTGAAGTAAAAACCGGGGAAGAAGATGAGGAACTACTCTACGTACATCGTGCCAAATTATATCGTTTCGTCGATGGCGAGTGGAAGGAACGCGGTTTAGGCAATGTTAAAATTTTACGTCATAAAGAAAACAAAAAATTACGTGTTGTAATGAGACGCGAACAGATTTTGAAAATATGCCTCAACCATATGCTTAATGAAGATGTTGATTACAAACGAAAAGATGACAAATCTTGGCTATTTGTCGTTAATGATTTCAGCGAAGGTTCTATGGAACTAGAGAAATTTTCGCTGAGGTTTAAGGCTAAAGAAGTGGCGGAAGATTTTATGGTCGCTGTTAAAAAGGCTCTTGACGGAACAGCAGAGGTTATCGAATCTCCAGCAAACACCTCAATAGTTACCCCCACGAGTTCTGAGCCTGCAAAAAAAGCTTTAGCCCTAAGCGAAGAGGATAAAAAGACTGCAGATAAATTAAAATTGCCCTATGAATTCTTTACTGCTGATAGTTCATGTCCCGGATGCCGCGGTTGTGATCCCGATAAATTTGTGTTTGAAGATGTTAAAAACAATGAATCTTTTGTGAATTCGGAAGTCACCATAAACCAATTGGACATTATGGAATTGCCAACATTAACTTTAAACAAGTCGACTATGAACCGAACACTGTTAAAGCAAAGTGCACTGTCGCCAGCTCTTGTTAAATCAGAAACTCCGGGACGTAATGAGAACATATTTTCTGGTTTTGGTGGGACAAATTCAACAGCTTTTGCGACTTCCACCGTAACAACTTCAACAACAACTGAGAAACCGGTCAATACTACTTTTTCATTTACCGCAGCTAACACTTCCAAGCCCTCTGCTGATACGAAGCTTTTCGGTACCGGCGTATCTGGTGGATTCTTATTTGGATCAGCCACATCAACAGCTAGTGCGGGAGGATCTATTTTTGGTGGTGGCAAGGACAGTAAATCTACATTTGGCGAAAAACCTGCTATTTTTGGAGGAGCAACTGCTGCTCTCAACTCTAGTTCAAAAGATTCTTCAAGTTCTGCGGATACAACGACTACAAAATCTATTTTTGGAGGCAATAGCACCACAGGTAGTTCAATATTTGGAGGAAAGCCAGTTTTTGGAAGTGCACTTCCATCGTTTGGATCATCTGCTGCTAACGATACAAACAAATCGATTTTCGGTTCATCTGGAAATACATCTCAAAGCGCTGGCAATGGCACAGGAAGCTCCTTATTTGGTTCATCAATGAATACATCGGGCTTTAGTAGTTCTATATTTGGCTCAAGTTCTACCAATTTAACCCAATTCGGCAGTCTTACAAAGGAATCGAATCCAGTTGGTACAACATTTGCCGACTTGTCTAAAACATCAACAGCATCTACAGACTTTAGTAACTTAACCACAAAATCAAACTCAAATGCTTCACAATCGCTCGATAAAACATCAACAACTTTTGCTGATTTATCGAAAACTGCAACCGCTTCCATTGACTTTGCTAGTTTAGCGAAAGCCAATACTAACACCAATTTAACGCCAAAATCTAATGAAAAGTCTGGTTTTATAGGTTTAACCAACCAAAATGACTTTTCAAGTTTCGGTAAACCTCTCAAAGACAGTTTAGACAAAAACTCATCCGCAAGTAAGATAAATGAATCGCAAAAGAGTGTCGAGGGTGGTGGTGAGGGCGCTGGAGATAGCAACGATGAAAATTATGACCCCCACTACGATCCCATTATTGAATTGCCCAATGAAATTGTGGTTAGCACAGGAGAAGAGGAAGAGACTAAATTATTTGGCGAAAGAGCAGTTCTATACCGTTGGGATGCCACTAATAAAGAATGGAAAGAGAGAGGTTAGTACAATTTTATGAAATCCCGAGTGATAAATTAAATTTTAATTATTCTAATTCGACTAATTACGATATTTCCAGGTGTTGGTGAGTTGAAAATACTTTTGCACCCTGTTAAAAAAAGCTATCGTTTAGTTATGCGGCGTGAACAAATCCATAAACTCGTTCTGAATCATGCTGTCAACGCTGATTTCCACTTTAGCAATATGAACAACAATCCAAAAAGTTTTGTTTGGGCAACTCTAAATTACGCTGAATCATCTGGAGGGGAATTGGAAAAATTAGCTGTTCGTTTCAAGAAAGTGGAGTTAGCAGAAGCATTCAGTAAGAAACTGAAGGAATGCATTGACAATTGCAAGGAACGGGCAAAAACAAACTAAATTATTTACCACAGTTACACCCACTCTTTCTGGCATATTTCTATATTGCTTTAATTTCTTTTAATAATCAATCGTATTTACTTTAGATATATTTTTTTGTAATTATAAGTTTATGTTTACAATATATTTACAAGATAAAAACAAACATATTTTCTGACCAATAAAATTTTTAAAAACTGGTTTTTTTTTGGTCAACAATTTTCAAATATTATTTTCCTTTTAACTTTTATGTTCAATAAATGTACCAATTTATTCTAATAATTTTATTGTATAATAATTTATATTGATTGAAACGTTTGTTAACTTTTCATTACATTGTATATCACTTTTCGAAACCAAATTGATTTGCAATCAATTAGAAAAAAATCCTTGTTGAAATTCTAAGTTTATGTTAATTTTTTTTTCTTTAATTATTATTAGTGGCATTCAAATAAAACAAAGGGATATTCTTTAATTATAAAATCATAATTTTTTTTATAAAAATTAATCACTTTATATGATTCTGAAGAAAAACAATTTTGAGAGATTTAAAAAAGTATTTTATGAGTACGCAGTCTAGAGGATGAATGAATGATACATATTTGATATGTGGGTGTGTCAAATTCTAAACTAATTTAACCTTTAACCTTAACTAACTTAACTGCTGTTTGCAACTGTTTAGGGGTCAGCGGGAAGCTAAAAGCATTGTAATAATCTCTGCTTTGAAAATACATATTTTCTATGTTATGAAGTATTATCTTTCTGTTTGATGAATTACTAAACGAGCATACCTTTAATGCTGGATTGATACAACGTAGCAGTAGTAACAGTAGCAAGTTACGCTTAATTCTTTACTTGTGTATTCCTAGTATACTTGATAGAATTAAATAACAAAATATGACCCTATATCCGGCAATTTGACGATTTTCTGGCAATAGAGGCAGAGTTGTGTAGCAAATATGGATGGTTCTCGAGAATTTGAAAGTCTGCTTCCATGGTGTGAAAAGCTTGCCTGTGTTTGAATGGCAAAACAATTCCTTTAAGAAAGGTACTGGTCAAAAAGTTCTATACTTTATACGGTACAGGCAGAAAGCTAAGGCGAAATCTACAGAGTACAACAGAGAAATAAGGCAATCAACCGTTAAGAATTTCTGTGACGAGTATGTAAGGCGTTGGAGATGAATGAAAAATGTACACCGTGATTATTGATGTCCTTTCAGTATGGATGCAATAAATTAATTTTAGACAACAACCACAGTGTAATTTTACTGTTAAGTCGATAAAGCATTGTAACGGTAATAAGAAATTTTTCTGCTATATTGTTAGATCATTATATCGCTCACGATGGACATTTAGCCAACAACGTATTCTATTAGTATCCATCGAAATATCATGCAACCTTCTGTAGAATAAAATAGTAGCATATTTGCGATGGCTGTTTTAACAGTCTTATTTATAATGTTCCCAAAAAAAAAATACAGAAAAGTGTACTAAGAAATGTTTCGAACTTCGAAGATAACAATATCAATATATTAGACCGGCTCTCGCTATCTCCAGATCTAAATTCGATCGATAATTTCTGAAATAGGGTAAAAACGTTTGCGATAAGCTTTGTCACGTTACTCTGAGGTTCATCCCATTTCGAACTTTTTCAAATGAATAAATTTAAGGAAACATTTTTTTCGGTGTACGTGTTTCAACTTTAGTTTTACATTTCACCACACGTAACGTTACAGGTTATTAAAGAGCTTCCAAAATAATGTTGCTTCCATGGTGAAATTATTTCACGAATCTCATTCCTACCTTAACCTATGGCGAAAAGTAAAAATGTTCTCAGCTCTGCTTTATTGGCCACATGGGAATGTGATCTTTCTTTATTTTATTGGAACTAAAATAAAAGCCTAACATTTGATTTTAATTCACTGCAATTCAAACTTTTGGGTGGAAAAATTTAAAGAAGCATTTTTCGCAGTGCATGGTTTTCAACTTTACCACACGCAACGTTGCAGTTTATTTGATAGGGTTTCCAAACACTTCCGAAAATGCTTTGACAAAATGTCAGCTTGACGTATTTCATCAGTTGCGAAACTCCAGTTTACTGAAATCGTCTGTCTAATTTTCTCTTTTCCGAAAAGGGAATTGTTTTTAATAGTTTAATCCAGCAGTGTTTATATTTTTCCTTGATTGTTTATCTTTGATTACAATTTGGTGTGTTTTATTTGTAGAAAATCTTGAAAAAGTGATGCCTAAAAGAGCACTAACAAAATCGTCGACGGGTTCCAAGTTGTCGTGGTTTTTGATGGGTGCTCCAAACTACATATACGACGCATTTTCTATTTTAACATTCCGTTTTCGTGCCACTCTTTTCTGTCCCATATACACGTAGTTTGATAAAACGCATACAAGAATAAAAAAAAAATAGAAGAATAAGAAGAAGTTAATTAGTGAAGTGAAGAATTTGAAAAATAGAAAAGAAAACTTCTAACGTTCTTTTAAATTGTGAATTCGTTTTCTTATTTCCCATCGCTTGATCGCGCGCACAGCTAGTGTCGTGTGTTGAAAAAAGTGTGTGTTTACGATTTCGCAAGACTGCTCACGTCAAATACCATCCATTGAGATAAAAAGAGAAGAATATTTTTGAATGTTGTGTTGTTGTTTTGCTTTCTTCTTCTTCGTTGACATTGCGACGGCCTATATAAAAAGTATTCACCCCTTGTGAGATTGAAGAAGAACTATGGGCATTCAAAATGATTTGAATGTCGTGCACAACTATCGCAAATCACTTTTGCATCTGACAATGCTGACATCAATAGTTGTCGCCGCTACTGCGACTGCCACCATTGAACCCGCCGTTTCTTCAAAGTCTATGTTGTCATCTTCGTCTTCGTCTAAAGAAACTCCTAATAATGAAAATATGTCGATATTACCACCAATACCAACAAAACCACCTGCAAACGATAATTCGAATGAAAGTGATGGCCAATTGGTACCTAAAAATCGACCAGCAATACCGTATTGCGATGATTCAAATGAACGCACAATTGGACGAAGGTAAGTTTGGCTTAGAATAAAATAAAATCTGCTTAAATGACGTCTTAAATTATCTTCTAGAAATATTTTTCATGGATTTTTCTAGAAATTTGTGTGGAAATTAGATTTGATCGTCAATATGTAGGTAGTGTGTGTTTATATGTGTTGTGTGGTTTTTTTATTCTCCTTTTGAAGGCTTTCGCTTTTTCTTTCTATTTTTTCTGTTTTTGTTTTGCTACTCTTATTTATTGAGTTTTGTTTTTTTTATTTTTTTTTGCAAATACGTAAAAATGTTTAGATTTATTACTTTACTATCAACAGTATTTGTTTCAATACAATTATTAAAATAAATCTAATATTTCTGATAAAAAAAAATGAAAATAAATTTAATATTTATTTTGTAATCATTGTTGTTATGTTTATATCGAAAACAAGCAGTAGTTCCCAAACGTTATTTGCCAGTTAGGTAAACATAACGTAACGTGCCGTACGTTCTGTTTTTAGCCTATGGAAGGCAATGTACATAAATGGTTACGCAGCGATCTGTATAAAATAGAAATCCTTTACGTTTCTTCGCGACATTTGAATATGACCGATAGGGCTATTGAATGCAGAGTTGCATTGCGGCACAAATGCCCTCTCTGGTACTTTCATGATTATTTATATATCTCATTTTTTCTCAAAATCAGAGTTTTTAAATATTCTGGTAGAGAAAATCCACATACACGTCCTCTGAAAAATTCAGCTTTCTATGTTGACGCATAGTTGACTTAAGTAATTTAAAGAAAAAGTCCTAACTCATACAAAATTTAATAAATATGTTTGACTCTTTGTACCGAGTGCAAACTTGAATTATAGTACCTATATTAAGCCATCGATATGTATTCTAAGTGACGAAGTTGTGCAAATTTCGCTTTCTGAAATTGGGTCTAAAATATGTAATTAATCACTCATATTAAATTCCAATCTCAATAGGTAGCCTTCAGAATACATTTCTCGCACAACAGTAATAATAATGCTAACAGATGATATTAATGGGAAAAGATTTTTTTATTCCATTAATAAAGGAAAGACAATCATCATGAGAAACACTAAAAATAAACTATACTAATGTGGTGATTAGCCAAACGTAGAAAACGTAACGTACGTCGTCGTAAGAAAGTTCGTGTAGATACAGAAACGTTAAAACGAAACTGAACTACAATAGCACTCACACGAACACAACACAATGCAATTAATTGATATACAGACACTTGCACAAAGCACTGAGAAAGGGACAATTGATGATATTTTTGTCTCCGTTTTATTGGGGAAACGTAATTCGGAACAAATGTATTCTTTATGGCACCTTTAATCGATCGCCACTAAATTAGTATTTAACCAATTTACTATTTTGAACATTTAATATTTTGTCCGGTACCCTTTTTAGCGTATTATTTCAGTACATTTGTGTGGTACTGAGTTAATTAAATTGCGATACTGCTCAGGACTAATGTTATTCCATTCTGTCCTGGATAAGCTGCCAAAGTGCTTTTTTGCTGTTAGGTTT
Organism: Sarcophaga peregrina; assembly: GCA_014635995.1. Classification (NCBI taxonomy): domain Eukaryota; kingdom Metazoa; phylum Arthropoda; class Insecta; order Diptera; family Sarcophagidae; genus Sarcophaga; species Sarcophaga peregrina. Next base: position 113,976,906 of record CM025789.1, read on the forward strand.
TTTGGCTGCAGCTGCACATTTTACAAACAATTTCGAAGTTTTAATAATTTCCCAAGAAAAAATCAACGCTAAACAACTGTTGCTGAAGATAGAATCATAGGCAGGATGAGTAAAGCTGACCCGTCCCTTACATCTACTCAGATAAGATCGTGCCTTAAAAAAGGATTACGGCTGCTGAGTTTTAGCGTTTCTCAAGCATCATAATTGTCACGAAATCAATTGTATAGGGCAGTAATGATAGTTGTTAAGGTCTTAATTAGAAAGAGTTATATAGGCTTCTTAAGTTTTATGTTATTATAAATATTTATCCTTGTAATATTATAGAATATTACATTTTTTGTTCAATCTAAGTCAATCTTTATGGAATATATAAGTACACTGTCGAATATTGTTGTATTCAATGTAATTTTTTTTTATTAATAAATTTGCAAAAGAATACCTCTAGCTAGAATAATAATAATAAAAGAAACACTCTCATATTTCTTTATGCACATAAGAATCATAAATAAAAAAATTTATGTAAAAACATAAAAGTACCAACCAGGACTTTCTACCAATTAGTCAAATTCAAATTTACTAGTTAGAGATCTATAAAGGTAAATGTCAATGCAATTTAATAGGCGATAGCTGCGGTAGTACACATTCGCCATAATTTCCCTAGCATGCAACCGCTTTCATATCTAGAATATGTGTTCTTGTAAATACCGGGGTACTGCGTGGAGTCCTAATGTACGATAAAAAACCACTGTCATTAGCTAAGGTAGAGGTATGAGTATCTGTGTAAATATATGTGACATTAAATAATAATAGCTTAAGTCGAAATTTCGTGTTTAGAGGTATTAAGGTTTTGTCTAAAATAAATAGTGTTTATGTATAGAAAAGTTAAAATATAAATCCGTATAGTTTTATTAATAATGGCATTTTATACATGAAATTTAACTGAGAGATAGATCTGGAAGAAGAGAAAAAGAATATGTAATAAAATGAAAAAACACTTATGTCGACTTAAGCTATTATCATTTATTGCCACAGATATAAGGAATATAAAATGACGCCATTAAAATCCATGGTCTTTTTACGAGTTACACTTTGACGACATCATCGCTCCTTATTTCTTTCTTATGATAAAGAAACTGACGTTATGGTTTTTATTTAATCTAACAAACATCAACGATATTTGGTTTCAACAGTACTGCTGCCCCTTCTTGGCTTAACGCGTGCTTAATTTTAGTTGCAAAATCACTTATAAGTTGCAAAATCACTTAAGCCAGTATTCAAACCACTATTATCGCTGTTAGAGTGGATCATGCAACTCGTAATTGTAACGGTTGTATGTCGGACATCGTATTCAAATAATAAATGGCATTAAACTATCAATCAGGTACACTAAACCCAAAAAAATTCATTCCAATAATATTTCTGTTTTGTATAGTGATTTTAAAATCTCGAGTTCTTAAAACCAACCTATACTACAAAATTAAAAAAAAAAATATTGTTGGAAAATTTATCATATTTGTGTCTTTTTAAATAATTTTGATTACCTATTTATCTAAGGGTCATTACTACAACTTTCAATTTCAAATTTAAACAAAATGAGCATGTTCAACAACAAAAAGAAGAAGGAAGTCCGCTTTTGCCACTGTGTTAAAAAAACCTTGTTTAATTGAGCAGTTTTATCGACTTTGCTCCGGCACTGTCATATTTTTGAAGAAGTTAATTTTGTTTTATCTGTAAGTTGTAATAATCAAAACAAGTTAAAGGTAACTTTACCGTTCACTTTAGCTAAAGGTAGCTTTAACTAACGCCAACTTAACCGGAAGTTGTAATAACGGCCCTAAGAATTATTCGTTTGTAGTTTTTATGAGACATAAATATATCATTTCCAATAAAATATATTAAATGTTATAAATATTTAAACATCCTTTACAAATACCAATCAATATTAATTTTTATCCATTACGCCAATTATTAAAAGTTTTCAGTTATTTATCGTTAGATTTGTTCACAAATGTTTAAAAATTAATATGAACGCACGTAGTAGAGAACCACTTGTTTAGGTTTTTATTTGTTTTTGTTTTGCTTTATTTTTTTAATTTTATTCCTCCCATAATTAAAATAAATTAAACAGCTGATGACGGATCAACACACACACCATTTAAAGTCATGCGCAATATGTAGCTCATAAGTATAGTATATAAATACACTTTGAAGTCACAGTAGTGAAATATTATTACTCTCAAAGGCTGTCATGTATCCTACTACCTCCTTTTTGAGGTCTCCGTGGTCTAGTAGGTAATGTGTTGGCTTATTAGGCGAAAGACCCGAGTTCGAATCCCAGGTCAGACATCAAAATGAAAATTTGAAAATAATTTTTCGGTGACTTCCTCTCAGCAGATTTCTGGCAAAAACTCTGAGAGTAAAAAATTGCCATGGAATGCTTATCAAAAAATGTGTCGTTCGGAGTCGACTTTAAACTGTAGGTCCCGCTACTCATGTATAAAATTAACGCACACAACATAAGTGGTTTGAGAAGCTAGGACGTAGTACAATGGGTCAATTCGATCACCGAGCGCTGTACTTGTCAGAATTGACAAGTACACGTCCGCTAACCTAACCTAACCTAACCATCCTATTAGTATAATGGTATTAAAATTTATTCCTTAAATGTGTTATAATATATAAGGAGCTGCATATTACAGGGGTCAGCTACTCCACATACATATGCAGTAAATTATTTTAATTTCCAAAAATTTTACAAATTTTCATGCTAGAATTTCGCTCAGTATTGTATGTGTCTGCCTGTTGATTGTTCTTTTATGTCTTTATTTTCTTTTTATCCAAGTGTCTAGAATATAACCTACCCGGTGGTTATTTGACGTATTTTTTGCTTTTGTTTTTATTTCATTTTCGTAAAAATGTACCGGCTTGAAGGTAAAGCTGATGTGGTACTTTTCTTATTTGATATCTTGACCAAACATACCAACAATACAAACACACCATATTTAATGTAAAATATTCTCAAATGGAGCTCAATTGTTTACCTGGGCAACAGCATTTTGCGCCCAAAAGGGTAAGCTTCATTGTAGGGATGTCAGAAGATGGAATAGAAAATTTGTATGATGCAATTTTGGTATTCCTTTATTAAATTGGATATTTATGTCGATTTATTTTAAAACGAAAAACAACGATACCAAAAGAAAAACAGCCAACGAAAGCAAAAGAAATACATAAAACGTGAACTGAACGTGTAGACAGTTTTCAACTTTTCGATTCTGTTTACCAAATATTGGTAAACTCAATGAGTCATCATAGCCTAACATTAGTGGTATTATGTAGTTAGAAAAATAAAATGAAAAACGAAAATTAACAAATATTTGTCATAATTGTTGATATTGATAACGCAACACACACAATTTTAGTTTGCAGTTGTTTATTCCTTTTTTTCTTTTTATTTGTTGAGACTTTTTCTTTGTTTTTTTTTTATTTTAGAGATAAAAAACAAAAATACTTTTTAACAAATTTTAAATATTTCACTTTTATAAATAAGGGAATAATATACATAATATGGCCAATATACGCTTGTGCTTACGGTAGTTTAATAATAAAAATTTTTAATTTTATGTTAATAAATTAAAAGAGATTGATTTTAAGAGGCCAAACATTTTAGATATTTTTACAATCCATTAGATTATAAATATAAATTATGGAATATAATTTTGGAATATTAAATAATTTTGAAAAAAAAATAGAAAATGAATATGTATTAGCCGTCCTGCTAAGAAGTGTATCAGTTAATTTTTTTTTAATATAATTTAGATCTCCATTAGGAATATTATAACTATTTTTTGTAATAAATAATATTATATACATACTAGATGACCCGTACGAATATTTCGCACCGTTAATTGTCATTTTTAAAGCATATAATCACAATGACAACAGTATTATTATGCAGTTCCATGTAACATATAATTTTTATCAATGAAAATATTAATTTTTCAATTTCTAATTATTTTTCGCCATTAGTGTTAGATATAAGCTTTAAAATGAGATATCATTCATTAAATTTGGTGCGGTGGTATGGGAGATATTTGCAACCGACAAAAAAAGTGCTTTAGAAATAATATATATGATTCTGTTGTATGCATATTATGCAAAAATTAAGGAAATTTGTGCACCACTGCTGCAGTTATGATAAGCTGTTGCAGGATGCTTTGCTACTGCACAAAAACTAAACATAATTTGCTTTTTAGAACGTTTTGCAAAAGTTAAAAAAATGTTCTTAAAATTAACAATAACAAATATTATTGAAAGTTTAGACGGTGGGTTAATAGAGTATTTTGTACCATAGACTTCATCAAATCTATATGCCATAGAATTCTCAGGAAGTGGCTTTTCACGCAATATTATTATTTCTAATTTTTATTCTTTTATATCAATGCCTTAGTTCTATAACATTCTAAGTCGAAAAATAGTGTTTTAAGTTATGAGCTCTCAAAGTTTTTACTTGCCATATGATTATATGCGTGTTGTAAGTAGATTTTCCCTACAACATCGGAACGGATGGGCACAGTTTAACCAAATTTTGACAGTATTTAAGTTAGAGAATATAGAATTTAAAAATGCAAGAAAATCTCTATATTTTGATCTTTAATTTTTAATAAAACTTTAACCCACAATACTTACTTCTTCTTTTTCCCTTCCTGGAAGTCCGACTCCATATCCAGTCTAGACCATATCATTAATTTTTGTATGTTCAGTGTGAAATCTTCCTCGGTACTAAAAATATAAATAATTCAAATTTTCTATAACAATATCGGTTAAATTCGTAGTCCCCAACTTACGACCGTTCGACTATTCACACTTACGACCATTTTTTTCCTAAGACAAATAATTCGTTAACGTTTTGATTTTATAAACTTTAACTTCGTTGATTTAGTTTGCCAGACGACAAACCTTAATTAATCTTTTCGATATTGAGATTGCCATCTGCTATGATTTTTTGTAATGTGCATAATTCGAGTCGGTCCTACAACTTTACATAATTGGTTATTACAATCCTTCAGCCAGAACTGTGACCTAGCTTCTCAGTGGCGGGACCTACAGTTTTAAAGTCGACTCCGAGTGGCAGACTTTTGAGAAGTTATGGGAATTTTATTTACTCTTAGGGTTTTTACCAGAAATCTGCTGAGTGGAAGATAGCTGTATGCAGCTTGTAAATATTCAGCTCTACCACCTCCTGCTGTAAATAAATCTATTCCATTGGACAGTTGAGTATCTAAATCAGTTACCTTATTAATTCGTTTTATAGGGTTTAGGCATTCTTCGATGACATCGAATAACTTTTTAGCAATGGAAATAGGGGTTTCCTCATCTGATTGGCATCCCTAGTACACACGTATGTTCATATATGCATATATGGAAGAGCGCTCATTAACTCCTTTCCAGTTAAGGAAGTGCACCTAATGTGTTAACCCTTGAAAGAGTCATCCAAAAAAATATTCAGAAACTGGGTTGATTAAGGAGAATATGATTCCTGTGCTTTAACGTACTGGATATGAGCCTTGATATTGCAATGATTGGCATTGGTTTCAGTAACATGATATAGGAGTTCTTGTGGTTTCAGCAAGATGGCACCATTTAATATCATTTACTGTCCTATAATCGATGCTGCTTCATCTTGTGAAAAAGTCACTTCTTGGAGTTAGTAACAGGACATCATCAGAACCATGAATGAAATCAAAAAGTGTATACTTACTAAAATACCCTTCAAGAATGAACATACAGTAGCGAGCAGAAGTGAGTCCATGTTCACGATACTGAGTTTCGTCATCCATGAAAACAAAACTTAGAAAAAAATTAATTTTATTTTTATTATTTTATTCTTAACAAATAGCAGTAAAGAAACAATAATTAATGAGATGAATTCAATGAGTCTGAAAGAAAAAACGAAAATAACGCACATAATTTCATTATTTGGTCCATACACCCCTTATTAGAAATAACTTGAATTACGTCCGATAACATCTTTTGGAATTCGATTCCTATTTCGCATTTATACGATTCCAATGTTTGTTCTATGTCATTTTGGAAGCTGCTTCGTACTGTCCTGAGCCGGCTTTTCACGATGACCAAAGATTTTCAATAGGATTGAGGTCGGGACTTTGTGTTGGCCATTGCATTAATTGAAAATTTTGTTTCCCAATCAATTCCTCTACAATTTTGGTTTTGCAGAATCTATAGATAATCTTCTTTTCGCCTGATACCATCTATTAAATGCAGAGGGATAATACGTCACCAATGTAAAGGCATTCCCAAACTATTATATTTTCCGCCGCCATATTTAACGGTTTGCTTTACAGCAGTATTGCTTAAAATCGAAATACGAATTTAATTAAACCTATGTATTGTAAATATCTAATACTTTTAATATTCTGTATTTGGAAAAGAAAAAAAAGAGGAATGCATTTATAGAAATCGAATGTTTCTATTCCTATTATATGTATTAACAGTTGTGTTGTGGTTTTTTAACTTCCCTTATCGCGGGCATTATTAATACGCACATTCCCCCCCGTAACTTGTTTCAAAAGGAAAAAAATAATTTTTTTTTTAATATTATTTTGACTGTAAACGATTAATTCGTTTGGTATCTGAAATTTAGTATTATTTAAGCTTCAATCCGGATGATAACACCGTAACGGATTCGTATAAAATGTGTGCATCTACACTTATTGATTTTATAATAAAGTGCGATCGATTGAAATTTTTTTTTATTTATTTAATTGAAATTTAATTTTATTTTTAGACTCTTGTATGTAACAACCTTGGATGGAAGACTTTCGGCCTTGGATATTACCAAAGGTGGAAAATTACGTTGGAGTGTGCCAACTAGTCCGGGACCTTTGATATCTTCAAGTATACATCGTTTGGAATTGACAAGCAATGGACAATTTGTGCGTATGATTCCGTCATTGAGTGGCGGTATATACAAATTTGATGGCGAGTCAATTGATCCTATACCAATAACCACCGATAATTTACTTAGTTCATCGGCCAAATTCTCCGATGATTTGGTGATATCGGGTGGCAAAGAAACCCGCACGTACGGTGTATCTGCACGTACTGGCCAAATGCTATACGAATGTTCTATGAATGGTTGCGTTAATTCTACGGGTGCGGATATGAATAGAAATTCCACAGCTACAGTAGATGAGGATGATGAACTTATTGTGGAAGAGGATGTGGAAAATGAAAAGGATACCATGAATGGCAATCATTATATAAAAGAACATGATCCATTGATAGATGACGTTATTGTTATAAGACGTCAAACTCAAACAGTTCGTGCCATTGAGACGCGCACCGGTGTTGAACGTTGGAATTTTAGTGTAGGCCAGCATGAATTGGATTTGATTCGACCAGCCGAGTGTCACGAGCGTAAATTTAGCGATTTGGAAATGGCAATTTTAGATTTGGACATTAAGGTTATAGTACCCGAAGGTGTTATATGCGCCTACAGTAAAATGGATCCCACTGTTATGCTATGGAAATATAAGGTAACTGATTCACTATTAATTCCGCTTATGGGTTTTAAAATGTTTATAATTTTTGTGTTTTAGTTTGATCATCCTATTGTGAGTGCTTGGAAAATTGGTTCAGCTGACCAGTTAGAGGCTATCGACATGTTTGGATCTGCCCAATGGCTTTGGAATCGTGATAATGTATTTGAAATGCCTTTGCCAACTATTAATCCATCCATTTATGTGGGCATGTATGATAGACAATTATATATTCAGGTATATTATATTTACGAACACACGTCACTTCTAACTTCTTTTACTCAAGAACATTTTTATTCTAGGAATCTGTTAATCTGCGTAAAGAAATTTTAGATCAATCAAACCTTTATACACATCTAACAACTGAAACTAGATTGCCAAAAATTCCATGGCGGCCTATAGCTGCCAGTAGCAATTCCCTGATTATATACCAACAATCGGATGACCAACATATTGGGGTTGGCGGTTCATATACATCAAATGAGATTAATGGCAACGAATTGGTTCCTTACGATGAGGATAACTTTGCTCTCTCGGCTCAGTCGGTATTAAATGCATCAGAGTATGTCAATGGCAATGGTTTCTACTTGTATACCAGCGATGAATTAAAAGAATCTAATGTTGATGACATCTGTGACACCACCACGGCAAATAAACTTCCTGCTATTGATGATAAGAAAACTGATAATACGAGCACAAACAACCAAACAATCGATGACGATTTAGGTTTCAGTCTTGACGATGTCAATGCTCCCGTAAAGGTAGTTATATTATCTTTGTGGTTTTGGTGGAAAGAACTGGCAATAGTTGCCTTTACATCGGCCTTATTGCTTAACATTTTGATAAGCCAAAGAAACCGTGGTGAACGACAAATTGTAGTCATTGAACGTCATATACCAGTGCCAACCGGTATTGAGGCTACCGAATCATCCACAACAGCACTTTTAGGTCCAGTCACTAACAATACAAATACAAATTCTAAAAGTATCGGCAACGGTCATCGTTCCTTGTCCGAGTCTACCTCAAATTCAGGGGAACATTTCACATCGCGTTTCCAGAGTGATTTCGATTTGCAGCGCTGTTTGGGACGTGGTGGATTTGGTGTTGTATTTGAAGCTAAAAATAAACTGGATGACTGTAGTTACGCAATCAAACGTATAACATTGCCCAACAAAGAAGAGTCACGTATGCGGGTTATGCGAGAAGTCAAAACATTGGCTAATTGTGAACATCAAAATATTGTTCGATATTTTCAGGTAAATATAAATGGTATTTTAATAAATTAATTGAACTCTCATACAAAAACCTAAAACGTAATGTGTATTCAGAATTGTTCCACATATGGTGGCGTTTTACTTGCCTTAGATTTTATAGTAAGAATATAGGAATATAAATAAAAGCATTTCAAATACTTTTCTATTTTAAGTCTTGGGTTGAAAAACCACCACCGGGTTGGCAGGAAGAAGAGGATAACAAGTGGTTGGCTACGGAAATGTCCACGTCTATACAGATTGATACTCCCTCTGATACTCACCCAACATTTCCAACCTCCAACAATATGGTTTGTAATAAGGTGGATAAAAAGAAACAGTTGCAGTCGTGGATGGAGAGTATGACTTCTACGGCATGCAGTTCTGAACATTACCATCGTCGGGCTGATTTGGATGAAGACGATGATGATTCCTGCGTAATTTTCCGCTCAGAATCCCAGTCGATAGCATTGCGAGGCGACAGCTATGAGGCCGAAGATAGCGATTCTTGTGTTATATTTCGCTCAGAATCCCAGTCTAGGGCTATGCGTGAAAACGAGAGTGACGATAATGACGATGATGCCGATAGTCCAAAGAATAAATATCGAAGCGATGCTATTTCTATTGATATACAGACGGCTTCCAGTAATATGCATTCGCATAAGAATGGCCGATTAATAGATTACAGCCAGCTTTCGGATTCATTTCAAATTGAATTTGTTGGTTCGGCAAATGGCGATGATGAAACTCCCGACTTGAACATTTCTACGAGTTTTAATAAAACTAAAAGCAATGCTAATAAGAAACGTAGACCACATGACTTGGCATTGAACATTAGTTCAGGAGAGAATAACAACAACAATCGTTCAAAACCACATCAAAATAAGGTTTACCTGTACATTCAAATGCAGTTGTGTCGCAAAGAATGTTTAAGAGATTGGCTAAGGGATAATAAGACTGAAGACCGTCTAGACTTTGTGGCCAGTATTTTTCATCAAATTGTTGACGCTGTCGATTATGTTCACTACAAGGGTCTTATACATCGTGATCTCAAACCCAGTAATATATTCTTCTCTCAAGAAGGCCAAATTAAAATTGGTGATTTTGGCCTCGTTACCGATATGGCTGATATACCAAATATGATAACCAAATGTGGAGATAAAACGGGCCTGCCCTCATGTGCTCGCCATACCCAGCAGGTGGGAACGCACTTGTACATGTCTCCCGAACAATTACGCGGTCTACCATATGACTTTAAGGTGGACATTTATTCATTGGGCCTAATATTCTTTGAGTTGCTTGTCTACTTTAGCACCGAAATGGAACGCATTATGACGTTGCGATCATTGCGTGATGGAGTCTATCCAAAAGATTTTCCCCACAAGCATCCCAAAGAATACGATTTGCTTAAGAAAATGTTATCCTCAGATCCTAAAGAACGTCCAGCCACCAACGAATTAAAGGTCCAGTTGAGTGAAATATTAAAATTACCTGATTTACCAGGAGATAGTGAAGCAGCCGCACTTGCAGCGGCTGCTAGACGATTAAGTCGTTCTCGTACATTTAGTAGCTGTGAATAACGCAAAGAATCATTTGCTTTAAAAAATATTATCTCTAGAGTTACGTAGATTTAATTAATTCCTTTACGCACACATACATTCAAACAAAATGTATGCGTGTGTATGTGTAAGTGTTTTATTTTAATGATTTTCCTTTTTCTTTTAAATTAAGATTAAAGTAAATATCATTTGCGTTTAGATTAGCCCTGATATACACAATTCCCGCCATCAACTAAATGTTGGTGGTCATTTGCATTTAATCAAATTCGATTTGTTAAATATTAGGACTTACCGGTTTCCATTAATTCCGAAGTCTTTGAAATACATACTCAGTATTTTGGATAATGCTGCTAGAAGAGATAAACAATAATGAGTTACCAAGATTAAACACTATACGGATTGGTAATCTAATTTATAGGTCAACCCAGTTTAATCTACTTCTCATTATAAAAAAACTGCCTTAATTGTTGGAATTCTTTATCTACTTGATATTTACTTGATCTTGTATGTATTATGTCCTCAGTTTCAATTGTGCTATGAATAATGTCAATGTAAACGATAACGCCAATGATAAACTAATACCTTTAACTTATTACAATATCAATTATTGAAAATGTTGACCTCACTGTTTCCATAGTGGTCAAATGTTCCACTGTATATTCTCTCCAATGTTATGATTCATTATTTACATTGACAATTTTACTCTCTCATGCCATTTCTTAATTAGTTTTTATTTATTTGATAGATATGAATCACTAATTGCTAATCACAAATTATTATTATTTTTTTTATTATTTTGTATTTTATATTATTTCATAAATAATTTACATTTTGTGTTGTTTTTTTAATCATAAAAAAGATTTCTTTCATTTCTTATATGGCCAAGTCTATCATCATATTTGTGTTTCGTTAAGCCCTCCTTAATAGTTTATGTTATAAAAGCATTCGGTTTTCCTTTTGCAAGATAATCATCAAGTCTTAAACTTAAACTAAATATTGTCACATAAGTAGTCAAAGACAGCAGTTGTAGGTTTTAAGTTTTAGTCCTATTGTACGTAAGTAAGTTCATTAAGTGCGTTCAGTTGATTTTACTTCCATAAACTGAGCGACAATGTGAAATTTATAATTTAATTTAATGTTAAAGTATCTTAAGATTTTTATCACATGTTTAAGATTCTATTTTTTTTTTATTATTATATTGTATTAATTAGTACTATATGCGTAGATAGATTACCAATAAATTCAGAATTGATTTGAATTGATTGAAAATAATTAAAACGAATAAAAACATTTTATTCATTGAATAATAAATTGTATACAAAACAACTTATAAAATTGTTATCGTTTCATTTCCTTATGTGACAAATTCAATGAATTTCGTAATTTATTGCGAACCATCTATTTTCAAAGTCAAAAGAAGCCTTGGAAGACTTCATAGCTCCTCTATGTAAGTTAAAAAATTATTTTCACAAAATGTTTTAAATTTTATTTTTTTCTCAATCCCTGCAGTAAATAAAATAGTCGGTTGATGAAAACGCAAATTATAAATTAACTATATTGCAAATGACTACAAATTGGTTTAAATCTCATCATTACAACCCTTCAGTCAGGATTATTGACCTAGTTTCTCACACTATTTATGTTGTGTGTCGGGACCTACAGTTTAAAGTCGATTCCGAACGACAGATTTTTGAGAAACTTTTCATGGCAATTTTTTTTACTCTCAGAGTTTTTGCCAGAAATCTGCTGAGAAGAAATACTTTTTGTATTTTATTTTGATGTCTGGCCTGGGACTCGAACCCTGGCTTTAGACCACGGCGACTTCAACCAAACATATTGCATAGAAATAAAATGAGAATGAGAAAAAGCAAAATAAGAAAATGTAAAAAAATAATAATAAAACAAAGGAAGAATGTCAGTAAATCAAATGTCAATCAAAGCAAATACGATATTTTTGATGGTGCTAAATTTTAATAAAAAATGGGGAAAACCTCAATTAAATATTGTAAATTTATAATAAAATTAATAAAAGTGATATTGTTACATATAAAAATCTAATTATAATAGGAATATATAAATTACTAAAATATATAAATATATCCATCCCCGCCTCCATTCTATAACGTTTTAAGTGTACTTAGAATGTTTTTAATGTTCTTGCATTTTTAAATTCTACGTTCTCTAACTTAAATACTGTCAAAATTTAGTTAAGATGCACCCATCCGTTCCGAAGTTATAAACAAAAATCTACTTAGAATACATATAAAGGCGCGTGAGAACTTTGAGAACTCAGAACTCAAAACACACTTTTTCGACATAGAATGTTATTGAACGGAGGCGTCGATATGATATATGATATGGGGATGATTCGTTAGGCAATAATTTGATATTTTAGCAGGATAACGCCGCAATCCATAAATCAAAAGCAACAAAATCGTTTCTGTCGTCTAGAAACATACCAGTTTTGAATTGGTCGGCATATAGTCCAGATCTAAATCCGATAGAAAATTTATGGGCAATACTATCGGATCAGGTTTTCAAAAATAACACCCAGTATAAGGATGTAAAATCGTTAAAAAGTGCCATCATAAGAGAATGGAGTAGGATTGATCAAAATTGCATTGATCTTGCCCCGTCGACTTCAAGAAGTCATTATTAATTGCGTTAGACACACCCATTACTAATAAATACAAATATTATTCAGCACTTGTTTTTTATCGCTGTTATTTTAGTTTTAGGTGAATATTATTATTCATTTTGTGTTTACCTTTTATTAAATAAGGAAAAAAATATATTTTTTTTGTATAAATTATTGTTAGTTATATTTAACCCAAAAATGGTATGAATTGCTCTAAAAGATTTTAAGTTTTTCGAGAAATACCTTTGGTCCTATAAATATTTCGGGGAGTGTATATCCAAACTTGGCATGTATGAGTTTTCAAGGATTGTAAAGTAATCACTGGCACTCATTCTGCCAGTTATTCGGCGTAGTATACCCAACTAGTTTCCACGAAAACAGCCCCAAGCTATCAAAGATCCACCTTCAAATTTCATTATGCTCGTAATATTTCGCTCATGGACTCCAATTCTTTTATCAACCCATGTCCATTGGCGCCCGTCAGACCCAATACAATTAATTTTTGTATCATCTAGCCGAGTTACCTTCATCCAGTCGTCTGTCGGAAAATACTCGTCCTTTCTTGCAAAACCATTATTTCGATTTTGTTCGTTTAAATAACGTTTTTTAAATTTTGTTCTTGGCGCTAGGCCGGTGGATTTTAAACATCTTCCAACGGTTTTGAAACTAATGTTTAAACCAAGGTAGATTTATATAACAGGTAACCGTAACTCTACAACAAATACAACAATGCAAAAACAACAGGGATTTTGTTTTTGTTAAAGAGTACGCGGAATGTCAAAAACAGCTGACCAAGTGTATTCATTACTGACTGACGAATAACAATAGAAAGAAAAATAAACATACTTTTGACAACTAAAGCACAGAATAAGAAAATAAGAAATTTATTACCAAAACAAAACACTAAAAAAACAACAACATTTTGACATTTTAAACTTCATCAGCTGTAGAGTTACGGTTACCTGTTATATAAATCTACCTTGGTTTAAACTACACTCTTAAACTACACTCTTAGTTGAGTATTGTAAGGCTGTATTATCCTTACCAGACACAATCAATCGACGAGCTTCTCGAGCATCGGCATACCGGCGACTACCGTATTTATTCCCCGTGGAGTTTAAACTATTCTGATTCCTTATTTTATTCACTAGCCCCATTGATATATTATATATTTTTTAGCGATTTCACGATATGGAACACATTCCATTATGTCTTTTACCACATTTCATGTTTCAATAGGGTAGTCTTAGCTCTTCCCATTATAAAAGGCTAAATAAATTATTTAAAAGAGTGGTATTTTATTTAAATAACTTTAAATAATGCCCTTTACTTACGTGAGAGAAATATCTGGGGTTCAAAAATTTGGATATAGTAGTATAATTTGTTTTTAGTAAAAAAGTAAGGGGTGCTCCAAAAACATTTTGCTATACAATAATCAACATTGTACCAGACTACATAACACAAAATGGATTGGCAGACCTAAGTTTGTATTAAAATTTTCTCTAGATATACAGTGGCTCCATCGCATAATCGGACAAGCATTAGTCTGTGGCATATCCTTTGTTCTCAAGAGCGACCTGTAAACGTTATGGAATTGATTTTACCAAATTATAGCATATTTCAGGTTCTATGGAGTTCCACGTTTCCAGTAAAGCCGCCTTAAGCTGAATCAAAGTGTTAAATTGTTGTTGGTATACTTTTGTAGCTAATTCTTCCCGAAGATGTTTAATTACGTTGAGATCTGAGATTATGGATCAACCAAAGCTTTGCCACACCCGAAGTGTGCCTGGGATGATTGTCCTGATAAAAAGCAAAAACTCAATTTTTAATCTTTTGGTTGTTAGGTCCTTATGCATGCCAGGTCACGACGATATGAAAATAATGTACACTTAATTTTTATATGAAAGTTATCAACAACTATTGTATATTCGTAAAACAATACAATGAATACAACAATACAAGGCAAGATAATAGCGTTCCCATATTATCTTGCCTGTTTATTAAATACAGCCGCTATAAAAACTGAACCCAAAGGCATTTGTGTCGCATTTTGGATGGCCGGAAACGGGCAGAAGATAAGCATTTTTGTTAGAGAATTATGCTTGGTGATGAAAGTTATTTCTGGTTAAATGTCTATTTCAATAGGCAAAATTGCCGTATTTAGAGTAAAGACAATCTATTAAGCTGTTAACGAATCACTGTTAAATTCTTTACATTGATTATTTATTGAGGCTTACACTTTGGCGTTTAATTTATAAATCTAATCTAATCTAATCATTGATGTCTGGTAGATCAATGGTTTTTAGTTCCAACCAGATTTTACCACTTGCCCGCTTCTTTTTTGATGTGATTAAACTACTCTGGGTTAAATTTTATTAGGATATGTTAAATAATTGTCTATTGCCGGAAATCAGCAGCCAAAATATAATAAACTATTATACCAGATGTATCAGGTCAGATTTATTTTATTTCAAACTCTTAAAAAAACACTCTGTATATTGGTTTGTACCTATGAACTATGAAGTTAACTCGAATCGAATCACACTTTCAGAATCTATCTGTTCTTACCTGTTTACGATCAAATGCACAGAAATACTTAACACAGAAGAATTTACTCAACCAGAGAGCACTGGTGGTCGACAGGTATTCTTTACTTTTTATTTGTAAAAATTTTGAATTTTATTTCCTAACATTCTTATTTCATTTTAAAACCTAAACAAATAAGTTGACGCTTGTTGATTGACACTGATTTACCATGCATTTCGTTACTGGATTCATTTCATCGATAGATTGACAGTTGAAGGCTTTCTGAAAATCAGGAATATTCATGTAACTGCGATTTATTAGATGGCTATAAAGAAAATCGTTGCGACTGCAGTATTGTTGAGCCACAGCGTAGAATAGAACACGCGTAGAATTTAGTTTGAAATATTCCAAAATAAAATCTTCAGCAATTGCGAAATTCTCGCTCTCTAACCAGAATTTATAGTCTGACAGTGCTTCAGTGAAAGCAGTATAAAAATTAAAAATCTCATCCACCTGGTTTTGCCGTAAGATTTTCATATAGTTTTGAATCATTCGAATTTAAAGGCGTTTGACGTTCTAAACAATCTTCAGCTGCATAAAAACCATCGGAACTTTGTAAAATTTTTGAATTTTCCCAAAAGTTACGATCATACGAGGCGAAATAGTGCAAACGTGGTCGATAGATTAAGAGAATGGAGAAATTTAAAAACTCCTTAAAGAAATTTAGATCTTCCAGATGTTCGGCAGTTGGATGCAAAAAGGTGTAACGCAACTTTAGTCTTCTGGATTCGAAAAGCAGTGAATAGAATGTTGATGTTTCCTTCGACAACAATGCTGATTTATATACATCAGCATATGTGTCACGATTGAGATATTGTTTAGCGTAATTTTTAATGATTCGCTCAATATTTAGATCTTTCCGATCAGAACGATTTTGTAAGAGGCGTTCCACCGATGTGCTCGTAATAAAATTTCGATAGTGCTTTTGGAAGCGAGTTGTGTGAAATAAATATGAAGCCAAGGCAACTTCTCGCCTAAAGTGCCGGTTAAAAGCATGCCAGTTCCAATATTCAACTTCGAGAAGGCTGTCAAATTCATGGATTAACTTGAAACAGTCATGTATGTTTGTTATTTGCTGATAAGCTTGCCAAATAATAAAATTGTAAACAATACGCGGATTCGTTAAACCTAGCAACGATAATATTTCGGCTAATTCATCAACATGAATAAAAACTTTTCGAGCGTACTCCACTTCCGGCTCAACAATGTTCAGACGAGGAAAGAAACGTTGAAAAAATTTGTCCATTATGGCGTTGTATGCTAAAAAACTTGTGCTATTAGTTATTTCGCCTGAAAATGCTATTTCACCCTTTAGTTGACGACATAATACCCATATTTCGCCACCTATGATATCGGCTATTTGAACGTTACGTTGTCGCAATAGGGGGAGAATAGTTGTTCTGACATCATTCTCATTTTCTGGACAAATGAGGTCATCATTTGGTTCTACGTAAAGCGTGTTTTCAGCAAAGTAGACCTTGATAAAGGTATTCAAGCCGTGGGCACTAAATTCAGCTGCCAGAACAGGCCATATTAAATTCAATTGTTCTTCAAATATCTCCCACTGATATTCTAAAAATGGCCATTTCCTCAAAAGATTGTGATCATGTTTAAGAAATGGCACTTCCTTTATCATTTTCAGCCATAATTTTCGCTTGCCGTTATTGTGCTTCAGTGTGGCTGTACACAGTTCATATACATTACGCACTAGAATGCCCGGTATTGTACAGAAATATTGTTTATGCGACTTAAAGAACATGTAACGGTCCTGTTTATTATACAGGAATGGTACAACATCCTGATCGGCAATGATTTCATCGCGTTCAGAAGTATTTTCTGTCTCAGGACCCAAATGATGAAATTTATTAAAATTTCCACACGCGTGTTGAAAAAAATCATCGCACGGCTGCAGTTTACTGTCCATCATGTTCAGCATATTTCTCAAATAGTCACGATAAAGTAACGTAAAGTTTTGTGTCCTTGCATTCGCGTTTAAGTTCAATAACAAAATTACAAACGCAATTAATATGTAGCAACTCAGGCTTAGATTTCAATTTCGAATTTTTCATCATTTGTTCTCACACTGAATATTTTATTCGCTTGTGCGACGATGCTAACGTTTGGGATTTTTGCAAAATACTAGCCATCCATAATCGTTCATTGATTTCAGAGCAAATCTTCCATACTAGAATATGTAACTTAAGCTAATGATAGATAAGCTTTTTTCGTGTATTTTTATTAATTGATAAGCGGGAACTGCTTCCCTTTCGTAGAAATTAAAACAAAATTGACCTTCAAAAATTTAAAACAAAAATAATAAAAAAAACAAAAATGATTAAATCTTAGATTAAAAATAAAAAAAGAATTGCAAATATTAGCTGTGAAGAGATTAATTTGCCAAGCAATGATTTTAAAAATGTGTGAATCATAAGAAATCTTTGAAACGAAAATTTTGAAGTTCGCATAGACGGCACGGTAAAATGTGAACGAACGTAATTTTTTTTTATAAAACCAGCACTCAGGGGATGACCCCTACGCATGCAGTACATTGTGCAGATTTTAGGAAAGGTGGAAAGAGAGAGGGAAGATGCGAACGGTAAGAAAACGAGTTGCTGCTGGTGACTATAAAATGGCCAGTGCTATACCTTCACCATTAGACAGTCTATAGCAATCCAAGAAGCCCGCAGTTTCTCACACCACTTATGTTGTGTGTTAATTTTATACAGATGTGGCGGGACCTGCAGTTTAAAGTCGACTCCGAACGACAGATTTTTGAGAAACAAGAAGAGAAAGAGAAGAAATCGCCGAAAAAATACTTTTCTTCTCAAAGCTTCTGGCAACGCTGGTGCCACCAGAAAACACTAAGCAACAACCTGTATATATTCAATTCCAAATGGGTTGACCTTAGGGGTCAACTAAATACAAGGGATAACATTTTCATAAATTAGCCCTTTGAATTTTAAAGTTACTCAGGTTTCTCCTTGGGGGTACCTATGAAGTCATATGAAAAAAAAACAAAAATTTTTTGTTTTATAATAAAATAGAAATAAATTAATAAAATAAATATAAAAACCTTAATTTTTTATATAAACTTTTTGGCTTTGAAATTGTGAAAATATATTGGAGTACTAAAACTTTTGCTGTTCACTGTATGTGGGGTAGTTGACGTGATTACTGGTAATTAATCCAATTGTGTAATGCGAGTCGCCATAGTCTAGTAGGTAGTGTGTTGGCTTATTAGACGTAAAGCCATGGTTCAAGTCCCAGGCCAGACATCAAAACAGAATACAAAAAGTGTTTTTTCGGCGACTTCCTCTCAGCAGATTTCTGGCAAAAACTCTGAGAGTAAAAAAAAAACCTACCATGAAAACTTTCTAAAAACAATCTGTCGTTCGCAGTCGACTCTAAACTGTAGGTCCCGCCACTTATATATAAAATTAACACATAACATAAGAGGTGTGGTAAACTAGGTCAATAACCCAGACTGAAGGGTTGTAATGACCAATTATGTATGTATGTATGTGCAATGCAGAAGATACAATCGGTATAGAAGAAATATAAAATTTTTGTTTGTCGGAACTTATATAACGAATAGGCGAACATATATAACGAGTAGCGGTAATTATCGTCAGACGGACAGCTTTATAGTTTCATGAGAACTTTGCTATGATGCGAGTGTTGCAGTTGAGTTTTTGTTGTTTTGCAAACAATGATGGGACAACGGCTAGCCAGTCCCATAAGTGAAACTGCGGTATGGGTAACTATGTTTTCTGGTTTCCTCTGGCGTCACTCTATTAATTATAAAATACTGGGGCGAAAATATATACTTACCTTATAATTACAATGTATGTAGTCACTGGGTCACTGAGTAGTGTTACTCTGGTCCGTTAGCCTACCTTAGATTAACTTAAAATTTTTTGAAATGTTGTATATGAAAATTCAAAAAAATTATCAAACTATGCATTAAAGCAACTTGATGTAGACTTTTTATAAATTTGTCCAAACTTGCGCAGTACGTAGTTTAGCGCATATTTTGTTGGAAAATTTGTACGAGCACTTAGACCTTAAGGACTATTGATGCACTAAGTTGTAAGTGATTAATCTTTATTTTGAACAAGCTTAAGAATGGAATGGTTCTCCACGAAAGACCACATTAGTTTTACGTGGGTTGTTTGCAGTTGCTTTAATTGAAATTATTTAAGTGCATAAATACTTCTAAACATTGACTTTTTGTTAACTGTACCTATCACGTATCAGCATGATGAGATTGTCATCAATAATTGCCTAGAGAATGTGTTTTCTTCAAAAAAATGTTGTTGCTTTTAACTATTGTTGTTAATTTTAACTATTCTCGAAAGAGGGTACTCTATTTGATTCTTCTATGACGATTCTTTTTGAGGATGTTTTTAATCCTTTGGGATTTAGGAGACTTTCTGTATACATTATTACGAAGAATTGAAAATTTTTAACATTCGAAAATCATAATAAAAAATTGTTGTTTTTCTCCCAATTTTGAATCGGACTTGGTCGATTTTGGATCAATCACTACAGCCATTAGACTATGTCCTCTCCCCTGAAGTTATTCAAACCGAAATAGGAAGTAAACCAAGCTTAGAGGAATATTATTATTATGTAGATCAGATGTTATAGAAATATGGTGAAATAGTGACAGCTCAAACCACTGCAAAAAGAAAAATGTCTATTGCAATTTATTTAGGTATGGAGAATGATACTAATCCTAATATATATTATAAATCTTTCGGTAAGTCTGTTTTTTTGTTTGTTTCTTTGTTAACCAATCACGCCCGAACGCCTGGTCCGATTTTCTTGAAATTTTGGATATAGATTGGACTTTTGTCGGTGCACGTTATAGGCTATAAATATTTTTAAAATTTTGACCAAAAGAGGAGAAAAAATGGGACAAAAGGGGAAAAAATGGTAATAGGTAATTTTTTACGATTAGCTTGGTTAAGTTTCCCAAATAGCTTTTGGAGGTATTCCGTTTCTAAAGTAGAACCAAAGGGGGTCCAAAAAGGGGGAAAGGGGCTGAAAACGAGTGCAGGTTATCCTAATCCTAATATCCTAATATATATTATAAATCTTTCTGTAAGTCTGTTTTTTGTTTGTTTGTTTGTCAATCACGCCTGAACGCCTGGGTCGATTTTCTTGAAATTTGGGATATAGTTCGAGCTTTTTTGGGCGAAAATTAATACTTTTATGCATAAATACTGTATTTTATGGGTTTTAAAAGTTTTTTTTTTACAATTTAGCTTGGTTAAGTTTGCCAAATAGCTATTGGAGTTGTTCTGTTTAAAAAGTTGGACCAAAAGGGATCCAGAAAGGGGAAAAGGGCAAACTGAGTTGTTTGATAAACCGGTTTCCGAATAATTTGAAAAATTATATTTTTTAACCAGCCGGTTTCGAAACCGGATTTTTATAACCCGCGCAACGCCGGGTCTGTAGTATATGTATATAGTGATCCCACAGTGATACCCGTAAAGGAGTGAGACTTTAATATTATATTCTGTTAAATAGATTCTAAACTCCAAGAAAACTCAACTTTTTCAATTCAAAAATTGAGACTTAAGAAATAGTGATCGGTTGTCAAACACGGAACAACAAAGATCATGGCACTGAAATCAGATTCAAGGGAGTCTTACCAGTAACTATAGGTTAACTAATCTTAGCAAATTGTTTCGGCTGCACCTTTAATCGGTATTCTTATGGTACGAAAATAATTAGGAAATTATACAGAATGTCCTGACTTTAAGGCAGGCTTACATAATTACAACATCTACTGGCTTGTATTTCATTTCACAGGGTATTGTTTTTGAATTCACTGAATTTTTTTTATTTCTATCTCTTCGGGACTATTTTATTAGGTTAGCTCTCAAAGTTAATTTACATACAAATAGTACATATTGAAACACTACAAGAGTAATCAACAGAATTCCTCAATGAATGCATTGTGAATACAATATATTTTGTCTTTATGGCATTAAATTCAGGAATTTAATGAAATTCCAGTTGTAGAGAACTTAGAAAATTTGGTTGAATTATGTTCTTACCCTGTAGTAAATAAAGTAGTCGGTTGATAAAAACGCTAATTATAAATTAACTATTTTGCAATTGACTACAAATTGGTTTAAATCTCATGCAGATATCAACCAAACATATTGAATAGAAACACAAGTAAGAATGAAAAAAAGCAAAATAAGAAAATATAAGAAAACAGTAATAAAACAAAGGAAGCATGTCGGTAAATCAAATGTCAGTCACAGCAAATATGGTTTTTAGGTGGTGCTCAATTTTATTAAAAAAAGGGAAAAACCCAAGTAAATATTGCAAATTTATAATAAAATCTATAAAAGTGATATTGAAGTGATAGTGAAATAAAATAGTTCATTAAAAATCTAAATAAAAAAATGTATACGCATTTATCTGAGCAGTGCTGGTATGTATCTTGTACAATCGTAAAAATGTGCCTTATTATTTATGTTGTATTTTAACAGATAAAGGTACAGAAAATGATGATACCAATGTTCTCCAATTTGATGTCAAATTTTCTGAAATGAATGCCAAATTATCAAAAATAACAGGTAAAATGAAAATATGTTTTGTCTAACAAAATATCACGATTTTCTGATAAATATTTATATTTCAAGGCGAAATTAAGGAGCTCCAACAGAGCTCAAAATGAGATTATAATGGCAGCATTGTCTACCCAAAAAGTAGTGACCGAAAGCCTTGTTCGACAGGAAAAACGCAATGTGGCAATTAAGACTACTTTTGCAATAAACACCCTCGAGGAGCTGATGATAACATAATCGATGAAAATCAGAAAATGTACGTGAGTTTTTATTCTTCTCTACTTTTATCATTTTCCATATTTTTGTTCATTTTTGCAGACAATGCTATGAAATTATCACTGAAAGGGAAATGCCCAAAACCTTTAACGACAATTTTATCTCTGCGATTGAATCCTGTTATAAATATTGATGGCACTCATAGCAAATAGAGCTTGAAGGATGACAAAAAAGTTTTTGATGCATTGATGGATGCACTTCGGCCTCTTTGTGTTGACCCAGACAAAGAATTACGCAACGCCTTAGCCGTTATTAAAAAACGGCATTTTCATCACGTTTGTGGTGGAAAAAAAAACTTAATAATATTACTTAATAATATTTAACTTTTGAATTTTCCTTCAGTACAAACTTTCAAATGTATATAAGTATTCTTTTCATAACAACTTTTATTTTACATTTTACATTACAACTTTTATTTTAAGTCCTAAAATGTACATGAATTTTCTTTTAATTTAATTAATTAATTTTATTTTTATATTATAATAATTATTTCTATATATAAATATGTGTATATAACATAAATAAAACTGTTTAAAATTGAATTTTAAAAAAAGTGTTTTTTAATTAATTTAGTGTAAACTAATATTTAAATTAACTATGAAATATAGTTAACTACAAATTGGTTGAAAAATAAGTAATTTGTAGTCAGTTTAAAAGTCATGCAGAGATGACCAATTGACTACCGCCTAGGACATGCCCATGTTAAAATAATGAGTCGGCGACAAGGAAAAAAGTCACTTAATCAACAAGTTGTGCTTATTAAAAAACCAGTTTCAAGTTACTTTAAAATTAGTTTGATTTCCTACAGGGTAGTTAGCACTTTCGCAAATACCTAAAAACGAACAGGTGATGAGTTTTATGTGGGGATTCCCAAAACTTATAAACACAATCATCCATATTGGAAACTTCTTCTTGCCTATTCTCAATTGCCTATTTTCCCATTTTTCCAAGTTTTTTGAAATGCGGAAAACTTTACATTAAATCTGATTCCTTTTTAAAATTTTTCTACTTTTGTAGAAAACAAAAATAAATTAAAAAAAGTCACCTGGCAACGGTGATTGTAAATGGTGTGTATACAAAAAAAATTTTTTTTAAAATTTAAATTCACGTTTTAGATGAGTCAACTTTTGTTCTGGTTTTAGAATAACCAATATAATAAAAAAGTATTAATTTTTCTGGAGTGTCACTTTTTCCTGAATTCACTGTACTTAAATGTGGTTGCAAAGTATGCGTTAAGTTTAGGTTATATAAAGATTTGTTTGTTTATAACGAACTCCGTTATAACGAATTCTTGGTTATTACGTAGATATTTTCAAGTCCCAACCTTTTTATTACATTTTTCATACAAAAAACTTCGTTTATTACGAACTCCGTTATAACGAATTCTGGGTTAAAAGGAACTATTTTAGATGGTCCCAGTAATTAAATTTCATACATTTTACCTTTTTTATAACGAATCCTTAGAAATAACTTTGAAATGTTGCAATAGTCTTTACTTTTATTTAATATGGCAGCATTAAATCATAACTGAATATCTTTAATCAGCTACTAGATAAAAAGAATTAACACATATTTTCTTCTATGACTTCACCCCGTTTATTACGAACTTTGGCTGTAACGACCTTTTTTTTTCTGGTCCCACGGAGTTCGTTATAACCGGGATTGACTGTATAATGATTTTTTATAATTATTAATAAGGTTTTGTAAGTTATTAAAAGCAACCCATATTTAAAGATAACGTGGTATATGTAGTAGCTGAAGTGGTCAACTACAAACTCCTATACTTTTATTTCAAGTCTCAGCGAAGGCGAAAAAGTCTTCATCATTAAACATTAAAACCTTCAATACTACTTAGTGGCGTTTTGACTGAAATCTGCACCTGAGATCAGCCATGAATCGTTTTTCTGCTACTCATAAGCACTCGAACAATTTTGAGTATGAGTGAATCAACAGAATTGAAATTCAACTACTCTGATTCATTCGTACTGTCGTTACTTTACAAGATTTCCAAAATACTCGAAATTAATAATTGGGCGTATAAATAATTATATTGACGACATAGTCTGGTTTGCTACAGTATAATTTGATCGATGTAATAAGCAGGTTCATAATAATGAGAAAGTCAACAAGGAATATAAAAATTAACAAACCTTAACATAAATTCCCAACAAATAGTTTAATCATAAACGATTCAGTGAACAAGATATGACGACTTTTAAGGACAGTTTGTGCGCATGTGAAGGCATATCTATAATCTAAATCCAATTGATGATCATCAGATGAATAATAAATGCCAATTGAATAACTTCTTGAAAATTTAATACATTTTAATTTAATGCACTTCTTAATATTCAGTTTACTTATGTTATATTTACACTATAAAAAGAAATTATTTAGATCGCATATAGAGTTCTTCATAATAGACATATTTTTCATGCGATTAGAGGACATGTGAGACATATGACGACATAAGAATCTTGCAATTAATTATAAATTTCTTTTATAAAACTTTACAAAATTTATTTCTTTTAAATTAAAACATTTTCAGTAGTAACGATCTAACCCGTAAAACAATATTGAAATCAACACTGCTACTGACCGTTTTTACACGACATGTGTAGTGCGATAAAAGTGACGTTATAAATTTTTTGCCAAGCAAAGCGGCACGAGTGCATCAGCAGCGTTGCCGTTTTGGTTATTTTTAATCAAATTTGGTTATTTTTTTTTCTAAAGTGTAAATGTGTATTTTTTCTTCATTTTGGTTATTTTTTATTCTCGTTAATGCAACAATCACTTTTTCAAAATTATTTGAAAAGTTCCATTACAAGCTTTGCAATCATTAGCAAACGTTTTTACTACGTTAAATTGAAATTTTAAGAAAAATTTTAATACAAATAAATAAAAACCTTTATTTATTATTTCGATGACTTAATATAAAAAAGGCCTAACTCGATTTTTTGTTACTTTACAGGAGAAACGAAAAACTTAATAAAATCTGCAAAATTTTAGATACAACAAAAATTTTAACACGGCTTTTAATAAAAAAAAAAACAGTAACACATTTTACTTCTCATTCAAAAAATTGTTAATTTATGTTTTAATGAAGTTTTCGAAGATAGGCCTTTATATCGTTGATATTTTTGAAAAGAAAAATTAAGTTGGGCCTTTTTTAAACTGCGTTAAAAGTGAAATATATGATAATAATTAAGGTTTAAATAATAAACGGTAATAATTCGTGAAATTAAGAAGATTAAGTCAAAAGTTAATTGTAAAAAATTAATTCTTATAAGACAAAAAATGACATTATGCAGGTAAAAACTTTTTAAGTCCAGATAGCTGTCGCATTTCTTTTTCCTGATAGGTATTTTCTCCTTATAAAGTTAATCAGAGGGTATATCTTTAATCGTCGACTTTGATCTATGTGAAAGAAATTCGTAATCGTCATTTACGCCATGGGTCATACGCCAACACTTATAACATATTAACAGTAGTTAATAGTTTTCTAAGAGGCTTAAGTGATCGTTCTTTATTTGATATGCCAAAATATTGATTGCAATTCAATTTTTTTTTCCATTTACGTTATATGTCTGTTCGGACTTTCTTGCTATATTTTTCCTTGTCCGGAGTTAGAATTTACGTTCGCATTCATAATTTTTATTGCTTAAATTTCTTAGTGTTAAAACATTTTCCTCTTAAACAATATTTTTCACAAAAAAAAAAAAAAAGTGAAGTGTTCGGAATCAATTGGGAAGTACAGTTTTGTTAGTATAACATTTTTCCTGTTTGTCAAAAATAGGAACTCGAACTTTTAAAAACTCGACCCGCCGCCATAATTTGTTAAGTAACATTTTCCGCTAAAGCGAATTTGTTATTTGATAAATGTAAACGCACAACTTCAGTTGCGATTATAATTTTAGAACGAAATAAAAAATTAGTTAAGACTTTATCTTTCACAAATTCATTGTCATGAAATAGGCCATTTTTTAAATCGTTATAAATCTGATACATATTTGCAATTAAAAACTGAGTTAGGCCTATTCATATTAAGCCTCCGATTTGTAGTTTAACTACACAGAAAAAAAAAAAAAATTTTTGTATTAAATCTTAAATTTGTAAAAATAAAAAAAAATTTGGTTATCTTTTTGCGCATTTGGTTATTTTTTATTTTAATTTTGGTTATAAAATTTTTTTGATCGTGGCAACGCTGTGCATCAGTGTTTTAATTATTTTTTAATAATTCGCTGGAATTGAATACCATTACACTAGAGCTCCGACTTGAGTATTTAATGGGAACCGGAGAATTACGACGCAAGTCGTAAAATTTTTTTTCTATTCAAATGCATTGCAATTTAATTTATTGGAATCAAGAATTGAAAATGAAGCAAAAAACTTAATATTTCTAATAAATAAAATAAAAGTAAATGTTTTTTTTTTTTTTTTAATTATTATAAAGAAATAACAAAATAATAAACAGAAGTTGTAAAATTTTTAAAATGCAAAAAAAATTCTAAATCTGTACCACAATGCAAATAGTGAAACGGTGATGCAAATCGAATAGGCGCCAATTAGGGCTCTAGTGCATATTGTTGAAAACATTAAAAATATTGTCAGATAGTATAAATAACACCACGAGATTAAAAGTGAATTTCGCAATTATTGTTTAATGTGTGAAAAAAGAATGTGCATTAAAAAAGAAGAATCTGAGAAGAAAAGATATCTTGAAAAATTTTAATGAACATATTCTGCATACTTTGTGCTAAAGAAAACAAATTAAAGTAAATAAGAAATCGTCATGTACAAAACCAAAAAGGACGTCGATGCTCATGCCCGCTCTGAGTTGTCTAAAATACTATCGCCTTCAGAGGTGAGTCTATGTGTATTTTTTTTTCTGTTAGACGGATGTGTGTGGAAAGTCACAGTTAAAATTGAGGGTATAAGACCACTTTTTCACGTCAAAATATTACTTTGACAAATTCTTGATATTTAAATGTTCAACTTTGAAAGTATATTAATGGATGTACTCATCCCTTCCGGTCAATTTTACGTTCTCAAAAACTCAAGACTTTGTGAAGTAAAGCTTGAACGTGAAAAAGACGTCTAAGTGGCAAGGACACATCTAATGTGCCCAATGTATCATACAGCAATGAATCTTGTAAACTACTCTATAATCTGCTATTTCGATTTTTTCTAAATTTCAATTACAAAAATATATTGTTATTCAAACCAGTTTTTAACAAAAACGAGCTATAGGGCTAGGGTTAGTATGAGGGTAAGAGAGCGTAGGTTGTATAAGTAGAACCTATTCCATATTATCTGTATATAGTTTCAAAACGTTATGAAACGTATTTTATTTGTATTTGTAATAATAGGAGTTTTATTTCACGATATTTATAAATAAATTATAGTAAGACCCCGCTTAACGCGGGCGATGTGTTCCAATAAGTTCCAGCGGTAAACGAAACAGCGTTAAAAGAGGCAACTTTACACGTGCATATGTAAATACATTGCGACTTCGGAAAACACAGTTGGAAACTTTATTCGAGACAGACTAACATGGAAAACACCGTCGCTTTTGGTTGGTGCATGACCGTTTCATTTGCACACATATAACACAAGTATCAATACAATGTACGATTTAAGGGTATCCCAATACTACCGCGAAATACTGAAACAGTGTTAAGCGGCAAACGGGGTCTTACTGTATATGTAATTCAATATAATTATAGTTCACAATGTTTGTTTTTGATTATTTTATAATTTATTAACAATTCAAATTTTTGTATTATTTTGTGTTGTTCAAGAAACAATTAGCAACTGATCCACCAGGATCTAAACCAGGGGTTACCAAACCTTTTTTGGTTGTGTATTAGTGAGTAAGAGAGAAAAAAATAGTTTAGAGCTTACAGTTATAGAAATATACCCTATTTTGATTTTCATTTCATCAACATGCATAAAGTTATACACTTTTGATTTAATAATTAGATAAATTTTTTTAGATATTTGCTGAGTACCAATTTTGGTTCAAAAATTCCCTCTCTGATAACAAACCTTTTAATTTTGCCTTATGTCTATAAAAAAGTTTTTCTCTTTCCATATCATCTGAATTATTTACTTGACTATTAAAACCACAGAATACACAGAATGGAAAGCAGTGACGTTTGGCAAACGCTTAGCATAATTTTACATAATTTTTTAGAGGGAGACAAAAAATGTATTATACGTTTTGCAAAGCAAATGTGTTAGAAGCAACAGATATACAGAGTGAAAACAGGTGGATAAAGTTGAAAAATTAAATGTAAACAAACTTTGATTTTGTGTTAAAAAAGGGAAAATTTTGAATATTTTTTAATTTCTTCAATGAAAAGTTTAAAGAATCTTAAATATTTAATCATTAATCGAAATATATGTAGGTTTTGGTCGCAATGATTATAGTTTCTTGTGGAAAATATAAGAAAGAAACTAAATATATCACTATAAAATAAGTCATATTGCTCATAAAATTTTTTTCTTGCAGAGCTTTGTGTATATTACCAGTATTTATTAATTTCTTGAATGAAAAAATTAAAAATCGGTAATTTTTTTATTACTAATCGAACTCCTAGCAATTTCTCTTCACAATGAAACAAAATTTCGTGTGTAAATGATAAGTAAAAATAAAAATATAACAAAATATATTCTCATAACTTTTTGTTTCAGGAGTTTGTGAATATACCTCTCAATTGGTGAAATACTAAGTTAGTGACAATTGATGAAAGGTGTCCCCAAATACATTAGTTCTGTATTACGTTTCCTTAATAAAACAGTTTATTTCCTTTCAAAACTATTCTATTATTATTCAAAAATATCATAAATTTCTACCAAAATAGAAAATAAAAACCCACCCTAAAAATTAACAAACATAAATAATCAGACAGGGACAGAAATACTTTTTGGTAATATTTGCTGTCCCTTTCACAAAAATTATGTAAACGTCAAACTTTCGTTTCCATTCTGTGATTAAAACAATTAAAATGTGTTTTAATAACATATAAGGACTTTATATTTATAATTTTATAAAAAGGATTTTAACAATAAATATTTTTTGAATGTAAAAATAAAAAAATATAGCATCCGCTGTCAAGCTAAGGGGGCTAATTCTGGCAATCGTATACGATCGAATACTTACTCGTACGTTCGATTTTTTTTAGTTTTGGGATTCTGTCAGTCGATATCGATTAATATGTGTCGACATTTGTAATGACAGTAGTCGATAGCGTGCAACTGTTCGAATGCAATCGTAAGCAAAATACCTATCGAGTAAAGCTTTTTTGTTAACAAAATATTAAAAAAAAGAAAATGTAAATAAGAATTTTTTAAAAACTAAAGAAAATAGTTAAAATTTTAGCATTTTAGGTTAAAATTAACAAAAGGAAATGGCACCCAAAAATAGATTATGGGAGACTTTATGGCTAAATATACGAATTTGGCAAAAAGTATATTGCCGAATACTGCACAAGAAAAAGCAAAGGCAAGCAACTTTGGGAGCTGCTTACTACCAAACTTAATGCTTCTAGGTCACCAATAAAGGATGCCAAACTATGCTGTTGGCATAGAAGTTGTTATTGAAGGTCTGAAGAACATTAAAACTTTTGGATCAGTTACGCAAATAAACAAAAGGGGAAGATTGGGTAGAAGCAAAAGATTGTAGTGATAATATTTTGCAACTACATCACAAAGTAATATATCTTGTAACGATTTGTTTATTTCTGCCTGTACACTATTTAATAATGAAGTTCATAGCGAAAACATTTATAATAAAATAAAAAATTTTAAAATTAAAAAAAGGGCAGAAAATATAAATTCATTCCAAAAATAAAATACCTTTTTAATTAGCAAAAATTAGTTTTTCATTCTCTGAATTACTTACGACTTTACAAACATATGTTTGTTGTGTTGGAAAACATTTTACAACACTGGAAAAATAATATCGATTCGTTAACTATCGACTAACAGAATTAGAAATAAGCCCACTGTCGAAATTTCTATCAACTCGAAAGCCATTTCGATCACGACTGCCAGAATTAGACCTCAGCTTTAGGTGTAAAGGATATTGGAAGGCAGGTTTTGAATTATGTGCATTTGTTCACTCGTGTAAACAATGCTTGAGAAACTATTATTATACCACCCAACTGTTTCTAAAATAATGCATATATTTATGAAACTTTGGATTACTTTCGATGATACAAAGCTTGAAATTTATAAGCATAAAAATATCATTTGTTCAAAGTCAAGCTTGTGAAAAATTAAAATTTTTTGAGTTAACTTGTTTTTTAATAAGAACATAAGAAATTACAATAGGAAAACGGATATGGGGGAAAATTACAGAGACCATGAAACTATTAGAGACCTAAGCTCAACGAAACCTATACGAAGTAAGTAAAATAAAAATTAACACTCACATATATAATTAAACGTACCCCCTAAAAATTATTTTTTTTTTTTGGAAAATAATGAACTTCTAATCAAAAAGTTCTTTACATTAGCATATGTAACGACATAATTACCTAAATAAAGAAAAAACACCGTAGACCGGTATATAAAAGGTATTGTGAATAAAAATCCTAGGACTACAGCCGTAGAAATACGAAATATGTACATCGGAAAGTGATCACAATGTTAATGCTCATTCCGAAACAGTTCGAAGTGTTTTGGGAAGGAACACTATTCGCTGTCGGGTGCCGAGAAAAAGTCAGTGAAAATAACAGAAGAAAGCCATTGGAATTTGCCCAAAATTTGCGCCAAAAATAATAGAAATTTTAAATTGTTGTAAATATGCCATACCCGAAGAAATAACTTAAAAAAAAAAAAAAAAATGAGTCAGAGAAACTAATAAGGCTAATTTTTTTATTTATTAAAATTTTAAAACGGACGCACTTTTCTGAACAAAGCATGATGTAATAATATTGAGTTCATGCATTAATTCTACAATTGTTAAGATAAGCTTATAACATATGTATGTATAACGTTTCCGTTTATAAATGCCTCTCACAATTCATATTCAAGCTTAGTACTCGTGTTGTAAGTTTATTTTTATCCTAATATGTTATCTCAAGTTATTTCATACATTGGGTATTTAATCAAATTTATGTGGTGTTGCTTTAATTTTACTTCGAATAGGACCAAATCAAATGAATGCTTTCAAATTTCATTTTATAGTTATTGTGAAGAACGTATAATTTTTTGTTAAATATATTCTAGGCGATTCTTTATCGACATTAGTCTTTAAAGGGGATTATTTTTTATAAGATGTTACGTATTCGATGCTATGTCTCGGCCATCACGCATTATAACAGGTAACTACGGCGTGTGACTCGATAAATACTTTGATGTACAAAACAGAGAACAGAAAGAGACCATTCTTCATATTTGCTGACCATTCGCAAATGCATTTCTTTTGTATTGCTTTTACTCGACAATAATAAAACTGTGCATTGTTGTTTGTTTACTCCACATATATAAATTTTACTCACTCCTTATTACTGTTTGCTATTTTACATTCGCTTTTTGTTATGACGTTATCCATCAAGCAACGAAATAATTCAACGCCACATGAAATAACTAAAA
This sequence comes from Sarcophaga peregrina, assembly GCA_014635995.1. Taxonomy (NCBI): domain Eukaryota; kingdom Metazoa; phylum Arthropoda; class Insecta; order Diptera; family Sarcophagidae; genus Sarcophaga; species Sarcophaga peregrina. The sequence continues at coordinate 114,008,967 of CM025789.1, forward strand.
ACATTCACACCATTCGTCCAGTATTCGTTGCTTTGAGTGAATGAATCGATGTACATATGTAGTTTCATTTCTACAACAATAAAACACATATTCTTACCCTACAATAAAACAAACGGTAATATTTTTTTCCACAGGCTATTTTGTGAAAACAAGACATCTTTTAGTTTGTTTATTATTTTATTTGGCAATGTATGTATACACACATGCACACACGTATACACGCTAGTATGTATATACGATTAGCATTGAAACCATTCGTGCCAATCGTTAAATATTCGTAGCTTTTGGAAGTATTCGTTTACATTTGTAGAAGGCATGCAATGCAAGCTAGAGTTGGGTTCGTTAGCTCTTTTGAGTGTTCGCTCTTTCTAGTTCAGCTCCCTGTAGTGAACTAGGTCGTTCTTTTAGTTCAATAGTTCAGTAGTTCTTTCACAATTTCAGTTATATCTAAACTAATGTAAACAATGCAAATTTATATCAGTAAAATAAAAACATATTCATGAAGTTTTTTTTCATTTTACATAAAGCGTAATATTTAACATTTTTTCATTTTTATTAATTCATTATGTGCCTGAAGCACTTTTTAACTAAAATTACTTAACTGACTAACAGATTATCTTGTGTGAGTCAAACTCATTATCGAAATTTGATTATGAAAAATATTTTATAATTTTTTTTTAGCAATAAGGTGCTATTCTAATGCATAAAATTTGAATTACATTCAAGAAATGCAAAAAAAAAATTAATTTTAATACATCATCAAAAATTACATGAGTATTTATAAAAGCATATAATTGTTTTTAATATTTAATAAGAATTTCTTCGGATATTTCTTGTCTAACCATCTTTTTAATTAAATTAAAAAAAGTATATTATTTTTATTTGCTTATTTTTGTATTTTTTGAAAATTTCGCACTTTTTTAAGGAAAATGTCTCCATAAGTTCTTTTATTAGTACGTGGCAACACCGCCGAATACCATGAAGACGATAAACAACAGAAAAGAACGAATAAGAAACGAGTACAAGAGAGCCATAAACTACGGAGCTAAAAGAACACATTTTTCACCTGGTTCTCTTAGTTCAGTTGTATGAATAGTTCAATTGAACTAGTTCGTTCGTGAACTACACAACTCTAGTTCGTTTGCGAACTACACAACTCTAGTTCGTTTGCGAACTACACAACTCTAGTTCGTTCGTGAACTACACAACTCTAGTTCGTGCGTGAACTACACAACTCTAGTTCGTTCGCGAACTACACAACTCTAGTTCGTTCGTGAACTACACAACTCTAGTTCGTACGTGAACTACACACCTCTAGTTCGTTCGTAAACTACACAACTCTATTGAATAGTTCATTTGAGTTAGTTCGTTCAGGGGATACACACATGCACACACGGAATACACGCTAGTAGGTTATATACGATTAGCATTGAAACCATTCGGGCCAATCGTTAAATATTCCGTAGCTTTTGGAATTAGTCGTTTACATTTGTAGAAGGCATGCATGCAAGCACGTTACACTCCGTTTTGTGAATCATGGCATGTATCGCTTTACGGAATTGATTTGTACTGTCAACATGAGATTCGTTTTTTGTGATTGTATTCAAAATTCAAAATTAACCAATCAAAACGATCTCTGGTACAAAAAAATTTCAAGATCAGCAGAAGTATCGGAGCAAAAAAATCAACAAGAAACTTTCAAAGTATTCGATATACACTTCCTCAATAAAGTCTGCGTTCACCTAATGTATTTTTAGAAAATATATAAAAAAACCTCATTAAAGCTGCATTCACCCACAACAAGCATTTTGTTCCGAAACAAGTTCAGTTTTTTGAGAGTTTGAAAGAGAGAGTTCGAAACATAATGTAATATATATCTGTGCTTCGAAATATTGTTTTGTAAAAACAAGGTTACCAATGAAATATTTTTGTAAACGATGCGTGTTAGTATTACAATTAGGCAGCACGGTAGCAGATGATTGTAATTCGTTTGTTTTCTTGGCATATTGTGATTTTAAACACGCCAAATTTATTTCAGGCAGTTCTGATATTCAGGCGTTTTACTTGCGTTCTTCAATATTTCGAAGTCGTTAACATTACAACTGAAATATGTTTTTGCATTACAAATAAAGGGGAAAAATGTCTACAGGCTATTTATTCAGAATAGAGCCATTATTACAACTTGCCTTTAAACTTATTTTCGTTATTACAACTTACAGATAAAACAAAATTAACTTTTTCAAAATTATGGCAGTGTCTGAGCAGTGTCGATAAAACTGCTTAATTAAAAAGATTTTTTTAATGCAGTGGCTAGGACAGGCTTCGTTTCTTGTTGTATATGTACATTTTGTTTTAATTTTAAGTTGTCACATTGAAAATAATATATAATATGGCAAGTTTAAACATAAACTTAACTTTAAAAGATACCGGAAGGATGATCTTCCCTTTAGCTTAGTAGTAATAATGGCCCATAAATAGTTTAAAAAAGCTGTAATCCACACAAGAAAAATTTGAAAACGTGCCTTGAGAAATTATTCTAACCCATTAGACGTTGCGGAGTATGAAGGAGTAATGTATGTTGATGTGGATTTTGTGTTAAGTTGGATGGCTTTTGAAGAAACTGCTGTAAAAGTACTATTCCAGACTTTACTCCGAAAAATATTCTGGTGGAGATCATGTTTACTGGTTGCTTACCGATTCAGCATGTGCCTTGCCGTATGTTTTAGTACCATACAAATCTGCTATTTTCGGTTCAATGGAACATAAATTTAATTTAAGACATTCTTCCGCACGAAATATAGTTGAAAAAACTCTGGCAATTTAAAGAGTCGTTTTAGATTATTAAATAATGCAATAAATCTTTTAATACTTGAACATATTTCATCAGTTCACTGTAATACACTCTTGTGGTTTGAAACAGAACACCAATTTGGGCATTTCGAATCGTATAAAATTGTTTTTAGCGTTTTTAAGACGAAAACGCAAAATTTTAGGCGATTTGCGTTTTTTAGAACATGTCCAAATTACTTTTTATTAAACATAAATCAAAAATTACAAACACTGAACAGTTCACAAAGATGGTAAAACGGTTATATAAATAATTTGGCAAAAGGATATAAAAGCGGGGCAAATAAAATGAACGTGAAGGAAGAGTGGAGCAAAATCAACTCAACTCAATGTTTTAGGACCACCAACGCGTACTAGTGAAGGCTGGATAAAAGTTTGGGCTGATTATAAATTTAAATTAAAAAAATTGGTTTACAACAAAACCGAGTGCCATGGTACAGGAGGTGATCTATATAGACAGTTTATATTGCCGCCCACGGAAGAACTGCTGCCAATTTTTTACAATTACACTCTATTGTTTACCCACCTGGTCCTTTATTTATTATTTAATGCTTTAATAAGGAAAACGAGAGAATACAGTACAAATCTTAAAAAAGATGCATTGTTAACAACAATACATTTAATTAAATTTTTTACTTACTTGGAGTTTGGCATGGCAAATATGTTTGACTGTTGCATAATTGTGATGTGGATAATCAAAAATAAACATTATATTTTATGTTTCTTTTCTTTTGCGTCGCGTAGCAGTCTAACGGTTAATACACAAGAATTTAAGGTTCAATTAGTTGTGACTTAACCATAACCATATAAATCAGCTGTTTTAACCAACTTTATGGACATCACTGTTTTCGATTATAGGTGACTTACCATAATGCCATAGTCATAACGATAACCATATGTACCAATTGAATTTTGGTTTTTTGCATAACCATAAACATCTGTTTGCTGAATTTACTTACATGTATACACATTTTCTTTTGTTTACTTTTGTATTTTTGGAAAATACATATGTGCAATTAACGTAAACAGCTGTTTATGGCTTTGGCAGCACTGATTACTGCTAATAGTAAATTTACGGTTCTGGATTATGTTACGACTACAGCGTTATGGTAAAGTCAGGACTAATTGAACCTTTAGTTTACACTTACGCCGTAGGAACCAGTGTTGCCAATTTTTTTTTCAAAATTTCCAGTCAAATTGGGCTTTAACACGTTCCCTGCCGCGTGTACCGTTTTCGGTGCACGCTAAACCTCATTTCTACGCCAAGCTGAACTTTTTAATTTAAAATGTTTATATCCAAAATTTAATTATTAGTAAGACTATTTTATATAACGTAATGATGTTTAGAGCAATTTTAGAATGATGTACCGATAACGGTACACGTGACGTGGTCATTAGTTATCGGACCACTTTTGAACTTTTATTGAATACGACAGTTGTAAATGCATCGATTTTATAGAATACAAGAAACAATAGTTTAATTTCACCTTTTAAAATATAGAAAGTTACTAATTTCACATTTATGTAATACAAACAATGACGTATTTTCTGAAGAAGATGACCATGTATACCTTCTAGAATTACACCATGAGTTACAAAACTGTAATGGTAGAGCAGTAAAAAGATGCAGTCATTCCATGGTATGCAGAAAGTATGAAAAATTATAATAATGTACTCAAACTTGAGTAAAATATATATTTTTTTTAGTACATTGCCCATATGTACCTTATTCTATATGAAATAAATTTAATTTTTTAATGTTATTTTGTGCATTTTGCCCTTTAAATAGTAATAATTTTGAAAATAATATACATTTTTTCAAAAATAAAAAAGAACATGTATTTTTATAGATTTATAAAAGTAGTTGTCGTGTACCGAAAATGGTACACGTGGCCTAGAAATGACACCTTCTCATAAACGGCTTGGCAGGAAACGTATTAACTAATTTAGTACTTATTTTAACCAACAAAATCAGTTTAAATACAACAATAATTTACATGATGGTCCTGTAATCATTTTGTCGTGGTTATTTTAACCACCAAAAATTTGTTAAATTGCATCAGCAATTTACAATTACAGTTAAGTTACTATTGAAAGTTAGTTATTTCAAAATTGTTTGTTTATAAAAATTCCAACAACAATTTACATTAGTAGTTCAGTTACTTTTCAAACTTGGTTATTTTAACCATAAAAATTGCAACAACAATTTGCATTAACCGTAAATTAACAACTAAAATTGGTTAGATTAATCAACAATATTTTTTTGAGTGTATAGGCAACATTGAGTTTAAAAAACTACTGGAATAAAACTAAAAACATATTTTCCACTTTTTTTGTTTATAATTTTGCTCTTACCTGTTTTTTAATTATCCACACACTTTTTATGACAAAAAAAAATTTTAAATATTTTGCATTATTTTTTAAGTTTGAAAATTTTTTTTTTCTACTTCGGATTGGCACGTGCCTACGCAAATTCAAACACCGATTAACTGAACATCAGTAGTGATAACTCATTAATTTTTTTTTTAGAATAAGCGTTTTCAATCAAGCTTGTTTGCAAAAAAAAATCTTTTACAGCAATTTAAAATAACGGAATTTTTAAGCAAATATGTACAATGTTGCCTATAGGCAACAATAGGCATGAAAGGATTAATATTTTTATTATTTAACAGTCGCTGTAGTCTAGTAGGTAGTGTGTTGGCTTATTAGACGTAAAGCCTGGGTTTGAGCCCCAGGCGAGACATCAAAACAAAATACAAAAAGTATTTCTTCAGCGATTACCGCTCAGCAGATTTCTAGCAAAAACTCTGACAGTAAATAAAATTGCCATGAAAAGTTTCTCAAAAATATGTCGTTCGGAGTCGACTTTAAACTGTAGGTCCAGCCACTTATGTATAAAATTAACACACATAACATAAGTGGTGTGAGAAACTAGGCCAATAATCCTGACTGAAGGGTTGTAATGACCAATTGTGTATATATACGTATTATTTAACAAGTGGAAATTGGTGTACATACATATTTACATTAAAAAAAAATTGAGTGAAGAAGTTTATTTTTTTTTTTTTTGATATTGCATTTCTTACGTAACTACCATGAACAACAAAAGAATGCAAAGAAATTAATGCAAACTAAACAAAAAATAGTTTTACTGCGAAATGAAATTTAATTCCAAATTTTGTCAACATAAAAAAAAAATAAAAATAAATAAAATGTATTTATAAATTTACACTGTAATAAAATAATTTTCGTCAACTTAAAATATGCAATAAAATAAAATGAAATAAAATAAGATAAACTAAAATCAAAAATTTAAATTTTTAAATTAAATTAGTATGTGTGAATTAAATTTTCTACTGAAAATATGAGGCAAAAAAGGACATCAATTCAAAAAAGAATACAATTGACACAACTACACAGTCGTGTAAAGTTGCTTGTCTAATATTATTTATCTGACATCACTGGTTACGATGCCTAATCACCAGCACTTCTCAAATTTTAAAATTACACTAATTAGTTGTAATTGCTTCTAACTCATTGTATGTAAGTAAGGGAATTTCCCATTTTCATGTTTGTTATATTGTATGTATGAATTAAAAGTTAATAAATGAAATTCGACCATCACGGATAATAAAGGTAATAACGGGAATAACGGTTAAACGAAACAAACAATTTGAAAACTTTACTAACAAGAAACAATCGATTGATCAAAGTGTACAGACTTATTTGCTTTGTTTGGTATTCGTTCTAAAACTATTAAGGGAAAAGGATAAATTAGAAAACTTGGGAATGCATCGGATAATTATAATCTGACCTTCACGAAAAGATTTGAAAATCAATGTGTTTCCTTGTGTAAGTCCCAAAATAGTTCAACTATCTTTTTCTCGTCCAATAAAGCTGTCGGTATAATGCCTTATTTACTAGTAAATATAATTCTAGCAATATCATCTGCGTTATTCTATAATATGGCGTATCCGATACAATACCCTTGACTTGTGTGTTGGCCTTTCATATTCAGAATTTTCTTTTTATTCGATACAGGTGTTTAAAGTCAGCTACGACAGTTATGTTAACAGACACTGTTAACTTAACATAATTGAAAACTTTGCAAAAGGGATCGTATAAATATCGTAAATGAAAATTAAAGGAAGACGAAGCTAAACCTGTGAATTTTACAAAAACACAAAACTTTATAAAAATTACAATTATCTTACTGGAGATAATACTCGTAAAGTTGAAAAATCAAGTATATTTACCAAAATGCCCTATTGTGCTGGATAGCTATTAGATCAAAGATTCTAAGACAGTTTTCGTTAATGGTTGCGTCAGCCTTGGGATCGGCGACTTAGCTAACTTTTTTATACGTGAATACAAAATGCTCTATATAAATCGTGAAAAATTCTATAAAATATAAAAAGGGGCGGTTTTCTGCCTTAGTGAGCTGGAAAGCTATTGGATAAAGCATTCCAATACCTATTTAGCTCAATAGGACAGAAAACCGTACCTTTTAAAATTTGATCAATTTTACCCAATTTATTGAGGGCATTCTGTTTTGTGGATATATTGACTAAATTGTTACCATACGCTAAAACTTGTAGTGAAAATCATTTGTATATAATGTGAAATGTATTAATACGTTTAGGCCGCCGATACCACCGGTGGTATGTATTTGATTATGTTATTAAGCGGTACGAAACATCAAGTTTTTAGATCTTCAATACTTCGACTGCCTATATTAAAAGCATTTATTTTTGTTTTTATTTCACGAGAAAAGTTTCGCCGTTTAATTGTATTGCCACTTTTCGCCACTATTTAATGTTTTTTTTTAAGGACGTTCGAAGAATTTACCCTTAGTCAATCACACAAAACTTTACACAATGCCGTCTGACAGAGCGAAAACCATTAACTGCAGTCACCAATGGACGACAAGCATGAATTACAGAGCCGGCGTGAACGTGTTAAGCATTTTCATAAACATTTAAAAAAATAGAAACTCTAAAAGAGAATATGGTAGAATTACTACAACGTATTAATATTAAAACTACCACCATTAACATGTAAGATAGTACCAGGCGATCTTAAAATCTTCTGATAATACAGTATACCTATTTGTTATTTAGCCATAACTTTTAGATTGTTTACTGAAATATGATAGATATTCGTGTATGTATTATTATATTACTTCAAATCTTTATATCTGTGCTTACGGTGTGTGCGTTAATTTTATACATAAGTGGCGGGACCTACTGTTTAAAGTCGACTACGAACGATAGATTTTTGAGAAGGTTTTCATGACAATTTTATTTACTCTCAGAGTTTTTGCCAGAAATCTGCTGAGGGTAAGTCGCCGAAGAAATATTTTCATATTTTTGTTTTGTTGTCTGACTTGGGATTCAAACTCGGGCCTTCTGTCTAATAAGCCAACACACTACCTACTAGACTACGGTGGCTACGTTAGGCATTAGTGTTACATTGTGATACCCTGTCATTTCAGGCATCGTCTATTTTGTAAGTCTCGATCAACAATCACAAATCTTCTTGAATTTACAACTTTGGTAAATGGTGGATTTATTGAAGATAAACAAATGAATGATATTTATACTGATTTCAGCAAGGGATTTGATAAAGTAAACCATAACTTATTCGTTCATAAGCTTGATCAACTTGGTTTTAGCTCATCATTACTAAATTGGATTAAATCGTGTTTGGTAAACGGAAAGCGTTAAATTCAGTAATACGGAATCTAACTTTATTGATGCAGTGTCAGGCGTACCACAGGGTAGTCATTTTGGGCCGCTCCTATTTACTGTTTTTATAAATGATCTCCCATCTGTTTTTCAAACACTTTAATGTACGCAGCTGATGTTAAATAATTTTTGTCATTTAATAACATTGAAGACCAAGTACTTATACAAGATGACATTAACTGCTTAACTCCTTGGTGTAGTACTAATTTAATGGAGCTGAATGTTAAAAAATGTAAATATATGTGCTTTACTAGAACATCTCCAATCAATAGATTTTATACAATGAATGGTTCTGTTCTTGAACTAGTCAATTCCTTTAACGATTTAGGAATAATTTTCGATTGTAAATTGGACTTTAGAAATCTTATTACATCAACTGTTAGTAAAGCTACATGTATCACGGGACTTATTAAACGATGGGTTAAAGAGTTTCCTGACCCTTATGTTACCTAACAATTGTTTACCACAATGGTTCGCCCAATTCTGGAATATGGATCTGTAATATGGGACCCCTGAATAGGCTGTACACTCTGACAAAATCGTATCAGTTCAAAAACAGTTCTTATTATTTTGTCTTCGTCGTTTAGGGAATGGATGGGGCCATAAGAAAAGGTTATCTTCTTATGAACAACGTCTAGCACTCATTAAATTAATTAATTAAATTAAATATAAAATACTAGCTAATGTCCGGTGTGCTTCGCTACGCCTATCGATATCTATATATATATAAAAATGAATGTGTGTTTATTTGTTTGTGGGTTTTTTATTTGAACTCTATAGACGACTAAACGGCTGGACCGATTTTCTTGGAATTTTAACAGTACATTCGGCAACTCTAGATGTTTATGCTCTTAGTCTCTTTCCTTCTAGGTGATGATACTCGTAGTCTCTCTTCTTTCTGTAGCTACTGCTCTTTGCTCTTTTAAACGTTCATCAGGTTGAACTTGAGTCTCAGCATCTCTAGATGTGGAGGCTCTAGACCTTTCAACACTCAGACGAACATCACGTTCTTCGGGAATTTCGTCAACCCTTTGTGATTGTAAATTAACTGCATTTTTGGGGCGTTAAGAAAGCAAACATTTTTTAGGTGGCATTTTTTTGGTTTTTAATTTATCACAATATGATCACTCACAAAATAAATGTTTAACTCGTTTATGATCTGGGATTCAAAGGATATGCGAAAAAGATTGTAAGTACTATTTAAGTACTTCCTTTCAATCAGTAACAGGCAAATATGTCATAATAGATCAATTTCTTTTATTTTCAAGATAAAAGTTAGAAAATATTTAATATTTATTATTAGGGTGACCATAAATGACCCGACCATAAAAGTTTGGTCTGTACTATATAACCACATGTAGCAATTGGTTATTAAATAAATTATGTATACTGTAGGTAGTTAATAAATTTTGGCAGTATAGTGTCATCGATGGTCTGTGTCTACTGTTAATGGTACCTAAGTTACACATGTCCCAAACATATAATGAAATAGGTATTGGAATGAACAGGCAATACGCATTACTTTAGCTGCAATAGTTTATCAGTTGTATGATGTTTAGTATTTACTTTCTGTCTAAGAATTCATATAAATGCATATGTCTGTCAAAGTTGTTCATGCTAGATTCCAGCTCTAATAGTTTTCTGTGTACACGAATTTTTATATCATATAGTTCGGCAATTTTTTCCACAAATTATTCATATGGATTTCAGTGTTGCATAGATATTCAGGAGTTAGATGAAGCCGTCGAAAAGTTTACGAGCCTAATGCACGAAGCAGCTCTTTTGTCAATACCAAATGTTACAGAAACACATAATCTGTCAACTACAAATAATTATATAATGTATCTGCTGAAATTAGAAACCTAATTCGTTATAAAAGGAGAATCCGAAAAATCTGGCAATAAAGTAGAAACCCAAGTGATAAGCGAAATTTTAACCGTTTAGGTACGCAGCTTAAACAAAAGCTTAAAGAATTTAAAAATGAAAAAACAGGGCAATATTTGAGATCTTTAGACGCTAATAAACATGGTAATTGTCTTTGGAATGCCACAAGATATCTTAAAAGACCTACACAACTTAACATCCCTATAAGAGATTTAAACAACAGCTGGTCCAGATCAAATCAAAAGAAAGCCGAAACATTTCAGTGATGTTAAAATAATGGAATTTTTAGATACTCCATGCCTGATGAAGTTACTCCAAATGAAGTTAAACAAGAAATTATAAAGCTTGGCAATAATAAGACTCCAGGATACGATAAAATAGGCTCCAAATTAATTAAAATTTTATCTAAAAGAAGTGTTATATTCTTAATTTTATTATATAATTCAATTAATTACAGCATTTTTCGACTCAGTGAAAGTGTGCTGAAGTCATTATGATTCTGAAACCTAATAAAAATGGAAATGAGATTTCATCATACATATAGACCAATAAGTTTGTTGTCAAGCTTTTCAAATATATTCGAAAGACTGTTTTTGCATAGACTGAAACCTGTTTTGGAACAACATAATATCATTCCTGATCATCTGTTTGGTTTTTGCAGCAATCATGGTACTCCAGAGCAGCGCCATCGAATTATAAATTTACTAACTGATGCTTTTGAAAAGAAAAAATATTTCTCTGCCGTATTCTTAGATGTTCAGCGAGCTTTTGGTAAAGTTTGGCATCCCGGGCTATTGTTTAAATTGAAATCTTTGCTACCAACACCATTTTACCTGGTTCTAAAATGAATGAATGTATCTAAATGAACGTTGCTTTTATTTTAACATTAAAGAAGAATTTTCAAATATAAAGACGATACAAGCTGGGGTTCCTCAGGGTAGTGTTTTAGGACCAACAATTTATTCGATATATACGTGTGATATACCACATTTACAAACTATTAAAGTTGCGACTTATACTGACGATACTGCGTTTATAGCGTCAGCGAATTATCCTATAGGAGCTTTTACTCTGTTACAAAAACAATTAAATATACTCCGTCAATGGTTGGAAAAGTGGAAAACTAAAATAAACACAACGAAGTCTTCTCACTTAACTTTTTCCCTTAGAATATAATGTTGCGCACCGGTTGCACTTAATGGAATGCTAATCCCAGGTGTACAAAGTGTAAAATACTTCGGTTTATATCTGGATAAGCGTCTTACTTGGAAGGAACATATCAAAACTAAACGTAAATTTCTCAATATCAAAACAAAAGAGATGTATTGACTATTGGGCCAGAAATCAGAATTAAGTTTAAATAACAAGATTATTTTATATAAGGCTATCCTCAAGCCCGTGTGGACTTATGGAATACAGTTATGGGGAACAGCTAAAAGCTCGAATGAGGACTCATATACATAAAGATCTCTTTAGTTAAAGACACCATAACTGAATTTAGTTCTAGATACGCGGAAAGATGAGAAAGAGAACGTAAAAAGACTTAATAGATTCCATGTGCTAGATTTGCCCTTTAGATAGTAACTTTGTAAATATTATAAATAGGATACATAATTTCTCTTATAATTTTCTTTTATTTTGCTATTGTTAATAATTATTATTGTTAATTAATAATATAATATTAATATTAAGATTCGAAAACCTGTATATTTAACAAAGAATGAAGAAAATTTTAAGAATATGTTACATCTTGGAAAGAAAAAAGCTGTTAGTTTTAGTTTGTTTTGAGTATCATGATTCTAATTTTAGTATATTTTAAGACCTAAGCGAATATTTTAAATTTTGCCGGTAATTTAATCTAACGATAGAGGTGTTGTAGTCTAGTAGGTAGTTTGTTGGCTTATTAGACGTAAATCCAGGGTTCCAGTCCCCGGTCAGACATCAAAGCAAAATACAAAAAGTATTTCTTCGGCGATTTCCTCTCAGCAGTTTTCTGGCAAAAACTCTAAGAGTAAATAAACTTGCCATGAAAAGTTTCTCAAAAATCTGTCGTTCAGAGTCGACTTTAAACTTCTTCGGCGATTTCCTCTCAGCAGTTTTCTGGCAAAAACTCTGAGAGTAAATAAACTTGCCATGAAAAGTTTCTCAAAAATTTGTCGTTCGGAGTCGACTTTAAACTGTAGGTCCCGCCATTTATGTATAAAATTAACACACACAACATAAGTGGTGTGAGAGAAACTAGGTCAATAATCCTGACTGAAGGGTTGTAATGACCAGTTATGTATGTAATATTAATATTTATTATATTATATTATATTACTAGCAGATTGTACTCGGCGTTGCGCGGGTTATAAAAATAACAATAAATAAAAATACGATTTCGAAACCGGCTTCTTAAAAAATGCAATTTTTCAAATTATTCGGAAACCGGTTTATCAAACAACCCAGTTTTTTGAATACTCTACGTCCTAAATATAAATGCATGCAATTTGCCTGTTTTTCGCCCCTTTCCCCCTTTTTGAACCCCTTTTGGTCCAACTTTAAAAACGGAATACCTCCAATAGCTATTTGGGAAACTTAACCAAGCTAAATGATAAAAAAATACCTTTAAAACAGATAAAATACAGCATTTATGCATAAAATATTAATTTTTGGCCATTTTTTCCCCATTTGTCCCATTTTTTCTGTCCTTTTGGTAAAAATTTTGAAAAGATTTATAACCTATAACCTCCACCTACAAAAGCTCGATCTATATCCCAAATTTCAAGAAAATCGGTCTAGATGTTCAGGCGTGATTGGCTAACAAAGAAACAAAAAAACAGACTTACAGAAAGATTTATAATACACATATATTAGGATTTGGATAACCTGCACTCAATTTGCCCGTTTTCGGCCCCTTTCCCTTTTTTGGACCCCTTTTGGTTCAACTTTAGAAACGGAATACCTCCAATAGTTATTTGGGAAACTTAACAAAGCTAAATCGTAAAAAATTACCTATTACCATTTTTTCCCCACTTGTATCATTTTTCTCCCCTTTTAGTCTATATTTTAAAAAGATTTATAGCCTATAACTTGCTCCGACAAAAGCTCGATCTATATCCCAAATTTCAAGAAAATCGGTCCAGGCGTGATTTGCTAAAGAACAAACCAACAAACATTTGGGAAACTTAACTAACCTAAATCGTAAAAAATTACCTATTAACATTTTTTCCCCATTATTTCCCTATTTATCCCATTTTTCTCCCCTTTTGGTCAAAATATTGAAAAGATTTATAGCCTATAACATCCACCGACAAAAGTCGGATCTATATTCCAAATTTCAAGAAAATCGGCCCAGGCGTTCAGGCGTGATTGGCTAACAAACAAACAAACAAAAAAACAGACTTACAGAGAGATTTATAATATATATTAGGATTAGGATATTAGGATTAGGATAACCTGCACTCAATTTGCCCGTTTTCAGCCCCTTTCCCCCTTTTTGTTCTACTTTAGAAACGGAATACCTCCAAAAGCTATTTAGGAAACTAAACCAAGCTAATCGTAAAAAATTACCTATTACCATTTTTTCTCCCTTTGTCCCATTTTTTTCCCTTTGGTTCAAAACTAGTAAACTATTATATTATAAAAAACTGTCATTTAGAGGAAACGGAAAGGAAAACTGCATTTCAATTTCGTATACATTTTTCATGATTTGATATGCAATAACTCGAATTGTAAGTGGGAAACCAACCCATACATTTGCAATGTTATTTTCTTAATATAATTTCTCTTAATCGGTAGAACATTAAACATTTCTTCGGCTACGGTACTATCGTTTAGGTTAACGGCTTCGTCACTATCACTTGAAAGAAAGTCAACCTTCGAAGTAGTTGGGAAACTTATTTGCTAGATTTTTGTATTTTTGGTGCAATCATTGGACTTTACATTTTCGGTTTATACTATATTCTACACGTTCTTGTAAATTATTTTTACATGGAGAATAGTCAAAGTAGTTGTCTTTATTTTTCTACCTTTTTATGATTTAGATGGCCCAACACAGTTTTTATTCAACTGTTAATGCTTGTGGGTTGAATGATGAGGCAGGAATATTGTTACGTTTTTGCCTTTTTAAAAATTTTTAAAATATGACTTCGTTGATTGCAAGGATGGCATGATGGTCTTATACAGTAAGACCCCGCTTAATGCGGGGGATACGTTCCAATAAGTTTCAGCGCTAAATGAAACAGCATTAAACGTGGCAACTTAACACGTACATATGTATACAGTTAGTAACGTTTATGACAACTAATAAATCTACTGAACACTGAACAGCGTTAAGCGGGGTCTTACTGTACTCAAATTGAAGCAAATATTCCCTGAAAATATATATGAAATATTGAAGAGCTATTTAAGTGATAGGATATTTGTAATTAAACAAGGTAATTTTTTAAGTTCCCCTCAAAAAATTAACTCCGGTGTTTTTCAGGGTAGCATACTAGCTCCTCTTTTATACCTGATATTTACAACTGATAAGCCAATAAGTGAAAGCATACATACTTCCACATTTGCTGACGATATTGCATTTTTAAGCGTACATATGAACGCACAGATTGCATCGCAATTCCTATAGGAATAAGTGTCCCTTCTGAAGGAATGCTGAAGGAATGGAGAATAAAAATTAACGATCAAAAATGCGAAGAGAGACCTGCCCTGCTATATGCATTAATAATTAGACAATACCACAAAGCATTCATGTAAAGTACTTGGGTATAAACCTTGATTGTCGTTTAACCTGGAAATTGCATATTGATTCAAAACTGGCGCAAATACTTATGAAAACTGCTCAAATAAATTGGTTAATTGATCGAAATTCATCACTTAAGTTAGATTGTAAACACCTAATATACAAATCAATATTAAAATCCTTGGTATATCAAAAACTTGAATATTCACAAAGATCTAGATGTTCCGCTGGTTAAAATGAAAATTGTAAGACACGCTGAAAAATACTTAGATAACCTAGATGGCCACACAAATCCATTAGTCCGTGGCATTTTACGTCGCTCTGGTTATATTGGATTAAAAAGGAAGGATACTCTTGCACTCGGCCGAAGATGAGAGAGACGAATGAGGCCCAATGCTACATTACTTATTTTATTTTCACTTTATTTTCTAATTTGAAAACTTTTTACTTTATTTTATTTGACAATGGCTAAATAATAAATATGAAATAATGAATAATCATTGTTAATGATATAAATATAATAAATAAATCAGGGGCCATAACTGTTATAACTTTTATCGTAAAAGTCAAAAAATAAGAATTATTTATTAAAAAAAATAAGAATTATTTTTGGACTTTTATTTTTTCGAGCGGAAATAAAAGTTATTTTTTGAGTTTTATTTTTTCGAGCAGAAATAAAAGTTGTTTTTGTTTTCATTCATGATGAATTCATAATATTTATTAAAAAATTCTTTAAAACAATTGAAGTAAATTATGTTAAAAAATTTTTAGAATTAAGTTTTGCGATAAATTTTTATAAATATTATGATTTCATCATGAAATAAAACAAAAATAACTTTTATTTCTGCTTGAAAAAATAAAAATCAAAAAATAACTTTTAATTTTTTTTTTTCTAAAAAATTAAAATCAGGTTTTTAAAAAGCATCGCATTTTATAACAATTTGGTCCAAGACAATCAAAATGGTATACTTGGTTCTGTTCTCCGGTTGCTTTTTTTAATCAAAAATTCAAAAATAGCAGTTATTTTCGGTCCCTGAAATAAATGCAAAAAAAATGTGCTTGCCTTTCGTACGCATGTAAAGTTATTTCACAACCATATACATACATACATAAATACAGTAAGCGTCAAAAGAAAGTGTACATTAAAAATAAGTGTACATTAATAAACTGCAGTTATTTTTATTTAAAACTGTTTCATTGAGAGTTTTTAAAATATAAACAAAACACCAAAAAAAAAAAAAAAAAATTTCGAAATATTGTCAAATTTTTTCGGGCACTCTCCTTAAGTGGTAAAAGTTGAGTTTGGTGATTATTAGAATCTTATCCTTGGTGTACAGTTTCTTTTGACGCTCACTGTATTATGTTCGGCATATTGTTTATACATATGTGTGATAAAAAATAGCATCGCTAAAATTGACGGCTGTAGTTCACCGCAATCATTATCGATCGTCCTTTGGTGAACATTACTTATCTTTGAAATAATATTTTTATTTCTGAATTGCAATCATGCTGTCGTAAAAGAGAATTTCATTAAAATAGTTTGCGATGCTTCAATTCTTTTTACTCACATTGAAACCATTTATAACGTATTTGAATAAATTTTATTTTAATTTTAGCGTCATTTACGTAGTTTTTCTATAGCAAAGCTATACTACGAAATTAATGAATTTGCCATTGCTGAACAGTATCTTTGTTCGTATTTGAGTTTTAGAGAAGATAATGATCAGGTCCATAAATTACTAGGTCAATGCTATCGACATTTAAAAAAACCCGACAAAGCGTTGCAATCGTTCCAGCGTTCATTGCAGTTGAATCCAAAGCAATCGGATATACTGGCCGAAATCTGTCAACTGTTCTTGGAGGATAAGTTTTATTATTTAAATACCAACAAAGCAAAGTATTGGTGTGAGTTAGCCGAATCTGAAAAAGTACAACATGAAGCCGTACTTTCTTTACAACTTAAACTCATGAATAAAGAGAATTTGGGAACCAATCAAGTTTTTGGGTTCCCAATCATCAGGTCTTTGGCAAAATAATGATGAACTATTAAATCAAGTGCGTCAGACTTGCAGTGATCGTCAGTGGAGACATAATATTTTTGCTTTATTATTCTGCAATAGTGATATGGAACAGTCATCCTTGTTTGCTATGAGTCAGAAACTGAGTGAACCTATTTATGAAATGCCATCAAATACTGACGTTGTATACTATGAAGATACCGCCCAATATCTTCACCCTCAATCCCTACAGCATATGGTTTACTTATGTCTAGGCAATGAAAACTTGGCATATGTAAAAGCTAAATATTTTAGTGGATTGAATTACTCTACACAAAATCTTTCCTTCTGTGGGGCCGAATCGTTAAATCAACTCGATGTAGATAGTTTCCTGTACGCAGCTACAATTCAGGCTAAAAAAGCTTTGGAAGCAAGTAGTTCCGCTTTGGGAAAACCAAAACTTCTCCCATTTGTTAATATTCATAATATGTTGTGCACCAAGGAACAATCACAATGGTGGAGTGCTGCTTATATTGTTTACAAAAATCTTAGCAGTGACAACGATCTGGCGGAATTAAGAGCAAATTTGCAATATGGAATCGAAGCTGTTCGAGGCATTAATGGTCCGAAATTGGACATGGCAATCGTCTTTAAATTGGGCCAAATATTTGTTACTAGAGCACAGGACATTGTAAAACCTGTCGAAAAAGCATATCTGGAAGCTAGAGCTGAGTCCATTTACAAATCTGGTTTGAATATGATGAAAATGCACAATAAGGGCGTCTTAGAGCCATTCCGTAAATATTTCAAATACGTAAAATCACAAACCCCGGCCGGCGACTGTGCATTAGCTTCTCCTGCCGAAGATGCCGTTTCATATTTGGCCACTAGGTATTTACAAAAATCAGAATACGAAGACTTAATCGAAGAACTATCTGACATTCAATTACCATTTGCAACATACTTGCAAGCTGAGGCTTATCGTAAACTGTATGACGCTAGTACGATGTCGAAGAATAGTAAACGGATATATTTAAATCACGCTATTGTATGTTTAAATCAAACTTTAGCTCTTCTTAAAAGTAACACCTATGCGAATTCAGATCATCTATTGCATTCAATTATACGCAGTGAAATTAAAAGACTTCAACAAACTTCTGGGCGCTATTTAAATGAATCTAACACGAATTTTAGTCTAATCACCGGTCATAACAACTCAAGTGCTTATGAAGATGAGAAAACTGATTTATACATTGAACACTCGATTATGCCTCCTGTATGTATGTCGAATACTACTCGTTCGAGTAGAGATACTTCATCAGCTATAGCCACGTTGCCATCTCAAAATAAGGAAATCAAAACTTTTGCTAGGCAAATAGTCAACACTTTAACTGTTTTTAAGGATGAAGTAATGAACAATTTTAAATCAGAATTACAAAACATTACCAAGGAAATTTGCATATTAAAAGACCAGATCTTAATTTCTGAAGAGGCAATGAGGAAAATTAATGATCGCGCTGGTATAATCCGTTCTTTAACGTATCTGGATCTAGCCGTGCCGGTGTCATCCGCAGCAGTGAACTTTAACATGCAAACAGGTTTGAGAGTGGTATCCAATAGACCCAGTAATTTATTAACCCCAAACGTCACCAACATAACTTCACAGTCATCTTCAACAACTCCTCCTACCCCCTCTCAAACAACCACAGTTCAAATCCATAAACTGAATAACCAGCCAGTAGGAAAAGGTCCACCATTTAATGTTGTTATTACTAGTTCTGAGCCTTTACCAAATACCAATACGATCTCCTTGCAATCACAACAACAAACTCCTTTACGTGTCGCAATACCATCCCAACATATTAAGCCGAGTTTGGTCAGTCAATCACAAGCGCCATTCTCTGTGGAATTGGCTTCTTTTGCAAATAAAATCGTAACCTCGACAACTTCCTCTACCACGACTACGTTTGGAACTTCCATTGCCACATCAACATTTAGTTTTAAACCACAAATAGCAGTTACAGCAGCTGCCGCCGCCGACCAATCTGGAGCACAATCTACAGCTAATGATACTCTTAATAGAACTTCCGAGAGTAGTGATGACAGTAGATCAATCACTGAAGAAATTGAATATGATCCACGACCAGATTTCAAGCCAATCATTCCATTGGCTGATGTAATAGAAGTTCGTACTGGTGAGGAGGATGAGGATGTAATGTTCTGCCATAGAGCAAAGCTGTTCCGTCACGTAGATAAGGAGTGGAAAGAACGTGGTATTGGTGACATAAAAATTCTTAAGAATAAGGAGGGCACTTCTCGAATTTTAATGCGACGTGATCAGACTCACAAAATATGTGCCAATCATTCTATTACACCCGAATTAATATTGGCTGTGCCTAAAAATGAAACTAAAGGCTTCATTTGGGCCGCTAACGACTTTGCAGATGAGTTTTTGCAATTGGAAAAATTCTTTGTACGCTTTAAATTACCGGAAACCGCTAAACAATTCCAAGAAGCTTTTAAAAAGGCACAAAAGGAAGCTGAAGATAAACAATCCACTATGCCAGGCAAAAATGCAGAGAAACCTAAAGTAGCTTCAACGCCAGTTACTAATACGGCAACACCATTTGCATTGACCAAATCAATAACAACTAATTTTGCCACCAGTACTCCAGCACCAAAGAATGACGACATTTCTGGGCCTCAAACAAAACCTATTTTTGGACAACCAACCTTTGTTGCTACAACTACTACTCCATCGAATACAACTCCTGCTTCAAAATCTCTATTTAGTGGCTTAAATTTGTGCACAAAAATATCAACGTCAAATGATAATACAAACAAATCAACAACAGTAACAACAACGTCTTCATCGCCTTTTGCTAACTTCACTTTTGGAAAGTCGACAGCTCCATCCAGCATATCCACAACACTAACCGCCACTGCATCATCTACAGTTGCTTCGAAAACTGGCGCTACAATCACGAGTACAACATCACCTTTTGCAAGTATTTTCAGCAATTTAACGTCATCGCCGTTTATCAACCCAACATCGAATGCATCGACTGTGTCTGTCATACCTACAGCAGTAACTGAAGCTGCCACTGGCAATGCTTTAAATAAATCTTCGACTTCTGATAGAGAAGATGATTATGTACCCACAGCCCAGTTTAATCCAGTCATTCCGTTACCCGACTTGGTGGAAGTCAATACTGGTGAAGAGAATGAAATTGTCCTGTTCGAACATCGAGCTAAATTGTTGCGTTTCGACAAGGAAGCTGGTGAATGGAAAGAACGTGGTCTGGGAAATATTAAGCTGCTGCAAGACAAGGACGACTTCAATAAAGTACGGCTGGTGATGAGAAGGGAACAGATTCATAAACTATGCTGTAATCAACGCATTTACAAAGATACTTCATTCAAATATGCTAAGAACTCACAAACCACTCTGTCCTGGGCAGGTCAAGACTTTTCTGAATATGAATTGATCACCGAAATGTTGACGGTTCGTTTTAAGTTGCCAAAAACTTGTAAACAATTTTTGGAAGCAATACATAACGCTCAAGCTAATATGACTAGTGAAGTAGAAAAGGCCAATTCTAAGATCAGTGAAAAGAAAAATGATGTTAGCGAATCTAAATTAAATAAAGGATTTGGTGATGCTTTCAAACCGAAAGTTGGTTCATGGTCTTGCAATTCATGTTATATATCAAATGATGCTGATCGGTTGTACTGTGTGGCGTGCGATACATCTAAAGATGGCACAGTACCTAATAAGGAAATCACATTGAATATTTTAGCTCCCAGTAGTAATACGAAGTTTAGTTTCGGCTTTAGTTCTACATCTTCTTTAGCAACTACATCTGCAGCGGAACAATCTCAATCTTCAACTGTAAAACCAAGCTTAGGATTTATTACGCCAACAACAACATCGACATCTTTCTCATCCGAATCGAACGAAAAAATGTCGTCAACTAAACCCTCTGCTACTGGCGGATTTGGTGATGCTTTTAAGTGCAAAGCAGGTTCTACAAAACCTTTATTTAGTGACTTAAATTTACCCACTAATATGTCATCATCAAACGTTAATTCAACTAAATCAGCTAATTTCACTTTTATAAATTGGAGTATGCCATCCGGTACATCCTCGACATCAACCACAACAATATCGCCTACAGTTGCTTCAGAAACTGGAGTTGCAATCAGTAGTACTTTTGCAAGTATCTCTACACAATTTGAAAAAAACTTAGAAAAGATACGAAAAGAAGCTAAAGTAAAACAATCAGCTTTGCCAGGCAAAAATTTAGAGAAATCCAAAGTAACTTCAACGCGAAAGTCTAATACAGGAAGACACTCTACACTGGGCAAGTCAAGAGCAATTAATTTTGTAACTAGTAGCCCAGCACCACCAAAAAATGTGTACAGTTTAGGATCTGAAACACAAAAGGTTTTTGGGAAATCAATTTTTGGTGCAACTGCTACTGGACCATCGATTACAGCATCAACTTCAAAATCTTTATCTAGTGACTTAAATTTATCCACTAAAACATCATCATCAAACGTTAATTCAGCCAAACCAACAGCAGTAACAACAGCGACTCTTGCTGACTTCATTTCCGAAAATGTTGCTGACCCATACGGCTTATTCTCAACTGCAAAAGGATCTACAGACTTTCGTAATTTAACCACAAAATCAAGTTCAAATGCTTCACAATCACTCGATAAAACTGGCGTATCTGGTGGATTCTTATTTGGATCAGCCACATCAACAACTAGTGCGGGTGGATCTATTTTTGGTGGTCCTAAGGACAGTAAATCTACATTTGGCGAAAAACCTGCTTTTTTTGGAGGAGCAGCTGCTGCTCTCAACTCTAGTTTAAAAGATTCTTCAAGTTCTGCGGACACAACGACTACAAAATCGATTTTTGGAACAAATAGCACCACATCTAGTTCAATATTTGAAGGAAAGCCAGTATTTGGAAGCGCACTTCCATCCTTTCGATCATCTGCTGCTAACGATGAAAATAAATCGATTTTCGGTTCATCTGGAGATACATCACAAAGTGCTGGCAATGGTACAGGAAGCTCCTTATTTGGTTCGTCAATAAATACATCGGGCTTCAGTAATTTTATATTTGGCTCAAATTCTACCAATTTGACCCAATTTGGCAGTCTTTCAAAGGAATCGAATCCAGTTGGTACAACATTTGGCGATTTGTCTAAAACTTCAACAGCATCTGCGGACTTTAGTAACTTAATCACAAAATCAAACTCAAATGCTTCACGATTAAATTTCGGTAAACCTCTAAATGGATTGGATAGTTTAGACAAAAATTCATCCGCAAGTAAGATAAATGAATTGCAAAAGAATATCGATGGTGGATGTGAGGGCGCATCCACAACATCGAAAGGATCTACAGACTTTAGTAACTTAACGACAAAATCAAGTTCAAATGCTTCACAATCACTCGATAAAACTGGCGCATCTGGTGGACTTTTATTTAGATCAGCCACATCAACAGCTAGTGCGGGTGGATCTATTTTTGGTCCTAAGGACAGTAAATCTTCATTCAGTGAAAAGCTTGCTATTTTTGGAGAAGCAGTTGCTGCTCTCAACTCTAGTTCAAAAGATTCTTCAAGTTCAGCGGACACAACGACTACAAAATCTATTTTTGGACCCAAAAGTATCACATCTAGTTCAATATGTGGAAGAAAGCCAATATTTGGAAGCGCACTTCAATCCTTCACTTCTGTTGCTAACGATATAAACAAATCGATTTTAGTTTCATTTGGAAATATATCACAGAGTGCTGGCACTGGTACAGGAAGCTCCTTATTTGGTTCATCAATAAATACATCGGGCTTTAGTAATTCTATATTTGGCTCAAGTTCTACCAATTTGCCCCAATTTGGCAGTCTTACAAAGGAATCGAATCCAGTTGGTACAAAATCAAACTCAAATGCTTCACGATTAAATTTTGGTAAACCTCTCAATGGATTAGACAGTTTAGACAAAAACTCATCCGCAACTAAGATAAATGAATTGCAAAAGAGTATCGATGGTGGAGGTGAGGGTGCTAGGGATAGGAACGATGAAAACTGCAACCCTCACTATGTTCCCGTTATTGAATTACCCAATAAAGTTATGTTTGGCACACCACAAGAGGATGAGACTAAATTATTTGGCGAAAGAGCATTTTTATTCCGTTGGGATGTCACTACTGAACAAAATAAAGAGAGTGGTTAGTTCTGTTTTTTGAAATTTGAGTGTAAAATAATTTTAAAATTTAAAATTTTATTTTTTCCATCATGTTATTTACAGGTGTTGGGGAATTGAAAATACTTTTGCATCCTGTTAAACGAAACTATCGTATGGTTATGCGCTGTGTGCAAATCGATAAACTCGTACTAAATCATGGTATTAACGCTGACTTCCACTTCGACAATATGAACAATTATCCAAAAGGTTTTGTTTGGGAAAGTCCAAATTATGCTGAATCAAATGAAGGGGAATTGGAAAAATTAGCTGTTCGTTTTTGCAAGCTGGAGATAGCAGAAGCATTCAGTAAGAAACTGAGGGAATGCATTGACAACTGCAAGGAACGGGAAAAAGGAAATTAAATTATTTATACCGTTGCACTTCCTCTTTCTTTCATAGTATTAGAAATAAAAACTTTATTCATTTATTGAAATTAAATTTTGTCCGTATTTTAAATTTTGGTTCTTTTCGTTTTGAACTTAAATTCTAATTACACATTACAATTTCTTAAATGTTAAAGAGAAGAGATGGTAAGAATACTGATTTTATTTAAGCTACAAAAAATAGCGGTACTTGTTTATTAAAAAGAAATTCTTTATAATTATAATAAAAGAAATTGGTAAGATTGAGGGCCATTATTACAGCTTCCCGTTAAAGTTGGCGTTAGTTAAAGTTACCTTTAACTTATTTTCATTATTACAACAATTAACTTTTTCAAAAATATGGCAGTGCCGGAGCAAAGTCGATAAAACTGCTCCATCAAACAAGTTTTTTTTTTTTTTTAACGCAGTGGCAACAGCGGACTTCCTTTTTTTATCTTGTTGTATATGCTCATTTTGTTTAAATTGCCATATCGAAAATAGTATATGATATGGCAAGTTCAAACATAAAGTGACCTTTAAATGTTAAAGGTAGGATGACTTAACGATCACTTCTATCTTATTGAGCACTCGGAATAATAAAAAACAATTTATCTCTCTCTTGAAATCCTCCCTTTAGTTAACGGTAAGTTGTAATAATGGCCCTAAGACTAAAATCAAATATGTGTAACGACAGAAATTATAAAGAGAAGTTAAGTATTGAGGGAGGAGAAAATACGATGATTATTTGAATATATAACTCCCCCACCCTTTGAACACACATTACTCTCGAAATATGGAAGTTTGCTGCAATGGAAATGGCAAATCTTTCTCTTAGCATTTCAACATTAGTCAATGAATTTTTGGCACTCAAATAGTGAATTGACAAGTGCTTCGTTAGTTTATCGATACACGTTACAAATGTTGTCTTTCTATTTAAAAACCACACCTCTGTATGAATAGCCTCGTTCGATTTAATTGGGGTTTCTGTAACACACAATTTCGTTTTTATAGGATGTCTGTCAAACTTGCAATTGTTAATGCATTTGTGAATTTCCCTTTGTAAATTCGGGTAATAAATTTCATCCTTAAGTTTCAAAAAGTCTCTTCTATTCCTCTGTGATTTTTCTCATTGTGATATTTTGCTATGATATCCAATAGTTTTACCCTGTCAAAAACATCTTTTATAAATTTAGAGCATAATAAAAATTTCATTCCTATAGCATTTGAGAAGTGGTGAACATTGTCTATGAGTTGTAGCGTTATCAGAACATACAATCTGCCCATTTCATATGCTACACATCCACACAACTTAGAAAGTAGCGCTGAAATACTGATAATTGCCTAGTTTAGGAATAGGAAATTTATCCTCTATTGTTACCTCGCTCAGTCTCATATAAGCAACCAACAACAACAAACAAAATCAACTTCATTATATTTTTATAAATTAGAAATCACAATTTAAGAAAAAAAATCATCAAATCATATTTTGGTTCAAAAATCATCAAAAATATGATAAAATCATCATTCTGGCAACGCTGGGGTGAATCTAACTTTATGTTCTAAGGCGCCTTTTGCACGTTCACATTAGTTTGAAAATTAGTTTCGAAACTCTTTTGCATTTTCTTATAAACTTTGTTTCGCTTTAACAAGTAAAAAACTACTTTAAGAACTTTTGTTTTCTTTTATCATGTCGTTCTGCTGTTTTTGACAGTTGTTGCCCTTTCGCAAATACATACAAACGAACAGGTGAAGAGTTTTATGCGAAGATTCCCAAAACTTATAAACACAACCATCCATATTTTAAACAGGGTTGCCATTTGACAAGTTTTCCGTTTTCTTCAGGTTTTTGAAATAGGATAAACCTTTCATTGAGCCTGTTTTCCAATGAAAAAGGTAAGATGAAAACAAAAATAAATTTAAAAAATAATCAGCTGGCAACACTGATTAAAAATTACATAATAGGTGTGAATGTAAATAAAATTTTTTTGAAAATTAATAGTTCAGAGCTGTTAACTTTATGTTCTTAGAATATTCAATGTAATAAAAGTGTATTCATGTTTCTGGAGCAGGGATGGAAAAGTTGGTACAATTGTACTTTTTCTTAGCACTATTTGAATGTCAAAACACCATAGCACCTCAATAACTTATTTAGCACTGTGGGGGTGAGCGGGGAAACAATAAAATAAAATATTTAGCGAGAAGAACGGGGAAATAAAATACAAAAGAATTAGTTTCCAAAATAATCAATTATTATTTATTTGTACAAAAACGTACCTTCGGGTTGCGGGGTGGATCGGGTAATGATCTCTTTTCAGTTAGATTCTTAACAATTCACAATCGTATAAGAGCAATTACAGGGGTGGTTTATACACTTTCACAAAACTTAAATCTAAACTTAAAAGTAGGGTGGCCAGCGTGAACAAGCACTATTTAAAAATGTTGTCTTCTTTATTACATTACTCAAATATTCTGCCTCATCACTGTATAATTTATAAAACGAATATTGTCCATTCCACTTTCATAATTATAGCACCACCATCACTTCAATAATAACAAACAATGAATCTAAAATTGTCTGCAGGTCATATTCCCTGATAAAAAAAAGTGGAACTTAGATAGACTAGATAGCTATCGATACTACTGGCGTGACCTTAGAAAGTAACCTTAAAAATTTTTGGGGAGGTACATGGTTGGGGGTGTTATTTCTTTAAGTGGCTGCCTCGAACTTCAGTTTCCATTAACGCGAATGAATAGTACAGAGTATAATACTGTTCTTAACTGTAGTTTGTTCCCCTTCTTGAAAGAAAGAATGCAATAAATTTAGCAAAAAACTACTATAAAAAACCTTTTAACACATTAAATTGGCACAAAAGGCACAGATTTGGAAAAAAAAAACTTAAATCTTCAGTATTCGTATGGCAGTTATTCTTTTAGCTAATGCATGGGACAGATTTTCTACCGTCGCCATTAAGAAATCTTGAAACATTTTAATGTCAAAAAATGAACACTGGACTGACGATCTACCATTGATTTTGTTACGGGACCAGATAGCAGAAGAGGCTTCAATTACACCATCCATTTCAAAATTGTTGCAGGATGTTATGCCGGATATTAACTTAACAGATAATGAAATTGCCGAATGGATCAGAGAAGGAAAATGTAGATATTGACGTTTCAGATGAAGAACAATACAAATTGAACAAAAAGTTAAAGTAGATGATGTCATCAAGTCCACTGACATTTGTATAGAATGGGCAACAGAAAATAACATTTCGTATGAAAAATTAATCGCTCTGCAAGAAATCAAGGAATCTGCGATTTTCCAAAAGTCTAAAACACCAACAAAAATTTCAACATTTTTCTTCTTAAACTAAAGGTTTAATCATATGTATTTTCATAAAGAGAATTTTCATAAATATGTATGTATGTATATACACGTGGTCAGACGTCAAAACGAAAAATATTTCTTCGGCGACTTCCTCTTAGCAGATTTCTGGCAAAGACTCTGAGAGTAAAAATTGCAATGAAAAGCTTCTCAAAAATCTGTCGTTCGGAGACGACTTTAAACTGTAGGTCCCGCCACTCATGTATAAAATTAACGCACACAACATGAGTGGTGTGAGAAGCTAGGTCGTAATCCTGACTGAAGGGTTGTAATGGCCAATTATGCATGTATGTATATACACGTGGAAAATAAATACGAAAATAATTTTTTGTTTTGCTTTTTATTTATGAACAAAACTTTAATTTTAATACTTTTGCTTTTTATAAGTTATTTTCTCATGTTAAAAATAAAATTTAATGAATTTGGGTTCAAGAGTGGTGAGTTTTTATATAAGACTTTTAGTGGTCGGTTATGACAACTTTTCGGTAAAAGCAACAACCCCGGTTTCCTTTCGGTTGTGCAAATCGTGCTCGTACTGTATATAAATCAAAGGAAGAAATAGACTGTTTGCTTCGATTGCCTCCAATTTAATCCAAACAAGAAATTTATTGAAGTCATTTAATTCGTGTTGCTACAATTTAAAAACAACAAATAGTTTGCTAGCAAAAAATGTATCATAAATAGGGTTTTAAAATTTAGATTACATTTAATTATTATTATAATTTGTTTGTTTAGCTTACATATTATGTACCTTTTTTGTTAATTTTTATGTTTTTCTTTAAACATATATTTACATAAATATATGTAAAATGGATTGTCATTTATATTTTTATTTAATTTTTAATAAAAAAGTTTAAAAAAGAAAAAAAAAAAAATTATTTAGTACAATCGGACTGGAAAAGGCACAATTTTTTGTGAAAGTTAGTACAATTTGTTAAGATTAATTTCCCATCCCTGTTCTGGAGTGTTCACATTTTCGAGAGTTCTCTGTACTTAAATATGGTTGCAAAGCAATGTTGTATTTGATGTCGGTGCTTAAAATCGTGTATAATAAAATGCAATGTAATTCAAATTATAATGATTTTTTAATAAAGTTTTATAAGTTATTACAAGCAACCCATATTTAAACTTAAGAGATAACGTGCTATAGTAGCTGAAGTGCTCAACTACAAACTTTTATAATTTTATTCAAGTCCTGGCGGATGCGAAAAAATGTTCATTATAGTTTTTGTAGTTATAAATATTAAAACCTTCAATCCCACGTAGTGACCTTTGACTGACATCTGCTCCCACCAGAGAGAATAACATCAACAGTGGACATCAGGCCGGCCAGTTCCACTTTTGGTAATGTAATACAAAATGTTTAAATATTTAATGAAACTCCCATATTAAGCACTTTTTTCTAATTCTAATTCTATTTCTAATTTCTGAATTATTATAATTTCTGGACTTTTTTGTACACGCGTATCAAATATCAAAAATCAAATAGCCACAAATACATAAATGCGGCAAATTGCATTTTTTATTTTTACAAGATAAAAAGGATTTGGAGATTTCTAGTGTTAAAATAGCAAAAAATAAAAAAAGCTCTCAGAAATTTTATCGAGTCGAATTTTAGGGCGTATAATATATTGCAGGCACTGATTTCTGGAATTTCTAATTACTGAAAATTCTAATTTGTGAGATTCTACTGTAAGAAGGTACAACGACTTTTAAGGACAGTTTGTACGCATATGAAGGCATATCTATGAAAGTATGTAGTGTAATCCAAGGTAAATATAAAATTATTTCTCCACAGATTCAATGCGATCGCTATTAATGATCTTATACTATTGATCCGTCTTCGGATACATTTTTTGTCACCATTTAATGAATCCAAGAACACGTCTAGCCATCGTAACGTGGACTTTAATTTTTAATACTTTTGCTTTTTATAAGTTATTTTCTCATGTTAAAAATAAAATTTAATGAATTTGGGTTCAAGAGTGGTGAGTTTTTATATAAGACTTTTAGTGGTCGGTTATGACAACTTTTCGGTAAAAGCAACAACCCCGGTTTCCTTTCGGTTGTGCAAATCGTGCTCGTACTGTATATAAATCAAAGGAAGAAATAGACTGTTTGCTTCGATTGCCTCCAATTTAATCCAAACAAGAAATTTATTGAAGTCATTTAATTCGTGTTGCTACAATTTAAAAACAACAAATAGTTTGCTAGCAAAAAATGTATCATAAATAGGGTTTTAAAATTTAGATTACATTTAATTATTATTATAATTTGTTTGTTTAGCTTACATATTATGTACCTTTTTTGTTAATTTTTATGTTTTTCTTTAAACATATATTTACATAAATATATGTAAAATGGATTGTCATTTATATTTTTATTTAATTTTTAATAAAAAAGTTTAAAAAAGAAAAAAAAAAAAATTATTTAGTACAATCGGACTGGAAAAGGCACAATTTTTTGTGAAAGTTAGTACAATTTGTTAAGATTAATTTCCCATCCCTGTTCTGGAGTGTTCACATTTTCGAGAGTTCTCTGTACTTAAATATGGTTGCAAAGCAATGTTGTATTTGATGTCGGTGCTTAAAATCGTGTATAATAAAATGCAATGTAATTCAAATTATAATGATTTTTTAATAAAGTTTTATAAGTTATTACAAGCAACCCATATTTAAACTTAAGAGATAACGTGCTATAGTAGCTGAAGTGCTCAACTACAAACTTTTATAATTTTATTTCAAGTCCTGGCGGATGCGAAAAAATGTTCATTATAGTTTTTGTAGTTATAAATATTAAAACCTTCAATCCCACGTAGTGACCTTTTGACTGACATCTGCTCCCACCAGAGAGAATAACATCAACAGTGGACATCAGGCCGGCCAGTTCCACTTTTGGTAATGTAATACAAAATGTTTAAATATTTAATGAAACTCCCATAATTAAGCACTTTTTTCTAATTCTAATTCTATTTCTAATTTCTGAATTATTATAATTTCTGGACTTTTTTTGTACACGCGTATCAAATATCAAAAATCAAATAGCCACAAAATACATAAATGCGGCAAATTGCATTTTTTATTTTTACAAGATAAAAAGGATTTGGAGATTTCTAGTGTTAAAATAGCAAAAAATAAAAAAGCTCTCAGAAATTTTATCGAGTCGAATTTTAGGGCGTATAATATATTGCAGGCACTGATTTCTGGAATTTCTAATTACTGAAAATTCTAATTTGTGAGATTCTACTGTAAGAAGGTACAACGACTTTTAAGGACAGTTTGTACGCATATGAAGGCATATCTATGAAAGTATGTAGTGTAATCCAAGGTAAATATAAAATTATTTCTCCACAGATTCAATGCGATCGCTATTAATGATCTTATACTATTGATCCGTCTTCGGATACATTTTTTGTCACCATTTAATGAATCCAAGAACACGTCTAGCCATCGTAACGTGGACTTTAAATTTTAATTTTTCTACACTAACATGTCAACATCAATAAATAAGTCAACGAAATCCAATTGATGATCATCAGATGAATAATTAATAACTTCTTGAAAATATAAAACGCAATTCAATGCATTTCTTAATATTCAGTTTCATTATGTTATATTTACACTATAAAAAAGAAATTATTTAGATCACATATAGACATATGATTATGACTACATAAGAATCTTCCAATTAATTATAAATTTCTTTTATAAAACTTTACAAAAATTATTTCTTTTAAATTGAAACAATTAAACAACGTTTTAACATTTTCAGCAGTAACGGCCTAACCAATGGAACGCCATCGAAATCAACACTGCTACTGACCGTTTTTACACGACATGTGTGGTAAGAAAAAAGTGACGTTATAAATTTTAAAGCCTCAGAAATTTTTTTTGCTAAGCAAAGCGGCGCGAGTGCATCGGGGTATTTTGTTTATTTATTAATAATTCGTTACAATAGAAAGAAAAAAATCTTAGAAGAAAAAGTAGTTTTGAAAAATTTTAATGAATTTATTATACATACTTTCTGCAAAAGATCACAATTTAAAGTATTAAAAAAAGTTTTTGTGAATAAGAAATCGCCATGTACAAAACCAAAGAGGCGGTCGATGCTTATGCCCACTCTGAGTTGTCTCAAATACTATCATTGACAGAGGTAAGTCTATGTGCACTTTTTTTTCCCCAATAATAAGGATTTATTTCTGTTAGAGGGATTCTCTTACACCAATGTGTGTTTGTGTGGGAAGTTACAGACAAAATTGAGTGTTTTATCAGAGATCTTTCCTCGTATAGAAACAGGGTATAAGAAGCCTTTTGCATGTCAAAATATTACTTTGACAAATTCTTGGTATTTTGATATTCTGTATATGATCATTTGCCACCGAAGAAGCAATTAACTTTGAAAGTATATTATCCCGTTCATTTTTCAGTTACCTAAAACTCAAGGCTTTGTAAAGTAAATCTTGACCGTGAAAAAGATGTATAAGTGGCAGGGGATACATTTAATGTACCCTATACAGTACATACAGCAATGAATTTTATAAACTTATTGATAATAAGATTTTTATAATGGCAGATTTATTCCAAGCACTTTTTAAGAACTTTCAGAATTTTTTTCTCAACTTTGCAAATCTTAAAAGCACAATCGTGTGTGTGCGAACCCTGTCAAAAGCCAAAACTGATGGGCGACTATTATAATCAATGTTTCTAAATAATGGTATATTATGAATTTGGATACTTTCGATGATTGCAGCTTGAAATTTGGATTAAAGAAAAATTTAAAGAATTGTTTGAAATAAAACCTGTTGTACCTATAAAATTTTAATTTTTTCAGGAAACTTGTTTCCGAATAGGAACATAAGAAATTAAGAGAGCAAAACGACTATTGGGGAAAGTACGAGACCGAAAATTATTAGGGAAAACCCAATAAAAGTATACGAATTGTAATTAAGTAATTTCGAAATCCGGCATTGAAAACCTATGTGTCCGAAAATCGAAATGTGGATTTCCGAATAAGAAAAAATTTGAAATATATGCTAACTAATATATTTATTACAGATAGGTTTTCACTTAAAATTAGTATACTAATAGATTAAAATCACTGTTATAAAATATTTTCATTATTTGCTGCACAAATAGTCTGACGAAGTTTAGTTTCTTTGAGGATTAAAAGTTTTAAAATAGGTATCACCAGCAGGAAGTTCCTGTTCTTCGCAATAATTTATACAAATATCAAGGAGATATGCTTGAGAATGCTCCTACTTTGGATAATTTAACACAGGTTAGAGGACTCACAGTGGTCAAGACAGCACAGTAAGTCGAATGATTAGGGGACTTGAATGGCATATATGAATGTAGGAGGGAGGAATACGGGGATGAATCATCCATTAAATGATTCAACGTTATCTTTTCATCAGTCTCATCGCCAGTGGTTTCAATTTCATCATTCAACTAATCTGTAATCTCATTAGAATTATAAATATCAGAGCTAAGTTCAGAGGTATTTCATCGTCTTGATTCTTTTATCACACAAAATTTTCTTAAAACATTTTTTAAGGATATTTACATCAATTCTATCCCAAGTACAGTACAAGCTCACAAATTAGAACCTCTAGTAATTAGAAATTCCAAAAATTAATATCAGTGCTTGCAATACATTAAACGCTCTAAAACTCGTGATTTAGGATTCTAATTTCTGAGCGTTTATTTTTTTTTTTTTTTGCTATTTTAACACATGATTCTGTCAAACTCAAAAGGGGAATCACCAAATTATATACGTTTTTCCGTTGATGTTTTTTTTTTGTCACAGTTAGTATTTTGTGCCTAGTTTATTTGTGAAATTTAATACGCGTGTACAAAGAAAAAAAACGTACAGAAATTCGAATAATTCAAAAATTAGAATTGCCTCCAAAACAAAGCGGTTCTAATTTATGAGCAACTACTCTATTGGGAATTAAAAAGACGACGGTTTTTCAATGACAATGTTTTAAGAGCATTCATTAGATTTTCTGAATTTGATAAAATAGCGACCAAAAAACTTTTACGATAGTTTAGTTTTAAAATTCGAATGGCATTTTAAGTTAAGTTTATGTCTGAACTATGGCAACTTCAAATTGAAATAAAATATTTTTGTACATACATACATAATTGGCCATTACAACCCTTTAGTCAGGATTACGACCTAGCTTCTCACACCACTTATGTTATGTGCGTTAATTTTATACATGAGTGGCGGGACCTACAGTTTAAAGTCGACTCCGAACGACAGATTTTTGAGAAGCTTCTCATGGCAATTTTTACTCTCAGAGTCTTTGCCAGAAATCTGCTGAGAGGAACTCGCCTGAAGAAATATTTTTCGTTTTGATGTCTGACCTGGGATTCGAACCCGGGCCTTTCGTCTAATAAGCCAACACACTACCCACTAGACCACTGTGACTTCATGTAAAAAAATAGAAAGTCTAAAAGTGAATGTGGTAGAATTACTACAACGTATTAATATTAAAACCACCATTAACATGCAACATTATTAAACAAACCACATACTAGTACCAGGCGATCTTAATATGATGTTAAAGAAATATAGAGCAACTTCTGGTAATGCAGTATACCTATTTGTTATTTGACCATAACTTTTAGAGCGTTTATTCAAATATGATAGATTTTCGTGTATTACATCAAATCTCAATGATATTCAAAGTAAGCTTGAAAACCCCTAAACTTAGCATTAAGAAATGTTCGTATAATGTGGTTTAAGGTTCAATTAGTCTTGAATTAACCATAACCATACAAATCAGCTGTTTTAACGAACTTTATGGACATCACTACATTTTTCATGATTTGCAATGCAATAGTTTCCATTGTAAGCGGCAAACCAACCCATGCCTTCAAAATGTTAGTTTCTTAATATAATTTGTCTTAATTGGTAGAACATTAAATAGTTTTTCGACATTGCTATTATCAAGAATGATAAACTAAAGATTACGTCATCACGCACACAAAATTAAAACTTTGTGCGCATGTTGAATCAATGACGTCACACAAATTGTGTTCCTATTGGCTAATGGCAATGTAAGTTATTGCTCTACTTTCACGTAGAGCACACATTTTTCAGAAAAAATTTTAATTTTCACATATGAAAAAGACTTGGAAATCTTTAAAATAGCCCAACTACGTCATCTAATGGGAAATCATGCGTTAGGCATAATCTTTAGTTTATCCTTCGTGGCTACTATCGTTAGACTAACGGCTTCGTTGAAAGAAAGTCAATCTTCAGAGTAGTTGGGACACTTATTTTCTAGTGTTGTGGTATTTTTGGTACAATCATTGGACTTTACATTTAGGGTGGTGCTCTAATTATGAAAAGCACTATATTATATTCGACATATTGCTTATACCTATGTGTGATAAAAAATGATGGTTGTAGTTCACCGTTATCATTATCGATTTTCCTTTAGTGGACATTATTTATCTTACTTACTTCACCAATGTTACTCAGGGGACACATACAGGTTACGAACATCAACAATTTTCTATAAAAAGAGTGTAGAAATGCATTCAATTACTTGTCAGCTTTCAGTGAAGCAGGTTCTCGTCGTTTTTTTTTTATATTTTTTGTACAGTGCACGCGCGCTAATGTGAACTAATTAAAACTGGCGTTGTTCATTTTTGCGAATTGTACACATTTCCGAATACCGACAAACAGATTTATACCACATTTAAACAAAAGTCATTATTTATGAATTTTTTTTTATAATTTAATCTTCACAAACTTTCTTCACAGTATCTAAATCGCAAGTGAAGATTAAATATGGAAGTAGATGTCCTGTCCTGTTATAGGATTTTTAACTCTTTTTCAGCTTTTCGAGTAGTCAATTAGGCGAAAAGTGTTCACATTAAGCTGTGTTCATATAATGCGGTGTTCACATTAGCGGGCGTGCACTGTCTATCAATTATACACCCAAAGAAAAATTACAGTAGGAGTCACTATTTTCTAATGAGATTCACTAATAACAATGAAAAATGATCTCCATTTTTGGAAGAAAATTTCTCAAGTTAAATACACAGTTTTGAGAGATTTGTTTCCACTACATAAACATATTATGTATTAGGTTACACTTGATGCTTCAATTCTTTTTACTCACTTTGGAACCATTTAGCATGTATTTGAATAAATTTTGTTTTAATTTTAGCGTCATTTACATAGTTTTTCTATAGCCAAACTGTACTACGAAATTAAGGAATTTGCCACTGCTGAACAGTATCTTTGTTCGTATTTGAGTGTTAAGAAGATAACGATCAGGCCCATAAATTACTTGGTCAATGTTATCAGCATTTGAAAAAACCCGACAAAGCGTTACAATCGTTCCAGCGGTCATTGCAATTGAATCCAAAGCAATCGGACGTACTGGACGAAGCCTATCAACTGTTGTTGGAGGATAAAAATTTAAGTACCAACAAAGCAAAGTATTGGTGTGAGTTGGCCGAATCTGAAAAAGTAAAAGATGAAGTCGTACTTTCTTTACGACTTAAACTCATGAAACTCGGAACCAATCAAGTAGAAGAATTAATAGAAAAGGAAATCGCGGCAAGACCGAATGATGTCCAATTGAGAGTTAGACTGGTTCGCAACTATGTGGAGAAAAATCAAATATTAGATGCATTCAAGTATGTGCATCAATTGGAAATGAGTCAGAAGGATGAATTTGTAACAAGTGGCGAATGGTATAATGTCGTTTGGCTCGTCTTAAACAAGTACGAACAAATGCCAAACACAAAAAAGGACTGGGATTTCTGGTTATTGCTGGTCATGTGTTTGGAACGTCAAGTTCAAATATCAATTTCTCTACCATCAAAGCCCACAAGCCTAGGCGATGGAGTGACTGAAACAGAAAATTTACTCTTCAATCTAGACCAATACCTCTTTAAGATATCGCAACTGTCAGATGAATTCTGTGCCCAAAAGGAACTAGTAGAACTATTTCTTGATCATTATCGTGGTCAACTTCTGCTACATGCCACAGCGTTGATATTTAAACGATTAGGCCGATTTCATAATAAAAGCCAATGGAAAGATTCCACTCGCATTGTTCTGCCGTTAATGTTGTTAGCCTACCAAATTGCACCTTCAAACAAGAAACAGTCATGGATGAAGCATTGCGATAAACATTTTAAACAATTAATCACTTTATGGCAGAGAGAGGGCTCTTTTCGATGTGCACAGGTAAGTCATTGATGTTATTAAGTCAGGACTATCTGCTATTATCATAATTAACGTATTTAATCTAATTAATTAAAGGTTGGACGAACTCTACTTTCCTGTGTCGATGACAACGCTGTAGACAAGGAAAATGCCCACAACATTAACAATCTTTTGAGTTGTCAGACATCGGGCCTTTGGCAAAATAATGATGAACTATTAAATCATGTTCGTAAGACTTGCAGTGATCGTCAGTGGAGAAGTAACATTTTTGCTTTGTTATTCTGCAATAGTGGCCAAAATGCTAAGGAACAGTCATCTTTGTTCGCAAAGAGTTCCAAACTGAGTGAACCTATTTATGAAATGCCGTCATATGCGGAAGTTGAATGCTATGAAGATACCGCCCAATATCTTCGCCCTCAATCCCTACAGCATATGGTTTACTTATGTCTAGGCAATGAAAACTTGGCATATGTAAAAGCTAAATATTTTAGTGGATTGAATTACTCTACACAAAATCTTTCCTTCTGTGGAGCCGAATCGTTAAATCAACTCGATGTAGATAGTTTCCTGTACGCAGCTACAATTCAAGCTAAAAGAGCTTTGGAAGTAACTAGTTCCGCTTTGGGAAAACCAAAACTTCTACCATTTGTCAATATTCATAATATGTTGTGCACCAAGGAACAATCACAGTGGTGGAGTGCTGCTTATATTGTTTACAAAAATCTTAGCAGTGGTAACGATCTGGAGGAATTAAGAGCTAATTTGCAATATGGAATCGAAGCTGTTCGAGGCATTAATGGTCCGAAATTGGACATGGCAATCGTCTTTAAATTGGGACAAATATTTGTTGCCAGAGCACAGGACATTGTAAAACCTGTCGAAAAAGCATATTTGGAAGCTAGAGCTGAATCTATTTACAAATATGGTTTGAATATGATGAAAATGCACAATAAGGGTGTCTTAGAGCCAATCCGTAAATACTTCAAATACGTAAAATCACAAACTCCGGCCGCCGACTGTGCACTAGCTTCTGCTGCCGAAGATGCCGTTTCATATTTGGCCACTAGGTATTTACAAAAATCAGAATACGAAGACTTAATCGAACAACTATCTGGCGTTCAATTACCATTTGCAACATACTTGAAAGCTGAGGCTTATCGCAAACTGAATGAGGCTAGTACGACGACGAAGAAAAGTAAAAGGCTATATTTAGATCATGCTAACGAATGTGTAAATCAAACTTTAGCTCTTCATAAAAGTAGCACCTATTCGAATTCAGATCATCTATTGCAACGCTCGATTATGCCTTCCGTATGTATGTCGAATACTACTCGTTCGAGGAAAGATACTTCATCTGCTACATCCATGTTGCCATCTCAAAATCAGGAAATTGAAACTCCTATTAAGCAAATAGTCAACACTTTAACTATTTTTAAGGATGACGTAATGAATAATTTTAAATTAGAATTACAAAACATTTCCAAGGAAATTTGCATATTAAAAGACAAGATATCAATTCCTGAAGAGGCAATGACGAAAATTACCCCATGGAATGAAGACCTGTATCAAAAACGACAGCAAGCGTCTACAGCACCGCACAAGGGTGTAAGTCAGAATCGTAATAATGATGAAAGTATAACAAATGTACTCGATATGATATCAAATTACTCCACTAATGTCTCAACAACAATATCTACAAGCTATGATCCCACCAACAAAGAATTACCCTTTGAATTATTTACATAATCACCCTAATCACCCAAATTCATATTTGATCACTCCTCCCCCAGACGGTTGTAATGATCGCGCTGGTATACTCCCATCTTTAACGCATCTGGATCCAGCCGTGCCGGTGTCATCGGCTACAGTGAACCTTAGCATGCCAACAGGCGTGAGAGTGGAATCTAATAGACCCAGCGTCATCAACATAACGTCACTGTCATCTTCAACAACTCCGCTGACTCATATGAGTACTTCAATACCAGCTTTTCCTACTACCACTCTAACAACCATAATGCAATTCCATAAACTACTGAATAACAAAACAAAGTTTGATTTTAACTTAAGTGCTGCATCTTCTTTAGTAAGTTTAACTGCAGCAACACAGTGGCAGTCTTTCAATACAAAACCAAGCTTTGAGTTTATTACATCGCCAGCAGTATCAACATCATTATTAATAAAATCAAACAAACAATTATCCTCAACTAAACCTCCAGCTAC
This sequence comes from Sarcophaga peregrina, assembly GCA_014635995.1. Lineage (NCBI taxonomy): Eukaryota > Metazoa > Arthropoda > Insecta > Diptera > Sarcophagidae > Sarcophaga > Sarcophaga peregrina. The sequence continues at coordinate 114,047,586 of CM025789.1, forward strand.
TGGTAAATTTGATGATGCTTTTAAACTCAAAGCAGGTTCTTGGACATGTCAAGGTTGTAATTTGACTAATTCAGCCGATGCCTTGAACTGCAAGGCTTGTTATGATCATAAAGATCACAGCGTGCCTAAACCCAACCCCATAGAGAAATTTTATTTTGGACCTTTATACTTTGGTGCTACTCAATCAGATGTTGCAGATTGCAGTAGTGCAAAATCTTTTAAATTCACTACACCTTCTACTACATCCACAACACTGAATGTGTCATTCATACCGAAGGGTGATGAAGTGATGTTCTACCACAGAGCAAGATTGTTCCATATCAAAGATATGACATGGAACGATTGCAGTATTGGGGATATAACAATTCTTAAGGGCACTGATGGTACTTCACGAATTATAATCCGAAGTGATCAGTCTCTGAAAATATGTGCAAATCATATAATTACGCATGAATTGAGAATGAATGTTTCTAAAAGTAAGACTAAAGGCTTCATTTGGACTGCTAACGACTTTCCAGAGGGGTCTTTGCAATTAAAAGATTTCCACGTGTACTTTAAATCAGCAACAAACGCTCATAGTTTCCAAACAGCCTTTATAAACGCACGAAAGGAAGCTAAACGTATACAATCTGCTATGCCAGTCAACAATGAAGAGAAATCCAAAGTAACTTTACCGTCAACGTCTAATACACGAACACACTTTGCATTGACCAAATCAACAGCAACTAATTTGGTGACCAGTACTCGACAACCAAAAAATGAATACAATTTAGAATCTCAAACACAAACAACAACAGCAGCAGCTACTGCATCATCAAATGTTAACTCAGCTAAATCAAAGGCAATACCGGCTACGGCTGCATCGCCTTTTGCTAACTTCACTTTTAAAAATTGGTGTAAGCCATCCGGCACGTCTTCGACATCAACCACGACAATATCGCCTACAGTTGCTTCAGAAACTGGAGCTGCAATCAGTAATACTTTTGTCAGTATCTCTACACAATTTAAAAAAAACTTAAAAAAGATACGAAAAGAAGCTAAAGTAAAACAATCAGCTATACCAGGCAAAAATTTAGAAAAATCCAAAGTAACTTCACCGCGAAAGTTTAAAACAGGAAGACGACAATTGGCCAAGTCAAGAGCATTTAATTTTGTAACTAGTACTTCAGCACCAAGAAATGAAAACAGTTTCGGATCTCAAACACAAAATGTTTTTGGGGAAAGAATTTTTGCCGCAACAACTGCTTCATCATCGACTACAGCATCCACTTCGAAACCTTTATTTAGTGACTTAAATTTCTCCACTAAAATACCATCATCAAACGTTAATTCAGCTAATATAGCTAATTTCACTTTTAGAAATTGGAGTATGCCATCCTGCACATGCTCAACATCAACCACGACAATATCGCCTACAGTTACTTCAGAAACTGGAGCTGTAATCAGTAATACTTTTGTAAGTATCTCTACACAATTTGAAGAAAACTTAAAAAAGATACGAAATGAAGCTAAGGTAAAACAATCAGCTTTGCCAGGCAAAAATTTAGAGAAATCCAAAGTAACTTCAACGCGAAAGTCTAATACAGGAAGACACTCTACACTGGGCAAGTCAAGAGCAATTAATTTTGTAACTAGTAGCCCAGCACCACCAAAAAATGTGTACAGTTTAGGATCTGAAACACAAAAGACTTTTGTGAAGTCAATTTTGCTGCAACTGCTACTGGACCATCGATTACAGCATCCACTTCTTTATCTAGTGACTTAAATTTATCCACTAAAATATCATCATCAAACGTTAATTCAGCCAAACCAACAGCAGTAACAACAGCGGCTCTTGCTGGCTTATTCTCAACTGCAAAAGGATCTACAGACTTTCGTAATTTAACCACAAAATCAAGTTCAAATGCTTCACAATCACTCGATAAAACTGGCGTATCTGGTGGATTCTTATTTGGATCAGCCACAGCAACAACTAGTGCGGGTGGATCTATTTTTGATGGTGCCAAGGACAGTAAATCTACATTTGGTGAAAAACCTGCTATTTTTGAAGGAGCAGCTGCTGTTCTCAACTCTAGTTCAAAAGGCTCTACAAGTTCAGGGGATACAACGAGTATAAAATCTATTTTTGGAGCCAATGGCACTACATCTAGTTCAATATTTGTAGTAAAGCCAGTATTTGGAAGCGCACTTCCGATTTTCGGTTCATCTGGAAATACATCACAAAGTGCTGGCAATGGTACAAGAAGCTCCTTATTTGGTTCGTCAATAAATACATCGGGCTTTAGTAGTTCTATATTTGGCTCAAGTTCTACCAATTTACCCCAATTCGACAGTCTTACAAGGGAATCGAATCCAGTTGGTACAACATTTGCCGACTTGTCTAAAAAATCAACAGCAGCTACGGACTTTAGTAACTTAACCACAAAATCTAACTCAAATGCTTCACAATCGCTCGATAAAACATCAATAACGTTTCGCTGATTTATCGAAAACGGCAACCGCTTCCATTGATTTTGCTAGTTTAGCGAAAAGCCAATACCAACACCAATTTAACGCCAAACTCTAATGAAAAGTCTGGCTTTATAGGTTTAACCAATCAAAATTACTTTTCAAGTTTCGGTAAACCGCTCAATGGATTGGACAGTTTATACAGGAAACTCATCCGCAAGTAAGACAAATGAATCGCAAAAGAGGCATCGACTGGTGGAGGTGAGGGCACTGGGGATAGCAACGATGAAAACTGCAAGTCCTCACTATGTTTCCGTTATTGAATTACCCAATAAAGCTATGTTTGGCACACCAGAAGAGGAATGAGACTAAATTATTTGGCGAAAGAGCCTTTCTATTCCGTTGGGATGCCACTACTGAACAAAATAAAGAGAGCGGTTAGTACTTGTTTTTTGAAATTTGAGTGTAAAATAGTTTTAAAATTTAAAATTTTATTTGTTCCATCATATTATTTACAGGTGTTGGTGAATTGAAAATACTTTTGCATCCAGTTAAACGAAACTATCGTTTGGTTATGCGCTGTGTGCAAATCGATAAACTCGTACTGAATCATTCTATTAACGCTGACTTCCACTTCGACAATATGAGCAATAATCCAAAAGGTTTTGTTTGGGAAAGTCCAAATTATGCTGAATCAAATGAAGGGGAATTGGAAAAATTAGCTGTTCGTTTTTGCAAGCTGGAGATAGCAGAAGCATTCAGTAAGAAACTGAGGGAATGCATTGACAACTGTAAGGAACGGTAAAGAGGAAATTAAATTATTTAATTTCTCTTTATGTCCCATGGTGTATAGATATGTTTATTTTTATAATTATAAGTTGATGTTTAAAATGTATTCTAGTGAGATTGACAGTAGCACAATAGTTACTTCCTTAACAAAACCAATAAACATAGATAAGCATCGCACAGTATAAGATTTAGACATTCTAGGGAAACAGAATGAAATATCTGAGAAAAAAATTATGCTAGACTTATGAATTTTGGTACAAGGTGTTACTAGGCCCATATGTACCATATATGTGTCACAAAAATGGTCGACATTTGACCACTGCCATGCCCACCTCTCATATAACTGCAAAAATGTGCGAGTATTTCTGATATTATTCGCGTTGGAAAATCAAAAGGTGAAAAAGCAGTGAGTATGCACGATAATGTCTAAAATAAATAAAGATGTAGAAGTAAAAATTAATTTCTTTTGTAATATATTTTCAATTTTTAATAATTTTTAAAAAGGAATATTTTTCATATGTACATACCTACTCGTACATATAAATTAAAGTAAGATTAAAATGTTAAAATTCATGGTTTTCTTACTGGTATTTCTGGAAATTTCAATAAATGCAGCACTTCATTTCAATGCTGTTTTTTTTTATACACAGGAGGTCTTCGCAAACTGTTTTTATATATGGATCAGATGTTATTAAAAATCTGTTTATTAAATCTCTATTAGTGTCTGTTCTAAACGTTTTCCGGGTGGAATATTCCCGATAGTTTCGTTGGTGTTTATTTCTGTCTTCTAAGGCCTCCTCCGACAATTGTCCAATGGGAAGGATGTATGCGTCAATAATTTGTTTTGAATGTTGTAAAACTTTATGGACAGCTCACCGGCATACAGTAGCACCAATATTCTATATTTTTCTATATTTTTTCAGTACTCTTGAGAACCCGTAAAATTAATAGAATATCCAGAAGCCATAGACTCTAATAAAATGTTAAAACGCTTTATAAGTTTTACAAAATCTAAAGCGGCTTCTAATGTAAAGAATATTCAATGTAAAGATATTTTTAATGTTCAAAAATCATCAAAATAAGGGCATAAAACGTCCTATCGTCAAAATGATATTTTTGGAGCTCATAATCTGGCTGCTATGGGTCCAGCTCTCCCCTTTCTAACAAGATTTAAATTTTGGAAATCTGGTTTTTGTCAAATAAAATAAGCTTGGAGCGTTCGAGAAATATAAAAAAAAAAAAATATTTTTGAGATCTACTCAACTAAACTCAACAAAAAATTCTATCACATAGTGTAATTATTATTATTTTTATATTTTTTTGTATTAATGGTAATAGTTGCTCGACAACACGCAGCCAGCCACAACAAAGAAGTTTTTTTTTTGAATTGTTAAGAAGATATTGAGCCATTAAAGCCATAAATGTTAGAAATGATTTTAGATTGGCTCATAAGCCATGTTTAATGAAATCATTGGTTATAATCTCACTCCCAACACTTGTTTTTCCTTTAACAAAGTTTATGGAAGGAACGCAAGAAATCGATTTAAATTTAAATTAAAAATTTAAAAATTATTTATGATATGAGTGCATTGGATAAAACTTTTTCAATTCCTATACGTATAAAATTAACACACACAACATAAGTAGTGTGAGAAACTGCGGGCTTCTTGAGGGCGATTGCTGTAGACTGTCTAATGGTGAAGGTATAGCACTGGCAATTTTATAGTCACCTAGCAGCATCTCATTTCCTTGCCGTTCGCATCTTCCCCCTTTCCACCCTTCCTAAAAAACCTGCACAATGCCCTGCATGAGTAGGGGCCGTCCCATGAGTGCTGGTTTCATAAAAAAACCATCATCATCAATATTGAAATAGTTTTAATCTTGAACATTTTGCATGGCCCTTAAAATTAAAAGTCAGATTTTCTTAAGTCTCGCTCCCCAAAAAAAGTGATATTGTCAAAGTTTCAGATCAATCAGTTGGGGGGAAGACGCCCCGTAAGATCGATGAAATGTATGGGAAACCCTTAAATTAGAGTGTCATGAATTCTAACTTCAAAAATAATAATTTAATTGAAAAATGTTGTAAGAAAAGATGTTTCCTGTAAAGTTTAAACATTTTTATATTGACATCATTGTTCTAATTCCCAGCGTTGAGAAAATAAATTGGAAAGAAATAAATAAACTAGTCATATTCAAGATTTTGATAAGCGTACACCTCATTGAAATGTTTTTATATTTTAATTAAAAATATTTTTAAACTAATGTTTATACATGTGCTTACTTTACTTACTTACTTAACTGGCCATTAACAAGAAGTTTAACGGATTTCAGTCTGATTCCTTTCGGATGCCTTGAACTACATCGAAAGTATAGTTAACGGCTGAAATCTGAGACCCAATACGCCGCATATCGCTACTTGTCGATAACATATACTTCGTTCTACCCTCATTTACAATACAAGTAGAAAATTATATTAAATTAAATGTTTAAAGTGTATTAAATAATTTACTCTTTAGGTAACCAGAACACCTTTTGTTTATAATCTTGTACCAGCTTGTAAAATATACCGTTTCTGATGCTCATATTTGCGCTGCGTCATTGATAACATTTGACCCTTAAATGCATATTGATGTAAACATACCACTAACACGGCTACCAAATCGTTATTATGAGCGCAACGCATACTGTTGTAGAATTACTACTATCAGGACAATATTTTTTATTGAGTGCCAGCACCTTTTTTTCTTTTGCGTCTGTCAAATGACATCTTGACATTCAGAAAGCATTGACTGCCGGAAATTTGTAGCAGGTGAAAATTGAAATAGGCGAGGGCCTGTTCATCATGTTCCACCTAATCACATAAGATTAGATAATGTTGGTCATTGGCCCAATAACCCAATGACTGTTCACAGTACATGAATAGCGGAACCTACAGTCTAAAGTCGACTCCGATCGGCCGGATTTACTCCCAGAGTTTTTGCCAGAAATCGACTAAGAAATATTTGCCGAAGAAATATTTTAATTTTTTTGAAGACCAAAGTTCTAATGTAACACAAGGCCACTTAAGTCAAACGGGAACAATTTGTTATTTTGAAGTCTTCAAAATAAAAATAAAATAAAGAGACAAAAACAATTCAAATTCTTTAATATTTATTTCATAAAGTTTTCCTTGTAAGCCATTTAATGTTTTTTGATTTATTTCGTTTTATTCCTTGAATTTATTTTTAAACTTTTTTTTTTTTGGGACCACAACAGAATTTTTTAAAGAGGAGAAAAAATGAAAAGAACAGAAAAACAGCAAAAAAAGGGAAACTTCATCATAAAATTAAAAACAAACAAAACAGCTATCAGAATAAAGGAAAACAAAAAAATACGGAAAGGATAAAGGACCGCTAGTTGGTGCCGCACTTATAGTCCAAAGGACAAACAAAATAAACGAGAAAACAAAGTTGTAAACTGTGGGGAAAGAGTTTTTTTTGTGTTTCTTTAAGGAGAGTAAAATTTAAAAATTTGCTACGAATGAATTTTTGTTTTTGTTTTGATGTTTGTAGCAATAAAATAAACTTGAGTTCAAAACAATAAAAAAAGAGGCCAACATCCCTTTTCCCGTAGAGCAATATGTCCATTTTAATATTTCCTTGATATTGGCGAAGACAATGAATGATTCGAATATCCTTTTGACAGACGTACTGCCTACACATATCCGTCTGTCCGTTTGGCTGTATGTCACTTCGGTGGAAAAAGGATGGCAATTAAATTTTAATTTATCAAACATCTACAAAAATTCAAACTTGACGTTCAAATTGCCTGACTGGTAATTGACACGACGGAAATAATGTAAAAACACATTCATTGACTGATTAAGAAATATGGGAAGAGTTAGCGACACTGGCACTAAGGGACATTATTACAACTTGCCGTTGAACTTGGGTTTAGTTAAAGGTATCTTTAGCTAAAGGGAACTGTAAAGTTACCTTTAATTTATTTTCATTATTACAACTTACAGATCGAATAACGTTATTTAACACTGCTTAATTAAATAAGTTTTTTTTTTTTAAACGCAGTGCCAAAGACGAACTTCTTTTTTTGTCGTGTTTGCTTGCTTTGTCTATATCTGAAGTTGCCATATTGAAAATAATATACAATATGGCAAATTTGAAGATAAAGTTAACTTTAAAAGTTAACCCTTTAGCCTAACACTTACTTCTACCATATTGTCCACTTATAATAATGAAAAAAAAAAATTCCGTCTTTAGTTAAAGGTAAATAGGATAATAACTACCGCAACTTACCAAAACGTTTTTTGGCTGCTCGTATTTCATTGTATTCATCTGACAGTTAAAGTGCTGCTGTTCGTTTTTCTAAATTAATTTCAAATTTTTCCTCTTCTGTTGAAAGTTAAACGACAATTTGTTTACGGTCTTTTCTTTTCGCTTTACTGACTGTATTTTCTGTTTAAAGGATAACATTGTAAAAGAGCCCGAGATAGAAATGAAGAAGAACAAATGTGTGTATGATGGACAATCATACTTACGACTTGCCAGACTACTAAACATCTAGAACGTCTGGTGAATACTAAAAAAAAAAATAAAAATTTTAATATTTGATTTGTAAATCTGTTGGCAAGTATCCACCTGACTCGCATTTGCCTTTGTTTTTTTTTGGTTGAGTTTGCATTTGTTTCAATCAAATTTATTATCCTTTGCACGCTTTATGTTTACTTTTACTTTTCTTCCTCTGGATATAATAAATTGGTAGAATTTCTAAATGAAATTTTTCTTTTTCAGAAATTGAATTGCTTCTTTTCTGGTACCTATGCAAAGAAAACAAATGATGGAAATCATTGTCGGCATTCTTAAGCAACGTCTAATGACTATACTGTCTTGTTTAAATGTCTTCATTTAAAATTACACACAAATTTCTTTAAAATGTTCCATGAATTACTCTTAATTTCTTCCAAGCAAAGCGTGAGTTTTTAGTTGGGAGTAAAGATAACAAGATTTAATAATAGAAATAAACGACAAAAAAAAAAAGAAAAAGAGAAAATTAAAATAAAAAGAAGGATATGGATCAGAGATCAGCAATGAATCGTTTTTTCGCTACTCATAAGGTACTCATGCAATTTTGAGTATGAATGAATCAACAGAATTCAAATTCGACTACTCTGATTCATTCGTACTAGCCACAACATTGATTTATAAGTACAGGTTGCAATGAGTATGAGTATAACGTTGACATCAAACCTACAACATTCGAAATATGTTTGATTCATACGCCTACTCATTCCGATTCATAAATAAAGAAAAATACTTACAAATGATTCCAGTGACTCGAATACTTATTGCTAGAGATGGGTTTACCCAACGCTGGGTATTTACCTATTTATACCTATTTTCATATCCGTGTATTTACCTAATTTCAAGTAACAAGATAAAGTAAATGCCTGGGTATTTACCTCTAAATACCCAATTTACCATTTGTCCCATTACTACTTATTGCTGATCTCTGATATGAATGTGGAGGTTGCGTATGATTGTTAAGATTTAATCAATTCAATATTAAGTATACGATATGACATCCTAAACGAAATTTTTTTATATGTTTACGCAAATCGAGAATGTGAAACTGAGAACGTTCTTCATCAAGAACGTTGTTCATCGAGAATGTTATTCATATGATGTTACGGATATATAAAAAATGCGAGGGACATAGCAAAGCAGTCAGTTATAATTCAGTAAGTCTTTCCCAAAGGTAAGTTGTGTGCGAAGTAAAGTTACCAAAGTATTGTTAGTGTTTGCGCGGCTAAAAAATTTGAACAAATAGCAGTTTCATTGAAACTAAACACATACAGGAACGCTCGGTATAACGAACGATGTCAGGCCCTTCGTTATAGTGAAAAATTTATGAATTGAAAACGTAGCGACGTTCCTATAGAAGCCAATTCGGGCTAAATCATGTTGATAATCAGCGATCTAAACTGCTTGTCTTTGACAGCGACTACACTGCCATCGTTGATACCGTCAACTAGGTGGTTACGTTCCAGGAAAATTCCGCGTTATGATATTCGCGTTTAGAAAACTTAGCTTTCATATAAATTTGATGGTTATGTTCTAGTAAAAACAGAAAAAAAAAAAAAACAATCCAAAAACATAAATATTATTCATTAACTAATTTCATTTTTGTGCTTTCTTTAGTCTTTGTCATATACATCATATTACGTCGAAATAGTGAGCGCTATGATCGTATAACTTCATCAGAAGAAAGTTTATGTAATTTGATAAAAACATTTTGTTGGACGTTCATCCAGTGACTGTGCGATTATGAAATCAGTTATCAGCCTTTGTTTGATCTTTTTTTTTAACTGTTTTTCGATTTCGTAATAAAGCGCTAGTAATAAGACAATTACGCCAATTGCGTTGTAATGGAACTGGTTTTTTTGTTAAATCGCGTTATATCGAAAACGCGTTGTAGAAGTACCGCGTTAGACGAGGGAAAACTGTAATTGAATTCGGTTTTCCAAAATCAATTTCATTTTGTGTTTATTTAAAAGTTAAATCGTTTCCAGTTCTCGGTGTTACAAATAAATTCAAATATACGTTTGTTTATCGGCCTTACACAAAATTGTATTAAGCAATATGAAGCAATTTTGCATGAATATATTTGACAAATATTCTTTCGGATTTCACTTTTGTTATAATCACTGCCAAATTCTCCTTCGGTGTGAAGACAAGTTGCATACGAAGTAAAAAGTCGTGGTTCGAAGATATCCATTGCTAACAGAATAGTTGTGTATGAATAATAGTGAACAAGCAATTGTATCAGTGACACATAAGTAGTGTGAATAATAAAGAGAGTTTATATTTATTTTTACTTAGTTTTCAATTAACGAACTCATATATTTTGTAATTCTCATGGATATAATCGAAAATGATTAGTTTCGAATCACTTTCTCAAAAAGTTTCTCTTTATTTCAACACAGTCTTTTATTTTTCCCTTTAGCAGTTACAAAGTCTAGCTGCGTTCCGTTGCTACAACGGCACGTACTCTTTGTTAATTTTTCAACCAATTCACGAAAGTATGAACTTGGAAGATTACAAAGCATTATGGTCGAAGCTGATGACAATTGATTACCAACAGTTTCTGTCAGTAGAAAATAGTATTTACTTAGATACCATTTGTCTGAATGCCATTCGTTAATAATCCGAATCTAGAATGGAATTCTATTGTATGTATTCGTGTGTGTATATTCTTAATATTGCTTAAGCAACAGTTTGAGAATATCTTTCCATCGGAGATATTGGACAACCTCTTCTGTGACTAATCCCAGTATTACAACATGAAACTTTTCCTGCTCGAGTATCTTTGCTCATTCATACGACATTGAGGATATATTGAGGCATAGACGCCAGAATAGCATCTGTGGCAAAAAAAAAAAAAAATGTTTTTTGGTTTTATATTGAATTGATGTTACTCTTCTAAAACAACAAATAATAATTATAAAAACTTTTATTTCTTGTAGTGTGTAGGTAATTTTGGTTTTTTTTGGTTATCGAAAAAAATTAAGACGAGTGCTAATATTAGTTCGTAAGGTTCGCTGAATATATAAGTTACGTCAGTAAACGGTTGTATATTCTCCCATAAAGACAAAATTAACTACTTTTTACTTTAAAGCAACCAACTCTTAACCATAGAATGTTAAACATCATTGCTAAGGCACAGAAGATTTTTTATGTCAGATATTCCTCCGTCATTCATCGTTAAAAATCACTCCAACGTGTATTTTTTAAAAATTGTAAATGGCACCAAATATCTTTCCTCGTAGTGAATTTGTTGCTCATCAAGAAAAGCAAAAATTGTATGGGCATGACTCAATTCAATACAACCAAATTGTAGAGAGAGAGGTGGAGTTATTTTTAAAAAATATTTTCTCTCACAAGAAGAGAGTTTGTCCTGATAAATGGTCTTCTCCTAATACCGTAGATTTCACCACCCGCAATGTTGTACTTTATTGAACAGCTTTCCAAACACTTCCAAAATTTAGTTGCTTTAACTGTGCTTGTGCACAGGACGTATTTCATTAGTACCGAAACTATAGTTGAGTGAAATTGTCCTCTGCAATTGTCTCCTTTTCTTAAAACCAAAGAGTAGTTATTCGTAACGTATGAAATAAGCTGAAAACAATAATAATAACCGTTAAATTAAAGAAAGCGTAAAAATGTTACACGCATTGCAAGGCAAATGTTTTGAATGTTTAGAATTGCAAAATTACAACCAGAAATAGAGACAATAAATGTTAACAAACAATTATTTCATGAAAAAAATTAAAATTTAGAATAATTTTTCATTTCCTGAATGAATGTCGCTATCACTACTGCCGTTATGCCAAGGTCAACCCTGCTTTTTTGCCTTTAGAGCCCATAAAGTATGAAAATATATCGATGATACCACTTAATACAATTTTGTAGTTTTAATTATTTTTCCATAAATATTACAAAGTGTATGCATTAAATTAAAGGTATTCAAATAGTTTAACTAATAAAATAAAAATATTTGACTAGCTCTGCCAAATTCTTAAAAAAATGTAAAATAAAGGCCTGAAAAAATAATAGGGACACTTAAATTTTTTAATATATTCTTCTATTTTTAATTAAAAATAAAGGGACACTTAGGAAGGTAATTGAAGAGATACCATTATATCCAGAAAAAGTCACTGTTTGATGCGTTCTTTTGTCCGACGGTGGAATTGGGCCTTACTTCTTCGAAAACGATTGTTCCGTCATTTCGGAGCGTTATGGTTATATGATAACCAACTTTTTTTGCCTGCTATTGAAGAATACGACTTGGAGAATATGTGGTTTCAACAAGACGGTGCCACATGCCACACAACTCTAGCGAATATGGCTTTATTGCAAGAGCCATTTTCTCGCCGCGTAATTTCTCGTCATGGCGATATCAACTGGCCTCCAAGATCATGCGATTTGACACCATTAGATTTTTTTTGTTGGAGCACTTAAAAACCAACATTCGTCAAGTTATGGCTGAGAATATGTCAAAAAGTGGTCGAAAATTACCTCAAAAGAATCAATGCTTGGAACCATTAAACATTATATTTTGAACAATATTTTTGTCTCTTTTGCCTTTAAATGTGATTTGCATTTAAAATTTGAATAAGTGTTTCTTTTTATTGTTATTGAAAGGGTATGTCTTGATATATTAATACAGCAGAAGACAAAGGCAAATTCAAAGGTACTCGTATTTCCACTGCTTCCTCATTTTCTTTCACATTCAATGCGAATCGTATCACATCACATGCTTGGACGCAAATATTAAAACGAAATTAACTTTAAATGCTTCACTGATTCCATTTGACACGTTTTTTTAAAACATTCTTTACAAAGCATACTGAACAGTTGATGTGGCCTTTAACTGCGAAAGAGGAGTAATGGCATCCACCACAACTACTTTGAAAATATAAATAATCTGCCAAAAACGATTTTATGCTTCATGGTGCTTTATTGTATTCGTTTTTCCCACTAGTAAAGGTTGGATGGTTGGGTGGATTACTATGAAGTTGGTGGAATAATTTGAGCGTTGAATTTATTAGATAATGCTATTGTAAGTACGTCAGTTTAACATATGCGGGCATATTTATTTTCTTAAGAACTTCTATTAGATAAAACAGTTTCATTTACACTAAAGTAATAAAATATTTATTAATTGGTATGCGATCAGTGCTAGTTAGAAAATAGGAAATAGAAAAATAGGAATTCAAAAAATGATCCTGTGAGCTAAGATACTTGCTTTAGTTAAGCTTCTTGTGTGTTGTTATGATTAGAAATCTGTCTGTATCCGTCATGATATATGTTCCATTATAATATCTAAGGCTGAGATGTTTATATTATAGAATACCTCTCGAAAGATCAGAGTAAATAATGACAATCGTTTGTACTCCCCGCGATAACGCCATTTTCAAAGAAATATAGACAAATGATGCTCCAGCCCAAAAACCTAATTTCCCAAATTCCGCAATTTTGATTGTTCATACATGGGCCTCATAGCAGTGGATGATGTTTCGATTAAAATTAGGAACAGTTGGTAACAAGTCCAAACATTTTTAGTTGCCTTTGGCAGTTTATATTAACTTTTTACGGGTGTAAGCGCCAAGAACTACACAACATTCGTCTAGTTGCGGTCTGAGAAACTGAATTAAACATTTTTGTTTAATTTTGAAACCCATTCTATAAACTCTTATTAATTTTTTTTTTAAAGATGCTGGTTTTAATAACACGGCAGCCACTGTATATATACATACATACTTATAAACATCTATTTATAATAATATTTATAATGTAAAATTGTGTTAAATTTATTTGTCTTCAAAACGCACACAACATAAGTGGTGTGAGAAGCTAAATCGTAATCCTGACTGAAGGGTTGTAATGGCCAATTATGTTATGTATGTATGTTATGTATGTCTTCAAAAAATTCGATACTATCGATATTATTGATAGTTTTAAACCGGGCCGACTATCGATAGTTTTGCAGCTCTTTAAAACAGACTGAATAAATGACAATTAATTTGACAAATGCAGCTTCAATAAGGTGGTCATATCAGTTGTCTAAATTCGAAAGTCTATGTTGGGTGACCGAACTTGAACTTAACCCAATAGTTTAAATTGCGTTTTATTTTTTTCAAAAACATATCTATCACGGTATTTGATTTAGTTGTTTTTTTAAACTGTTACAATAGTTTTTACAAATATGTAATAGTATTTGGCAAATAAAAATTTAAATTTCAATTCCCAAAGATTTTTCTCTCGTTTAAATTTTTTATCGAATGTATTAAAATTAAATTCTATATAAAACTGTGTACTTAAATGTTTCAATACAATTTTGTCTTTACACATATCGCTCCTTTATTGCAACATAGTCATATCTCAAAAAAACTTGAACTTGGCAAAATTCGATTTAAGTTTTCAAGACATAAGTCCTATGATCTAATTGCCGCAAACACTTTTTGATATAACTTCGTTTCAGCTTGGGATATAAAACTGATTTTCAACATGTACAGAAGGTCCAAAATAGCAATTTTGCTTAAGTAACTACAAATTTTTAATTTTTTGAGACATGACTATGTTGCAATAAAGGAGCGATATGTATGTGTGAAAATAAATTTGCCTTCAAGTTTTATCAAAATTATTTAAAATTTTATAAACTTTTTTAATTCAAGACAATTTCCTGAAATTGTGTCAGAGATTTTAATTGAAAAATATACTTTTTTTTTTGGAAATTTCCACACAAACAAACTTTTCTTGTCTATTCTTTTAACATTCTGTTGTTGTTTTATCATCTTTACTTTGTTATGCTTAGTTTGTGTGAGAATTTTTAATTTCATAAAATCGTTGACAGATTTTTATTTTCCTTTTGTTGCACTCTCCATGTTTTTTGTTTCAATTATTTTGTTCAGGATTAAAAACTGCTTGGCATTATTTTCAGCATCTAATTAAAGTTGATTGCTCAGTGGGTTGGTTATTTGTTAAGGAATTGTAGTCTGTAATTTGTACATTAATTTTTACATATGCAACTGTTGTTGAATATGAATTTCCCTTAAAAGTTTTAAACATTTTCCGTTTCCTGCCTTTCTCTCTTTATTGACCATTCACAAAAGCATAGTCCACATTTACGGCTTTCGTAGATATGTATGCCTAGGTAAACATTTTATGTTTGTATTTCTTCTTAATTATCCCAGCTAGTATTTGGATGATTGTTTTTTTAAAAATCACTTTGCTGAGTCTTTTTACAGTAATTTGGGTGATCAAAAACTTATTAGTCAGGGACTTAAAAATGAGCTCGATTTAAAATACAATAACAAATTATATAGCATTCGAAAATAAATCATCCACACGTTTAAATTGTTTGAAAAAATTTAAATTGTTTGAAAATCTAAAACAGATCATACAGGGTTAATTACGTATATTTTGAGCAGGTAGTTGATTAAGAACTGCTTCTCTTCTTTTTACATCCTCTTTGTATAAATTTTCATTTGTATAAAAGATGTCTAAGAAATAAAATAAAATTTTAATAGAAAATTTTTCTTATTTTTTTTTCAATTTGTTTAAAAGGATTTCATCAAATCACCATCATCAAAAGGATTTCAACAATAAAGTAAGATATTGTTAATAAATTTTATTAAAAAAGACAATGTCACATTTCTTTATAACTTATTGTATTTAACAGAATGAATTTAACGTAAAAATCGGCGGCGAGGGATCGCCACAATTACTTAGAGCTACTGTTCGAAAAGTTTATTCGGATGAATTAGCCACATTGTTCTACTGGAAGGAGACCAGCTCTATGCCTAACTAATCTTATTAGATACTATTATTATAAAAATATTATCTTACTGAACTTCTAATTTTAAGAATTATTTTTAATGAAAAAAAAAAAAAATGTCAATAAACTTTGATGTCTGACGTACATACATTCATCAGGAATATACGCTTAATATTCTTTCTTTCTTACTTAGCGTTCATACGAATATGATTTTTGAAATGGCGGCAGTGTTAACGTAAGACTCAGAACACTTGAAAAGAGTAAAATACAATTATAAATACGACTAATAAATGACTCAAATTAAAATCATAAATGACTTAAAATCGAGTTCAAAATAATACGAACATGACTCATAATAAACAATAAAAGGACTCATAAAAGACTCGTATGCGATTGAATGATGATTGATAGATGACTCGAAAAAGAATCATAAATGAAGCGATTCGATAATGATTATAAAACTACTAGAAAAAGGATCGGTAATTACTCCAAAATAATATAGAAAATGACTCCTAAATGATTTTTAAGGAGAGTCGCGGGTAGTCACAAAAGTTTTTTATGATCAGAGCTTGAGTGCATATTCTAGAATCAAAAAAACTCGAATTTAATGAAAAATTTACAAAAATGCTGGCTGGGATACTATGTATGCTAATAATGTATATACTAATAATGATCATAACGACTGTTTTAGATCAAATTCATTATTTAGGAGACAACTGTTTACGTTAGTTAGGAGTGTTTAATAATAATTACCTAATACGCCTAGTAAGCCTTTCGAGAAAACTGGTTTTAGATTTCCTTAAAAGGAATGATTCTTTATATTTACAAAAACTCACTTTATCAATACATTATCGGATTTTCTTGATTACATATTTGTCTAATATGGCTCCCGGTCACGTCTGTAAGCTATGTGGGTCTATCATCAGTTCTATACAATTTGAAAATGATACTATGGTCTTGTTTTTTGCGGATTTTTTATGCGTATTCGAATTAATGCGATTTTAAATGAAAAATTTAGATGTTTTATAAATTTTAGAATCTTAAGATACTTTGTAAACTTTTGAATCATGTTTAAATTAAATTAAGTTTGCACCAGTGATGGGTTGTAATGACCAAAGCTATAGATTCAGAAAGCTGTAGCGATTTACAAGCGGTTTGAAAAGCTTTTTATATTGGAAAAATCTGTTGAACGTACGCTGTTGTTTGAACCTGATACCTAATACTAACAGATCTCTATGCCGAATAGCTTGTGAAAATCAATCGTTCCAGTCTATTTCCAATTGGAAAGGCAATTGATTAGCCTTCCAAAAGTCTGTCCTTACTGGTGATTTAAAGAATCTTTTATTTAAAGGAGCTGCTCCTATTCAGAGGAAACAATTAACTTTCTAAAAATTCATTGATCTAGTCCCCTATATAAGTATGTGTAGACAACCTGATGGGAGTGTAATGATAAAAGTGACTTCGAACTAATTCCGAAACGATGCAAATCATAATTACAGACTTCAGTTTCTTATTTATTTATTATTTTTTTGTTTTTTTTTTTTTTTCTGTAAATAATGAGTAATATTTTATCTACTATATAAAAATAAGTCGGGTTTACCTTCCTGACCTTATAAATGAAGAACGCACGAACCGATTTCCACGGTTTTGCATTCGTTGGAAAGGTCTCAGACTCCGTGAGGTTTATAGCAAAGAAAATTCAGGAAATATTTCAACAGAAAAGCGGGAAAATCTTTTTTCACATACAGCGACATCTCTGATATATAGCATGTACAACAAACCAATAAGAAATCACTTGAAGCACATAACTTCACACAGAAGGATCTTCGGCGAAATAAACAACATCTCTGGCGGTTTGATGATATTGTTGGCAGGCGATTCCCCGTGGAATGCCTGCAGATGAATTGAATGCTTGCCTGAAGGCATCATCTTTATGGAATAACGTAAAAACATTATCGCTAACCACTAATATGAGAGTTCAACTTCAAAATGATCAAAGTGCTGCAGAATTTTTCAAAGAATTGTTAGCTGTTGGAAACGGAAAAGTCCCAGTTGATGCGACATCTGGATTAATTACTCTTACCAGTGACTTTTGCCGATTTGTAGACTCTCAATTAGCTCTTATTGAAAATGTTTTTCCAAACGTTAGTGAGAATTATCAGAATTATGCTTGGTTAAGTCAACGAGCAATTCTTGCCGCAAAGAATAATGATCTACACGCACTGACTTTCACCATTCAATCAAAAATTGCTGGCGATTTGGTGACATACAAATCCGTTGATTCCATAACAAATCTCGATGATATAGTTAATTATCCGATGGAGTTTTTGAACTCTCTGGAGTTACCAGGATTTCTACCACATAACTTGCAACTCAAAGTTGGTACAGTTATTATGATATTGCGTAATTTGAATCCACCGTGACTTTGCAACGGTATTCGACTTTCGGTAAGAAGACATTTGTCAAATTAGATTGAGGCAACCATTATTAACGGAAAGTATGCAGGTGAAAATGTATGTATTCCTCGAATACCAATTATTCCGACTGATCTTCCGTTTGATTTCAAACGATTGCAATTTCCAGTTCGCCATGCGTTCGCAATGACAATTAACAAGTCGCAAGACCAATCGCTTAGTGTATGCAGGATAAATTTAGAAAATCATTGTTTTTTACATGGACAGTTATACGTTACGTGTTCACGAGTTGGGAAACCAACCGCTTTGTTTATGTTAACGTCAAACCAAAAAACAAAAAATGTGGTTTACCAAAGAGCACGGATAATTTGCGGACACGTATAACGCTTCGATTCAGTATTTACTTTGAATTTACTTTCATTTACTTAGAGAAGTTCTACTAAATAACACTTCATTTTTGTAATCGAAATGAATTCATTATTGTTATGAAATGAAATAAAATTTTTCCTTTTCATAAATAAAACAAAAATAAAATTTTTTTTCTTCATCTTTTAATCACCAAACGAAATGTTACATAAAACGAACCCTTTTGGTGGCGAAACGGAGTTCGCCGGGTTTGCTAGTTTATATTTATTTTTGTTTTTATTATTAACATACAAATAAATTTATTATTTATTTATTTTATATTTTATTAAATAAACATACATTTCGTTAAATTGTTTTATAGGATTTTGCTTTGATTTTTTCAATTAAAATTTGAATTTAAGCGGTTTTTCAGAATTTTGAAACGAATCGTTAATTTTTTTTTGGAACGCATCTATCGCATACAATATAATACGTTGTTGAGGTTATTAATTTTACAAAAAATGTCATGATACTGAAATTATAAAGAAGAACATTAATTCTCTGTTAATACTAATTTAATGTCATCATTTTCACTTAGACTGTACAGCACTTATGTTTATATAGATAATCATGTATACATGTGTATACATATGTGTTTGATTTTATATACTTTTTGTACACAAAAGAATTTTGTATTGTTTAGTTGATTTTATTTTTTTTTTATGTTTCTATTGTAGTTGTGTAGGTGTGTGTGTACTAGAAATGTTCACCTTTACAAACCTATAAATATTTATGAAAATAACCCATATTTGACAAAGTGACAAAATAACGTACAGCCATAAACAACCGGATGTATATGAATAATATCTAAAAATGATAAAAGGATGAATGGATGAAAGTGCCGTATTTACAAATAAGAAATTGTACAAATTGTTATCACATACATACATACATCCGTATGTACATATAAATTACCACATCATTGACGTACACGACATAATGATGTATGAGCATTTATTTTTTATTTTGTCTACGTACGTACGTACATCATTTGTTATGTATACCATCTGCAAGCATTACTCATACGTCCGGTATTTCCATTGAAAATGATGCAAAACTGTGCAAATTCTCAGTGATTTTATTTTTATTCGTTTTATTAATTTTATTGGCATGAAATCACATAACGAAAACCACAAAACTTAGTCAGAGTTCTCTGAGGCAATAGGTAATTGTAACATAAATGTTGTGCTAGATTATTGCGTTTTTTTTTGTTGGATTTTTTCAAAAAATATGTTCATACGGTATGAATATATTGCTGTATTGCTGAAATAAATACGTAATAAATAATATTTTGAAGCATATTTGTTATGTTATGTACGATAAATAATTCTGTGATATTTTTGATTTAAAATATAAAAACTTCTGTAGTAATTTATTTTCCTATAAATGTTGATAGCAACATAGTCATATCTTTAAAAATTTAAAATTTGTAGTTACTTAAGCAAAACTGTTCTTTTGGACCTTCTGTACATGTTGAAAAAAAAAATCAATTTTATATCCCAAACTGAACCGAAGTTATAGCCAAAAGTGTTTGCGGCAATTAGATCATAGGACTTATGTCTTGAAAACTTAAATCGAATTTTGCCAAGTCCAAGTTTTTTTAAGATATCACTTGTAAGATATCACTTGTAATAACCACTTGCCGAATTTTTGTAATCAAAACTATCATCAAATGGCCGTAACACTAGCTAATAATAAGCATTTAAAGAAAAAAAAAAAAAAAGACGAGTAAGAGTAAGAGTTTTGTATGGGATGGAGACATATGCATGAAGGAGTAGTGAGAGGCTTACATGCCTCTTGATAGCATTGGAACCCTGCCTATAAAAATAGATGGAAAAGTCACAGAGACTATAGATTACAATAATGACCGTAAAGGAAAAATTACAAAGACGCTCTGTGGTGACCCAGGTAAGAAAAATATCATCAGAATATAGATGTAGTTGATAATAAGGAATACATTGCATGTAAACAGAACATTAAAACGTTGGAAAATTTTTATGGAATGAAATCATGAAACATCAGACATAACTCATATCTAAAAGGTGGATTGAAAGAAGTTAATAAAGTTTCTACAGGATACATACCTTTCTATAGAAAATCTTTTTGATATCACTTTATGGTGAGTTAGCTGCATGAGGCATGAGGCTTTTAACTTTTATAAATGGTTTCCTGCTCTTTAAACTTAAAAGCCTTTGGTTCCATTAGATTACATAATGATTAAAAGGACAGTTTAAGTATAAATTAATTGGGTCCTAATAAATAGCGTTGAAATGAAATTCGGTGGCATGTCATAAGGTCCAGTGTCATAAAGTCCATCGACATTATGATACACTAAAAGTGACCTAACGTCCATGGGCATTATTTTATGCCGATTTTTTCATTTTTCCATTTTTTTCTCTTTATGAAATGGATTAAGGATCATAAATTTTATTTCATATAATTTTATACAAAAGAATAAAAATATATTATCCTACTACCGGAAACAACAGATTTTATTTGTTAAATAAAATGATTTTTTTAGATCGTAATATATTTATTCTGTAACAGTAAGTATTAAAAAATCAAATCCAAAATTTATTTCATTGATTGTTTTTACATTTTAGGAACATTATGTCGCATTAAATTGAGTCATAAAGCCATGGACATTAAGGCACACTAATAAGTGACATAATGCCCATGGGCATTAGGACACTTTGACGATGGACATTTCGACACTTTATAGAGTATTATAACGTCCATAGGCATTATGTCATGGACATGTGTCCATATTGTGCAGTTTTAATCTCTAACAAATATCATTTTACAATCATTTCCAGTTCTGTCGATTAATTCTGGATGACCGAAAGTCTTTAACCAGTGCGGTATTATGGCAGCGAAGATTCTATCATCCTGGGACCAGGCTACAGTAAATGTTCTACTACAAAAGATTGACTGGCAAATCAAATAAATATTAAAAAAAAAAAACTATATATCGCGGTCATATTAAAATTTTTTCGATATTTTTGTTATAAAACCGAACTAAAAAGTGCTATCAGGTATTGTATGGATTAATCTCCTTAGAGTTAAAGATTTTAGCATGACCATGCTTTCCTCCTTTCGTAGACGCAAGCTAAGGACAATGAACAACCCCTTAGATGAGATTTCGGATTACTTTAGTCATCTTTAATCTGCAAATCAATTATTTTTGGACTTTAAGGGAAAGTTTATCAACTGAAGCGTAAAAAATTTGAAATTTTTTCTCAGAAAACCATAAATCATGGATTTACGATAGAAAATGAGCGAAACGATTGGATTCAATAGTCGCCTAAAGTGTTGATAATTATTTCTTTTTTCTTTTTGCTTGCTTTAATCACATTACTTATCATCGTCCTTTTGATTTAGAGAGTCATTTATTAGCAGATTATAATGCTGAGCACATTGCGAATACAATACGACAGGCAGCCAGCCATAACAAATAAAGTTTCTTTCGAATCGATAAGGAGAGATTGAGCCATTAAGGCCATAAATGTTAGAAATCATTTTAGATTGGCTCATAAGCCATGTTTAATGAAATCATTGGCTATAATCTCACTTCCAACACTTGTATTATTTTGTTGTTTCTCTTGTTGTTATTACTTCCACAATGTTTATACTCGTAGAAAGAACACAGGAAAGCGTTTTAAATTATTACTGAAAGAGCAAAAGTAACAAAAAGTTTTTGGGAAATAAACGCACTGAACAGAACTTTCTCAATTCCAATGTGAATGGAAAAAATATTGATGAAATACTTTTGATCTGATCTTAATTTAAAATAGCTGAACACATTCATACATGAATGCCACATATTGGCCATTATAATTCTTTAAATGGGATTACAACATAGCTGCTCATAGCACCCATGTAATGTACATTAATATTACCAATGACTAGATTCTAGTCACTAGAGGTTAGACCTTCAGATTATTCAAATTGGTCATTTCAACCTTTCAGGTGGGATTATTGACTTAGTTTCTCACGCCACTTATGTCGTGTGTGTGTCAATTTTTCACATAAGTGGCGGGACCAATAGTTTAAAGTCGACTCCGAACGACAGATTTGTTCTGAAAAACTTTTCATGGCAATTTTATTTACTCTGAGTTATTGCCATAAATCGGCTGAGAGAAAATCGCCGAAGAAATAATTTTTGAATATCATTTTGATGTCTGGCCTCGTGCTCGAACCCTGGCTTTACGTCTAATAAGCCAACACACTACATACTTGACTACGGCGACTTCATTTTTTAAGCTCAGAGTATTTCCACATCCCTGTACTATGACTATCAATTTGTTCTAGATGGTTTATTTGTAGTTTAATTCCATGTTCTTTTTTTTACTTAATATGGATTGGGATATGCACCAACTACAGGGATATAAGACTTCTCCCTATCGCATATAAGGTTCTTACAGGCGTATTGTGTGAACGATTGAAGCCACTCATCAAAACGCTGATTGAACCTTATCAGTTCGGTTTCAGATCTTCACACTACACCAAATCCTGGCAGAAACCCACGAAAAACAAGTCGACACCCACCATCTTTTTGCCGACTATACGGCAGCCTACGATAGGCGCAATGTCTGAGCTCGATATACCTGTGAAGCTGATAAGGCTATGCAAAATGACGTTGAGCAATTCCTGCAGCTCCATCAAGGTAGGAATGGACCTCTTCGAACCTTTCGATACCATGCTAGGTTTCAGGACAATTAGACCCCTTATCATGCGACCTCTTCAATTTTGTCATGGAATGACGGGAGTGCATCGCAATGACACTATTTTTCAAAAAAGTGTCCAATTGCTTGAGTACGCTGACAAATTCGACATCATAGGAAGCTACTGCTACCTTTAGTGCTTTTGAACGGGGGTATAAGAAGATATGCCTGGCAGTAAATGAGGGCAAAACAAAGTATATGTTATCGACAAGTAGAGACGTGCGGCTTATTCATTCTCAGCTTACGGTCGATAACTATACTTTTGATACAGTCAAAGAATTTTTTTATCTTGGGTCAGCCGTTACCACAAAAAGTGATGCCAGTCTGGAGATCAAGCACAGGATTAATAGGCAATTGAGTAGCAAAGACCTCTCTCGGAAGACAAAACTAATACTCTATAAGACGCTCATTCTATCGGTGCTTCTTTATGGCGCAGATGCATGAACGCTATTAAGAACTGATGCAGCTGCCTTGAGAGTATTCGAGAGAAAAGTTCTACGTAAGATGTTCGGTCCAGTGCGAGTTGGCGATGATTTCAACGACATAGACGTTATACAGCGTATTAATATCCAGGAAAGATATGTTACAGCAGGCCGAAATCCTTTCTGTCGGGTTATTAATGGCCAATTAAGTAAGTAAGTAATCTAAACGAATGCACAATGTTATGAAATTTTTGACCAAGTTATACTTCCCTCTGTAAAATACTTTTGTAATTAACTTTCAATTCAAATGCAATACATTGGTGCATTATTTTTATGACCGTATACATTAACACGATAAATTTCCCATTTCTAGCCTGTTGACTGAGTGCGAAGTAAATCACAACAAAAAATACAACCAAGTTTTATCGCTCCATGCAACTCAATTTATCACCGTATCCGTTAGTGGTGAAAACACCTCTCAACTACATGTAACAACAAGTAAGTGCTGCATACAGCATCCAGATACTGTAATCCGTGTGATTATTTTTTTTCCCTGGAAGTTCATGAATTGAAACTAAAATAAGTTCTTTCTCTCTCTCTCTCTCTCTTTTTCTGTTTGTTTTGTTTTTCATTATTCAAAAGTTTTTCAAGTACTTTTACCTTTTGGTGTGGATTTTAGGCTTATAACCGAAAAACTTTCGTTCCTTCTCATTTAGCTTGTCTGGCGGAAAGTAAAGCAAAGTTTTTGCGATTCATTAACTCTTTGGCAAATACAAGTGCACTTAGTTTATCGCTTAGTTTTCGCATTTTTCCTTTTTTCCTTTAAATCTTCAATTTAATTGAAATTTTTCTTTCATTATATGTGGATTTGCAATACTTAGCAATAAAATGTTCGTTTTTTATGTTTTTATGATTTCTTTTTGGCTTTGAAAGTTAGTCTTTCTTGTGGGACTTTAGAGATTTGAAATAAAATTAAAATATAAAACAATCATCATCACTTAATACAAAATTTAATTAAATTTAGAAAAAGTTTTTCTCTCTTTTTGTATTTGGCAGCATTTCAAAAATTTCAATTTTTGCTCACAATGTCAGAAGAAAATTATTTGAAGTTTTTGCAAAATATCGTCCCTTTGTAAAGTTGATTTTCTTTTTCTTACTGCATATTCGGCAATATAGTGGCTGAAAAAAAATACGTTTTTTAATTTAAAAAAAAAAAAAATAAAAAATGAAAAAATTCACAAGAATTTCTTGACTTCAATTACGACAGGAGAAAAAGTACCACAAGATTGATTTTATGAACTATCTTAAATATTTACTAGCCTATTGAGGTGTATCTTCAAAATATTTCTTGAAATATTTCTAGCAAACACACTGAGAGTAAATAAATCTGTTATGCAAAGTTTTTTCAAAAAATTTGCCGTTCGGTGTTGACCAGAGATCAGCAATGAATCATAAACACTCATGCAATTTTGAGCATGAGTGAATCAACAGAATTGAAATTCATCTACTCTGATTCATTCGTACTCGCAACAACATTTATTAGTATAGGTTACAATGAGTATGAGCTACTTATAACGTTGACATCAAACTCACAACATTCGAAATGTGATTGTTTCATACGCCTACTCATTCTTATTCATAACTTTAGAAAAATACTTAGTAATACTTATTCAAGTCACTCGAATCATTCATTAAAATTTACAACATTTGTTGTTGTTGCATATACAAACAATAAAGAAAGGAAACACAAAGACAACAAGGAAAGCATATACGCAATCTTTTTGTGAGTATGTAGTGTTCGTACGCGAATCATACTTATCTTGTGCTTCGTGTAAATGTTAAGTAGAGAATAGTCGAAGTCAATAACATCATGCGTATTGTTAAGTATGAATATGACGAGTACTTTCAACTTTGAGTATGAGTAGTAAGAGTATCATATTAAAATAAGTATGACTGCCTATAATTATTAGAAATTATAAGTATGACTCGAATTTATTTATCACTTTGAATACTCGTTGTTGATTTCTAGTGTCGACTTTAAATTGTAGACCTCACCACTCACGTATAAAATTAACACACACAACATACTAGTCTGAGACATTAGGTCGTAATCCTGACGGAAGGAAGGAAGTCTCATCAGCCAAATAGTTTTAGAAATTTGTGAAAATTCATTTTCCAAAAACCAGTGGCCGCAATATCATTTAGTTTAAAGTGGGATAAAAATTTTACAGTTTGATGTATAATAAGTTATGGGCAGATGAGTGCCAAATAACTAAAAGTCTACGTGAAAAATTAATATTTAAGAAACGTGTGTTTTGAAAGGGGATTTTATAATGGGCTTAAATTTTTGGCAACTTTTATAATTTAATTTGGTAGAAAACAAATTAAAATTTAATTTTTGTTGCATTTTTGGAGACATCTGCCACAATAACACGAAAAATTTTGTAATTTAAGTTCTTTTGTATTGCCATTAGAAGTTTCTCAAAAATCTGTAGGTCCAGTCACTTATGTATAAAATTAACACACACAATATAAGCGGTGTGAGAAACTAGGTCGATAATCCTGACTGAAGGGTTGTAATGACCAATTATGTATGTATGTTTTTTGTATGATTATACGACCACAATATATGGAATATAAACATAACACCGCTTTCAAATGACGCAAATATTAAAAAAACAACAAAATTTCTTAGATTCATAAAATTTAGAGTGTTGTTATTAAATTTAGTGCAATAAAGCTTAGAAAAAAAATTACGTTTTTTGATTTTTTGGGGAAATCAGTGTGCAATGGTACCAGCCAGTAGTTACTTCACCAAGTCTCTATTTTTCGTTTTTCATTTAAAGAAAAATTTTCCATTTGAAATGTAAAATAGAAACAAAATACCATTTAAAGTTTTATTTTTCCATTTGTTCCGTAAATTAAAGTAAAAAAAATTAAAATGTAATATCCACTTGAGTACATAAAAGTTTTATACAAATGAGAGAGAAAAATAATTTGAAAAGTATGAATGAAAATCTACAAAAAACAGGCGAAAAAGAAAAAGGAAAAGAATCTCAGCAAAACCGCTTTTATTGTTGTTAGAATATCCCATTGTGACTCATTAAACTTTTATGCGACAGTTATTTTTAACCATTCTTTTGCTTTTTCGAGTTTCAATGTCACTTATTGCGGATTGACAAAAAAAAAACACACACAAACACATACGATGCCATTGAGTCTAAAAATATTTAAATACACTCAAATTGAAATGTTAGTTTATGTGAAATAGACAACAAGTATATGCAAATTGCAGCAATTAAATAGAAATGAGTGTTGTCATATGGATAAGGAAGAAAGGTCGCATCAGAACTTCTCACTTAAAGTGTAACTCTCTTTAATAAGTTATCTTGAAAGAATGAGTTTTCCAATTTAGAAGCTCTCCAGAAGTCATTTGAAAGTAAATAAGTCTGCTTGCATTACTACCAGTTATGAAAGGAATAAAGAAGAAATGTTCTTACTATCTAATTTAAGTACTTCATTGGTACACATCATATTTAGACCAGACGAGTATGCTAATAAAACAAGATTCTTCCTTAGTCCAGTGTTTGTCTGCTAAGCAGTCAGTCAAAGGTATTCGTTGAGTAAAGTCATCGGCTTCACAATTACCCAGGTTAATCGCTGTGAACAGGAACTCATTCAGATTTGATCAAGAGAATCTTGACATATTGCAACTAGTTTTAAGTTGAAGGTTGTACACGAAAGAGCTTTGATTGCCGTATGGTTCTAAAAAATGCTTGGAGTTAAAATATCTTTTCTCAGTCCTGTAGTATTATTTATTGTCATTTCCTTGATCTGAAATATGATTTAGTAGTAAGGTTAGATTAGGTTAGGTTACTTGTACTTGTTAACTGTGACAAGTACAGTACCCGGAGGTCGAATTAACCCATTGTACAACGTCCTAGCGGGACCTAAAGTTTGAAATAGGCTCCGAGCGTCAGATTTTTGAGAAGCTTTTCATGGCAGTTTTACTTACTCTCAGAGATTTTCCCAAATATTTGCTGAGAGGAAATCGCCGAAGAAATACTTTTGGTATATCGTTTTGATGTATGGCCTGTGATTCGAACTCGAGCCTTTCGTCTAATAAGTTAACACACTACCTACTAGACCACGGCGACTTCAAATACTAAAATATTTCCTATGGTTAGGGTTTACGGTAGAAATTATATTTGCAAGTTTAAAAGAATAAGTGTAGACTTTAACAGAATATACAGAGCATGCTATGTTGGAGGACATTTCTGGCCTGATGAGAGTTCTAATGTGAAACCCCCTATCATAATTGGATTCAGGCACAAAAATTTCTCTCAGAGTCTAGGCATACTCTGGTTGTAATGGTAGTAATGTGCCTAGAGAGAATTATGTACACAGACGACATTGCCTTAAGTAGTAGTAGTAGGATATTGCGATCAATCGCAACAGATTTTTACTTTATCAAGGGACTTCATATTGCAATTTTAATTGTGTGCAGTCCAGCAGAAAACGACTCCATAAATCAGATTATGTTCACAATTCATTCGCGATTAAATGCTATAATTCTTGGATTTATAGCATCGTGTATAGAAACTTGAAAGTATTTTTTTATAACAGTAATGTTACTAATTTTCAATTAATTTTAAATTAAAAGATGGCCCTGCACAGAATATTGTAATTTGTAATGGTTTTTGAACGGAGTTACTGAGCACTGAGCAATTTTGCCTGTGAGTTCGGTGGAATTTAGTCAGTGCAGGGACTGTGCTTACCCGTGGCATCACAACGGACATCTATGCGTGCTCAAGTGATACCGTTTGTTATCAAAGCTACCACTCCAGCCTACCTACTTAATATGGTCAGACCATTTCAACACAATATGAAATTTGTACATAAGCAGGCAAAATACGATTCATTTTTATACAAAATTTTTTGTGAGTGTATAATAATACGTAAATGTATAATATAATATATACAGAATATATAAAGAAACATAAATACCAATAAACAGTAACTGTAAACTAGTGTTATTAGTAACCGGAAAACAACTGTCGCCATCATAAAATATTATTAAAAATGCGAACATATTCTCACAAGTATTTGTATTGGCCCATGACCTACACATTTTGAAAATTGTTTAGGATAACCTAACAAACGACAGTGCAGACAAATTTTTAGGTAATAATGTGGAGGAAAAAATATAAACATTTTCGAATTTTATTTCAACGTAAAATCAAAGTAAGCTCGGACTTCAGCAATTGCAATAGAATCAGTATCCACTTCGATAAATTTCCACTTACTTTGTGATTGTCAGTAGGTTTTTACCGGAGGTTATATTCGACCAGAGTGTGTTATTCTCTTTGTTTCTGTCTGAGTCCTGTAACAAATGTATGGGCCTATAAAACGAAGCTATCATCTGATCTTGGCTATCATTTTAACCCTAGCAATACTATACTCTTGAAAATAACATCAAAACCATAAAATAGCGTTGAAAATAAAACTTCTCAAATGCTATATAAGGCATCTCTATTATCGATTTATTATTGATTTAATAGGAAAAGTTCTTTGAATCTTTTGATAAACAAATTGCATCGGAATATGAAGTATAACGAATACATTATTGCTGATAAGTCGCTCCATGTCATAAATACTTAAATTTCCTTTCTGAACATCATTCTTAGCCCAACCATGGAGTTTCCCAATGGAGGTTCTTTAAGAGTCCTTTCAACACACCACAATGTGTTCATAGTTCGACTCTCCCTTCAAATATTTCATACACGATGCTGAACTTTTTAAGCCGTCTTGTGCATTCCTTAAGTTCAATTTTATTGAAAGCGATCGGGACAACCTATCGGTGCACCTTTATAAATCCATAAAACAGAAATTTTTAATTTTAAACAATCATTGATTCGATATTTTTCATGTTCACCCAATACTTAAACTCATTTAACACTTCACATATTTTGGCTAATTATTTCGATTGAGTTTCCAAACCAGCCGTCATGGTTAAATTTAATTTAAATTCTAGTGTCATGGACTTATTAAAATTCTTCGATATGAAATACAAACCTTAAAAAATTCATACGAGGCTGTTACATTGTAGAATCTTATGAGTTATAAAAATAAAAAAATATTCCTGAAAGACAGAAATAAAGAGAATGATTTGTGGTATATAAATTCAAGTGTTATGGACAATAGCTGTTGTCGTCAACACAGTACAAGAAAAAATAAGACAAAAAAAAATAAACAAAATTGGTCTAGTCTAGTGGAGCTTTTTAAAATACAGTCAAACCCGGTTATAACGAACTCCGTAGGACCAGAAAAAATAGTTCGTTATAGGCAAAGTTCGTAATAAACGGGGTGAAGTCATAGAAGAAAATATAAAATACAAAGAATATTTTTATTAAAAACCAAAAATATGTGTTAATTCTTTTTACCTATCAGCTGCTTAAAGATGCTGAATTATAATTTAATGCTCTCATATTAAATAAAAGTAAAGACTATTGCCCACTTGAAAGTTATTTCTGAGGGTTCGTTATAAAAAGGCAAAAATGTATGAAATTTAATTATTGCGTCCATTTGAAGTAGTTCTTTTTAACCGAAAATTAGTTATAAACGAGTTCGTAATCAACGAAGTTTTTTGCATGAAAATTATTATTAAAGCGTTGGGACTTGAAAATATGTACGCAATAACCAAGAATTCGTTATAACCGAGTTCATTATAAACGAGTTTTACTGTAAAAATAAACGAAATGGCAAGCTAAAGAAGAGTGTATCTCCAACAGGAAAGGATATGCACTCGAATGTGTACGTTACATGGTTACACACACTCTTGCTTACATACATATATATGTATATACACATGTACAAAAACTAAGTGAAAATATAAATGGTGGTTTAGAAACATTGTCGCTGGGACCACAACGAATATAAACAACCATTTTACAACCGTAAATTACTCACATACATATTAATATCTACAGACACATGCTCACATACATACATTTACTCGTATTCAGAAATTTATATTAGAAAAATATAACAAAAGATTCATGATTTCAAGTAAATAAATTTGCGAATTTTATGAATTTTAAAAGTTTTATGTTTTAAACCACATGCGTACTCGCCTTTAGTTTAGCAAAACTCAGAATATTAGACCGAATTGATAAACTTTATGGTTAAGAGTGCTTACGATTAAAATTAGGTCCACGATATCGTATATCTACACTTTCAAAATCATCTCTTAATTAATTAAATAATTTATTTATTTCTTTAATAGTTTTTAAAACTTTTATGGAAATTGTTGCAAATCAAAAAATAAAATTTTTACTTCGCTTTGGCAGGTGGCTTTAATCTGCATAATTTATTAGAAAGTGATCAGATTTCGCCTGTTGCTGGTAAATGAAACAAAAGGAAGACAAAAAAAAAGTGATTCAAATGGACTCATTTATGAGCATTCAAATATGAATAGTCAGTAGAAAGCTTAAGCTGTTCACAGTACTGGCATTACAGATCTAACGATAGCTTTCATAGTTATTGTTATCGATGTTACTTTAAGTGGGTGGGCCAGTGGCATAAACCATACTCAGAAATAATCTGAATTCAATGTTTTCAAAGAACCATAGAGTTTAGTATTCCCTTTTTTTTCTTTTGTTTGATTTTGTTTTGTTGGTCTTCATCACGAGCTACTTCGCCCCTTCCTGTACGCAATAGAGACCTATATATGAGTTGTATTCCATTCTATTTCGGATACAAGTGATGAAAATATTCATCAAGTTTTAAGAAGCAAAGGCACGTAAGGCAAAGGCAAACGTAAAAGTAAACTTTTCGAATTAAAACACCTGTGAAAATTAAAAGCTCTGTTAATTTAAAATTTGATTTTGTTTGCAATTGTTCATTATAATTAATAATTAATAATAATTAATAATTATTCATAATATTTTATAAACTATTTCACATAAGATTCCCTTTATGTTTACTGTTTTTGATATTGTTGTTGCTGTGTCCATTCCTATTTACTTACTTTTAAACTCAATTTATTAAATTTATTAATCTTCTGCTATTATTTTGTTTTGTTTCATTTCATTATTATTATTTGCAATTTAAATCTGATTACTTTAATTGTGTTTATTATTGTTCAGAGAAATTATTAAATTTATTTTCATTATGATGAAAACAAACTTATGCACAATGATAGTAGCATCCCAGCCAGCATTTTCGCCGATTTTGTGATCATAAAAGATGCTTTTGTCGGGAGAAAAAAGTGACTCCCCACAACGCTTCTTAAAAAGTCATTTCAAGTCAAGTCATGAGTAATTTTCTATATTAGGTTAGAGTAATTTCTGATCCTTTTTCTAATAGTTTTATATTAATTTTCGAAACGCTTTCTGATCATTTATTAGTTTTATTTACCTCGCTTATGATTCTTTTTCGAGTCGTCTGTCCGTCATCGTTTAATCGCATCTAGTCTTTTGTGAGTAAGTCATCATTATGTTTGGGAGTTCTTTTATTGTAATTTATCAGTCAACTTTGTATGCAATTTATGGTTACTAATTTCTGTCATTTCTTAGTCGTAGTATTTCTAATTGTATTTTACATTTACACTGCCTCGATTTTAAAAATCACGTTTGTATGAACTTTAGGTAACAAAAGAAAAAAAGACATCAGACATAGAGTCTATTTAAAAAATAAAGAAAAATTTTCTATTTCAAAAAAATCTACTTAATTTCACAGCCATCTTTTAATAAATAAGAATTTACAGCGAGAAGGTATAAAAAAAGCAATGTTTAATCATCTATATGCACAAAATATGATATGCAAATAGCTGCATAATCTGCGTTTTTAATCTTCAGTACAGGTATTGTTACGAAAGTGGAAATGTTGTTATTAAAATAATAAACAAAAGCTTCAAAAACAAAAATAATGGCATTGTTCACGTGATCAATGAATAAGCAAAAATATAGCAACAAAACAATGGACTTCTTTACATGATCAAAGAATAAACAAAAATATAGCAACATTAGCATAAAAAAAAATATAAGAGATAAAAGATGTAAACAACTAACAACAAAGTGCAGCGTAAAAAATTAAATAATGGATAGACTAATACACCAGGAAGCCGTCATCCTCTTTCGAGAGCATTCATCACACTGTTAATCCAGCGATATAAAAGGCAAGACAAAGCGAGCAATGAAGGAGTTCGAATTAAGTTAGTTGTGTGAGAAGACACGATATTGAGTTATCATTTAGTTAGAATTGTGTGCAGACAAGTTGCGTGCGAAGAAAACAGTTAGTGTTGTTGTAAGCAGAGAAATTTAACCAACAAGCAATTATTGTGAAAGTTATCGCTGTATACGTGGAATAAGTTCAAACAGTGGCACAAAAGTTGTGCAGATCAATAAAGAATTGATTTAAAATTAAACACCAATTTATTTTTATTTTATTTGCAATCTACGAACTCATATTTTTTAACGTTTTTAAAAGGTAAAAACGTCACAGTATGTAGAATATAATAATAAATAACGGAAATAATAGTCAAATTTTAAACGTCTGGATGATTATTTAATTGCTATAAAATTTTTCATTGAATTTTAATTCAAACTCATTTCACTCATTGACGCCAATTGTTTTTAAGTCCTTAAGGCCTCAGTTATGCTACCGTAACGGAATGTAACAGTAACGTAATGTAAAATGTACGGAGCATAAAAAAAATTATAGATCGTTAAAACGTGTCTTATGTTTTTGTGTAAACAAAACAGATAATAAATTAAGACAAACAAATAAAGAAATAAAAATTGCAAAAGCTAAAACACAAAAATTCAGTTATGGATATAGAAGACATGTTTTTGAATTTGAGTTCAAATTATTATTATTTTTTAAACAAATCGAATGTTAATTCCAAATTTTAAAATTTTTGTTTTCCCTCCTTTTATCACTTTCAATACGGCTTTAATTCAGCTGTTAACCAGTGTTATCAATACAGCGTTTCTGGATTCATTACAATGATTTTATATTTACTTAAAGATATTTATTAAAAGTTTCATGTACTGTTTCTGTAAGCCAAACAATTTTACGTTCACACAAACAAAAACACTTAATTTTGTTTGTGTTTGTTGGCTGAGGAGAACAGAAACACAAAATTGAGTGCTTTTAATTGTATTTTCCATATAAATAGACAAGCATGTAAAATCGTTTATCCTACAGAAACAGATCATATATTTCGATCATATATTTTTATATAAAGAAAATTCCATATACAGACAAACATAACAAATTGCGTTTATAATTTAAATTTACAGATTCTTATGTTCCGCTCATGTTACATAACATTTCTATAACCATTCGTATTGCTTTCTACATAAAAAAAAACGATCAGCTGTTTCTTACTGTTGCGGTTACATTCCGTTACGGTAGCATAGCTGGGCCTTTAAAAAAGATTCAGCAAAGGTGATTTTTCCAAAGACAATCTTGCAAATGCTAGCTGAGATATCAGCGATGGTATGCATGTTGAGTGGGGTGTAGTATTTGTTTAAATTTTATTCACATTCACGAACACCATCTTTTTGTTTGCCATACAAATGCCGAGAGTTTATTTCCTATTCATGTGTGTTTGTGTATGTAAATTTCAGTGTTTTTTTCTTTTAGGTTTGTGTTGGTTTTTTTTTATTTTTTATCTTTACTTTTGCATTTTATTTAAATAAAATATTTCTCTCCTCCTCTTTTTCATCTCTATAGCCTACACATGAATTATAGCAATGAGCGAGTGTGAGTCGAACAAAAAAAGGATGGTTAAAATCGGTTCAGTAGTTTAAGAGTTATAGATATCACTTGAAGGGGGAGGGTTAGCACGCCTATTTTAGGTTGGTTTTTGATATCGACTCTACAAATTTACCCGCCAAATTTTATTCGTCTACGATCAATATATATCTAAATATTCAATTTTAACAATTTGCCACGCCCTCTTAACAGTTAGGTATATGAAAAATAGATGTTGTCCGATTCTCTGACCTACACGATATGCGCACAAAATTTCATGAAAATCGGTCGATCCATTTCGGAGAAGTTTAACCACTAACACCGTGATACGAGAATTTTATATATTCGGTATTAAATTAGATTTCAAGTGTTCAAATTTACCTCTGAACTTATTTGTGTTTCATGTATTGTTAGACTATTAGCATTGGGTGTTGCAGGTTCGAATTCCACTAGAAACTTCGACGTGTTGCACTACAAGTTGCTTAGCTCGTAATTAATTAAATATATTTTGTAACTTGAATTGTAATTAATAAATAATCAAAATTAATTATGAGCAGTACTTACATGAAATGTTTCCAAGTTTCCCATGTCAAACACTAAAACGTGTACATGAACTGTTCGCAACCTCAGTGGATGAACCCTCTTCCAATCATTAAAGTTATCAAGTGGAAATCACTTCTTTTTTACTTGATTTTGATGTTGTGTTTCTTATTATTATTTTATTGTAGAATAGAATATAATTTAAAGAAAATGAGAAAAGTTTTAATTGACCAAACATTTAATGCGTATGAATGAATTTTTATTTTCTAGGCTCTTTCTTCTGTGACCGTAATTTAAAAGAAAAAATTATTTTTCCTTTTTGTTTTTATGAAAGAATTTCAAAGGAAATGTAAATCAACGAATCAATGAGGAAAAAAGATTGCGGGTAGGTCATGGGGAGTTAGGAAAATGCCATTTAAATTCATGAACTTCACAGAGTACATTAAAATGGAATAAAAAGAAAATTATTTCACATGCTTAAGGGCGGCAATTTAAATTCCGTAAAGTTTTGTAATAAGTTAAGCGTTTAAAAGGAGACTTTTACAAGCAACTGCTGTAAACTAAACTATGCTCCGTGATGCCAGCTATTGTAATGTATAGATATATATATTATGAAAAGAAGAGTATCGATCATAAAGCGCTGTGGTAATCCTTTTGAGACATGTAAAGGACGAGAAAATTAACGTTTGAGGAAAAATGATTGAGTTGATGTATTGGAAAAATTTAAATTTGCCTTAACATACCACAAAGGACGTTATTGTCAAGCATATCGAATACTTTAAAATTATCAAGAGTCCTTGATCGATATAGCTGAAGCATGGTACTTCCTCGCACATGGCCAACAGAACAGTTGTACAGTAAGAAGAATCTTCTCATTTACAATTACTTAAATATGTACATCGGCTGGTGAAGTAATCACTATTAAACTTCGGAATATGTGTGAATTTGAATTTAGCAAATTTCTAGTTTTATGAATAAACGCTATTGGTTAAAAATTAAGGTACTACTATATATGGCAACTATGTAGAATGAAAGT
Organism: Sarcophaga peregrina; assembly: GCA_014635995.1. Lineage (NCBI taxonomy): Eukaryota > Metazoa > Arthropoda > Insecta > Diptera > Sarcophagidae > Sarcophaga > Sarcophaga peregrina. The sequence continues at coordinate 114,083,458 of CM025789.1, forward strand.
AAAATATGTAAGAATTTGGAATAAAGTTTCTCAGTGTCATCTGCCTTAGATTTACTATCCAAAACGACTATAAAGGACATCTGCCTGATTGGCAAATAAATGAGAACGTATGGAATATCACTGGTTTAAGTAGAAATTTTTATCGATGGCTTAATTATACAATGTTGTTCAGATTTCAATGAATTAGATCAGTCTCAACCTTACTACATATCAGATATCAGCAATGAATCGTTTTTCCACTACTCATTAGCACTCATGCAGTTTTGAGTGAATCAACAGAATTGAAATTCATCTACTCTGATTCATTCGTACTCGCTACAACATTGATTTATAAGTATAAGTAGCAATGAGTATGAGTACAACGTCAACATCAAACTCACAACATAAGAAATATGTTTTATTCATACGCCTACTCATTTTGATTCATAAACTTAGAAAAATACTTATAATACTTATAAGTCGTTCGAGTGGCTCGAATCATTCATCAAAACTTGCAGCCTTTGTTGTTGTTGCATATACGAACAAAGAAGAAAGAAAAACCAATGCCAAAGACAACAAGCAAAGCGTACACACAATCTTCTTGTGAGTATAGTAGTGTTCGTACGTGAGTCGTACTTATTTTGTGGTCCATGTAAATGTTAAGTAGAGACCAGTCGAAGTCAATAACATTATACGTATTGTTAAGTATGAATATGACGAGTACTTTCAACTTTGTGTATGAGTAGTATGAGTATGATATCAAAATAAATATGAATGCGTATAAGTATCTGAAATTATAAGTATGACTCGAACCTACTCATTGTTTTGAATACTTATCGTTGATTTCTGCAACATATATTTTTATTATTTCATTTTTTTTTTTTGAATAGAATGAGTACAGAGAAGCATAGTAAGATGCTTTTGCACTTTAAATCTTTATATTCCTTATAAAGGTCATCAGTTTTAAATTTCTTAATGAATGGATGTATTTTAATTTATGGGTTCACATTCGTATGAAGTGAAGTCGCCGTGATCTAGTAGGTAGTGTGCTGGCTTATTAGACGTAAAGCCTGGGTTCGAGTCCCAGGCCAGACATCAAAATATAATACAAAAAGTATTTTTTCGGCGATTTTCCTCCCATCAGATTTTTGGCAAAGATTCTGAGAGTGAATAAAATTGCCATGAAAAGTTCCTCAAAAATTTGTCGTTTGGAGTCGATTGTAAACTGTAGGTCGCGCCACTTATGTATAAAATTAACACACACAACATAAGTGGTATGAGAAACTAGGTCAATAATCCTGACTAAAAATTAGACAAATTAGACTTTCTGTAAAAATTACAGTTTTAGATGCAATTCACGGAACAAAAGTCCTAATTTAATACACTACTTAAGCTTAGCGCGTACGAGTTCTTATGGTTTAAAAATGAAGAGGATAAACGGGCACATAAAAAAATTGAAGTACTTTGTTTCACGCCTTTTAAGCGATTTATTGTTTATTTTTCAAATCCTGAGTTCATTTTTTTTTAATCAGCATTTTTTAAACAGGAGGAAAACAAAGATTTTTTGGATATAAGGGAAATAGAGAAAACATAAAAATCAAAAAAATCCAAGTTAAGGAAACAGCAGTCAAAGAAAAGAAGGGAATACAGACCGCTTGTTGATATCGCACTTGCTGTCAAATAGGCAAAAAAATAAATAAATGGGAAAACAAATTCAAGTTAAAGTCTGTGGGAAAAGTTTTTTTTTGTTAAAGAGGATTAAATGTGGTCCAATAACAATTTGTTACGAATGAGTTTCATTCATGTTTAATTTCATTCTCTTTTTATTCCCCCATTATTAGTACAGTCAACCCTCCCATAGCGGGGTACTCTCAGAACGCGGTTTCCATATAATGCGGTACTGAAAATGCGACAGCCCCCCTATAACGCGGTACTCTTATAGCGCGGTTTGCGTTCAACTTCATTTCATAAGTTCCTTCTACACATTCTATGAACGAATAGTGTCTAGATATTGAAAGAGGGTTTAATATAAGTTTTATTTTCGACGCAAAAGCTCAGTCGAGATACAGTACCGTGCAAAACAATAGCAGTTGGATTTTCAATTTAAAAAAACAATAAATGAAGATGAACCAAGTGAGAATAAATATTATAAAATAACATTATTTTACAAATCTTCCCTAATTTTATTGGAAACCAGTCTTTTAGTTTAGTTTAGTTTTTTTTTTATCAATTTTGTATTTCTTGGTCTCTATATAACGCGGTGATGTGATTTGTACTAATTCTGTGTTTCTTATAGTGCGGTTTCCATACAACTCAGTAAACAGTTTCCACAGAAAGCGCTACGAATTAGCCTGGTTTGTACGTGAAATGCGACTTTCTTATAGCGTTATAGGAGGGTTGACAATAAAAAAGAGGCAGGCATCACTTTTCTTGCCCAGCAATATGTTCAATTCAGTATTTCTTTGGCAATAGCAAAAACAATGAAAGATGCTTTTGACAGACAGTCTGTCTATAAATACGTCTATCCGTCTGTTCCTTTGTTTATCTGTATGTCACATGGATGTACTATGAAAAAATGATGCCAATAAAACTGTAATTTATCAAAAATATAAACAATAAAAAGAAAAAATTCAAATGGACATTCAAATTGTCTGACTATCAATTGACAGGACCGATTCAGTATGAAAATAACACACACAGTCAGATAAGGAAATGTGAAATGTGTGGCTAGCGACATTGACACCCAATCTGATATATACGTTGATTCATTTATAGTGCGTACAAATATAGAGATAAAAAATCTGATGCTGATAAATAATTAATCCATCAACCAAATTGGTCATGTTTGATTTCTAGGACATGATAATAATTTGAACTAAATGACATTTCAGTTCGATAAGAACTGTTCCTTATTTTATCAGTTAACGAACTATACTACAAAAGAAAATGTAAAAGCGTAAAAGCTGTCAATAAGATAAATTAAAAGATCAAAGGTTCCTTAGTTGGCTAAACTTTTCAATATTGGTTACCTTTTATATCGTGCTGAGGTTAAGTTTAGTCGACTTAATCAAACTAGATATCTTTTTGAAACAAATGCATAATTTTTTTCATCTCAAACAATGTTCAAATACCAATAAAATTCATATTATGACGGCACCATGCCTCCTAAAAGGGTTAAATAAGCGAAAAAGTTATTTGAATCGATTTCATAAAATCCATTTAATATTTTTTGTACTTATTCTAACGTTCAATCATTTCCAAGGCTTAGTGTTAAAATAAAACAATAAAAAAAAAAATAATAAAATAAAAATTTGATTATCAGAAAAAAAATATTTCCTTCACACCGTTGGATTTTTATCGCTAAATAAAAATACGAATATTTATGAGCACCATTTCGGCCTTATATTGATGATGGGATTTGTATTAAATGAAGCAATTTTGGACGATTTTATTTGACAAACATTCCGATGGATTTTCGTTTTCGTTAGAGCTACAACCTAAATCTCCTCCTCCATCTCTCCTTTTACGTTTCAGTTTTCAGACTGACGATACCCATCTTGCGTATCCATGACAAGTTGCTGAGAGATATTGAAACAAAGATTAGAGATGAATCGATTTTATGGTGTTTTTTCTCATCGTCATCCGACGAATTGCTAACAAAGCTAGGCAATAAATAAAAAATGTTTCAACAGCTTGTACGATGATGTGCTGTTGTTAACTGCACTGGCAGTACTGCAAAAGCTGTCATGCTGATGCAAGAATTACGTGCTGATGATAAAAAAAAGAGTTTCAAATACACTTTCTCGTTTCCTGACACAATCTACTCAACTTTCATCCTGTGAAATGAAAGGAAACACAAAATTTTAAAATTTCTTTTCATTGGAAATTCGTTTTCATTTTTTTTTTATTATTTCTTTCAAAGTGGAGAAACTTTTTCATTCACCAACCGCATGTTGCATGTCAACAGCAAGCAAGTTTATCCTTTAAAGTGTCGTTTTAAAGCCAAGAACAGAAAAGAAAAGTAAACGGTAAGGGAAAGTAAAAGATGCAATAAATTCGGAACGATCAGGACCATGTTTTTTTTTTTCGTTTGTTTTTGTTTTCCTTCATCGTACATTTCATATTAAAAAGTTTCATTCTTTAAATTCTTTATTTTTGGTTAAAAGATTTGAAAGGTTTTTTTAAAGTTGCTGAAAGAAAACGAAAATATTGTAAATCACATCCATTTATTACCTGCTCCTTGCTGAAGAATGATGATGACATGATAGTTTCATTTTATATTTAATTTGCATAGAAAATGTATGTCATTAAAGGTTTTTTGAATGTTAAGGCATTTAAAATAGGTTTCAAGTATTCAAAAAAGATTTTCAAAGAAATATTTTTAAAAATTTTTATGAGTCTGATTACATGGTAAGTAAGACTTTAAAAAATTGTGTCACTTTTCCGATCACTTCTCCCTCACTGACTTTTGTAAGATAAAAAATGCAGTTCTGAAAATGTAAGCAAAAGGTCTTCCTGTATGTCTGGAAGGGTTTATAGGCCACTTTTTATGTTGAAATATCAATTGAGTGTTTGCCTCGCCCACATTTAAATGGCAACAGAGAACGCCAGGGGAATTTTATATCCGCAGTTGGTAAATGATTGTATTAAAATGTACCATCTAGACTGCCTGTTTTCATATCCTGCTATTTTATTTACAGGGTTCCAAAAGAATATAATGTAGGTAGATTATATTGCAAAAATAAAGCAGCTGTTGGGACTCAAATATAAGCAATTTTGTGGCATTAAAAACAACAACGAATAACACCTCTAAAACGATGCCGTTGTTCACGCTACTTGAAGGTAAATCGATTCTATTGCAAAGTGATTATAAGACATATTCTTCTACCCACATAATATATTAGTACTGCTGACACGTTTGTTCATATTCCCTTCCTTCGTTCTACAGCTCCATGGCTGTTACTTCATTCGTTCATTGCTTAACTCACTCCAGGACATTCACTCTGTGAACAACACAAAATTTGTTTGTTTTTTATTTCTTGGTGCGCATTGTTCTGTATGGCGTTGAAATTCTTTTGTTTTCTTTTTTATGTAAAACAGAATCTGTTACTGTGAAACAAAGTTTCCAAAGTCATTCCATTGCTCAATTATTCAGTCGTTCAGTTCATTCACTCTCTCTGGCAATGGAAAAAATAAATTTAAAAATGATTGTACTAGATAACATGGCTTTTAAATTTCTATTATTTTGGGTTGTGATGAGAAAGTAATGTCTTAGTATAACATCAAAGGCAGTATTGTGGGGGATATTAAAAAGCGATAGTAATTTAGTTTATTCTTTTATATTCTATTTTAGAAGAACCCAATTACAAACGTTTAAGGTAAAATCAAAAAGTTTTGCCTATCAGCAAATACCTCAGCTTGCTGTGTGCGCACTATTAAAAGGAAAGAGCCAAGTTTTTTAAAGGAAATCTGTATCCAGTATAAACTTTCTTAACTCCGTCCAGTCCTTTTCTATGAGATGAGTTACATATGTCTGGTTTAGTACACACATCCTGTTTGAAAAAACTATTTTTGCCAAATAAAACAATTTGAGGTCGCCGTGGTCTAGTAGGTAGTGTGCTGGCTTATTAGACGTAAAGCCAGGATTCGAGTCCCAGGCCAGACATCAAAAATAAAAAAAAATACAAAAAGTATTTTTTCGCTGATTTCTTCTCTTTCTCTTCTTGTTTCTCAAAAATTTGCCGTTCAGAGTCGACTGTAGGTCCCGCCACTTCTGTATAAAATTAACACACACAACATAAGTGGTGTGAGAAACTGCGGGCTTCTTGGGGACGAATCCTGTAGACTGTCTAATGGTGAAGGTATAGCACTGGCCATTGTATAGTCACCAGCAGCAACTCGTTTCCTTCGGATCTTCCCTTTTTCCACCTTTCCTAAACCTGCACAATGCACTGCATGAGTAGAGGTCATCCCCTGAGTGCAGGTTTAATAAAAAAAAAAAAAACAAGTTTGGAGGGTTCAAGAAATATAAAAAAATATTAATACTCAACAAAACTCATAACCTGCACTATGCCATTAGCCGTATTTCATTTTTTTTTTATTTTGTCGCATAGGGTAATTTTGTCATTTGAGACTTCTTTTTATTATTTTTTTTAGTTAAATGATGTTTATTAAATAAAAATTACCAAATTTCACCGAGTCTATGATTTACATTTCGAAAATAGTAACAATAATTGTTTGTGGCAACTATAATTAAAGAAATTAATTTAAAAACAAAAAATAAAAAGGAAATACATGTAGTCCCCGACTTACGACCATTTTTTTTCCAATTTTTTTTTTTCATAGAAAATACTTAAAGAAGACAAAGAAGAAAGACGTAGTTGCGGGGACATATGAGGAAAATGAAAAAAAAAAACATACATATATACTTCAGTACAAATAATATATTACATTAGCTAAGTCGAAATATTTTAATTGAATAATTATATATCATCCCAATAATTAAATAAAAATTTTTTTTAATATGAAATTGGACTTACAACTGAAGACCAGGAACCTATCTTGGTCTTAATTCTTATGAAAGCTGCATATTTCAAGTAAATACAACAAATTTTATTTTTTTAAATTGTAAACAAAGTCAAATAATTTCTTATTTACTAAACTTTTCTTACAGTGCATTTGCTGCTTGCTTATCAACGTTAGCACATTTTTTTAGGCATCAATGAATTAAACCAAATGGTACTATGATTTGTGTGTAAAAAATATTTTCTCTCTCACAAGAAGAGAGCTATCAAACCACATAGATATGTACTTATGTCAGCGTTGTGTACTCAGTGCTTTTAGCACTGTTTTTAGTGCTTTTTAAAACTTTCGACGCGGAAAATTTTTGAGTTAGTGCCTAGTGCTTTTTTAGTGCTTTTCGTTTCATGTTAGTGACACCAAATCTAAAATTAAAAAAAAGATATAAACTAGACTAAAAATTAGTCTATAAACTATTCTAAAATCTATAGATTAGACTATAGACTAGACTATTTTTTGGTCTAATTTTTAGTCTAGTCTATAGTTAAATGTATATATAAATATCTTATGTATAACTTATGTTTAACTTCGAAAATGTATCAACTCTTTTCCTTAATATTGCTGGATTTAAATAAATAATATTAATTTTGGTTTGTAATATTTTTTTACGGATTATAAAAAATGCTGATAAAATTAAAAAAAAACTATTTAATGTTTTTGTGCTTTTTTGTCAAAATTACGCGTTTTTTTTTTAACGAGTTTGGTGCTTTTTGAAAATTTATAGTTGACAACGCTGACTTATGTGTAAAAAAGTGCGCTCAGACAAATGGTTTCTCTCGATACCATGTATTTCACCACTCGCAATATTACACTTTATTTAACAGTTTTCCAAACACTTCCACAATTACGTTCCTTTTGAACACTTGTGAACTTAACGTATTTCATTAGTAGCGCAACTGCAGTTGAGTGAAATGGTTTTATCTGATTTTCTCTTTTCGGAGAAGCGCAGGATAAAGACAGAATAGTTATTTCTAACGTATGAAAAAACCTAAAAATAGCAATAATTACCCTTAATTTAAACGGAGAAAAAAGTATTGAAAAGCAAAGTTATTGGAAGAAAGGCATAGAGTTTGAAAATTGCTGCCTGAAATAGAGAAACTAAATGTAAACAAACATTTAATTTGTGAAAAAATTGGATTTTTATGTGGCTGACCCCAGTGGGTTAGAACTTTAATTGTAATGATATGTTAGGTTAGATTGGAGAGGTAGCTCTTATATCACAAAGCTCACTTGAGCACGCATAGCGGCCCGTTGTGATGCCTCGGGTGTACGCAATCACTGTACTGACCAAGTTTCACCAAATTCAGGGAAGTCAAAGAAATTGGTCAGCGCAAAGGCTGCACAACTGTAATGTTAAATAATATCCGCTTTAATTTAGAGGACAGAAAATGGGCATTAGTTTATATGCCGCACAAAACAACTCTCATCATATTAATACTGAAAAGCTCATTATACGAGTACTCGTAAGGAGAATATTGTTTCTCCTACACTCTGTTAATCGTGATTTGAATAGGATTGACAGTTGGGCTTCGGAGAATGGACTATGGATTAATCCCTCAAATTTATAATGGTTTCGAGAACCAATGTTTTGTTTGAAATTCCTGCATTGAGTATCAGGGGAAATAAAATTGACTATGTCAAGTCTGCTACCAATCTGGGTATTGTATTTAATGACAGATCGTCGTGGTCAAACCATATAAGTGTTGTTGTTGGCAGAATATACAGTATGCTTCGAAACTTATGGAAGTTCATTGATTCAACTCCTTTTGCAATTTGAATGGAACTTGCTAAAACTTATTTAATTTTTGTGTTTTTGTATGGGTGCGAAAACTTAGTAAACTGCGATAGTAATGACAACCGAAAACTAAACTTGGCATACAACAATATAGGAAGATATATTTAGCGAACCCGATACATAGTATAAAATTTGTTAATCTTCTGAAAAATTAAATTGTTCACCTTATTCTATAAAATTATTAATACGGGACAGTCGGAATATTTATTGGGTGGAATTAAGTTTGCTAGGACATTCCGGGACATGAAGAACATTCAACAGGGGGTACAGGACTCTCCTATCACAGCGTCAGTTTTTTTATACACACCACAAGTCTATGGAATTCTCTACTAAATTACATACAAAAATTACACAATGCAAATGCGTTCAAAAAGAAGTTATTTAAATTGGTTGTTACGCCCTTGGCATGGTTATTTTATCGGTTAAATATTTATTCCTACTTACTCTGATTTTTGAAAAATATTTCTCTTTTATATTTTTAGAATTCTTTATTTTTTTTTTAACTTTTTCAGTTATTTCTATAGTATTGTTGGTTTTCTAAATATTTATTCTTAAATTTAATATTCCTATTAATTTATTTCTTATATTAATTTGCTATTTTTGCTTAATTTCTTATATTTCACAAATAATATTAATTTTTTTGTTTTATATCTTATTGATCCTAAGCAGAGCACTACAACTTATAAAATCAAAATCTTGTTGTGTTAAGTTAATTTTAATAAATAAATAAATAAATAAATAATAAATATTTTTCTACCTTTATCGAAATTATTTGATAGAAATGATAATGAAATGCAGTTAAAACAGGTGATCTTAATATAACTACTGGCTAAATACAAAATTTAATTAATGAGAATGTACAATTAATTATTGCGCTTTTATGCCGGTTACGAAAGGCGATGATAAAGGAAATTTTGTTGTAAAGTATAAACACAATAGACGCAACATTTAGGTACAGCAATTTCGTTTCGAGTATTAAATACTCTTAAAGATGAAAGCAGCTAAGCATTAATGAATTATTCATTTGTTCTATATCAATGATGTTGAACAAAAATCATTTTAATCGTTATATTACATTTCAAAACCTACTAATACTTTCTTTGCCAACCCAAATTACTGTCTTTATCATCACTAATTATCTCATTACGGCAGCATCGTCGCTTGTTGCCTTTAAAATAATCATAGTTTATATCCGCCGATATATTCTATTAATAACTTAAAAATGCAAAATAAAGGCCTGGAAATAATAATAGGGACAATTAAATTATTCAATATATTCTTATATTTTTAATTATTTTTTCATAAATATTACAAAGTGTATAGATTTTATACATTAAATTAAAGCTATTCAAATAGTTTAACTAATGGTATAAAAATATTTGACCAGCTCTGCCAAATTACAAAAAAAAATATAAAATAAAAATAATAGGGACACTTAAAGTTTTCAATATATTCTTATAGTTTTAATTGTTATTCCATAAATATTGCAATGTATTTACATTAAATTAAAGGTATTCATACAGGATAACTAATAAAATAAAAATATTTCACTAGCTTTGCCAAATTCTTAAAAAAATGTGAAATAAAGGCCCGGAAAAAATAATAGGAACACCTAAAGTTTTCAATATATTTTTAATTATTTTTCCATAAATATTGCAATGTATTTACATTAAATTAAAGGTATTCATACAGGATAAAATAAAAATATTTCACTAGCTTTGCCAAATTCTTAAAAAAATGTAAAATAAAGGCCCGGAAAAAATAATAGGAACACTTAAAGTTTTCAATGTATTTTTAGTTATTTTTTTTTTTTTTTTTTTTTTTTTGTTTATTTAACAGACATATTTTATACTTAGACTTAAATAAACAACAGTACTTATAACCTAATAGAGTTTCATACACTGTCCCAAATTGGAGCTCTCTAGTACAATAATTATTATAATATTTATATTTCTACATAAATTACAATTATTTATACAATATTTACATTTGTATGTACATATCTCTTTTTTAATGTAAAGAAAAAATAAGCAAAAAACCTTACTTAAATATATATTTTTAGTTATTTTTCCATTAAATATTGCAATGTATTTACATTAAATTAAAGGTATTCATACAGGATAACTAATAAATAAAATATTTCACTAGCTTTGCCAAATTCTTACAAAAATGTAAATAAAGGCCCGGAAAAAATAATAGGAACACCTAAAGTTTTCAATATATTCTTATATTTTAAATTATTTTTTTCATAAATATTGCAATGTATTTACATTAAATTAAAGGTATTCATACAGGATAACTAATAAAATAAAATATTTCACTAGCTTTGCCAAATTCTTAAAAAATGTAAAATAAAGGCCCGGAAAAAATAATAGGAACACTTAAAGTTTTCAATATATTTATAATTATTTTTCTATAAATATTGCAATGTATTTACATTAAATTAAAGGTATTCATACAGGATAACTAATAAACTAAAAATATTTCACTAGCTTTGCCAAATTGTTAAAAAATGTAAAATAAAGCCCGGAAAAATAATAGGAACACCTAAAGTTTTCAATATATTCTTATATTTTAAATTATTTTTTCATAAATATTGCCAATGTATTTACATTAAATTAAAGGTATTCATACAGGATAACTAATAAAATAAAAATATTTCACTAGCTTTGCCAAATTCTTAAAAAAATGTAAAATAAAGGCCCGGAAAAAATAATAGGAACACTTAAAGTTTTCAATATATTTATAATTATTTTTCTATAAATATTGCAATGTATTTACATTAAATTAAAGGTATTCATACAGGATAACTAATAAAATAAAAATATTTCACTAGCTTTGCCAAATTGTTAAAAAATGTAAAATAAAAGCCCGGAAAAAATAATAGGAACACCTAAAGTTTTCAATATATTCTTATATTTTAAATTATTTTTTCATAAATATTGCAATGTATTTACATTAAATTAAAGGTATTCATACAGGTTAACTAATAAAATAAAAATATTTCACTAGCTTTGCCAAATTCTTAAAAAAATGTAAAATAAAGGCCCGGAAAAAATAATAGGAACACTTAAAGTTTTCAATGTATTTTTAGTTATTTTTTTTTTTTTTTTTTTTTTTGTTTATTTAACAGACATATTTATACTTAGACTTAAATAAACAACAGTACTTATAACCTAATAGAGTTTCATACACTGTTCCAAATTGGAGCTCTCTAGTACAATAATTATTATAATATTTATATTTCTACATAAATTACAATTATTTATACAATATTTACATTTGTAGGTACATATCTCTTATTTAATGTAAAGAAAAAATAAGCAAAAAACCTTACTTAAATATATATTTTTAGTTATTTTTCCATAAATATTGCAATGTATTTACATTAAATTAAAGGTATTCATACAGAATAACTAATAAAATAAAAATATTTCATTAGCTTTACCAAATTCTTAACAAAATGTAAAATAAAAGCCCGGAAAAAATAATAGGAACACCTAAAGTTTTCAATATATTTTTATATTTTAAATTATTTTTTCATAAATATTACAAGGTATTTACATTAAATTAAAAGTATTCATACAGGATAACTAATAAAATAAAAATATTTCACTAGGTTTGCCAAATTCTTAAAAAAATGTAAAATAAAGGCCCGGAAAAAATAATAGGAACACTTAAAGTTTTCAATGTATTTATAATTATTTTTCTATAAATATTGCAATGTATTTACATTAAATTAAAGGTATTCATACAGGATAACTAATAAAATAAAAATATTTCACTAGCTTTGCCAAATTGTTAAAAAAATGTAAAATAAAAGCCCGGAAAAAATAATAGGAACACCTAAAGTTTTCAATATATTCTTATATTTTAAATTATTTTTTCATAAATATTACAATGTATTTACATTAAAATAAAGGTATTCATACAGAATAACTAATAAAATAAAAATATTTCATTAGCTTTGCCAAATTCTTAAAAAAATGTAAAATAAAAGCCCGGAAAAAATAATAGGAAGACCTAAGTTTTCAATATATTCTTATATTTTAAATTATTTTTCCATAAATATTACAATATATTTACATTAAAATAAAGGTATTCATACAGAATAACTAATAAAATAAAAATATTTCATTAGCTTTGCCAAATTCTTAAAAAAATGTAAAATAAAAGCCCGGAAAAAATAATAGGAAGACCTAAAGTTTTCAATATATTCTTATATTTTAAATTATTTTTTCATAAATATTACAATGTATTTACATTAAAATAAAGGTATTCATACAGAATAACTAATAAAATAAAAATATTTCACTAGCTTTGCCAAATTCTTAAAAAAATGTAAAATAAAAGCCCGGAAAAAATAATAGGAACACTTAAAGTTTTCAATGTATTTTTAATTATTTTTCCATAAATATTGCAATGTATTTACATTAAATTAAAGGTATTCATACAGGATAACTAATAAATAAAAATTTTTCACTAGCTTTGCCAAATTCTTAAAAAAATGTAAATAAAAGCCCGGAAAAAATAATAGGAAGACCTAAAGTTTTCAATATATTCTTATATTTTAAATTATTTTTCCATAAATATTGCAATGTATTTACATTAAATTAAAGGTATTCATACAGGTTAACTAATAAAATAAAAATATTTCACTAGCTTTGCCAAATTCTTAAAAAAATGTAAAATAAAAGCCCGGAAAAAATAATAGGAACACTTAAAGTTTTCAATATATTCTTATATTTTTAATTATTTTTCCATAAATATTGCAATGTATTTACATTAAATTAAAGGTATTCATACAGCATAACTAATAAAATATAAATATTTCACTAGCCAAATTCTTAAAAAAATGTAAAATAAAAGCCCGAAAAAAATAATAGGAACACCTAAAGTTTTCAATATATTCTTATATTTTTAATTATTTTTTCATAAATATTGCAATATATTTATATTAAATTAAAGGTATTCAGACAGGTTAACTAATAAAATAAAAATATTTCATTAGCTTTGCCAGGTTCTTAAAAAAATGTAAAATAAAGGCCCGGAAAAAATAATAGGGACACTTAAAGTTTTCAATATATTCTTATATTTTTAATTATTTTTCCATAAATATTGCAATGTATTTACATTTTATACATTAAATTAAAGCTGTGCCTCATACACATAACATTGGAGATGGATTTAAAAAGTAATAATAAAGAGACTGAAAAATTGTTCTCTAAATTCTCTCCACTAAGTTAGTTAGTTGAAGTCGCCGTGGTCTAGTAGGTAGTGTGCTGGCTCATTAGACGAGTCCCAGGCCAGACATCAAAATTAAATACAAAAAGTATTTTTCGGCGATTTCTTCTCAGCAGATATCTGGCAAAAACTCTGAGAGTAAATAACATTGCCATGAAAAGCGCCTCAAAAATTCTGTCGTTTTCTCTCAGCAGAGAGAGAGAGTAAATAAAATTGTCATGAAAAGTTTGTCAAAAATCAGTCGTTCGGAGTCGACTTTAAACTGTAGGTCCCGCCACTTATGTATGTATGTAAAGAGTAATTAAAGTAATTACTATAAGTATAAATTTAATCAGGTAGTAGTCTATTGTTCAGACCAATACATCAAATACTAAAAAGCCCAAAAAATTTCGAATGTGATAAAAGGTAAGGAAATATGTTTGCAAATCAATAAAACCTTTAAAAAAATATGGGATAAAAGCAAATTGAAATATAATCAATTGATATTGAAATTTAATACATAACATTAGAAATATTTAAAGAAATTCGAAACGAACAAACAAATGAGTTATACAGCATTGTATGGGCTTTGCAAATAAGATGGCTCCAGGTGTTTCTGAACCATCACGTCAGGTTTCAAGAAAAAGGGAGTTGAAAACCCTAAAAAGAAAAGCCCATTTTTGAAGAATTGTAGAGCTAAATACTGACGTATTAGAGCCTTTGCTTGTGTCAGAAATTGACAATTGATCTTTGCTCTTTGAAAAAAGCCCAAAGTCAAATTGTTTGCATGCACCCTTAAAATAGAGGGTGGGCTAGAGAAGAAGAAACACACTACGAAGTCTCTTAAAAATTAATCCGATTTACTTGAAAATTGTTACTAAAGGGTTTTTGGGTTCGCTGATTACAGATCTTCATTCAAATTTAAAAAATTCAAAATTTCGGATCCAATATGGCGGTAACAATTTTCAAGTAAATCGAATTATCTCGAACGCCATATTGGATCCGCCATTTTAAATTTTTTTAAATCGAAATGAAGATCTGTATTCAGGTCAGATTCTAGTTCAGCTCGCAAAATGCAATCGGAAACACCTTGAGCCATCTTATTCGCACACAAAAAGTCCAAATATGCATGTTATTAAACTTATGCTGTTTGAAATTTATGACTTCTGACGATCGAAATCACTTGTGATGAAATCGTTTTTGCTTTAAATAAATCTAAAACTAAATAAGGCTCCTGGGAAAGATATACAGTGACAAGGATTCTATGTGAAGCAAACTGTTAAATATGGCAGCGAAATTATAATTGGTTGTGGATGCTTAACATGGTGACATGTTGGCCCTCTATATCTAGTAGATGGTATCATGCGAAAAAAGACCATCTAAAGATTCTGCAAACCCATCTTCCGAATTTTAAGGGCAAATGTGCTTATCCCGAATAAGAAATTGTTTTCCAACAGGATGGTGATCTGAAGCATACGGCAAAAATTGTAAAGATATGGAGTGGGAAACAAAATTTTCAATTGATGGAATGGTCAGCACAAAGTCCCGACTTCGTTTCGATTGAAAATCTTTGGCCATTCGTGAAAATCCGGCTAGGGCAGTACGAAACAGCCCCAACAAACATGGTCAAACTTTGGGAATGGAATCGAATTACGAAAGATTTTATTGAAAATTTGGTAGAAAGCATCTCAAACCGTGTAAATTAAGCGATTTCTAATAAGGGTCTATGGACAAAATATTGAAATTGGGTTAGTTTCTTGAATTTTCTTGAAACGTGCAAAATTGAGTTTATGTGGGTTATTTTCGTTTTTTCATTCAAACTCATTGAATTCATTTCATTAATTATTGTTTTTTACTGCTATTTGTTAAGAATAAAATAAAGAATTAAAATTAATTTTTTTTTTCTGTATTTGCTTGTATGGTTTTGTTTTTGTGGATGGCGAAAGTCAGTATTGTGAACATGCACTCACTTCTGCTCGTCACTATATGTAGTACTATATTTATTTTCTATATTTTTTTCAATTTTATTTATTTTTTTTTTTATTTATTAATTTATTTCAATTTATTTATAATTGATCCAATGATGTAGGAAAGTTTTTAACGACAACACTATAATTAAACTGCATATAATATTTATAATTTTTCCGTAAGCAATCGTCTTTTAAAAGAAAGTAAAGTAACAAAAAAAGTAACGTAACAATAGTGAGCAGCTAATAGAATTGAATTTTAATAAGATGAGATTAATCTTGTTGCTCTGTGTAATAATTTAACATCCAGCTAAATGTTAATCATAGTGTTTACATCGTTGAAATCTTTTTAAAAACAGTCTTAATCAATATAGATTTATTGATTACAACGAATTGCAGTATTTGCGTCATTAAAAAGGTTTACCTGTATTTGTATGCAAATAAATTAATTTCTGTGAAAGGGATAAACAAGCACAATTTCCATTTGCATGCATTTCATTTCACAGGGGATTGTTTTTGGTTTTTCTTTTTTATTAAAATTATTCGTATTTTTATGTATCCATCTTATAAGATTAACTCTCAAAGCTAATTTACATATAAATAGTATTGAACCAGTACAATAGTAATCAGCAACAGCACTGATGCTATTCTAAAGCATCTTATAAAGGGGTGAATGCATGGAGAATACAATACATTTAGTCTTTTTGATTATAAAATTTTAAAATTTAATTTAATTTCAATACTAAAAATGTTTAAAATTTAAAAGCGGTAGTTGAATTTTGTTCATTCCACGGTGCGATAGTGAAAATACACCCGAGTAACTTCATAGTCCATGTTGTTCAGTTAGTTGAGTAGAACTCAAAAACACTTTTTTTTATTTTTCTCAAAAAATTTACTTGAATAAAAACTGTTTTTTCTGACTTTACGAAAAAATTTCTGGATTACTGAAATATTTCTGATTCGATTTTCAAAATTTAAATCTCACATTTTCCGATAAACAATCAAGATCCATTAAAAATTCTGAAAATTTTTGAACCAAAAGTTCATTTGTTGAGATCACATATATAAAAAATATAACATGACTGTTTTATTATTTAAATAATAATTACAATAATTTTTCTCCGATTCGATCAAACGAAATGTGAAGTTCTTCACAAGATAATGCACTTTCATAATGTCATCAATTATTTCAAATTTTTTAAGTAAAATTTGCTACTATGAACGGTCAAATCTGAAAAGATATGAAAAAAATTTGCAACTTTCAAGTTTATGTCATCAAAATTCAAATAATAGCTATTTGTATACCGTTTTAAGGGCCAACCTCTCCCCTTTTCAACAAGATTTAAATTTTGAAAATCGGGTCAAAAATGTTTGATTAATCCAGAAATTCTTCCGTAAATTCAGAAAAAACAGTTTTTGGTCAAATAAATTTTTTGAAAAAAATCAAAAAAAAGTATTTTTGAGTTCTACTCAACTGACTGAACAACATGGACTTTTAAGTTACCTGGGTGGATTTTCACTTCGCATGTAAAGTAAAAAAATAACAGTTTTTATCAAATAAAAAAAGTTTGGAGAGTTCGAGAAATATAAAAAAGAAATATTTTTAAGATCTACTCAAAAAAACTCACAACCTATACTATGCCATTAGCCGGGTGTTTTTATTTTATTTTTTTTTTGGTCGCATAATTTTTGCTTACACTGTACAGTACACGTTTTTACATAGATATCCCACTGGTATAGGTATCATCTCATATATTCTAGTATATAAATAAACATGATATGAATACAAGAGAACATTGAACATCAACATTCAGAAGTAAATGAATATTGTATTGTTTTGTATTGTTGTTTTCGTGTCTGCATTGTAATTGGAGAGGTATGTGTACACAAACGCATTTATATTTATGAATATAACAAAAATTTGACAAAGTGACAAAATAACAAACAGACAATCAGCCATACACACATAAACGACCGTATGTATATGGATTATATGCACACAAAAATAATAAAAGGGATAAATGGATGAATGTATCGTATTTACAATCAGAAATGGTACAAATTGTCATCACATCCATATGTACATGCATAAATACGTATTCACACATAAATCACCGTATCATTGACATACAAGACGTATGTTGTATACTGTATCGTATCATCTGATGGCATTACGCATACGTCCGGTATTTCAATTGTAAATGAAACAAAACTGTATATGTCGCCAGTCATTCTTTTTGCTTTCTTTATTTTTTTGGTTTTACTAGCATAAAAGTACACAAAAAAGCCACAAGGCTTAGACAGAGCTTTATTTGACAATCGGGAATTGTTGTATAAATAGTGTGATAGAATTTTGTTTTTCATTTTTCTTTTTCTTTTGCTGTGAATGTTTTACAGACCCACCATACATATGGATGATATCTGCTGTAATGGTGAAATAAGTACGCAATTAATAAGCATTGTGAAGCATATTTGCTATGATGTGTTAGTGGAGCACAATATGAAGTATTTGTAAGTAACAACACACTACCTAATAGACTATGGCGACTTCACAGACTTCTAAAGTCTTCGGGGAACAAAAGTTGATTGTGGTTAACCATTATGGTGTATGGAATATTTTTTAGAAAATATTCCTACAACAATCCATAACTGTCAATTCAGAAACTATAAGGCCATATGATACTTGAGTTTTGGCCTATAACTGAATAATGTAAAATGGACGACTTGTTGTTCCATATGAGTTAATCCCCATAACTGTATTAGGTGTCAGAAAGAGTAATTTTACATATTTTGACGTCTTCAAATTTTCACCTGAATACTAACCGAAACGTATAAAACAATCGTCCACAACAGACTCAACGAATCGCCTTTTGTTAACAATTTAGAGTTGATCATTTAGATGGTATTGGATTTTGGACATAATCAGAAAAAAAATGAAATGAAATAAAGCAAAAAATGGTAAATTGAAAAACAAAGAAATGTAATAAAAAATGAGGAATGAAAAAATGACTTAGGATGACAGAATGTCCATAGTTTATAGTTTCTTCTGAATATTTATTGCCCAAAAAAAAAAAAATATCGCACTTTTCGATAATTTTAATCCCATTCCGTTAAGAACTGGAGGTTTAATCAAGTAAAATTTTTGTGAATTCTGTGGCTCATGTGGTTAAGGAAAAGTGTTGCCAATGAAAACTTTTCAGTACATAACGTGTAGCAATATTATTACTATAATATTGTTACGAATATGGAAATAATGTTGTTAAAATAATTAACAAAAGCTCCAAAAACAACACAATAGGCTTGATCATGCATAAAATGATAAACAGAAAGCTTCAAAAACAAAACAATGCATTTCTTCACGTGATCAACGAATAAGCAACAACATCGGTATAAAAAAATATAAGAGATAAAAGATGTAAACAACCAATAACAAAGTACAGCGTAAAAAAATAAAATAGCGGATAGACAAATACACAAACAACAACTACTCTGCCTAGACGAATGGAAACAAGATACAACAAAATTGTTATTTACATTTACAAAAAAAGTTTTTTACATTTTTGGATTGTTGCCGAAGGTCGTCATCCTTCTTCGAGAGCATTCATCACAGTAATATAAAAGGCAACACAAAGTGGGTAATGATGGAGTTCGAATTAAATTAGTCGTGTGTGACAATGTCACGTTGGTTGCAGTGAGAATTCAATCAGTTGTGTGTGAAGACACGAGAACGAGCTATAATTCAGTCAGACTTGTGTGCAGAAGTCGCCGTGGTCTAATAGGTAGTGTGTTGGCTTATTAGACGAAGGACCCGAGTTCGAATCCTAGGTCAGACATCAAAACGAAAATATGAAAACACTTTTCCCGCGACCACCTCTCAGCAGATTTCTGGCAAAAACTCTGGGAGTAAAAATTGCCATGAAATGCTTCTCAAAAAATGTGTCGTTCGGAGTCGACTTTAAACTGTAGGTCCTCCCCACTCATGTATAAAATACACAACATAAGTGGAGTAAGAAGCTAGGACGTTGTACAATGAGTCAATTCGACCACATGGTACTGTACTTGTCAGAATTGACAAGTACACGTCCTCTAACCTAAGCTAACTTAAGTTGTGTGTGAAGGAAACAGTTGTTAGTGTTACGCTAGCAGAAATGTTGTGCTTACAAAAAGGTTGTGAGCAAAAAAAGAAGAACTAACAAATGTTGTTGCTTACAAAAAGGTTGTAAGCAGAGAAATATAACGAACAAGCACATATTGTGAAAGTTATCGTTTTAGACGTGATATATGTTCGAATAGCGGCACGAAAGTAGTGCTGACAATAAAGAATTGATTTAAAATTGAACACCAATTTATTTTTATTTTATTTGCAATCTACAAACTCATATTTTTAACGTTTTTAAAAGGTAAAAACGTAATATTGTATTACTGCATTAATATTCCGAAAAATGAAATAAAAAAAAGATGTCACCAGATATTATCGAATGCAAATAATGAAACTCAGAACAATAGTAGTTGAGATCCTGTGTCCTTGTGCTCTGTTCCAAAAGAATTCGAACAATAATCGAAGTTTGTTGTAACAGCTCGAGAATTACCTTCCTTAGAGAAAAACAAGTCATAAATTCATATTTTTTAATGAATTGTTGGCATTACTTTCAATTCTTCTTCGTCTTCTACTATTACCTTAACTTTATCGTTTTCCGAAAACATTCATTGATTTATGAGTGTTGTTGTGAGATATTTTTCTTGCCGGATTTCATTTGATTTATTTCGTTTTGTTTTTATTTAGAAGGTTAGTAGTAGTAATCATCTTAAAATGGATGTAAAACTAGGTCACGTACTTGTACTTAAGCCGTAATGCAGAGTAGAGAAAAAAAGCTTCTCTACAATAAAAGGAACAATAATAGGAATACGAGTATAACAGCTGCCATGGTAAAGAACTTATGATTGTAAAGAACTTATGATTGTAAATCGATTTCAAATTGAAATTAAATTATTTTACAATTCTCCGAATACCAAATATAAGTTTTTTTTTTATTTCTTAAAGTAAAAATTTAATAATATTATGCTTATAAAACTCAAATTCATTCTCAAATTCATTCTTGACGTACATTATTGTATATCAAATTCGATTTTGTCGCCATAGTCTAGTAGGTAGTGTGTTGGCTTATTAGACGTTAAGCCAGGGTTCGCGTCTACGCCAGACATACAAAAAGTATTTTTTCCGCGATTTCTTCTTAGCAGATTTCTGGCAAAAACTATGACACTAAATAAAATTGTCATGAAAAGAGTCTCAAAAATTCTGTCGTTCTGGGTCGACTTTAGACTGTAGCTCTCGCCATGTATGTATAAAATTAACACAGACAACATAAGTAGTGTGAGAAGCTAGGTCAATAATCCGCACTGAAGGGTTGTAATGACCAATTATGTATGTATTATTCGCACAATTCTGTGTACCACTTTTCACAAAAAGTATTTCGTCGTTCGGAGTCGACTTTAAACTGTAGGTGCCGCCACTTATGTGTAAAATTAACACACACGACGTAAGTGGTGTGAGAAACTAGGTCAATTAACCTGACTGAAGGGGTTGCAATAACCAATTATGTATATATGTAAATTCGATTTTGAGATTATGTTCATAGTTCACCGTACCGTGATTTACTTTCTAAGATAGACAAACGAAAGACGCTAACACCAATTTTTTTTAAATTATTTGCGTGGTTTGTGAAATTTAATAAAATTATAACATTTAATGAAAGTTTAGTTGTGTGCTTATAAACGGAATATATTGAATGTTTATTAACTCTGCTGGTATAATAACATAGAATTTCATTTAAATTCAGTTCAATATTTGCATGGACAATTAAATATTCCTCAATACTCTAATATTTAACGGATATCAATCAGTAAAGAATGCAAAAAAAAGTACACTTAATTCTATTTTTACGCGGTAGATACGTTCCGGGAAGAACCGTGTAAAAAGGACATGAAGTACATAGAAGAGAAGAGGATTGGTTCCATATCCTTCAACTTTGTAAAAAAAAAATGGAATAACAAAATAATTCGTAGAAAACAACGGATAAAAACTATTGACTCCAACGGGATTAGCATTTTGAGTTTCCGATTGGATAGCACTACGTTTAATAATAAAATCTATTATTAGTCATTGTGATTTAGTTTTGGACAGCTCTTTGTATAACTCATAGTAACAAGTCACAAAAGATTCCAGATCACGTTGAAATTTTTATAAACTTTTCCCAACCGTGCTATATCAAATGTCACCGTGTAAAAGTGGAAACAGAATCAATTTTTTTTTTCTAAACCGTTTTATTACAAAATCGTGCAAAAAAGACCGTGTAAAAACAGAATTGAGTGTAAATATTTTTTTATTTCGTAAATTTACGATTTCATTATTATGTGGATATTGAAACATCTACTTAAACTATCGTTATTAATGGAATTACATTTCAATAGACTTTTAAAAATTTAACATCACGGCATAGATGGATTGAACTCTTGTCAGTTATAAAGATTGAGTACGTATTCCATTGTACGATCTAGTGTTTTTATTGATTGTTTGAATATGTGAACAATTTAACATAATGCACTATAAAATGAAGTTCATACAAGAACTGAAGCCATACGATCATACGCATCGTGATTTTGAGAATTTTTTTTAATCAAAGTTAAGAAATAACGTCCTTTATCAACATTTTTGGGTGACGTGAAGTAACGTTTTACCGCTAGAATTCTACTCATCTTTAAGAGCGCCACGTTCTTTGTAATTGATGTAATACTTTCGTGGGAGCGTGGTTCTCCTAAAATTAATTTCAAAAATTTTCCTCTTCTATGTGTTCTGAATTGGTATGGCAAGGGTTTGCAATTGAAAGCTACGCCAGCATTGCCAGACGGAATTAAAATTAAAAAAAAAATTATCATATGATACAGATAAATAGATAAATTCTCTTCGTGTAACACTATTTTACTATCTTTTAGGACTTTTTTATTATTAAACAACAACAGCAGACTGATAAAAGCATACAAAAATTAAATTTAAAATTATTTTTAAATCAAAAATTGGATGTACTTTTAAGAGAAAATCTATTAAAATTTTTAATTACATTTGATATTAAATTTTCATTATATGTATATCGGTTCAATAGCGATGACTACACAAACGTACATTATGGAGAACTGAAAATGTTGCTGAAATCTAATACGACGAGTTAAAGTCTTATTCTCATTTAATTATTGTTACTATTGTTCCATTTATATTATCACTAATAACATAGGTTAACAGAATTCTATGGCACGAATGTTTTTCATTAATTTGGAATTACACACAACAATAATTATTTTGATTTGGTATTTATCATGCGTTAAGCTTGACGACACATACATAACGTAATTGGTCAAAACAATCCTTTAGTCAGAATTACGATATAGTTTCCCAAACCACTTATGTTGTATGCGTTAATGTTTATACATGAGTGGTGGAACCTACAGTTTTTTTTTTTAACTCGTACTCGCTACTACATTGATTTATAAGTATAGGTTACAATGAGTATGAATATAACGTTGACATCAAACTCACAACATTCGAAATATGTTGGACTCATACGTCTACACATTCTTATTCATAAATTTAGAAAAATACTTATAATATTTATAAGTGATTCGAGTGGTTCGAATCATTCATCAAATTTTACAGCCTTTGTTGTTGTTGTTGCATATACAAACAAAAAAGAAAGGAAAGGCAAAGACAAAAAGCAAAGCATACACACAATCTTCTTGTAAGTGTTCATACGTGAATCATACTTATTTTGTGCTTCGCGTAAATGTTAAGTAGAGACGAGTCGAAGTCTATGACATCATGCGTATTGTTAAATATGAATACGACGAGTACTTTCAACTTTGAGTATGAGTAGTATGAGCATCATATTAAAATAAGTATGGATGCGCATAAGTATCAAAAATTATAAATATGACTCGAATCTACTCATCGTTTTGAATACTCGTTGCTGATGTCTGATACGCACCAGACTGGTTTAAACAGCAATACTTACTCATGTTTTCTTAAATTTTTAAACGGAAGAGTTTTGCAGGTTTCTTATTCTTAAGCCACTTTATTGCTGAATTTTTGCAACTGACTTGCTCAAGCAACTCTAGTATTTTATTGTTATACGGGATAATATTGTATAAAATAATGAAATTGCTAATTTAGTTAACATTACTAGAAATTTGAATTTAATTTCTAATATTAGGTACTTTTACCTGGAAGCATTTGTTCATATATCCAATTATTTAAAACTTTTATTTTTTTTTTTTTTGTTTGCAAATATTTGAGAAAATTTCATATAAAACAGACTAGATACCTGTAATCATATACCAAAGTAAGTTCTTAATTTGTGCAGACATTCAAATACTCGTAGAACATTATAAACAACATGCTTTATACAGAGAACAGAGAGATTACGTGGAATAACATTTTTGCAATATAGCACATACATATGTAGTACTGGCGCGTATTACAAGCCAAAGCATATGCAAACCAATTTTTATTGATAGGGAATCAGAAAAAAAAGAGGAAAAATGAAAATAAAGTCACGGTGGTAGTGATGTTAATTAGAAGATAATTATAAAGTTAATTTATTTTAAAATATCATTATAAGGTAATATTGCTTAATTGTCATAAAAAATGCTTTGACTGTAGTTTTAGAACGTTTTTTTTTTGTAATAAATTTGAGTTCAAATTCATCCAGGATATGTGTTAATTTTCTTTTTTAATTTGAATTAATTAGGATTAGAAGTCTACTACAAGATCACATTTAACAAACAAATTTTGTTGTCTATGAACGTTTACGTTAGTTGTATTGTACGAAAAATTTCACAAAGTTATTCTCTGCGATCGTTTACTAATTCTATCGCTAAAACGATTATAGCGGTAGTAAAAAATGAGAAGTACTTTGTCCAAACGGAACTCCTAGTTTGATGAAACTGTTTTATTATTTGCACGTATTATTGAATGGTCTGAATAAATGACAACTAATTTGACAGATGCCCGTTATCAACTTTCAAAGTTCAGAATTCCGTATATGAAAGCGCATCATATTTTAGTTTTTAATCGTTAACTTTTTATGGGCATAAAACTCATAGTTCTTGCCTTAAAACTAAAGTGATACAAATTTTTTTTCAAGATCTTCAAAGTTTTGTTGTTGTACTTGTTGATTTGAGGGACGGGAAGCTTTCAGAACGAATTTATAATTAATACAACCTTTACTATCGTAAAATTTGGTTAACAATTAAATTTAAATAAAATATTTAAAGCGAAAAACAAAAAAAAAAAACAAATTCCATCATAAATATCATACTGACATGAGGGTAAAACTAAAAGAGCATCAGAGTTGAAAAAACATTTTTTTATTCATTAATTTCAGGAAAAATTTAACTTGAAGACCTTTCCACTTGGCAGTAAAGATTGTACCCAAAAAAAAAAAAACTTTAAACATTTTATTATCCACTGTGTACATTTTAAGAGTGTAAATAATATTTTGCGTTATGATGTAACAACTACTGCATTTGTGCTAATTTTTTATTTTTTTCACAAATTAAAGACAAAATTAGGAAACCTTTGTAATACCACTTGTTCGACCTATCCTGGAGTATGATGCGATTATATGAGACCCATGTTATGAAATTCATATAAATCGTATTGAATCACTGCACAAGAATTTTTAATCTTCTGTCTGTGTTGTTTTGGTTGGAACTCCTATGATTTATCGTCGCATATTGAGGTTTTTGATGCCTAAAATGGGAATTAATTGTAAAATGAAATTCTTGAGTACCAGATATTTTTTGACATCAGCCAAAAATATACAAAAATTCTGCATCACTATATTAAGAAAATATTTTCTAGCAAGTACCGTTACATTACTAAGTCTTTTAGAAATTTGAGTTTTTTGTTGTTTTTTAATCTTTGGTGAAAAAACTTAATTTTCAGTGTTTTCAAAATTAGTTTTCGATAAGTTCTTAAGTAAAAATATAAAAAAAAAATATGGAACCTTAAAAAACAGGTGATTAAGATTATTTTTGCATTCATTTTTAAGTTTATATAGTTTTGTTATTTTAAAAAATTTTTTTTGTGAAATAGTTTTGAGTTAAGCAAAGTTAAGCAAAAAGAATTTTTTTCTTTAACCTAAGACACATTGTGAAATAATAGTAAAAAAATTTTTGCACTTTCTTGTACCTGATAAAAAAAAAATAAAATGAAAATAGATTTGTGCACCTATATAATTTTTATCTATTAATTAAATGTTTTTAATGAAAAGCAACACAGTGTAGTGGATGTTTGCATTAATTTTGTGGATCAAAAAATAAATTACAGATTCGAGAAGAGTCCAGAGCTAAAACTGGGCTTATCAATGATGGAAATGTCAATGACGGCAACAAAGCTCGTCGTTTTTTCAAAATACCTCTCCTTAATCAGAAAATTTTGTCTGAACATATATTTTGAAGCAGTACATCAGAATCAATCAATAACTCAATTTTTGGTTGTTATGTCCTTATACATTTCAGGGTACGATTTTCATTTATTTTATTATGGATTTATCTTCTTTAAGCGAAATAAACCGTAAAAAAAGTTAAAATAAGCAACAGGAAAGCTTTCCCTATTTCATTCCCATTTTAGGCATCAAAAACCCATCATCATATTCATGCACCGTATCACAATAGATATTCTTTGATTAAATTGCCAAGTTGTTTAGGGTTTAATACGATATACATATTGTTATGAAAGCTCAAAAACATAACAATGCAGTTGTTCACGTGATCAAAGAATAAACAAAAATATTTGTTGCTACAACTTCAGTCTAAAAAATATTAGAAATAAAAGATGAAAACAACCAACAACAAAGTGTAGCGTAAAAAAAATAATAAAATAGCGGATAGACAGATGCACAAACAATAACTACTCTGCCTGGACAAATGTAAACAAGATACACAAATAAAAATGGAAACAAGTTGTTTACATTTTTAGATTGCTTCCCGAAGGCCATCATCAGCCCTAATAATCTAGCGATATAAAAGGCAAGTCCAAACGAGCAATGATAGAGTTCAAATTAAGATAGCCGTGTGAGACGACGTCACGTTGGTTAGAGTTTGAATTAAATCGTATGTGCGGACGTCACGTCGTATTCAATGAGAATTAAAGCAATTGTGTGCGAATTATAATACAGTCAGACTTGTGTGTAGACAAGTTGCGTAAAGTAAACAGGTTGTGAACAAAGAAGAATAACTAACAAGTGTTGTTGCTTACAAAAAGGTTGTAAGCAAAGAAATATAACAAACAAACACATATTGTGAAAGTTATCGTTGTATACATGGAATAAGTTCGAACAGTGGCACAAAAGCTGTGCAGATCACATTAAACACATACTTATTTATATTTTATTTTTAATCTATGAACTCATATTTTTAACAGTTTTAAACGGCATTAACAATGAAAGTGCTTCGCCTTATTCTAAAGATTAAAATTTTTATTTGTTTTGTTGCCTTTTTAAAATTTAGGTCTTAACTTTAAATCACATTCAATGTAATTTTGTTCTTTAAAAATTTGTTAATACATCCTCGTGAAAAGACTTTAAAGTTACTCAGCGTCAGCAGAAATGGTCCAAAAAGTTTTTCACGTACAAAAAAAAAAAAAAAAAAAATATAAGAGAACAATAACACACACATACACACCGATGGCCAATGGTAATAACTGTGAATAATTCGGAATATGTGAAGTTGTAGTCACTAATTTACAATTCATAACAAGTCCTCCAGACAAGGTTCATGTCTCGCAAACAATTCTGCCTGTTCTACGAAAGTCTGTCTGTTGTGTTGTTTACGTATTGTTGTGCTGAAGGATTATTTGTATGCGTCTATGACCATCATGTCGTGTATTTCCATTTAAAAATATAAAATATTCGTCATTCTAAAAACTGTAGAAGGGCCTGTATGCCATATCTACGTTATAGACACATACTTACATACTCAATTCTATGGAGTTTTGAAGGGAGACGCATAAGCTATTTGTGGAAAAGGAAATCATTTTGAATTAAAATGTAATTTCTATGGATAAACAGTGTGAAAAACGTGACCCAATATCGTTTTTTTTTCTTGTTATTTGCCTTTTGTTTTATATTTGTTTTTTGCTTCCATTTCCTTTCGTTGACAACTTTAAGATTTAAATGAACAACATCATCATTATTTGATTTTGTTGTAAAACAATTGTTGGATAGTATTCAACACAACAATTGCTCCATCCGACTGCCTCTCAGATGAAAATATCAATTGAAATAAAAGTATTTCTAGGAGTAAGTTTTTCGAATATTCAATAAAAAAAAATTTCAGTTAACAGTTCACTTTTAAATCTCAGAGATAAAGAAAAGCTTCTTCAGTGCTTCATATCGAAACAAGATTTAAATAATGATGCAGGCTTCTGTCTGTTATGCAAAACAATATTCTTAAATATTATTTTGGGGAGTGGATTGCGTACATTAATGGACAAGTAGCAATTAGTTTCAAACATAGCAAAAATTCTAAGATGAACATTGGTTAGGTTAGCGAATGCAGACGTCAATAATGGGCATCTGAATGAAGTCAGCCAATTGCTGTCGCTTCGGCATCTTTGACGATATGCCTTCGATGGCGGTGGTTATACACATCTTTAGTTTTATTTCCTGGGACGTAAACGAATTTGGGTCACGCTCATTTAACTTTTTGAAAAACCGAAGGCTTAGCGGAACCTTCCGTCGTCGGTGCATAAACATCGTCAGGCTTTGTAGGCGTTTTCTTGGACTGAGAGAGAAGTTTCAAGTCCTCTACGTCAGTCAAGTAGAGACTCAATCCCACCAGCTCTGACGTCTGTACCGAGATTTTAACTCTACTCTGTGTCCGATGAGCCCCCACAGTAAATCGTCGACTACATAAACCTGTGGGTATCCGAATTAACATTTCGGTCAAATTCTTAACGATTTTACGCTAGATTTTTGAAGAATTGTTCATTTCGGATATAATCCATCAAGTAAAGCCGTGGTGGCCAATTGAACGAAAATTCCACACACACTGTGTGTCCAAACCCAGCTAATTTTGAATAGGGGATAATCAAACATTTTTACCAATTGTACTGATCCCTGAATTTTATCTTCTTTTATTTATTCATTCATCATACGTACTGCAATTATAAATTGTATTCTAATTACAAGTATTCTAGGTTTATTGCAACAAAACAAATCTTGTTTGGAAATTAAACTAATATTCCTAATTAGCCTATCACTTCACCCTGATCGTTCATCGATTTCGATAAAAATCATTAGGACAAGGATTTAAAACCTATTCTAATGCTGTTGACGATTGTAAAATAATTTTACTTCACTAAAAATAGAAAGAGTACATGAAATTAATCGAGCTCTAAAAATCTAAATAAAAACATTAGGACAAGGATTTAAAAATCTAATCTGATGCTGATATCATGAATTGTAAATTCCATTATAACTATTAGAAAGACGAGTTTTGTCGATAAGTTCTGGGTTACATTATATTCTTAGCCTAAAAACTACAAGTGCGGTATTATGACATTTAAGATATTCAGTGCTCTTCTCTTCTTCTGCGTCATTAAAGCTTCTATAAAGGTACTTGTAGGGCATTCTACGTAGGTACTCATATAATCAATGGACCATGTTTATCTCTTTAATATATTATCTTCCATTTGTGAATGAGTGAAATCTGTGTAAAGTATTTTATGAGCCGTGATGGGAGAATTGTCAATCCCTGGCCAAAATGCGAACCAATATTCGTGATCAGAAACGCTTGGTTTTCGGGCAGTTACTAAGTCATAAGCTTAACGAGAAAAGCTTAATAAATTTAATCAACACAAATCAAAAACTATAAATTAAAAGTGTTTAAGAGATCATCTAAGATCGAATTAATTTGAAAACAATCCATATCCCATCTGGGTGTATGATCCGTCTGTTGTATTCAGCGGTTGAATATTTTTATTAGAAAACAAAAGAGGTTTCCGGTATCGCACGTGCAACTTAAATCCTGAATTAATTGTAACTAAAGTTTTGGATTCTGACCATGTTTTCTATTTTCTTGTTGTTTAATATCACTATCAATTAATAACCAATAGAGGGTAACAGCTGATAAATAATTCTTTTTGAAAATTTCTCAATTAAAGCGTGAAAAGTTTGAAACATTTTCTCACGCATTCATAACTCATTGGTTTACAATAGAAAAATAGCGAAACGATTGAATTCAATAGCGAAGCCAATATTGTTTATAATTGTTTTTATTTTCATTTTTGCTTTTATTAGTAGTAGTTGTTGTTCGTTTACTTTTTTTTTCATTTTTATTTATCATCGTCCTTTTGATTTAGAGAGTCATTTATTAGCAGATTATAATGCTAAGCACATTGCTAATACAATACGACAGGCAGTCAGCCACAACAAAAAAAAGTTTCTTTCGAATTGTTAAGAAGATATTGAGCCATTAAAGCCATAAATGTTAGAAAACATTTTCGATTGGCTCATAAACCATGTTT
This sequence comes from Sarcophaga peregrina, assembly GCA_014635995.1. Taxonomy (NCBI): domain Eukaryota; kingdom Metazoa; phylum Arthropoda; class Insecta; order Diptera; family Sarcophagidae; genus Sarcophaga; species Sarcophaga peregrina. The sequence continues at coordinate 114,113,579 of CM025789.1, forward strand.
AATGAAATCATTGGCAATAATCTCACTCCGAACACTTGTATCATTTTGCTGTTGTCTAAGTTGTTATTCGTTTAACAAAGTTTGTAGAAGTGCCAACCCAGCGATTTAAATTACTACTGAAAGAGCAAAAGTAATAAAAATTATTTTGAAAATGACTGCACTGGCAAAAACTTTATCGTTTGTTTTATCAAAAATTAATAGGAAAAATAATGAAACAGTTTTAACCTGAACTGAATTTAATATTGCTATACACATGTTAACCAGTAGGATGCTTTAAATGGTATTACAACATGGCTGCTCCTACCATCCATGTAGTGCGCTTTAATATTATGCATGGGTAGCGGTTAGACCTTGACTTTAAAGTCATATCTTAATGACTGATTTTGCGTAGTTTCTGTTCAAAGCAATGCGCGAATATAGGCCATTTACCTCATAAGTTTTACGTTTTACTAATAAATCCGGGTATAAGTACAGTAATTTCCCGCGTAGTAGCACTGGATCTTGATTTTTGCTTTTTAATATGTATTGAAATTATTTTGGTATATGTACCCCGCTTTTAGAATTCTCCGCTTATAAACCAGATAGAGGTATTTCATAATTAAAATTTACTTTTAAAACATTCGTTTGTATTAGTACAGTCAGACCCCGCTTAACGACGGGGGATACGTTCCAATAAGTTGCTGCTTTATACGAAACATCGTTAAACGAGGGAGCTTAAGCCGTACATATGTAAATACATTGCAATTTCAGAAATTACAGTTGGAATCTTTATTCAGGACAGGGTATACGTCTCTATAAAGTGCAGTATTAATACAATGCGCGATTTGGGGGAATCTCAATACTACCGCATAATACTGAAACAGCGTTAAGCAGGGACTTACTGTATGCACCAATTTTGTCATAAATATCTTTTCAAAATTGATCCTTTTCTTTAGCTCATGCGATTAAATCCTTAATCAACAACTCTTGTGCCATTGGAAGACAATATTCACTATTGCCGCCATACAACAGACTTATTGGAAAAAGTTGTAAAACTTTGAACTGTGCAATGCAATTCCATAGAATGCTCCTTATGGTCATCTTCTCTTCCAGGCAGTGGCTATGCTCTATCCAATGTAATCAACTGTGGCAATGCAATCTCACATAATTGATTCCTTATAGAAACCCCACAATCCACCAAAGTGCATCACACGTAATTTATGAAATTCTCCTGCCACTTATTGGCATTGTGCAGGTCTCGGGCGATTCAACGACCTGACTCTCTGTTAAATTAAATTAATTAAAATCTGCTATGGAGCCATCGCCTTCAGCAATTTCTTCTTAGTGATCCCAAAGTGACACGGGTGCCGACAAATAGAATGTCTGAATGACATGCAGCTGTTTGGTCTCAGCAATTGCTTCTCTTCGATATAAGAATTCTCCGCTTATAACCACAGTATTGGTGATAAATTCTGAAAGTGCTAATACATACATAATTGGCCATTACGACCTAGCTTCTCACACCGCTTATGTTGTGTTCGTTAATTTTATACATGAGTGGCGGGACCTACAGTTTAAAGTCGACTCCGAACGACAGATTTTTTAGACGCTTTTCATGGCAATTTTTACTCTCAGAGTCTTTGCCAGGAATCTGCTGAGAGGAAGTCGCCGAAGAAATATTTTTTCGTTTTGATGTCTGACCTGGGATACGAACCCGGGCCTTTTGTCTAATAAGCCAACACACTACCCACTAGACCACGGCGACTTTTAAAAAGTGCTTATATGTATCTGCGGAATATTGTATTAGATTATAATCTGCAAGTCTTTTCCGCAAACTTTATATCAAACGTTGGCGTGTTTGTACTGAAATGTTGTGCCAGCTTGTGGCACCAGCTGAAACAATTTATCTTTATTTCGAGGGTTTTGTCCTTAAGTTATCTTTTGACAATTATTTGAAAGCCTAGAGGCAGAATAACCGCTCCAGCAGAAGACAGAATTAAGTGAAGGGTCAGCCTTTCTTGCCTTCTCGTGTAATAAAGGCTGAAATTGGGCAATTTTAACGACAGAAATATCCCCAAGGGCATTTACAGGAGCCGAGAATTTGACGATGCATTGCGCAGAAAAAATTGCATGTCTCAATAAAAAAAATATTAAAAATCGGTTACTGTTTGGAATGGAAATCCGTAAAAAAGATTCGCGTTTTTGGACCATAGTTCTCTGGCGTGACGAATCCAAGTTTAATTTGTTCCAATCTGATGGAAAAACTTGTGTAAGACGTCCTCCAAGCAAAGGTACACAGGTACACAATTTAAAATGAGTTACAAAGTTTTGAAAATATATTAGTAAACATACATGTTGCTAAGTCGTTTCTAATTATAAGGCCACCACTGTATGTAAAGAAATTATTGCTTTCAAAAATATTTACAAAATATAGAAAAACTAAGTAGTTGATCAAGTTGAAAGACAAACATTAAGATTTGTTAGGTATGTATTAGAAAAGGAAGCTGAATTTATTGTATGTAAATTGACACTCATTATTATACGACGATAAACTTCTGTGTTAATAGAACGATAGGAAATGTTCTATGTAAAGTTAGGTATTGTTACGGCCACTTGTGCGCAACATCATGCAGAATTTAATTACGTCTACAACTATTTAATTAAAAATATTTTTAATAATGAAAGCCTAGTTTAAGTACTAATCTGTAATGCTTTAATTCTATAGCAGCTATGTGTGGCAATCGTAGAATTATAGCACAAAATTTTTAATTTAACGTTATTGGCAAGTGCCGGGGGAAGTCTAGAAACTTCTAATCAACTGTTCCGTTTTTTTTTTCATCACACAACCGCGCTTGAATAATAAATTTTTAATCTTTTAATTCCTATAACCCATCTTCTAATTATTAACAATTTATTTTGTTTGCCTTTACTGCTCCATGCCATTTCAATGGGGAACAACGACAAGTTGCAACCACATTGCATTTGTTTTTTTCATTTCATTTCATTTAATTCCTGGTATTACAATATAATTAGTTTTATCCACTTTCTACTCTTCCTTATCATACTTATCTCTTTCATATTGTATATAACTAAGTGTGTATATAAGTATGTGTTATAGTATATATGTATGTATGTATGTATGTACTATAAAGAGTGTATTTTTATTAAGACAACAAAGTTAAAAAGTCGATTGTTGTCTTAATAGGATAAAACAGAGCAGAATTTGTATCATATTTCAACTGAATTCACTCTTCATTGTTTTCAATTAAAAGAAAGAAAAATTCTCATCTTTTCTAAACGGAGAAGCAAATGAATTCCTGATTACTTTGCTGTGCCATAGAATTCATTTTTGAAAACTTTAAGATTCTTAAAAACGGTATTGAGAAAAAAAATTTCTTACATTTGAATGATAATTGATTACCTTAATTATTATCTTCAGAATAAGCTGAATAAGTCGCCGTGGTCTAGTGGGTAGTGTGTTGGCTTATTAGACAAAAAGGCCCGGGTTCGAATCCCAGGTCAGACATTAAAACAAAAAATATTTCTTCGGCGACTTCTATTATTCTATTCTACTATTTCTTTCTGGCAAAGACCCTGAGAGTAAAAATTGCTATGAAAAGCTTCTCAAAAATGTGTCGTTCGGAGTCGACTTTAAACTGTAGGTGTGGTGTGAGAAGCTAGGTCGTAATCCTGACTGAAGGGTTGTAATGGCCAATTATGTATGTATAAGCTGAATAATTTTTCCTATCCTCTTTGCTACAGTAGGCACACTACCTAATATCGATGAATAGCAGGTCTCATCTTGCCAGACTACTCTCATTGCGACTACTCTCATGGACTATTGCGGAATGGAAGTTTACGTGAAGGAGTTTGTTGACCTGCATGTGTCGGGGCTTTCAATCGAATGAAAAGGCTGAGAGTATAGTTTATTTTATTTGTTTCATTTTATTTTATTACCACTGATCAACGTTTACAAACCTTATCCGGTTCCTTTTAAATCAATCGACTTTTACATGTTGGCAAATTAGTTCCCGCTTTGTTGTCACCAATTTTTAGATTGGAGAGTATCTGGTGGTGTTGTTTGGCGTATAAGATCCAGCGATAAAAAAAAAACTAGCATGCAGAAAAGACGAAACTAATGGTAATTGACTTTAATGTGAAAGGCTCTTGTGTTAAATTTTTATACGAAATAAAATCTAATGCAATAGTTATTACGATAATCAACAAATATCTCCAAGCAGATTTTATACGCAAAGCTTATAAAATTTATTAAAAACGCCAACTTTTAATCAATGCCTGATGTATGGTACCTAAATGCAACAAATAAGACTTTTTTGATTTCACAAATTAAAAGAAAACAAAACATAAAACTTTGTCTTCATATAAGCTTTAAGACACATTTAAATCGAATACAGAATTCAAATGTTCGAAAGTGTATTTTGTTTCCAACATTTGCAACGAAATAACAATAAAACGCTGAACAAATGTAAGAAACATTGTTGTGTATCCATTGCTATGATAAAAGTGAAGATAGTGAATCATGTTAACCTATTTACTGCCACTGTACCACTGTAATAACGAAAATAAGTTAAAGGTAACTTTGTCGTTCACTTTAGCTAAAGGTACTAAACTTTAAAATTTTTTAAATTGACTTATGGCAGGAGGAAATGTACCAGAGTAATGACACAATAAAAAAGTATTTATGGATCCTAAGTATTTATTAGCTTAATAAGGTACGTCTTCAAAATATTACTGAGGATAATTTATTCTAGAATATTTAGTAAATGAGCCAGAAAAAAAAAAATGGACGAGTCTTAGTTTAGTGTTAAAGAGCTCATCTAGAACCCGAATCCAATGGTTAAGAAATGAAGCTGTTTACTGAATAACATTATCCAATGTTTTATTGACTATGGAAAATGTTTTCTCTCACTTAAGCTTGATAAGTTAATGAAAATTTTCAATTTTATCCGATGTATTCAAATAACACAAGTGACTGACGATGACACCATGAGAAAAGTATTTGTTACGGTCCTAACTTTCAAAAGGATTTTTCGGTGCTGCTGTAAAGTTGTAGTTTTTATTACAACCCTTCGTCTTTTATTGGCAAGGTAAAGTCTGACTCAGTACTGAATAAATTTATTTGGATTTCCATAACTTATTTGCCTGTCAACTTGCGATCTTTTTAATATTTATGTAACTCCATGTACTGTCTAATTTTTTTTCAAGCCGAATCATATCTTGCAACGCCTCAGTAGTTTCTGTTGTTTTTGGTAAAGCTTTGTCGCTGGATCATCTTTGATCCACATCTATTGCTGCCCGAATTGTATGAAATTTATGCTCCATCAATTGTTATTTTCTTCAAATTTCGTAGTTTTTGTAGTTACTTTGCTTGCGATCTTTCCATGGCTTCTACAATCTACAATCTACGGTTCATACGAGCTGTTTAATCAGTGTATGCCTTCAAGAATAAAAATCCGTATTTATCAGCTGATTATCAGCCTGCATAATATCTTTTTAGGCTTTTTGTGTTTAATTTTTTTGAATTAGAATCCAGAAGTTTTTCTAAATATTGCTATGAACATTGATTTGAAAATTATATGCTATTGCATGACTTTGAATATACAAAATTCTGGTCAAATTATTAATTCAAATATTTTCCTTTTTAATTAACTTTAAAAGAAAAAAAAATTATAAAAAAAAACTTGGTAATATGTGAGCGTGAAGTCGCCGTGGTCTAGTGGGTAGTGTGTTGGCTTATTAGACGAAAGGCCCGGGTTCGAATCCCAGGTCAGACATCAAAACGAAAAATTTTTTTCGGCGACTTCCTCTCAGCAGATTTCTGGCAAAGACTCTGAGAGTAAAAAATTGCCATGAAAAGCTTCTCAAAAATCTGTCGTTCGGAGTCGACTTTAAACTGTAGGTCCCGCCGCTCATGTATAAAATTAACGCACACAACATAACTGGTGTGAGAAGCTAGGTCGTAATCCTGACTGAAGGGTTGTAATGGCCAATTATGTATGTAATATGTGAGCGGGTTTTATTGTAGAACAACAAACATTTCGTTCTTTTATTCATTTTTTAAATAGACCGCCGCAAAAAAAAAAAAACAAAATTTAAAGTTTTGTTTAACATGATCCGGCTGCCAAAAGCAAAAAATATTCATTTTATATTCTCTACTGAGACTATTGTGTGTGTGTGTACAATGAGTGTGTTTTTTAGCAGCCACAAAAAGGAAGTGTTGAAATATTTTTAAATTATTTATTGCCCACAATATTAAAATAATTATTCTTTGGTGGTTTTATCGTATCGTATTATATTATAATAGAATATACTACAGAGTGGAATATTGTATTGTGTTAACATAGCTATTTCTCTTCTTTAAATTCATGATTTGATTTGATAGCCGACTCGGAGAATTTTGTCCTGCCCAAAAGTGTTTTTTTTTATTGGGCAAAACAGGTCACATTATGTATTTATTGTAATACGCTGCATAATGGGCTGATGAAGTTGTAGTTGTAATCGCTTCAAAACAAATGCATCGAGTTAGCCGATTTATAGGTATCTCTTAAAGGGTTAGGTGCCACGCCCATTTTTGATGAGTTTTTCGATATCGACTCTACAAACTTACTCACCAATTCGTCTACGATCACTATGTCGCTAATTATTCATTTTTAAAGCTTTGCCATTCCTTAATTTTTTACAATATAAACCTGATAAGCTTTCGAAGAAAAGAAGAATGGTTAAAATCGGTTCAGTAGTTTAAAAGCTATAGGTATCACTTGAAAGGGGATTTGTCACTAACATTTTTGGTGTTAACTAACTAATGAATTTCTTTCGTCTACGATCAGTATGTACCTAAATATTCAATTTAAACGATTTGCCCCGCCTTCTTACCATTTAGAGATATGAAAAATAGATGTAGACCGATTCTCAGACTTACCCAATATACACACAAAATTTCATGAAAATCGGTCGATCCGTGTCACGAGAATTGTATATATTAGGTGTTAGAATTTTTTTTTTTTTTTAGGAAGGCTGTCCTTGTTTTCTGTCCTCGGAGTTAGCTAACTCAAGCTGTTTCAGTTTGTCTACCACCGACGTATGTAATATATAGATAATTATCGGTTTTTCCAGCAAAGACAATCTCACTTGGTAAGGACAAGCTACATTGTCACTACAATCCTTCAGTCAGGATTATGGATCACTTATGTTGTGTATGTGCGGGACCTACAGTTTAAAGTCAACTCTGAATGACAAATTTTTTTAAGACAATTTTATCTACTTTCAGAGTTTTTGCCAGAAATGTATTGAAATGCAGTAAACCAGCATACTATCTACATATGGACTAAGACGCCTATGTATGTATATTCAGTTGGCAATTGACCCAAAATTTCCATCGAAAAATTTTCTGCAGCGATGAATGGATAAGAGAACAGAAAAAGAGTACAATGCATGCCGAAAAAGTAACAGTTTAGCATGGGCTTTAAGCTGACGGCGTCCTCTACCCATATTTCATTGAGAATAATATTAGGAACGCCATCTTAAGCAACGGCAAGCTTTATAGGTCAATGATTACCAATTTACCAATTTCCACAGTGGGAGGCGGGCCACAGTGGGCACAAAGAACGTACGACCTGTTGAACTCTTTTTTGGAGGAATATGTAAACTACACAGCGATAAAACCAAATGTAACTCATGCCATGGATAAAATTCATCCTGATTTATGCAATCTAACCACACATTTTCAATAACTATTTATCACGTTCATCAATACATACATAAATACTTTGTTAACGTTAAATTATGTTTTATGGATTAAATTAACCTACATAATTACGTTTGTAAATTAAATAAGTTCAATATCGCCTCGTATTTTTTAAGGTGTTAAGAACATTGTAAGTAATACGTTAAAATACAATTTTTCAGTTAAATCATCAGTATTTTTGTATTTCCGTATCCAAAGATTAAATTTATAGCGAAATATACGTAACCATTTAAGATAACCAATGAGTCTTCTTATTCAAAATAATTTTACACACTTCAATGCCAGTGTTATGAGACGCCATTTCTATTCGGGCTATTCGGGGTTAAAAATTTTCAAAATGAAAAAATAATGCACACTTGAGTATATAAAATACAAATGAGTTAAAGTATTTTAAACAAAAAAGGGAAAAGAACCTCAGAAAAACCCTTTTTATTGTTGTTAGAATTTCCCATTGTGACTCATTTAACATTTATATACGATTTTTCTTTTTCACAATTTTTTTTTGTTGTTTGTTTACAGTTTCAAAGCCACTTATTTCGGTTGACAAAAGACCAGCAAAAGCATACCCATCTATATTCATTTAAATATGGCGTAATACATACATACATACAATGTCATTGAGTCTAAAAATATTTAAATATGTACACTCAAAATGAAATGTTAGTTTAAAGATAACAAAGGTTCTCAAAAATATGTCGTTCGGAGTCGACTTTAAACTGTAGGTCCCGCTACTTATGTATAAAATTAACACACACAACATAACTGGTGTGAGAAACTAGGTCAATAATCCTGACTGAAGGGTTGTAATGACCAATTATGTATGTATGTGATTCCTCATAATTATTTTTTTCATTTTATTTTGTTTATAATTTTTAAAAATTATTTTTAAAAAGAATCCAAAAATATGGGTTGAAGAAACTTACCCTTAGCATGGTGGGGATTTTTTTTCTTATTTTTCAAAAGTTGAGACTTGACGCCCAAATATTTTTTGAAGTTTTACCTTTTTCATACAAAAATACTTTTATTTTTATTTTTTTTGGAAAAATGATTTCTCAAACAGTAAGACAAATCGAACAGCGATTAAAGTGTTCAAAGGACTTGTTAAATTTTTTCTTAAATTTTTTTGGTATTTATTTTTGAACTAAAATATGTACATACATACTTAGCTTTATACTTCACTATAATTTTTTTAATTAATTTATTTATTTTTTACGACAATTTTATTAAGATTTCCATGAACCCCTTTAAGGATTTTGCTGTTTTTTTTATAATATTTTACGATTTGCTGCTCTAACGTAGCGTATGAGTGATATAAAATCCTATTAATACCGTATACAATAAAATTCAATATTATTTTATAGCATACTTTTCAGAGTAATTACTCTAGTACATTATAGATAGTATGGGTGCGTATGAGTAATAATTTTAAATAGAATTCATTATAAAGTATACTGTCAATAGCGATGTTAGTCCATCTATACCAGGTGTGCCCAAGCCCTATGCGCTTTATACTCATTTGTTTTTGTAAAAGCGCTTAGCTATATGATGAGTATTTTCAATACACACATATAGCGCACATCAATAGCAATACGAAAAACACAAACAAATTTGTCTTATTAGTTTTTTTGTCGTTCTTCATTGTAAAGTTTACAATGTAAACACACAAGTGGAAAGCAACAACACATTCGTATGCTTGGCTGGTAAACATTGATTTTGTTTTTGTTTATCGTATGATACGTTTTAAAAAGTGTGGTTTGAAAAGCACTCAGAGAAAAATGCTTTTAGTTTTAAATTTCAAACTTATATGTACCTGTTATTCACAAAAAAAATATTGTATGATCACTTGCAATCTACTCTCACATGAATAAAAACGTTTTTATGATTTCTTTGTATTATATTTGTTCTTCTTAAAATGAATTTAGAAAATAAATGGGAAAATGACTTTTTTTTACTTATAATTTTAAGGCTGAAGCACAATGTTTAATATGCTTTCAAATAATTCAAACTAACACTAAGTATAATATTGAAAGACATTTTAAGACATTTCATGCAGATTTCGTTGCCAATAATATTGCAGGTGGATCAAGAGAACAATTAGTTGCGGACTTAAAAAAGTCTTTTTTGGTTCAGGATGCGCTTCTAATCTTGGAGTACATTGAAAGTTATGGTGAGGAAATAAACATGCAACGTCTTAATTTTCAGTCAAATGATACTTATCATGGACCTCTAAAAGCATCCTATGTTGCAAGCTTAAGAATTGCTCAGAACTTTAAACCATTTTCTGATGGCATTTTTATTAAAAAAGTTTGCAAGGAAATGTTGTCTTGTTTTGGGGAAAGTGGAAATTTATTGGCACACTCAATTGATACAGTTCCGTTGTCACGAAACACAGTGACCAGAAGAATCGAAGAAATTAACAAGTATTTGGACTCGCTTTTAAAAAATAAATTCAAGTCATGTACATATTTCTCTCTTGCATTAGATGAATCATGCGATATTTCTGATATAAGTCAACTAATATTAGCCGTTAGAATGGTTGACAATAATTTTAATGTAAATGAGGAAATTTTTGCACTGATTCCGCTCCATCGAACTACGAGAGGTATTGATATTTTTGATGCGGTAAACGAAAGGTTGAAAATAAAAATCGAATCAGCAAGATTAACAGCCATATGTACAGATGGTGCTCCCGCAATGCTTGGCAAAAGGGACGGTTTTATTGGTCAGTTAATTAAAAATGGTGTAAAGGTTCCTTCCTTCCACTGTGTGATTCACCAAGAGTCACTATGTGCTAAATGGACGAATTGTGTCCACACAATGAGTGTTGTGGTAAAAATAGTAAATAAAATTAATTTGGAGGCCTTATTAAAAATATCTACAACCGAAATTGATATAAATTTGGATGATTTATTGGAAGGATCATGGAAAACTTAAAGGACATTTCGATTGGTAAGTTCGGGTTTAAAATAAAATTTACACACACTAATCTTTTTTTTCCATTTCAGATAATTTTTACAAAAAATACAAATCAAATTTTTTTGCCGTGTACCTAAATATATGAAATATTTTTTTTCTTTTTTCTTTGTATTTATTACTTTTTACAACAAAAAATTTTGAATAAAAAAATGTTTTTCTTTAAATGTATTGGTGTTTACTCTTCCATAAGGGACTTTTGGGCACCCCTGATCTATACCATACTAATGCAGTGGATTTTTTTCATAAAAGTGACTTTTTGATGTTAATTTTCTTTTTTAAAATAAATTTTTTTTTATAAAAGTACTTAAGCAACTATCAGCTGCTAACCATCAAGAGACTTTTGTGTATTCTTATATCACTAAAGAATAAGTTTTAAGCAGATATTAAACTATTTATTTTATGGGTTTCCATTCGACAAGAAACAAAAAAAAAAATTCCACATTTCATTTAACTGTGAGTACAAATAAGTTTTTTTTTTCTGCCAGAAATAATTATAGAAGTAGATGGTTTCAACACACATAAGAGAGCAGCACAAGTTTTCGAAAAAAGTCAAAGAAATGAGTTACAAACTCTTCCCAATAAAACTGAATGCATTAACGAACTAGTGATAGAGTTAAAGATCTCACAAAATACCCAATCAAATATATTTAGCCCTATCCTATCAGGGGATATTTGCTCCCTTGTAATTTCTTCGTTATCAGAAATCATTCTGCATTTTGACGGCTGCAACGGAACGGTATCATATCACATAAGTACCGGGGCACAGTGACATTCAAGGTAACTGCAAATGAACAGGCAGGTGTAGGACAACCAACGAACTATCCTATAAGTTATCGATTTTTGCAATCACTCTGAATATGCAAGCTTATAATGGACAATGCAATCATAAAGAGCATGCAGAAAATCTGGTAAAAAATGGATAGAGGCACACGTCACGAATACGCGACGCATTAGTTTTCGATACCTTGAAACTGCCGGAAGGTGATTGTTCATCACTGTCAGAGGAGAAAAGGTCACCTTGGTGCCTACTATATAGATGACATGGATCTCATATATGATTGACATTGGCAGTCGAATCGCGTCATTAGACGCTCGGAGTTGTTTCAGTTTTATATCACAATTTTTTGTAACGATTATTTTTTACGATGTGGTAAAAATCAAGTTGTAAAATTGCATTGAAAATAATATAAGAATCTATGTAATCTTTTAAGATACCTTGATGTACGTCACAATAAACAATTCAACAACGATGTATCATTATTATGACCTTTAATAACAAAAAAGTTTTTAAACAATTCTGATTTTATTGTAGGGCATCTGTTCAGTAACTATCGGCGGTTTGGCGGATGAACAGAATCTTTAGGATCATCATTAGCGGAATGTATAGGAAGAGGGTTTTCGTGTTCAACTTAATCCACCTTTTCAAATTTTTCAACTACTTCGACTAAGCTTCTCAGCCTACTTTCTTAGCGTTGGAATGACCAATTAAATATGTAAACTAAGCGCTTTAACTAACATCAAAGATATTTAATCTCGAGTGTCATATATTCAGTGAAGTCGTCGAAGTCTAATAGGTAGTGTGTTAGCTTATACATTAAAACGAAATATGAACAGATTTCGCGCAAAAACACTGAAAGTATATAAAATTGCCATGAAAAGTTTCTCAAAAAATCTGTCATTTGGAGTTGACTTTAAACTGTAGGTCCCACCGCTCATGTATAAGCTACATACAATGTAATGTACACATAAAGTAAGTGGTATGAGAAGCTAGGACGTAATCCTGACTGAAGGGTTGTAGTGTGGGCAATTATGTATGTATGTATGTATATCACATATGTATTCATTAAAATTGTTCAATTAAAATTATGAACATTAAAAAGAAAAACGTAAAGTAAGTCTCCTTGCATTCTAGAGTCTTATGAGATATAAAATGAAAAAAATATCCTTGCAAAAGCGTTAAATGAAACCAATGTTCTGTGTTTATATGTATAAGTATATGTGTGTATTAACAAGGACAACAGCTGTAGTCGTTAAAACAGAACCAAAAAAAATAAAAAACAAAGTGAACAAAATTGGTCTAGTCTAGTGATGCTTTTTAAAATACAAATAAACGGAATGACAAACTAAAGGAGAATGTATTCCCAATAGAAAAATATGTACATATGTACACACAAATATGTACAATATGTGGTTTACAGTCATACTTCCACACATACATACATACCTATACATGTACAAAAAACAAGTGAAATTTTAAAAGGGGGTATTTTAAAACATTGTCAATGGAACCACAACAAATATAAACAAACATTTAACAACCATAAACCACACACATCCATACTAATGTTCTCAGACACACTCATACATACGTATATACATAAATAATACAAGGACATATGGATTCCATATTTCCATAAAAATGAAAACAAAACAACCAGAGTAAAATATTCCATTACTCATCGGTGTGTGTGTGTGTATGAATTTTGAAGTAAACTAAGCTACGACGTTAAATATTGTAGAAAAATTCAATAGAATGCAAGCCTTTTTTAAATTCTTTTTTTATCAATTCTAAGAGCCTTTTGTTCCAAACTCCAAAGCTGAAGAGAGTATAATGCATTCAAGCAGATGCTTGTACTGCATCAATACTCGTTTTTAGTTTAGCAATGCTTTTCTTCTTTATTTACTTATCCGCTATTCGTATATTAGTGATCGTACAATTATATGTTTATAGCGCCATAAAAGAGGGTATTTTCATCACTATAGCCTGTCAATTTCTGGATGTTTTTCAGCCATGATGTTTCCCTTCTGCATCTACAACCACTTCCTTCAATTTTTGCATTTAAGAATTCGTTGTAAGATTTTGTATTTGCCGTTTCTCAATACGTGTCCTAAGTATGAAGTTTTCCATTTTTTATCGCTAGTATTAGTTACCGGTTGACTTTCATCCTTTTTAATACTTCATCATCGGAGACTCTGGCAGTCCATGGTATTTCCACATTTCGAAAGCCTCCAATTTTCTTTCATCAGAGTTTTTGATTGTCCAAACTTTTACTACGACATAATTGGACAGACCAAATATAGCATTTTGTGAAGCGTGTTTTTGTTGCTACATTGATGTCGTGACTGGTCAATACTTTGCTGTATTTAAAAAGGCATCTTTCGCCATCTCTATGCGGCACTTAATTTCCTTTGATGGTCCCTAGATATTTAAAATTTCGCACTCGTTCGAATTCTACATTTTTTATATTTAAAGTTGCATTCTGATTGGATTTTTTTTTTACAAATAACCATGTATTTCGTCTTTTTCATATTGATTCCCAGTCCATACATCTCACTTATACTTGCAAGCTTTTCTATCAGTTTTTGTAAGTCGGATATACAATTGTGATATCATCGGCATATCTTATATTGTTGATGAATCTGCCATTTACTTTTAACCTTATAGTTTCTCCTTCAAGTGATTCTTGGAATATCTTTTCTGGATAGTATCCACTCCTGTCTGACTTCTCTTGATATGTCAATTTCGTCAGCTTTTTCTCCACCGACATCAATTCGTGCCGTCTGATTCCAATATAGGTTTTTAAGACAGCATAGTTCTTTATCTTGTATTCCGATAGGGGTTAGGAATTGAATTAATTTTCGAAAGCCTTCTCGTAATCGACAAAACACATGAAAACATCTTTTTTTTTTGTGAATTAATATTTAAACATAGAACAAAGCTTCTCGTATACACCCATACTTTCTCTGAAACCAAATTACGGCTCTTCCATAGCAATTTCACATTCGATATGAGTCCTCTTAGGTATAATCTTCAGGAATATTTTTAACACATGACTCATCACACTAATTAGTCTGTATTCACTGCATTTCTTTGCATTATTTTTATTTGGAATGGCGATGAATGTTGATTTTGGTCAATCTTCTGGTTAGAGACCCGTGTCGTATATATATATAGTTGAATGGTTTGACTACAATTTGTACGTTATTGCTGTCTATTAATTTCAAAACTTCAGAGGGTATTTCGTCTGGACCTGTTGCCTTTTTGTCTTTAAGTGACTTAATAGCATATTCTACTCGTATCTTGCTATTGGTGTTCCTGTCATTGGGTTCGTCTTATTAGATACAAAGACCGCTCGTTCATTATCAGTGAACAGTTTTGCTACATAAACCCTCCAAATCTGTTTTCTGCCCGCCGAATCGAATACAGCTTCATTATTGTCATCGACTAGGATTACAGGCGATATTTTTCTATAAACCCCGGAGGCTTTCTGTAGTTTTTTGTGCAGGTTAAAGTCGCCAAGCAAATCTTGTAAAAGTTTCATTTCCTAACATTTTTTGTTTAATAAATTGTTCTTTGCGGCACGTATTTCTGCCTGTACTTCTTTGTTTATCTCCCAGTATTTCTCATAGTCCTTATTTTTATGTTTACTTCTTTCTTTCTGTAGCTCTGGAATCTCATCTGTAATCCATTCTTCTGCTCTTTTTTGTTGTCGATTTCCTAGGGTGCTTAGAATGATTTAAAAAGAAGTCTTTTGCGTTCAGTTAAAATCTGTCCGCAATATCGAAGTTGTTCTAAATTTAAGAAACTGAAAATATAAAATTCTTATTGGCAATTGGTTTTAATCAGCATTGAAACTACACTTCAATCGTGTCATAATATCTTACAATTGCATTTCCATGAAGTAAAAATAATTCACGATTTCGGTATCGGGTATCACATAGTCTGTCTCTATGAGGTTTTATTTGCTAACTTGTTGTCGCTGGCAAATAAACAAAAGGAAGACAAAAAAAAAAGTGACTCAAATGGACTCATTTATGAGCATTCAAGTATGAACAGTCCGTAGAAAACTTAAGTTGTTCACAATGTTGGCAATATGGAACTAACAATAGTTTACGTAGCTATTGTCATTGATGTTGTTTTTGTTGTTATTTTAAGTGGTCCAGTGACAAAATCCACATTCGAAGATAATCTGAATTCAATGTTTACAAAGAAACGTAGTGTTTAGTGCTTTTTTTTTTTGTTTTTGTTTTGTTTTTTTGTTCGGCTTAAACTGCAATGCTTATAGAGGACAAATAATAGGATTTCACATTCGATTAACTGCACAAAGATATTTTATTGGGAAAATTGATTGATATTTGAAAAACTATTTTTGTAATAAAATTAAATTTCTTTCTTTTGAACTCACACTAATAAGTAATCACAGCAGAGGTAACCTGGCTGTGTCTGCACATGATGTGAATTGCACCGTACGTAATACTAACGAATGATATGGAATCATATATATTATTTCTAAAGCACTTTTTTTTTGTCGGTTGCAAATATCTTTCATACCACCGCATCAAATTTAATGATTGATATCTCATTTTAAAACTTATATCTAACACTAATGACGAAAAATAATTAGAAATTGAAAAATTAATGTCTTCATTGAAATAAATTATATTTTATATAGAACTGCATAATAATACTGTTGTCATTATGATTATATGTTTTTGTTCAAGTGTGGTAATACAGGGTCGTTTAATAGTAATGCAGTTCTACATAATATAGTATGTATTAAAATCCATTCTGGCAATACCGCTATTTACTATAATGCCATTTATTACTAAGTCAGTTATATATAATATACATATTAAATTGTAAAAATTTGTTTTGGCAATACTTTGCAGTAGTTGTTAGATCAACTGCGATAAGCAGGATCGCTTAATTGTAATGCTATTCCACATAATAATATATAAAGTTGTAAAAGCCATTGTGGTAATGTCGTTTTTGTCATGGTTTTGTTTGTTTTATGAAGTGTAGTAATACGGTGTAATTTAACAGTTAAAGAGTTTAAAAAAAAATTTGAATAAAAATAACGTGCAACGTAAGAATATAAATAACGCGCATTTTAAAAAACAAATGCAATTATAATGTTAATCAGAAATCTTAATGCTAAACAGGGGTTAATAAATGGTACCATTCTAATCGTAACAAACTTGAAAGAGCACATCATATCAGCAAAAATTATTCATACCGATAAAACTGTACTCATACCCCGAATCAACCTTACACCTTCTGATCCAACTGTGCCTTTCCGAATGACATGAAAACAATTCTCTGTGAAAGTTGCTTTTGCTATGACGATAAACAAATCACAAGGTCAAACCCTTCAAAAGGCAGGATTGTATTTACCAGAACCGGTCTTTTCAAATGGGCAGTTATACGTAGTTTTTTCTCGAGTGCGTACGTTTAAAGATATTATTGGTTATATTAAGGATTCGTTCTTCGTCAAGCTCTTTACCTCTAACATTGTATTCAGAGAAGTATTATAAAAGCATTTAAACATATGTATGTATGTATGTATGTATGTATGTATGGATGTAAATATGTATGATGATATTATGATTTCTAATATTCTTATACTTTTCATAAGATTTCTATTAATTATTTTCATTTTATGTTACAAAAATGACAACTAACGGTGCGAAATATTCACACGGGTCATCTAGTTGTATTCTAATTATAATACAATTTAGCTCAAATTCAATTAACTAATGATTTTCTTTTCCTTGCAGAATCTTACATGTCCGAATGGCAGTTGTGGATTTCGCTAAATTACACAATCAACAGCGGAGACTCTTGAAACTAAACCCAATTTCTTGTGTAGACTTTCACATGGTCATGATTCGAAGGTAAGAGCATAGAGATGGACCGATGCACTAAGATTCGAAAGCATACAATTTCTTCCTGCTTTCAATTTTATAGATTGTAGGAAAGTACCCACAGTTTATCTACATTCCTATGACGAATTCTAAAAACCAAGGACGAGAACAATGGAAAGCTGTTTATTAAAGAAAATTGAAACTAGACTACTGAAGAAACAAAACTGAAGAAATTAAAATTAAATTGAAGTCCAGTAGGTAGTGTGTTAGCTTATTAGACGAAAGGCCCGAGTTCGAATCCCAGGTCAGACATCAAAACGAAAATATGAATATATTTCTTCGGCGACTTCCTCTCAGAAGATTTCTAGCAAAAACTCTGAGAGTAAAAATTGCCTAGAAAATTTTCAAAAAAAAATCTGTCGTACAGAGTCGATTTTATACTGTAGTGGTGTAAGATCCTTGGTCGTAATCCTGATTGAAGGGTTGTAATGACCAATTATATAAGTATGTAAATTAAAATTATGGATTAAATCAAATTAAAGTGAAATTGTCCCAGGTCAGACATCAAAAACGAAAAATATTTCTTCGGCGACTTCCTCTCAGCAGATTTCTGGCAAAGACTCTGAGAGTAAAAATTGCCATGAAAAGCTTCTCAAAAATCTGTCGTTCGGAGTCGACTTTAAACTGTAGGTCCCGCCACTCATGTATAAAATTAGCGCACACAACATAAATGGTGTGAGAAGCTAGGTCGTAATCCTGACTGAAGGGTTGTAATGGCCAGTTATGTATGTATGTATGTATGTAAAGTGAAATTGTTGACAACAATTTGCGTTCACTAACTTATGGTTCAACAACATTACCAATGCTATTTAAGAATTCGTCAAATTTATTTAAAGTTTTGGTAGTCTTTATATATGTAACTCGCGTTGCGTGCCGTGTAAGGGTGCCATAAGTGTATCCAGGATCTCAAGAGTTTAATGATTATATTGATTTAATTTTGTCAAATAAAAAAAAAAAAAAAGAATTCAAATGAATTTTAGCACTGTTATGATCATATGTATAATTAATTTTATATTTGATGAAGGAAGATGGAAACTTTCAAAAAATATAGGTTTACATACATAATTGGCCATTACAATCCTTCTGGCAGGATTACGACCTAGCTTCTCACACCACTTATGTTGTGTGCGTTAATTTTATACACAAGTGGCGGGCCTTACAGTTTAAAATCGACTCCGAACGACAGATTTTTGAGAAGCTTTTCATGGCAATTTTTACTCTCAAAGTCTTTGCCAGAAATCTGCTGAGAGGAAGTCGCCGAAGAAATATTTTTCGTTTAATGTCTGACCTAGGATACGTACCCGGGCCTTTCGTCTAATAAGCCAACACACTACCCACTAGACCACGGCGACTTCCAATATATGTTTACAGGCTGAAATTAAAAACTTACCAGACAGCAGTATAAACTTTTCGCATGAAAACAGCCATGAAAATTAAAAACTCTAGAGATTCGAAATGTTTAATGTTTTTGCAAATGTTTATCACTTTATTTCATTCAATTTATTATAATTTTTTTTGTTTATTTTTATTTTTATTAATTAATAATAATAATTATTAATGTTAATAAATACACTAAATATGTATGTATGTTTGTATGTATGTATTTCTATACTATTTCACATAAGTTTTGCTTGTTAATTTTGATGTTATTGTTTTTGTTGTTGTTGTTGTTATTTTATTGCTATTAAAACTTATTATTATTATTATTTTTCCTCCTTCGACAGTTTTGTTTTTTGCATTTCAATTGATTCAATTTTATTATTTTCATTATTGTTCAGAGAAATTATTTAAAATTCTTTGTTTTTTTTTTATTCATTATGATTATAACAAACGAACACATGCATATGAACACACACACACTCACATACAATAATAGTATGTCCACGATGTGCATGTATAAGTGGGTTTGTGGTATTTGTTGAAATTTTATTCACATTCGCAAACATCTTCTTTTTGTCTGTGTGGGGATGAGGATATTAACAATGAAATCTATTGAATATGATGGAAAATTGCAAAACAAAAGAGAAAAAAAGAAATACGAGAAACAATAAACAATGAACAAAAAAAAAAAAGATAAAGTAAAATTATAAGTGAAATTAAAAGAAAATTAATTAAATTTTAAATACTTTATTGAAGTTTGCCAAACCATCCGTTTCCGTTTATTCGTGATTGGTTTTGTATTGTGTGTTCATTTGTTAGTGTGCTGGGTATGTATTTGTAATTGTTTCAAATTTTACCGTAGATCGAGCTTTTGAAAAACACTTCATAATTCTAGCTTTGTTTCACTTTTGATGCATACTTGTTGTAACATAGAATTTTCGCAATTATTAATAGATTTTGTTAAAAAATTTTAATATTTTTATTTATTTTAATTCAATTAATAAAAATGTTTTATGTTATTACATTTTATTATCACTTTTATGAAATTTATGCGAAAATCTGACATGATGTACATTGCAGCATGAATTTTTACGCAAAAATCATGACTTCAGGTCAGCTAAAATTATGAATCTCGGAACCAATTAAATGAAAATCAATACAAATGTATAGAAAATCGTACTTCGTTTTTTGTCGTTTCAGATTGCTTCGCGTTTTTTCAGGCCCTATTAGCGACGCAAACCGGGGTATTAGTGTATTTTAAAACAAAAATAATCGTAATTGTAATCATTATTTTACCGTTCAAAAAAGTAATCAAATTACTAATCATTACGATTACTAATCAATACTTAACAGGCATGGTAAAAACCATTATTATATTTCGTTAGAAAAATTTGTTGTCAACGTCATGTGTGGTAAAAAAGTTTTCCGTTGCAATAGAACATTGATTATGTCAATAGCAATGATCTGCCTATTGAGTCGTTTCTGATTTCCCGGATACAGGTTTCCCAAATGAGGCTGCTAATTCATTACTACGCACATAGCATGTACTTGAATTTAAAACTGTCAAATTCGATTTCGATGGACCACGAAATTTATAACGATCATAAAATGTAATTAGTTGCTAATTTACACCAACAAAATTATTGGGAATTTCAATAATTTCAACCACTTTTTCGAAAACACGTAATCGGTGTCAATTATTATCATTTCGAAGTAGCACATTATCAAAGCGAATGATTTTATTATCTCATACTTGTGTAGTGGACCAAAATAGTATCCTTCTGTAATATCTATGAAATAAAACATTAAGACGAAACTCATTTTTTTCCAATCTTTGTCTGTCACTGTAAGATAAATATGAGAAGAGCAGTAAGAAAGACGCTACAACATTTCCAAAAACAGCTTCTACCAATCTGCGTGATAATTGGTTATATTTTCCCTTCCCAAACTTCTATAGGAATACGCATCCCCGTTCAAAGTAGTACCATCTTTGTCTATAAACATTCTATTTCTTATGTTTGTTGCTGCCAATACTTTCATCAGTTCATAAAATGATCACAGTCTTCAGCAGCATGAAACTGACATACATTTTGGTGTAAATTAGAAATGTCTGATCTTAGTGTTTGAACCAACTTCAATCAATATCATAAATATATCCAGAACAGAAAATTCAATTTTTTAACTATCATCTAACAGCTAACCGTCTATTCCTTCTCAAATACTGTAAATAATGCATTATGTACGATAAAACTTCACAAAATCTTTGAAAGCTTACAAAAACTACCTATACAACACCAATGAATCCGTATATATCAATAATGTTAGAAAGCCAGAATTATGAAGTTTTTGAATTTCTTAATTTCGGTATAAAATTTTGCTATTTTTATTTCGATTTAAAATAATAACGAAATAAAAAAAAATATCAGGCATCTAACCTTTTCTGAACAAAAGTTATAGTGTCTCCGATCTATAGGTTTACACAAAAACACAAAAATGTATCGAATAAACAAGGGAAAGAAGATGTCTGGAGATGTGCTTTTAATGCAGAAAGATTTCTTGTAATGTATGGACACATAAAACAATTTTCGGTTGCATATGCTTTTTAACAATCGCAATTAGGTGATAGCAAAAAAAAGGCTTTTAAAGTATAGGACATAAATGTAGTCCAAAATTTTGGAGATGGCCTCGGAAATTTGGTGTGCAAAAAGGAAAGCGAAAGTAGTTTTTATGAACGTTTCTGTTGATTTATAATTATAATCTTTCCTAAGCTTTTATTCCATGTTCGTAGCAATATAAATGGATGAATAAAGTCCAACGAAATGAACGAAAAAAAATTAAAATAAATTAACTGAAGAGAATAAAACAAAAAAGGAAAGGCATGATGATGATTTCTTTTTAAATGATTATTTTTATATTTTATTTTTACTCAATTATTTAACAACATTTTGTTTTGTTTTGTTTTGCTTTTTTTTCATTTCTTTAAATTGCTTTAGAAAATAAGCTGATGGCATTTAGTTTATGCTTTTAAGCGTTATTTGTATTCATTTTCAGAATTCATTTTTTTTTTATTTTTTTGCATTTGCTTTTAATTGTTTAATTTGTTTGTTTTTGTTTTTTTTTTGTTTAGTTTTTATTTAAATTTAAATTAACAGCCATTTTGACGAATTTTCAAATGGATTAACATAAAATTCCTTAATACAATAATCTTTAACGTTTTAACAATTCAAATAAAATGCTCTTCTTTTTTTTGTGTTTTTTTTTCTCTTTTTTTGGGGTAAATTAATAATAAACCACATTTAATGATTAAATTTAAGCCTTAAAATTAAAACGATTCTTAATTATTTATGGTATAATTTGCAATTTTAATTCAAATTCAACAGGGCAAACAATTTTCATTTTTTATTATAATTTTTTCTTGTTTTTTTTCTTTTAATTATATTTTCTGTGCAAAAAAAGCAAATAACATTGTCTATTAATAATATTTCATTAATTATTAATATAATATTTTTATCTATCATTTATTATACTTACTTACATATGTATGTATATAGTGTAAATGCATGTATGTATGTATGTACTGTGAGCGTCAAAATAAAGTAAACACCTTGAAGTCTTGTAAAAACAGTTTTATTATATTTATTTACTTTGATGGCAAAGTTTTGGAAAATAAGAAAGTATTTTGCTTGTAAACCTTTTCACCATATCACAGCTGATAATCTTCTAGGCCTTGAATCAACAAGTTTTTTATCGTAAAATTAGGTGGAATTTTATTTCAATCGTCCTGTAAAACTGCCTTTAGGTGATCCTTGGAAGAAATATTTCTCTCTCTAATTTTTTTTTGGCGAGATATTCCCACAGTTGCTTGATGGGACAGGTTTTTGGACAATGATGAAGCAACTATTGTTTCACAATTTTGGAGGTATGCTTAGGATTATTGCCGTATTGAAACATCCGGTTTTGTGATAGTTCTAAGGACTACATTTTGCTACAAAACATCTATATAATCTTCCTTTTTCATTCTAGATCCCCTAACCATTACTGATCCTCTGCCGTGCTGTTCCGTCTTTGTAACATTTTTATTGCTGAAGTCTTTGTTTTTATTTCGCCATATTTTAGGTGGTTTTTTTTATGCCAAATATTTTAAACTTGCTTTCATCAGCAAAAAGAATATTATTCCAAAAAGTTTGCGGCTGGTTTATAAATTTTTTTGGCGAAATTTTAACGTTTGCCGTGGTTAACCTTTGATATGAAGGGATTTTTACCTCGAACTCTGCCATGTAATTCATTTTAATGTAACAATCTTCTGACAGTACTTGCGCTCACTGGCTTTCCAGAGGTTTTTGCAATATTTTCAGCTATTTTTACAGCACTCGAAGCTGGATTTGTCTGTACTTCCCTTACCATAGCTCTTATTTCGGTTTCTGTTAAACTCTTTGCATCGGTTTAATTTTCAAGAGTATTGTTATTGGCATGATTTTTTTTTATTGTTCACTAGTGCCTTTCACGCAGTTCTTTTCCTTTTCTATGTACATCTAATATGATTAAACGTGTCTCAACTGCAGTTTGTCGCTATTTTACCTCTCTCAAAAATAAACTTGAAATTTGCAACTACTTTAAAGGGTACTATATCGTGTTATATTTTCAGAAAAATTTTAAAATTTTTAGTTTTGAAATGAAAAGGTTCTTGCATTTTGCATTGGATGATGCCACTTTTGACTTTATTTTGGAAATATGGTACGAATAATATGATGGCATTTCCATTAAAAGTGAATTAATTTTGTTAAATTCTTTAGCTTTTCAGTTTTTTGTTAATGAATTCTATTTTACTCTACATATTGGTTGTTAATGAATTATGTAACAAATTTTTTTTTAAACTCTATCATTAAAGAATATTTAATAAAAACCTTTTTTTACAAGATTATGTGGTATTTACTTTATTTTGACGATCACAGTAGGTATGTATGTATGTATGTGTGATGGTAAGGTAGGGTATGGTATGTATATTATAAAATTATTTTTCTTTCCAATATTTTTTCAAAAGGGGATACATTATCCCCCACATACTTTCATTTGTTAATAAATATGAAAAAGGAAAATAAAATCAACTTTTCAACGATTTTATTCTAGTACGTTATTTTTCATATGCAAATGATTTTTCATATTTGTTTCAAAAATTTTTTTTTTCTTTCATTTATTTCAATTTCTATTATTGATTATACTTTCCTATGTCCAATTATTTATTTTGTAACTACAAGTAAAATCTATAAAATATACACAATTTATTTATTCCTTAATTATTTTTAATTTGTTTTTAATTTTATTATTGGAAAACCTTTTTTCTTTACAATATTTTTCATTTTATATCAGATTCTTTTGTTTTTAATTTTACATTTGTATAAAAGTTTTCATTTGTTGTAACTTTTATAAATTCAATTACTGACAGAAATTTTCTTGGCTTCTTCAAAGGGCCTTACTCTGACCGTTTGTCACAATATTTTTTTTTTTAATTCTTTAGAAAATTTGTTGGTGTCTCTTGTCTATTATGTCTAATTTATTTTATTTTATTTTATTTCTTTTTTTATATACGTCTTATAAATAGTAGAGTAAGATTTTTTATATACAAAGTCAGCCTTATTGTATTTATTGAACAAAAATAAAATCGGTTTTAGAAACTCTTTCTCAACAAACAAATCAAATAGTAAATACCAATCATATTAAAGAGTATTATTTTATTTCATTTTGTATTTTAATATATTTACGTGAGACTATTACAATATTTTTTTCTAAGAAATAATAAAATAATAAAAGCAAAAAGACCATTGACAATAATACAAAGTTAATAAATAAAATGAAAAAGAAAATAAAA
The DNA here is from genome assembly GCA_014635995.1 of Sarcophaga peregrina. Classification (NCBI taxonomy): domain Eukaryota; kingdom Metazoa; phylum Arthropoda; class Insecta; order Diptera; family Sarcophagidae; genus Sarcophaga; species Sarcophaga peregrina. The sequence continues at coordinate 114,138,250 of CM025789.1, forward strand.
AGAAAATTAACAATTTAAGGTTGCTTTAGTTTTTATCCAAGGGAAAATTCACATTAATTATAAACCGAAATACTAAGAGCCATTATTAATTACACTCATTATTATGAGTGATCAATAATACTATGTTCACGTATGCACCTTTATTGCGTAAATCGCAATGACAATATTTCATATAAAATCTCAATGAATTATTGCACAATTAAGTGCTAATTGTTATAATATTCAATAAAACTTTAAATACAGCACTGTCATAAGTCTGTTTAGTGACCATATTATAATTAACCGAACACTTCCTGTTAATAAGTGATTATTAAGTAAGCCTGATCACTTAAAATATTGTACTCAACCGAATATTATACGCATTATGTTCATAAATCCAAACCTTAGCAGCACTGCAGCTATAAAATGTTCGTAAATGCAACGTTAAATCCTATTATGCGGAAATAAACACAAAACACTAATCATAAAAATCGCTGATGCATTGAATGGGTGAGAGAGAGAGAGAGAGAGAATGACAGTTGCAACAGTTTTTTCTTCATTAAATGCCTTCTTTTTTGTGCATTTAACAACATTTTCTTATTTGGTTTAATAATTTTTCCATTCCTGGAGTATTTGTGTTCGTTCGTAAATGCAAACAAATGAATCAGCAAAAAGAAGCTTCAGCAACATATGATGAGCAGTATGAGCGCAAAATAGTTATACTATGCATTCACGAACAGGAACAAAACTTGTTCAATTTGGCAAATGTTATTGATATTGTTCCGATACTGCCATATTTTTAAAAAAGTTTATCAGTAGGTTGTAATAACTAAAAAAAGTTAAAGTTGACTTCAAAAGGTCACTTTAGCTAGAGTTATCTTTTACTAAATCCAACTTTAACGACAAAATACATTCCATTTGCGGTTAGACGTAGTTAGTATAAGTATAACTGCCCAGACTAAGGTAAGTAATTTTGTGATAATAAATACTACCCCGAAGTCTAGTAGGTAGTGTGTTGGCTTATTAGATGTAAAGCCCTTGTTCGTGCCCCAGGTCAGCCATCAAAATGAAATATGAAAAAAAATATTTCTTCGGCGATTTTCTTTCAGCAGATTTTTTGCAAAAACTCTGAAAATAAATAAACCTGCCATGAAAAAGTTTCTCAATAATCTGTCGTTCGAAGTCGACGTTAAACTGTAGGTTGTCAGGTATAAAATTAACCCAAACAACTGAGTGGTTTGTAATGGCAAATTATGTAAACTAGAATTTTGCCTAAATGACTAAACGACAATAACAATCAGAATTTCATATAGTTTTACTAATTAGTAAGTAAGTAGTTTTTCTGGCGGAAGTTCTGAGTGTCGTACCGAAGACATATGCTGGAAAGCTCAAGAGTTAGACTTTATGGAGTTTGGGAGTGTAAAAAGATAAGCGATTATGCGGTGTAATTGATAACGGAGCTGATTGATATATTTGTAAGTTTAAGTTCAGCTTATTGGAAGCTGTTATAGAAGAAATGTGAAACAAACCACCAATTCGCTTTTTGTTTTTAAATTATTGAGGAAAATTTTTATTCACTCGTAAACCATCCATGTATCTGTATGATTGTAAGAGTCTTAAGACCAAATCCCATAGAAACAAAACTATCACTAAACATTAGTATGCGTGCTATTAAACCTATTTTAAGAGTACTAAAGAGGCATGGCTCCTTTAGACATGGAATTAGCAGATGGGATTAGGCATACATAGATTTATTTTAGGCTATGTGAAGTAGCAAGGCAAACAGTGGATCATATTTACCTGCGAGCTTGAGGATCTATGAAGGGTCACAAGAAATCAATGCTTCCTAATCTAACAAAAATTGAGCCGTGTGATAAAACAGATGCTCAATTGATGTTTCTGGTATCGCATAGCATTGAAAATAATTCAATATTAAAATGTTAAAATTTGAAATATAATTTATATTAAAAGAAATAATGAAAATTAAGTAATGAGAGCAAAATAAATTAAATATAAAAATAAATTGGCGTGTACAATATCTTCAGAATGATTCGACTTGGAAAAAATTTATTCTGTAATGTGAAATATTTTTCAAAATGAAGTTGAAAAATTTTTAAAAAATATTTACAAATAATTTGATAAAACTTTTAGAATGGCGCGACAGTGTTAATACACCCGAGTAACAACATAGTCCAAGATTTTTACCTAAAATACCTTTTTTATATTTCTCGAACCCACCAAACTTGTTTTGTTTGACAAAAGCTGTTATTTTAGGGTTTACATACAAATTTCTGGATTACTCAAACATTTCTGACGCGATTTACAAAATTTAAATCTTGTTGGAAAGGGGAAATATGCAGTTTTAAAACGATCCGATTTAATAGGCTAAGAGGTTTGATGAGGTAATCTTGCAAAAACTCGAATTTTGTTCAAGTTTGTCCAGTCATAGTAGTAAATTTAATGAAAAAATTATAGGATAAGTGATAATATTCATAAAGTCTGTTCTCTTGTGAAGAGATTGAACCATCATTTGATAAAATGATATGTCACCTCATCACATAAACTTTTAGTTCAAAAACTTTCGGAATTTTTGATGGATCTTGATTGTTTATCACAAAGTGTGTAAATTTCACATTTAGAAGGCTTCCAGAAGTCGACTAATATTTGTGTTTTTTGCAAATATTATTATTTTTGAAAATTTTTGAACCGAAAGTTGATTTGATACTCTCACATATATAAAAAATATATCTCGACTGTTAGACTATTTAAATAATTACTACGATAATTTCTGTCCGATTTGATCAAACAGAGTGTTAATTTCTTCACAATATTATGCACTTTCAGGATGGTATCACTTGTTTTATATTTTTTTAGTAAAGTTAAAAAATTCGCATTTTCCAAGTTTGCCTAATCAAATCTAATAGCATATTAAGCCGAATAATAGATATATGTATACCGTTTTAAAGCTGCATCTCTCTTCTCTTCAGTAGGATTTAAATATTGGAAATCGGATCAAAATTGTTTGAGAAATTCAGAAATATGTGCGTAAAGTTAGAATAAAACAAGTTTGGAGGCTTCGAGAAATATAAAAAAAAATATTTTTGAGATCTATTCAACAATACGCATAACCTACACTATGTCGTTGGTCGGGTGTATTTAATTTTTTTTACATTGTCGCATTGTGTAATTATTATTATTTCTATTATTTTCATTTTATTTTATATTATTTTATTTTATTATTTAAATTCTTATATATTTACGTAATTATGTTATTGGAATAACATTTTGTTATCAATTTACTCAAGTAACACCATGTTTTGTGCGTTAATTAGGATGTCTTATTACAATAATATTGATTTTATAAAATTTGTATATGAGATATTAATTATGCATGAGCGACCAGTATTCGTAGTCGTAACTAAAAATCTTTTTTTATTCACAATAATCTTTTACTAAAATGTACCATCAGCCGCTTTACCTCTTTAATAAAGTAAAAGTGATGGCAATTTTGAACAGAGTGAGTTAAAGTGTATTCCTATAAAAATTATTCCGATTTGATTTTTTCTTTTGCTATTTTTCACTTCTGATTTAAATTCTCCTCTATTTTCTGATATACAATATGAACACTAAATCTTATCATCACTATTTACTTTTGGTTTTTTTTGTTTCTTTTTTTATTTTATTTTATTTTATTTTTTATTTTACTGAAATGATCACAACTTTTATTTAATTTTTTTTTTCTTATTTACTGAATTTTTATTATTTTTTCTGTTCTTGTTCTTGTTCTAATGTTTAAATATATTTTTAATAATAATTTCCTAGAATTGTTCTCATCAAAAATGCTTCAAAATTTCATATTCTTCGTATTACATTTATAGAGTTTCAATAAAAAGAACCACAAAATATTTTTTAATTAAATTTTGTAAATAATGGTGGGATTTCTTATTATTCTTTTCTTTATTGTTTGAATGAATTCCAAAATACATGCAAAAATAATGATGGGAGGGTTCTAAATGGTTTATAAATGATTTTTCTTTTATTTTTTTTTAGAGTAGTTTATAGTTCCATATACGAGTGTGTTTAATTGGTATGTGGATTATAAAGTGATGGAAAAATTTCAAATGGTTTTTGTTTCTCTATAAATAGCTGTAGGACCGTATTACAAAAGAATAGAATAGCAGCGAAACTATTTACAGAAGCTGAATTGCACTTTTTTCATTGATTTTAATGCCAATATGTTAAATTGTGAAAATCGTCTACATGAACACTTACAAAATGTTAACCCAAAGCAGTCAAAAGTATAATATTTTTGTATCTTGTAGTATTGGTAATATCTGTCCTACAATGACACAGCGGCCGGTCTCTTGGGTACACAGCAATGCCCTAAAGAGAGTAAAGGTGGTTTTCAATTTAACAACGCAGAAAAAAGATACAAAAGCTCTTATAGTTTCTTAGACATAGAATTGTCTGTGGGTTTGAGAGATCTTTACAAGGATTTAAGAATTATAGGTTAAACATATAGTTTTTGACTAGTCAAGTATTTTAGAACAAATTTTGCACACGTCGAACTAAATTCTAGCTCCGAATTACCGTTGCTTGCTCTGTCTTGTCTTTTATATCACAAGTGTAAGCAGTCTAATGATTGCACTTCTTCTAGAAATGTGTAAAAATGTAAACAGGTTGTTTTCAGTATTGTTGTTTATTCATCTTGTTTCCATTCGTCCAGGCAGAATAGTTGTTGCTTGTATATTTGTCTAACCGCCATTTGTTTTATACTGCATTTTGTTTTTGCTTGTTTATTTCTTTACCCGCTGCACATTGTTGTTGGCTGTTTACATTTTTTATCTCTTATTTTTTTTTTTATACAGATGTTGTTGCTATTACTTTTGTTTATTCATCGATCAAGCCCATTATTTTTGTTGCTATATTTTTTTACTTCTTAATTGATCACGTAAACAAGTTCATTGTTTTGTTTTTGGAGCTTTTGTTTATTATTATAAAAACGCCATTTCCATTTTCGTAACAATATAATACCTTAATTTTGTATATAAACTGTTGGTTAAAATTCATGAAATTGTCAAAATATAGGAGCACTAAGACTTTTGCTGTCCACTGTATATATATAAACATGAGTTTGGTATTGTATTTAATTAAATTAAAACTCCACTCGTACATAGAGAACTGCAAATCCCTCTATTATTTGTAAACAGAATGAAAGGGAATTTAGTGGAATTATTTTGTAGGCCAATTAGTAGCGGGATGTTATTTGTGGTTTTTTGTGCGATTACAAACCATTTTGGCCATTGTAAGTGTGCCATTTTCTTACTGAAAAAATTTTAATAATAAAATCGGCACCATTTATGTATTACAACAGTGTTGGGGTAGTGTGGTTATGATGATGATGACGATTAAAAATCATTGAAACGTTTACGAAAAAAATATTCTTGTTTATTTATTTATTTTTTTTTTTTGAATTTAATTTCAATTGTGAATTGTAAATTTAATATTATTTTAATGTTTTATTTTTTGTTTTCACTGAATCATTTTTTTATTCTTAATTTTTGCATTCTTACGATTACATATGTTTATCTAAAGTAATTATTGTTTAATTTTTTATTATTTATTACTATTTTTTGTATCATTTTATTTTATTTTTACTACTTATTGTTTACAGAAGTCTAAATATTTGTTTGAAAACAATCTTCCTTTCTTATAGCTTATGGTATAAATATTTTAATTAAAATTTTTTCTCTTTTTATTATTGATTTCTCACTTAATGTCTGCTTTAAAAGATTTTCTAGTCTACAAAAAAAAAAAATAAACAAAAATATAAAAAAAAACATTTTCATTATTCATAAAATAGATGACATCTGAATGTTGTCGTCTAAATAGTTATCGTAAATGTAAATTGCTATTTTCTTTATTCTCCTTTAATAAAAAATAATTATTTATTACTTTTATTGTTGCTGTTTTGTTGAATTATTATTATTGTTAATTATTAAATTATTTATGATTTATTTTTGTTAATAATCATAATTAAAGAAAAAAGAAAAATGATTAAAAGTATGATGCATTTAAAAAAACTTATGCAGAAATTGCTAAAGTATTGTACAACGTCCTTTATTTCTATTTGATTGTGAAAATTCGGTGCCAATAACACCGCCACTACTGGTACAACCCATTAATTCACGAAATACATCACCAATTTTATAATTGTATCTAAAATTTAGATATGAAAAAATTAAATTAAAATAAATAAAAACAAAAACAAAACATAATTATTTATTTTGGTCATGTAACGACATTCAAATTACAATCGAAACAATATGATTTCAAATCAAAACTACAAAAAATACTTACTGTGCTGAACACTCTACATAACCGCAACGCCAGTGCTTTCGTACTAAAGTTGAGATATCTTTTAGTTCCTGAAATAAAAATAAAAAACGATTAAAAATATTTGACGTTCTTAAAAAATTTCAATTTGTTTCTTGAATCCTTAAAAACTTAAACATTTTCGTTAAGGTACACAGGTATTGCACACAGGTTGCGTTGTGACGCCACAAGTAACCGCATTCCCTGTGCTAACTAACTTTCATCACCGCAAGGGCTGCACAAATAATTGTACTTGATCGGCAATGGATTTCATGTGATTAAGCAACATGTCACACGGTTGGCTATATGATTAATATATTGAGAACGACCTTATAAGTAAATAATTTGACGTTTTTTAGCAGTTACGGTACGATTTTTCAAAATAAAGGTTCATAGATAGTCCAAATAAGAAAAATCCATGGATATTTCAGTCAAGAATTACAAAGTCAAGAATTGAAGTCGCCGTGGTCTAGTAGGTAGTAGATTGGCTTATTATCAAACGAAAAATATTTCTTCGGCGACTTCCTCTCAGTAGATTTCTGGCAAAGACTCTGAGAGTAAAAATTGCCATGAAAAGCTTCTCAAAAATCTGTCGTTCGGAGTCGACTTTAAACTGTAGGTCCCACCACTCATGTATAAAATTAACGCACACAACATAAGTGGTGTGAGAAGCTTGGTCGTAGTCCTGACTGAAGAGTTGTAATGGCCAATTATGTATGTATGTATTACAAAGTCACCCGTTATGAATATTTGCTTTTCAATCTTTAGAGAAACGGTGAACTGAAACGTAGAAAGAAACCACTTCCCTAATGGTCTACTTACTGGGTTGAAAAAAGCATCAAACACCATTACTTTTAAAAATATATCTTATGGGCTTTATTTCATTCGACACTTCTTCGTTAACGCAACGCATAAATTTTACTTCTGACTTTCTTGACGTTGAGTACTTTGTGAGCTCAAATATTCAATTCAAATTGAATATAAGTATACGTTAAAGTCTTAATAAATTTATGGGTTGTCCCTTGGCTCAAATTTTATTTATAATGATTTCTATGAAATTCAGTTCAAAAAGAGTTACCTTTTGGGCTAAGGTCAATGAGCCATATGTTATATTTAAAAGTTAAGGAGATAAAAAATTAAGATTTGCCATGCAAAGTGCTGTATGCAATATATAATTCGATATCTGAGATAGCTCGATGCTAAAATTAAGACAATCTACAATAATTTTTGGTAAACACATAATGAGGTGCGCTCTATTAAAATCCTTGAATATAACGGACCGCTTTTATATTAGATTGAATCAACGGGTTCCACATTTGGGGAGTAAAATAGAAAGGGCACCTATCATTGAACAATTATTTAACAATTATTTGAAATATTCAAAATATAAAATTAAGGGCTATTATTACAACTTGCCGCAAACTTGGGCTAAGTTAAAGGGTACTGCAAAGTTACCTTTAACTTATTTTCGTTATTAAAACTTACAGATAAAGTTTACACTTTCAAAAATATGCTCGTGCCAAAAACAATTTATTTTTAACTTAGCTTTGTCGTATATATATAATATGGCAAGTTCAAACGTAAATTTAGCTTTAAACCGATAGGTTAATTCTATCTTAACGCTCACTTCTACCATATTTTCTACTTCTAATAATAAAAAGAATTTATCTGCCCGTTAAAACACTCCCTTTATTTAACTGGCAAGTTGTAGTAATGGCCCTTGGACTCATAAAATCCTGAAGTCAACAGGTTTCACATTTGGGGAGTAAAGTAGAAACAACACTGTTAGACTTTACATACTTTTTGATACGATGGTTACCTACACTTTTGATAAGCCTTGAGAGATATAGAAGATGTCCTTATTTGAAAGAGTAAAAATATTAGCCTTAGACTTAACATTTTATGTATTAGCAAAATGGGAGACAGAACAATATTATTATATGTATGTACATTAGAGCGACTCACCAAAAAAAGTGCTCGATGTATCCTCCTAAAAATGAACCTTGGACTTTTCTAAGACAACATTTAAAATATTTCGGCTCTAGCCTCGACCTCTTGTGAGCTGGACCATTTTGAAAAAGGGTCTATTTTTGAATACTTTGTTAATTTGAGGATCTGTTTCCTTATCAACATATACAATATCTATATCAGAAGAAAGGTTTTTTAAGGCGCGTCCAATTGTGAAAAAAAATTTGTCCAAGGACGATCATCCATGTCCTTTTTTAAGGATATTCTGTACAAAAAAAATGGTTTTTGAATTTTTTGTTCGGGGTTGTTTATAATAAATATGCCAAATAAACATATTTTAATGTTTAGACGATTTAATTAAATACGGGTCTCAGCTTTTTTTGAAATTCGCGCAAGTTCGCATTTTTGTCAAAAGTTATTTGGAAAAAAAATGAGCGCTCTGGTAGTCTAGTGGGTAGTGTGCTAGACTATTAGCGTGAGGATCGTGGGTTCGATTCCCACCAGAGGCTCTGGTCTGTGACACTACACCGGGCATATGGTCGAAGTTACTCAGCTCGTACATGAATATAATATAATTTGTAATTGTATTGTAATTCTTAAATAAATAAATAAAAAATAAAAATAAATATTTGGAAAAAAGTGAATGGCAAGTTTTGCCTTGCCCGCCTTAGTATGCTTGTATGCAAAATCCCTCGTTGAAATACGTGTCACTTCAGCTTGTGATATCAAAACTAACACCCTTAAAAAACTATCGTTTTGGTTTTTTTCTTTTTTGGACATTTTCTTTCAAAAAACTATCTCAATAAGGCATTTACTTCCGATAGAAAAAAATTACCTGATTAGATTATATTAAATTAGATTTAAGGCTTTCGAACTTACCTGTGAACTTGTTGGTGTTTCATTTATTGTGTCATATTTATTGCCAACAACAATTATGCTAAAATCACGATGACTAAAACTGTCCAAAATTTGATCTCTCATTGATCTGCAATACTGTAATTAAACAAATATGGAAAATATAAATGAAAATAACTCAAATTACATCAGAAATCCAATATAAGAATGTCTGCTTGAATAAGTATTTATGTATACTGTTTGTAGAGATTAAAAACCTAACTATAATTGCCTAATCCAATTCTGTTCTACTCTGCTAAAAACTTAAATGAAAAGTCGTTTTTTTTTTCGTTTTTATGCTTCCTTTTTTAATATGCATAATAAAGTAAAATGAAAACAAACTTAATCATAACTATGAGTAGGACTTACACGAAATGTTTCCAAGTTTCCCATGTCAAAGACTAAAACGTATGCATGGACTGTTCGCAACCCCAGTGGATGACCGTTGTTCCATTCTGCAAAATTATCGGCTGGAAATCTTTTCTGTTTTATTTCATGATGTTGTTGTGGTTGTTATCATTATTTTTTGTTGAATATAATTGAAAGAAAATGAGAAAATTTTAAATTTTAATTAACCAAACATTTAATGTGTATGAATAAATTCATATTTTCTAAGCTCCTTATTCCATGGGCATAATTTTCTTAATTAAAAAAAAAAAAATAATTTTTTTATGAGAAAATTTAAAATTTAGTAAACTCATACACTTTTTATGTTTTCATTAGAATTGAATACAAAAGTTAACATGCTTGAAGGCAGCATTTAAAATCCTTAAACGTATTGCAATGACTTTTAAATTTTTAAGCAAGTGGCAGCAGATTACACTTTTAAATAATACAACAAAAATGGATTCAAAATTTCACTGTGTTGTGATTTTAATTGTGAATTTCCCCTTTAGTATGAAACTCAATAAAAAATTATCCGATGTTATGGATAAGAAATAAATTTGATTGATTTTCTTTATTTTATTTATTTAAAAAACATAAAAGATTTTAAACACAAAGCCTGGATGTCGGGACTTGCATTCGCGGTAATCTACTATAGTTTAGGTTCATGGTTCAAACCTCAGCTCAGAGATTTCGAAAAAAAAAAGTATTTCTTTCGACTTCTGGTGAAAACTCATAAGTAACTAAAACTCTGTCATTTACAGTTGACATCATACTTGAGGTCCAGCCACTCATGGATAAATTTACCATGCACGGCAAGTGTTAGAAGCTAGGTTGTATTCTTGACTAAAGGATTGTAATAGTATTCGTATTCAGAGTTACAAAATTTGGTTCAACTATCGATGCCGCACATTTTATACAGGAATCGAATATTCTTTTACAAAGGTAACCAAGTGCTGTCCAAAAATAAAGAAAGTCATAATTTTTCAAAATGTTTCTGGAATTGTTTCCATTAAAGTCTTTATTGTATTATCAGTTAACATTTCTACAGCAATTCTTCGGTTCCCAGAGCCAGGTTCAGCTGTACTTTTTGTGTCTTTCTTAATTCCGGATGTTGCTGGATCCAGAGTTTTAAGGTATCGTACTTTAAGTATCCGCATGGGTCAACAAAGTGTATAGAAATTTATTAGTTTTATACTAATCCTACAACCACGCAGCTAAGAGTAACATTGGCATACAAAATAGTCTCAAGGCAAACTGATTTTCTAATTAGCAAAACAATCTTTTGTAGAGTAGTTAAGTAAGGATCAAGTCAGAATGCGGGCTCAACGAAATCTAGGCAAAGAAGATTTACTTAAGCTTTTAATCTAGCAGATCATGAAATAATGTTGCAGAGAATTTTTATTATTTAGGAGTTACTGCTCCAATAAAAAACAATTTGATAGTTTAAAGTACGCATATAGTTTTATTGGTTCTGTTGATTTTGGTGTACCACAGGATAGTGGATTAGATCCTTTATTATTCTCGGTATATCTAAATGATCTGATAAATCTTAACCTAGATGGGATTTGCATGATGATATTTACTTGCTTTATTCATACAAATCAGACATCAGTAATGAATCATTTTTTCGTTACTTATAAGCACTCATGAAATTTTAATATACGTGATTGAAATTTAAAACAGTTACTGCCACAGCGATTTTCAGAAAGGTGTTAAAGAAAAACCACAATTTGATTTTTTCACAATAGTGGGAACGAGAAAACATGTAGTTTGGCACTCTAGAAGAAGAACATATTCTAGGAGTTATCTCGTAGGTTGTAGTCAACATATTAACTATGTACTCTGATTCATTCGTAGTTTGAAATATGTTTGATAAATAAGTCTACTTATTTAGATTCATAACTTTAGAAAAATACAAATACAATTTATTACCAAAAATGAGAATTGATAGAGATGCTGCGTAGATATTTAAGTTTGAGCGATTAAATCGTTTCGTGCTTAAGCCCGATAAAACCAAATTAATGCGCCATAGGCCACGCACACCAAGCATTAATAGTAACTGTAATGTATTCATTAATGGGTAAGCTAGTTATGAAATACATTTACCGCTTCTGCGATTTTATAAAAAAAACCTAAATATAGTTCAAACAATTCTTATAACTCGGGATGACTTTTCAATTTAAAATTGAATTCAATAACAAAAAAATTAAATTTATCCAATTAATATGAATCAATTACTTAAAGCCTACGCTTCTAGTTCTAGTTCATTGATTTATTTTTATCGTTGGCATCATAAAACATGTGTAATTTAGTTTACCTGGGGTGGAACATCGATTACCATCAGCTCTCGTATACAGGTATCGCAAACCAGACAGCTTCTGTATACTTTTCTTCTGGTTGTTGTTTGATGTGTCTTGGGAAAATCGTGGTAGAAAAATTGCTGCAAATAGTAAACAGAGCAGAAAGAAAAACATAAATTAATGGAAAATTGTTTATTAAGAGAGTACATACGAGAAAAGTATGTTTTCTATTTAATTTAAAGAGAATTGAAAAAATAAATTTTACATTAAAATATACTTATGAGCAGTGATGTACTCTTTTATAATGAATTTCTTGTTTTTACATTTGTCTAACAAGTGGGCGGAGGTCACCGTGGTCTAATAGGTAGTGTGCTGGTTTATTAGACGAAAAGCCTGGGTTCGAGTCCCAGGCCAGACAGCAAAACAAAAAATATTTCCTCGGAGATTTCCTCTCAGCAGATTTCTAGTAAAAACTCTCAGAGTAAATAAAATTGCTATGAAAAGTTTCTTAAAAAAAAATTTTTCGTTCGTAGTCGGCTTTAAACTGTAGGTCCTGCCACTTATGTATAAAATTAATACACGCAACATAAGTGGTGTGAGGCACTATGTCAATAATCGTTCTTTCATAAAATTTTGGGCGCCTAATAATACTTCTTCTTAGGATGGTACATAAGCACCTCTTATTTCTTGTTGTAACGGCCTCTGCTGAAGTCGTTCTTCAGGTGTATGCACCAGAGATTAGCAATGAATCCGTTTTCCGCTACTCATAAGCACTCATGCAATTTTGAGTATGAGTGGATCAACAGAATTGATATTCAAATACTCTGATTCATTGGAACTCGCTACAACATTAATTTATAAGTATAGGTTACAATGAGTATTAGTTCAATGAAGACATCAACCTCACAACATTCGAAGTGTGTTTGATTCATACGCCTACTCATTCTGATTCATAAATTTAGAAATATACTTATAATACTTGTAAGTGATTCGAGTGACTCGATTCATTCATCAAACAAAGACATTAAGCAAAGCATATACACAATTTTCTTGTGAGTATAGTAGTGTTCGTACGCGAATCATGCTTATTTTGTGCTTCGTGTAAATGTTAAGTAGAGACGAGTCGAAGTCAATAACATCATGCGTATTGTATTGAGTATGAGTAGTATGAGTATCATATCGAAATAAGTATGAATGCGTATAAGTTTCTGAAATTATAAGTACGACTCGAACCTATTCATCGTTTTGAATACTTATTACTGATCTCTGGTGTGCACCTAGATACCAATGTACCGTTATAATTGGTATGAGATACCTAAAAAAGAATCTAGGAAGGTTTAATGCCAACTTCACTTTCAGTCCGCATATATTCATGGTCACACATCGGACCACACCGTATTTCTTCTACAAATGAAAGAATTTTATGCAAAAACCGTTTGTTTCCTTTCCTTTTTGTTTTGTTTTGTGTTAAAGAAGAAAAGTTATCAGCATCTAATGATTGCATAATGAATTGATGGTAACAGCATTTTAATATAAAATTCACAAAAACACGTACAAAAGTGAAACCCAACAAAAAAAGCTAAAGTTTCATCATAAGATGATGATAATTTAGTTCGCCAGTGAAATGGGAATTTTTTTTTTTTTGAACAGCAATTTTCAATGTTTTCTTATTCGGTTTATATGACCGTTTAAAATTCTACTGTCCGAAAAACTAGCACTAATCGTAGTTAGATTGGCAATCTGACCAAGTGTCATAAGCTGTTATTGATATGACCTAAGGTTCCACTTTTTGCAGCTCCCTGATTATAACTACAGGCGGCTTGATACTAAGATTGGCAATGTTCTGACTACTTATGACTACTGTGACTAGTTTAAGGCAGAAAATTCTGGGTATACATTGTTTAAGAATCTTCTTCTGGAATACAATCGACACTTGTGAAGGTAAAAATGAAATTGAATTGAATTTTTTTACACAAAATTATAATAAAATGTTGTGATATCTTATTTATAATTTAATTTAACATATTCTATGGATGCGATTGAATATTTGAAGAAGAAAGTACGAAAGTGAAAATGTAAATGGCAGCAAAATGGGCTTTTGCTAGTAGAAGACAATTTCTTAAAACAATCGGCTATTTTTATTCAACAATTGGTGCTTTGCATTAAAAAAAGAAAGATAAAAAATCACCATCAAAAGGAAAATTGTTGGGTTCTTAAAGAGAGAGGTTCCACTTAGGCCAGTATTTAGGTCCACTGTTATACCACAATCAATTATTGTCGAGTGTCAGTCGTTCTTTAGAGGAAACCATCATGATCCTAAGATAAATCTTGCAGCTAGGCCTGTCGCTTCACAATACACCTGAGGTGATAGCCAGTCTCATGAGACTTATGGACAAAAAGGAATCGGTTCTTTTCTTGTCTGTAATATGTCGTAAATTTCGAGCTCCATACCTGCCGCGGTCAGCTCTTCAGCAATGATATCCCTATCCAACGAAATCCATACAAAAGTTACATTTGAATGATTTGAAATTTCTCTGAAAAATCCTAGACATTCAGGGACAAGGACGACAGTTAAAACTATGTTCGTTATGAGCGTAAACGCTGCCTGGTTGTCGGAGAAAATCAACAAATTTTCAGAAATAACCCGCCACTGGACAAAGCTTTCAACATTACCATTACCTCTGCTTGGAAAACACTGTAGTGATTAGGCTGCCTAATAGAAATTAATAAGCTACCACATATCAAACTATCAGTCATCTTTAATTTATCAGAGTATAGTTTACTTTAATGTTTATTGTGATTTATGAAAATTTATTGATAGAGTTTACCTGTAATATACTTGTTTTACCGACGCCAGTGGCCCCCAAAAATGCCGCTTTAAGGGGGCCCTGTAGCCATGGGGGCTCTGCACCACCCTCCAGAGTGATGCGCTATGCTGAAATGCACTTATTTTGTATATGAATTTCCATTGCGATTGAGATTTTTGTTGATTTTGTTGTAGAGTTATCACCGACATAGTCAACGCTGCGTGTGCTGCCAATTAAAAGTTTTTTCGAATTTGTCGGCGAAATAGTGCTCCACATTATATTTTGAAAGAACGCCAGCTTGTAATTATTTCTATTGCTTTGATTTTCTTACTTTTTTTTTCTTTGTCCAAAAAACACACTCTCTTACCTTCGCACACTGTGTCTGTAGAATGTTTCCCCTTCTTCCTTCACTTTCCTTGTATGTTTACAAGAGTCGTACACAACTATACTTTTGACCGTTTTATCCTACTCTTTAAGTTTATTTTCTTGTGTGCTTTTGAGTTGAAAAGTTTTTAGGATTCAAGAGAACTCTGTATGTACTGTGGGCAGGAAGCGTGTGTTTGTTGGTTTTATGTTTTGAACAATAAGTACTGCCTGCTTATGATGTCTACTAATTTACTTGATTCGAGTTTTTGGTTTCCTTTTTGTTTTTGTTTCTTGTTTAAATTTTTTCTATTAAATTATTTATTTTTATTGTTGCTTTCATAATATTCTCTTATGTTAGGGTTTTTAGGTTTTTTTTTGTTTTTTTTTTTTTTTTCTTTGTTATTGTTACGAAGAACGGACAGTTAAGTTTTTAATTAAAAAATTTATTGCTTTTAATTTTCCAAGAGATTTTGATTTTGTGTTGTGTTGTGTTGTTTGACTGACGTTCAAATGATGAGTTGAATGATTGAATGATGAAGAAAATAAATTGTAGACTCAAAATAGTATTTAATAAACGTCTGCTTGCTTTCCTTATGTTCCTGTAAGGATACATAAGAATTTATTTTTTAATTAAAAAATCCATTTCAGAATGAACAGAAAACAAAATGAACAAAATGCAAAAATAAAAAGGGCTTTAAAATACACGCGTAAAGGCTACCACGTCTACTGCGTCATATTCCGCGTGTATGATTTTATCATAATTTTTTCTTTTCTTAACAATAATTTAAATTAAAATAACCAAAAGCTATTGAAAAACTCATTGAAACAAGAACAGAATATGAAATATTGAAACAACGCACGGCAGTTTTTTGATGGCAAGAAAGTAATTTTTTGTTAATAAATTTTGAAAAATCTTTTAATGTTTTTTTTTTTTTTGAAATTGATGTTAGTTTTTAGCAAAAAATTATATTTTATCTTAGAAAACATCAAATGATGACCTCTAAATGTTGTTAAACGAAAACCGATGAAAAGTTTCTTGCAATGCACTAGATTATGTGTGAAAAATATTTTCACTGATAACAATCTATTGATGTTTTAAATGAAATAGGACAACTTTTTATTAATTAAAATTATCATAATTGCTTACACAGTTTATGGCCTTAAAAAATACTTTCGTCTTCCCACTAACATCAAATGAAAGATGAAAGTCTTTAAAGAAAGACCGAAAATAATCACTGACTTTCATCACCGCTGAATAAACGTTTCTTTTTTCTGAAAATTATTATGAACATTGTTTCAATAGTCGCATGTTAAATTTTTAAAACCAAATCTGCGAACTAAATGATTTGAGCGCAATATTAAAGAAAATTTTAATAATAAATTAATAAAAATAATTTTAATTAATAATTATACTTATAATACTCCAAATATTAAAAGAAAAAAAATTATAAAAATAGATTTTTTAAGCATTGTCAGATGTTATATGTATGAATATCGCTTAGGTATTATTTCTCTTTGAAGTCGCCGTGGTCTAGTGGGTAGTGTGTTGGCTTATTAGACGAAAGGCCCGGGTTCGAATCCCAGATCAGACATCAAAACGAAAAATATTTCTTCGGCGACTTCCTCTCAGCAGATTTCTGGCAAAGACTCTGAGAGTAAAAATTGCCATGAAAAGCTTCTCAAGAATCTGTCGTTCGGAGTCGACTTTAAACTGTAGGTCCCGCCACTCATGTATAAAATTTACGCACACAACAGTAATCCTGACTGAACGATTGTAATGGCCAATTATGTATGTATTATTTCTCTGACAATAACATGTGGCCAGAATATTGGTACTATAAAATTGCAAACATGTTCGTGGGGCCATGTTCGTAATACATGGAAACGGCATACATAGGATAGGTTAGGTCAGGTTAGAGGACGTGCACCTGTCGGTCAAGACAAGCATAGTACTCGGAGGTTGAAATTGCCCCATTGTACATTGTTCTTAGGGGAGGAAGGAAATGGAAATATAAGAATGTAGGGAAGGGGAGAGAGAATGGGAAACGGAGGAATTATATATAAAGGAACAGACACAAAACAAAAGAGGTTGAGAGTGCGACTACACTTATAAAGCCCTAGCACCTCTCAACCAGCCCAAGCTGCTAATGAATCTGCGGAGAGCCTTACTGTCGGCTCTCGACACAGAACTCAAGTTCTCAAAGAAGGCCCTGCCAAGGGTCCTCAACCTCAACCTACCAAGGGCTGGGCAGTTGCCGAGGAGATGTTCGACAGTCTCCAAAACGACATACATAACTATGAACTCATATTTTTAACGTTTTTAAAAAGGTAAAAACGTAACCATGTGTTTCAAATTGGAAGAATTTTGATTGGATTAGAAACATTATTGTATTGGTGTGCGATGGGCGTGGCAAATTTTGATGAAATTCTATTTTTTTCCTACTCTAACTAATAAAATGCCTTCTATTTTTTTGCGAAAAAAGAATATATAAAGTGGAAATACTGTGCAACGCTGCACAAAATTTAATGCATCATTTCAAGTAGAAATTTTTAAATTTTCTTGTTTTTCCTTTCGTTTACTGAGTTTTAATGGAGCAACAACAGATTTAATGCAAATGAAATTTTTGAAATAAATTCTAAAACAATTTGTCTACCAATATCTTTAGAATAATGCCCAGGATAATTTCTTGTAGAGGTACCAAATGTCACGTTTAAAAGCACTTACGATTACGACTTATATATCGATAATCATATTATGCAATCGTTACAGAAATATGTAGCAAAATTTCGTTATTATATACGGTGTTTGACGTAGCCCCCGATTCAAAGTCCAATACCATCAAACCACATGACTCCCGGTACCAATTGAGGAGGCTAATGCCTTCTGTCATTCCGTCCAGTCAATAATAATCATATGGTCATAGTACATCGTCCGTGTTCGCTAATGAAAAAATAATTCATTTTAATTTTATCCATAAGATCCCAGTCTCTACAGTTTAACGTTGATTCGGCTTATCTTCCAACGAGCTTATCTGCCACACAAAAGATGCGAATAACACTCCTGCTTGCGTATACTATACGGCTTTGATCTGAGTTTGGAAAGAAGACTATGCCTCTGTGCATATTCTGAGAATACAAAGTAGTTTACCTTTTGGGTGCCTCCTCCGGCTGCCTGATAAGAAACTTTGACAAAACTACTGACTTTAAAGCAAAAATGTTTAGCCACCATACTGTAAGGGATTCAATAAATATACCGCACATCATGGAAAAACTCATGAATTGTAATTTGCTACGTGAAAGTGAAGTGAGGTACGTGTTAAGAATACGATATCCGAGGCATACAAATATTAATAAAATTATTTGCACATACTGGCACAACACCTTGTCTGATTGATTTTGAGCCAATAAGGAAGCTCAACACGCCAATGCAGATGGATAGGATTGACTCTAAAAAAATTGACAGATATCTGCACATTGCTTAAAAGACACATGACAGTGATGGCCAAAAGCTACCAACACACAAATGAGACTGCAAATTAGTTAAATACCATTTAAGTTCGTATGTATATATTTGAAAACATTTTTATTTATTAATGATTCCAAGTCTTCATGTGAGGAAACTTTACCAAGAGAAGAAAATCTATGGCCGATATTAGTTATTTATGATGTTTAGAAATTGTAAGGATATAATAACGAATTTTTTGTTTTTGTTTCTTTTTTCTTTTTCTTTTTTAATTGACCACAAATTCTATC
The DNA here is from genome assembly GCA_014635995.1 of Sarcophaga peregrina. Lineage (NCBI taxonomy): Eukaryota > Metazoa > Arthropoda > Insecta > Diptera > Sarcophagidae > Sarcophaga > Sarcophaga peregrina. The sequence goes on from CM025789.1 coordinate 114,157,079, forward strand.
CACCCTGTAAACTTTAAGGATATCTGTTGAAATAAGACTACATAGGTACATTGAGATTCATAAATGGCGTAATATGGATTCGATGTTCCAATATTTTCAAAGACTATTTAAGCTAAATGGGTACGAATGCTTAAAAAATGCGAAGGATAAACAGGAAAATAATAAAATTCAAATTCTTTAATAAATATTTATTTTAAAAAGTTTTCCATGTCAGCAATTTATTGTTTTTGGTTTTTATATATTGAATTTGTGTCTTGTTCTCTTTTTTGTTTTTTGGCCACAAAACAGCATTTCTTTAAAAGAGGAGAGAAAAACAAATAAATTTCAATAGAGGAAAACAGCAAAAAAGGAAAACATCATCATAAAATTAAAAACAAACACAACAGAAATCAGAAAACAAAACAAAAACTCAAAAAAAAATATGAAAACGGTCAACAAAAAGTACGGAAAGAATAAAAAGGACTGTCGGTACCGCACAGTGTTTTGAGACTGGCCAAAAATTATTAAAACTTGTGTTAGAAATTAAATATTTTTTTTTAATATTTTAACGGCAAACACTTCAAACTACTTACTTAAAATTATAGTTTATATGTTAGATAGTAAATTCAAAAAAATCTCATAACCTTGCCCCAAATTGCTCCTTGATTTGATCAAAGTGAAATGTGTCAGAAACACATAATCACATAAAGTTTTATAAATTTTAATTCTCAGGATATGTGGAATTATTACAATTACTTCGAATATTATCAAAGCTTGGATTTGACTTTTTTCAATTCAAGTCTGAAGTCTGCTTTCATGTTTATACGACAACTTCTTAATTTTTATTTTTTTTTTGAACCATCGTTATATGAAATCAAAACACTGTAAGCCCCATTTACTGTCTAAAACACAAGCAAAATAAACAAGAAAAGAAAACCAAGTTAAAGTTGTTAAGAATTTTTTTGTTTTTTGTTTTTTAAGGGTTTTAAATATGTTTCAATAACAATTTGTTGCGAATAAATTCTGTTTTGATATACGTAGCAATAAAATAAATTGCATTTCATCTCCTCTCACTGCCTCCATAGTGAGTTTATGTAAATAATAAAGAAAAGAAGCCGGCACGGCATCTCTTTTCTCGCCTTACAATATGCTCATTTCAATATTTCTTTGGCATTACATAGCGAAGACATTGACTGATACGAGTATCTTTTTAACAGACATTTTTGTCGTCTGTCCATCTATTCGTTAGTCTGTATGTCACTTGGTTATGCTTTGTGAAAATGATGCGAGTCAAATTGTAATTTATCAAAAATCTAAAACACTCGAATATTCAAATGGACGCATAAATTGCTTGACTGACAATTGACAGGTCGGAGGGACGGACGGACAAAATGTGAAAATAACGCATACAATCAGATTAAGAAACATGGGAAGGACATTGACACTGGATCAGACACTACTTCTGTTACGGTGAATATCGATATGCAGAGATAAAAATGTGATGCTGATAAATCATTAATCCGTCAACCAATCATTCTGTTGACCATTATCGATAAATTTATGTTTGTTCTTGTAAAATTTAATTTCTATATTTTGTGTAAACAAAATTAAAAATAAAATTTCATTTTTAAATATTTTATTTTCCATTTATCGATGGTATTTGAGTTCAAAATTTTTTTTAAATTTTAGCAAATTAAAGTGCAGATGACACACACACACAAAGAACTTTTTCAAATGTAAATATTTTAATTAAATTTGAAATTGTTAAAAGGTTTCCTAGTGTGATTAAATGAAGTGGAAAGAGAAAAGTAATTAATTAATGATATTAAGTATGTACTGAATATTTATCACAGATAGTAAGGCGGCCTAATCAGCTTACCTTGCTAAAAGGAGTAATTACTGAAACCTCAGCAGATATGAATATGAGTGACTAACCCTGGATTTATAGGAATATACTCTATGTCGAGAAGAACATAAAAACTTCTTTTCGGCCACTAAGAACTCAGTTTGCCTGAATTTGACGACTCCCCAATATTTGAAGACTGCACTATGTCACCAAATATTTTTCAAACTCACGCGATATGGGATTTCTTTAAAAAATGGGTACATGAAATGATCAACTAGACACATTACGTTAATAGAGTTACAACATAAAAATTCACAGACATGCACAGAACCTCACATGCATTCCATGCTAACTATACACAGAAGAACACGACTTCGTCATGGAAGAGAAATTTTATAAAAATCTTTTGTTAGAACAACAGGAAAACTTAGTCGCGGTGGCATTTCAGTGGTAATAGTAACTTTAATGCAATAAAGGATGCCCATGCAAAGTACAGAAAAATCAAAAAAAAAAAGAAAATATTTCTGGAAATGTGCAACTCAAATCATTTCTTACATGAAGTAAGTTTAGAATCCCCAGAAATAGTTTAAAAACAGTCAGGACTTCGTGAAAGTACCGAGGTTTTGTGTTAAACGAATTTCAATTATGTATACCCACGGATTTTCATGCGAACAAAATGAAAAATTATACGTTTTTCATTAGATACGCTGAAGGTTTCAGATCATCATTCGAAGCAGGATCAATCAGAAAGTTTAGAACATTATAATTACGAAATGTTCTGGAAACGTGCAATTATTCTAAATGGAAACCTACATGAAATGCATCCAAAATCGTGAATATTGGATAAAACTTGGGGTCTAATCTTATCTTGAGAAGCAGCGTAACCTTCTGTGAGAATGGCCAGTTGGTTTCTACAGCACGATTTTATCGTGTAAGACAAAACAAACATTTGAAATTGGTAGTATCTCTTATGAAAATATACCGAAGTTGTAAGCTTTCGGTAAAAACAAAAAAACTAAAAAATTTTACCGGCAAGTTTTCAATGGTTCTCGGGGAAAGAATTTCACCCTAAAATCTGGTAAATATTCAACAATCAATACTTAATTAAAATGCAATTGCTTAATTAAAATGCAATTGCTTAATTAAAATACAATGTTAACATTATTAATTACTGTTGTTGTAGGGGTATTATGTCCTGTTAAGCCTGTAATTTTTTGTACAATAACATAACACATAGAACACTATACTTCGGGCTTGGAGAAAGTTAACCCTGAACAGCTAAAGAACGATACAAATATTTTTCCATACATTGTCCTGCCCCATGCACTTTAACATGATAATCGATCAAACCAATGAATATCTTTTGCTCAATTTAACTGCAGATTGCTACCGTCATATGGAGGCGTATGTGGAACAGAATCAGTCATATTACGTATAGGTTACCAAACAACTTTACTAAAAATGCCATAAATCTCCATTTACATCGAGCGCCAAATCAACTTTGAAATTTTCTACAAATTAATATTTCTTGTCGAAGCTAAATCAAGGTTAAAATCTTTGTTCGCCGAAATAAAAATCAATTTTCACAAAACTTATGCGCAAATGATTTCTACACAGAATTGTCAATTCAATATAGATACATTTCCATACCTAACCCATAAGTACAATCGATATTATTGACGATTATTGAAATAGCCGCAGTTTCCTAGGAATGCTTTGATGTTTCGCAGTACACATTTAGAATCATTCTTTCGATTGTAGATAACTAAAAAGAATGGAAAATGATGATTGGTTCCTTAAATGGAACCAAAGAAACAGCGAAATCCTAAAACTGACGGATCTGAAAGATGCCCATATGCAGCTACAATTCACTTTGGGATCTGCAAGTCCAGAAATCTGGAAAATATCCATACAATTTTATTGCAATGCCAATATCGATAAATCACAACACTACTGGGGATATTAAAATCAATTGCGTTAAATCCTAAATTTCATAAACAGAATTCAGGATGGATGTGACATCCGATTTTTTTTTTTTTATTTTTTTACAGGTAAACCAAAACTTTCGCTGAATGAGTATAATATTTAGGGAATCATGATTTATTCAAAAACTTCTTGAAATACATACAACCATACATACATTATTAGTCATTACAACCCATCAGTCAGGATTATTGACCTAGTTTCTCACACCAAATAGACAAGAAAAGTTTTTTAATAATCGTGGACTTTGAAATTTCCCAATTACCAGTAAATTAAGTTAAGTTTGTGAGTCTCCGACGCATTTGAACAGACCTTGAAAGTAAAACGTTGTTTCTCCATTTCTGCGCATGCAGCACTTTTCTCCAGTAATGAAAAATAATTTTTATATGGCAACTGCTTCCAATATAGAAAGCTGATCTTCACAAGGAGAGATTTCTTCCATTTTTACTTTTAAAGCCTTCTGTGGAAATTTTAAGAAGGCGAACACCAAACCTTTATTTAAATTTTTGAAGTCATTCATCAGTGGTATTATAACCATCTTTTTCTTAAATTTGATCGTGAATTTCTAAAGATTTCACAATTTAAAAACAGATTAAAAATCCAATATATAAAAAGTATTCATGTTTGAGAGCTTTCAGATTTTGAATGGTACGTTTACGTTTTAGAGTGCTAGGTAGGAAGAAGTGGCTGTCCACCCGATGAGCGGTCACACTTAGGCCGCATACAGGGCCCATTGTGATATCACAGTTTCATCTTCTCCCCTAATCCAGGAAACACTAGGATATTCTGTGGAAAAATAAATTTGTTGACGTTTCGGGGACGTTCACGTTTTCGTGTGTTGACTGTAGGTTAAAAAATATTTGGATAATCAATGTGAAACGATTGAAAATACGATTTTTGTGAAATACAAGAATAAATAAACTTAAAAAAAAATATTTTCTTTGAGTTCTACTCAGCACCGTGTAATTTTCTACATTTAAATATTGGTGTTGTGTGATAAATTTAAAATTTATCCAATTTACGTTGAAATAAATAAATTCCAAACGTTTTATTTAACGAAAGGAAAGAAGAGAGAAAAATCTAAACGAATATTAATCCAATATGTGACACAAGAAATGTTTAAATCCTGTCTTCTCAACGTCACGGCAATGTTTGATGGCGCATAAGGAAAAGTTAAGACTCTCAGTGAATTTCAATTTAAAAATGCAGCGAAAGTTTCTTCTTTACTGTACTCTTTTACGGCGTTTTTACAATATTAGCCTCCCATAAAGTCCATAAACAATCTGTTATTTTTTTTTATTATATTTTGCGTTGTATTTTCTATATTTTTATGTTTTGTTATTCCAAGTTTATTATATTTTCATAAAGTTGCATTTAAATTATGATGAAAATATTAAAATAAATCCCCCTTTATTGCTAGAGTATTAGCGAACAGAATGAGAATATAAGAATAGATGCAAGCAAAACCGTTCCTTAACAATTCTATTCTGATGTTTTAAATGTTTTTCTGATTTTTTAAATGCGTACATACATATGTACATACATATATTATTGGTCATTACAATAATTCAGTCAAGATTATGACCTAGTTTCTCACACCACTTAAGTTTAATGTCGACCCCGAACGACAGGTTTTTGTGAAACTTTTCATTGCAATTTTTTTCACTCTCAGTCTTTTTGCTATGAGGAATTCGTCGAAAAAATATTTTCTTCATATTTCCTTTTAGTCGGAGAGGTCTGAACTGGGATTTGAGCCGTCGCCTCACATCTATCTAATATCGCAATACATTACCTAAAAGACTATGACGAGTTTTAGAATTATTAATTCGACTAAATTGCTTTGAACAATTTTAAAGGTCATTCAAGAGCTGTAAATAAATCTTGCACAAATTATAGAACTGTGAAAAGTTAATTTAAATATAACTTTAGATAATTTTGGTTAAATGTGTAAACTTTTTTCAATAAATTGAACGTGATCTCTTACCGGAATATGATCAAAACTAAAGCAATTGAATGCGTTTTTCACTATGAAACTTATTCGTCATAGGCAGTAAGAAATATCAGTTCGGGATTCGGGATAAGCTCCATGCGTAATAGCCATCCTACAGTTTTCAAAAATTAAATTATTTTAATATGTTGTTACGAAAGTGGAAATGGTGTTGTTAAAATAATAAAGAAAAGCTTCAAATACAACACATTCGACTTGATCATGGACAAAATAATAAACAAAAGCCCCAAAAATAAAACAACGCACTTGTTTAAAAGAAAATATAGCAACAAAAATAATGGCCTTGTTTACAAGATCGATGAATAAAGAAAAAAGTAAACAGCCAACAACAAAGTACAGCAAACAGAGAAGTAAACAACCAAAAACAAAGTGCAGCGTAAAAAAAATAAAATAGCGGATAGACAAATATACAAGCAACAACTACTCTGCCTGGATGAATGTAAACAAGATACACGGATTCGGGATTGTTCCCGAAGACCGTCATCCTCCTTCGAGAGCAGTTCATCACACTAACGATCCAGCGATATAAAAGGCAAGACAAATTAAGCAATGGAGGAGTTCGAATTAATTTAGTTGTGTGTGACGAAGTTACGTTGTATTCAGTGTGAAGACACACAGACTTGCATGCACACAAGTTGCGTGTGAAGAAATCAGTTGTTAGTGTTACGCGAGCAGAAGTATTGTGCATACAAGAAGGTTGTGAGCAAAGAAGAATAACGAACAAGCACATATTGTGAAAGTAATTGTTGTATACTTGGTATAAGCTCGAACAGTAGCACAAAAATAGTGCGGACAATAAAGAATTTATTTAAAATTGAAAACATATTATTTTATTTTATTTGCAAACTACGAATTCATATTTTTAACGTTTTTAAAAAAGTAAAAACGTAACAATATACTAGAAGACATATATTTTATGTAATTTATTTGGGAAATATAATTTCTGACTCGGCTGCGATCTATCCGATCAGTCTAGTTTTTGGCTATAATTTCCAGCAAATAAAATAATCCATCTTGTCAAGTTTCAATTGTGACTTAAATATTGACTTCTAAAGCTTTAACAATTGGTGTCTTCTTGGCATATACCAATGACTTAACATGGCCATATAAAAATAGTGATCTAAATGCGATTGTGTAATTGTATTCTGAAATGTATTCACAACACGGTTACTTTATGAGGGGAAACTCTCCTTTCAAATCGAATATATAAAAAAATTTCGGCTACAGCAATCGTTTAAAAAATATTTTGGAATACATCAGACGTATAGACTTGCATATGCTACATTGAACAAAGATATCAGTCTTGTGGCATACAGTTATGACAAATTCATCTCATAGAAATCATTCAAACACGCAAAATTAACATCTTAAAAATGATTACAGCGGCACCGTCAAGGCAGAAATTGAATTAAATGAAAATATAGCTGGTTTAACTATGATTTAGTTTCGGAAATCCGAAATAATACGGGATATACAACACCCCAGTTGGCTTCAAAATTATTGAATATAAAATTAAAATCTCTATTCCAATGTATTAAGATCAAATAAGTTTAAAGATTTTCAAATCTTGCACTTCATTGCTTAAAACAATCGTGTGGAGTATATGTATTGGGTGTTACCGACAGGATGTTTCCTCTTCCTTGTGTTTGTTATGCCGGTTTGAGCATCGTTTTATTTAAAGTGCTGCTCTTGTTCGATGCTGTCGTTCATTTTTTCTAAATTCACATCAAATTTTCCATCATCAGTTGAAAGACAAACGACAAATTGTTTACGTATCTATTTTTTATTTTGTTGGCCTTAAGGACAACATTTTGAGAAAGCACGAAAAGGAAATAAAAAAAAAAATCAAATGTTTGTATGATTAACAGTCGGCCCTCGTCTTTACCTCGCTTATATTTTGCGTGTCCTTTGCCAACATATTTACGATTTGTTTTCCTATGAAAAATATAAATTTTGCCCAAATAAGGGTATAAGGAAGACTAATGTTGGGGAGTGGAATGTCGTCTGGTGGATGTTAAAAAAAAAAGAAAACAAAAACAATAAAATAAAAGAATGAAATAATGAAATCAACATGATTTTACTGTAACAATTGTAACAACAACAACGTGCGTTCTGCGTCTGGCTGTTACGAAAGGTAGACTTTTCGAATATTTGTGTCATAAATCTGTTGAAACAGTAGCAGCATTTTTCCTGTCTCGCATTTGGTTTTGTTTTTTGTTGTATTTTCCTTTGCTTGAAATCAAATTTATTGTCCTTTATCCATGCTTTTCATTTACAACAATTCTATTTTTATTAAAATACAATTGTACAGTTAATTTTTGTTTCTTTTCTTCTTTCATTCTTCTTCTGGATAGAATAAATCGTTGGAATTTCAAAATGAAATATTTCTTTAGGAATTAAAGGGAACGAAAGAAGAAACACATTGTAGGCATTTTTAAGCAGCGTCTAATGAATACTTAAAATGACTTCATTTACAATGACATCCCAAAATTATTTTTAATTGTCCTTTAATTATTTGTATATTTTGTTCTCACTTTTTATTTTCTTCCCAGAAACTCGCGAAAATAGATGTAGGAGTACAGACAAAGAATTTTAATAACAAGAATAAATAAAATCAGTAGCAGTAAATGAATGGAAAATAAAAATTATTACCCTGTTTCTGTAAGACAAATGGTTTCAGACGAAGGTCTGTTTGGCATCTTTAATCTATCTTTTGTATTCGTATAGTTGGGGGTGAGCAAATTTACGTAGGATTGTTAAGATTTAATCAATTCCATGGTAAGTACAGTCAATCCTCCCATAACGCGGTGAGTGCATACCGCCAATACATTGCCTACTCGGCTACGTCAATTTAAATTGGAGATAATATTCTTTAAAATCATATTCCGGAATACTTATACGCTTAGACACGCACAAATTGATCAACAGTTTCATATCGGAAAAATTTTTTCTTTCTTTGGACAAAGAGATTTATGCCCATTAATAAAGTATAACCCTAGAACGGTAGACATTAAAGGTAAGCCTCTTTAGTAGTAATCTTCGATTGTTAGATTGAAAAAAAAACAAATATTTACGCTTTCATAAAACAAAATTTCAGGAAAACGAGGATAGAAATTTATAATGACATACACGATCAGCAATCTTATGGTGGGCAAAGAAACACGGATTGGGTGTTTAACTACGTAAAACAGGGCTTGCCGTGTTCACTCCTAAGTACTTACATGAACGGTGAAAGATTTTCAAAGAGACAAATTGCTTGGGCATATTTCTAGACTTCAAACTATCCTGAAAGGGGAACCCGTGTACTTCGACATAACACCCGCCTCTACTAGGTTCCGGGCCACTGTGACATAGAGGAAAACGAAAGAAGCACAAACTGACACGGAAGGCATCGAAGATGTCTGACGAAGAGATGGTAGAGAGAATGCGCCTCTACAAGAATACTCTTTTAAAATGAAAAAGAATCTGGCAAACCGTAGTAAGTTCAACATACCTGGTTGCTGAATTTAAAAACTGCTATATCCAACAGTATACAACGAGAAAACTTTTGGAGTTCGACAAAAAGAAAGGTTCGCATTCTAGAAGAAATTCAAAAGCGCCACATTAGCAGCTAATGTTCAAATACCTATGAATTACATATTAATTCGACCCAACGATTCCTAAAGGGTTAAATATACAAATCATTTGCTAAAAATCCATTTAATATTGTCGTATTCATTTAAACGCTAAATCGTTTCCAAGGCTCAGTTTTGCAAATAAAATAAAATGAAAATTTGATTATCGGAAAACAACACTTCTCTGTCTTGATGTTGGCTTTTTATTGCGAAATACAATAAAAAAAGGGGATATTTACGAACATCATTTATTTTTTGATGAGCAGGATTGGCGTTATAAAAAATTTTGCTTTAAATGAAGCAATTTTGCATAAATCCATTTGTGTAATATTCTTATGGTTTGGGTTTTCGTTACATACACTGCTTATTTATCCCCACCACTGCCCTTTTTACATTTAAGCAAAGGTGTTTAACATTGATGATAGCTATCAGAGGCATATCCATGACATGTTGCTGAGAAATATTAAAACATGAGCCAGCGAAGAATCAATTTTATGGCTCATTTTCTCATATTCATCCTTTAAATTGTCAACAAAGTAAGGCGATAAATAAAAAATGCTTCCGCTTCACCTTAAAATTTCACAAGATGAGTTGTTGTTGTTGACAGAACTTATAACAACTCTGCAACTCTGATGCTATTGCTGATGCAAGGATTACGTGCTCATGATAAAAATACAAAAAAAAGAAAATTATTTTCAAAAACACTTCCGTGCTTCCTGGCACAATCTACTCAACTTTCATCCTGCACCTGCAAAGTGAACGAAGTCACAAAAATTTTAAACTTTTCTCTTTCCATTGGAAATTGGTTTTATTTTTTTTTACCATTTCTTTAGAAATAGAGAAAGTTTTTTATGCAGGAACTAAATGTTTAACTGTCATATCAATACCAAGTCCTAGTGTCCTAATGTTACAAATTGAAAATGCAATAAATTCGGGACGAACATGACCAAGTGACAAACTGCACTTTCTTTTTTACTTTTTCCTTTTTGTTTAGCTTGCAACATACATTTCATATGAAAAAGTTTCATCGTTTAAATATGCGCTGAGATAAGATGATAAAGAAGTTTAAAATTTGTTTTCGTTTTTCTAACGAAAAAAAACAAGTTTTGAAAACTTTTAAAAGAATACTGAAAGAAAATGAAAACGAAAATATTGTAAAATAAACCCCGTATATTATTTATTACCTGGTACTAGGATAAGTATGTGAATTAATATTTTCACATACTCAGCCGTTCCAAATAGCTTTTCAATATTCTAAGAAAATGATAAAAAAAAACGTTTTTAAGAAAATGGAAATGGTGTTATATCATGTTTAACATTAAAATGACAAACAAAAGTTACAAGAACAAAACATTGGACATGTTCAACAAAGAAACATAAACAAGTAAACAAAAAAGGCAACAACAACAACAATGCAAGGGCAAATGCACACAAAATACACAAACAGCGTTACCGCTGGAAATTTTTAAGAAGTCGCACAAAAAGGGGATTTTTGAAAAAAAAGTCGCACAAAAAGGGTATTTTGGTAGTAAAAAGGGGCAACAAGAAAAGAAAATGAACTAATACAGATAAAAAAATAAATTTTTATTGGATTTTGCAATATACATTAACAAACATGCAATTGTTTATATTAGAAACAAATTTTTAACCAAAAATTAATAAGCCTAAATGAAAGTTTTAATTTTTTTAAAATTATTGGTCTGTTTTATTTCTAACTTTAAAATGTGATTTCATTCAAATGTATGAACGCTAGGACATTTAAATTTCTAAAATAAAAAATGCATTTTTAATTTTATTAAAATTCTATTAAATAAAACTTTCTTTTGGTAATCCACTATATAATAATACAAAACAAAACTATTATTATAACAAAAAAAAAAAACAGTTCATTAAAAATAAATACAAAATTGAGTATTTTGTAACAAATTAAAAAAAAAAAAACAAAAAATATAATATATGTTTAAAAAAAAACAATTCAAAATTACTAATTTTGTAATAAATTAAAAGATATGAAGTTAATAAGGTACATACATTTCAAATAATTACGCTTCACATGAATTGATTCATCCGATGATGAAATAATTTCCTTTTTGCATTCTATAAGACTTTCATGCCTAGATGACGGCTGATCTCTTTTGTTTTTTAATAAAAACCTAACATTTAAAGTTATTACTATTAGTTATACAATTATAATTCCAAACCTAATTTATATTTTAGAGTAATCGAAAAAACAATGATGAGATGAATCAAAGACCCTTTTTGAATATTTCATGATGTTTTCATATTTCTTACAAAGAAAATATACGAAAATTTGGTATCGCATGAAAGGTCTTTGAAAGACGTATTTAACAAACTTTTTGGTTTTTGAGTTTTTTTTATTAATTTACACAGACCAGAAAATTGTTAACACAGAAACCAAAGTACACTCTAGTCTATAGTCCACTATATAGTCTAGTCTATAGTCTAGTATATTGTCCAGTATATAGTCTAGTCTATATTCTAGTATATAGCCTAGTCTATAGTCTAGTATATAGTCTAGTCTATAGTCTAGTATATAGTCTAGTCAATAGTCTAATATATAGTCTAGTCAATAGTCTAATATATAGTATAGTATATAGTCTAGTATATAGTCTAGTCTATAGTCCAGTCTATAGTCTAGTTATATAGTCTAGTCTATAGTCCAGTCTATAGTCTAGTTATAGTCTAGTCTATAGTCCAGTCTATAGTCTAGTCTATATAGTCTAGTCTATAGTCTAGTATATAGTCTAGTCTATAGTCTAGTATATAGTCTAGTCTATAGTCTAGTATATAGTCTAGTCAATAGTCTAATATAGTCTAGTATATAGTCTAGTCAATAGTCTAATATAGTCTAGTCTATAGTCTAGTATTAGTCTAGTATATAGTCTAGTTATATAGTCTAGTCTATAGTCTAGTTATAGTCTAGTCTATAGTCCAGTCTATAGTCTAGTATATAGTCTAGTCATAGTCTAATATAGTCTAGTCTAGTCTAGTATATAGCCTAGTCTATAGTTCTAGTCTATAGTCTATAGTCTAGTCTAGTATATAGTCTAGTCTATAGTCTATAGTCTATAGTCTAGTAATATAGTCTAGTCTAGTCTATATAGTCTAGTCTATATAGTCTAGTATATAGTCTATCTATAGTCTAGTATAAGTCTAGTCTATAGTCCAGTCTATAGTCTAGTTTATAGTCTAGTCTATAGTCCAGTCTATAGTCTATAGTCTAGTATATAGCCTAGTCTATAGTCTAGTCTATAGTCCAGTCTATAGTCTAGTCTATATAGTCTAGTCTATATAGTCTAGTATATAGTCTAGTCTATAGTCTAGTATATAGCCTAGTCTATAGTCTTAGTCTATAGTCTAGTATATAGTCTAGTATATAGTGTAGTCTATAGTCCAGTCTATAGTCTAATATATAGTCTAGTCTATAGTCAGTCTATAGTCTATAGTCTAGTCTAGTCTATATAGTCTAGTATATAGTCTAGTCTATAGTCCAGTCTATAGTCTATATATAGTCTAGTCTATAGTTCTAGTCTATAGTCTAGTATATAGTCTAGTCTATATAGTCTAGTCTAGTATATAGTCTAGTCTATAGTCTAATATAGTCTAGTCTATATAGTCTAGTATATAGTCTAGTCTATAGTATAGTCTATAGTCTAATATAGTCTAGTCTATAGTCTAGTTATAGTCTAGTCTATAGTCTAGTATATAGTCTAGTATATAGTCTAGTCTATAGTCCAGTCTATAGTCTAGTTTATAGTCTAGTCTATAGTCCAGTCTATAGTCTAGTTTATAGTCTAGTCTATAGTCCAGTCTATAGTCTAGTATATAGCCTAGTCTATAGTCTAGTCTATAGTCTAGTATATAGTCTAGTCTATAGTCTAATATATAGTCTAGTCAATAGTCTATATATAGTCTAGTCAATAGTCTAATATATAGTCTAGTATATATCTAGTCTATAGTCTATAGTCTAGTCTATAGTCAGTCTATAGTCTAGTTATAGTCTAGTCTATAGTCCAGTCTATAGTCTAGTTATAGTCTAGTCTATAGTCCAGTCTATAGTCTAGTATATAGCCTAGTCTATAGTCTAGTATATAGTGTAGTCTATAGTCTAGTATATAGTCTAGTCAATAGTCTAATATATAGTCTAGTCAATAGTCTAATATAGTCTAGTATATAGCCTAGTCTATAGTCTAGCTATAGTCTAGTCTAGTCTAGTCTATAGTCTAGTTTATAGTCTAGTCTATAGTCCAGTCTATAGTCTAGTTTATAGTCTAGTCTATAGTCCAGTCTATAGTCTAGTAATATAGTCTAGTCTATAGTCTAGTATATAGTCTAGTCTATAGTCTAGTATATAGTCTAGTCAATAGTCTATATATAGTCTAGTATATAGTCTAGTTATAGTCTAGTCTATAGTCTAGTTTATAGTCTAGTCTATAGTCCAGTCTATAGTCTAGTATATAGCCTAGTCTATAGTCTAGTATATAGTCTAGTCTATAGTCTAGTCTATAGTCTAGTCTATATTCTAGTCTATAGTCTAGTTTATAGTCTAGTCTAGTATATAGTCTAGTCATAGTCTAGTCTATAGTTAGTCTATAGTCTAGTTTATAGTCTAGTCTAGTCTATAGTCTAGTCAATACTCTAATATATAGTCTAGTCAATAGTCTATATATAGTCTAGTCTAGTCTATAGTATAGTCTATAGTCCAGTCTATAGTCAAGTCTATAGTCTAGTCAATAGTCTAATATAGTCTAGTCTAATAGTCTAGTCTATAGTCTAGTCAATAGTCTATATATAGTCTAGTATATTGTCCAGTATATAGTCTAGTATAGTCTAGTCAATACTCTAATATATAGTCTAGTATATAGTCTATAGTCTAATATATAGTCTAGAATATAGTCTAGTATAATAGTCTAGTCTATATAGTCTAGTATAATAGTCTAGTCAATAGTCTAATATAGTCTAGTCTAGTATATAGTCTAGTCATAGTCTAGTATATAGTGTAGTCTATAGTCTAGTATAAGTCTAGTCTATAGTCTAGTCTAATAGTCTAGTCTATAGTCCGTCTATAGTCTAGTCTATAGTCAGTCTATAGTCTAGTCAATAGTCTAATATATAGTCTAGTATAATAGTCTAGTCAATACTCTAATATATAGTCTAGTCAATAGTCTAATATATAGTCTAGTTATATAGTCTAGTCTATATAGTCTAGTATATTGTCCAGTATATAGTCTAGTCTAAGTCTAGTCTATAGTCTAGTAATAGTCTAGTCAATAGTCTAATATAGTCTAGTCTATAGTCTAGTATAATAGTCTAGTCTATGTCTAGTATATAGTGTAGTCTATAGTCTAGTTTTAGTCTAGTCTATAGTCCAGTCTATAGTCAAGTCTATAGTCTAGTCTATGTCTAGTATATAGTCTAGTATATAGCCTAGTCTATAGTCTTAGTCTATAGTCTAGCATATAGTCTAGTCTAGTCTATAGTCTATAGTCTAGTTTATAGTCTAGTCTAGTCTATAGTCTAGTTTATAGTCTAGTCTATAGTCTAGATATAGTCTAGTCTAGTCTAGTCTAGTCTATATTCTAGTCTATAGTCTATTTATAGTCTAGTCTATAGTCCGTCTATAGTCTAGTAATAGTCTAGTCAATACTCTAATATATAGTCTAGTATATAGTCCAGTCTAGTCTATAGTCTAGTTTTAGTCTAGTCTATAGTAGTCTATAGTCTAGATATAGTCTAGTCTAATAGTCTAGTCTATGTCTAGTATATAGTCTATAGTCTATTTATAGTCTAGTCTATAGTCTTAGTCTATAGTCTAGTCTATAGTCTAGTTTTAGTCTAGTCTATAGTTAGTCTATAGTCTAGTATAGTCTAGTATATTGTCCAGTATATAGTCTAGTCTATAGTCCTAGTCTATAGTCTATAGTCCAGTCTATAGTCTAGTATATTGTCCAGTATATAGTCTAGTCAATACTCTAATATATAGTCTAGAATATAGTCTAGTCAATAGTCTATATATAGTCTAGTCAATAGTCTAATATAGTCTAGTCTATAGTCTAGTATATTGTCCAGTATATAGTCTAGTCTAGTCTATATCTAGTCTATAGTCAGTCTATAGTCTAGATATAGTCTAGTCTAATAGTCTAGTCTATAGTCTAATATATAGTCTAGAATATAGTCTAGTATATAGTCCAGTCTAGTCTATAGTCTAGTAATAGTCTAGTCAATACTCTAATATATAGTCTAGAATATAGTCTAGTATATTGTCCAGTATATAGTCTAGTCTATATCTAGTCTATAGTCCAGTCTATAGTCCAGTCTATAGTCCAGTCTATAGTCCAGTCTGTAGTCCAGTTATAGTCTAGTCTATAGTCCAGTCTATAGTCTAGTATATAGTCAAGTATATAGTCTAGTACATAGCCTAATCTATAGTCTAGTCTATAGTTTAGTTCTTAATCTAGTCTATAGTCTAGTATATAACCTGGTCTAGTCTAGCCTGTAGTTTAGTCTTATAGTTTAGTATATATAGACTAGATCTAGTCTATAGTCTAATCTAAAATTCAAATTTATAACAAATTTTTAATCTTGGATCATTCTACTCACTCGTCCATTTTCACATCCTTTATTCTGTGTTTTCTGCAACAATTAATTTTTAGTTTCAATATTTTGTAACTTTTGTGCTGTTTACAAAGACAAGCAAGTGTTCAAAGTAAATTAATAAGTAGCGACACAACGAACGTCTACAAAACCACATGATTTTTTGTTTTTGTTTATATGGTTTGAGGTGTCAAAATTGCAGGCTTATTAATGGAAATAAAAGAAAAAATAATTTTTCTAAAAAAGGGGAAAAAAGGGTCAAAAATCTTGAAAAGTGTCAGATTTAGTTCATTTTAGTAAGGGGGCACAAAAAGTGGCGAGGTCGCTGAAAAGGTGTCAAATTGCGACTTTAGTCGCTCAACGGTCACGCTGTACACAAACAGAATAACAAACAAGAATAATTGTAAAGAAATCTCAAGAAGGCGAAACCAATGACATTCGACTTAAAAAGCAACCATTAGACTGTTTGTCCAGCGATATAAAAGGCAAGACAAAGCAGGCAAGGGTCAGAAAGAATTCAGTCAGCCTTGTGTAAAGACGCCTTGCGTGTGAAGACAATAATCGTGGTTTGAAGATCTCCATTAAGAAGATCTAAATCTATGGCTGGTATAAATATTAAGTAGCCAGAAGCTCTTGACGATGTGAGCATGCTCACTAGAAGCGACACGTTTTCATTTTCAGCGCTTTAGCGAAAATGGTGCAATAAAATGGTGCAAGAAATACTTCACTTCGTCTGATCTTCTTACTATTTGCACAACGTATATCCGAAAGAGAATAGAATACTCTCATGTATTACCCGGTGCCTAAAGGTCTACTTTGAGACCGTGTACAGGAGGGTAAGAAATTGCTGGTTAATGGCGGTAGGGTATCAAACTCTATTTATTTATTAGAGAATCTTTGCATTGTGGCTTGTGTTTGAGTGATTTAATAGTACTAGAACGGACTTTGTCCGGAATAACAATAACGCAACACTACATCCATATCGCTCCTTTATTGCAACATAGTCATATCTCAAAAAAACTTGAACTTGGCAAAATGCGATTAAAGTTTTCAAAACATAAGTGCTATGGTCTAATTGCCGCAAACACTTTTTGCTATAACTTCGGTTCAGCTTGGGATATAAAATTGATTTTATTTTCAACATGTAGAGAAGGTCTAAAAGAGCAGTTTTGCTTAAGTAACTACAAATTTTTAATTTTTTGAGATATGACTATGTTGCAATAAAGGAGCGATATGTAGTCAATTGGCCAGTGGATCGCACATTGCATTACAGACAAAACTGTACACTCTTTTTCCCTTTAAGGGATGCAAAAGGCATAAGATATATAGAAAAATCAGTACAGATGTTCGCAAATAACTTAAATAACTAACCTATTACTAGGTTAGTAACAAATCTAAACTTGCAATAGTAACAATTGCAAAGAAAAACAAAAACCTTTTAATATTGTCGTATTCATTTAAACGCTAAATCATTTCCAAGGCTCAGTTTTGCAAATAAAATAAAATGAAAATTTGATTATCGGAAAACAACACTTCTCTGTCTTGATGTTGGCTTTTTATTGCGAAATACAATAAAAAAAGGGATATTTACGAACATCATTTATTTTTTGATGAGCAGGATTGGCGTTATAAAAAATTTTGCTTTAAATGAAGCAATTTTGCATAAATTTTTTGCATTTGTGTAATATTCTTATGGTTTAGGTTTTCGTTACATACACTGCTTAATATATCCCACCACTGCCCTTTTTACATTTAAGCAAAGGTGTTTAACATTGATGATTCCAATCAGAGACATATCCATGACATGTTGCTGAGAAATATTAAAACATGAGCCAGCGAAGAATCAATTTTATGGCTCATTTTCTCATATTCATCCTTTAAATTGTCAACAAAGTAAGGCGATAAATAAAAAATGCTTCCGCTTCACCTTAAAATTTCACAAGATGAGTTGTTGTTGTTGACAGAACTTATAACAACTCTGCAACTCTGATGCTATTGCTGATGCAAGGATTACGTGCTCATGATAAAAATAAAAAAAAAGACAATTATTTTCAAAAACACTTCCGTGCTTCCTGGCACAATCTACTCAACTTTCATCCTGCACCTGCAAAGTGAACGAAGTCACAAAAATTTTAAACTTTTCTCTTTCCATTGGAAATTGGTTTTATTTTTTTTTTACCATTTCTTTAGAAATAGAGAAAGTTTTTTATGCAGGAACTAAATGTTTAACTGTCATATCAATACCAAGTCCTAGTGTCCTAATGTTACAAATTGAAAATGCAATAAATTCGGGACGAACATGACCAAGTGACAAACTGCACTTTCTTTTTTACTTTTTCCTTTTTGTTTAGCTTGCAACATACATTTCATATGAAAAAGTTTCATCGTTTAAATATGCGCTGAGATAAGATGATAAAGAAGTTTAAAATTTGTTTTCGTTTTTCTAACGAAAAAAAACAAGTTTTGAAAACTTTTAAAAGAAAATGAAAACGAAAATATTGTAAAATAAACCCCGTATATTATTTATTACCTGGTACTAGGATAAGTATGTGAATTAATATTTTCACATACTCAGCCGTTCCAAATAGCTTTTCAATATTCTAAGAAAATGATAAAAAAAAACGTTTTTAAGAAAATGGAAATGGTGTTATATCATGTTTAACATTAAAATGACAAACAAAAGTTACAAGAACAAAACATTGGACATGTTCAACAAAGAAACAAAAACAAGTAAACAAAAAAAGGCAACAACAACAACAATGCAAAGGCAAATGCATACAAAATACACAAACAGAATAACAAACTAGAATAATTGTAAAGAAATCTCAAGAAGGTGAAACCAATGACATTCGACTTAAAAAGCAACCCTTAGACTGTTTGCCCAGCGATATAAAAGGCAAGACAAAACACGAAAGGGTCAAAAAGATCTCAGTCAGCCTTGTGTAAAGACGCCTTGCGTGTGAAGACAATAATCGTGGTTTGTAGATCTCCATTAAGAAGATCTAAATCTATGGCTGGTATAAATATTAAGTAGCCAGAAGCTCTTGACGATGTGCGCATGTTCACTGGAAGCGCCTTAGCTTTTTAAAATGGTGCAAGAAATACTTCACTCCGTCTGATCTTCTTACTATTTATGCAACATATATCCGAAAGAGAATGGAATACTCTCATGTATTACCCGGTGCCTAAAGGTCTACTTTGAGACCTCTCAACCGCATACAGGAGAGTAAGAATTTGCTGGTTAATGACGGTAAGGTATTAAACTCTATTTATTTATTGGAGCATCGTTGCATTGTGGCTTGTGTTTGAGTGATTTAATAGTACTAGAACGGACTTTGTCCGGGAATAATTTATTCCTACGCAACACTACATCCATATCGCTCCTTTATTGCAACATAGTCATATCTCAAAAAAACTTGAACTTGGCAAAATGCGATTAAAGTTTTCAAAACATAAGTGCTATGGTCTAATTGCCGCAAACACTTTTTGCTATAACTTCGGTTCAGCTTGGGATATAAAATTGATTTTATTTTCAACATGTAGAGAAGGTCTAAAAGAGCAGTTTTGCTTAAGTAACTACAAATTTTTAATTTTTTGAGATATGACTATGTTGCAATAAAGGAGCGATATGTAGTCAATTGGCCAGTGGATCGCACATTGCATTACAGACAAAACTGTACACTCTTTTTCCCTTTAAGGCATAAGATACATACAAAAATCAGTACAGATGTTCGCAAATAACTTAAATAACTAACCTATTACTAGGTTAGTAATAAATCTAAACTTGCAATAGTAACAATTGCAAAAAAAAATAAAAATCTTTTAATGTGTTAAAATAAAGATTAGGGCATAAATTTTTAATTTCCAAAAATCGTCAAAATAAGGCAATGGAGATCAAAATTGTCAAAACGACGATATATCGTCAAATCATCACTACCAATTCTCAAATCTCATCACTAACAATTCTCGACTATTTATGCTGCTTTTTATTATTGCATCTTATAACTTTGTGATCTTTCTTGTCACAGTTTCGTTCCTTCCTCAGTATTTGTTTGTGTAATTTTGTTTACCAGATGACTTGCAAATCTTTCTTGTAGTCTGTTTGTCTTACTAACTGGTTTTGTTTAATTTATTTCTGTTCGTATATTAAGGTTCAGAAACACATTTTATTTTAAAACTTTTCCAGTTTTACGAATTCAGAACCTAATTAGTTTCCAACATATTTTTTTTTTTTTTTCATCTTGTCCATGAGGCAATTGTTCTGTGATTAATTAGATTGATTGCCAATATTATTTGGCAAAATGTTCCTAAAGTTGTTCCATTTTGACCGCAATGTGATTTTAATTAAAATCACAATGAAAAGCAATTCCACAGTCATTATTGATTTACTGTCAATCCAGTTATTTGATTGACACAATTACTAAATTACAATATTATCGTCTAATATTAGCCAAATTTCAGTCCTTTATTTCATTTGTTATGGCCAATCAAATTGACTCGAATGAACGCGTATAATTGCAAAAATTGAATGACTGATGACAGTTGAATAAAGTTTTCGTTTAATTAATTAATTTCTAACAATGCTCATAGCAAATTAAAAAAAAAAAAACAAAATTAATGAAAATGCTAGATTTAAATACTAGAAAATACGCAGTAAGGTGTGCTCTAATGTCCAAAGTGTAAGGCTTCTGCCCTTAATTGCGGACTTGTTTGATGTGTATAGCCTAAAAAATAAGGGATTTTTTCAAAAACTTCCGGTTTACCTAATTATGAAAGCCAATGTGCTTATATTGGGTGGGCAATCTATAAGTTTAAATTTGAACCACCGGTTATTTCGAATACTTATGTCATTCTATTTCATGTGAACCTTCAGTATATTATCTCCACTGAACATAATGAATCGATTTATGCTTGACCAACGTTGGGATTTATTGGACCAACGAGAAATGGCACGATAATGTGGATTTTGGTTCATTTTCACTTTGTTGGGTACGTTAATAAGTAAAATAGCCATAATTTGGCTTTAGAAAACCCACACGCGGTTTAAGAAGAGCCAATGCACCCATTACGAGTGACTGTTTGGTGTTGCTTCTAAAGCGGAGTCATCACTGGCCCAGATTTTTTGCGGTTAATGGAGGCACCTGATGCACCATTATAACCGATTTTTTTTACCCCGCTCTCAACGTAAATGATGTTTGGCTTCAACAAGATGGTGCAACTTATCTTATGCGCTAAACGATTTATTGTGTCAGATGTTTACTGGCTGTTTAATTAGCAAAGAGTATTCAAAAAGATGAGTAGAAACGAATCACACTCATAATTTCTCATACTTCTTTTAATACCATGGATCCTCTAGACATATTCAAAGTTTGAAGTTCTTATCATATTCATATTTAACAACACGTATGATGTTATTGATTTCCACTCTCCATAATTCCTATTTTGTGCTAGCATCCTCTTCTTCCTTTTTGCCTACTTAAGGAACTTTTTCTGTTTATATTCCCTAAAACGAATGTTGCTTAATTTTATTGCTGCAATTATTTGGCAATTAATTCTTGTTTGGTTTACTAGAGTGAATTAAATTGATGGATTACTTAAAGACAATTGTTGCGTTCTTTTTATGTATTGAATTTGCTCAAAATGTTCATTTTATTTGTTGATTATTCTATTCTAATGTTTGGTAATCGTTTCATTGCACTCTAAAAGTTCGCACTGAGACATCCGCTCTGTATGTTAATAATAAATTGTTTTAAATTGTTTTAAATTGATTTAAATTTGCTTAAAGACACCACGAACATAATTTCTTTATTATTAAATTCAGAATTTTTTAACTTCTTTTTAATTTCATTTCCGTCTTTATGGTTAAAGAACACTCATCAATCATCAACCAGTCATACAAACAATACGTCGACATCATTAACTTCTCATTTCGTATTCACTAAAGAATAAAATTTAAAAGCGGTTTAATATTTAGGCGGCATAAAAAGTCATTTCAAATTGCCTTGCATAAGAATTGTATGATCTTACCACAAATATAAGACGTAATACCACCTTTAGCTTTAGTTGGGCTAGGTTTGACTAAATTAATCCGAATTTTATGGACAAAAGTACGTATCCCGTATAAGCACACATCAAAAATTGTAAAGATATGGAGTTGAAAACAAAATTTTCAATTGCTGGAATGGCCACCACAAAGTTCCGACCTCAATCCGATTGAAAATCTTTGGGCATTCGTGAAAATCCGTCTCGGGCAGAACGAGACAAACCCAACAAACATGGGCAAACTTTGGGATCGTATAAATGGGAAATGGAATAGAATTCCGAAAGATTTTATTGAAAATTTGGTAGAAAGCATCTTAAACCGTGTAAATCAAGCTATTTCTAATAAGGGTCTATGGACAAAATATTGAAATTGGATTAGTTTCTTGAATTTTCTTGAAACGTGCAAAATTGAGTTTATGTGGGTTATTTTCGTTTTTCATTTAAACTCATTGAATTCATTTCATTAATTACTGTTTTTTACTGCCATTCGTTAAAAATAAAATAAAATAAAAAATTAAAATTGATTTTTTTTTTTATTTGCTTATACGGTTTTGTTTTTGTGGATGTCGAAACTCAGTATTGTGAAAATGCACTCACTTCTGCTCGCCACTGTATTTCTGTTCGTCCACCGTTATCATAATGTTCTGACAGCGTAAGCCAAACAATAAAAACAATGAATGCAGTTGGTTTACTAAGTCGTATAGCATGATTTGATATACTTGGGCACCATTAATAGCGCCAACATTAAATTGATGTTGTCATCCACCACACTGAATAAAACCTTAATGTTCGATTGAAACGCGTGTAGCTTATTAAAAAGTTCATACAGCCGATTAATTAATTGCGCAGCCTTTTAATGATTTTTTGTTCCCTTAATATGATGAAATAAAATTTACGCTAAAATGTTATCTCATTGTAAAGTGTGAATTTAATATGTATTTGGGTGTGTGCCAGTGTGAATAAATTTCCTTCCTCCTGCTTCATTTAAATAACAACTGCGTACGCCATGGGAATTTTATATCAGCAGTTGGTAAATGGTTGTATTAAAATGAAAAATGTGCCATTTTGTCTGGCTGTTTTCATTTTCATTTTCTGTTTATTTTTTTTTTATTTTTGTTGTACACGGTTCCACACGAATATAATGTTGAAGGAATGTGTGGCGAAAATAAAGCAACTGATGTAACTTAAAATATAAATAATTCTGTGACATTAAAGACAACGACAATAACGCTTTAAAAACTGCGACGCTATTTTTAACCAGCTCCCATCATTATTAACCTAAAGGTAAATTAGTTGCCTTGCAAAATGATTTTAAAATGTATCCTACCACTTACATGTCCTAAATATTTGTTCTAATGACAGAACATTTTGTAGAGTTTCCACTTACCGTGAAATTTAAACTCTTTCTGTGTTGTCAAAAATCTGGGATAAATTTTACATATACGATCGACCGAGTGGAACCAAAAGGAAAAGGAATCACCACTATCGATATTTAAATGTAACACAAATTTCTACTCACGTTCTATATTCGAATTGAACTAAGGAGTGCGCACAAAAAAAATGGGCTGACATTTAAGCTTATAACTTTTATCATAAAATGTTACATTGTTTTTCATTGCAATAGCAAAATTAGTTTTTTGAAAAAGGGCACCCAACTAGAATGTCATAAAAAAATATTTGAAATTTTCAATGAAAAACCGCGCCGCTTACAAAAAACGATAGCTATGCTCGCAGGTGTTAACCAAAACATATTTTCTAAGCTAAGAATAAAACAATATAAGGGGTCTTTAAGTATTGAGCGAAAGCGTGGAAGTGGAAGAAAAAAAGGATTTGCCGACCAAAACAAAGTAAGTAAAATAATAGGTATTTTTCTAAAACACCCTAATATGTCTGGAAGAAAAATAGCTCAGAAAATTGGATACTCTGAAAACTTTGTCAGAGAAAATTTTATACACAAAAGAAACGAAAAAAATCCGCCACTTAGTTTTATTTCTATAACGAAAAGTATAAGTCCAGTTTTTTTTGTGCGCACTCCTTAACTTTTTTTATTTTGTCGCATAGTGTTATTAGAGTGCTGCTGATAGTGTTAAGAAAGCATAAAGGAAACTTTCGGAAACTTTTTTCTGATCTTGAAAGGTAGCTCGTTTGGATGGCGGCCTTAGGACAATTCAACAAAAATAAAAATGTATTAGGTAAATTTTGGAAGTGGAACATTTCTTATGAAGATATTGAGAAAATTTTAGATTTGATGAATTTCCTTGAGAAAATGCTGCTATCAGAGATTTGTCTACTCCAAATGGAAGTCGTTGGACAACTTTTATCCCTTTCTAATTCGATTGATTCAATTCCTCCGCGGCCACAGAAACACAAACGTAATGTGTCTGCAGAACAGATTATAGCATTAAGCCAAAGGAGTGTATTACATCTGTTTCGGATATAAATACCATATCCCATAATTACGAGAAAATCTTAGTACTTAGTCCAAAAGGACTTAGTAGTCTGCGATTGCATTTTCTGTGACCGAACTAAGAGAAGATCTCACAAAGCTTGATACGCCTTTCAAATGCTTTGAGTGCTTTCTGGGCGACACTATTATTAAACACATTGTTGAATCATCGAATTTATAAGCCACCCAAAAAGGTTTAAAAATTTTCTTCTTTACAAACCCTTCGGAAATTCCTCTATATATTGCCACAAAAATACAGATATCACGTTTTGTTGGCTTTAAAAAAAAAGGTTGTTGTATAATCCATGTGTGGTGTCGATCTCATGCTTGGTGTTATTGGTCGCTATAAAATTCCAATGAAGAGCAGCAAGTATACAAATCGACTGTTCTTACATTTGCACGACTTAGCCATGGTAAACGCCCACATTTTGTTCAACGGGATCAGCAAGCCTAAACTAAATGATACGCGATACCAGCTGTTAAACTTCTACGCCGAGATTGAGTCCATACTTTGTAAGCATAAAGTTTGCCTCTAGGCAAACTAAGATTTTGGCGCTATAAAACCCGATTTGGGCAAAAAAGTTATTTGTTTTTAAAATAATTCTTTACTTTTAAGACAAATCAAACCCAAAAATAATAAATTTAATACAAAAAAAACAAAAATTTGGACACTATAGGGTTAATGACTGATTGAGAATTTTTTTCTTTCTGCTTCATTTTGAATGATCTTGTCTATATTGTTCAATTTACTTCTATTCATTAGAAATGTTTTTCTATTACTATTTACCCCCCCCTTCTACGTTCTTATAAATACAAGTATTCTGTTGTCTGAATAACCATTCTGTTGCTGCCTTTAAGTTTGTTATCGATAATGGTGTCATTATCTTCATTGTTGCACATATTTGAGGTGACATTGTTGTCGCAGAACGTGAATGTTTCAAAACAAGCAACAGTCGTTAAAAAGTTTTGCCCTTTCTTTTTTGTTGTAAAAATTGGAAAACAATTGCAAAAGATTACAAATAGAAAGTTATGACACCCACAACACTGTCATCAATGTGAACGCCTACAGAACGCATTTGCCACGTCGAATTCTCTTTAAACTGTAGATTGTGAAGATAAAAAAAATTTTTATTTAATGGCACCCACTTTAGGTAATCAAACCTTTGAATAATCAATGAGGTATAATAGAGATTTAAACATTTTAAATCAATCAGACGAAGTTGGCAGTTTGGAGCCAGCATGAAGTGCTAACTTCTTTTTATTTTAAATTAGAAATCAATTTGAATAGTTCTTGGCCACACATCCATAGTGTTTAACTCGAATGCATTTCGATTGAAATTGAGGATAATACTGAAATGGAACCTCTCCACATTTATTGTCTCATTCTGCCGAAAACTCAATTTCATCGAAGAGGCACTACCTAAGAGAGTGGTGTAGTATATGTAGTCTCTGATAGTAGAGTAGTAATTAACTGCTACTATACTGTTGTATGAGCTAATTTCAATGAGCTTAAGAGCATTAAACAAAAGGATGCGACAGTGAAACTACACTTGAGTAACTACATAGTCTTAGTTATTCACTAGATTGAATA
Organism: Sarcophaga peregrina; assembly: GCA_014635995.1. Classification (NCBI taxonomy): domain Eukaryota; kingdom Metazoa; phylum Arthropoda; class Insecta; order Diptera; family Sarcophagidae; genus Sarcophaga; species Sarcophaga peregrina. Next base: position 114,183,203 of record CM025789.1, read on the forward strand.
GAATTCAAAAATACTTATTTTATTGGACTAAAACTTAGATCGGGTGTATATAACCATAGATGTTATGCGCAATTAATTGGCAACGAATTATTATTGCCGACACCATGCAGCATGCTCCAATTTATCAGGACAATAGACTTGAGGTTAGCATTTTAGGGTTACAATCTTACCATCGTCGTTTTCGAAGAAGTAAGATCCAAACAGTGACTTTTTTTGATGTAATGGCTTCTCTTCAATTACTTGATGATTCTTAGAATCCCAAATAGGACAATTTTGTTTATTAACATACTCACCGAAATGTGAAATGTGCTTCATCGCTGAAGAGAACTTTTTTTTCGAAACATTGCCTCAAAGGAATCAATGCTTGCGACACTTCGCGTGCAAGTCATTTAAATGATGTAGTATTTAAATGATGTAGGAATATCATGAAAAAAAATATTTTATTTTCGTATTTGTTTTGTGGTTTTCAAATCACGAAATGGATAACCCGGTATTTTGTAATGCAACAGTGCAAGTATTTACATACAGATGTATATACTAATAGATACATTAATAGATACATACATATATATATATGTATGTAGGTATGTACACTTGTAGTGGTATAATGTAACATTTTATTGAAACGCCTACATTGTATCTGTATCTGTAACTGAATCTGTATCTGTATCTGATATTATATTAAAATATCAACAAAATAAACGAAAAACATTCCGTCATGCAGGAGCAGTCATTCCGTTCCATTTCGTTCAGTTATTTGCCTTTATGATGAGTGGGAATTTAAATATGTTCGTATCGGAATGTTTATTTCTATTTTACACAACTCACGTATTGAAAATACATCACGACATCATCTTAACTTGATCCCCTGTTTACCCCCATTTCCATTTCCAATTTGCCAATGTATTGATTTTAATATTACATTAAAGGAATTGAATTGAATTGAATAAAAGTGAGCTGCGAACATAATCTTATGCAATTAACCTACTGTGTAGCGGCCCTAAATCTAAAAATAAAAATACTCTCGCGAAAGAAGAAGACATTTTCTGGTTAAAATATTGCCATAAATAAACATATGTACGTATATACATATGTCCATACATATATATGTGCATGACTAAAGGATATAACGTATATTAAATCAAATAAAGTATGTATGTTTCTAATCCATATATACGAGTATACAGATGTATATAGATTGTACTTGATTGCGAATCGGTTCTATACTGACAGACTTAGTCAGTTTTTATAATTCAATACATAAATTTAGCAATTCACTACTCTCTTAAATCTGAAGAAAAATTTAAACAATTTCTCATTGAATAAGAGCACAAATGGCAGTTTAAGTAATAGAATTTTGTAATTTTAATACGAAATTTATTTTTCTTTCGCGACGGCTCATCTATGCTACAGTTTGCAAATTTGCAACGACGACAAGACTGATCATTCTGTTTTGTCTTTATTCGCATAGAAAACCCCTACTGAAAAAATACTTTGTAAAGTGATTGCCGTATCTGGACGGCCTTAACAGCGGTACAAATAAATAACTTCCGCCATCAGGATAATGCCGCTAACCATAACGAAAACGATCGTAATATGTACCGACGGCCTAACCTGATTCACCAAGTTACTGCATTCCGCGGAAGGGATAAAAGCAGTGTTATCACATATGTGGTTGAGTAAGTCCTTTCAATGAAAATTATAGAATCACAAAACTTATGGATTAACCCGCTTATATATAGACGCTGGGATACGAAAAATGTAATGTACATACTAGAGGTGTACACAATTTATATGTCTTGTGTACACCGCTAGTATGTATTGCAATTTTTCGCAAGACCGAATATTGAATTGGTAGCTGCTAATATAAAATAAGTAGTGAAGAAGCAAAGATAGGTACAAAAAACAAGTGCATTTCGTTAAACCAGTGTACAACAGTATAAAGAGATGTACTCTTCATAGAAGTCACAACATGCATTCTTTTATTTGTTCTCGGCAACCGAACAAAATCTTCGTTCGACGCCCACGCATTGTCCAGTAACTTTTTTGAAATTTTTTATTTTCTGGGGAAAAACCTTTTTTTACACTACTGATATTCATATGGCAATACTGAAAATGTAGCTTCAGTAGTAAAATATCCTCTTACAACACAAAGCATAGTTCCGTTACTTTACAGGCAAACGAGTGCTGCTGTATACATTGAGTAAATCGGAAATACACATTTCAGTGCACTCGTAATACCAAGAGCAATAGAAAAGAGTACACTACAGTACTGCATTCTGTGAAGGGTAAGCTAACAGAATGTCTTGTGCACACCTCTAGTACATACCCACATGAAATAAACTAAATAAAGAATATATTCCACTGGTAATAATTACACTATGCGACAAAATAAAAAAAATTTAATACAACCAGCCAATGACACAGTATTAATTTTGAGTTTTGTTGAGTAGAACTCAAAAACATTTTTTTATATTTCTTAAACCCTCTAAACTTGTTTTATTTGACAAAAATTGTTTTTCTTTTTTTTTTTTTTTTGACTTGAGAGCATCGCAATGTTAGTATTTTACACAAAAATTTCCAGTAGAATGCGTGCGCATTAATATCATAAGGTGTACTAAGCGATATGTTACTGTTGCCTTTAGTGCTTTTAAACGAGAGTCGATCAAGACTGGCCCAACAATAAATGACAGCAAAACGTAGTGTATGTTGTTGACAAGTAATAACTTGAGGCATTTCGGATTCCAAGTTACGGTCGATAATTTTACTTCGAATATTTTCAGTGAATTTGTTTATCTTAACTTTGCCGTTACCAGTAAAAATTATGTCAGTCTAGAGATCAAGCGTAGAATCACTCTTGAAAATAGGTGCTACTAAAATCTCTCGAGTAGCAGAGATCTATATTATACGACGAAACTCATACTTTACAAAATGCTTATCCACATTGTGCTTTTTTATGGCTCAGAAGCATGTTGACCTTTAAGCACTTAAATGTCAGCCTTGAGAATATTCGTACAGTGCGAGTTAGCAATGATTTCCACATCAGATCCAATAAGGAGCTGTTATCTGTGATTATACCTCAACGATATAATAAATGCTGTGCAGCGTACCACAACGCTGGCTTGACAATGTCATTCGAGCGGAAGGCGATGCTTCGTCGAGAAGAATATTTGATGTGAGAATTTCCGCAAATCGGTTTAGAAACACTAAATCAAGGAAGCCCTGTCATCGACTAGAGTGATCAACTGGCAAAAGCGCGGAAGATGCCGAGACATATAGAAAGATGTGCTAATGCAGGTCAAAATCTAATATTCGTTAATAACCAACTAAGTAGGAAAGTAGGACTCTTTCTTCATTACAACAAAACAAAGTTGCCTTTTAATAGGCAAAATTTCAAAAATAAAAATTGTGTTGGAGATAAGTTTTGTTTATTTTGAAAAATTTCTGAAAACGTTACAACAATTTTTACTATCGGGGGAAATACACACGAACATATATTCATACAATAAACGTATGGAATGATCATAGGTCATGCGTATGTACGAGTATGTATGCATAGTTCGAAGTTAAATATTCAAAATAATGAAGGCTTTTTATAAAATTATTCTTTGGTGCTTAGTAGACAAGAATTCCTTTTCACTTACAACCTCCAATTCTTTGAACCTCCAAACGTTAAACGTGTAAAGTATGTAAGTGAGTTGAAATAATTTTCTTTTTAAAAAAGAACAAATACAAGTGAAAGTGATGGCATAAACATGAACTGAATTAAAAATTCATTAAAAGCCAAACAAAGTAAAACAAAAACAAAAACAAACAAAAATCCTATAAAAACCCACAGCAATGAAACTATAATTTACCACAGCACAGCCACATTTTATTACAACGTTTCTATTTGGTTTAATGAATGAATGAATGAAGGGATGCATGGATGGTAATACTAAAATGTAAGACAGCATATGACTGAATAAGACACAGCAGGAAGGTGTAAAATGATGGAGAGACTTAACGTCGGAGAAGAGACCAGGTACGTGAGCTTTTGAGTCGTTGGTTTCACTTGTACAACTACGGGATGTTATAATCTGATGTTTTCAAAATTTCAATCATAATGACTTAGAAACGCAGCAGCAACTCAGCAGCATACCGTCTACATGAACATTAAAATGATGTTTAATGATGGCTGTAAAACTGGGGTTTATTGCTTGGACGTAGAAAAAAGAAAAATAAAATAATGTAATTTAACACCTGAATCCTTTTTAGGCGAATGTTTGCCTCCTGTAGTCGTAACAAAACACCCATCCATCCAATCCTCCACTATTTCACAATCAAGCTGTTGATTATACAGTGGGAGGACCTTTGAAGAGAGATGAAGATGGCAACATTGTACGTTCACAGATTGTGCGCAAGTAAATACGGACGAAACGTAAGCATTTGGTGTGTTGAATAAAGCGTGTATAGCAGGTCCTCTTAGTTTGGAAAAGGAATTTCATGTAAAGCATTGTTTCTTTGGCGAAAACAAAATTAATATTGAGATAGAGGATACTATCCCGATAAACATTATTCGAACTTAGCACCAGTAAAATAAACCTTGAGAAGGTTAAATCGAAATGAGTACCGAGATCAATAAACAGATTAGATGTCCGAAAGATGCTGTTGCCGACGAATACATTGAAGCAAACAACAAAATAACTTTTGATGACCACATAGTGAACTTAATCAAGTTAAGTGAAGCTTTAGCGATATCAAAATAAAATATTAGACAAATTTCAATGTTAATATTTGAACTTGTAAGTTTTCTTGATTTCAAAAAGAATATTGCTACGAAAATAAAAGATCTACATACTGGTGTTTTGCTTAACATTAAAATTATAAACAAACGCTACAAAAAAAAAAAATGCAGTACACAAATCAGTTTATAAATTATCGTACTGATTTATATAACAACAAACACCAGCATAAAAAATGGTAAAGAATTAAACAAAAATATACCAACAAACCATAATATAAATAAACGTAACAACGAAGTTTACATTTATAAAGATTACGAGAAGGCTGAGCCACGAACTTCTGCTTTCAAGAACATTCATCACACATAACAACAAACAACAATATTGAAACAACGATGTTTACATTTATAGAGATCTCTTCTAGAACATTCATCACACTATTTTCTCTACCATATAAAAGGCAAGGCACAGCAGGCGTCTGAGTTAGTGAAGTTCAGTCAGACTTTTGTAAAGACGAGGTGTGTCTGAAGAAAGTAATCATGGTTTGAAGATCTCCATTAAAAAGATCTGTGAAATAAATGCTATTGCTTATAATTGTTATTGTTTATGCAAAATGTATAAAAAGAGGAATAAATAAACAGACAATTGTTGTTGTTTACATCAAGTAGTGAACAGTACCACACAGAACTGTGTTATTAAATTTGGAACAGATATCCTGTAATTAAATTAACGACTGCAGTTTACTGTAGTAAAAATTTACTAACTTATAGTTTTAAAAAAAGCGATGAGAACAATCTGCTTAATCATCTTTACATAATTAAATACTTTAAAATATTAACGTTTAAAGTTTAAACGATGTACACTAAGCCTTAAAAATTATAAAGAAAAACAAAACAAAATGATATTGAATATACGCCGCATGAAAGTACGTAAACTAAGCACGTTTACGTAACGTCGTATACTGATCAAAAATTTGAGCGTGAAAAAGATGAGCTCAAAATATATGCTGCGTTTAATCGTCATAGAACAAAAACTTAGACGTCTTTAGCGATCAATCAATCGATTTGTAACCAATGAACCGTCAAATCATAGATTAAATTAGAGGAAATTGTTTAAAAATTCAATTACAGTGGAACTTCGATAATCGGATACAAACAATAAGAATCTAATCAGTCCCATTCAGTATTCACATTGTACTCATAAACCAGCGATAAGTTGACATATGCACACTTTGCTTATGGCACTGCTTTTATTAAAACACCTTAACACATGCAGAATTCTATTTCCTAGTTTGAAAAGTGAAAAACATTCCTAGAGAAAACCAACCCGAGACCATAGTAAATCATGCTATTACAGCAATTTTGATATCAAAGAGCGAAGTCAGGGTATCGAAAAATGAGGTGGGGTTAAAAACCTTAACACATGAAAAGAACAAAAGTCTTTTCCTCCTCCTCAGAAACATAGCTCCTGAAGAAGTTATTTGTCAGAATGCCAAACCTTTCTACATGCCTGCCAGAAGGACAATGAACCATGAGGATCACTATTATGAACGGCCATGTTGTTTCAGAATGGAAGTGAATGACCAGCCTAGCAATATAGCAATTTTGCTCCGTGAAAAGAGTGGATACTTTTAAATTTAACGAAGACAATCGTAATACCTATGCCTTGTAACATCTCGAAAATTTCGAGCTCCCGGCGAGGCCCGTGTTAACAATATCACGTTGTCTCAGAACCCAAATAAAGGTAACAAATTCTTGAACAAGGTTGGCCGTTGAATAACTTTAAGGCGGCAGTGGCCGTAGTATGCAAAGTAGTGTGTTGGCTTGTTAGACGTAAGTTCACGGTTCCAACTACAGGTCGGACATTAAAACAAGAATATAAAAATATATCTTCGGCAACTCACACTGTCGCGACAAAAGTAGGTTTGAAACTGAGTTGAGTAAATGGCTAGATAATGAACTATTTTGTAAAGATGTTTGTGATGTTAGGTTTAGGTTTAGGTCGTAGTGGTAGCTTTGATATCACAAAGCTCACTTGAGCACGCATGGCGGCCCGTTGTGATGCCACGGGTGAAACGCAGTCCCTGTACTAACCAAGTTTCGCCAAATCAGGGAAAGGAAGAAGTTGGTCAGCGCAAGGGCTGCACAATAAAAGCACGACTACCCCGCACTGGAAAACCAGCCAGAAAATTTGATGAACGAAGCTATATCCTTGATATCAATAGATGATAGCTCCGTTAAGCTAACAAGGAACGGGGAGCCAAATAGCCTATATCTACTCCTAGCAAGAGACGGGCACTGGCAAAGAAAGTGAACAACGCTCTCCTCTTCCTCAGTGGACCTACATCTACGGCAGAAGTCGTTAAAAGGGAGCCTCATTCTCTCGGCGTGCCTACCCATGATGCAATGACCCGTAAGCACGGCCACTACAGTCGAGATGACATCACGACCGAGACTAAGTAATCGGTTGGTACGCCTTCCATTCATCCTGGGCCAGGTAAGTCTAGCGGTGGCGCAGGACTCCTCATTGACCCAGGATAGGTTGGCGTCCCGAAGGAACCTCCGCGCAATGGTCAACTTGACCGAGGCAAGTGGCATACCCATCTCAACAGAAGAGGATTGCGGAAGGAGCGCACCAGCTCTGGCGAGCTCGTCGGCCCTACAGTTTCCCGGAATATCACTGTGCCCGGGGACCCACACCAGAGAGACTCTGGTGAAGCGCCCCGAGACGAGGTCGAGACAGCGACGACATTCCCTAACGATCTTAGAGTTGATCACGAACCCTGACAGAGATCTTATCGCAGCCTGACTGTCCGATCAATCAATCAAATCAATTGTGATGTTAGATTATAGATTTTTTATATTTAAACATAAATAAATTCAATTAGGAACCAAGTAGAAGTAGGGGTAAGGGTCCACCATCTGTTCGCTATAAAAATACATCAGAGTTATAAAAAGAAGACGAATCGAATAGCTTGTTGCGTTCACTTCCGCTAATGCTTTTACTAAAGTCGCAGCAAAAGCATGTAAGAGTTCAAAAAAAAAAAAAATAGATTAAATATTAGTAGAAAGAGCTTTAGCGTTATACATTGGTATGGGTCTGTGATTCAAACAATACAACATAATGAGAAAGGTTGAAAATTCAATTCACGAGGACTGTTTTCCGTCCTATTATTTAATTTCTTAAGCTAAAAAAAAAATAGTCAATCCTGATGGTATTAACATATCAGAAACTTCTGCAGAGACTTCTTTGCAAAAAATTTATATAAAACAGCTGAAATTATATTAAAAATTTTCAAAGTTGAAGCAGAATGTAAATGGGGTATTTTTCTGGAAGTAGATGAGAAAGTGCCTATAAACAAATGCTACAGACGAATTTTTATTTGTTACATCGTTGGTGTTATTAAATTTATTCTTAAAATTTGCCAAGGATATTCGAAATGTCAGAATATTGTATTGTAAAGAGTTAGTAAAACATTTAAATCATAATTTGCGATTCGGAAAAAAGTATTTTTAGTGCCTTTTTTGAAAAAGAACATTCAAAGGAAGGCATAATCCTTGGTCCAAATGGAACGAAATTTGAAGGAAATGTTAAGCATATTAAAATTAATAAATTTACTAAATTTTATTATCAAATTATAGCAATTTTTCATTTCAGGATGTAATGGTAAGGACACGAATCCTTTGACTTTAAATGACCAAACTTTAGGTATGATTATGTTTTATCAATTAGTTATAGGTATGCCATTACTCTACTATTGCTCTTTCTATTTTTGGCCACTCGTTATATGAAATCGTGGCAGAGTGCGACTGCCCCTCATTAGATTTCTGGCTTGAACTGTGAAAATAACCATGAAAAAGTTTCTCCAAAATCTGCCATTCATACTATATAAAATTATGACACACAACCTGAATGGTGTTGAATAGCTATATAGATCGTAATCCTGTCTGAAAACTTGTAATGACCGATTATAAATGTATGTATGTATGTAACTTTAAGGTGATCATATTCCCAAATATTCAATTGAAATCCTGATTATTACTTCAATAGTGTTGCTGGTCAATGAAATATTTGAGAATTATTTTAATTTTTAAGCATTAAATATTCCATTTTCAGTTTGATTCTTGTCCACAATTAATTGCCAAAGCCCGTTAAAATGCTTGGTACACCAAACCACAATTAAATGAATGGATTTGACTTGTTATTTTTCGTTTTCATTTCTATTCATTATCCTTCATGTTCTTAAAATAGTTGTTGTTGTTGTTACTATTTGTACGACCATTATCCTTGTATTTGTTATTGTCGTTGTTGTGCTGTTATTTTAACAGTTTGCAAATGTATGCGTGTTTTTGTTGATTTTCTAATGTATTGTTGAGATTTATGGTCTCAACAGCAGCAATAACAAACAAAAACAAATAAAACATGAAGAGTTTTTCATGCCACAATTCAACCACTACACCAGATGTGGTAGCAGAAAAAATAAAGAAAATCTTGATTTTTTTTCCATTATTTTCCATTTTTACTCCTACAACCTCATTTTTTGTGTTCATATTAATTTTTGTATTTTACTGTAACGTTTCACTTTTAAAATGATTTTCACTTTTTCGAATCATAGATTTCGAATCATTTTCTATTTGCGCTTCTTACTTGATATATCATACATACGTACATGTGTATATTGATGTATGTATGTATGTATGTATGAATATGTACGCAGATGTTGTCGTATATTCTCTCGATTTCTATTCCTTTCCTATTTAATACTACTGCCGAGCTGTGCTGTTGCTTTTAAAAATTTTCCAGCCTCTATTCTTCTATGCGGTCCAGGCAGGCAAGCAGGCAAGGCAGGCAGTTAGGCAGACAGGGTGCTTCTCTTTTCAATTTAAAACATTAATAATTTCGTTCATTTTTCTTTTCCTTTTTTTTTCGTTTCTTTTATGCTTATACACCCTGCGTTGTTGTTGTTATTTCTTACTAGCTTATGTAACGTATTAGTTTTCGGAATATTCTCTACGTTTTACAACAAAAAAGAACCAAACAAAAATCTTTTTAATGAATTTTTTTTTTTTTTGTATTATCAATCAATAGAAAAACCAAAAAAAAAAAAATAAATCAGGTGTTGATTATTTGTAAAAGATATTAAATTTTCCTTTTTCTTTTTCTTTTTTTTTAATGTTAAATTTTAAGAAATTTTTAAGAAATTTTTTACTTTTTTTTTGATTCGTTTTTTCTTTTTTTTTTCGTTCACTTGTTCAATTTCTGCTTCGTTTCATTGAACTCAACACTGAACACTTCACCAAAAAAAAAATACAACAAAAAAAATTATGAAAGAACAACAACAAAAAAAATTAATGAGAATTTCTATTTGATAGTGTTCGGTCCAAAACAGTTTTTACGTAATTTCCAAATTTCCCGGGATGCTGTCGCGACGGTGGACCATTTTTAACTGGGTTCTTAATCTACCTTTAACAAATATCCATCTGGTTGTCAACCAAACTGGGAGCGGAAGTCCTGTAAATGGTGAGCTACCATTTGAACGCTTTTAAGTTGCCATATTTTAACATTTCAATGACGATCGCTGGAAAACTAAAACTAAACTAAGAGACAAATTAAAAATCGCAAAATTGGAAAATTATGTTTCATACTCAAACATTTGGAGAAAGCAGAAAAACTGTAACCACCATTATATACTGTTCAACCAAATTACTTGTTATATACAAAACAGAAACGACGATCACAGTACACGAGCACGGTAATAGCAGACGCACTTATTATCACAGGGAAAGTAATTGCAGCAATTAAGGAACTAAGTACAATGAAAGCTGCCATATGCGGACACCAACAGTCGAGATGTCCCTCGAAGGGATATTTTGTTAAAATACTTCAGGGAAACATTGAATACGTAAATACATTTATTGGCGGCCTAAGTCTTTCCAATACTAAATCTGTTAAAAAAAATAACAAGGACGAATAAGGCAGGACTATCCAAAATTTGAAATACACCAAGTTTTTTGCGATGTCTCGAACTAAAAGTTTGAAATTTGGGTGAAATTTGATGATTTTGAAGCACTACTAACTTGAAACTTTCACATCATATTTAATGGCCATCCATCAGTTATCACATAAACCAAAATAAAAAGGGGGAATCCCCATTTAGATATTGTCTATGAACATAACATTACATAAAATAATAACCGGGGAATCACCGAGCTACGCAATGTTACACAATCTAATTACGGTTGAAAAATTTCACACTCAACGAGGAAAAATTTATAAAAAACGAATAACCAAAATACAATAAAATTACTCAGCTTTGCCTTTTGTAATATTAATTTGTCCATGTTTTTGGAAAAATATGTTTCCGCGTCCATCCAAGGGAGCCCACGTCAAGTGGGGGGATGAATTTGCTCTAAAAATAACCTAATTGACGGGACTTGGAAAATCGTTCATCTAGCGGAAATGTCCGCCTATTAGAGCTGTGTGCCAGTGGTACTTTCAATGTACACGTAAATGTTTTGTATCTTGGCAATATTATGACAAGATAGTCAAAAATCAAGCTTTTGTGGTAAACCAACTATCTAATAAGAAGCAGAAGAAGTATGCAGAGTGTTGGCTTACTAGACGAGATCAACATGGCTCACAAACTCCAACTTATTGGAATCAATTCCTTATTATCTGCCCAACTTTTGCCATATATACAACGATAACTTTCACAATATGTGCTTGTTCGCTTTATTCCTCTCCTTACAACCTTTTTGTACGCAACAACACTTGTTAGTTATGCTTCTTTGCTCACAACCTTTCTGTAACCACAACATTTCAATTGCTTTCATCACACTCGACGTGTCATGCATGCAAGACTGACTGAATTATAGCTCAATCTCAGTGTCTTCACACACAACTGATTGAATTCTCAACATGCAACCATCGTGACGTTGTCACACACGGCTAACTCAATTCGAACTCCATCATTGCTCGCTTTGCCTTTGCCTTTTATATCGCTGGATATTTAGTGTAATGAATGCTCACGAAGGAACAATCTGAAAATGTAAACAATTTGTTTTCCGTTTTTGTTGTTTGTGTGTTTTATATGCATTTTGTTATTGCTTGCTTACTTCTATACACTTTGTTGTAGGTTGTTTACTTCTTTGATCATTGTATTTTGTTGTTGGCTGCTTTACATCCTTTATCTCTTGTATTTTTTAATGCTGATGTTGTTGCTATATCTTTGTTTATTCTTTGATCACGTGATCAAGTCCATTGTTTTGTTTTTGGACCTATTGTTTATTAGTTTAACAACACCATTTCCACTTTTGTTACAATATTTTTATTAAAGTATTGATCAGAATATTTTAAAAGATTCCTATCCTAACACTTAGTAACTGTGATAATAGCCAATAGCGGTGAGAGAGAATATTGAAAGTTACAGTTTTCTTAAGATTGCCGTTTCAATATTAACTGAAAATCGCCAATTTCAAATTAAAATATTCGACTGTCTTGTCTGGTAAGCTTCTGGTAACACATGCTCATGTGTTCGTTCTCATTTATTAAACCTGCGCACTTAACATGCCGTACTCTCTTTACTCGAAAATATTTTCGAAATAAAAATCAAGATACTCCCGTAAGTTAGTCATAAATACTATCAAGTTTTCGTGTAAACCATTCAGTTGAACAGAGGCATTGTTGCACGTCCTTTTTATATCCAAGCCACATGACAGACAGTATGGATGAAAATATTTTTTTTTTTTGTCCATTTCCAATTTATGGTTTATTTTTCAAAAAATATGTGGAAACTTCGCAAAAAAAAAAATTAAAAATAATAAAAAAGAAAGAATCCATTGACCTGTTTATCTATTAAAGTCCTAAAAGAAAACAACAACAACAAGTATTTTCAGAAATTTACTATGTTTCTGCACAGTTTTTTATTAATCGTCCACAAAAAAAAAGGAAAAAACGAGGCAAATAGAAGGCAAATACATAGTTTTTCTTATTTTTATGTTTTCCGTTTTTTTGTTATTGTTTTTCTTGTTTCGAGTTAAAAAATTGGGTTCACTTAGATATGTACTATGTATGTCTGTATAGAATATGATGCCATTATATGATTCTATGGAATCTCTTTCCATCCAGCACTTTAGATACTCATAAAGCATACCATAAGACCTTAACTCAACCCCACATATTGCTCTATGCACTGTGCAAAACACAACGGAAAGATAGGAAACTACTAGGAAGATAGAAAAGAGTACATACATACACACATACATGCATGCATACAATATTTTTAAATCAATGACAGACAACAATACTTGGGTTTTTAAAGACGACTTCCGGTCTAGGAGTTGACAGACAAAAACAACATCAAGTGATAGAGAGCGTGTGCTAACACGTATAACAATAGACGTACAAACACACGCAACTTAAAGAGTTTCATGGTTTAAAAATGTGTGTGTGTGTGTGTGAATGTTTTTTCTTCTTTTTTTTTCCTAATTTTGTAAAGCTTTGTTGTGTTCACTGTGTACGTGTGTGGTTGTAGCGTTGTAGGTGTTCTTAATTTGTTATATTTCGGAGTATTTTTTATAAGTTTGCTTAGGTTTTTAATTTTTTTTTTGTTTTTTTCATACTCAACATAACCGTCATCAATTTGAATGCGGCAGACAATTGTGCAAACAATCGTGGAATATTTAATTTAAAACGTGAGCAATAACCAAACAACTGGTTGGACAAGTTGTTTAAGATATATTGTAACGACATCTGTGAAATGCATTTTTAATTAATTATTCTTAAAAAAAAGGATATCAATTGGAAATGCATTGCTGATGAGCCAGGGCCAGGGCAGACATGTAGCAGAACACAGGTATTGCGATTGTTTCAGTTAGCTTTAATATTATTCACACTTATTATGAGAACACCTAACCCCGTTTGCAGCAGGATGATAACTACATAGACTCTGCTGGACACGTATGTATATCGAAAGATTTGACGTTCCGGTAAATGACTTCAACAAAAGCAATGGGTCTAAGGATCTTTAAGGATCTTGCGCCGACACGACACCTACACACTTCAATCATTTGTCCTACGCGGGATTTCCGTAGATATTACCGCGCGGAAGGCTGGTTAGCTCGAAAGCTTTCTCATATGAAGTCAAATTTTACCTCCGTTCCTCCAATCTTCGAAGTTTAGCCATTTTCTGGCTGCATTGGCTCCATAGCCTTCTAGAATTCAACAGCTCCTCCAAGCAGTTTTGGTCCTAATCTAGTTTCTAGACCATTTAAAGCTGGGGTAGCATGTTAGAATATACTTCGCATCTTCCCCTCCATCTAAACAGTTTGGGCATTTAGGAGAAGTATCATGCCCAAATCTGAGCAGGTACTTCCTAAAACATCCACGACCAGTTAGGAACTGGGTCACGTAGTAATTCAGCTCGCAATGTTTGCTCTCCATCCAAGGGATTATAGAAGGGACAAGGTGAAATGTTCATCCTCCCTTTAAAACACTCTCCCATCGTGATTGCCATTTGTGCATGGAAGACCTTCTTTCTTCCGCTTTTATAACCGCTGTCCATCCTGGACACTCAAGACAGCGAAAGTATATCCGCCACATCTCATCAGCAGGTCTGAGACGTATTTCACTTTATGTCAGTTTAGTCAGTGTCCTGCTCTTGTCATAAAGAGACAGAGGTTTTTGACCACTCCTTTTTTTGACACCCATGACTCGGCTCTCCAATATAAGGATTACTGGACTAGCAAGATTTATTTTAGACTCGGATTATTTGCTTTTTCCCCACTGAATGTTTGATTCCCGGATAGACTTGATTAAGGCATTACAATTGGCTTAAATGCTAACCTAATCGTGATCTCTTCCCAAAAGGGGGTCCGCTATCTAACCTAACCTAACTGAAATATTCTTAATTAATGATGTTTAAGGACTGCTTTTGTTCAAACTGTATAATGAAAACTAAACTTTTTTTTATTGAATATAAAATTAATGCAACATTATCGTTGTTTTCTACGTTCCATGAATTTTATGCAGATGACATTAATTTATTGAAAAGATCGCAGAAAGTGATAAATTCAGCATTGATTTGTTTATTTCTATAACCTGATCAAACTACTAGAATTGATCCATAATTGATGCTAAATTTAAAACCATTCTCATAGTTCTTATCTTTTACGCCCGAATATAATCGAAATGATAAAATTTAATTTTTGTACAGTAAATCCATAACGTTTAAAATATGAGCTCGTATATTGCAAATAAACTGCAAATAAATCTGTGTTTAGTTGCAATTATAATTCCTTATTATTATTAGCTCGCCGTGGTCTAGTAGGTAGTGTGCTGGGTTATTATAGACGTAAAGTCAGGGTTCGAGTTTCAGGCCAGACATACAAAAAGCATTTTTTCGGCGATTTCTTCTCAGCAGATTTCTGGCAAAAACTATGACTGTAAATAAAACTGCCATGAAAAGAGTCTCAAAAATTCTGTCGTTCTGGGTCGACTTTAGACTTTAGCTCTCGCCACTTATGTATAAAATTAACGTAGAAAACATAAGTAGTGTGAGAAAGTAGGTCAATAATCCTCACTGAAGGGTTGTAATGACCAATTATGTATGTATTATTCGCAAAATTCTGTGTGCCACCTTTCACAACTTGATGTAAACATCAACAATTTATTTTCTTTGTTATTCGTCTGTTTAAACCCTATGCATAAACAATAACAATTACTCGACAGATCTTTGTAACGGAAATCTTCAAACCCCGATTACTCCCTTCAAACGCACCGCGTCTTCACACAAGACTGACTGAACTTCACTAACTCAGTCGATTGCTTAGCCTTACCATTTACATGACAGAGAAAACAGTCTGAGAAGTTTCGAGATCCCTATAAATGTAAACATCGTTGTTTCATTATTATTGATTGTTGTTGTATTTTTGTTTATTTGTTTATTATTATTAGGCTGTTGTTTGTTATTACATTAGGCAGAGCGATAATTTATGAAAAAAGTTCATTTTTTTTGTAGTTTTGTTAGTGTTAACGATGCAAATGAAAAACACCAGGTTATCCCACATTTGTGCTTTCATTATCAGAGTTTATAAAATCCTTTTTTATCCCCCTTAGTACATAGATTTTGTCTTATGTTGCATTATATTTGTAATTATTTTTTATTTTCTTTCTCTTTTTAATTAAACAGGGTATTAGTTTGTAACAATGAGTTTCTCTTGCAATAAGGCCTGTTTAAGTTCTCTTTTTTATTTATTTGAGCTGTGATGAGATGATAATGGAAATGCTTCAGATGGTCAAAAAAGAAAGAAGAACAAAATAGAAAAAAATAACAACATTTGAACGATTTTAGAACTGAAAACTGCAAAAGACAGGTTTGAATTACATTCACTCGACTTTAATATTGGCCAAAGCGAAACAAAAGTAAAAACAAAAGCATTTTCATTCAAATAAGGCACACAATCCATATTGACATTTGGAATCTTTTTGTTTGGCTTCTATTCTTTTGTTGTCCTTTTCTCGGACGAAATGTACATTAGGAAACGATGGATGTGAATTGAATAGAATTGCCTAAAAAGAAAGAATAAAATTTCAATGTTTGAATGATTAAAGGACTGAATGAACGATTGTTGGAAATAAAGATTCAATAAACTTGAAGATGCTTTTCGGCAATAAATCCTATCAAATTTATTCTGTGATTGAATACAAAATTTTTCACAAATAGACAAAAACCATATTTTTGTTTCTATTTTTCAATAAATAAAAGAGTATTTTTACGGTTAATTTTGTAAAGATTTTGTCTTCAGTTATTAGCAAGTGCGTCATATTTTAATAGTTTAATTTATTTCTTTTGTACCTGTTCCTTATTTAGCAAGCTTGTGATAAATTTAATTTCGAATTAAAATTGGAAACAAAACTTTTTAAATTTTTAAAGTGTTGTTACGTTTTTAATTTTTAAAACTATTTAAAATAGGAGCTCGTAGATTGCAATTAAAATTAAAATAAATTTGTTGTTTAGTTTTAATTAAATTCTTTATTGTTTGTACTATTATGTTTGCCACTGTCCATAACTTGATGTAAACAACAATGAATACTTTTATTGTTATTCCTCTGTTTACACCATTTACACTAACAATAACAATTATTAGACAATTGTTCGACAGACCTTTATAACGGAAATCTTTAAACGATTACTATTACTGACTGGAATTTACCGTTTCACTCGCATGCATTGACTTGATGAATGTTCTTGAAGGCGAATATTCGTGGCTTCGCTTTCTCGAGATCTCTATAAATGTAAACATCATTGTTTAATTATTGTCGCTTGTGTATTTTGTTAATATTTATTCTTATGGTGTTTGTTGTTGTATTTCTGTTTACTTATTTACCATTTTTTATATTACGCAGTGTCATAATTTTTAAACAAGTTTATTGTTTTGTTTTTGTAACTTTTGTAATAATATTAAATTAAAAATTAAAAAAATTTAAGTGACCAACAACAACAATAAAATTTTATCTTTATATATATAAAAATGAATGTGCGTTTATTTGTTTGTGACTCTGTTTATTTGAAGTTCATAGACGGCTAAACGGCTAGACCGATTTTAACACTATCTTCCAGTGTGTCTGTATGTTTTGTATGGACGACTTTGACGTATATAAGAACAAAATGGACGGATTGGCTATAGTGGTCGTGTCACATCTATATATATATATATATAAATATATAAATATATATAAATGAATGTGAGGACCGATTTTCATGAAATTTTAGCCGTATATGTAGGTCTGGAAGGAACCATAGGCTATATTTTATTATTTAAAAACTTCAAGTAGGCGTGGTGCCACGCCCACATACTTAATAAGTATTTAATATGGCATATCTCATAAACTGCAACAGCTAAAGAACAAAATGAGCGGACTGCCTATAGTGGGAGTGTCACATCCCATAAAATGAATGTTATAGAATCGTAAGCTATGAATTTGATTAGGCTATGATCTTTAGAAAAGTTGTTGCGCATGGGCCGATGAAGATTTCTAAGTTGGTATGACCAATTTCCAATAGGTGGTGCTACTGATAATTACTCATAATGGATTTAATCTTAAACTGTGCATTCTTTAACAAAGTTGTTACGTATGAGTCGACGGAAATTGGTGCGATTAATTTCCGATGGATGGCATCACTGAAAATTATTCAAAATGAACGACAAGCAATTGGTCGAGCTACACCCCAAGCACGGAAGAAAAGAGCATTTCGAGCCTCAACAACGAGAAATGAGATTAGAAACTGATCGAATGGGTACTACTCAGGCCCGTTCATCTCAATCATCAGGACAACGGGAAACAAAATCAATAAAATTATTCAAAATTAATTGGACATTTGTGTAAAGCCTTTCCTTCAAATTTATTTTAATTGGGGGCGCAGCAACACGTGCAGGGTACAGCTAGTTTTATATAAATCAGATACATACATACATAAATAAATATTAAATTTACATAAAATCTAGCTATAGCCTTTTTTATTATTTTCGATGATCAACTATATTTATGTCTGTTTGTATGTATTTAAAAAAGAAGTATTTTTTACCTTTTTGTTCTGTTTGTTTTTTATATACAAGGTCATCAAATATAAATCACATTTAATTTATTCAGATTTATGTTAAATTTTTTTTTATCGGCATACATAGGGTCAGAAACAAACATACACGGTTATTATGAAAAACCTCAAAATTAAGTTCAACCTGCTCTTCAAATATGCGAAATGTACAGAACCATCCGTAAATTAAAATGATTTAAACAGACATACATATGTATGCATGTAATCCTTGTCATGGGATATTAATTATGCTGTCATACCACCTACTAGGAGGGATAATTTAAATGAAATATTTTAAAATCTTCTAAAAAAAAACAGACTATCTCTGAAGGTCTTGTTGTGAAACGAAACGAAATATTCAAATGTGTTTGGTACTAATGCGAATATAATTTAAGGGTGTTGTATTATAAAAATAGTTTTGTTTTTAAAATAACGATTATCAAATAGATTTTTTATAGATTCTTTTACTAGAGGTAGATAGTTTGAAGTGAAGAATACTAACCACACTGGTATGGGAGTTTAGCTTATCGCGCACTAAACACAAACTTTCTTAATTACTTCCAGTCCACTTCTCTAAGATGAAATATGGCTTGCATAGTGTATTCCACAGAATATTAGGTTCTTGATCTTACGATGAGAAGTCATTCATTATTATCTAATGAGAAAATTCAGATTTGCATGTGAAGGGAATTAACTCGTACTTATGCTCTTGAATATACTCAAGTCATCGTCACTTAAATATGTTCCTTTTACTCGTTTAGGGGGCATATCGCCGGTTTATTTCACTTAGCCTTAACATACTCATGGTTTTAACCTTATCAGGAATAGCTCATTAGCTGTTGCATTTTTTCCGCGGTAAATTTAAAAAGGCAATTGTAGAAAATTTTGCGAGTATATATCAGAGATCGGCAACGAGTATTCAAAACAATGAGTAGATTCAAATCATACTTATAGATTCTGATACTTATACACATTCATACTTATTTTAATATGATACTCATACTCAAAGTTGGAAGTACTCGTCGTATTCATACTCAACAACACAAATGATGTTATTGACTTCGACTTGTCTCTACTAAACATTTTCGCGTACGAACACTACTATACTCACAAGAAGATTGTGTGTATGCTTTGCTTGTTATCTTTGTCTTTCCTTTCTTCTTTTATGTATATGCAGCAACAACAAAGGACTGTAAATTTTGATGAATGATTCGAGCCACTCGACTGACTTATTATATAGTATTATAAGTATTTTTCTAAATTTATGAATCAGAATGATTAGGCGTATGAATCAAACATATTTCGAATGTTATGAGTTTGATGTCAACGTTGTACTCATACTCAATACACAATGAATCAGAGTAGTTAAATTTCAATTCTGTTGATTCACTTATACTCAAAATTGCATGAGTACTTATGAGTAGCGGAAAATCGAAAAAGAAGAAGCAGATGGAGTGAATGATAATAAATCCTTGTTAATCCGAGTTAATGGCCGTGACAAGTTAAAGCAAGTATGAATCAACACAAAGAGACTTGGGGGAAATTTTCATTGGAACTAAAAGGCTTGGGTCCACCCATTAGAGTTGCAAAAGAATGGTAAAGGGTTAATATATAAAATGTGAACTTTTTAAGCATAACAAAAAAAGGGTTTGATTTGGTTACAGGTATGAATTCATTATAAAGCAAATTTGGAAAGAAAATGGGCTACCATTAAAAAGAAAACTTTCAAGCTACTGATGGTGGTTCGTCGACGGAAATTAGCTTGACCCCATAGGATCAGAGTATCGTAGAGTTGGTGTTAATGCAAGTGAATCCAAATGGATCTGCAATGGGATTGCAAATTCAAGACGATCCAGAAGAGGTGGAATCGTCGTGTGATATTGAAAGGCCTTCAACTAACATTTACCAGTTGCCGAAAAGCCACAAAATTCAAAAAAAAAACAAAATAGATCCTTTTGTTATTTTATTTTCTTTCCTTGATCCTACAAATGGATTACAAAATTGCACATTTTTTTTTCTATAAGAAATCATTATTATTATTGTTGTTGTTGTTATTGTAAAAATTTAAAATTATAATGTTGTTATTGATTTGGGATATTGGTGTTGTTGTTGTTGATGTTGTTATGCAAATTTCATCATTTATAGTGGTTGCTATCCTTGGGGCTATTTGTATTAAATTTTACAATTTTAGTGAATAACTTTGTTAGTCTTTACTTATGCAGGGTGGTTGATATGTATTGCAACCAACTTCTGATTGTTATCATTTGTAAACCGCTCGTCTGACAGGTGACAGATTTATTCCAGTGACAGTTCATTTTATTATTTACAAGCTTACAAAAGCATTTAGATCTGAGGCATTCAGAAAAAAAGTTATTCGTGATGGAATTCTAGCGTAATAGTGTGATTGCTTAATATTTGGCTGGAAAACCACAGGTGGCTATCGTTAGAACCCTCCAGCATTTAAATGCGAATACATCTTTTATTTCTCGTACCATTGCTCGTTACCGTGATACTGGCAGTGTTGCATCACGTCCAAAAAGTGGACGAAAAAAAAACGGTAACAACACAAGAAATTATCCGAAAAGTAAAGGCCAGATTTGAAATTCACACCGCAATGGTAAAAAAATTGCTCTTGAGCTGAAAATATCGCGAGAACGAATACAACACATATTGAAAACTGAGCTTGGACTAAAGCCATTGAAGTCCCAAAAAGTGCAAGAGGTCACCGATGAACAAAAAAAGTTAGACTAGAAAGAGCCAAGGAGTTACTTCTCTTGCACGAAAGTTGCCAGTTACCGAATTTGATTTTCTCCGATGACAAGCCATTCCAAATTGTTAACAAACAAAATGATTGGATTTACTTGCCAAAGAGGTCAGCTGAAAATTTACACCTGCGATTGGGCACCAGAACTCAAGCGCTGGCGATGGTAATGGTGTGGGCAGCCGTAACGGTCGATGGTTGCTCCCCGCTCGTATTCATCGGCCGTGGGGTCAAAATAAATGCCGAATATTATCGGGAAAATGTTTTAAAGACTATATAGAAGCCTTGGGCAGACAATTATTTTGGCCGCGAACCATAGACATTCCAACAGGACTCAGCACCACCGCGCTCAGCACGCGTCAACCAATGGCTTAAAAAGTAGGTTCCTTGCTTCATTTCTACAGCACAATGGCCACCAAATTCTCCGGATCTCAATCCGTTGAACTTTTGCGCCTGGGGCATTTTGGAGAGGAAGGTTGTCACTAAAAAATACCAAAGTGTCGATCATATCAAGACGGCCGGGGATGAGTCAAAATACCACAGAGCCACTTTCGTGCAGCCTGTGTTGGCTTTGTCGGCCGTTTGAAGGCCATAATTAGTTCCAATTCGAACAAAACTAAACTGATTACAAAATTTGAAGATATTTCCAACAGCTCTTGCAATAAAATTAAAAAAAAAATATAGCGCTTTACCTTGTTGCATTATGTATCAGCCACTCTGTATGTGCAAACATATGAATGTGGGAAGGATTGAACAAATACCAGTACAAGTATATTCATGTAAATAAATTTCAATTCTCTAATAAAAGCGTACTCTTTAGGGTCAAACCATTAACCGAATAGCAGGGGATTGAGGTGTAGAGCGGGTTATTGTAATACAGACAGGTAGCATTCATTAAGACTTTGCATTTAAATCCATATTGGGAGGGATGGAATGCATGCAAACAAGGTAAAGTTTCTGACTGTGGCCAACATGGCGATCACCAGGACGATCCTTGTATTGCTGTATTCAAGTTGACACGCAGCCTCCTCGCGCCCCCTCCTGGATGGCATTCTAGCACCTGTTAGATGTTAACTAATGCGTGCAGCGAAGTCCAATCCTGGACGTTAAATTTGGGTTGTGCGTATGGCTTGGAACCCACCACGTAAAAATTTTACTCCAATGAAAACTAATATACAGAATTCCAAAAAGATCCCCTTTAAAGTTGACGACCACGGCAAATGTTCAAAGGACAATGATTTAAGAATAGGCACTTGGAACGTCCGCACCCTTCACAGGGTGGGCGCTTCCGCCCAGCTGGCGGATGCCCTCTGTAGGACTGACATCACTGCCATACAGGAAATGCGATGGATAGGGCAAAGATGCAAAAGGCTAGCATCTTGCGATATATATTACAGCTGCCATGTTGATAAGCACGAATTTGGATGCGGATTTGTGGTTAATAAGAGACTCTGCCACCTTGTCGCTGGGTTCACACCTGTGAACGAAAGAATAGCCACAATCCGCATCAGGGCAAAATTCTACAACATCAGCCTGATCTGTGCTCACGCCCCGACGGAAGATAAGGTCGATGTGGTTAAGGATGCCTTCTACGCTAAACTCGAGGACGTATATGATAAGATCCCGGCCCATGACGCAAAAATTGTCCTCGGGGATTTTAATGCAAAGGTCGGGCGGGAAGGTATCTTTGGCCCCACTGTCGGACAGTTCAGCCTCCACGCGAACACTACCTCCAATGGTATGAGGCTGATCGATTTCGCCGCGGCGCGTAACATGGTAGTATGTAGCACCAGGTTTCAACATCTCGACATCCACAAGGCCACTTGGATGTCCCCCGATCGATCAACTTCCAACCAGATCGATCATATTGTGATTGACGGAAGGCATGTATCCAGTGTACTAGATGTGCGCACATTTAGAGGTCCGAACATTGACTCGGACCACTACCTTGTCGCAGCCAAGTTTCGATTGCGCATTAGAGCCTCGAGGATGGCGCATTAGCGCCTCGAGGATGGCGCGCTCTAGTACATTGCGGAAGCTGGATGTCAGGAAGCTGCGATCACAAGGGACAGTTGCGGCATTCTCCGCTCAACTCTCGGATAAGCTCCGTCGATCCCCATCTAATCTCAACGACATTGGAGGACTGTGGCCAACATCTTCCACTCCTTGCGCACTACTGCGGAAACAGTCCTTGGTTTCGAGCGCCCACCCCAACGAAATCAATGGTACGATGAGGAGTGTCGCGAAGCAGCTGCAGCGAAAAACGCCGCATACAAGAAGACGTTGCAGTCTGCTGCTACGCGAGCCATTGTCGAGAACTACAGAGAGAAGAGAAGGGAAGAGAGACGCCTTTTCAGACGCAAGAAAAGGGAGCAGGAAAGGCGTGAGCGTGAGGAAGTCGAGATGCATAGACGTAGGAATGACGCTAGAAAATTTTATCAGAAGGTTAAGCGTCTAACTGAGGGTTATAGACCCGGAGCGTCTTCTTGCAAGGACGAGAACGGAAACCTGGTAACAGATCCGCAGGGGGTTGAGGTTGTGGAGGAAACACTTCTCTACTCTGCTACAAGGCGATGACGACACCAATACCGCCTCTAGAGATGATGTTCCGAACCCGATCAATGATGACGGCGTGGAGATTCCGCCGCCTAGCTATGAAGAGGTCAAAGTCGCGATTAAGCGTCTTAAAAACAATAAAGCGGCAGATCCTGATGGCCTCCCCGCTGAATTGTTTAAGACCGGATGTAATGAGTTGGTAGGGCGCATGCACCAGCTCATCTACAAAATATGGCTAGAGGAAAGTATGCCCAACGATTGGAACCTCAGTGTCCTCTGTCCTGTCCTGAAAAAGGGAGACCCCACAATTTGCGCCAACTACAGGGGTATTAGCCTTCTCCCTATCGCATATAAGGTTCTTACAGGCGTATTGTGTGAACGACTGAAGCCACTCGTCAAAACACTGATTGGACCTTATCAGTGTGGCTTCAGACCTGGCAAATCCACCATCTTCACACTACGCCAAATCCTGGAAAAGGCCCACGAAAAACAAGTCGACACACACCATCTCTTTGTCGACTATAAGGCAGCCTTCGATAGCCCCATAAGGGATCGTGTTTATGCCGCAATGTCTGAGCTCGGTATACCTGCGAAGCTGATAAGGCTATGCAGAATGACGTTGAGCAATTCCTGCAGCTCCGTCAAGGTAGGAATGGACCTCTCCGAACCTTTTGATACCGTGCGAGGTTTCAGACAAGGCGACCCCTTATCATGCGACCTCTTCAACTTCGTCATGGAGAGTGTTCTGCGAAAGGCAGGAGTGCATCGCAATGGCACTATCTTTCAGAAAAGAGTCCAATTGCTTGCGTACGCTGACGACATCGACATCATAGGGCGTACCAAGCGAGATGTTACTGCTGCCTTTAGCGCTATTGAAC
The DNA here is from genome assembly GCA_014635995.1 of Sarcophaga peregrina. Taxonomy (NCBI): domain Eukaryota; kingdom Metazoa; phylum Arthropoda; class Insecta; order Diptera; family Sarcophagidae; genus Sarcophaga; species Sarcophaga peregrina. Next base: position 114,207,716 of record CM025789.1, read on the forward strand.
GGGAGTCTTAGAAGATGGGTCTGGCAGTAAATGAGGGCAAAACAAAGTATATGTTGTCGACAAGTAGAGACGTGCGGCGTATTGATTCTCAGATTACGCCCGATAACTATACTTTTGATACAGTCAAGGAATTTATTTATCTTGGCTCCGCCGTTACCACCAAAAATGATGTCAGTCTGGAGATCAAACGCAGGATTACTCTTGCCAACAGGTGCTACTATGGTCTCAATAGGCAATTGAGCAGCAGAGACCTCTCTCGTGCGACAAAATTAATACTCTACAAGACGCTCATCTTACCCGTGCTTCTTTATCGGGAAAATGTTTTAAAGACTGTATAGAAGCCTTGGCAGACAATTATTTCGGCCGCGAACCATAGACATTCCAACAGGACTCTGCACCACCGCGCTCAGCACGCGTCAACCAATGGCTTAAAAAGGAGGTTCCTCGCTTCATTTCTATAGCACAATAGCCACCAAATTCTCCGGATCTCAATCCGTTGAACTTTTGTGCCTGGGGCATTTTGGAGAATAAGGTTCTCACTAAAAAATACCAAATTGTCGATTATCTCAAGACGGCCGGGATGAGCCAAAATAACGCAGAGCCACTTTCGGCCTGTGATGACTTTATCGGCCATTTGAAAGCCATAATTAGTTTCAATTCGAACAAATCTAAACTCATTCCAAAATTTGATGATATTTCCAACAGTTCTTGCATCAAAATTAAAAAAAAAAAATATAGCGCTTTACCTTGTTGCATTATGTATCAGCCACTCTGTATGTGCATACATATGAATGTGGGAAGGATTGAACAAATACCAGCACATGTATGTTCATGTAAATAAATCTCAATTCTCTAATAAAAGCCTACTCTTTAGGGTCAAACCATTAACCGAATAGTAGTGGATTGAGGTGTAGAGCGGGTTATTGTAATACAGGCAGGTAGCATTCATGCAAATACATGCATACACAACAAATAATAAAACAAATTTAAGTGCATTCACTCACTCATTCTCAGATCTAGAACATCGTATAATTGATGTTCTCGTGTTTTAGTATTGAATTCTTTGAAAATTGTGAAAATCATGGCCAATCAATGTCATTCAAAAGATGAACATTGGCATATTGATTGACAGAGAAGAGGTATTTATGGGTTTGTGTAGATCATAACTGGTTCTTTATTAAGTACAATAATCGAAATGCCTGTGTACTGAGATTATGAAGGCAATACTTCTCATCTTTACGCTTTTAAACATGATGTACCAAACGCGATCGGTGATGACGTCGTGGAGACTACTTACAAAACTACGTAAGACCTTTGTTTCAATTCAAATTGGTGATGATTTCCGCATGTACTGTATGAGCTCCTCAACGACATAGACGTTGTGCAGCGTATTAATATCCAGCGGCTGCGCTGGCTTGGCCATGTCGTTCGAATGGAGGAGGATGCTCCGGCGAAACGGGTATTTGATGCGGGGATCTGCGGAAGTCGCCGAAGAGGACGACCTTGTATCCGTTGGAAGGACCAAGTCGAGGAAGCCCTGTCATCGATTGGTGTGACCAACTGGCGTAGGCGCGCAAGAAGCAGAGGCGCCTGAAAGGATGTATTGCGGCAGGCCGAAATCCGTTAATCGGGTTGTTATGGCCAATTAAGTAAGTAAGTAAGTAATTTAAATCCATATACAAATACATACGCAAATACATACATACACAACAAATATTAAAACAAATTTACGTGCATTCACTCACTCATTCTCAGATCTAGAACATCGTATAATTGATGTTCTCGTGTTTTAGTATTGAATTCTTTGAAAATTGTGAAAATCATGGCCAATCAATGTCATTCAAACGATGAACATTGGCATATTGATTGACAGAGAAGAGGTATTTATGGGTTTGTGTAGATCATAACTGGTTCTTTATTAAGTACAATAATCGAAATACCTGTGTACTGAGATTATGAAGACAATACTTCTCATCTTTACGCTTTTAAACATGATGTACCAAACGCGATCGGTGATGACGTCGTGGAGACTACTTACAAAACTACGTAAGACCTTTGTTTCAATTCAAATTGGTGATGATTTCCGCATGTGCTGTATGAGCTCCTCAACAACAAGAACAGAAGTTGGTGGAAAGGATGACCTTGCCTACGTTTGAAGGACGAAATTGAGAAAGCCCTGTTGTGGATTGGTGTGACTAACTTACGAAGGCACGGTAGAAGTAGGGACTTCTGGAAGTATCGATTAAGGCAGTCCGAAAGTCATTCATCGCATTGATTAATTAAGTTATCAATATAGTTACGTCATGAATATTACGTCATCTATTCAAGTTCTGAATTTAGTAGACTTCTTTTATAGATTTCTTCTTTAAAATTTCCAGAAGTCTTGAAACCGTTGAAATACAAAATGGCCCCTTGTAAAATTATCCTCTTAGGCTTGTTCGAAAAGGAAAGAACGCGTCAAAATAACATAGAAAATAGGTAAGGATTGCAAGGCATTTCTGAGACTAGAGTGCAGCAACAACAAATCAAAGCAATACGCCCTTAAAAGAAAATATCGCCCTTAAGACTACCAATAGGCAATATGAACTCATTTTGATAATTTGATATAGCTGAAAGCAAAAGGTGTTGAGTTAAGAAAGAGCATTTCGCATTAAAAGGTCTCGAGTGTATTTTAAGCTGACGGCGTCATCTTTCAATATTTCCTTAAGTCAACCTCAAGCATTATAAGTCGATTGTTGTCCTAATCTTCTGGCTTAAATTAGATGATCTGCATTATTAACGAAATGTGGTATCAAAAGTACGGCTCTACGGGTCATATTATTCTGCACGAGAATTTAAAAATCTTATGTAAAATGATGATGAAATTGTGATTTTACCACAAAAATTTCTCCATTAAGGGCACAAAAATTTATCTTTGATTCAACCAGGCTGTGCGAGTATTCGGCTGTCTTCAAGAATGAAATATTCGTTTTTGATGTGAATATAGCACTTCGGATCTGATATTCACAAGGGAAAATACCTTTCACGACCATTCTCGCTAAATGAAAGGGACTGGAATATAACATCACGGAATGAATAAGAAATTTGCATTGAAATTGTTTTTTACGGATTTGCAAACATTGATGGAAATACAAACAAACCTCCCTCCAATAGCTACTGTAGTGGAAAGTATACGAAATACGAAATTATGGTTGTAAAATGTTTTAAAAGTTTCGTATACTTTGAAGAGAGTGATTTATAAGATATTAAGGCAGAGACTGTGTGTGTATATATGTATGTATGTAGGTACAGTCAACCCTCCTATGATGCGGTACTATCAGAACCCGGTTTCCATATAACGCGGGACTGAAATCGGGACAATCCTCCTATAACCCGGAACTCTTCTACCGCGGTTTACATCCAACTTCATTGATTGATGCACCCACCTCAAATGCATTGGTAGATAAAAATAAGGAAAATTTATGGGTGCCGAATATCGATTTACAAGATGTGAAAAAAGGAGCTAAATTTGGCTAAACAATTGGAACTTCATGCGCAGAGCAAAGTTAAGTTAAGTTAAAGAGAGTTAAGAAAAAAAGCTCCAATCGAGAAACAATGAATGAAGATGAACCAAGTGAGGATAAATATTAAAAAATTACATTATTTTACAAGTCTTTCTTTGTTTTGTTGGAAACCAGTCTTTTAGTTTAGTTTTTTTTTTAATTTTTTTTTTTATCAATCCTTGAGTTCAATAAAAAATAACAACGCGGTAGACGATTTCCAGAGAATGCGCTACGGATTAGCCTGGTTAGTACCTGAAATCCGAGTTTCTTATAGCGTTATAGGAGGGTTGACTGTATTTCGATATTTGTTAGAAGACCCGTTCTGTTATAAAGTTTTTAAATACTCATAAAAACAAACAAACGTACAAATATTTTGCTTCACTGATACATATTTGCGTTTAGTAAATTTATATGAATATGTATGTATGTATGTATGTATATGTATGCATGCATGTATGTATTTAACAAATAAAAATTTACATATTTAAGTAAAAAGAAAATGTTTAAAAAAAAAGCAGAACAGCAAAGCAACAATTTAAACCAACAACAGCAATAAATGAGTTGGAATTTTTGCATAAAGAAACAGATGTTCAATCGTTGAAATATTGAATCATGTATTCTGTATACAGTGTATGTAGGTATATACATATGTATATACAATGTATGATAGATATGTATGTATGCGTGAATTTTAAATACGCATACGAGTAGACCCTCATATATATAGAGTTATTGTTGTTCTTTATTATTATTTGAATTGGCTGTATATTAGGGTGGTTCATGCTTGCCAGAGATCAGCAACGAGTATTCAAACCGATGAGTAGATTCGAGTCATATTTATAATTTTTGATACTTACACGCATTCATACTTATTTGAATATGATACTCATACTCAAAGTTGGAAGTACTCGTCGTATTCATACTTAACAATACGCATGAAGTTATTGACTTCGACTTGTCTCTACTTATTATTTACACGAAGCACAAAATATGTATGATTCGCATACGAACACTACTATACTCACAAGAAGATTGTGTGTATGCTTTGCTTGTTGTCTTTGGCTTTGTCTTTCCTTTCTTCTTTGTTTGTATTTGCAACAACAACAAAGGCTGCAAAGTTTGATGAATGCCTCGAATCATTTATAAGTATTATAAGTATTTTTCTAAATTTATAAATCATAATGAGTAGGCATATGAATCAAACATATTTCGAATATTGTGAGTTTGATGTCAACATTGTACTCATACTCATTGCTACTTACACCTATAAATCAATATTGTAGCGCCATACGAATGAATCAGAATAGATTGATTTCAATTCTGTTGATTCGCTCATACTCAAAATTGCATGAGTGCTTATGAGTAGCGGAAAAACGATTCATTGCTGATCTCTAATGCTTTACATAGAAAAAAAAACTTCCAGAAGAAGTTATCCTGATTATGTAAAAAATTTAAAGAATGTATGAAAACTATTTTTTTTTTATTCATCAATAGTATTAAAACACCCACAAAATAATATAAATAAAGAAATACAGGCAAACTCGGTTATGACGAATTCGTACATATTTTCAAGTCCCAAAAACTTCGTTTATTACGAACTCTTTTATAACGAATTCTCAGTTAAAAGGAATTACTTTAAATGGTTCCAGTAATTAAATTTGCCTTTTTATAACGAACCCTGTAGGTCTGCTGTGGGAAACTAGGTCAATAATCCAGACTGAAGGATTGCAATGACCAACTATGTATGTATGTTTTTAACATCGTTTTGGAAGTTTCAGTAGAAATGATCTTTCTGTTCTGTTCAACGACATGAAGCAAAAATTGTTTTTCCTCTTCATAGGCAGTGAGTATCGTATTGTAATCTTCAAATAGTTTTACACGCACTCTCTCTGCAGTGTCCTTATCCACACGTAAATTTCTTATGCAATTTTTGCCTTGAAGGTAACATTGTCAACATTGTCGTCCCAAAGCCACAGGAGGTAAATCCAAGAAAGAGTTCTTGATTTCAGCGATGCGATGACTTCTAATATGGCTTGGGTGGATAATTTAGTAGAGTAACTCCTTACTAAACGAGAACCGTTTAGTCATAAGGCTGCTTATCGGAAAATAAGGCATCAAATAAGTACGACAAGTGGCTCTTTAGACAACCCTTACTGCTGCACTGATTTCGGGATTAATGACTTCGTATGCTTTTAATCTCTTCCAAAGTTGGAGGTCATTAACCACATCTGCTGCCAAAGGCGCTTCAATCCAAATCTTCGCATATATGAGTGCACCAGAATTAACAAATCGAACAATTTAGTTTTCTTCTTTTTTTGGTAAGTTTAAAAAATACTTGAGAGTTTTTTCGAAAGGGAAAAATCTTCATAGCATATAGCAGTTTTGCGATTCATCTAGCATGATGTGTTGGGCCCGAAATACGCCAACTAATCCTTGCAGGTGGTTTGTTCAAAACAATCATTGTGAACTCTATTAGGTCTTTGTAATCATTACGAACTTGCTTTTTTTTTTTCTAGCTATATCAGTCATAAGACTGTCAAGAGTATTTTCGGCAAACTGTTTCTTGATAGTATTAAACTCGTAGTGATCTTTTGGTAATGTATCCCAAACATGGCTGGATCGTTTTGAATAATGGAATCTTAGGAGAGTTTGATGGCTCAAAGCACGGTGTTAATATTTTTGAAAGCTTTATTTTAAACACGTGATGGCGACAAGCAAGCTATTAAAGATCACACACCCTGTCTTTGTTTTGAGGAGAGTACTCGCTTCTTGTTTGGCACCTGTGTTAGAGGCAGTAGTACCTAAACTCATACCTCGGATAATCTTTGTGATCAGACGTATTTTTTCCCATTCCAGCAGTAAATTTGGTTACGCCGAACTGTTTTTCGCAACCATTACCGAAGACAAGAATGGGAAGGCGTTCTGGTTACTGCTTACCTATTATATCAGGAAGTATTTTCCCATTCCAATGTATAACAAGTAGATACTTCGAGTCAAATAGTTCTTTTATGTTCGCATTCAAGTCTGTCTTTGCTTTTTTTTTTTTGCACGTCGACTTTTGCTTCTAGAGATTAGGAGTGAAGCAGGATTACAACCAATTATAGCAGACAATGGAATAATCAGTCGGTTATTCCTCTATCTTATTTTGTTACAATCCCGAACGCTGGTAACATGTTGTGTAAATATTTCACTTGACGATGGCACAACGATACTTTTACTTGTAGCGGCCAGTGTCTTTTTTGGTAAAGTAAATAATGTGATGTAATAATAATGAATAATACATTGTCACTGTGCAGCTAGTCGGGAAGGTAGTGAAAATTCGATCAGAAGAATCAGGTAAAAGCATAAAAACAAAGAAAAATGGAGTGTTCAATAGAAACATTTAAGAAAAAAATCAATAATTTTTCTCAAGAATTTTAAAAACTGCACTCGATTAAGAACTCTTTTATGGTAAGGTTAGCCAAACGAAATTTTACAATATTAATGCTATGCTATGACAACATGTTACAAATTTACGGGGTGGCCAATCTGAAAAGCAAAAAAACATTCTTTGAACCACTCTACTGTATATGTATACGTACATACAACATATATGAAAGTATGTGTTTGTTTGTTTGTTTTTCCACCATTTGTTTATACTCTCCCCATTCAATAATACACATATATACATATATACATCGACACATACATACATCCAATAAAAATAAATAAGCATTACACTTATGCATTGGCAAACAATGTGTATATGTATGTGCATATATGGATGTATATTTGTATCTATGTATAGTACATGTTATATAATTGTTTGCTATCGAAACAGGGACACGTGGTTGAAATTAAACCATTAACACCATTTATACACACGCTAATTTATAAAATAATCGACTGACGTTATCAAATTTATCGAAAATTCCAATCTCAAATATTGGCTACATAAATGGTAATCGAAATGTTATTTACTCACTAAATGAATGAGAAACCGTTTTATGCATTCGACTCCTTATCCGCTGTGTTAACACAATGGAAGGTTAGGTTGGATTAGAGTACGTGTACTTAGCGGTTAAGACAAGTACAGTACCGGTGGTAGAAATTGACCCATTGTACAATGTCCTTAGGGACAATGGGTAAATTCAATGTACAATGGGTCAATTTCGACCTCCGGGTACTGTGCTTGTCTTGACCGACAGGTGCACGTCCTCTAACCTAGGGAAAGAAGGAAATAGAGGATATAGGATGAAAGGAGGGAATGCAGGTAAGGGTAGGGAGAGAGAGAATCGGAGGAATTACACAGAAAGAAATAAACACAAAACAAAAGCAGGTTAGAGCGCGACTAGACTTATGAACGCAATGGAATGAGCTAAATAATATGTTTTATGGCTGGTAATGGAAATGAGAAAAAAATGTTTTGACCACCTGATGATAAATATTTAAAAAAAAAGTCAAAAAATCTCCTTTACTTGATATGAACAATATCCCGCAAGCTAGGGTATGTATGTGTGATGGTAAATAAGCCCCAAAAAATGGAACTTTATAAATGCGCATAATTTTCGCCGACTCACCTAATTTCGAATGCGCAATAAGGGCAAAGCTTTCATAATAGCCGCCAGAATGTTTGCAAAACTTGCACCAGCACTATCTATTTTTATTATTATATAACTTCTAAACGGCGTTAGGAAACAATTTGTCGATGCCATTTCATTTAACACAACGTTAAACTGCCATCCTTTCGATTTCATCTCTTATCAGCCGGCATTCCGAATTGAGATTACTGAAATGTGAAGCTAGATTCTCTTTCAAAATTTGCTAAAGTATGGTTCGACGGCTCGAAGTTGGATAGGAGAACGTGATATGTCTATAGGAGTTGAAGATCGCGAACTCATATAAACTCCCAGATCACTGCAGTATTTTCCAGAAAGAACTCATGGTGGGATAGAACTCATGAGTTGGTGTCTAGCGATGAGTTCCGCGAAATATTTGATGCATATGAACAGGTAAACTACCATAAAGCCATTAAGTTTCTTTTTAACATCATAATTAGATTCAAGCTTGTGCATATAAAGGTACTTGGCCGGAAACTGTGTTGCGAATGCACTGGTCAAATTTGACAACAGAATGGAAAATCTCATATTTAAACTATGCACTTTTGACTATAATTAGGTTGGAAATTAAAGAAAATTTCCACTCCTTGGCTGAAGCTTTCTCGGTAGAAGCGAAAACCATTTAAGGGAAGTCAAAGTAGCACATTTTTCTCCCCCTCTCAGACATGCCCATCTGCTAGGTACAAGTTCCTTGAAATGGCATTTCTTAGTAAACGCACAACCGTGTGAGATAATACTAGGGACATCATTCGTGATAATTCCAAGCGAAACATTGGCCGGCAATTAAGGAGGCCTGTTAGACTTAGGCCAGATAAATCTTCCCTATGGTGTTAATTATCGCCCTTTTTCAATTTTAATAGAATGTGTTTGAACAAGAGCCATAAAAATTTTTGTGGTGACACCTCCTAGCCTAACCTACAACGCAGATTTACAAAATTTTTTAAATGGAGGTTCAAGAGCTTTTTCCTATCTTTAGAAGCTAACTTCAGTAACAACCTTATTATATTTTATATTCCTTTGAGAATGTCGTATAGAATTTCATTTTAATAAAATGAAAAATTAAAGTAATATACGAGTACATGAGCACTATGCAATTTCCATAAAATGTACAGTCAAGGAAGAAAATATATGGAACAAATTTATTTAACATGTTTTCTTTAAGTCATAGAAAGAAATTTAAATTCTCTTCCCAAAAATAATAACTTCTTTTCATATAATAACGTTGTTCTCATATCAAATAATTATGTGGTACAACTTAAATTTTATCTACCAAATTATAACTGAAACAAAATTTTAAGTGCAAAATATATTATTCGGCGTAAGTATACAAGAATAAATAAATAATTAAACAATTTTTCTTTGTATGAAAGTGATTGAATTTTAGGTAGATATGTCCCGTGGAACCCAACTTTTGTTAGTAGAACGTACCTAGATTGAATTGTTGAGTTATAATAGGCATTCAATAAGGCCTATAACAAACAGAATTGAGAAATTTAAGACGACCGTACAAAATTATTTGGGGGATCTAAAATTATACGACACTAAACCACGATCTGGTAGAAAACCAATACTGACTGACCGCGATAAACGATCAATAGAGTGTTTAGCTATCACAAATAATTTAAGTTATACCCAAATAAAGTCAGAGCTGGGACTAAACGTAACCAAGTATTAATCAAATTTTAAATGAAGATCTAGATGTGAAATCATAAAAAATTACACCCAAACCACGATTGACCCCTAAACACAAGGCAGCCAGATTGACTTTCGCTGAAGAAAACATATTTTACAAAAAATGAGTAGCGTAATATAATATTCAATGATGAAAAAAATTCAACCTTGATGGATCAGATGGATACAAATATTATTGGTTCAGAATTGCAATATTCATGAACGATCTTTAATGACATGGATTGCTTTTGGATATATGTAAAGCACGTTCTCCAATCTCTTTTATTTCTAATAAAATGAATGCAGAGAACTATGTGGAATTACTAGACAATGGTTTCGTTGAAGAAGAAAATTATGAAAATGCTTTTTGATATATGTAAAGCACGTTCTCCAATCTGTTTTATTTCTCATAAAATGAATGCAGATGTTTTTATTGAATTTGCTGAAGAAAATTATGGAAAATTATTTTACTTCTCAGCAAGACAACGTCCCTTGTATTTGTAGTCAAAAGGACCAAAGCATTTTTTGAAGTAAAAGATAGCATGCTGTTTTGGACTGGCCAGCACTTAGTCCCGATCTAAATCCTATCGCAGACTTCTGGCGTATTTTAAGTACCGAAATATACAAAGTAGAATGACTTACAACTCCTTAAAAGAGCTAAAAGAAGCTTTAATAAAACAAATTGGTCAGAATTCCCCAAAATAAGTTAAAAAATTAGTAATGAAAAATCGAGGAGGACTCACGCATTATTAAAATGTACTACTTATTTGAATATATTTAATTAAGTTTTCTAAGTTTTCAATATTTTTTATTTTGTATCATACATACATAATTGGCCATTAGAACCCATCAGTCAGGATTATTGACCTAGTTTCTCACACCACTTATATTGTGTGTGTTAATTTTATACATGAGTAGCGGGACCTACAGTTTAAAGTCGACTCCGAAGGACAGATTTTATGAGAAACTTTTCATTGCAATTTTATTTACTCTTTGAGTTTTTGCCAGAAATAAGCTGAGAGGAAATCGCCGAAAAAATACTTTTTGTATTTTATTTTGATGTCTGACCTGGGATTCGAACCCTGGCTTTTACGTCTAATAAGCCAACATACGACCTGCTAGACCACGTATTATATAAATAAATATTTCCTTTAAGAAATTTGGATCAACTATAAAAAAATATTAAAAATCTAAAAATTTTTTACTTTAATTTTTAGTTTCTCTTTACTAAGTATTAAAAATATTTAAACTTATAAATTAGATTTAAAACCAAAGAGATTTTTAGTAAAAACCATATGTCTTCTTAAAATTTTGTCCTTGTCTGTAGTTTTTTTTTTTTTGGAATTGTTGTGGCTTTTATCGTCATGCCTATGTCTAGTTCTAACTGAAGGTGGTGCATCAAACGACTCAAGATAATTGTGTGAATTTTGAAAGTTTAAAACAGACGGTTTAAAATATTCACAAAGAGAATGAATGCCTGAAGTGTTAGTGTGCTGGTGTGTGGCCAATATTAATTTCCATGACTTTCAATATCAATGTCCCGTGTAAAAGTATTTTAAATTACCAGTTATTTATTATAACAATGACCCACTAAATACATGCTAACTGTGGTTGGACTTGACTTAATTGTCGACTGTTTACAATGATGATAATAACACGCTACTTCACGCAACCCATATTTACTTGTCCCTCTAGAATATAATTTAATTCTTAGAGGCATTGATTTTCAATAAAATTTTTAATTTATAATTTACGACTACGACAACTAGCCTAGCCGACCATCATCCTTTCTAATGGCAGTCAAAACATTTTCCATTTTCTTCTCTTTCATTCTGTTTTAATTTTCTTCTCTTTTTTAATTCTTTTAATTTTTAATTTCAGTGTCGTTGTATTGAACGTGAGAATTTTTGTAAAAAGAAACAGAAATTCACAGGGAAAAAATTAAACTGAAACTGAATATGAAAGGCTGACGACACGTTTAAGTGCATGTCCTTTTCGACAGATTAAATTGATTCATTTAATAATTGAACCTTAACAAGTTAAGAACATTCAAGTTACGAAACAAAACCCAGCAAAAACAAAAAAATAAAATAAAGTCAGAATGAATAAAATTTAATCTGCTGAGAAGTAAAGAAGAAAAACAATCATCGTCTGCCCCAAAAAAAAAAAGCGAAAAAAAGGGAAAATTGTGAGCAAAAAACAAAAAAAAAAGGTCATTATATAAAGACAAATTATAGACAAAGTATTTGTAATAAATTGTGACATTTCCAATTGAAAGTATCCCTTCTAATATCTGAAAATGTTTCACAACAAAGTGTTTGTAAAGAAAAGATAAATTCTTAGAAAAAAAAAAACGGTAAAAATAAAACTAAAAAAGAAATTACAAACTGATCCCTATAGAAAAAAAAAAGAAAATTTAAATTAACTTTAAAGATAAGGACCAACATACCGGCAGAAAGGTAAGAAAATATAATCATTTGGCATTTCATTTTGTAAGTGACGCAAAATATTACGGAATTGTTCACAGAAAGAGTTTTAAAAATCTAAATTTCCATTTTTATTGCACTCTACAGAAATTGATCTTCCAAGAAACCAATGTGATCAATTTAAAAAAAAAAAACTTGTTGTTTGAAGTCATGCAATAAATCATGTGCTAATATCGCATATTAAACTCATTGTTATACAGGAATTTCACAATGATCACTACTACTTACAGTATTAAAACATAGCTTCTCGTAACATCCATGTCGCTTATGTTAATTTTATAAGTGTGTAGACACTTACAGGTGAACGTCGACTCCGAAAGATAGATTTTTAAGAAACTTTTCATGACAATTTTATTTACTCTCATAGTTTTTGCCAGAGGTCTGCTGAGAGGAAATGTGCAGCCCTTGCGCTGACCAACTTCTTCCTTCTACCTGATTTTGGTGGAACTTGATCAGTACAGGAACTACGTTCTGCTGTGGCATCACAACGGACCGCTATGCGTGCTCAAGTGAGCTTTCTGATATCAAGGGTACCACTCCGACCTACCCGAACCTAAGAGAAAATCACTAAAAAGAATATTTTTTTAGTATTCTTACACTGTAGTATGCCTACACTGTAGTTACTAGATTACGGAAACTTTAAAATTTCGAAATTCAAGAATAAATCAGTATTTTGAATGTCATCTCACGTGTGCAAAATAGTAACAATAAAGTTAAACCACTCTCTGAGTTAAGCAGACTTTTAGTTCCTAAGTTAAGGATTTTTTTAAATTAAATTTTTTAAATTTCTCATTTGTAAATTACACAAGAACATGCTTTTCTGACTGTTCGAAAGAGTTAAGATAATAACCCACATTATTCTTTGGAACCCTATACACGTTGTTTATCATGAAGTTTCCTGAATTTGTTTGTCCCTTTCAAAAATGAGATTTGCTGTGATCATCAAATCAAGAGTTATGATTTTATCTCTTTCCGCCGTCCTTCATCTCTAGGTATGAAACCTAATCTAAGATTAAATCTAGAGAATAGCTTGAGTTCATATTTGACGCATTTATGTCAGTTTTTAATGAAATTCAGTTTTTTCCTTTTCTCCACAAAATGTCTTCTATAAATATTAAAATTTTAACAGAATTTGTCAGACAGTCAGTGTTGAGTGGTACCAAAAGATCACAAATTACAGTATGTAGACAACTAATACAGTATGTAGACAACTAATGAAAACACTGGCCATTCTATTTGCAAAATGTAACCAAAGAATTGAATTCGCCGTGGTCTAGTAGGTAGTGTGCTGGCTTATTAGACGTAAAGCCAGAAAGTATTTTTTTTGGAGATTTTCCTCGCAGCAGATTTCTGGCAAAAGCTCTGAGAGTAAATAAAATTGCCATGAAAAGTTCCTCAAAAATCTGGCGTTCGGAGTCGACTTTAAACTGTAGGTCCCGCCATTTATGTATAAAATTAACACACATAACATAAGTAGTGTGAGAAACTATGTCAAGTAATCCTGGCTGAAGGGTTATAAAGACCAATTATGTATTTATGTTACCTAAGAATTATTAGAAAAGAGCAAAAAAAAACAAATAACGGTGTATGTAGACTTTTTTCTTTGACTGTATTTTAGATTGATTGATCGCCTTAGAAAAATCTTCATTTTTAGTATGTTTCATAAGTTTTTTTAAAACTTTCTATTTATCGCTCTCTCTCTCTCTCTCTCTCTCATCTCTGTCTCTCTCTTTTTTCCACAGATGCAGTCAAATTTGCAACCAACAAAATATGTTGGCCTTGTGGCTGACCTAATGCCCAACATCAAGCTGATGAAATATTCTGGCTTATTTATGCATGCCTTCACAGGTGGTTCGCCGATGCTCAAGAAGGTCTACTCTAGCATTCATATGGTGCTGCTGTTGTCTCAATTTGTTTTCATACTTGTCAACATGGCCTTGAATGCGGAAGAAGTAAATGAACTATCCGGGAATACAATTACGGCGTTATTCTTTACGCACTGCGTTACGAAATTTATTTATCTGCTTGTGAATCAAAAGAACTTTTATAGGTGAGTGGTCGTATAAGTGTGTCAGTGGTCGAGTAAGTGGTTGCACTTCCACTTACTTACCGCTTAAAAAGTACGGTGGGTATTATGTGAACGCTTGTCGGAATGTAGTTAAATTGATTGGGTGGTTATGGGATGGAAAATGTACGTCTGATTATGGTTGTCGTTTAATTGCCACTTGTGCAGATGAACACAGGGAATAAATTAAACGTGGCCTCTTACAATGCATGTCAACATTGGCTATCTGCCTCGTACATCGGGCATTTGTGAATATTCATTTGGCGGTGTACGTTGTCAAGCCACACAGAGTGAAAGGAAAGTCACAAGAATCAATTAATCGCGTAATTTATTTTCCATTAAAAAATTATTCATTGTCCCTGAATATACATTTTCAATCTCTTCACATCTTTTTTTTTCCTTTTTCTTTTTCATTTTCATTTATTTTTATACGCTAAATATGCGTTTGTGTGCATGGCATGTAGAACATTGAATATTTGGAATCAAGTTAATTCGCATCCATTGTTTGCCGAATCGGATGCCCGGTATCATTCAATCGCTTTAGCCAAAATGAGAAAGTTATTCTTCTTGGTAATGCTGACAACGGTGGCATCAACCATAGGTAAGGAAGGCAACAGCAGCAGCCCAGTGGTAATGTAATGAAGAAGGGGGTAATTAAATTTATCGTTTTGTTTTAGCCTGGATAACCATCACTTTCTTCGGTGAAAGTGTCAAGTTTGCTGTCGATAAGGAGACCAATTCCACCATTACAGTTGAGATACCAAGGTTACCTATTAAATCGTTTTACCCCTGGGATTCTAGCCAGGGTATGTTCTATATGATATCATTTGCTTATCAAGCCTATTATTTGCTCTTCTCCATGATGCAATCGAATTTGTGCGATGTTCTCTTTTGTTCGTGGTTGATATTCGCCTGCGAACAACTGCAGCATTTAAAGGGTATTATGAAGCCTCTCATGGAATTGTCATCTGTCCTAGACACATATCGTCCCGATTCGGCTGCTCTGTTTCGATCTTTATCTGCCAACTCCAAATCAGAATTAATCATTAATGAAGGTAAGCCAAACAATAACAACAACTTGAAACATTTGTGAGCCACCTGTGTTTGGAAGAGGAAGTAATTGATTAAATTGATTGTTTGTGCATTGACAGAAAAAGAAGCACCTACTGATCTGGATATGTCGGGCATCTATAGTACTAAAGCCGATTGGGGTGCACAGTTTCGTGCCCCAACAACGTTACAAACATTCAATGGCGTCAATGGAGCCAACCCGAACGGTTTGACAAGAAAACAGGAACTAATGGTACGCAGCGCAATCAAATATTGGGTGGAACGGCATAAACACGTAGTCAGGTAAGAAGTCATTAACAAATGTTGGAAATGAAAATTTTATTAAATCCTAAAAGTATGGTTTCCATATGAAATGTTAACGGCTATTGAATTGTTGTCACTGCAAAAGAAATACAAAACGAATACGATAATGAAGTTGAAAAGAAAGAGAGAATGAAGGAATACCGGAAATATAATTTCAACTATTGTAGCTGCAAACAAAGTGTACAATATTTTAAAAACAAACATACACTCAAGCAAAAATGTCAGTATAAAATACGTGCATGTATTTATACACGAACATTGTTGAAGCATTTAATATTCTTAGTGGGGTCATAAATACTGTTGCCCACATTTTATGTTAGAAAATCATATTTTTGATTTTATTTATTAATTAGAACACAATAACAAATACGAAATATTTAATACGAGCTGAGAAACATAGACCCATAGACCACGACTCTCACGGCTCTAAAAATATAGCACACTACCCAATAGACTACCCGGGCATTCTTCTAAAAAACTAAATACTCTAAATATTTCTGAAACAATGTTGTATATGCATATATAATAATGTCCATAATGTCTGCTGTAGACCTTAACACACGCCTTTTAGTTGGAATCATCACTGATTGATCGTCAATTGAAAATTTTACTATCTCACGAATCAAGATCATTTTAAAAGAAAAAATTTAAAGAATTTTTTATCGTATTCTTTGCCCTCTATACACACATTGCAGTCTTAATAAGTCATGAATCCTGGTAAATTGTTGCAGAACCAGATACTAGTCACGTGGTTTTACGACTAAGTAGTTTTATACCAACAAACGATTTCTTACTACACTTTTGACACGAAGAATTAATTTAAATCCATATTTGGATGACTGTGCACAAACCGTATAATTTTGCTTCTTAAAATATTGTTCCGTTTTTACCTGCTTAAAAATATTTAAAATATGAGTTCGTTGATTGCAAACACAAAAAAAATATATTAATGTTTACTTTCAACTAAATTCTTTATTGTTTTGTGTACCACTGTGTTCAACTTGATGTATACAACAATAATTTGCCTGTTTGATTACATCCTTTCCGTAAACAAAAACACTTGTTCGTTAGATTTATTCTTTTCACACAAGATTGACTGAATTCTTACCACTCTTTGCCTGATTTGTCTTGCCTTTGTATATGCCCACGCAAACAGTTTGATGAACATTCTTGAAGTAAAATGTTTGCGTTTTCGCGTGAGGAGCATTCCATCGTCGCTTCAGTTGTTGTTTGTGTATGTTGATTGCATTCTTTGTTGTTGCATTGTCGCTTACTTGTCAACCCCTTTTTCTTTCATACTCATAGCTATTGTTTATCATTTTAACGTCAAACGATGCTACACCGTTTTACACATTTTTTATCAGTAAACAAAACTTTATTGTGCAAGCTATCAGCGTTCGTCACTAAGAGGTGTTTGTGTTTTTCTATTCATTTTTCTTTTTTTCAAAGCTGCATTGAACAAAATTACGGTAGGATGTTGAAAAGCATCAATTACAAAGCCTTTTTAAATTCAATTTATGGACTTTTGCTAGAAATTCATCTCCCATGTTAAAAATTTTTTGTTTACGGACAAGATTTCGCCAATTCTTGATTAGAAAGATTTGATAGCCTGCGCCATTGGACTTGTGTGAGACTGGGTCCAAACAGTTTTATGCATAAGTAGTTGAATCAGTGACTATTGTCTAACGGAGGAAACATTTTGAAAATATGATCTCCTCTTGTTCTCATTATGTGACCACTTCATCGGGTAGACAGAAATAATTCAGAATTTCCGGTACGGAATGATGTTTTACGGATTATATTTCATAAACTATGTCGTAGTAAGCTGGTACATTCAAAATGAGTAGTGATCAATGTTAAAGTCACCGCAGTCAAGCAGGTAGGGGTTTTACTTATTAGACAACAGCCCTGATTCAAGCCCTGACTCCGACATCTCGCCCTAAATGAAATATGCAAAAACCATGAGAGTAAAGTACAATTGTTATAAAACGTTTCCTAAATCTTGTCATTAGGAGTCGCCATTAGGCAGTAGGTCCAGCCAATCATGAATGAAATCAACTCACACGACATGAGTGGTGTAAGAAGCTACATTTTAATACTGAGAAGAATTCGACGATTGCACATATTTCCAATACATGAGCATTATTCGCTAAGAAGGATCTAAGAGAAGTTGTCCTTATTTTTCTTTTGTATTTGATATTGCCATCGGACCCTCGATGGATCTGGATTGTTTATCACAAAATGAGTCAATTTCTCGTTTGCACGACTTCCAGAAACTTGTGTTTTCTTAGAATATGATTATTTCCCTTTACGCAAACATTAGCCGACTTCTGGACAATCAAAATCCCTCAAAAATTCTGAAAATTTTTGAACTAAAAGTTCATTTGATGAGGTGACTTATATAAAAAATATAACATGACTGTTACACATTTTATATAATAACTACGGTAATTTTTGTCCGATTTGATCAAACGAAGTGCCAATCTCTTTACTAGATAATGCACTTTCAAAATGCTACCACTTGTTTTATATTTTTTAAGTAAAGTTTGCTTCTATGAATGGACAAACTTGAAAACATATGAAAAAAATCAAGTTTTCCAAGTTTTCCTTATCAAATCTCATATCATATTAAGTCAAATAGTAGATATAGGTATACCGTTTCTCTCTCCTCTTTATAACAAGCTTTACAATTTGGATATCGGGTCAGGTTTGGATATCGGGTCGTAAATTTGTGCGTAAAGTTGGAAAACACTGTTTTTGTCAAATAAAACAAGTTTGGAGGATTCGAGAAATATGAAAAAGGTAATTTGAGTTCTACTCAACTAACTGAACAACGTGAACTATGTAGTTACTCGGGTGTATTTTCACTGTCTTACCGTGTAAAGTTCTCAGCAGATCTAAAACTTTTTAGAGGTTATCAATCCATCACATTTTTATAAGAAATGGAATCTTTATTATTCAGAATTTTTCTGGAGTGTAATTTGAACTCTGATCAATAACGTAATGACACAAGCAACAATTCAGTCATGGTTGCAATATTCCACCATATCTCTGTCTTATATCAAGGTGAGGTTGTTTTAGTCTGCAGGTAACACATTCATTTTAATTTGTTTTACTTTTTTTTTTTCTTTTTAATGGATGAAAAATTTGTCAGGCGTATTCTGTTTCCATGTCCTGTGCTATCTTGACTTTGTCGTCTGGTTTCATTCTGTTGCATGTTTATTTATAGTAAAGCAGAACAGTTGTAATGGAATTACTGTAAAAAACACTCTTACAATTCATGTAATAAAGCCAATAAGAGTTTATCGTTTTGAATCATTCAGTCGTTGTTGTTGTTGTTGCCTTTGTAGTGTTAGTCATGTGGGTGACTTTTATTCAATTTTTTTTTTACTTCCGCATCCGCATTTAGTAGAATTAAATAGAACTTTAATTACTGACAGTAACACTATTTGACTTAAATTAAGTTTGCAAATCCTCTGGATTCATTCACACAATTCTCGGTTTTCTACAGAATTCTGAGGGAAATTTATTTGTTTGCTTTACCGTGGCTATTTTACCATGGTTAAGAGATAAAACGAATTTTATAAGTGAAGTATTATTCGAAGAAATTTTATGTCCGAAAACAAAATAAACAACAAAAAATACAAATCAGTAGCTAATGAATCACTGAAAGGAAGTGCTTTGATAAAAACAAAATCCTATTGAATTGGAAAAATATTTATATTATCCACAGCTGTTATCGAAATAGTAGCACCACGTACAAAAATTATTCTTTAATATGTATTCGACAGTTCCATTGATTTTTATTATTTCTTTAATGGGCATACTACCACACTACAAATACCACCGGCAAAAATTAAATTTTAAAATACCAGCACTGAAGCCTGAAGTAAACTACAAAATAATTTCCGGTTTTGCATAATCAATGTGTGTGTGAGACAGAACATCAGAACTTGACATCATGGGAAAATAGAGATATATTTTGACTAGCCCTTCTCAGTAATGCTCTGGCAACAGTTCCAAAAAGTAAAGTAATTGGCATGCAAAAATTTCTCAAGTCAATCGTTGACATCACACAACATTAATGGATAAAAAGGAACGCACATATCGTCGGTAGTATGAGAAGCCACTTAGCAATAGCTATTAATTAAGATATTTGGATTGATATATGGGTAGTATATTCATTGCTGATTCCGTGCCAACTAAATTTAAAAAATGTTTCTACCAGGCACAACAGCATACTTTTTTTTTCCGCTCAATCTAAATTTAAACCCAAAACATCTTAAAATGTTTTGAATTTTTTTTCTTTTGATATTATTACGAAAATGAAATAAACAGTGTGCCAACGTTTAACGTTAAGAACGATATATAAAAGCTATACCTACAGTTACACGGACAAATGCGGCTAGTTTGAGTACAAGTAAACCAACAACAACAACAATGTGAGAGAGAAGGTGATAGACAAGCAAGCGAACGCAACAACAAAGTGAATAGTCGCCATAGAGTTCTCGAGAAGATGAGAAAACGAACCTTCTACTTCAAGAACGTTCGTTAGACTGTTTGTGTTGGACTATAAAAGGGCAAGACAAAGCAGACAACGAATAGTAATAATTCAGTCAGTCTTGTGTGAAGATCAGTCGTAGTTTGAAGTTCTCAGCTTCGGGATTGATTCAAAAGCCATAGAAGGAGCTGGTGAAGACGGGATCGATGGAGAAGGCGATGAAGTTCCTAACTTCATTATCTAATTGTAAAAAGTAATCATGATTTTTTGCGACAACTATAGTTTGACTTGTACAATTCAAGCATCATACCCACACGATCAACACCTCCCATGTGTTTGTTGTAGCATTTTACTTTACGTGGACGAGATAAAGTCATAAACTTCTTGTCTTTGCGGTACCATCTTTCAAAGTTGTAAACTCTTATTATCATCTTCTTACTCATTCTTTTTCATTTTCCTTGTCACCTGAATCATTCCAATCATCCTGAATCTGACATTTTGAGCGCATCCTAGAATGTGCATTCAAAAATAAGTTTTTATTTTTCAAAACTTACCATAATATGTAGACTTTTTCTAAATAAATAAATTTTTCATGCCGTTAAGTTATTGAACTCGGTTTTAGGACGACTTAATCATATTAATGTTTTTTAACAGATTTTTAAAACAAGTTAAGGTTTTTTTGCAAAATGAATTTGTCAACCTCGCTTTCGAGCCAAATAGCTTCTAACTGAACACTTGCACAGTTGACCACCAACGAATAAGTTGTAAGCTTAAACCGCACATGAGGTTATATTTTTGCAAAAGAATCAAAAAAGAATATTTAAAATAGCGACAGTTAGATACTCATAAACACAACGTTGTTTATACACAACTTCGGGCATGAGAGGGTTAAAACCAAGTTAATCTAACTGATGAACGAGTAACTTATGATTTACTTTATCAAATGCCTTACTGGAATCAATATAATCCAGAATCCATTCTGGGATCCAGATAAAATAGACGCAGTCTGAAATGACAGTGTATCACATTAGAGTTTCTCAAATAATTTTGATTTAATGTTGAGTTTAGCAATTCCTCTATAATTTGAAATATCAGCTTTAGATCCTGATTTAAACAGTAGAATTATAAATTATTGTTTCCAAAAGGAAGAAAAATAGCCCATTGTAAGCGATTTGTTGAATAAATAAGTTAAAGGAGTATTCAATAATTGAAAATGGTATTTTAAAATACTGCTAGGAACCCCACTAGGACTGGCAACATGCAAAGATTTTAGTTGTTGTAGATATGTACTTGGAAACAGTGTAAATGATGAATAGTTAAAAGCAAAAAATTCTATAAACAAGTTACTTATATTACTTACAATAGATGTACCAGAGATCAGTAATAAGTATTCAAAACGATGAGTAGGTTCGAATCATACTTATAATTTCAGATACTTATACACATTCATACTTATTATGATATCATACTCATACAACTCATACTCAAAGTTGGAAGTATACTTAACAATACGCATGATGTTATTGATTTCGACTCGTCTCTTCTTAACATTTACACGAAGCACAAAAGAAGAATGATTCGTGTACGAACACTGCTATACTCACAAGAAGATTGTGTGTATGCTTTGCTTGTTGTCTTTGGATTCGTCTTTCTTCCTTGTTTGTATATATAACAAGAACAAAGGCTGTAAATTTTGATGAATAATTCAAATCACTCGAATCACTTCTAAGTATTTTTCTAAATTTATGAATCAGAATGAGTAGGCGTATGAATCAAACATATTTCGAATGTTATGAATTTGATATCAACTTTGTACTCATACTCATTGCTACTTACGCTTATAAATCAATGTTGTAGCGAGTACGAATGAATTTCAATTCTGTTGATTCACTCATACTCAAAATTGCATGAGTGCTTATGAGTAGCGGTAAAACGATTCATTGCTGATCTCTGATGTGTACTTATATTACAAAAGATGACACACTTAAAGCCACTTATGGATTCTTCTGGGGCGAATCAATAATGAATTGTATTGATTTTTAATATTTCAATAATTACTGGATGTATGTACATATATTCCAATACAAATGCTAATGCACATATTCATGCGTATGTAGATTCTTTTATCTCTATGTGCGAATGTAACTACACATATTAATACAAACACAAACATATGTACCTTTAGGCAAGGACAAAACGATGTATATTTTATACAAATAGTGAGAGTAAATGTATGAATGTATTTACTTGGTATGTACGTGTGTGTATGTACAATCATAATATTTTTCTTCTTCAATTTTTTTTTTTATATTGTGTTCTTTGAAAAAAAAAAAACATGATTTTTGTTTTTACCCAACCCCTGTATAACTTGACATTTTAACGGTATTATTTTCTAAATATGTATTTGTGCACATACATACATACGTATGTGTACACATACATATGTACATATGCCATAGATAACGTATTAATGTATGTGTTATTGTTATTGTTATTGTACATTTACAGATTAGTTGCTGCCATTGGTGATACGTATGGCGCCGCATTACTTTTACACATGTTGACATCGACTATTAAATTGACGTTGTTGGCGTATCAGGCAACCAAAATAACGGGTGTAAATGTTTACGCATTTACCGTTGTCGGTTATTTGTGTTATGCATTGGCCCAAGTGTTTCATTTCTGTATTTTTGGCAATCGTCTAATTGAAGAGGTGAGTCAATCAATATTTCTATCACTTATTGACAAATTTTCACTGTTTATGTATGGTCACACTGCAATCCATTACAATTTCGAATTGAGTGAAACTGTTTTTAAAATATTGACTAAATATTGTTGAATTAATTTTAATCATACTAAGCAAGTGCGTGAGTAATTTAAAATGAATAATTCTATGGCATTAATTCTAATTTATCCCGTTATAAGAACAATTAAACAAAGTAGGAATTATTGAAACATCCTGCTGAATACTATTCAATACCTTAGTTTGTACTTCTAGATATCGTAGTTACTTTATGTTCCTCCTCCTCTTCCTCCTGCTCTGAACAAGAATGCCTGTAATGCATTCTAGATTACTTTATAAACAGAAACATTACCTCTTCCTATTGCAGGTTATGCATTTTCAAACGTAATTAGTTTTTATTAAAAAAAATTTAGAATAATTAGGAAAAATCAATTAATACCAATAAAAAATAACTGCTATAAGCTTCTAATGAGACAAGGTTGTCACAAATAAAAATTGTCTTTGTATTGAAACACGTTGTAGTAGAAATGACCGATATTTTCAAAATACCCGATGCATCTATGCACCTTTACGGCTTTAATTGCAAGAAACGCCATTATTGAGTTCAATATTTCGTATAAAGCTTCAATTAATTATTGCGCAATAAATACGCAAATTATTAAAATATTGAGTAAAATTTAAAATGCAGCACAGTGATAAGTGTGTTTATTGAGTATATTACAATTAAGCGAACACTTTTTGTTGATATTTGACAGTTGAAATGTCAATGGAAGTATTGTCATCCATGTAATTTATTCAAGACAAGAATGGAGTCATTTGGACAGGAAAAATAGCGTTACCCTCTGCTTAATCGCAGGTCAATTCAGTATATAAGTAGTAGTGATGGCGATGGACACTGATCCTCTCTGTAGAATAGGGAGAGAAGTTTAAAACCTCTTCTCTGCGAAATAATAGATATTGAGAGACAGAGACTTACCTCAAGACAATATTTTGTATCAAAACTTTTGCTTTGTACTTATAGTGAGAAGTGTGGTAGTGGGTTGACTTATTAGGCTTGGGGCCGCAGTTGAAGCTCCAAGTCAGACCGCTAAAAATATATCTCGTCGAGTTCATCTCAGCAAAAACTCTGAGAGTAAATAAAAATTGCCATGAAAAGTTTCTTGAAAATCTGTCGTTCGAAATAGGTTTTAAACTTGACTTATGGTAACTTATGGATAAAATTAACACACGCAACGTATATAGGCGGTGAGAGAAGATAGACCATAGTAAGTAAGTTACAGCAATGCGGTTAAAGTGTTTCCGCTCTGTCATAAAAAAAGTCAATCATCTGATCCGAGATGTTAATTTAACTTTTGGTTCTGAAAATATCGTCATATATGTTTATCAAAAGTTTGATTTATTAATGCATATTAAGCTGTAATCTAAGCCGCTTTCTACGGAGAAAGCAGACCGTTTAAATTGACTAATTATGCTTGATGTGCGGGCAATTGTTTTAGACAGTGTATATACAGTAAGTACTGTATTGTACTGATTTTATTAAATTTTTTTATTATTTTATTTATATCAGTTTGTCTGTATGTATGGATTTAATAATATGATGCCATAATTTGCAAAAAAAAAATCATCTACGAACTTATCCTTATGAAATTCGCCTAAGAATATAATAATTTCGTTGAAACTTCGTAGGAACTAATTATTGACCATTATAACCCTTTCTGCTTTATTCAGTATTATGGTCTAGACCCTAGATTCTCACCATACCCATTGTGCATTAATCTTATCCGAACGATAGATTCAAGAAGCTTTTTCATGACAATTACTCTAAGAACTTTTTCCAAGAGATCAATTAGATTTGGTATTACAATTCTTATTTCTTCGTGTATGGCCGTTTCATTTGAGCACATATAGGGGAATCCTAATACTACCGCTTAATACTGAAACAACGTAAGCGGATTCTTATTTTAATTCAGTATCACTCGATATAACAAACTTACAAATAACTAGTCAGCGTATATAGAACATCCGGTATGATTAGGGAACAATTAAAATACATTATGGAATATATTTCAAATGAAATATTTTCAGAATGCTCCATCTACTCCACCTTATGGCAGTTTTTCTAATTATAACTTGAATACTAACTGCTAGACTAAAGCTATCCTAACATCGAAATTTGTTATTTCCTTAAATAAGCTACGATTTTAGGGAGGATAGGAGGGTGGCGTGTTACTGTATGTGGAGTTTCAGGTCTTTGTAAAAGAAAAGAATGTAAAAAAGTGAAAAGAAAAAGAAAATAAGATAAAAAAATTAAGAAAAGTAAGAGAAAAAGTCAAGCCAAATCACCCCAGCCAGTCCATTCAATCCATGTATGATCATTCCATTCCCATTTTTGCCTATGTGTTACAGACAAGAATAGTGACATAAAGAATGATACATAGTTTCCTCTGTTCCTTTTAATAATTTACAGAGAGCAGAGATGTTTTCTTCCCTTTGCTTAGGCTATGTATAAAGAGCACATATCAGGTTAGTACTTACTCACGCTTAAAATTAGTTTCGTTCCCATAGAATTGAAACTCTATAAACCATCCCTTCTGTTGTATCGTAATCTTGTTAATTCATATTCACTTTTGAAGCCAAAAGTGACCGCAGGGACCGGATGTACAGCATAATCTTATCTGATAATCTGTCAAAAGGTCGTTCAGGTCGCCCTAAACAACATGGCAACTCAAAGTCTTTACTGTTAGGTTTAGGTTTTCTAACTGGTTCGGTGTCCCTAACGGCCCCTCAGCTTGAAGAACACTACCTTCGATCAGAAGCTTGTATAAGTTCGTGATATTTGTCCCAAAAATGAAGAATCCTGGATCTTTGCCTGTCTTCGTTTTGGACCTGTCTGTGAAAATATCCCAGCCGTCGTTTATCAAAATCTATCCAGAATTCTTTATAAAGTACTGTCATGTTCAGTGTAGAGAGGAAGTGAACTTTCCGTCAATTCGACAGACGAAATAACTTCAAGACCCCCGCCACTAACTAACGTGTTCTTTCAACAGTGTCGAGTGAACAAGCATACAGGAACTGACTAGACCCAATTCATTCACTCTAACGAGAACTTTAACTGTCATCTTTAAGCATTTGTGATGTGAACAGATACACATCTCTGTACTTTAAGAAAAGTGTCACACTATTTTTAGGTAAACGTTTTACATTCTTATTGACCATACTGGCTTACAGTTTATACACCCTTTTGCAATATTACAAACGAAAAACTTCTAATCAAACGTACTTTAAAACCTTGTCTTGGAATTCCAGAATTTCTTGAACAACTTTCAGCTTTAAACGTCTTGTCCTTTACCATTTTGGTTCTTTGAGTATCTATATCAGCAAGAATAGATCATAATTTTACAACAAATACTTTGGAAATCGTCAATTTTTCCAACAACCCACGTTAAAGCTGTTCGTTTACGTTTTTAAAAATTTCCTTTCTTTGCGTTTTCAAGTGCAATAAGGAAATTAGAAAAAGTTGCAAAAGTTAAATATAAAATCCAGACTTGTGCAAATAATGGACTCGAGTATAAAAAAAGCACTTTAAAGAACTTCCGTCTTAAGTACTAACACAACCACAACCAATACAAAAAGATTGATTCATTCGTCGCCTTAGTTAACGCCACGTCCGTAGTTTTGAGGCAGGCATTGCAGCAGAGTGGCAGACATTAACCAAGAGATTGTTAAAGAATAAGAATAAAACAAAGACAACAATAAAGCAATAAATGATAGAAAGAGGACAGGCAACAGGAAGAGAATAAGATTTTCCTTTGAAGGAAATTCAAAAGGCGGATATGCATTGATAAACTTTATGCACTATACGGGAGCCCTACACAATGAAAGTATTTTAATGGTGCACCTAGTGTTGTATAAGAGTTTTAATTTGTATTTTTAAAATTGATTTTAGTTTTTTTTTTTTTTTAATTAAAAATATTTCTTTCATATTGTTTCTCTTTTAGAGTTCATCTGTTATGGAGGCAGCATACTCTTGTCATTGGTATGACGGTTCCGAAGAGGCAAAAACGTTTGTACAAATTGTCTGTCAGCAATGCCAGAAAGCTATGTCCATTTCGGGAGCAAAATTCTTTACAGTCTCATTGGATTTATTCGCTTCGGTATGTAGTCTTCTTCCATGTAAATTTTTCATTTCTCCATTTTACACAAACACAATGGCAAAATACATATGTAAACAATGTAACAAATAAAAAAAAATTTCAAAAATTCTGCTTAGCATTGGAAAATATTCCAACGTGTAGAAACTCTACACGTTCATACCCAGCAAATCACTTTTCTAATACAATTTAGTTGGAAACAATATTTCCCTCTAGCTACTACCAAAAACTAAAGCATTCTTTTATTCATAATAAAATTACTTCTTGAATAAGTAATATTTCCTTAAGATTTTTTGAATTGGAATTTAAATACTAATTACACTATGCGACAAAATAAAATAAAATTAAATACACCCGGCTAATGGCATAGTGTAGGTTGTGAGTTTTGTTGAGTAGATCACAAAAATATTTTTTGACTTTACGTACAAATTTCTAGATTACCCAAACCCAAAATTTAAATCTTTTTGTCCGATTTGATCAAATGATGACACAATCTCTTCACAAGGGAATAGACTTTCAGAATATCTTCACTAATTTTATATTTTTCTTATTAAAGTTTTCTACTATAAACGGGCAAACTTGAAAAAATAGGAAAAAAAATTCGAATTTTCCAAGTTTACCTTATCAAATCTCATAGCATATTAAGTCAAATGATAGCTATATGTATACCGTTTTAAAGCTCCATCTCTTCCCTTTCTAACAAGAAATCGGGTCAGGAATTTTTGAGTAATCTATAAATTTGTGCATAAAGTAAAAAAACAAACTGTTTTTGTCAAATAAAATAAGTTTGGAGGGTTCGAGAAGAATAAAAAAAAACTAGCTGAACTACTGAACTAACTAAATAACGAAGACTATGTAGTTGCTCGGGTGTATTTTCACTGTCGCACCGTGTTATGGGACTAAGAGCAATAAAAGTAGAATGTTTTAGGAAGCCTTACGTAATCGTTTGCTGGGTTATACCTATATTTACTTGTTTGCAAAGTTAAACGTGTAGATTGATTTTGCTGGTGTAGTTGCAACATGAGATTTTTCCAGGATACCGTGACTTTCAATAAACAAATATTGATTGTTAAACTAATATTGGCATCAATTCACACACAGTCCTATGTATGTATGTATAGACCATACTATGTAAATATTTGACCCGCCTATGAATATTTAAATTTAAATTGTTTCCAGTAAAGCAAAGAATGAAAGAATAAATACGACACAGTTTAGTTGTGGTATGGTTTTTGGTAAATCAATGCTTTAATAAATCGACACGACAGTATTATTTAGCAAATACTATCCTTTCGTTTTAAATGTTGTCAGACGTTCATTCCCATGGATTCGAAGATTGCAATTAATATAAAAGAAATTACTTTCATTTAGGCGTTAATCATTTCATTGATTTAAATAAATAAATCTTTTATTTACCAAAAACCATACCACAACTAAACCGTGTGGCATTTACGCTTTCATACTTTGCTTCAATGGCTCTGATTTAAATAAATCCTTTATTTATTTAAACAATGAAACGATTAACGACCTAATATAAATAATTTTTTTTTTATAAAACTAAATCCTTCATTTATTTAAACAAGAGGACACATTAACTGATGGCACTATGTTAACTATTTTATTCACGATCCTTTTTAAAAAAGATCAAAATTTAATACAATAATACTTAACGTTGCACTTCTTATACAACTCTGGTTACAGAATAACACGTCCACATTATCTGTCTAATCACGACTGCGTGGGAGCATGGTTCTTTTTTATTATGGCTGACAACATTGCGATCTTTCTTTAAGAGTTGTTGTTGCATATTGATTTGTTTACTTCTCGTAATTTCCTAAGCATTTGTTTGTGTAATTTCTGTTTACCGTATGGCATATAATATTTGTTGTTGTCTGTTTATATTGTTTACTTATTGTTGTTTAGTTTGTTTCTATCCGTTTTATCTATATTTGACGTCTTATTTGAGCTGTAAAAAGTAAAATCTTGAGTCATTATTTACATGAATATGAACATCTGAAGCATCTTCACGAAATTCCAAAGAGTTTTGAGAATATTCAGAGAATTGTATCGTATAGGAAGTAAAATCTTTTTATAACTTTAGGTATAATTCCCGTATAAACAGTTCTATGTTGGCAATACTCAATTTATTCTGATGTTCATTTAGTATTTTCACTTACTTAACCAAACTAATTTTTTCTTGATTGCAAACAAAAGTTATTTCAGTCAGCAAGATTCAGACCCGTATAGAATGAGTGTCTGTATGAGCTGATGATTTAGATTTTCTCCTTTTTTTCGAAAAACATTTTACAACCAATACAGTTCCCTTTTTACATTTTTGTCCTTCTTTAATTTGATTTTAGTTCGCAAAGAGAGTTCATCTGCTAGTGTTGCCCTATAAAAACTTGTAATGATTAATGTTCTTATTAATCAGTTTGTAATACAAGACAATATTAATAGGAAGTGATAACGTTGTTATTATTCTATTATTTGCATTATTAAACCTTTAATCACTGTGTACTTTAAACTATTTTTAAGCATTACTTAGTTTATTCTTCATCTTTCTATCTACTTTTCTAATTTCTTAAAAAAAAAACAAACTAACTATGCATATACGTACACACAACACAACATTCATCTATTTTTCAAACACGTTATACTAATGCTGCTTCAGTTACTCAAGATTTTGTCACACTCAAAATCAAAATTAAAAATTTATTTTTCTTAAGATAAAAATGTTTGAAAGACATTGTCTATAAAGTTGGTAAAATTTTGTTTTTCAAATTTACACACATACTTGCATACTTGCATCTTGGTTTACCACACATACTAAGTAGTATTATGTAGTCTTATGGCCCCATATCCTTACATACTCTCTCAAAGACATGAGATATTAACAAAACTTGTATTTTTGCTCTTTCTGTCTCATTTACTCACATTAACTTTTATTTACCATTTACAGGTTCTTGGTGCGGTTGTCACATACTTCATGGTGTTGGTGCAACTCAAATGAAAAACATCAACAGCAGCATCAGCATCAACATCAGCATCAGAATTGTTTATGTTAAGAACACTAAAAATGAACAACAAAAACAATAATAAATATATTCTAATAGCAACATTTTAAGATACGAAATACAACAACAATAGAAATAGTTATAAAACCAACAACAATAAAAGCTATAGAAACAGAAACAATAACAGCAAGAAGAAGTAATAAAATTATATGAAATTTATCTAAATTTGTATGAATATGCAGACTTGGTAAGCTTTTAAAGTAATTTTGAGTGCATTTGCAACTGAGAGGATCCTTCGTAATAATACCAACACCAACACCGCCACCAACACAAACCACATTTTTATCAAACCAATTCACAAACAGAAAGTGGAAGCAAGACAGTATGGGAGACAGCCAGAGAGTGAGAGCACGAAAAGTAAGAGCAAATAAATCAGAGAATTTGATAAATGAATATCCCACTTAGAATTTTATGCATTGGAATGCAAGTGTTTTTGTGCAATGGCATCAACGAACGAATTTCTCAAACAATAATGGATATTTGGGTCGAGTTTTGCGGCCAACTGTAGTAGCAATATAAATACCAGCAGCAGCAGCAACAGCAGTAGCCTTCTCGACATCGTTAGAGTTTTAGTTTTTAGTGAAATTCTTTGATAATCATTACGAGTACTATCAGATATTGGTTGGTAAAGCAAATCATTTTTCTCTTAAATCTACATTAAATTCTACATTAAAGTCTACATTGAAAATTGTTTTCTTATATCATTTGGATTCGTGATGAAGACAGTGAAAGTTTTTGCGTAGAACATAATGCTTAGAATAATTCCTTCAAATTGCAAATTATTATGTTTAACAGCAACAAAACAAACGAAACAAAACACATTTCATAATAAAGTTCGAATTTTATTTATTTTTTGTCTTTAAGTGCCTGTTAAAATAAATTATTTAGAAATCTTTGGAGATCTTTGGAAATCTTAATAAATAAATAAACATTACAAGTGAATCTCTCTCACTTTAACATTCTTCAGTGTAATGTTTTTTAAATAGTAATTACACTATGCAACAAAATAAAAAAAAAACATAAATACACCCGGCTAATGACGTAGTGTAGTACGTGAGTTTTGTTGAGTAGATCTCAAAAATATTTTTTTTTTATTTCTCAAACACTCCAAATTTTTTTATTTGACAAAAACTGTTTTCTTTTTATCTTTCGCACAAATTTCTGGATTTCCCGATTAAAGCCTATTGGAAAGGGGAGAGATGGACCTTTAAAACGGTATACATATAACTATTATTCGACTTAATATGCTATGAGTTTTGATGTGGTAAACACGGAAAAATCAAATTTTTTTTCGTATTTTTCAAGTTTGTCCATTCATAGTAGCAAACTTCAATAAAAAAAAATATGGAATAAGTGATAATATTCTTAAGGTCTGTTGAAAAGTCTTGTGAAGAGATTGAGTTATCATTTAATCAAATCGAATAGAAATTACCTTAGTTATTATTTAAAGAGTCTAGCAGTTGAGTGTTATTTTTAATTTTACATGTCATCTCATCAAATGAACTTTTAGTTCAAAAATTTTCAAAATTATTGATGGGTCTTGATTGTGTATCACAAAATGTGTCAATTTCACGTTTGAGCGATCACCAGAAGGCGACTATTGTTTGTGTGTTTTTCAAATATTATTATTTCTCTTTGGGCAAACATTCATCAACATAATAATCGTCGTACCCAAAGGCCTAGTCGACATAGGCTCAACGAACGATAGCATGTAGACGATATCTATTGAAAATATTACCATTGTCCGTGATAGCATACAAGAGAACCCAACAGAGACCATTTCGTGACGTTCTCAAGAACTTAGTCTTTTGCAGACTACAGCTTGTCGAATTTTTCGTCGTGACTTGGAACTCCATTCGTTCAAACTTCAACTAATCTAGAAACTTAGGATTAACGACCATAGGCAACAACGTGTGTTCGCTAAAAGAACACTAGAGCAGTTGGCAATAAATTCTAATTTTCATCGAATAAGCATCTTCGTGAAGAAACAAAATTGTTAAATTTGGAATTTTAGAGGGTGTCGGCACGAACGACATGTGATTTCGACAGGAATGTCGATGCCATGCCATGTTGGATACTTTGCACAAGTGATGGCCAATACACGTGGAAGTGACATGAATTGTCCACCATTTTTAATAAGTAGCAGGAGTATGCGAATCACAAGCCACAACGATCCACGAGGGCAAAATAACCCATGCCATCGTTCAAATTCAGCCTGATTTAGGCAGAGAAGCTGTGACAGACATTTAACATACATAATTGGTCATTACAACCCTTCAGTCAGGATTATTGACCTAGTTTTTCACACCACTTATGTTGTGTGCATTAAATTTCTATATGAGTGGCGGGACCTACAGTTTAAAGTCGACTTCGAACGACAAATTTTTTTGAGACACTTTTCATGGCAGGTTTTATTTACTCTCAGAGTTTTTGCCAGAAACCTGCTGGCAGGAAATCATCGAAGAAATACTTTTTGTATTTTGTTTTTAATGTGTGTATCTAGTAATTGTTATTGTTTATGCAAAGGTTATAAACAAAAGAATAACAAGGAAAAGCAATTGTTGTTGCACACAATTGTGGAATTGTGCGAATAATAAAGAATTTTAATTAAATCTAAGCACAAATTAATTTTAAATGTTTTTAAAAAGGAAAAATACATAACAATACGGTTTATATAGTCCATTCGATCAGCCCAATTTTTAACTGCTTTTTGCAACACAAGTATCTGGGAATATGGGGTTAATGGTGATTTAGTTATTAGCCGCCTTCAAAGCTTTAGGAATTAATGGTTTGTTGGCACTATCTAATGATTTAGCAAAGGCGCACAAAAATAGTTCAAAATAGTTGATTAGTCAACGAGAGTAGCTTTATGCTTCGGAACGAAAATTTATTCTTCATATAAAATTGGTTTAATTTAAAAACATCTCCATTAAGTCAATCAAGTGCGTTAAACATAAATTCAAATTCAATAGTTTTTCACCTCTGCTTTCGTAGGCCAAACGAGAAATTAAATTTTATTTTTATTTGCCTTAAAAATTTCAAAAATATTTTCATAAAAAAACAAAGAAGAAGATTAAAGATAAAATTCGATTACACTATGATTTATTAGTCACCACCAAAGAAAAATTGCACGTAGCAATTGTTTTTTTTTTTTTTTACTTTTCATGGTGACTGACCACAAAATTTTCAGCAACAGCAAATTACTTTTACATCAACTGGCGGTTAAAGGCAGCTCGTCAACGGTTAGAGAGAAGCAACAAAAAAAAGTTGAAAATTGTTCAACAAACAGCAACGATGAAAACCGTTCATAGTGATGCTCACACGTACCATAAAATAAAAGTTTTAAAAATCTTCACTTTCACACCTGCATCTGCCGGAACGTAATATGTACTGGAATGCAAGCAAGCACGCACTACACAATATCGATTCGTATCTGTTGCAATGCATTTTTATAGCTGGGACTGAGAAATTCACTATTCGTTGCGGATTTTCTTTTCTTTTTTTTTTCGTCTTTCACTACTGCTGGTAATAGGCTGTGGGCTTTTTGGAATGTTTTACATCAATGAACAGCAATTAACCACTAAATATGTGTGATTCACAAATTGTTTAGATATTGATGTTAGTTTTTGTTGTTGTTGTCGTTACTGTTACTGTTTTATAAATTACAGAGCATATGGTAAATTGAAGGGAATTCAGTAAGTTTTCCTTTGAAATTGATTGAAGCAAAAGAGGTTTCATGCCTCAAAAATTGTTAAAACGTTTGAAAAGTTTAGTTTTTCATTCGCTTACAGATTAAATCCATTTGTAAGAATATTACAAATATTCTAGTGTAAAAAATTTTAACGATTTGATTTGTGCTTTGGAAAAATTTCTATTATTAGCAGTACGATTAAACTACTACGGTACGGTACGATACGTTATTTTAAAAGAAGATACACATCTCTTTATGTACTCATAATTCTGAAGGAAGTGGTAATATTCTTATGTTCATCAGAGAAATAGGATATGTAATCATTTTTGTAGAAACAGTTCCACCAAATGACAGTTGCAGCAGTTACATTCGCTATGATATTGTTATGAAAATGAAAAATCTTTATCATTAAAAAACATTAAAATTACAACGAAAAACTACAAAAACAAAACAAATACAGTAAACAAACATGTTTACAAATTACATTACTTCTTCATATAACAACAAACACCAGCATAACAAGAAGAGTAAACGAGTAAACAAAAATGTATCAACAACACTACTATGATAAGCGTAAAAAATTATGTTTACATTTATTGAGATTTTGAGAAGGCCTAGTCATTACCGTATGCCTTCAAGAACATTAATCAGACTGTTTACTTTGCCATATAAAAGATCAGGCAAAGCAGACGACAGAGTTAATGAAGTTCAGTCAGTATTGTGCGAAGACGCGGTGCTTTTGAAGAGAGTAATCGTGGTTTGAAGATCCGCATCACAAAGATCTGTCGAATAATTGTTTATGCAAACGGTATAAACGAGGAATAACAAGTACTTCAAGTTGAATATTCGAATAATAAAGAAAAAATAAAATGAATTTTATTTGCAATCTACTAGTTTTTAAAAGGTAAAAACTTAGCTATAAAAGTATATCCAGCCAGTGACCAGTAATAAATCTAAACAAATAGTACCGTATATATGCTGATCTTACGGGTAGTGGTGATGATTAAGTCTATTCTACCACCGGGTGCTATTCTGTATTTTCCAGAAGTTGATGTCGTCTAGTACGTAATGTGTTAGCTTATTAGACGTGAAGCCGTGCCTCAAACCCTAGCCAGAGTATACGAATATTTTAGGGGAACACAAATTTCAATTATTGAATGCACTTTCTTATAAAAGTTAGAAATCATCAAGTCAATATCAGAATCATTGTTAACAGGAATATATAAGGTTTCATTCCAACAATTATTTCTCATCATTACGCTAAATAAACTGTAATTGGTTTGATTAAAACAGTAGACTTTACTACCTTCAACAGGCTTGGCTTTGAAATTATTTGGAAGCAAAAAATTAGTTTTTAATGTCGGATGATATTGATCCTCAGGCAAAGTTACAGGTTCAGAATGTAAAATACTACAGTGATTAACATCATCAAGATACAGTATTTTTCCAAAGTCATTGCAAACTGAGTTTATTTGATAATACAGTGGTAATCCAAAAATACCATTTAGGAATACGTCATGGCTAGTCTTAGTTTTAATCGGAATTAAATAAGCCACATCACAACATGTAGTTTCCATTCAATTGAGAGTAGATTAAAATCACCCATAACAAAAACAGAATCATCTTTTCCAGCACATTGGGCAACAGATGTTATTGCCTCAACAAGATCAGGGTAAACAGCATAGACAGAATCAGAAGGAACATGTGAACAAGAGAAGTAAACTTTAGATGTTTTCAATTTTACAACAACAGCAACAAAATCAATATTAGAAGTATAGATTACAAGCTGTTCTGATGGATATAGTTAAGAGACAGCAATTAATACACCACCCCCTCTGCATGTATTACGATTGTATCTATAAATTTGATATTTTTTACAAAGAATTTCCGCATTAAAAACACTATCATTAAACCAAGTTTCAGTAAAGACAATTACATCAAACATTAAATCATGACTATATTACGTAGTTACCTCTGTGTCCGGTCAATAGAAATGCCACTGTGGTATGTAGTATTTTTTTCCACTGTGTTAATTTTACATGTAAGTACACACATACATATACAGGGTGGCCGATATGTATTGCAACCAACTTCAGGTTGTTATCATTTTTAAACCACTCGTCTGACAGCTAACAGATTTATTCTAGTGACAGTTGATTTTATTATTTACAAGCTTACAAAAGCATTTACATCTGTTGTATTCAGAAAAAAAGTTATTTGTGATGAAATTCTAGCGTAATAGTGTGATTGCTTAATATTTGGCTGGAAAGCCATAGGTGGC
The DNA here is from genome assembly GCA_014635995.1 of Sarcophaga peregrina. Taxonomy (NCBI): domain Eukaryota; kingdom Metazoa; phylum Arthropoda; class Insecta; order Diptera; family Sarcophagidae; genus Sarcophaga; species Sarcophaga peregrina. Next base: position 114,243,893 of record CM025789.1, read on the forward strand.
TATCGAATAAATCTTCAGCTTCCCGTACCATTGCTCGTTACCCTTATACTGGCAGAGTTGCATCGCGTCCAAAAATTGGTAGAAAAATTGCTCGTGAGCTAAACATATCGCGAGAACGAATACAACACATATTGAAAAATTAGCTTGGACTAAAGCCATTGAAGTTCCAAAAATTGCAAGGACTCACCGATAGACGACAAAGTTAGATTGGAAAGAGCCAAAGAGTTACTTCGCTTGCACGAAAGTGGCCACTTACCGAATTTGGTTTTATCCGATGAGAAGCCAAATTAAGCAGTTCGTGAGCAAACAACATGATCGGGTTTACTTGCCAAAGATATCAGCTGAAAATTTACACCTGCGATTGGCCACCAGAACTCAAGCGTCGCCGATGGTAATAGTGTGGACCGCCGTAACGGCCGATGATCGCTCCCCGCTCGTATTCATCGATGAATACAATTGCCGAATATTATCGGACAAATGTCTTAAAGACAGTATTGAAGCCCTGAGCAGACCAACATTTCACAAACACAGACAAACATTTCACATACTGCACAATGGCGACCAAAATCTCCGGATCTCAATCCGTTGAACTTTTGCGCCTGAGGCATTTTTGAGAGTAAGATTCTAACTAAAAAATACCAAAGTGTCGATCATCTCAAGACGGTGCCGCAGAGCCAGTTTTTTGCAGCCTGTAATGGGTTTGTCGGCCGTTTGAAGGCCATAATTTGTACCAAAAATTGTATGTTCTTTTGCTTTTGGACAATAAAATTAAAAAAAATTGAAGAAATATAGCGCTTTACTTTGTTGCATTATATATCAGCCACCCTGTATGTATGTATATAAGTATAATAGACATACATTTATATTATTTATTTATTTAATCTTGACCAACAGCATATTTTGTTTAACATATTTAAGCGCTCTTATAAGTGGTTTAATTTTATTTTTTTTTTTTTTATTTTCATGTTAAAATAATTTTAACCCAATTACAAACGTACATACATAGGGACGGTGAATCTTGATATGTTGGTCTGTCTGTATTTCCACGTATTTCCATAACTTTATGCATTAAAACTTATGAAAATGAGTAACTGCAACAAAAACAAATGAAAACAACACTTGCGAATATAATGAAAATGGTAATAAAACCAGAGAAACAGTAGCAGCAGAAAAAAAATATTGTAGATTTAAGCCATTTGAACAATGTTTTTATGTTTTCCGTTGTAAGTAAGTAGTTGCAACAATTGTTGAACTTAATATAATTAAAACAACAACAACAACATTTAATTTGTATTATATCTACATATAAATACATACATACATACATATATCAATGGTACATAACTTACACATGAGCATGGATTAACCGTGCTTAGCTAATTTATCCAATTACCATACATTCGTTTAATTTGTTGCATGTTATGTTGCCAAAAATTATCGTGTCTCGTCTTTAGGTCCATTCTAGTTTCGATCAATGCATGGTTTGAATTGATCATTTGTTGTCGGTAGCCATCTGTATTTACATTTATCTCATGGTAAACTACGCAACTAAACAAGCAGCTTTGCCTTCCTATCTAATTGATCTGGTTTTGCAGACGAAATTCATGGCTCCGGATTGATGAGTCCCCAATGTAAATCATGATTTTTCCCGTTAGGGTTCTGAAAGTAATTTCAATTATCATCACCAGTAATAATAAGATGAAAGACTGATTATATAATAATTTATTATAATTTATGAATTTATTGACCAATAATTAATTGAAATTTTATATGAAATTTTGAAATCAAAAATGCCGTTTATTACGATTTTCTCAATAAAAGTATATGTCTGAACATAGTATAACAAGATACTTAATTAGAATACATTCCAAAACAATTCATAATGCATAATGCAATTTAAAATAATTCAAAATGAGTAAAGGAAAATATAAAATTATGTATGTATTTATATTTGTACACCTGAGTTAAAATAAAAGTTAAAGTTACGTTTACCTTTTATAAAGAAAAATGCATGCCAGATTTTTTTGTGCCCACGTCTTTATACATGGATAAGGAAAAATGTTGTGATATTGAGATAGCAAGATCGCCATGTAATATAAGATTTCTTTCAGCATTATCTTAGCTCTGCAGCCGCCATTCAACCAGCATTAAAATGCCCTTCTGGGCTGAGAATTAAAAGACGAAAATTTGTTTCGACTTCTTGTTTAATTCTGACCTTTATTTAAAGAAATACACCTCTTATATACTAAATTAACTCTAAATTCTGCATTTTTATTAATTACACTATGCAACAAAATAAATGACATAAATGATATAGTGTTATAGGAGAGTCTACTGTACATGAATTGTGGGACTGTTAACTCCGAATGACTGAAGAAACTTTTCATGACAGTTTTAATTATTCTCAGAGTTTTTACCAAAAATCTGCTGAACGGAAAGCGCTGAACAAATATTTTTTCATATATTGTTTTCTTGGTGATGTCTTACATGGGGTTTAAAACGTAGCCTTACGTCTAATAAGCCAACACACTATCTCCTAAAGTACAGCTACTTCGTTGAATTACTTATTTAAATAAAAAAGAATTGGAAACGTAAAAATGTGAATCTGACACCGGATTAAGGAAAACATGGTAATACTATGTTCATGACATGTACTTTTATTTAATCAATATTCGTTTTATTGAGAACAATACTTTTAGCGTTCAGACATATGTATAATATACAGCGGATTGCTTCAACAATATTACTTTTAATTTAATCGCGAAAATTAGTGCCAAAAATTTTTTTTGAAAAAATGGAAAACAATTTAACATTGGAAAAGGTATTGCCAATGATTAACCGAAACACCGAGCTGTTGCGGTTAAAAGGGACTACTTGTGACTCCAAAGTCGCTTTCCTTAGAAGGATGATAAAGAAAAATTTGATTACATTGAGTAGCTTGCAGAAAAGAAAGCTTTTGCTTATGGCACTGTCAAAAATATCTTTTTTATTTTTCTCAAACTCTCAAAACTTTTTTATTTGACAAAAACTGTTTTTTTTTTGTTTGGACTTTACACACAAATTTCCAAAGTAAAATTATTTCCAAAATTTTCTTCAGTAAATTCAAGAAAACATTGTCTAGTAATTCCACATAGTTTGTCCGCATTCATTTTGTGAAAAATTAAACAGATTGAAGAACGTGCTTTATATCCAAAAGCAACCCATGTCAAGAAAGATCCTCCCTGAAGATTACGCACTATTCTGGTCCGCGTATCACCTCCTTTTTCTCTCCAATAATATTTGTATCCATCTGGTCCATTAAGGTTGAATTTTTTTTTCATCATTGAATATAATACTACGCCAGTCCTCTTTTCAAAATTTGTATTTTTCAGCGAAAGCCAATCTGGCTGCGTTGTGTCTAGGGATCAATCGTGGTTTGGGTATCATTTTTTTTTTCACATCTAGATCTTAATTTAAAATGTGATTAATCTGTTTCTTGGTTACGTTTAGACCCAGCTCCGACTTTATTTGGATACAACTTAAATTATTTGTAATAGCTAAACAATTTATTGATCGTTTATTGTGGTCAGTCAGTATTGGCATTCTACCAGATCGTGTTTTAGTGCCGTATGATTTCGGATCCCCCAAATAATTTTGTGGGGTCGTCTTAGATCTCTTAATTATGTTTGCTATATCCTTATTGAATGCCCATTTTCCCTCAACAATTCAATCTGGATAAGTTCTACTAACCGAAAGTTGAAAAATTATTTAACTGTTTATAGTAATATTGTTTTAGACTTACGCCAAATAATATATTTTGCATTTGAAATTTTCTTTTAGTTGTAATTTATTAGATAAATCTATTAAAAATGTAACTTGTACCATATATGTACAGATTTTAAAAAATAACAGTAAGTTCATGATATCGATATCAGAGAAGTTATTAGCTTTGGGAAGAGAATTCATGCAGCGTTGAAATAAGTAGCATTAAAATTAAAGTTCTTGCTATTACTTAATCAAAACATGTTAAATAAATTTATACCATAAATTTTCTCCCTTGGCTGTATAAAAATTCAATAAAAAAAATTACCTTTAAGTCTATTTGATAAAATCTATCCATAACTACAAATTTCATTTGACGTTAGAATACGATACTGACAGAACACTGTACTAACTACAGTGGCGTGAATTCTTTAACTGCTAACATTCAAATTAAATTGTTATAGGAGTAAATAATTTTGGACGATAAAATTGTTGTTTAATTTTTAAACATTATTTAAATATTATTTATATAAAGTCAAAATGTAAATTTTATTCGAACAGAAAAAGATGAAAAAACATGTACTAGACAGAGTTTTATTGCCAAGTGTAAATTACTCGGTTATTTCTTTGATAAACTTTCTTTAAATTAATGAAAATAAATGAAATTTAAACTTTTTAACAACATTTTAACCTTTTTTTTTTGTATGTTTGTTTTATAGTAAAAATATACAAAATAAAAAAAGGAAAATAAACTTTTTAACATACACAACAATGTTTTTTTTTATTATATTTATTTACTATGTTTAAAAAAAATTAAATAAAAACTAAAACCGAGAAATAAAGAATAATTAAAAAATTTATTACTTTTATAAAGGCAGTAGTAAAAGTATTAAAACAATAGAAATGAAAGAAAACAAAAAAAAAATTAATATAATAAGCGAACTCGGTTATAATGAATTCTTAGTTATTGCGTTCATATTTTCAAATGCCAACGTTTTAATAAAAATGTTCATACAAAAAACATCGAACTACTTTAAATGTTCCCAGTAATTAAATTTCATACATTTTGCTTTTTTAATACGAACCCTCAGAAATAATTTTCAAGTGTGGCAATAGTCTTTACTTTTATTCTTATGGCAGCATTAAATTATAACTCAGCATCTTTAATCAGCTGATAGATAAAAAGAATTAAAATATATTTTTTTAAAATTATTTTTTGTTTTTAATAAATGAAAAAAATTGTTGGTATTTTAAATTTTCTTTTATGACTTCGTCTCGCTTATTACGAACTTTGCCTATAACGAACTATTTTTTCTGGTCCCACGGAGTTCGCTTATAACCGAGTTTGATTGTACAACTAAAAATGAGATGCGAAAACTGACTTTCATTTAACTTTTACCAAATTTTACTTCTTGGATTAACAATATGAATTTTCAAACACTGTTTAACAAGAAAGCCAAGAAAAAAATAATAAAAACAAAAACAAAATAATATCCCAAAATTGTTAAAAAAAAGAAATAGAAATGAAAGATAAAAAAAAAACACACTCTTAAACCTTAATACGTACTGACACATATTTCTCTCGACTTACAATAGCAGAAAGGTCACAATAAAACCAGCAATATGTACACGTGTATTAAAATAATATTCAAGCATTTCGTTTCTATTTAAACTTGTCGTATTTCAACAGGAACCCTGTAGGAAATCAAACTAATTTTAAAGTAACTTCACACTGCCTTTCTAAGAAGTACATCTAGTGGATTAAGTGACTTTTTTCCTTGTCGCCGCCTCATTATTTTAACATAGACATGTCATAAGCGGTAGTCAATTGGTCATCTTTACATGAGTTTTAAGTTAACTAAAAATTACTTATTTTTCAATCAATTTGTAGTTAAATAAAATATAGTTAATTTAAATATTGGTTAATATTTGAGGTGTGCACAAGACATAGAAAATTCCACACTATTGCACTTTGCTCAAAACCGAATATTGATTGTAGCTGCAAATATAAAAACAACTGCACTCGTAAACCATTGTATAACAGTATAAAAGAGAGTTGTGTGAAAAGTACAACAAAAATATTGTACACTTCATAGAGTCACACCATGCATTCGTCGACGCTAGTATTGCCAGTAACTTTTTTAAACTTTTTATTTCTGTAGAAAAACTTTTTTTTACACTACTGATATTCATATGGCAATACTGAGAATGTAGCTTCAGTAGTAAAATATGTTCTTACAACACAAAACACTGTTACTTCACCATTACTCCACAGATAAACGAGTGCTGTTGTATACATTAAATAAATGAGAAATACACATTTCAGAGCACTCGTAAAATCAAGAGCAATAGAAAAGAGTACACTACAGTATCGGTGAAGGATAAGTTAGCAGAATGTCTTAGCAACCCCTCTAATAACAGCTAAGACATTTCATAATTTTTTTTTCTAGGTCATCACAGAGAGGCCGCCTCCATCACTGCATCAAAAACTTTTTCATAGTCTACAAAAATGCACAAAAATTTGAAAAATTATAAAATTAAAAATGAATAAAACTCACGTAAATTTTCTGATTTTCATCTATTATGATATCATTGAGCACTTTCAGCTACCCGGTGTTTATTGGAAAAATAGTCTTAATTGACGCATAGTTTTATTACTGATAAACTAGGCTATCCGTCACTACTTTTTGGGCAGACAATGCTGGCATTATAGTCTCATTTTGAATTATCCCTTTGAGCTCCTTAATTTCGTCCTGAAATGTAAATATTTATCAGAAAATCGTAATATTTTGGTAGACAAACTCTATATATTTTCATCTTACCTGTTGTTTCTGATAATTTTGCTTTACTTTCAAAAAATTTTACATAAAATTACTTCAAAACTTTGTGTGAACATTGGCAATGCGACTTATCATAAATTTTTTTTACGGTTATCTGTTAAAATACATTACAAGTAAGAAGGCATATTTTTAAGATTGTACAAGATACTTACCAGAAGTGCTTAGGTAAATGTGCTTTATAACTGCTAGCACAAGTATTGATTTGGTATATAAAAATTTTTTAATTCTTAATGAAAATTTTAAATTTTTATAAATTTTATTAAAAATTTACAAGATTTAATTGGGTCTCCCCCTTTTTTTTTAAATAAAAATTGAGCACCACCTAAAATACCGCATTTGTGATTGTATCTGTGACTGGCCTTTGATTTGCTGACATGCATCCTTTGTTTTATTTTTTTTCTTTAACATTTTACATGTAGTAATTTACATTTTATAAAATGTAGTAAATGAAATAGTCGGTTGATAAAAACGCACATTATAAATTAACTATTTTGCAAATGACTACAAATTGGTTTATTTACTACGGGGTAAAATAGTCAGTTAATAAAAACGCAAATTATAAAATAACTATCTTGCAAATGACTACAAATTGGTTTAAATATCATGCAGATATCAACCAAACATATTGCATAGAAACAAAAGAAAGAATGAAAAAAACCAAAATAAGAAAATGTAAAAAACAGAATAATAAACGAAAGAAGCATGGCAGTAAATCAAATATCAATCGCAGAACAATCACAAATACGGTCTTTTAGATGGTGCTCAATTTTTTTTTTTAAGAAGAAGGAAACCCAATTAAATATTGTAAATTTATAATAAAATTATTAAAAGTGATATTGTTACGTTCAAAATAGTTCATTAAAAATCAAAATAAAAAAATATACCAAATCTATACTTGTGCTAGCAATTGTGAACCGCATTTATCTAAGCACTTCTGGTAAGTATCTTGTACAATCTTAAAAATATGCCTTATTATTTATATTGTATTTACCCAGATAAACTGTTTAAAATTGAATTAAAAAAGTGGGTTTTAAATAATTTAGATTAACCAATATATAAATTAACTATGTTTTATTTAACTACATATTGGTTGAAAAATAAGTAATTTTTAGTAGACTACCGCCTATGACATGCCTATGTTAAAATAATAAGTCGGCGACAAGGAAAAAAGTCACTTAACCCACTACATGTGCTTATTAAAAAACCAGTTTGAAGTTACTTTAAAATTAGTTTGATTTCCTACAGGGAATACTTGACCAGGTAAATATATTGTATATGTACATACATACAAATGTAACTACTGCTGACATATACTTTTATGAATATCTGCTACAATTATTGCAAAACATCGTATTTACAAGAACTTTAGAATTATTATTAATATTACTAGTTACTGCTAAATATATGACACCATAAAATATGTACAAGAAGAGTTCCCAACTGCTGACTCAAATATAATTTGATTTTGTGAAAAAAAAAATAAAAATAAAAAATCTCAAAGGAATGTTTTCATTAAAACTTCCCCGCCGTCACTTGTGGATGAAATTAACATTCATATATAAATCGTCAAATATTTCAGAAAAAAATCATCAAAATCGTCAAAGGCATTTATGTAAATGGTAAAGAAGTGTCAGAAAAAAAAAATAAATAAATTAAAAATTTTTAAAAACCAAAATTATTTCTATTGTAGTAAAACATATCAATGTATGTCCATATCCATTTAAAAAAAAAATTGTTAGAAATAAAAGCTAAAGTCACTCATCTTCATTTGTTAATTTTTTTCAAAAATGGAAAAATTTTAATTATTTTCCAGAAAAAATTGTTTAAAGTCCTAGTGACGCTACTGGAACGTATTGAAACAGTAAAGTCTCAGTTATGCTACCGTAATAGGAATGTAACCACAATATTAAAAAACAGCCGATCGTTTTTGTTATGTATAAAGCAGTTTCCGAAATGCCCGATAGTCCCTTGTCTCTGCGGAAAATTGTTAAAGTTTTGGTTTTCTCCAAAAGTGTGTCTTTAAAGCAAATAAAAACGCTTGAGGGGTATTCGGAAGATTTCAGGATAGTTCGGGATCATTCAGAAGCTCTCGGTATTGTTCGGAAACAATTAGCGGACGGCTAGTCTCAGCTGTCACAACAGATTCAAGTGCAGTACAACTCCGTTTCACATCGCAGTAAACGTAACTTTTGAAACTGTTTATTAAAAAAGTGATTTTCATGCATGTATTTGTAGTTCAATTATTAACCAAGTTGTTCTTATAACTAGCGCCAGACAGACCGCAACAGAATGTGTCGGATTACTGTAATGGCTAATAACCCTATGCGACAAAATAAAGACAATTAAATGCACCCGGCGAATGACATAGTGTAGGTTGTGAGTTTTGTTGAATAGATCTCAGAAAATTTTTTTTTTTTTATTTCTCGAACCCTCCAAACTTGTTTTATTTGATAAGAACCGTTTATTTAGACTTTACGCATAAATTTTTGGATTACTCAAACGTTTCTCCCCCGATTTCCGAAATTCAAATCCTCTTCGAAAAGACAGAGATGGACCTTTAAAACGGTATATATATCTATTATTTGAGATAATATGCTATGAGTTTTGATGGGGTAAACTAGTAAATTATGGATTTTTTCATATTCCTTCAAGTTTGTCCGGTCATAGATGATATTCTGAAAGTGCATTATCTTGTAAAGAGATTGGCACTTAGTTTGATCAAATTGGACAAAAATTACCGTAGTTATTATATAAACAGTTTAACAACCATGTTATATTTTGTATATATGTCATCGCATCAAATGAAATTTTAGTTCAAAAATGTTCAAAGTTTTTGATGGATCTTGATTGTTTATCCCAAAATGTATCAATTTCATGTTTAAGCGACCACCTGAACTTGGCCAATGTTTACGCAAAGAGAAATATTAATATTTGCAAAAAAACTAAATATTAGCTAACTTCTACAAGTCCTGCAAACGTGAAATTGACACATTTTCCCATAAATAATAAAGAAAATTCCGAAATTTTTTTATATTAAAGATCATTTGATGAGAAGACATATATAAAAAAATATCACTCGACTGTAAGACTCTTTAAATAATAACTACGGTAGTTTTTGTCCGATTTAATCAAATGATGACTCGCTCCCAGAGACCTGCGCCGAGCAAATTTGACGGCGGCGGTGGCTAAAAGTGAAAAGTTTCGGCGGCGGCTTTAAGTCGGCTGTCAGCCGAAATATGGTAAAGTTTCGGCGGCGCCTTTATGTCTGCTGTGATCCGAAATATAATGAAATAAAAATACGAAATACATAAATAAAATGGCCCTGGTTGCTCCACTATGTTTAAGGGCCTTAGATCTATGCAGCACATTTGCACAAGCAGACGTGCGTTAGTATATTTTTCGGAACCTGCGTTTTTAGAACTTCCTGACAATATGGATTTTGTTTTGGCATTCGAATTTTACAAATTTTTTGATATTACATCAATACCATGAGCACGTAAATGGTTACAGAGGTTTGATGTCGACTTAGAAACTCCAAACCTGAAATTATTTCGCATTTTATAACACTTACAAAACAATTATCAGAAATAAATATTCAAAATAAAATTTCTCAAAAAATTTGGCTAAAAGCTAATTGTAATTGGAGTTACAATTTTGTTTTGTTTAATTTTCGTTAAATTTAAATCCTGGATAGAAATAATATATGTATGTACCTACCCCTTCAAACGCATGGGGGACTTATCAAGCAAACTTTACACATATTATACTTTTTAGCACAGGTTTACTTCCAATAACTATTTAACCAAAATAGTGCCAAACTATGGACCCTGCTGGAGATTTTTTTGTTTAAAAGAATTTGGGTTGTTTCTTTAATTTTTGTTTTAGTGGCTAGTATTTTTTCGTATTCGTTTATGTCATTGTTAATACGATTAGAAATATGAATCAGAGTAATCAGATGACTATGAGGAATCAGATGAATTTAACTCATTTAAATTATTATTTAAATTTTGAAAGAAATTTGTAATTTTTTGGTTCTCCATTGTAATTTTTTGTCTTTTAAAAAATTTAACGTAAAGTTAAAACTGTTACCACATTCACCAAGAACAAGAAAGGGTGTTCAAAATCACCATATCAAAAAATTTTTCTATTAACATATCACAAAATGAACAAAAAAACTTCCATAATGTGTTTAAGTCAAGTAAAACAGTAATATATATGTATATATATATATCATATTTTATATATGTATAATTAAAATTTATTGTATACAGTATTAAAATCATATTTTCATATATTTTAATTTTCTTACATACATAAACCGGCGGCTGAATTTAAGCCGGCTTAAGCCGAATAAATCTTCGGCGGCGGCGGCTTTTAAATTTCGTCGACGGCTCGGCTTAGCCGGCTGTCAGCCGATCGGCGCAGGTCTCTGCTCGCTCCACAAGAGAAGAATGTTATCACTTATCCTATATTTTTTTTATTAAAGTTTGCTACTATGAATGGACAAACTTGAAAAAAATGTGAGAAAAATTCGAATTCTCCAAGTTTACCTCATCAAATCTAAAAGCATTTATAGATCCATCTCTCCCCTTTCCAACAAGATTTGAATTTTGGAAATTGGGTGATAAATGCTTGAGTAATCCAAAAATTCGTGCATAAAGTAAAAAAAAAAAACAATTGCTAAATTCAAAATTTTCTTTTATTTAAAGTTGACGTTTTAGAGCATTGTGAATTTGGTGGACGTTTTAGAGTAGACAATGTAAAAAATTAAGGCTTGATGGTTTGGGATATTGATGTAAACCAGTGTTGACGTTTTCCCGAGTGCACTGTACTTATGCATGAATTGAATAGTTTTTGTTAATTATTTTTGAACAATTTGTTAGCTTTACCAATTTGTTTCTCTAATGCCCTAGTACCGCTGAGACACTTACAAAGTGTAATTTTCACTGCATTTCAATAAATAAATAAGAAAAAAATAAAGAAATGTGTATAAATCACGTACGAACACTAGAATATTGACCAGAACGTTTTGTATTTACTTTGCTTCCAGTCTTTGTCTTTTTACTTATCTTTTTTTTTTTCTTAATAACAATTCATGAATCAGAGTACATGCATAGTTAAATTTTAATATTATTGACTCACTTATATTCAAAATTTCATTTATGGTTATCAGTAGCAAAAAGACGATACATTGCTGATCTAATATACATTTCTACATTCGTTTGTCGAGATCTGTTGTGGTTTTGTTTAATAAGAAATTATTCTGATGTACCTCTATTGCAATATCGTTTAGTACATATCATTTCGCGGACAGCTCTCGTCGCCTTAAGCAACAAAGTTATTTTTAAAATCGTATTATTAAACAAGCAAAAAAGAATAGAAAATTAAGTAATTTAATATAAATATAAACGAGTATGGAAAGTTCTGAGAAAATTCTCAACAACTGTGATGTATTACAGTTGATATTTCGTTATCTCGACTTCAAGGATCATTTGAAATTGAGAAAAATCTGTCCACAATTCAACGATGCTATACTCCATGAAGTATGGCGTTGGAAGTGTAAAAATCTTCGCATTTCACGTTTAACGTATTCAGACACCTATTTTCTACACTATAATGCAGAAAATAATGTCGGGAGAGAGTCACTAGAACCTGAAGCAATCTATAAAATTTTACGTCATTCTTCAAAGTACATTCTCAAATTGGAATTGGAATTTATACCTTGTTTAAAGAATATAATTTCATTAAAATATCGCAAACTAACAGAATTATCACTCCGGGATATTATTGTAGAAGACACTCACCTACAACAAATAGCCGAAAATTGCATAAATTTGCAAAGGCTTAATCTCATAAGCTTATCGAATGCTATAAACCACTCGAATATTCCCGCAAATATTTTTGGTGAAATGAAAGCTCTCAATACACTGGAAATTACTGACATTTGCGCTTGGAATTATTTCGATGTACAGCTGCTGTTTTGTCTCCCCCATCTGAAGATCCTCAGTATCAATACAAACATACGCGATAGAAACGATAACAATAGAAACAATAAAAACAACATAGACCGTGTTTATAATATTGAAAATCTAACAATTGGAACTTTGCCTTGCCTACAGTCCACGAATGTATGTTTTATAGCAGATTTAATACGTTTCGAAAATTTAACAAAATTGTCGATAACATTGAACCAACAATTGTCAGTTTTAAACGATAATGTTCTAACACAAATAAACAACGCATGTCCCAAGCTGTGTGGATTGTCATTCACTGACTGTTATTTCACGTTTAAAGAATTTCCGCATATGAACAATCTGATGGATCTAACATTCAAAAGGTGTTCGAATATAAGTTTTGAAAATTTTGAAGATATTTTTCGAAAACTTAAATTAAAATCCTTAAGCCTTGTCAGTGTTCTAATGAGATATCAAGCAGAAAATATTTCCACTTATAACTACATATCGAATACACTTGAAACTCTTCATATAGCAGCTAGAGCTGATCGAAATATTGTAACAACATTTTGTAATCGGCAACACAAATTTAAACATGTTTCCACGGTTAGGCTTTTAGAAAATCGCGGCTCACGATCATTAGGATTATGTTTCTCGCATAACTTTCCCAATATCCAAGAGTTAAAAATGGATTCATATTACGTATCATCCGAAGATATTTTAAATTTGGAACATTTAAAAATTCTACAATTCAGTCCATTCGCTAACATGTCCTGGTCGTATTTGGAAATCTTGTTCAAGCATCCCACACTGACACATATCACCATAACGCCTTTCCATTGGTCACCCGAATGCCAAGATTTCAAAATGCACTATGAACATTTGCCCGAATGCTGTGAAGGCCTTACTTCCACACTGGAATATTTGAGTTTGCCCTCCGTATTGTATGAATGGGGTTCAAGCTTTTGGCTATCTTTTCGACAGAGGAATACACAGTTGAAATTGGAGATCGTTGATTAGTATACATCAAGGAGAAGTATTTTCTTTTTTTATTTTAATTTTAAAAGGGACTGTCCCAATGTAATAAGGCCTTAAGTCCCTACAGAAGGCCGTTTTGGAGTATATTTGTTGACTGACAATCTCATGCGATGGTGTAATTTGAAATATTTTAAACTGTCTACCCTACATTAAGTGTACAATAAAGAGAATGCCGAAATGCAAAATAAATTTGAATGTGATGATATTTATTTAATAAACTCTTCGTTAAGAATCGAAATGTATTTTAATTTCACCAAATGTTGTGTTAGAGATGGGCTTGGCAAACAAATTATCGATCGAAGTAATTGATATTTAGATGATCACTATACTTGTTGGTTACGATACAAAGAACAATAAAGGCGGCTGAATTTTGCTTTGTTTACCAAGACAAAATGCTCACTATCACGTACTAAAAAATTTCACATAATTTTTCAACATTCTTCAATTTAAATAAACCAATCTGTGACATTAAATAATAATAGCTTAAGTCTAAAATAAATACTGCTTAAGTTAAGAAAAGTTAAAATATAAATGCGTATAGTTTTATTAATACGCGTAATGGCATTTTATACATGAAATTTATCCGAGTGATAGATCTTGAAGAAAAGAAAAAGAATAGATAATAAAATGCAAAAACACTTATGTCGACTTAAGCTATTATCATTTATTGCCACAGAAATGATCAATATCGATCGTTTGGAGAATATAATTGCATTCAATAATCAATGACTTACAGAATTAATAATCGACGCTAGCATGGTAGAAGACACTCACATACAATAAGTGGCTAAAAAATTACTTAAATTTGCAATGTTTTACTCTCTTAAGGTTCAGAAATCCTAAACACGATGTGCATATTTTTGGTGAAATAAAAGCTCTTAATAAGCTCGGGAACAATTCATTTTTATGAGTTAATTCCACCAATCGATGACCGCTCTTTCTAGACATGGTTTTTGCAATGCAGACGAGACCTGTTCAAGCTGACTCCTATTGAGTTTCAATCCGCTTTACCAATGAAACTGGAACTGAATACTTTGTCAGCATTTATTCAATATTTTCAATTCACATCTTATATAGAGGAGTGAATTCTTTGTATTTAATATCATTGTATATCTTAATTTAAATTTTAAAAGATTCATTCCGCTAAATACACGTTCAACTAAATGGCAAAACTAAAAATATCATAACAAAACCGCACAATTCCTTGAAGGGATTTTCATCTACAGCATTCTTGTATTCATAAACTTGTGTTTAAAACTCAATAGTTGACTTCTGATTTTCCCACTCGTATAAAGTTAATTTTTGCCATTGCAGTTCTAAAGTTGTAATTTCATCATTTGAAAAATTTATCATTTCTTCTTTAAAATTTTTAAATAATTTACTTTTAAACTATTGCCAATAGATGAGACAATTTGTTCTTTTTACTACAAAAACAACAAGCACTTGTCAGCCGTTTATTTCATCTTAGTCAAGTGAAAGCCAATGTAAAATAAAAATTCAGTGTGTTTATGTTATCAACAGACGCCGGTCCAAAGAGAACATGATAAAAATGTGTGGAAAATTGTTAGTAATTATTGCCTCAAACAGTGTTGGAACAAATATTGTTCTTTTGGATTCCATTAGTATTTTTCGCACAAGTTTTTATGCATTTGTAGCAACAGTCATCATTACATATTACAGGTATCTGAAATTCAATATTATTTAAAGCAAAAAAAATCTGTTTCCCAGTTTTTCTTTACATTATAATTAAATTTTTCTTTGGATGTATTATTGATACACAAAAATATTTCAAAAAAAAGCGACAAGAACCTGCTTCACTGAAAGCTGACAGGCAACTGAAAACAGTTTTACGTTCTTTTTAACGAACGTTGTTGATGTTCGTGTCCTATGTGTGTAAAAAGCCGAAGATGTTCGGCCCCCGGGGGACATTAGTTGTTATACTTATTACCTTTCTGTTTTTTTTTTTTATCTTTTCATCGTTTTCGTGGTTACCATTATGCAATCTACAATCAATCAAATTTTAATTGTAACAGGGGTAAAAATGAAAAATAAATTGAAGCCAATAAATGCTAAAGCGAAAATTTTCAGCTAAATCACAATAAAAAATCCTAAATCTAGCTGCAAAAATGCTAAAATGGTCACACTGCGTATATTTTAAAACTGTGTTTGTATGTAGTTACATCTGTCTGATGTAACTGTTTTCCAAATGTTTCTAATAAGCCATTGGCATTAAACGTTATTAACAGTGCACAAGTTCATAACCGTTTAGTTTGCATTATAATGCAACAGATTTTAATTTGCATACTGTAAACCACTATTAAACGGTAGAACATAAAAATAATAACTTTTAATTTAAACAGAATTATACTAATTATACTGAAACATACATGCATACATACCTGCATATATATGTACATATGGCTTGCGCGGTTTATACGAATTGTCCTTAAAAACGAAAACAATGTGAACTAATTTAACGTCCTTTTATATGAAAGCAATGAAATAAACAATATTCGAATATTTGTTGGAACATTTGGAATTTAAATTCAAGAATTCAATTTTAATTTTACTGTTATTATACACAAAAAAAAAATATTAAACTGTAAAACTGTAGTGTTATTAACTTCAATGGAGGTATTTATAAACGTTATGTTACGGAACGTTACAGAAAATATTTAATTTGAAAATATTTTTTATAGCTTCTAAATATAGTTTCTAAATTACGTTAGAATCATTTCAGAAGCCATGCACATCTTGAAGGAAAATAAAGCATAACATTTACATTGCAAATATATGCTAGGCACAAGAAATTTTTATTCTATGTCTCCACATTTTCAATAGCAAATCCAAATCTATCTAGTTCCAGCTAATGACTGAATACAAATAAATATAAATTTCGTCCTTGAGGAGAATGTTTCCAAAAAAAAAATAAGGACATCAATTTTCTTTGCATCCTAGAACGGAATATTTTCCCATCTGAAGGAAGGCACAACAAATCCATCTTTTAGCCACACCATGTAGCCTGAGGTAGTTTATCTCTGATGGCATAGTTCGCAATGTAGTAAGCTCTGAAAGACAGGTGAATTAATTAATTCAAGTATATATCACTAAGTTGAAGCCTTGAGTTACCTGATACGAATCAAATGACAAATTCTGAAGCTGAGTTTATACAGCCTTTTAATCTCATAAGAGTTTGAGAGAGGGGTGGGGGATCAAATAACAACAATCTGACAGAAATAAAGTTCAGCGTAATCTATGAAAAGCAGAGAAACTTACATAACCAACTAGAATTTTACGAAGATGAGACAGAGATCTTCATCCTGTGAAATTATAAGATCAATCATCATACATTACATAATTGGTCATTACAACCCTTCAAAACAGGATTATTGACCTAGTTTCTTACACCATTCATGTTGTGTGTGTTCATTTTATAAAGTCTGGCCTGAGACGCTTGAACACCACTTATGTTGTGTGCGTTAATTTTATACATGAGTGACGTGACCTATAGTTTAAAGTCGACTACGAACGACAGATTTTTGAAAAGGTTTTCATGGTAATTTTGTTTACTCTTAGAGTTTTTGGAAAAATCTGCTGAGTAGGAAATCGCCGAAGAAATACTTTTTTTATATTATTCTTAATTTCATGTCTGGCCTGGGACGTTCGAACCCTAGCTTTACGTCTAATAAGCCAACACACTACCTACTAGACTAGGGCGACTTCAAGATCAATTATTAGCTTATCTCAATTAATTTGATTAATTACACTGAAATAAATCAAGATAATAACTATTAGCGTTGGTGCCATGGGTTCGATAGTGCCATGGGTTCGATTGCAAAGACTGGTCTGGGCTGTAAAACTGCACCTATTATTACGTCTATGTTACTCAACTTGTAATTATTTATAATATACTTTGTGACTGCATCCCAATTAAATAATACGATAAAAGTAATGATTTGTCAGTCCTATATGTATAAAAAGAAGAACAACAGCACCGATTATTTATTCAAAAAAAGGAAAAAATTAATAAGAAGAACAAATAATAAAAAAACAACATAAAGTTAGGGGTTAACTTTTAAAATAGAATTAGGACTGTGCTATTTGAATTTCCTTATGATTTCCACGGAACAAATAATCTCATAATTATTAAATTCTTAAAGAGTGAAGTATTTTTATTTTAAAGTTTTTGTCCCTTATAAATAATTACATATTTTACTTTAATAAACTTTAAAAAAGCATAAACAGTGTTTATTAATTCTAGGTTATTATGCAATTCATAATAAAAAATTGGCTGAATTCTTCGTGGGTCACTATGACACTCATGACCTGAACTGCACAATTGTACATTGCCCTGATTCCTCAATATAAATTATAGGGTAATTAAATGGTTTTTTTTTTTTTTTTTGATTACTTTGGTTTTCAGCTTTTAATAAGCTTTATAAATTCTGGGTCTGAAAGGGTTAAGCATTGGGTTTCCTATCTGTCCTTTCTGTGATTTTATAAAAAACAATTGCTTCATTTGTAGATGGTCGTTTTGCGTTAAATAAGATCAAATGTGTTCCTGATACAATTTACGTAAAGTTTTAGTAAACGAATTTTTATAAAATTTAATCCATAATTTAGAAAACAAAAACTGTGATATAAATAAATTCATAAAATACAATAAGTACTAATGAGGATGGAGTGGTGGTGTTAGTCCCTAGAAAACTTTTAATAAATAATTGTTTCACGGCATTCAAAAATCAAAGTTGTTGCAATCTAAAATTGTACGAAGTGAATTTATCGTCTGGTATTGTTATATGTCTACTATAGGCATATATGTATGTTTGTTTGTAATGTAATGTTATAATCGAATATAATAAATTGTACTTTTGTTTCCTAGTATTTTTTTCTTTTCTCTCTGAATTATTGTATTTTGCGTAAAAACAATTATTTACACAATTCCCGAAAACGTGAAAAAAAAAAACACACACACACACAAAAGCTGAAATTAATTGTTGCCAAATATTTTTTTAAAAGTAAAGTAAATTAAATAAATAACAACAACTACAACAAAATAATAAACATATAGTGAAAAGAAAAAATTAATTGCTAATAAAACATTTATGAAATAAATTTATTGTAGTCTTACAATACATATATACTCACTCGACTATTGTTCGTAACCATTTAAAAATTTAATTTTAAAACATTTGTTTTTGTTTTCAATTTTAATTTATTTTTAAATAAAAAAAAACAAAAAAAAAACACAATAATTATAAGTATTAATACTTACTTGCCTGTTTATGTTTTAATTGAAGCCGTAGCTGATGTTATATTTTTACATTGTGTTTTACGTTTTACTCAACCATGACAACCGAAAATTATTTTTGATTTAAAATTTTATTTTTAAACGTTTACACAATATTTAATTAAATTAATAATTTACGTTTTATTATTTCTTTACATTTCTTTAATTTTTTTTTTATTAAATTACGCTTATATTTGATTTATGGCAAAGACTTGGAATTGGAATTGTTCATCTAATCGAGTAGCGAAAAATATTTTTCGATCAAAAAATTTATTTAAGAAAATATTGTCATTAACATCTACGAACATGATCTAGTATTCCATATTCAGTAGCTTAATATACCTTGATTTAAGGAAATAATTTGATGTCGCAAAAATAAAAGGTTGCAAACACCATATCTAATCAAGGGAATATTTTTATCAAGTACATACACACATACATATATCACTGGCTATAACAAGGCTTTAGATATGATTAAGGCCTGGCTTCTCCCATGTAATGTTCGTTAAGTTTATCCATTAGCAGCCGAATATACAGTTTAATGTAGAATTCGGTCGACATATTTAAGAAAATAGTTATGATTTTCAAGCCGAGAAAATATGTTGGTCAAATTACGTCATATGGAAGACCTATTAGCTTGCTATCAATATTATCAAAAGTTTTTGAAAACAATTCTTTTCCAAAGTTTAGTCACGTTCCCCGACGAGCGACAAATTATCCCTGAACATCAGTTCGAATTTCGAGCTAATCAACAAGGATCCGAAGGTAGCATCGACACAATTGCAGTCGCACATGTACAATTTAGAAAAATGGCTTAAAAAGTGGAAAATAAAAGTGAATCCATTCAAGTTTGATCGTGTAACCTTCACTCTTAAAAGACAAAATTCCCTATAAATAAAAATAAATAATATTGATGACCCTGTAGAAAATCACTGGAAATAACTGGGAGTCCACTTAAACCGGCGTCTAACATTATCCCGCCACATCGAGGCCAAATTAGTGGCCATTAAGCTGAAATCTACTTAAATGCACTGGATTATTGGTCCTAATTCAACACTAGACCTTTTATACAAACGCATTATAAAGCCAATATGGACCTACGACATTCAACTTTGGGGCAGTGCTTGCGCGTCTATAGTTTTGAAATTATAAAGAAGACAGTCCAAGCTTTTACGACAAAGTGTCTGCAATCCATGGTATATTCGTAACGACAATATAGTGATCCCAAAATTCCTTCAATTCAGGAAGAAATTGTGAAATTCACCAAAAACTACATCGACAAACTGACGATTCACTCCAACACATTGTCAAAGGAACTGCTTCAATTCGACGGTCGTCAGAGGTTAAAACGAAGTGACACATTAAGCCTCACTCGATGTATTATTAGATTTAAATACAATATATAGTAAAGTCGCCGTACTCTAGTAGGTAGAGTGTTGGTTTATTAGACATAATGCGTCGGTTCAAACCCTAGGTCAAATATCTAAAACAAAAAAAAAAAATATTTCTATTCTGGCAAAAGCTTTGAGTGCAAATAAAATTGCCATGAAAATTTCATCAAAATCTGGCATTCGACATCGACTTTAAGCTGTAGGTCCCCTCACTCATGCATAACATTAACACACACTGTACAAGTGGTGTGAGAAGCTAGCTCATAATCCTGACTGAAGGGTTGTAATCGCCCTTCGTCGGAAGAAAACTTATTAGCCAAATAATTATTTGATATTCTGAAGAGAGACTGTTTAAGGAAAGTAATTTTTCCAATACTTTATTCATTGAAAATATAAGATCTGCAAAAGAAAGAAAAATAATTCTTGTTGTATTTTCTTCCGCAATAAAAAATTTATTGTTTCCGTATTAAAATCAATTCCAATGCAATTTTACCATTTACAATACGATTGTTAATTACACTATGCAACAAAATAAAAAAAAAAAATTAAATACACTCGGCTAATAACATAGTGCAGGTTGTGAGTTTTGTTGAGTAGATCTTAAAAATATTTTTTTTAGATTTCTCTTAGGCACAAATTTCTGGATTACTCTAATATTTCTAACCCAATTCCCGATTTTTAAATCTTGTTGGAAAGGGGAGAGATGTAACTTTAAAACGGTATACATAAGTATTTTATTAGACTTAATATGCTCTGAGTTTTGATTAGATAAACTTCGAAAATGTGAATGTTTTACATATTTTTTCAAGTTTGTCCATTCCTGGAAGCAAACCTTACTTTAAAAATATGAAATAAGTCATAACATTCTGAACGTGCATTATTTTGTGAAGAGATTGACACTTTGTTTGATCAAATCGGACAAAGGTTACCGTAGTTATTATATAAATAGTCGAATAGTCGAGTGTTATTTTTTATGTATGTCATCTCATCAAATAAACTTTGTGTTCAAAAATTTTTAGAATTATTGATGATTCTTGTTTGTCTATTACAAACTGTGAGCTTTTAAGCGACCACAAGAAGTTGTCTAATAATAATAAAAACACAAATATTAGCTGACTTCGGGAAATTGACACATTTTGTGATAAACAGTCAAGAATCATCAATAATTCTGAAAACTTTTGAACTAAAAGTTCATTTAATGAGATAACATATATTAAAAAAATAACACGATTATGATTAACTAGAGTAATTTTTGTCCGATTTGATCAAACTAAAAAATATAACACGACTGTTATTCTATTTAAATAATAACTACGGTAATTTTTATATAATTTTGTCAAATGATGGTTCAATATCTTCACAAGAAAATAGACTTTAAGACTATTATCACTTAACCTATATTATTAAAGTTTGCTTTTATTTTATTGCATTAAATAGAATGGGAAAACTAGAAAAATTATGAACAAAATTCGCATTTTTTAAGTTTATCTCATCAAATCTGATAGCATATTAAGTAAAATTATAGATAACTATATCCATCTCTCCCCTTTCCAACAAGGTTTCAATTTTGGAAATCTGGTCAGAAATGTTTGAGTTATTCAGAAATTTGTGCGTAAAGTCTAAAAAAACAGTTCGAGAAAACTAAAAAAAATTTTTTTTTGAGATCTACTCAACAAAACTCACAACCCGCACTATGTCATTAGCCGGGTGTATTTAATTTTTTTTATTATTTTGTCGCATAGTGTTATTATTGAAATGATTGTGTTTCGAAATAAAACAAAAACAAAAAAAAAATAAAATAAAAATCAAATCGAAAAGCATTAACAAGTTCAATGGCTGATTTTACAATTTACATGCAAACGTAAAAGAAGAAAAACTTAAAAAATATGCACACGAGAGGTGTAAATAAATTATTGTATGTGAATCATCATCCATCTTGCTACGAATGAATTTTTCAACTAATGGGTTTTGCATAGTTTTTGTAGCAAAAACAATAAAAAAGAAAAGAAAATGCTAAAATAGAAACTGCTTTTTTTATAGCATGCATGTCTATCATTTACCATTTTTTAAAAAATTTTTTTTCTTTGAAAATGATTTTGATAATGAGAAGTAAAAAAAAACCTGAAACTCAAAGACATGATTATTGCATGATTATTCAGTACATCAACGAACTGTTAAATATTGCTAGCAATATAAACAAACATGCATTTTCGTTACGGTTTTATTTAATTTAATTTTTTATGTGTCCTCTTTTTTTTAATTCATATTTTTTTTTTATTTTCTATGGCACTTTATTAACCATATTTCTGTTACTCTATTTTAATTAAGGTTAAATTTAAATGCACAGCAACAACAATAAACTTAAAAAAAGTCATATTTAATGAATTTAGCAAAAGAAAAAAGAAACAAAACAACTAAAAGCAACCTATAAACATATGAAACAATACTTAAGTAAAAGAAAAATCCAGATTAGCTTGAAAAATAATTAAAAATTTTTACACATTTTTATTATTATATTACATTTACATCTACATGGTATGCACGACTATAATTCATTTAATGGCTTAATCTCTTAACAAAGTTTTAAATTTTCCAAATAAAACATTTCAACTTTTGTGTGTTTTTTTTTTCTTTTCTTTGTTTTCTTTAATTTTGAAAGGGCAAAAATCAAAAGACTTAAGCAACGAACTTGAATTAAACAAAGCAAAAAAAAACTACATACTCGCACTGTCTGTGTTACCATTTCAACAGAAAAAAAAATTGCTTCATTTGTTTTCCATTGCTTATGTACGTACATAGTTGGTTCATTAGAAAGAAGTCGAAATGGAAAAAAGCCACTTCTCTACGTCTATGAATTGGTAATATAGACCAGTTAATATTGCTTATATTGCTAATTTATTATTTTCCACTGAAATTACAACAAAAAACGAATAATGAATGAAGAATAAAACCATCAACGCTTTTGTTCACTCAGCCGTTACAGTTTCATTAAAACTCAAACGATACGCTTTTATAAACAACTTTTATTTGTGTTATTGCACGATTTTTTCCTTTTTTTTTCGTTATAAATAATTTAATATTTTTAAAATCAAATACACAAAATTTGCTCCTCCAATCAAAACTGTCAATTCGTATTGCCTTATCAGCGATTAAGAGCCACAAAATCAAATTAAATTCATATCGTGGAAGGCATTATTCAAATCATTGTTGATCTTCTGAGGCAAATGAGTCAATGTTTGGTCTGCTAAGCATTAAACATACACGTTTTCATCCATCCTGATTTTCAAATTAAAATTTATCCTACAATTCTGTAAATATTGCAACCGAATTTCAGAATTAAATTCACACGACACATAATCAGAAATAATATGGAAACAGCTTTCAGTGATCAAGACCTCAGTAGGACTGAGTTAATACAACACATTACAACCCTTCAGTCAGGATTATGATCCTAGTTTCTCACATCATTTCTGTTGTGTGTGTAAATGTTATACATGAGTGGCGAGTCGACTCTGAGTGACAGACTTTCGAGAAACTTTTATTTATTCTTTCCAGAAATACAACCCTGCTCAAAATAGTAGATACACCTTATTCTAAAATATTAAAGAAACGTTAACTGTAAAAATGTCCTCAAAAAAGCAGCAAAGACTACTTTTTTTTATTATTTTTCCATCTGACTACATATTTAATACGAAAATAAATAAAAAGTGAAATTCCGATGAATCTGTAAAAATTTTTGATCATAATAATAGATACGTTTCTTTAATATTTTGGAACAAGATGTATCTATTATTTTGAAAAGATGTGTATGTTGAGAGGATTTCACCGTAGAAATATTTTTTCATATCTTGATCTAGCTTATGTTGTATATTAATTTTATACACAAGTGACAGGACCTACAGTTTAAAGTCGACTCCGAACGACAGATTTTTGTGAAACTTTTCATGACAATTTTAATTATTCTCAGAGTTTTTTGCCAGAAATCTGCTGAGAGGCAGTCCCCGCAGATATAGTTTTTTATATTTCGTTTAGTTGGAGATGCCTGAACTGAGTATGAACCTTGAATTCACGTCTAATAAAACAACACACTACCGTCAAGACTACGGCAACTGCAGACTTTTGACCACAGACCAAGATATTCGATAAGGTGGTTAATAATCATTAATAATGCCCTTCTGATAATTGTTAATATTTCATTTTAATTTAATTTAAATATGATTTCCTCTAGTCTATCCATCTGCCGTATTCGTTATAAACTAAAGAAGATTTCGATAATTTCAGGAAAACTAAACGGGAACAGATCCTTGCATTTACTTATAAACAACAAGAGATTTACGTCTCTAAATTGCAAATAAAATTGATAATATATAAAATAATATAAATATATAATATATATATATATAATATACAATAAAATAAATTGATAAATGTGATAAAGTACTGGCAAAGAAAAAATTTTAAGGGGACATATGGTTTTTACTAAAAATCTCTTTGGTTTAAAGCTAATTTATAAGTTTATATATTTTTTATATTCAGTAAAGAGAAACAAAAAGTTAAAGTAAAAAATTTTCAGAGTTTGTTTTTATTTAATATTTTTTAAAGTTAATTCTTAAATTCTTAAAGGAAATATTTATTTATATGATATAATGCGTGAGTCCTCTTCAATTTTTAATGTACTTCATTTAACCGAAGTGGCATAGAGTTCATTAATTTTTGTAACTTATTTTGGGGAATTTCGTCCGATATTTTTATTAAAGCTCCTATCAGCTCTTTTAGGGAGTTATAAATCATTCCACTTTTGAATATTTCGGCACTTAAAATTCCCCAGAGGTTTTCGACAGGATTTAGATCCGGACTAAGTGCTGGCCAATCCAAAACAGCTATATCTTTTTCTTTTTTTGCTTTGATCCTTTTGGCTACTTGTATAGGGGCGTCGTTTTTCTTCAGCAAATTCAACGAAAACATTGTCCAGTAATTCCAGCATAGTTGTCCGCATTCATTTTATGAGAAATAAAACAGATTGGAGAACGTGGTTTACGTATATCCAAAAGCAATCCATGTCATTAAAGATTCTCCCTAAAAATTACGTGCAACTCTGAACCGCGTATCAACTCCTTTTTCTTTCCAATAATATTTGTATCCAAATGGTCTTAAGGTTGAAATTTTTTTCATCATTGAATATAATACTACGCCACTCCTCTTTCCAAAATTTATATTTTTCAGCGAAAGGCAATCTGGCTACCTTGTGTCAATCGTGGTTTTGGGTATAATTTTTTTATTTTGTTCATTTAAAATTTGATTAATCCACCTTTTGGTTACATTTAGTCCCAGCTCCGACTTTATTTGGGTACAACTTAAATTATTTGTGATAGCTAAGCATTTTTTTGCTCGTTCATCGCGGTCAGTCAGTATTGGTCGTTTTTAAGTGCCGTATGATTTTGTATCCTCCAAATAATTTTGTACGGTCGTCTTAGATCTCTCAATTCTGTTTGCTATAGGCCTTATTTAATGCCCATTTTCTCTCAACAATTCAATCTGGGTACGTTCTACTAAAAAAAGTTGGGTTCCACGGGACATTTCTACCTAAAATTCAATAATTTTCACACAAAGAAAAATTATTTAATTTTTTATAATAATATTTTTAAATTTATGCCAAATAATATATTTTCTTAATTTAAAATTTCGTTTCATTTGAAATTTATTAGATAAATTTGTTAAAAATTTATCTTGTGCCATTTCATAATTATTTCATATGAAAACAACGTTATTATATGAAAAGAAGTTATTATTTTTGGGAAGAGAATTCATGTAGCGTTGTAATAAGTAACATTAAAAATTAAAGTTCTTGCTATTACTTAATTAAAACAAGTAAAATAAATTTTCCTCCTCGGCTGTACTCTTGCCCAATATACTAGTATAGCTGACACTCATAAAACCACAACAAATGTCTTCATTCGAAAAGGGAGGGAATCATTATTATCCATATACACTGTAACGTTTTTCAATTACTTGTATGATTACGGACATGGAAATATAATTTATTTATTTAAGCGTATACCTGGTGGCATGAGTGTCTATTTAGTAACGTACTTTAGTAACGTACTTTTCTAATTTTTCTTTCTACCATCGGTGTAGTCAATCATTTCATATTTTCTTATGTTTCAATATTTCCAAATGACAGCCAACGAACCAGCCAAATGAAGAAATATGGGGAAACCGTCAAACACATGTTGCTTCACTAGTTATTTTTAATTTTTGTTATTCATTTTATTGCAAGTGCTCGCTTCCAAACCATTTCACTCGACACGCAATTAATGTTAATGGTCAAAAGTTTTCATTCTCTATTTCTTTATTTTTTTGGTTTTATTTTTATTTCTATTTTATAAAATTAAAAACTGAAAATTCTATTATTCATACTGGCACAATAGTAAACAAAAGAACAACAACAACAACAAAAATAATAGAAAATAAAAATTGTAACAACAACTATTAAGTTAATATATCAGCTTTCGATATCATTTTCTTTTCTTATATTGGCATCCCCTCCCATTCGATGATGAATACCAGCGAGTAGTGAGTGAGTGAGTAATTCGATGTGCAAAAAGAAAATTATTACCAACTTTTTCTTCTTCTTTCTTTATTTCTTTCTATTTTAATGTGTTTTATTTTTTTTAATAAATTTTTTATTATTTTTTATTTCGGTGTAGATATCTTCGTGGTGAATGAAACACCACAAAAAAAAATTATTTTCAAAATGATTGCAAACTTACAATCGTACTAAGACGGACAAGCATTCATTACCTGTCGAATATATGTACGTACAACTTCATTTATGATCATTTTAACTATTTCAGTTGAGGATTTGCTGTTTTTTTTTTTTTTATTTTCTTTTACTAGCTTCAAAATTTTTAAAGAATGGCCGAAACAGTGGTAACACTTTACAAATCATATGGCACTGGGGCCCAAATTCATGATTTTTCTTTAATCATGAAAAAAGAAAAAATAACAAATTTTACAAATTAAGAAAAAAAACATTATGTTCGAACGAAATACATATTTGCCGCGATAAATAAATGCCTGTCGCAACAATATCGCACGAGGTTCACACTTGAGGTTGAATTTTGGCGTACTATGCCCACCATTTTGGAAGTTATCTTAACCATTGCACTTGAAATGTTGTATTCTAATTCTGGCTCGTTTCCTCCTCCTTGCATGCGACATTATACAGGTATTCCCCGATGACCAGGAACCTATCTCGGTCGTAAGTCGATTAAGTCGTAAGACGAATTTCATATAAAAAAATTTTTTTATTTAATTTTTTGGAGGATATAAAATTATTCACTTAAAAAATTTCGACTTAGTACGACTTAGTATGTACGGAAATATGTATATAAATCGAATTTTCTTACACAATTTCTATGAATTAGTCGAACGGTCGTACGTAATCGGCCAAAAAAAATTTTTTTGGTGTCTCATGATCTGAAATTAATTGCTTACAAAACTCACCCCTCATATGATGTTACTTGGATTCACTTACATAACAAACCTCACCAAACGTATCATAATTTGGTGCTAGTCACACCAATAATATTTGTTTCCGTGGATAAAATGTTTGATAATAAAAATGTACTTGCAGTGTTTGTTCGTTCATTATTTCGAAAATGTTCCGCAGTAATCGGAGATATTTAATACTTTATCACTCTATTCAGATCTAGGAATGACCATCAGCCGTATATTCACAGCTAAATATCACACAGTAAGCGAGTTATGAAATTATTCTCTGATAATTCGTTCCAAGTTATTCCGGTTTCGTTCATATCGAATTCCAATTTGCTAAGTTCAAAAATTTTACAGTCTCGCTTAAATTATTGTTATAAACACCTTATGCAACACAGTTAATAGTGATAGTATATCACTGTTGTTCCCACATTCTGTGTATCTTTTTGTACAGAGAAATTATTATTCCTTTATTTAGTTTAGATGGAAAGGTATGAGATCACCAGAACTTTCAGCAATTTCGGTTTCATAATATAATCTCTTATCATTCAGTTCTGGAATTTGGAATGTACACAGGAGACTCAGATCTGATGCACTACACGGAGAATATGTTCGAAGTTACGCAGCTCAAATATAATTAAATATAATTTTTAAATGTATTCTAATTAAAAAATAAATAAAAATAAATACTCACTACACAGTTTTTCTATTATTATGTACCAGCAGATTGTATCCGGCGTTGCGCGGGTTGTTTTTTCGCCCCTTTCCCCTTTTTGGATTTATTTTGGTCAAAGTTTAGACCAAATTATTTAAGAAACTTAACCACGCTTAGTCGTAAAAAATTTCCTGTTACCATTTTTACTTCCTTTGTCCCATTTTTTCTCCCCTTTTAGTCAAAATTTTGAAAAGATATATAGCCTATAACCTGGACCGGGAAAAGCTCGTTGTACATCCAAAATTTCAAGAAATTCGATTCAGGCGAGATTAACTATGCACTCAATTGGCCCGTTTTCGGCCCCTTTTTGGACCCCTTTTGGTTCAACTTTAGAAACGGAATACTTCCAATAGCTATTTGGGAAACTTAAGCAAGCTAAATCATAAAAAATTACCTATTACCATTTTTTCCCCATTTGTCTCATTTTTTCTTCCCTTTTGGTCAAAATTTTGAAAAGATTTATAGCCAATAACCTGCACCGACAAAAAGCCAATCTATATCCCAAGTAAATCGGTCCAGGCGTTCAGGCGTGATTGGCTAACAAACAAACAAACAAAAAAACAGACTTACAAAAAGATTTATAATACATATTAGGACTAACGCCCGTTTCTTGAAATTCTCTTTACAGTCCCTTAAAAATCCCTATTACCGCGTATAGGGCTACAGCCTTTGCTTTTGTCCAACACCCCTTTCATATCTTAATTGTTGATTCCAAATAATATCGTATACGTTTAACAAATAAAATTTGATTTTAGTAATTTCGCCCCTAAAAGAAAGTTACTCCTATCAGGACAAGCGAAATTTTCTAAAATTCTAATGCCAAGTTCTCGTTGGTTGGCCCAGGACCGATATGAAATTTTTAATTTTACAAAATAATGTTTTGTACATATCTGACTCTATAATTGGAGTCTATAGAGCTTATCAATGTCAATACTAAATGACAATTGTATCTTGTGTTTTATTATTAATGTATTTGTATTCAGATTAGACGTCTTCTGCTATAAACACATTCAACGCATCAGGTGCTGCGCTACAACCTATCAAAAATACAATACATTTGTATATATTGAAGTGATTGTTTTAAAGGTCTCGTTTCTGCTGCTGCTCTCTTGGGTTAATTTCTATTTCCCTGCTATTGCCCTAGGCCCTGGTACAGTTGATAATAATCATGCGCATTAATGAAAAATTTGTATAATGATTAGACTGTGATCTCAACTTTACTGATTTTGAATTTCAATTTACTGTTGCGCATTGGTTCCATCTATCGTTGCATCAACATTGCAATATAGCTTCTCTGTTGTGAGTGTTGGAGGAGATCATGATACAGAAAAGATCACAATACAGTTACAGATAAAGACAGAATACGAGTATGAGTTTGTTTTATGTCAAAAATTTTTTTTCTTAAAGAAGACTTCTTTAAACAATTATAATCAAACTAGATGACCCGTGCGAATATTTCGCACCGTTAGTCGTCATTTTTGTAACATAAAATGAAAATAATTAGTAGGAATTTTATTAAAAGTATAAAAATATTAGAAATCATAAATCACAATTAAGCGACCCTGTTTATCTCACTTGATCTAACAACTACTGCAAAGTATTGCCAAAACAACTTTTTACACCATAATATACATACATACATACATAATTGGCCATTACAATCCTTCAGTCAGGATTACGACCTAGCTTCTCACACCACTTATGTTGTGTGCGTTAATTTTATACATGAGTGGCGGGACCTACAGTTTAAAGTCGACTCCGAACGACCGATTTTTTAAAAACTTTTCATGACAATTTTTACTCTCAGAGTCTTTGCCAGAAAGCTGCTCAGAGGAAGTCGCAGAAAAAATATTTTTCGTTTTGATGTCTGACCTGGGATTCGTACCCGGGCCTTTTGTCTAATAAACCAACACACTACCCACTAGACCACGGCGACTTCATAATATGCATATTGTATATAACTGACTTAGTAATAAACGGCATTATAGTAAATAGCGGTATTGCCAGAATGGATTTTAATACATACTATATTATGTAGAACTGCATTACTATTAAGCGACCCTGTATTAGCACACTTGAACAAAAACATATAATCATAATGACAACAGTATTATCATGCAGTTCTATATAAAATATAAATTTTATCAATGAAAATATTAATTTTTCAATTTCTAATTATTTTTCGCAATTAGTGTTAGATATAAGCTTTAAAATGAGACATCATTCATTAAATTTGATGCGGTGGTATGGAAGATATTTGCAACCGACAAAAAAAAGTGCTTTAGAAATAATATATATGTCGCCAGTAAATTATTAGTGTAAGGATTGTAGCATCGGTTCCCAATAGAGACTCTGGTCACTGCGATTGTAAATAACATAGAAATATTTCACACTTTTCAATTGATGTTGACTGTAGGCAAACGAAATTTTTAAAATCACACCAATTGCAAAAAAAAATCTGTTTTAAACCACTGTGCCAGCTATAAACTAATTTTTGTATGAAATTTAATTTCTATTTTTTTTTTAAGCCAAAATTAAGCAAAACTTCACTTACCACTAACCAAGCAACAACAACTACTAGTAGCCAGCGAATAACTGTTTTCTTATATAGCCATATACATACATACATACATACACACATACTGAACTTCGTTTGTGATCTTCGTGTTTACGTTGCTTGCGTAGCCCCTGTATGTGTGTTCGTTTCGAATAGTTACTGTGTTTGATTTTTTCGGTTTCCAGACAAGTGCAATGGAACGCGATCATACGGTTTAAATAGCAGTAAAACATGTTTCTTTTGTATTCAGTTGCAGATTTTACTTCATTCAAGTCGGTTGTTCGTTATTCCCCTCCTCAAAAATAATCATCAAAAACCAGTAGAAAAACTAATTTTTGTGCAGCATTCGGTAACGTTTGTTAAAAAAGAAACGAAAGAGAAATACAAGCAATTTTATTTGCAACGAGTTCCTGCTTTAATAAAAAAAAATTTTGATTTGGATTATCCTTCCAAAGATCACTATTTGTGGATTAACATTTTCTACTTCTTTCCTAAGTTTAACCAAATAAATTTTAGCTTTCAAGGTAAGAATTAATCAAAAGGATCAAAAACAAAAACAAAAACATGAAATTTTAATTCAAAAAGCAAAAAAAATATTATCAGTTATCATGAAATGAAAGTTATTAAGTGTGTATAATAAGAAAAAGGCGAAAGGAGATTTGGCTTAAAAGTGAAAGAAAAAAAAAATAATTTGAAAAAAAATACAATTTTAAATGAAAAATACAAAATATAAAAGGGGATTTGATCAAAACAATGTGGAAAATAATAATTTTGAGTCCAATAGATAGGAATTTCGTTCGTTAATGTGCAGCATTTAAAATTTCATATTAATAGTCCATCGCTTTGGAAATTGTTTGTAAGCCAAGACAACGAAACAAGCTCTAGTTGTAGAAGTAGAAGGTGGGACAATTTAGTGGCGGTATTAATGGTGGACTAATTCTGATACAACTCTATGTGTATCTGTCCAATTTCCTTTTAATAGACAGCCTAATTCTGATATAAAAAGAAGGATGAAAAAATTAAATACATTCAAAAGCCAGGTTAGATTAGTTTTAAAGAAATTTAGCTTGATTGTCAAATAGTCTGCAGAGCAGAAAAATGTCGCTATATTACAAGAAATCTACCATAAGCACTGCAATTGGAATACTTTCAACGTAACATCTAAAATTATAAGAGTCTTCAAGGACCTGTAATCGAAAGTTAACTGCTGAATTTATTGGGATTAAAAGTCAAGGAATAAAAGTCAAATTTAATTGGGTATTATTTCTCTTCTTCTTAATTGTAAAGACGACGTAGTAATGTTGGAAACAATATCTTATTGAAGATGAAGGTGAAGTAATAGCCAAGCTTTACGTAAAAATCCGAATGTTTGCACAAGACAGAACTGAGATTTAAACAATTATTGTTTTAACTAATTCTGAAATGTGAAGAAAAAAACACAGGCTTACAAAATGTTTTATGCGTCAAGAGATTTTCCAGATCTGGCATTAAAAAAAAAAAACTCTTTCCAGTCTCATTAGGTTCTAACCGAGATCCAGTATTAAAAAACAATCAAATTTAATACAGATTTTCATGCAAGACATTAACTTAAAATAGCTGAAACTAAAGTAAAAATTTTTACCACACCTAAGGTGTAGTCACACGATTACAAAACACCATTACCAAGTTTATTGGAATTAATAAAAGTCAACAATCTGTAAAATCAATGAATGGCATTCAACTTAATTACTGTGGAACATAATTAAGCAAAAATAATTTAATATCATACTCAAGGGCTGTTTTATAAACCTTTTTGCTTAAGTATTTTAAACAATTCTCTTCTTTTTTTTTTGAAATTAAAAGGCAATTAAAAAAACGAATGCCACAGCTTGTGGTATGAAGTGCATAAATTAAATGCAATTTCAGTAAATCAATAACTGATGCTCATAATAATTATAATCCTAAAGGATACGTTAAAGAGATTAAAGTTAACAGCTTTCATTGGTCTTGGAAAAAATAACAAAAAAACGTAATATCCGGTTAAAAGGGAAATGGCGTAATTACCAATTGTTAATGGCTTAAGCTTAATGCAAAAAAAAAACACTACAATAAAAGCAAAAACAATATTTTTCTGTTCACCATACTACATGCATATGTGATGTTCAACAATATTTGCCTAATGATTCAGCTGAATGGCATCAACAAATATTTTTACAAGTGGATACCATCGTCATTACTATCATCATCATCATTATCATCATCATCATCAATACTAAATACAATATTTAACAACATGTTGCAATAATATTATACAAGCACTCGTAATGCTGCACAGCAATACTATAAAACCCAATGATAAATCAATTTCGAGCATTATTTGCAAATTCATACATTGCACGTTGCAATAAACTTGCCACAAATCACTTGTACACACTGCATATGCTTCATGTAAACAATAACTTACCACAAGAACTAAACGAAACGCTTTTTTGTGTAGCTTAACAGCGTCATACAGAAAAACAAAAAACCTGTTTAATGACAGCGAAATGTTGCAATTGTTACCAATGCTGCAACATACAAATCTGCAACGTCAATATCCAAATGCAACAAGTATTTTTAAACACTTTCGTACAAAAAAAAAACTAAAAATAAAAATAAAATTAACGCAATGAATGTGCAACTTTGAAAACAACTGCAAAAAACATTTGTGCCGAATGTAAAATCGGGATTTTACACCGTTTTTCTGTCAATATTTTATGGCAACTTTAGTGAGTCGTGCACGAATTTTCAACAAATTTAGTATGTAGTCTTGGGAATGGAGTTACCTTTCTGTATGCGCTAGTAATAATTATTTTTCCTAACGCTTCTAACTAAAAACATATTCTTTCGTCCGTGTAACGAAAAACATAAACAATGAATAAAAACATGAATAGTTTAGTAAACAAACAAATCAAGCTTGATGAATCAGTTTAACCGTAGATCGAGCTTTGTATCAAAAACAATACATTTAAATTTTTGAAATTATGTAACTTTAATTTAGAATTCGTAGGAATTGTTATCGTCATTATTAAAAAAAAAATTCAAACAGGAGTGAAAAAATTCAAAAACATCATAATCCTGGCTTATGTATCATTTTTGATACGACTTTCCTAGTGATTCTTTAATTTTTTTTTTTGCTTTTCAAAGATTTTGTAGAGTTTTACCGTAAATAATACATTATTTATGGTATTTGAGAGGCAAAAATTTAATTTTCTGTTCATGATATATTATTCATATTGACTGCATTAGTCGTAGTCTAATATTTAGCGTGTTAGCTTATTAGATATCAAACCAAGCTTCAAACCTCAAGACAGTTATTTTCAATTTACAACGAAAGCTTGTAATGATGGATTATATATCCATTTATGTGAAGACTCTAAAGGAGAAGAAAACAATATCTCGTCCTATGAACTGTTGAAAGTATTGACAGCAACAAACATGACAATAGGATGTTTATCGCCAAAGATGGTACTAATTCCGGTAGCAGTTAGAGAAGAAAGAAAATATTACCGAACTTCACGCAGATTGCAAGCAGCTGTTTGCTAAAATATTGTAGAGTATTTCTTATTGTTCTTCTCATAATTATCTCACGTGACAGACAAACTTTAAAAAAAAAAAAACCCTTTCATCCTCCGTTTTACTTCATTGGTATTATGGAAGGATAATATTTCGGTCAACTACGTACGCATAAGATAACAAAATAATTCGCTTTGATAATCTGCTACTCGGAAATGATCATAATTTTATACCTATAATAGCTTCTCGTAAAATGAGCTGAAAGTCTTCCAGCTTTTAATAATTCCAATAATTTTGTAGCTCTAGTTTAATAACAAATTGAATTTTATGGCCGTTATAAATTTCGTGGTCCAACGAAAGTGAATTGGCAGTTTTAGATTCAAGTACACGCTACATGAATAGCAAGAACTTAAAGTTGTACTTGGGAAACCCGTATCCAAAAAACCAGAGAGCCTTGTTATTGACATAATTAATGGTCTATTGCCACGGGAAACTTTTTTACCTCACATGACGTTGACAACAAATTTATCTAACGAAATATAACAATCAGGATTCAGCTAGCCCTTAGTAGGGAGTGTTACTGACGGTTAAGCTAATTGCTATAATATTCGAACAAACACTTTAAGACTCTGTTGAATACTTAGACCAAGATATGTATACTTTCATTATTGATCTGATAAGATTATATACATACAGTCAACCCTCCTATAACGCGGTGAGTGTGTATCGTTCTATAAGAAACTTGGATTTTAGGTACAAACCAGGCTAATTTGTAACGCTTTCTATGGAAACCGCGCTATAAGAAACACAGGATTACAAGAAATACAAAAGGCATGATAAATTAAAAATTATTTTTATTAAATTCAAGAGTTCATACAAGGATTGTTAAAAAAATTAAATAAAAACTAAACTAAAAGACTGTTTTTCAAAAAAATTAAGAAAGACTTGTAAAATAATGTAATTTTTTAATATTAATTTCACTTGGTTCATCTTAATTCATTGTTTTTTTTTAACTGAAAATCCAACTGCTATTGTTTTGCATGGTACTGTATCTCGTATAAGCTTTTGAGACGAAAATAAAACATATATTAAACCCTCTTACAATATCTAGTTACTATTCATTCATAGGCTGTCGCAATTTCAGCCCCGCGTTATATGGAAATCGTGTTCTGAGAGTATCGCATTATGGGAGAGTTAACTGTATTGGCTTAACCTCACCTACACAGTGATTGACTTTTTTTGCCTGCTATGTGCTTAGAATTCTTTTACCATCATTTACATCATCTCTACATCTTCTTTTTCGACTTTTTTCTTCAATAATTTTTTAACAAAAATATACCGATCGCTACATGGTAACTAAATATTTGAACTTTACACTGCAAATATTACTAAAATTGTTACTGCAATATACACTTTATATTGGCAACACACATCACAAAACAAAAGTCACCACATTGTCATGTAGAAAACCCTACATATTCATACAAGTATAGATAGGTTTTAAAATCGTAATACATTCTTTCCCCACTTTGTTACTTTCCTTGCTGTTTATTTTTTAGTTTTTTAGAGGCTAGTATGTGTAGTAATTGGTGTAGAGTTTGCTTTGTTATTTCATTCCATTTAATTTCATCTTTAGTTAGTAAATTTATAAAATGGGTTAATATTGGCATCACTAGCTTAAATTTACTCACCTTAATTTACTTGCATTTCATGATTTACTTGCCACATTAATTTACGCAAAAATGTAAACAAAAAAGTAATAAAAAAATTGTTATAAAATTACTTCATATTTAAATGGCAGACAAGGTTAAATAAAAACTATAACAAAAACCTCAAAAAAAAAAAAAGAATTCCAAAAAAAATTCACTTCGACAAAAAAAAAATCACATTAAATTTAAAATATTTTAAGTAAACATACCGTACTCCATAGTATACTCGTAGTATATGTAGTATAGTATGATGCGGTATGCTATGGTATGGTATGAAAAAAATACATCAATTAACCATCTTATCGTCTCGAATGTATCTTTACGCATTACAATCAATTGCGTATTTCAACACAATGAACAATAAAAACAAAACCAAACCAAACGAATATTGTTATTATTGCCAAGCACTTTGAACTTGCCAGCCACTTATATAGACAAGCATTCAAGACAGATAGACTGCTGTTTTCTTAAGTGTTAAAACGCAAAAAAAAAATTAATAATCATTCGTTCAGTCTTTCATTCATTTATTTATTAAAATTTTGACAACACTATTGTATGCTTTGCATCAAATTTTTTCATTTTGTTTTGTTTCACGTGAACACACAATTTAATTATCATACTAAAGTCGCGTGTTTCAAATGCAAATTTTTAAGTGAAATTAATTATTTTATTTATTAAAGTGTGTCCATATGGTTATATTTTTAAAAATTGTTTTTCCAATCTGTATTCCTATGGAACTTTGTTTCCGTAGTTGGTTGTCTTTTGAAATATTCATTAATTTTCTGCATATCTATCTGTAGGACAATTTTTTAACATCACATTTAAGATCAGATCTTTCTATCTTAATTTCGAATTATTTCTTATAAATTTTTTCAATTACTTTCAACACTAGCCAAGAAGAAATAACTTGGTACGGTATATACCACTTAAAAATTTAAAAAAATTATTGAAAGAACATCTTAACAGAAATTTTTCTTACGAAAAAAAAAACATTCAACTCGAACCAATCCATGTAATCACCTTATCTTTTACACCAGTTACGTATAATCAACCGTACCTTATGTTGCCTTATTAGACACAAGACCCAAATAAAAATATGAAATTATTGCTTTGGTGACTTCCTCTTTAGCAAATTTCTGACAAAAACTCTGAAAGTAAATAAAATTGCAATGAAAACTATCTCAAAAATCTGTCGTTCGGCGTCGACTTAGAAGTATAGGTCTCGCCACTCATGTATAAAATTAACGAAAACAACTTAAGTGATGTGAGAAGCTAGGTTGTAAAGAATTTGGCATTACCAATTATATTGTATGTATGTGCATCTAAACCGGAAATGGAATACAATTCTCACCGACTTTGTGCATAAAATTAGATTTCTACTCTCCTGTTTGGAAGTTATAATTTGCTCAGTTAATACATATGACAGCATAAGTCAAATAATAAAAGATCATTCACTTTGCCCAGCATTTACAGGCGCTACCTCTCAATGCTTTCATTGACACAAATTGATTCTTCAGAATCCTTTATTCAAAT
Organism: Sarcophaga peregrina; assembly: GCA_014635995.1. NCBI lineage: Eukaryota > Metazoa > Arthropoda > Insecta > Diptera > Sarcophagidae > Sarcophaga > Sarcophaga peregrina. Next base: position 114,281,692 of record CM025789.1, read on the forward strand.
TAGGCAATCTTGAGTATTTCGACAATCCAATACGCCTAGTTGAATTAAATTTTAATTTTTCTACTTCACACATATGGATCACAACGCATCTGCACCTCTTGGTTTGCTTTGACGCTTTTCGACCGCAGACAGGAAATTTTGAAGGCGCTCAAAAATGTCAATTTATTGGAGCAACGTCGTAATATAAGATGCTTTTTCTCACTACAGGATTAAATTAGTTTTTCTCGAAAATTATTATTAATTACCTCCGTTCATATTTCATTGACAAGTGAATCGCAGACAATATTTCTTTGTTAGTGGCACTATCCGTATGCAGCACATTCTTGGGGTGGATATAAATAGATTGTCTTTTTTCTGCACACTTGAAAAGAGCACCTGAAATTTTGATTATCAAATTTGCTTCATACTTCAATGCAAGCTATAATGCTTTCTAATCCATTTAAAATAAGTTGATATCGCGAAATGATCTTAACTTAAAGAGGAGGAAATTGGAAACAAATTAATTTTCTTTCTAAATCAATTTCTTTGTAATAATTTCGTTGTGAAAAATTCTTAAATTCTAATGAAAAAAATTACAAAAACCACATAATATTAGGGACAAATTTACTAAAGAAAAAAAACAAAAACCGAAATCTTTTGCTTAACAAAAAAAAAACAAAAGAAAAACCAAAAATATTTCTTAATTGCACGCATTAATCATTGGAAAAATCTTGAAAAAAAACTACCAAAACAAAAATATAATACCGGAAAGAGTGAACAACGTAATAAAGAAACAATGCTTAACCCACTGACCCATAGCTACTCTACTGATTTGAGGTGGTCTAACATAATATTTCTACTGCTTATTCGTTTATTCATTTCATTTTTTACTTTTGTTTTACAAAATTCACCAAAAAAAGAAAAAACAAAGTAAAACAAAACAACAGAAAAATATGTATTCATTTAACAGCTTCATTCCTAGTTGAGTTCTTTGACTGGCATTATTTTGACCCAAATGACTGTGGAAAATTTGTTTAGCTCTTACTTTCATTCTACTTAAAAATTCCAAAAAAATAAATAAATTGAAAACGAACGTTATTCAGATCCAGAAGGGGATGGTTTGGCTGAGAATTTCTTGGCTAGTAAAAACAATAATAAATGTAGCCAAAATAACTGATGCTAAATAAACTTTTTATTATTCATTCTTAAAGCAAACAAACTACGAATAATTTACATAAAATTGTAATTTTGTTTTTTCTTTCTCTCGCTATCGCTATCTCGCATACACTCTCTGTCTAATTTAATTTGTTGGCTTCATTTAGCGCTATAATAGGTGGCCGCCATAAATAATTTAAACAACCAAAAATATTTATTATACAAATTTGGTCTAAAACATTGTGGCTTTTACATAATAATTACCTCCTAACTTAGCAGATGAATCACTATGTTTTTAGTTTATAATTAAAGAATGAGTTTTTTCTTTATACTCGTTTGATTACTTTTTAATTTTTTGTTTTTTTTTTAATATTTTATGAAAAATATTCAGTTAAACTAAATGCTTTCTTAAATTTTATTAATTTAACCAAATAAGTGAAGAAATAAAAATATAATATAATAATAATATGGGTTATCATTAACACGTTGATTGCCAACTACGAGATAACTCGTAGATTGCGTTCCCTTTTAGGGTGCCAACTACGATCAAACGCTTTGGATTTGGTTCGTTATAAAGCTTTGTGACTTTGAGTTTTTAACTCATGATATCCAGCAAACAGATCAGTCAACCTGCGTTAATTCTTCAGTACTCTTTCGGTGCCTTGGTCAAAACTAAGAATAAAATTTTGTAAATCATTAATTTTGTTGTGGATATCACCAATTTATTTTGAATTAAATTGTACAACACTTTCTTCGTAATCATTCTCTTCACTATCCATGTTTTTCTCATTGTCGATCACTGAACTAGTGGCCACGATAATGGTTCGTCAGCTAACAGTTCTTCTATATCGTCCTGTTTCAGCGAATCTAATCTATCTGCTCCAATTTGATGAACTAAGTCCATTATTTTACTGGTCAGTGCCGACAAAATCAAACACACCATAATGTTTATATTAGTCGTGAAAACTTGATTTAATTTATAAGTGATGCTAAAATTCAAAAAGTATCATAACATTTTCAAATCTATAACAAATCAAGTTTTCATTTAAAATCGCATAAATTCGTATTCGCATAAGAAAAAATCCGCCTAAAACGAGATCCAAGTGTGGCAATCAACGTGTTTATTGGAATTTTAATATTTTAACCCTACAAATAAAAGATGAAGCAAAAGGGTTAACATTTCTTTTCAATACGTTTCATCACTTTGCACATTTCAATCGTATCGATATGAGAAAATTTCATTATTTTGCTGCATATTGCATAGCACGAGTAATTGTGCTCTTCGATATGAGTGTAATATATATACTCGTGTTTATTTAAGCATACGTTTACCTTAGTAATTGAAATGATTTTAATTTGTTTACACACAAATATACATTGTTTACACACTAGCACTATATTACGTTATAGGTAAACAAACGTATTATTACTTTCAAAGTAGAGAGTAAAAGAAAAATAAGAAAATTTTTTTTGAACTATTCAAGCATATCAACGATATGAAAAGTTTAATTTTGTTTTGTTTTCACATTTTCACAGTTTAGAAATAGAGAAATGAAAAACAAAGATTGTGTAAAAAGTTATGCAATACAGGTAGTCTCCGACTTACGATTATTCGCATTTACGGCCATATTTTTTCCAATTTTTTTTTCATAGAAAATACTTAAAGAAGACAAATATGTAGTTGCGGGAAATCTCTAAAATCTAAATTTCATATTTTTTAATATGAAATTCATCTTACGACTTAATCGACTTACGACCGATGAACAGGAATCTACATATCTCGGCCGTAAGTCGGGGAATACCTGTATTGGCAAATATTATGTCTCTGAACACATACTTACACACATACATATATTCACACTTACACTTGTTTGACCAAAGCAAAGAGTTTATTGACCAATATGGTTCAAAAATTTTTATTTGTAAAGATTTTAATGTTTTTATTTACTTTATTATCATAAAATATTTAATTTTCCAAGAAAAAAAAAGATAAACAAAAACACTGTTGTTGTAATTGTAGATGATGCTCGTACAACCCACACCTCAACAACGTGTTACCATCCGTGAAGAGTTACGTGAACCCGAGAATGCCGAAGAGATTGAACGTGATATTAAATTGATACGCGAATGGTTGGATACACAGCCCCATTTGCCAAAGGATATGGATGATGGCCGTTTGCGTACATTTTTGCGTGGCTGCAAGTTCAGTTTGGAAAAAGTGAAAAAGAAGTTGGACATGTACTATACCATGCGTAATGCCATTCCCGAGTTCTTCTCAAATCGTGATATCAATCGTGAGGAATTGTCTATAGTGTTGGATTATGTGTAAGTATTTAAACAGAATTGTAGTTAATATCCGCAAACGCAATAGAACTTTGCCTTTCAAGATACCATTAACGTGTCGCTAGAAATGTGACCATAACTCATCATAAATCTCGTCTAAGCAAATGATGCTTGCATCTAACTACTGTGTAAACATAGGTTGGATGCAAACATCACCTGCTTACGTCTGTCTGTACATGCATCTTATAAAATTCCTTTGGAAGAGTTTTACAAAAGTCTATTTAAATGAAGTCGAATTACAAATTAATTCTTAAAACATTAGGTAATCTGATGATCTGTATAATCGGCACATTAATGAAAAATCAATAACATTCGGGACTATAATGTTATGATAGCAAATATCCAAAGGCTATAAAATTTTAAGCACAAATATGATACAACTGCATCAGTTTTGTATTTTTTTTTTAATAATATTTAACTCCAACCAGTGAATACTTGCGTAGAATTATCTTCATATTTTCCCTTAATTTCAGACACTGCCCTACCTTGCCGGGTTTGACACCCAATGGCCGTCGTATAACCTTTATTCGCGGCATTGATTGTGATTTCCAGCCCAGTCAAGTTAACGATGCCATGAAAGTTGCTCTTATGATTGGCGATGTTCGCTTATTGGAGGAGAGTGTCGGAATTGCTGGTGATATTTTCATTTTGGATGCTGCTGTAGCCACACCCACTCACTTTGCCAAATTTTCACCTGCTGTTGTGAAGAAATTCTTGATTTGTGTACAAGAAGCTTATCCAGTCAAGGTGAAAGAAGTTCATGTCATTAATATTTCTCCCTTGGTGGATACCATCTTCAAGTTTGTTAAGCCCTTTGTCAAGGAGAAGATCATCAATCGTATTACCTTCCACAATGATATGGAAAGTCTGTACAAAGTAGTACCCAAAGACTTGTTGCCCGAGGAGTACGGTGGCAAGGCTGGTTCGATTGTTGAATTGACACAAATGTGGAAAAATAAGTTGGGTGAATACACTGCCTGGTTTAAAGAGCAAGAAGAAAAGAAGGCTAACGAGTCTTTGCGTCCCGGTTCACCAAAGACCAGTGATGATCTCTTTGGCATGGAAGGTACTTTCAGGCAATTGAATATCGATTAAGCTTAAGTAGCGGAAAGAGCCATAACGAAAAATTCACTTGAGACCTCGTCTGAGATTAATAAATTATGATGGTACATCTTCTAGTATTCATTTTCGGTGGTTATTTTTTTTATTATTATTTTTATTAATTTTTTATATTTTTATTTAAAAAATCAAAAACAAAAAGAGATAAAAAGAAATATTTCGTTATCGCTGTTCGGTAAGCCAGTATTTGAAGACATGATTTCGAATAATTGAACTCAATTCGTATTATAGCTTAATTTTGTTTTAAAAATATTTTCTGTAACAATTTTATTTTTTTTATTTTTTTAACTTAATAATATAGTACGTATTTTTTTGTTATTTAAAGTTATTTCCCATATTCTTCATAATTTATATCAATTATTTTTATTTGTTTTTCTTGCATTAAAAAATTTTTGTTTTATTTTATTGTATAATTTTTTAATTTTTTTATTACAATTCTCAATAAAATTGACCAAAAATGAATCAAATAAAATACAATATCGTCTGCTTTTAATTTAATTTAAATTGTTGAAAATTTCATGAGTGTTTTTTTGTGTTAAAGATACCTACTTACTCTAAATAATTCTTAATTCTTAATTTTTATGCATGAACAGATACCAGAGATCAGCAATGGGTATTCAACATGATTAGTTTATTCGATATTATTTTAACTCATATTCAAAGTTTGAAGTACTCGTCGTAGTAGATTTGATTAATTGATTTAAATTTAAATATTTGACAGCACCCAAGAACTAATAAACAAATGCCAAAATATAAAATATGTTCCAAATAAATCAGTTTAAAACTCCATTGATTTACGAATAACATTTTGAGTTATCGTTTTGTACATATTTTTTATGAAAAAATTTATAAAAATTTTTAAAAAATTTTTGATGAAGAAGCACAAACAGTTTCCGCCTGCCTGGTATAGTTTTATGATAATTTTTTGCTATTCTCTTTCTAAAATAAACAATAACGGTTTATTCTGTCTTCGAATTCAATATCCAAAAACATAAGCATTTGGGGTCATTATTACAACTTGCCGTTAACTAAAACAGGTTGTTTATTATTATAAGTAGACAATAAGGCAGAAGTGAGCGTTAAGCTAAAGGGAGGATCATCTTACCAGTGGTGCGATTCACTAAGCTTTTTAACGACAAATGTGTCTAAATATTAACCACAAAGTAACCATTCTACATTCCAACACTTTACGATTGCTGTTGCGTTTAAAGTCAGTTGTTTCATCAGCTGTTTTTTAACGAATAATAGTGGTTAAAACGCCAACATTTTTTTGAGTTTAATGTTTTAGAATTGTGACTATATGCGTTTGAGATTTTCATCTAAGCTTTTTTTAACGACAAATGTGGTCACACAATTAACCATTCACTATTTATTAGCATACTATTGCTGTTTTCGTTAAAACATCAAAACGAAATAAATATTTGGGTATAAACCCCAACATTTTTTTTTTTTAATGGAGTTTTTAGAAAATGTGATCAAAAATACTGGCAGTGTTAGTATTATATCAAGTAATTTTTATTCCTCTTTTAAAATTTTAATTTTTTGATTGTTTTTCTTATTTTCTTGTGCTTTTTTCTATTTGACTTGTATTGACAAGGTTGCCATAAAATTAATTGAAGTACGAAAATAAACTGTTTACGTGGCTAAAAAAAGTTATGTCATATAAGTGTTAGTGCAACCCAAAATGCGTGGTATGGAAAACTGTTAAAGTTTAAATTATGATCGCACACAGCACTTAGGGCCAATACACTTACTTAAAGTTGTCGATAGTTAAAGGTACCTTTAGCAAAAGTGAACGGTAAAGGTACCTTTAACTTATTTTGGTTATTACAACTTACCGATATAACAAAATTAACTTTTTCAAAAATATGGCAGTGCCGCAGCAAAGTCGATAAAACTGCTTAATTAAACAAGTTTTTTTTAATGCAGTGCACAAGGAAAACTTCGTTTTGGTTGTTGTATATGCTAATTTTGTTTAAATTTGAAATTGCCACATCGAAAATAGTATATGATATAGTAAGTTCAAACAGAAAGTGACCTTTAAATGTTAAAGGTAGGATGATCTTCCCTTTAGCTTATCGGTCACTTCTATCTTATTGGGAACTCGTAATAATGAAAAACAATTTATCTCTCCGTTAAAATCCTCCCTTTTGTTAAAGGTAAGTTATAATAATGGCCCTTAAAGTTGAGTTTATGTTTGAACTTGCCACATTAATTGTATATATTATTTTCAATATGGCAACTTCAAACTTAAACAAAATGAGCATATAAAACAACAAAAGTCCGTCGTTGCCACTGCGTTTGAAAAAAAAAAAATTTTTTGTTTAATTAAGCAGAGTTATCGCCATATTTTTGAAAAAATTAAATTTATTTTATCTGTAGGTTGTAATAACGATAATAAATTGGAGGTAACTTTACAGTTCCGGTGTCTTTAACTAAACCCAAATTTAATGGTAGGTTGTAACAATGGCCCTTAAAATATTAAAAAAAAAAAATTTTATTGTTCGACATTGCCATCATAGTCTTTAGTGCGGACGATATTTGCTTCTTTAGAAAGACGCTTAAAGAATGATGGTGTTGGTGATGGAATGTAATCATTGAGGTTTAAGAAGTTACGTTTGGTCTGAAGTTACGCGATATTGCAAGAACTAACGACCTTTAATGGGAAATCGCAAATATAGCATCAGCAAACTGTGTATGATGATATTGATTTCCGAAAGCCATTTGTTCCCAGAAAAAGTAAGAATTTTATTTCTGAACCTTTAAGGTATGATCAATTTAACTAATTGAAGAGCTTTCCACCACAATTGCCGGCTTCACAGGTTCCCGCGTTTGCAGAGAAATTTATTTCACCCTTTATTATTCATTTTAAAAAAAAATTACAAAATATGTTTGATATTAGAGTCAACAATTTGTCAATATTTTTTTTTTTTCTTTTTATTTATCAGTTGGTTACACAAGTTTACCTATTTCCTGAAAGAGGTAAATTCACTGATTATTTCGAAAATAATTTCCATTTTGTTGTAGGACATTGTGATAAAAGGATGTATATTTTCTTAGTACACAACCCTTAAGGCACACCACTGGTGTTGTTTGTGTACAGTTTAAAGCCGACTCCGAACGACAGAATTTTGAGAAACTTTACATAGGAATTTTATTTTACTCTCAGGCTTCTTGCCAGAAATCTGGTGGTAGGAAATCACCGAAGAAATATGTTTTATATTTTCGTTTTGATGTCTAACCTAGGGCTTGAACCGAGGCCTCACATCTAATAGATCAACACTCTACCTACTAGACTACGGCGACTTCATTCTCATGCGTGCACGATTCTATTCTATGTCTCCCGGTAAAATAAAGAGCGCATGGATATGGTATTTATGCCAAAAAATATATGAAAAGTATTTATAAAAAAAGTACAACATCAATTGGTTCACATTGATATTTATTTATATATGCACTCTAAAACAAAACAAACAAAAAAAATGCGAAATCATTTTGAGATCATCATTTAAAATCTTTCACATAAACCAAGTTCAAGTAAATATTTAAAATGTACATAGATATTCACTCAACAATTATTTAAATTTAAATTTTTTTTATTATTTCTTTTATTATCATTTTAAAGATCACAACTTCCTTTGCATATTAAATAGTTAAACACTTGATTTAATTTTAAAAAAATTTTCAATCTTAATGTTTCTCTAAAACTTTTTCCAACAATGGAAAATTGTGTAAAACAATATGTAATATGATGTGCACTCAACCAACACATTTCATGCAGAGTCTTTTCGCATCACCAACTAATTTGCGAACGAAAAGTTTCTTTAGCATCAACACATTACGTATTGACTTAAACACCCAGTATTTAAAATTATTCAAACAAAGAAACTCTGCCACACAAAAGAGGGCAACTATAATGAACGAGAATTAAAACACAACAAAAATAGAAAGAAACTCTTTCATTTTTCTTTTCCCCCTTCCCACTCAATTTTATGCATTTAGTTGGCAAATCCTATTTAAACTTGTTACAAACTGTTAAAAGGGTTTGCATAAGGATTCAACTGTTCAACTCTGCTGTTTAAGCGCATATGAGTATGTGACCATAGGTTTCTATTTGTGTGCATATGACTGCAATATAATGGATTGCAAAATGTGTGTAATGCGGTTTCTATACCAGCATTTTCGTCTTCATCATCATCATCATCATTACTATTATCATAGTCAGGATATTTGTCATTAAAAGAATCTTTATTTTAAATACCCGTACAATGTGTTCATAACCTTAAAGTTCACTTAATACTCAATTCCACATACATATTTACATGAATGTATAAAGATATACATTACACGGTGCGACAGAGAAAATAGACCCAAGTAACTACATAGTCCACGTTGTTCACCTTTTTTATATTTCTCGAACCTTCCAAACTTGTTTTATTCGACAAAATCTCTTTTCCTCTCAAAAGAAAGCTTATAAAGTTTTCTTTAAGGCCTTTATAATCGCTTAATGGGATGCGAGTGGGATATCTATCAAAAAAAAAAATTATTTTTTAACTCAAGAATAAGATTTTTCAATATTATTTCAATATTTTATTTATTACTGATAATACGAAATAAAAATAATATAAAAAAATTTAATAAAATTAAAATAATAAACAAATTTTGAAATTGCCAATTATTCGTCCTTCTTGTTTATTGCCACTCCATATTATGACAACCCCATATACGTACTTAAAACGACAAGTTACAGTAAAAATACCGTTTAGGGAATTTATATTCCTTCGAATTGTGGCTTGGATCTCTGTATGGCGTTAACAAAAAGGGCTCAATGCCATATGGAAGGGATTTTAAATTTATTAAAGAAATAGTCTCTTGATCTTAGCTTATCGTTGGAGTTCATGCCTAGTTACAACCATTGACGGGAAATGAACCGCTCTATAACTTTAAGCACATCGTCTAAAATTGTAGAAACCAGAGATATGCTAGAATCATTTCCAACAGCGCTTTGGTATGATCCTCCACCTAAAAATCGCAACATAGCTGCAAGCTTTAGCAATGGCGGAATCTGCGAACGAGAAAGGTGTTCTTTTACTATGTCTAGGATCATACAAAAATCGTCTTTGTTCAACTGGTAATGTGCTCTAAAAATATGCAAATCAGCTTTAAAATTATACAAATTATGGACAATTAAACAAAAAAAAACTATTTATTAAGAATTTTATGGAAAGAAAATTTTGACAATCATTTGAGTTAATAATACCGACCTCCTTAATTACTCTTTAATTACTTTAAATGAATGAATGCATTTAAATATAGAAAAAATATTGAATTATTAAATTAATTTTAAACATTTAGGCCAGGTACACACACATATACACACGTGAATACTTTCACTTGCACCAAGTAATTCAAATTGAATTAAAATTTTAATCACAAGAATTAATTGAAAAGTTTTGTTTACGCCAAAAGGGTTATTTATTTTCAAAATGCGTGTATGCATGCATTATTAATAGAAAAAAAGATTGTTTTACAAATAAATAAACTACCGTGTCGAAACTAATCAAAGGAGGTGTAACTTGTCACAAATTAATATAATTTGAAACCCCACCAAAAATATGTTTCAAAGGTTTAAAAAAAAAACAAAAACAAAGAAACAAAATAAAATAAAAACACACAACATTTGTTTTTCGATTTCAGTAGCTCTCAAAACAAAACTCTCGTTTCAGTTCATCAGATATGGAAATGCATCGGCAAACGGTAACACGTCAGGATCTCTTTGGATTTATACGTTACATTATGCGTTATGCCATCATGTTTCCATTAAATTTGGAACGTTATTTCCCATCTATTTTAAGATACTTGGCAATAAGTCTCGAAATAATTTGTGAAATTTTTCTTTATTTCGTAACGATTCATATTGCAATTCTATACATGTGCACCATCTATTTGAACTATGACAGAGGAGACTTGGAATTATTGGTCAATTGTTTGATTCAAACCATTATTTATTTATGGACAATCCTTATGAAATTATATTTTCGTCGTATACAGCCAAAGCGATTGCAAAACTTAATTGATTTCATAAATTTCAAATACTCAACACGTTCGGCAATTGGTAAGTGTGGCACAGGCGAATATGAAAAAATAAAAATATTTTAAATTCCTTTTCTCAATAGCACAGGATGTACTTATGTTTGCATGTACAGTAGCTCATAGCAACTTATTTCATTTGCCCATTTCTCTGCAACAAATTCGGCAATACTTTTTAATCCCCTTTATAATGACAGTGACACAAAAAAAAAAACATAAAATTCACTCGTTTTTATCGGAATGAAAATAAGCTGTGAGCCACTGTATGTATGCGGTGTGTTCATATAATAATTTTATCCATTTTACTTGCATTCCGTTCTACAAGGATTCACGTACGTGACTATGGACGAGTGTTTGGCCATGTCGAATAAGTGGATTAAACTGTACGTTTGCTGTTGCTTCCTTGGTACAATATTCTGGCTTATTTTGCCTATAACCTATGGAGATCACAGTCTACCATTAGACTGTTGGTATCCATTCGATTACGAGGTATGGACTTAAATTGAAACATTAACAGCATTCAGTACATCATGATGATGTGCATTTAATTGCATTCAAGTTGAGACTTTTAAATTGAATTATCGTCTGTTTCTCTCTCTCTCTCGTTTCGTTTTTTGGCTACACTAGGAACCTATCATATACGGAGCGATGTACTTTCTTCAATCGGTTGGACAAATACAAGTGGCAGCTGCTTTCTCCGCTTCGAGTGGCTTCCATATGGTTTTGGGCATTCTGATGTCTGGACAATATGATGTTTTATTTTGTAGTTTGAAGAACATTATAGCCACCGTGGCAATAAATAAGAATCTAACAAAACGTGACTTAAGGTGGGTATGTTTGTTATTCTACGTTTTTTTTTTTGTTTTCTTATTTTTTTTTTTTTTGCTGCCAGCAATGCAGTTATTAAAAAATCTGATTAAGAAAATTTGTTGTAGGTGTTTTAAGAGCTTGAGAAGTTCAAATGATAATACGGCATCAATAATTAAATTGTAGTTATTTTTTAATACGCTTTAAGGCGTACGTTCCTAGTTAGATGCTTCATTCGAACTGTCCGAATTTTATACTACTTTCTCAAATTAATCCGGTCATATGGCACCAAGATTGGCTGAATATTGGCTCACTTCAACTTAAAAACATAAAAAGTAGTCCACAGTTCACTATCCTAAATACCAATTCTGGAAAGTAAGTTGTCACTAAGTTCTACCGTCTTATTGTCATTAGATGGCAAGAACGAGGAGACCAACGAACGCATTTATTTTCTAATAAATTTATTGTAAAGGTTTAGCAATTATCTTCTTTTCATTCCATTCGTTCCATAACCATTTAACATAATTTCTTGATAAAAATGCTTAACTTCATCCAGTTGCAAACAAGTCCAATTAGAAAAGATCCGCCGAAAAAAATACCACTTTAGCTTCAATTCGTGTACAAGGAGTACGCCAAGATTCTCACCCAAAATTTTCCACGTAAGTAAAGGGTAAAAGCCAACAAAAGAGATAAAAATGAATTTTTCACATATCGCCGTGGTCTAGTAGATAGTGTGCTGGCTTATTAAACGTAAAACCATGGTCCCAGGCCAGACATCAAAATAAAAAAATACAAAAAGTATTTTTTTCGGCGATTTCCTCTCAGCAGATTTCTGGCAAAAAACACACACAACATACGTAGTGTGAGATACTAGGTCAATGATCAATTACGTATATATGTACCCACATGTCGGCAGCGTGCTACAACAGCTGGAGGTTTGGCCGTTGCTAAACATCATTATACAGGAGCGTCTACACAGTTTGACATTCTAAGCTAATCTTTAATTACAGTTTTCATACACATCTCTGCTCTGATCAATCAATTCACTTAAAACCCCTTTACAACGTAGTAAGTTTCGTTAATATCAATAGTTTGATTTAATACGAACACTGTTGATGTCGCCATATGTTAACTGAAATCTATATTGATTGCTTATTTTATGGGCTCTTATTGCATCGGTACCATACTTTTACACAACCAATGTACTAATTCTAACTTAAGTCATAAGACTTAGGTCTTATCTTATTGTTTATTGTAGGATTACATATATTTTCAGTCGTATTTCACCCACAAGTAAGTGGTGACATGAAGCCCATTTGCACCACGTACACTTCGTCGATCCATTAAATTTCCTCGCCATTAAAGTACCATTCAGCGGTGTATGTAAACTCATTCCTTTGACTGTATATTATTATTATGCCGATCCATTTACATCATACATTGGTCCAACCCAAATCAGAGCTTAAAAACAACGCAGAAATGCTAACAAAGGTTTTTGTCATGGAAACTTTGCATTGTGCTGGTGCCAAAGAATCTTTTATTGGCCAAATGTGGTCGTTTTTATGCCAAATCTTCATTCAATTGGCTCAAGAAGTTGCCATAATATTTTCGATTGATTGATTTGCCGTTTTAGAGGTCGACAATATGGATTATATCGTAGGCATGCCACCAAAAAAAACTCACATTCTTCCTCTTTTAAAGTCTAGTATGTTGTTTGATACAACTTTTCACTGGAATGGGTTAAGAATCGTTTCAAAAACTTGTTCTATGTAGTTATTCTACCATTTCAAACTTCTGGAAAGCTTTCTAATATCCAAACGAGTATTCGAAATGAAAACCGCTGAACAGCTGCCGCGGCGAACAGTTTTCATGCCACATTGAATACTTTGTAAGAGCAGTTTGAGGTCAGGGTCATCTCACGTAAAGGTAATTTGAACTGACATCGCATAATTTGATGCCATTAGATGTTTTCTTACGGGGTTTTCTTAAGTCTCTGGTATATGTGAATATCTTAGAAACCACAGCTGTTCCCAAAGATGACATAATCCAGGTCATCGACAAGTAATCATAATAATAATCACAATTTCATAATCAAAAAAGAACAGAAAAATATTTTCCTATATGCTTTTGCAATTCTGTGTCCTCTCCTTCTATAACTCCAAATTACGTTGCATCCATTCTATCATATTGTTTCGGGATTCTGAAGTGAATTATAGGAATAAAGCTTTACTACCAAATGTTAATTAATAGATTTCAATCAGTCTTGGGTGTGTATATGGTTAAAAAGTTTCGTAGCAAGTTGCAATTGTCCTCTACTAAGCATTCTCCGACGTTAAACTATAGACCCTGCCACTCACACTCACAGATAAAATTAAAGCAAATAAGCGATGCGAAAAATCAAGTCCACAAGTTTGACTAAAGCCTAATAATGTCTGTGTGAATGTTACATTTTAGACAGAATTTCACATGTTGTGTGATCCTAATCTTATCGGTAAATATCCGTCTAATCTAGTCAGGCCCTATTTAGTTTGCTCTTGAATATTAAAAACGCCTCAAAAAATTCACGAAATTACAATGCGATAATAGCTTTAGTTTTGGTTCAACTTTAGTTAAGCCTATATGATTAGGAAAGTTATTTTCATTGAAGTAGAAAGTTTCCTTATCATAACCCTTTATATTTAACAGAAAGGTTAACAACTAAATTGTATTACTATTGATGGCAAATATTTTCAAACAATATTCTTGTTGTCCAAATTTTATATGCGATCCGATATAAGCAGACGATTCCGTTTTAATTTTCAAAATATTTCCACTGCATTTCTTTCACAGAAAACTTTATCAACTGCAGGAGTTTACAGCACCAGAAATAAACGAATACTATTGTGCTGAAGAAAAAACGTGTGAAATTGATAAACTGCATAATGAAAATCAAGGCGAAGAACTTCGAGATTTTCGTTATCATTTTCGAAGAGCATTTAAAAGGTGCATTAATCATCATCGCTATATAGTGAAATGTCTTAATAAAATGGAGGATTTCTATAGTCCCATATGGTTTTTTAAAACGGGAGAAGTCATTTTCCTTATGTGTCTTGTGGCCTTTGTATCGGTCAAGGTAAAATATTTTTATACTCACTCATAGTCAGACTTATTTCTATATTCCTTAACTTTTTTGCATTTTCTTTGTTGAAATTTTTTTTTTTTTTTGTTTTTCAGTCAACCACTGCTAATTCATCGTTTATGAAAGTTTTATCCCTAGGCCAATATTTGGTTTTGGTCGCCTGGGAATTATTGATTATTTGTTATTTCAGTGAAATAATTTATATTAATAGCCAACGTTGCGGAGAGGCTATTTTAAGAAGTCCTTGGTACCTTCATATGCGTGAAATAAAAAATGATTTCCTATTGTTTCTGCTCAATTCGCAAAGGCCATTTAAGTTGACAGCTGGAAAAATTTATACATTAAACGTTGAACGTTTCAAAGGTGTAAGTACAAGAGAAGCCAAAGCGAATGAATGAACACAGAATTCCAAAAAAAAATGAAATTTTACTTTACAGGTAATAACAACAGCCTTCTCATTTTTGACACTCCTGCAGAAAATGGATGAACGACAAACTTAAAATAATGCAAAGAAATTTTCAAACTTAAATTATTAAAAAAAAATCCACAAAAGCATACGCGTACATTATTCATTTTATTTATTTTTAACTTTGTATTGAAATAATTTGCAGTTTTTTTTCCACGATCATTCTTTTTTTCTTTTTTTGTTATTTTATTGTTTCATTTTTATTTTGATTGACACGTAAGTGCTTTACACACTTTCAAATACACTCAATATGTAGTACATATTCCATATACGCGAAGATGAGTAGGAGCAAAGAATATGAATATAAAGAATGCACATTATGGACAAGTAAAATTCCTTATGGCGGGATTGTAACATTACGGCCCACTCTCACAAAAATCTTTTTAGCATTACGACCGAATAATTAACGACATTATTGCGACAATTGTGCAGAGTGAGCGGTGAGTTCTCACCAGTGTTGAAAAATTCCGTACTTTTTTCAGTACTTATCAGTTTCAAAAATACCGCAATAAGCCCGCGGTACTTTTAATACTTTTTTATTATTACATATTTTATGTTTTGTGCTTTTTAATCAAACGTCGGCACCAATGTCCTTAGGGGAAGATTTTCTTCGGCTTTATACGGTCATAAGTTCTCTTTTTGCCGACGACTGTTTTTAACTATTAATTAAGTCTTTTTCACGGAAATTGTTATACAGGAAGGCAAGATGGTGTTGATTTATATGAAAGTCTTGTGATCCGATTGGGCCGAATTTCGTACGAACATACCTTCAATATCTGTCATCGTCACTGAATGCTAAGAATCTTCTTAATTCCTGATGAACTGACCAAGACCGGTACAGAGTTCATAACCTGCAACGTTTTACACAGATTGTATCAGTTAAACTGGGTATTTTATAGTTTTTGTACAGTGAGGCTTACGTTTGTTGTCATATTATTTTTTCAAGTCTTCACCGCAATTCGTATTAAACACAATTTTGCTTTTGCAAAGACAAGACAAGCAAAAGACATTTGTTATTTTAATTGTTTTAGCAAAAAAAAAGTTGTGTTTGCAAAAGCAAAATTATCTTTGGAAAAGCAAAATTGTCTTTGCAAAGGCAAAATTACGTTTGCAAAAGCATAATTGGGTTTGCAAGAGTAAAATTACGTTTGCAAAAGCAAAATTGCGTTTGCAAAAGCAAAATTGTCTTTTTAAAAGCAAAATTGCTTTTGTCTGCATTTTTTGAATCTATTGAATATAAACAAAAAAAAATCAATTTTATTCGTTGAAGTAGTTCCACAAAACATACTTACGTATGGGTCTGAATGATAGCATCAAATTCTCTTAATTTTCCTTCAGAGTCGACAAGGAAAAATTCCCTAAGATTTGAAAGCAATTCCATTTTGTTTAACAATTGTGTCCAATATACCAATTTGTTATCTTCTCGCGCAAACTATATTTTGGAAAATCTATTTGAGACGATACAGAATATTCAGGCTCCACAAAATCTTCACACTTGGACTTATAATTGTCTCATTTTCAATACCTCTATTTTCATATAAGATTGATTGTCTGTTTTATTAAACGTATATAATTTCTAAACAATTTGACAATTGACAATTGTTTTTTGCTCAAAAAAAGCTAATTAAATAATTGCTGACGATACGATCTCAACGTCACCATAAAGTCACCAATATTGTTGACAAAACTGAGGACTTGGAGACAATTGTCGATATGTTTCCTTCAGGGTTAACATTTATGTTTCTTTCTTGTTGTTGTTTTATAATTAATTAATTCAAACGATTAGTTCTTATCAGATTTGTTGTTATTGACGACATGTACGTACATTAAATAATTAAATTTTATATTGTATTTAAATTATTTGTTTATTTTTTATAGTCAATTTTTTTTTTTTTGAGTCAATTTTTTCATCTCAATTAATATGTAATTTTCATTTTATTTTGATTTTATTTAAATATGGCTGTGTACAATGTTGCGCTATAAAGTATACAATCCTATGTAATCTCAATTCATAAATTGTTTTGTTTTGTTTTGTTTGTTTTTTATTTCATTTCTTGTTCTATTTTCTATTTGATCTCAAGTTAATTTGGTTTTTAGTTAATCGATATTGTTTGCATGTGTTATCTGCTCAATTAAAACTTGATAATGTTGAATTGAATTGAAATTAAAAATGTTATTTTTGTTTGTTATTGTTGTGTTAGATTTTAATTAAATTATTTTAAACTAAACTGAATGCACTTAAAATTAGTTAATATATCGTATTGTATTCTTTTCATTTTTATGCGTATGTATTCCTTTAAAGATTTTCTATTTTAAGTTAAATTTATTAATCTAATTTCTATAAACAGCAAAATTATCTTTAAAATTACAGATAAAGTTAAAAATAATGTTAAAGATAAAGAGAGAAAATTAAATAAAAATATATTTATATGCTGGATATAAAAAAATAATAATAATTTACAAAAGATATTTTTTTCGTTTTTCTTTTTTTATATACATAGTTTTGTTTGCTAACTTAATTTGTTTCGCTGTTCTAATAACTATAAATATTTATAATTTATTTTGTATATTAAAAACAAAAAAAAAAGAGTCGAAAACATTTAAGTTCCAAAAAGAAAAAAGCTAATCAAACAACGTCACTCTTGTAAAATTTCTATAGTTTTTAATTCATTTCACAAAATTTCTTTGTTTCTTTTTTTATTTATTCAATTTTAATAACAAAATGCAACGAAATTTTAAATAATTATAAATAACAACAACAACTATACCATTGATATTATATTTTCATAGAAGAATTGTTACGATTTCGAAAAGTATGCTTGCGAGCAAAGTTATCTGGTAACAATAAATTGTCATCTGTCATCTCCAATTTATTGAGAATGTTGTTAAAAGAAAATCTGGACAGTCATTTGAATTAATAAAACTGCCCTCCCTAATTGTTCTTTAATTTCTTTAAATATAGAAAAAATGTTGAATCATTTAATCAATTTTAAACATTTAGGCCAGGTACACATACATATACACACATGAATACCTTAACTTGTACCAAGTAATTCAAATTAAATTAAAACTTTAATCACAAGAATTAATTGAAAAATTTTGTTTACGCCAAAATGGTTATTTATTTTCAAAATACGTCTATGCATGCATTATTAATAGAAAAAAAGTTTGTTTTGCAAATAAATAAACTACCGGGTCGAAACTAATCAAATTAATATAATTCGGAACCCCACCAAAAATATGCTTCAAAGGTTTGAAAAAAAAACGAAAACAAAGAAACAAAATAAAATAAAAACGCGTAACATTTGTTTTTCGATTTCAGTAGCTCTATAACTAAAGCTCTCGTTTCAGTTCATCAGAATTGGAAATGTATCGGCAAACGCTAATACGTCAAGATCTCTTTGGATTTATACGTTGCATCATGCGTTATGCCATCATGTTTCCATTGAATTTAGAACGTTATTTCCCATCTACTCTAAGATATTTGGCAATAAGTCTGGAAATAATTTGTGAAATTTTTCTTTATTTCGCAACGATTCATATTGCAATTCTATACATGTGCACCATCTATTTGAACTATGACAGAGGAGACTTGGAATTATTGGTCAATTGTTTGATTCAAACCATTATTTATTTATGGACCATCCTTATGAAATTATATTTTCGTCGTATACAACCAAAGCGATTGCAAGACTTAATTGATTTCATAAATTTCAAATATTCAACACGTTCGGCAATTGGTAAGTATGTACTCAGTAGTGTGTGACACAGGCGAATACAGTATTCCCTCGATTTATGTCGTTTCGATTAACGTCATCAAAAACCTTCAACTTCGATTTGCATCATCATTCGATTTACGTCTCCTCTGTTGTTTATAAACAAAATCATGGGAATTCCCTCTTTAAAAAAAAAAAATTCAATACATAGAATAAAAATTTAATTATTTTAGTTTTTCTTTTTTGTAAAATGTACATAAACAAATTCATCTGATAGTATGAATTATTTGATTTAAGTCGTTTCGATTAACGTCGCCTTTTTTCTGGAACATTCTACGACGTAAATCGAGGGAATACTGTATGGAAAAAAATTGTAAATTCCTTTTCTCAATAGTACAGCATGTACATATGTACGTATGTCTGTGCAGTAGCTCATAGCAACTTATTTCATTTGCTCAATTCTCTGCAACAAATTGGGCAATATTTTTTAATCCCCTTTATAATGACAGCGACACACAAAAAAAAACTTAAAATTCACTCGTATTTATCGGAATGAAAATAAGCTGTGAGCCACTGTATGTATGCGGTGTGTTCATATAATAATTTTATCCATTTTGCTTGCATTCCGCTCTACAAGGATTCACGTACGTGACTATGGACGAGTGTTTGGCAATGTCGAATAAGTGGATTAAACTGTACGTTTACTGTTGCTTCCTTGGTTCAATATTCTGGCTTATTTTGCCTATAACCTATGGAGATCACAGTCTACCATTAGACTGTTGGTATCCATTCGATTACGAGGTATGAGCTTAAATTGAAACATTAACAGCATTCAGTACATCATGATGATGTGCATTTAATTGCATTCAAGTTGAGACTTTTAAATTGAATTATCGTCTGTTTCTCTCTCTCTCTCGTTTCGGTTTTTGGCTACGCTAGGAACCTATCATATACGGAGCGATGTACTTTCTTCAATCGGTTGGACAAATACAAGTGGCAGCTGCTTTCTCCGCTTCGAGTGGCTTCCATATGGTTTTGGGCATTCTGATGTCTGGACAATATGATGTTTTATTTTGTAGTTTGAAGAACATTATAGCCACCGCGGCGATAAATAAAAATCTAACAAAACGTGACTTAAGGTGGGTATGTTGGTTATTCTACCTTTTTATTTTATTGTTTTTTTTATTTTTTTGCTGCCAGCAGTGAAGTTATTAAAAAATCTAATTAAGAAAACTTGTTGTAGGTATAGTTCAAATGATAATACGGCATCAATAATCAAATTGTAGTTATCTTTTAATAAGATTTAACGTGTACGTTCCTCACGGATACAAGTTAGATGCTTCATTCGAACTGTCCGAATTTTTTACTACCAATGCTTCAACATTAAAACATAAAAGTAATCCACAGTTCACTATCCTGAATACCAGTTCTGGCAAGGAAGTTGTCACTAAATTGATTGACAGGTTCCGCCGTCTTATTGTCATTAGATTGGAAGAACGAGGAGACCAATGAACGCATTTATTTTCTAATAAATTAGTTGTTGAAATCCCCGTGTGGCAAGTTGTGTCTTCTTGGCCGAACCAAGTGTCGTTGAAGTTTTTCTAATTAAATTAAGAAAATAAAAATTCAGTTAGCATGATTCGATAGCGCTCGTCATTTACTGCAACGATAACTCTTTGCCCACTTTGAAAGAAATAGGGACCGATGTGCCGCCAAAACGGTCAATTTTAAATGAATGTAAAGGTTTGAATGTTATCTGGGAAATTTTTGGATTTCATATGACAACATTAGTCTGGCGCCTTCATAACGGCATATCTTGTTTAAACTACTCTCAGTCAAATTATTTGTCGTGTACACAGTCTGAGGTACGCCGTGGTCTAGTAGGTAGTATGCTGGGTTATTAGACGTAAAGCCAGGATTCGAGTCCAAGGCCAGACATCAAAATAGAATACGAAAAGTATTTTCTCGGCGATTTCTTCTCTTTCTCTTCTTGTTTCGCAAAAATCTGTCGTTCGGAGTCGATTTTAAACTGTAGGTCCCGCCACTTCTGTATAAAATTAACACACACAACATAAGTGGTATGAGAAACTAGGTCAATAATCCAGACTGAAGGATTGTAATGACCAATTATGTATGTAAAGGTTTGAAAATTATCTTCGTTTCATTCCATTCGTTCCGTAACCATTTAAACAGAAATAATCTTCCACACTTAATATAATTTCTTGATAAAAATGCTTAACTGCATCCAGTTGCAAGCACGGCCAATTAGAAAAATCCGACACTAAAAATATTGTGTGCTTTTGCAATTCTGTGCCCTCTCCTTCTATGACTCCAAATTACGTTTCATTCATTCTATCATATTGTTTCCGTATTCTGAGGAGAATTATTCGTAGGTATAAAGCTTTTCTACCAAATGTTAATAAATAGATTTCAGTCAGTCTTGGGTGTATGTGCGGTTAAAAAGTTTCGTAGCAGGTTGCATCCTCCGACGTTAAACTATAGACCCTGCCACTCACACTCACAGATAAAATTAAAGCAAATAATAGAGGCGGTGCGAAAAATCAGTCCACAAGTTCTACTAAAGCCTCATAAGGTCTAATAATGTCTGTGTGAATGTTATAGTTTAGACAGAATTTCATAAGCGTCTGTATCGCAGACTACAACTTCATTTTGGTGATTTGGATTTCTTCCTTCGCTACGGAATTCGTTGTGAGATCCCAATCTTATCGGTAAATATCTGTCTAATCTAGTCAGGCCCTATTTAGTTTGCTCTTGAATATTACAAACGCCTCAAAAAATTCACGAAATTACAATACGATAATAGCTTTAGTTTTGGTTCAACTTTAGTTAGGCCTATATGATAAGAAAAGTTATTTTCATTGAGTAGAAAGTTTCCTTATCATAACCCTTTATATTTAACAGAAAGGTTAACAACTAAATTGTAATACTATTGATGGCAAATATTTTCAAACAATATTCTTGTTGTCTAAATTTTATATGCGATCCGATATAAGCAGACGATGCCATTTTAATTTTCAAAATATTTCCACTGCATTTCTTTCACAGAAAACTTTATCAACTGCAGGAGTTTACAGCACCAGAAATAAACGAGTACTATTGTGCTGAAGAAAAAACGTGTGAAATTGATAAACTGCATAATGAAAATCAAGGCGAAGAACTTCGAGATTTTCGTTATCATTTTCGAAGAGCATTTAAAAGGTGCATTAATCATCATCGCTATATAGTGAAATGTCTTAATAAAATGGAGGATTTCTATAGTCCCATATGGTTTTTTAAAACGGGAGAAGTCATTTTCCTTATGTGCCTTGTGGCCTTTGTATCGGTCAAGGTAAAATATTTTTATACTCACTCATACTTATTCTATAAACTTATTCTATTTCACTAACATTTTTGCATTTTCTTTGTTGAAATTTTTTTTTCAGTCAACCACTGCCAATTCATCGTTTATGAAAGTAGCATCCCTAGGCCAATATTTGGTTTTGGTCGCCTTGGAATTATTGATTATTTGTTATTTCAGTGAAATAATTTATATTAATAGCCAACGTTGCGGGGAGGCTATTTTAAGAAGTCCTTGGTACCTTCATATGCGTGAAATGAAAAATGATATCCCATTGTTTCTGTTCAATTCGCAAAGGCCATTTAAGTTGACAGCTGGAAAAATTTATACATTAAACAGTTGAACTCTTCAAAGGTGTAAGTACAATAGAAGCCAAAGCAAACTACACATGAATGAGCACGGAATTCCAAAAAAAAAAAATAAAATTTTACTTTACAGGTAATGACAACAGCCTTCTCATTTTTGACATTCTTGCAGGAAATGGATGAACGGGAAACTTAAAATAATTCTAAGAAATTCGAAATTTCGTAAATTAAAGAAAACTCAAATCTCGACATTACACTCAAACTTAAATTATTAAATAAATTCACAAAAGCATACGCGTACAATATTCATTTTATTTATTTTTAACACTGTATAGGAAGAATCCATTAAAAAATTTAATTCTGTCTGTCACTTACATATAATATTAGGGTAAGCCTGATATATGTATTTGGAGACTTAATTCACAACTTCGTTTGAAGTTTAACAAATTTTTCCATATGCAACAAATGACCACTTTTCAATTGGTTTTATAACAGCAACCTCAGCTAGAACAACTGCAGAAGCAAGTAACAGCAGTAGTAGACGAAGGTTTTACTAGCCAACACCCACGAGATTCTACTAGAACTAAGAATTCCCGGAGGCTGTTGAATGTTCTCCATTAAAAACTTCCACCCCATTTTAGTAGACGTCCCTTTTAGTTACATGGATCCCGTCACCTATTTATTGTGGAAAACCGGCATACAGGAATGGTAACTGAAATATAAAACAACGGCGATGCTCTCGTTCACATGCAGTCTTATTTGACTGTCATTTGTGATATGTAAACACATTACTCGTTCCCATCATGTAAACATTTGTGTACGTGTGATTTTGTTTCTCTATCTAAAGCATGAATTCTTTCGACTGTAAAACATATAACTCACCTGTTCACTCTACTGCTGTTCTTAAATCACAATTGATGTAAACTTTGCTGAAAGTTAAATAGGAATCCTGTCACGTTTGACATGTATTTGGGTCACAGTTGACTACAAAAATGATTCATAGTTTTTACCTAAAAACTTAATTCTTTTTATAAGCAATTTATTTTCATTTTATTAATTATTATAATTAATTATTATAATTACAGTTCTTTCTTTAGTCTTTTGTTTTTGTCATTATTTGTTGTATTCATAGCAGTGCATACTGTGACCATAGTGGTACAAATGGCGACGTGAATTGAACTCAATTGTTTTAACACGCACTATCCAAATAGGATTTAGGGTCTCCAATCGCTCCTTTAAAGAGTCACAAAAAATTTCTCGATATTTCCTTACATTGTATATATTTGCATGAGGTTTTTTCAGTTTTGATTGCAAGTTTATAATATTCCTTAGTCTAAAGACAAGGTTTTCCCGAAAGTATATTTGATGTGCCATAAAGAACTTATCTGATTGAGTTCTAGCAGTACCACTATATCGTAACTGAAAACCGTAAAGAACCTTTATAGTCTTCTACGGGGTTTGAGTCCGGATTGTTTGGGCTTATTGTCCGAGCACTTTTTAACATCAAACCACATCATCTCTAATTCACATTACTGCCTCTATATGTGGATGGATCCCATTATATGTGGAATATTACATCAGTTAGATATCCGCCACAGCTTCTATGAGTGCAATGCATTTAATGTTTAATTTTCCATGACTATGACGAGCAAATCAGGCTGAATTTGCCTGATATCATGGGTTATGTTGACTTTAAAAACCTCTGTGGTTTGTGGCTGATTCCCATACACCTGCAACTCATACAAACGCCTTAAAAAATCACTTCGACGAGAGATTTTCGTACCCTTAAATCGCTCGTATAGAATATTTAATGTGGCACAACAACATAGTTTGAACCAATTCCGTCAGTTAATATGTTTTGAGGAACATATCTATCGCATAAAAATGGAATTAGGTGCATTCATCGTTGATATTGTAACTGGTTTACGACGAAGTTGTTCATCAAACATAATGGATTATTTATTTCTTGGTTTCAAAAGTAAACGTAAATATTATTTTGTATTGTAAAGTTTGAACTTTAACACTATATCATTTAAATGACCTCTACGCGAAGTACTGCAAGCATTGATTCTTTTGAGGTAATTTTTTACCACTTTCTGACACATATTGGACGGTATCTCAGCCATTACTTGACGCAAGTTGGTTTTTAAGTGCTCAAGAGTTGAAGATTTATCTACAAAAAGTCTAATGATGTCAAATCGCATGATCTTGGTGGACAGTTGATATCGCCACGACTAGAAATTACGCGGCCAGAAAATGTCTCGTGCAATAAAGCCATATGGTTATGTGGCATATGACACCGTCTTGTTGAAACCACATATTCTCCAAGTCGTATTATTCAATAGTAGGCAAAAAAAAGTTGTCTATCATATGACCATAATGCTCCGAATTAACGGTGACAGTCCTTCCATTGTCATTTTCCACTCACACCTTCGGACCAAAGAGCACACCAAGCAGTGACTTTTTCTGCATATAATGGCCTCTCTTCAATTACTTGAGGATTCTCAGAACCCCAAATTCGACAAATTTTGTTTATTAACATACCCAACGAAATGAAATATGCTTCATCGCTGAAGAAAATTTTGTTCGAAAAATTGCCGATACGTGGCTATGACAGAACCACTACTTTTGTAGTAGGTTTTGATCATTTTCATGCGTTGTGTGATAGTTTAGTGATCCATTTTCGCCAATGTCAGCCTTTCAACTGAAAAAATTGATTTGACAACTTAGTTTGGCAGATGTTGAATTCCAGTCCCATACTTTTGAAACCACGAAATGGATTGCCCTTTACATATATCATTATATTTTGGTGGTAATGACTGAGTAGCAAATTAATTTGAAGCCCTTGAATTATTTAACATTATACTGATCTCCAGCAAACAGAGCCATATACAAACAACAATTAAAAACCTTAACGAAATAAATTATGTATGCAGTTCTACTAAACTTTTCTACAATATCTTTTTATTCAAAATTTTAAAACCAATCCGTCTCTTGCAGCCAAAATAAATTTAGCATAGGGAGGGATGGGATGCATGCAAACAAGGTAAAGTTTCTGACTGTGGCCAACATGGCGACCACCAGGACGATCCTTGTCTTGCTGTATTCAAGTTGACACGCAGCCTCCTCGCGGCCCCTCCCGGATGGCATTCTAGCACCCGCTAGATGTTAACTAATGCGTGCAGCGAAGTCCAATCCCCTGGACGTTAATTTGGGTTGTGCGTAGGGCTTGGAACCCACCACGTAAAAACTTTACTCCAATGGAAACCAACATACTGAATTTCAAAAAGATCCCCTTTAAAGTTGACGACCACGGCAAACGTTCAAAGGACAACGATTTAAGAATAGCCACTTGGAACGTCCGCACCCTTCACAGGGTGGGCGCTTCCGCCCAGCTGGCGGATGCCCTCAAGAAATGTAGGACTGACATCACTGCCATACAGGAAATGCGATGGATAGGGCAAGGATGCAAAAGGCTAGCATCTTGCGATGTGTATTACAGCTGCCATGTTGATAAGCACGAATTTGGATGCGGTTTTGTGGTTAATAAGAGACTCCGCCACCTTGTCTCTGGGTTCACACCTGTGAACGAAAGAATAGCCACAATCCGCATCAGGGCAAAATTCTACAACATCAGCCTGATTTGTGCTCACGCCCCGACGGAAGATAAGGACGATGTGGTTAAAGTTGCCTTCTACGCTAAACTCGAGGACGTATATGATAAGTGCCCGGCCCATGACGCAAAAATTGTCCTCGGGGATTTTAATGCAAAGGTCGAGCGGGAAGGTATCTTTGGCCCCACTGTCGGACAGTTCAGCCTCCACGCGAACACTACCTCCAATGGTATGAGGCTGATCGATTTCGCCGCGGCGCGTAACATGGTAGTATGTAGCACCAGGTTTCAACATCTCGACATCCACAAGGCCACTTGGATGTCCCCCGATCGATCAACTTCCAACCAGATCGATCATATTGTGATTGACGGAAGGCATGTATCCAGTGTACTAGATGTGCGCACATTTAGAGGTCCGAACATTGACTCGGACCACTACCTTGTCGCAGCCAAGTTTCGATTGCGCATTAGCGCCTCGAGGATGGCGCGATCTAGTACACTGCGGAAGCTGGATGTCAGGAAGCTGCGATCACAAGGGACAGTTGAGGCGTTCTCCGCTCAACTCTCGGATAAGCTCCGTCGATCCCCATCTAATCTCAACGACATTGGAGGACTGTGGGCCAACATCTCCCACTCCTTGCGCACTACTGCGGAGACAGTCCTTGGTTTCGAGCGCCCACCCCAACGAAATCAATGGTACGATGAGGAGTGTCGCGAGGCAGCTGCAGCGAAAAACGCCGCATACAAGAAGACGTTGCAGTCTGCTGCTACGCGAGCCATTGTCGAGAATTACAGAGAGAAGAGAAGGGAAGAGAGACGCCTTTTCAGACGCAAGAAAAGGGAGCAGGAAAGGCGTGAGCGTGAGGAAGTCGAGATGCATAGACGTAGGAATGACGCTAGAAAATTTTATCAGAAGGTTAAGCGTCTAACCGAGGGTTATAGACCCGGAGCGTCTTCTTGCAAGGACGAAAACGGAAATCTGGTTACAGATCCGCAGGGGGTGCTGAGGTTGTGGAGGAAACACTTCTCTACTCTGCTACAAGGCGATGACGACACCAATACCGCCTCTAGAGATGATGTTCCGAACCCGATCAATGATGACGGCGTGGAGATTCCGCCGCCTAGCTATGAAGAGGTCAAAGTCGCGATTACGCGTCTTAAAAACAATAAAGCGGCAGGTCCTGATGGCCTCCCCGCTGAATTGTTTAGGACCGGATGTAATGAGTTGGTAGGGCGCATGCACCAGCTCATCTACAAAATATGGCTAGAAGAAAGTATGCCCAACGATTGGAACCTCAGTGTCCTCTGTCCTGTCCTGAAAAAGGGAGACCCCACAATATGCGCCAACTACAGGGGTATTAGCCTTCTCCCTATCGCATATAAGGTTCTTACAGGCGTATTGTGTGAACGACTGAAGCCACTCGTCAAAACACTGATTGGACCTTATCAGTGTGGCTTCAGACCTGGCAAATCCACCATAGACCAGATCTTCACACTGCGCCAAATCCTGGAAAAGGCCCACGAAAAACAAGTCGACACACACCATCTTTTTGTCGACTATAAGGCAGCCTTCGATAGCCCCATAAGGGATCGTGTTTATGCCGCAATGTCTGAGCTCGGTATACCTGCGAAGCTGATAAGGCTATGCAGAATGACGTTGAGCAATTCCTGCAGCTCCGTCAAGGTAGGAATGGACCTCTCCGAACCTTTTGATACCGTGCGAGGTTTCAGACAAGGCGACCCCTTATCATGCGACCTCTTCAACTTCGTCATGGAGAGTGTTCTGCGAAAGGCAGGAGTGCATCGCAATGGCACTATCTTTCAAAAAAGTGTCCAATTGCTTGCGTACGCTGACGACATCGACATCATAGGGCGTACCAAACGAGATGTTACTGCTGCCTTTAGTGCTATTGAACGAGAGTCTAAGAAGATGGGTCTGGCAGTAAATGAGGGCAAAACAAGGTATATGTTGTCGACAAGTAGAGACGTGCGGCGTATTGATTCTCAGATTACGGCCGATAACTATACTTTTGATACAGTCAAGGAATTTATTTATCTTGGCTCCGCCGTTACCACCAAAAATGATGTCAGCCTGGAGATCAAACGCAGGATTACTCTTGCCAACAGGTGCTACTATGGTCTCAATAGGCAATTGAGCAGCAGAGACCTCTCTCGTGCGACAAAATTAATACTCTACAAGACGCTCATCTTACCCGTGCTTCTTTATGGCGCAGAGGCATGGACCCTGTTAAGAACTGATGCAGCAGCCTTGAGGGTAAAGTCCTACGTAAGATCTTCGGTCCTGTGCGAGTTGGCGATGATTTCCGCATCCGATCTAACAGTGAGCTGTATGAGCTCCTCAACGACATAGATGTTGTGCAGCGTATTAATATCCAGCGGCTGCGCTGGCTCGGCCATGTCGTTCGAATGGAGGAGGATGCTCCGGCGAAACGGGTATTTGATGCGGGGATCTGCGGAAGTCGGCGAAGAGGACGACCTTGTATCCGTTGGAAGGACCAAGTCGAGGAAGCCCTGTCATCGATTGGTGTGACCAACTGGCGTAGGCGCGCAAGAAGCAGAGGCGCCTGGAAGGATGTATTGCGGCAGGCCGAAATCCGTTAATCGGGTTGTAATGGCCAATTAAGTAAGTAAGTAAGTATAATTGGCTTGCTTTGTAAAAATTAAATTTATAGATAATTGGAATGTCCAAGAAAGGTTATATATAATACAGACATCAATTAAAAGGTTTGGTACTTGGCGATCTCTAGAGAGAGCAAATTCATCATTACGTATTATTTCTTGTAAGTGGTTAATCGTCCATGTTCAATCCAAGAACAATTTATCAGCCATGTTACAGATAGGAATATTTTTGATTCCGATCGATTTTAAGGTTCTTCAAATTTCGAACGATTTTATTCATTATTTTCAAATAAAATATGGCAATGTAGTGCATGACAAAAGAAAAGAAAACATAATTAGTTTAATTTAATTCAAATCAAGAATAATTAAAAATTACATATGACAAATGCAAACTCGTTTGAAATCTGAAGAATCAATAACAAAATCGATCGGAATTGCATATTTGCGGAATCAAAAGCATTCCGATCAGAATCTTTGACATGCCTGATAATAAATTTATAACTATAACTAACTCAAGGACGTAAAATAATTTATCCATAAAAACTCCAAATGAAAACGATGCCATCTATTGGTATTTATTCAAGTTAAATGTCGTGAAGACGACAACTAAAGTACTACTACTGGCCACAAGCTATTAATTAGTAAATTATAAAACTATACATAAAGTGCACATACATACATATGTACAGTTGTGTTCAAAATAATAGGAGTGCGTTTCATTTCATTTTTATTTTTTTTTTTTTGTCAGCAATTCCACCTTTTGTAGACTTTTTGTGAATAAATTGTTGTCCATCAGACGTTTAGGAACAGTAGAGCCACTTACGGCAAGATTCAGATCCTTTTGAATTTTTTTGAAGACGCTGAAGGATTTATTTTGCTGTATCGCATAATTCGGCGGTTATTGACAGTTGATGTTTTGCCCTTGCGCCCACACGTTTCGGGTTTTTTTATCTCTTAAAGCATTTGTAATCATTTGATCGGAAAATCTTAAGATTTCTTTAATTTCTTTGTAAGTTTTGCTGTTGAGCTCACTTTTTTATTAAATTATATGCTGCTGTATTTTTATTTTTAAAAGAACACTCATACTCCTATTTTTTTAATCAATGAAAGGCAAGGGCAAACACAGAAATGAATTAATTTCATCACAAATATTAAAGATATTACGAGATTCTTTTTTGTATTATATTTCTTACAAAACGATGGAACTACCATTAGAATATATCATAACTTTTAACTTTGTAAATATTACATGCTAGCGATACTATTATTTTGAACACAGCTGCATGTATAACAATTGCCTCAAAAAGGCTAAACAAATGCATTTAAATTAAAATAAACAATTAAAATAAACACACAGGCGTACTTATGTGGCACATTAAAAGTTAACTGCTATTACAAACCAAACCAGACAATTTAATTAACATAAGCAAATTTTAGTTTTTATTGTTTTATAATATATATATGTACATATATATATACTTATATATACATATATACTTCATTTTTATTTTAATTTATTTTTTTTTTTTTGTTGTTTTTTTTTTTTGTATTATTATTTTATTGTTTTATTTTTATTTTGATTTACACAAAAGTTCTTTACACACTTTCAAATGCACTCAATGTGTAGTACATAGTCCATATACGCGATGATGAGTAGAAGTTAATGCAAAATTGAACGAATAAAACGTGAATGCTTTTGAAAAAGTGTGTATGGAGCGCACTTGTTTACAAACTAAATACATATGTATGTATGTATGTATGTATATAAATTAAATATTTATGTTTCTTTCTTGTTGTTAGTAATCATATTGTTTTATAATTTATTAATTCAAACGATTAGTTCTTATCAGATTTGTTGTTATTGACGACATGTACGTACATTAAATAATTAAATTTTATATTGTATTTAAATTATTTGTTTATTTTTTATAGTAAATTTTTTTTTTGAGTCAATTTTTTCATCTCAATTAATATGTAATTTTCATTTTATTTTGATTTTATTTAAATATGGCTGTGTACAATGTTGCGCTATAAAGTATACAATCCTATGTAACTCAATTCATAAATTGTTTTGTTTTGTTTGTTTTTATTTTATTTTCCTTTCTTGTTCTATTTTCTATTTGATCTCAAGTTAATTTGGTTTTTAGTTAATCGATATTGTTTGCATGTGTTATCTGCTCAATTAAAACTTGATAATGTTGAATTGAATTGAAATTAAAAATGTTATTTTTGTTTGTTATTGTTGTGTTAGATTTTAATTAAATTATTTTAAACTAAACTGAATGCACTTAAAATTAGTTAATATATCGTATTGTATTCTTTTCATTTTTATGCGTATGTATTCCTTTAAAGATTTTCTATTTTAAGTTAAATTTATTAATCTAATTTCTATAAACAGCAAAATTATCTTTAAAATTACAGATAAAGTTAAAAATAATGTTAAAGATAAAGAGAGAAAATTAAATAAAAAATATATTTATATTATGCTGGATATAAAAAAATAATAATAATTTACAAAAGATATTTTTTCGTTTTTCTTTTTTTTATATAGTTTTTCTTTGCTAACTTAATTTGTTTCGCTGTTCTAATAACTATAAATATTTATAATATTTTTGTATATTAAAAACAAAAAAAAAGAGTCGAAAACATTTAAGTTCCAAAAAGAAAAAAGCTAATTAAACAACGTCACTCTTGTAAAATTTCTATAGTTTTTAATTCATTTCACAAAATTTCTTTGTTTTTTTTTTTATTCAATTTTAATAACAAAATGCAACGAAATTTTAAATAATTATAAATAACAACAACAACTATACCATTGATATTATATTTTCATAGAAGAATTGTTACGATTTCGAAAAGTATGCTTGCCAACAAAGTTATCTGGTAACAATAAATTGTCATCTGTCATCGCCAATTTCCAATTAAATTTGTTTTGTAGTTAATTTCATTTCGTATCGTATATACTTATCGTACCCACTTTTAAATATATTGCACATGTTTAAAATTTCATAAGAGCCAATCATAGAATGCTAACGTATATTAGGAGCATAGTTGGTATTCAATGTCTAAAATTCAGCATATAAACTAATTTTAAATCTGCCAAAAGTGAAAAATATTCAAATATATACTTGGAAATCTGTCAGTTTTAAGAAAACCCAGCCGGTTAACACCTTTATCTTGCGCTATATAAAAGATATTTGTTTTTTTTTTATTTCCATAACATGAAAAGGATGGCTAATAATGTTTATATGATGACGAACGTCTTAAAAACGATTCAGATTAAGATACAAGATGAAAACCAGCAAAACTACAAACTAAACGTAAAACCGCCAAGCTGTTAAGATCTTGTATCGATTTAAAACGTCTATGTCTTATACAACCTATCCAAACATGTTTCAGCAAAATACAAGAAAATTTCAGTGAAATTTTTAATTCAAAAATGTGTTTTTGCATTTTTTTTGTTTTGTTTTAATTGTAAAAAGTATTCGTTTTGCATAATTTAGGAAAATCAATTAGCATTTCTTCGATACGAAACTTATACAGATGACTAATATGACGGTGGCAATTTAAATGTGAATTAAAATGGTTGTATTTGCTGATTGTAGTCGGTTTACTTGTGCTTTTAAAAATACTGCTTTTGCAGTTTTTGATGTTGACGTTGCTTTCATTGTTGTTGCTATTGTTGCAGTAGTAATTTTGTATAATTTCGTTGCAAGAATAGTAATAGTAGTAGTTGTTGCAATTGGTATTTATGGTTGACATTGGCTAGCTTGCAATGGCAATACTTGTACTATTGTCATGGTTATAATGTTCTGTATTTACAATGACTTGGACAACGTAACCATTTTGTATGTTACAATCCTCAATGGGTACTTTATCACCTAATAGTTTACCGCTATAAAACCAACGCTGACAACATGCATCAACGCCTTCCACAGCCTAAAACATGAAATAAGAATTATGTTGTTAAAAGGCTAAACCTTGATCACATTTAAAACAAAAAAAAATTATCTACATTACCTGTAATTTCTTTTTACATTGACCCACTGTATCTTTGGAATATACAGGTAATTTTACATCTGACATTATGGAGGATATTCTTAACTTTAAGGAAACTTCTGTGCCTCCATCGACGGGTTCTGAAAATTCGGCAGGTGAATCACGACCATTTTCTTCTTTCACAATATTTATGGGATATGATAGACAATAAATGGGTACTTTATATTGTGTACCCAATTCATCATAACATTCCGTAAGGTAACTGCAATAAAAAGCGGATAATAAATAAAAACTTGTAATTATTTGAAAATCAGTGATTAAATATATTAAAAAAAAATGTATATTGTCATAGTAAATCCAAAATGCAGACAGTTACAGAAAACTTAAAATCGATATTAAGATTACATATTTGCAACGCACCACTTCATAGTTTATGTTCACGCAAAATTTCACATATTTTTTCGCTTGTATAAGAAAATTTTTTAAATGTTATCTGGGAAATTTTTGGATTTCAGACTAAATTATACACCGTCAAATTAGTTGTCCGTGTACATAGTCAGTGTTGTCAAATCACCATGGACAACCATAGACAACGAAGGGTATTCGCTGAAGGTGCTCTGGAACAGTTGGCAACTGATTATAATTCGAATATGTTCGATAACAACCAACATGGACAAATTTGGGACAATACTGATACACATAAGGTTCAATAGCGTCCAATGCATATCGAAAAAGCTTCAGTTTGGTATGAATTTTAAACTGGCAGCAACATTGGTTCATATTTCTTTGGAAACGACGATGGCCTGGCTCCATCACCATAGGTGAACACTAAAGTTCAATAATCACTAACTTCTTTATGCCTAAACTCTCTGATGACGTTGCTACGGCAATTGGATCTACGTTCCGGATCGACTTGAATACAATTCGATTAACGGATTGCCAATACAGTGAAAGGATGCATCAAAAACAGGAGAGGTATTACAACTACAACGTGTCAAACAGATTATGTCACATTGGATATTCTGCACCAGCGATTTAATCGCATTGTTATCTCACGAGTAATAAGTCATCGTAGTCTAGTAGGAAATGTATCAAAACGAAAATCTGAAAAAATATTTCTTCGTCGACTTCTTCATAGCAGATTTCCGTCAGTGTTTTCTTTTAATAGTAAAAATCGAAATACTAGAAATATTATTATATTCATAAACCTAGATGTTCAATGTTTGTATTACCATTGGAATCCAAAGTCTAAACTGTATGAAATTATATAATAAAATTGATTTAATTATAGAAAAAAATCATTTGAATATGAAATAATTAGTCAAAAGTGTTGATTCATCAACATTAACTTTCAAAAGAATAGCAAGGATATTTAGAGAGAATTATTATTTTACAACAATAACTTTTTATTTTGCATTACGTTTAATTAAAATTGTTGCCAACAGCTTGTACTTAGCTCAATAAATAAATTTAATTTTATTTTCATTTCATTTTTTAATGCAAAAAAGAATTACTAAACCAATTCTGTTATCAGAAATTACGTCTCACATTAAAGTGATTAAGTGCTTAAATAATTAAAAAATCATTGCGATGTAGTGGGCAGTTTTCTACGTCATTACATTACATTTATTTTGGGAGAATGACGTCATAACGTAAATGTCAACAGTATTTTTAATAAATACACAGATTGTAGACGACAAAGCAACACGGACGGATACTGTTTTTGCTGTTAATTACATTAATTTTTTTTTATCAAATAAAAATGGTCTGAGCTTATGTTTTTTTTTAATTTAAATAAACATTTTGTTTTTAATCATAATACAGTAGGACCTTAATTATCCGTGATTCGATTATAATGCAAGATCTATTATTCGGGTTGGAAAAAGAAAATTTTTTACATCGACTTAAATTTTTCTGCATCGTTTAACCGTGATTACCTCTATTATCCGTGATTATATGCAAAAATTGTTTTCCATTATTTTGGACTGTTTACTGTTTTCTGTTAAAATTATTTACTTTTTTTTTATATTTTTGAACCAAGTACATGTTTTATGTATAAAATCCTTGAATTATTTAATTTTTATATAAATATGTACACATTCATTTATTAACTAATAAAAATATCTATTAAAAAATAGCCAAAATAAGGTACTCAATTAATCGGGAAAATCGATTCTCCGGTATGCTTCCGGTCTCGACCATCTCGGATAATTAAGGTCCTACCTCGCTAATGAACTACACTTATTTTAATATCGGTAATGCAAGGACAGATACTTTAACGTTCTCAATTTCCTATAGACATACATACACTACAGTAGAGGACAAAATTAAAGCATGAAATGCTTATAAATATAACTTTGCTTAAGTACATAGTTTTAAAAGAATTAGAATTACAATATTCATAAGAAACTTTCAACTTAAATAAATAATAAATAAAAATAAATGCTTGAAATAACCTTAAAATCTTTGTACCCCAACGTGGGCACTTCAGGCATTTTCCACTTGCTAGATTTTTTATAGTTTTTCGAACTTTGTGGACTTTCATTTACAATAAACTACTTATTCACACAATATGGGTCTGACACCGTGTTGCCTTCCTTTTTCTGCATATTGAAGCATGATGCTAATATCAAATACATACTGAAATATGTTCATATATCATTACTTCACAATTTCCATATTATGTTTTAGCTCTGAGGTATCTTTTTTTTCTCGTATTCCCTTATTCCATCGGAATTTTTCAGATTAAATTTGAAAGCAAAGTGTCCTTTTGTAAATTAAATCCAGGTTAATTAAATTTTTCGGAATTATATTTTTTTCGGTACTTCTTTTCGGGTTGTAATATTTAAAATCTATTAAAGACTATATGCCTTACGCACACAAAAAGAAAGACCAAATATTTTTCGTATTATGATATATTCTGTTAGCATAATAGAGTCCGTGCTTTAGTTTTGTTTGATACTGCTGACATGTGATATTTAAAAAAAAAAATGTTTAAGAGGAGCCCCATTAGATTTTTTTTATTTCTTTTAATAATTTCAATATTCATGTACGTACATACAATAAATATATTTTATTACATAATAATTGGAGCTGTTAAATTTTAAATAGATCGAAACATTAGTAAATGTTTAAAAAGTTTCGTTGAAAGTTTATTATTGATTCAGTAATTTGGTTCATAAGAGTATCCTGAATCATTTATCCCTAAACAGGAAAGTGTAAGAAAGGTGTGAACGTTTTTTCACGGATCTCAACATAACAAGACTTTTATGTAATTGGTTATATGTATTTGGATTCTAATGATCTAGTATTGCATTATCATTCACATACCGTACAATTCTTCTCTCTTGAAGGCTTGGTCTATTTGTCTTGAATGGGCAGTTCAGGTTTCGTGTGTAAATTTTCAAATTTTTTAATATTTGAATGATTTACTGAATATGGTCTGTCAACAGTTTCAATGGATTTAATAGATTCCGAAAATCTCTTAACAAAATGTTGAGATATGATAATTTAACCCTTACTTGTCTATCTAGTCGCGCGAGTATTCCGAGAAACATAGTTGATAGCTAAGAAAGGATCTATGATTGCCGTGAATATATGTAGATAGATAAATCATAACAGATCTTTTGCTTTAACATTGAGAACACTAGCTCTTCACATACCGACTTTTATAAAAGCTCCAATGACATGAAAGAGATGAATCCTAATATAAAATTCCTGCGTTAATGACCCACTTTCTGTATACGGGAAAAGATTCCTATATTGATACTTTTTAAAGGAACTGTGTTACCAATGAATTTTATGTGAAAAATTAATGCAGCAAATTTTCTCAATTAACTGAATGGAAGCAATGGATATGATGCCTGGTTATACTAAGGTAACAATATTTGATTTGGTTAATGAATTGAAATCCGATTGCCAAACAATACTTTCGAATGTATGAACTAAAGAGCAATCACGGAAATGGTAACAATCCATAATTTAATAAAAATGCTCCTTCAACGAATGCCTCTTAACTAAAGTCAAGTTAAATCCCACAAACCAAAGTTTTGTTTTTATTTAATAACTACAATACATTACCAAATTAATTGTCGCCAGACATTTCCAAGAAATCGAAATATGAAAAAATATTTCTGGTAAAACTAGGTTATAATTCTGACTGAAGGATTGTAATGGCCAATTATGTAGGCATGTAGCAAATTATATCATGTATCATAACCAATGATCCTCATATTAACAAACTAATACTCTACCTATTAGGCATTCTAT
The DNA here is from genome assembly GCA_014635995.1 of Sarcophaga peregrina. Taxonomy (NCBI): domain Eukaryota; kingdom Metazoa; phylum Arthropoda; class Insecta; order Diptera; family Sarcophagidae; genus Sarcophaga; species Sarcophaga peregrina. The sequence goes on from CM025789.1 coordinate 114,318,669, forward strand.
CCTGCTAACCAATGTGTACACGCAGAAAGTATCGCTCTTAATTTAATTCAAAAAGCTTACGCCAAAAACGATATGCCAAGAGTTATCTAAGTCTTCTATTAACAAACGCTTCACATTTAAATTCAGAACAGAATAAATAAGAATTTAAAATTGAAATTAAATCTTTAGAAATAAGAACATTCATGAGTTCTTTCTTAATACATAATGATTTCAATCAATAATTAAATTCAATTAATAATTTAAAGAAAATGAATGACTTTACTTTTGAGTTCATAATCAATTTTGAAAACAAATTATGAAACAATAATTTAGAATTCCTTAATCATTCAACTTTAACTTTCATAGTGTTTAACACACCCACCCACCCTTATGTATGAGAAATTTTTGTTTTGCGAACAAAACGGCAATTATTAAATTATAAAAATATATAAAAAAAAATAAAATAAAATAAATGTATTGGATGGTACAATATTATCATTTGTTAATTTTCTCAGCGCTAATAATGATGTATACACGCATTTATTAATTTTATATGCAAACAGAACAAATTGTATAAGTCCTATGCAAATTAACACAATCGTAAAGAATTCCTACAAGCCATCCACAATACATATGTACATACATATGTATGTAGATAGAATATTTGAAGAAAATGAATTCACACCTGCCTGTTTATAAAAATGTATAAATTTACTAAATAATATAAAAATTTTTTTTATAATATTATACAACAAATGATATTGTATTTTAGTGCATTATTTTAGTTTGTAAGAACTTATAGTACATCTTTGAATTTAATACAATATAATGTAATGTCCATACATATGTATGTCCTTCAATGTAAATATGTAATGATTATGGACAAACAGGTAATGAATGATTCCGATTAGACCACAATATAATAACAACATCAACAAAAAAAAATAAAATAAATATCATACAATATAGTACTGTATAGTATCGTAAACAAGAACAAAAAACAAATATAACCCAGCAATATGTAATGTATGAAATGATTACGAATAAAATGAGGGCCTACTACGTTTAAGAATAAATTTCAAACTAAATGGACAGTCCATTGACAATCTATTGCTAGCGTTTACGAATTGTTTAAATTGATTACGTTTGGTTTTTCAGAATATTGGAATGATGACAATTATTCAATACCAGTTTAGCATACTGCATGCTTACTATTTCATTATTAGGTAAGCTTGATGCCGTTGATTTTTAAATTTCAATCTGAAGTATATTTTCAATATTAACACTTGACATATGGAATAAATTCAGATATATACCGCGGCAGCATCGAATTATAAAGTTAATTAAAATAATATTGCTTTGGAAGGAACAAATTAAAAAATCCTGCCATCAATTGCGCGCAAGAGGCAGAGGCACCTACCTACAAGGATGTTTTAAACCAAGTCGAAATCTGTTAATCGGATTGTTAACGGTCAATTAAGTAAATAAATTAAATAATAAAATTAATTTTCCATTAAATTTTTGCTGGGATATTACAAATTAGTTGTAAGTTGTTGGAGGAGGTGAGTTCATTTCAGGGGTAATAATACCCATGACCAATATTTAATCCATGACTTTTAGTTATTAAAGTACATTTGGGCCAATACATGATAATAATATTGTGTAAAGATTAACAATAAAAAAAAAGAAACAAATACAATTATTAAAGCTAAAAGCATTTATAATGTTGGCTTCAAATTCAGCACATTTTTTTTTAGTATAAATTGGAAATACATATTTATTTTGTACTTTGTAATAGGTATCTGTTTTACCTCAGCTTCCAAAAGTCTGTTATTCAAATAGAAAATTTGATTCTACGAAAATATTTAAATTAAATTACAGCATATGTACGTTTTATGCTGTAAAATGTATCGAAAACGTTAGGGATCTCCCCAATGTATCTTATTCATATTGCGGGATAGGCAAACAATAGTACCACTAACTACTAATATACTCCACTTCCAACGATAAATTTGAACATTACCATTTAAACCTACAAATTATATTTCAAGCACATCCTTTTCGCCCTTTTCTGAAATGATTCAATTTCACATGGAACTTCAAATTTTTACCCTCTTCAAATCAGTTAGATCATCTGGTTGTAATAATAGAAGCTCAGGGATTTCCATCTCCTACGACATAACAGAGTTATCTTCACGTTGTCATCTCTAAATTTTCTACTGAAGTTAGTAGAAATGCGTCCAAGGAAATCCGTCAACTCACTTAAGGAATCAGAATACAATGAATGACAGGAATTACATGGTCAAATTTTATTGCGATATTTTCCACATACATATTCAAAAACGGCAAACCGGCATTACGGAATAGATTTTAAAGATGAAATTACCAGTGTACCTAAAACGGCTAATTAGCTAAGGCAATTAAGAGCAAAGTTTATCAGATCAGAATCTATAGGAAAATCACAATTTTGAAGATGGATTTCATCAAATCTAGTTAAATGAAATTTTAACAAAAACAATTGTAAATAGCTATTTGGGAATTAAGCATTTGATCAAAGCAATTGTAGACCGCCATGTATACATTTTAATTATATTAATGGTTTAAATTTTTGTTTTTTATCCATTTGAGTTTTTATTACCCTTTGGGCCTTTTATTATATCTGTGTTAAGTGCTATTTTGATTATCAATGCTGTTGGTTGTAAATCTTAAATCAAAATGACAATATAATTTAAAACAATATTATTGCATGTTGCAAATAGCAACGTTTGCTGAACACATGCAGGAATATTTGAAATTGTCGTTCTGCTCTAAAGAGACAACAAACAAATCCCCCAGGACATTATTGTCTCAACTAAATAAACAAACAAACGAACGAACAAACCAACAACAGTCAGCCAAAGTAACACTTACAAAAGGACAACACAAATATTCAATTGCAAGCAAGATATATGTATGTATGTATGTAGGCATGTGTCACCATTTAAGTTTGTGTAAAAATAAACTTTACAAGCAATTAGCAACAGTTTTTGTTTTTTTTTGAAGCATTGCTTACATTTAATCGCTTGTAAAACTAAAAATGAAGTAGGAGACAAACATATGTAAATGTTGGTTTGTTTGTTTGTTTGTTTATTGATTTTTAAACAGTCTTTTGACACGGTTTTCAATATCGATGTATTTATTGTCCACATGTAATTATACCCTTAAAGCATTACCCAGAGGCATTAAATTTGTCTGGCGATTAAAATAAATGAAGTAAACGTTTATCAATGGAATCCATCTAAATATCGATTCAATGACTTCATGAACAATGTATGTACTTTAGATACAAACACCAACTGACAATTTGTCGGCGCATGAAATATCTTGAATTGAAAATATAAATAAAAATAAAAAAATCGCTTAGTGGCTTACCCATTCGGCACTGAAATATTTGCCCCATCCAATATCGCTTGGGCCAGCTGAAAATCTAATGCTTCTGCTGCCGTTGTCGCAGCACGAAGTGCATCCCAGATTTCTTTGCGGCCATCAAATGCAGGTGCTGTATCCCAAAACTCATCGCGTTTCGAACGCAATTGACCCTCTGTTAAAGGAACATCTGAACGCCAGCGTATTGTTTCATGGCACAAGGGACGATTTTTGCGTGCTGGTCCCACTTGCGGTCCTTAAAACGCGAAAAAAAAACAAAAAATTTCAGAGAGAACTCCCTGCCGTAGTTGTAGGTTAGCTTAGCAGCTCGGCGTCAAAACTTACCCGCTGTCGGCGGTCTGGATACACTGGCTGATGATACACTTACAGTTTCATTATCACCACTATAACGTCCCATACAGCCACCCATTTCACCAGCCCAAGGAAATTATATCGAAAGAAAATTATTTCAAATTACCCAACGGTGAATTTATTTTGCAATTAGAATTTCGTTTTATATTTTGTGCGTTAAATTTTTTCATAAAAAAAAAAAAAAATTCTAATAATTTCACTCCTCCGCCGTGTTTTCTTTTTTGGGACTTTTTGCAATGGAAACAACACAAATTCTAATTTCAATTTCAATTTTTATTTTTCTTTTTTTATTCTTCACACTTCTTCTAACTTAAGGTCACTTGCTGTTGTTGTCACCTTTTCTTATTATTTCGTTCATATTTTTTCTTCTCTTTTTTTTATTTCTATTAGAATTTGTGCTCCTCCTTATCGTTATCGGGATTTGATATGTTTTATTCAAAGATTTTGTGCACTTTTTATTTTTTCATAACGTTTTTTTTTTATGAAAAAATTTACTAAAAATTTAATTAAAAAAAATTTAAGAAATTTTTCTACTTCCGCACATATTGACTGTTCTCTTCTTTCGACATTTTTTCTACATTCATTCGTTTATAGAGTTGAATTTTAATAAGTTGCCAGAGTTCATTTTAAGATTTGATGATAATGAATTGTAATGCCACATTCAAGTTTGTTCATAAGCCTATTGCAAAAAAAAACTAATTTAATGTTCTAAACTGAAAGTATAAGAAACCGTTTTAATATGCACGTATACATACACATACATATTGGCAACTAAAAAAAATTTATTTTTCTACTTAATTTATCTTAAAAATTATAAAGTTTTACAAAACTCATTTGTTTTGCCACAGACTTTCCTCTTTTAAATATAAAATCAGTCTGGCAACTACATCATTAATTCAGTTCATTCGTTCTAAATAACAGGGTGCATATGAAAAAATATAAATCGAACAGTTAGATTTGAATCATAATTTAATTGTAATTTAAAACGATTTAAAGTAAAATGATAGCATTAGGGTTCTGTTTCTGTAAGACAAGTGGTTCAGACGAAAGACAAACAAAATTGAGTGGCACATAAAGCAGTATTCCAGCTCTTCAATTTCATATTCTTTTCCGATGAGTATACAGTAAGACGCCGCTTAACGCTACTCCACTTAACGCTGTTTCAATATTACACGGTAGTATTGAGATTCCATGAATCGGTAATCCGCTATCCAAAAGCGGTGCACTATTTAGCGACCGTAGATATTATGGATCTTTTTCAACGCCCTATTTTTAGACTGTCCAGAAAAAAGATTGCAACTGTATTTTACGAAGCCGCAACACATTTTCCTAATTGCCTCGTTTAAAGCTGTTTCGTTTAGCGCTGGAACTTATTGGGACGTAACCAGCACATTAAGCGGGGTATTACTGTACAATAATTGACAATAACGAAGAGAGCAACTCCCGAAAATCCATTAGGGCAGAACACGGTGACTTCAGTTCAGTAATTGGAACAATCTAAGGGCTATAACCCAGTTATATCTGTCAAGAAAATCAAAGTGAAAATTTGAAATTGTTTAGGACTTCAGGATCAGACTTAATGGTGTGTGGAACTCCCACGACACATGTAAGTATTATAAGGAATTATTATAGGTCCAAAAGTCCTTCTTACTGCTAACGACCTAGTGATATTAATTTACTAAAGACGTTGGAGGCTAATCTCCAATTCAAGAAATAGAGTTCAAAGAATAAATAGTAATCTCTGGAGACTATAATTTAGTTGTTTATAGAGAGAGCCTTCAATAATGTCGAACCAGACAACATATCTCAAGCGCTGATAACATTGCGTGTACAGTACACTATGGTGCATTAGATATTAAATCTAATTTATGGAGCAACAATCAACCCCAAGCTAGGAAGCTCTCTATTTGCCAGATGATTAGACAGTGGATACATTCACTCCATCTGGAAAGTTTACTTAAACTCCAGAAAGATGATGGTCAGCGTATTAGTTGGAGTTATCACGTAACATTGCATTATAGATACTCATACCAACAGTGGTATTGTGTTAATTTTTTCTTACCGGAACGTTTATATATAATTATATAGACAGGGCCGATCGTAGGTAGGCGGCCGCTCTGTGCCCCAAATTTAACAACGGGATGATTTTCCATGATAATCCTGCAGCTCTCATGTCCAAAATTTTACAACGGGGGGAGGGAAATTTTCCCCAATTTTAGCCCGTCCCCAGCGTCGGCCCTGTATATAGCAGAAAAAAAATTAATTCAACAAATTCTTATTGCGAGAATTGGCGCTCAATTTGACATGCAATTTTCACATTTTTGTTGAGTAAAAACGTCCTCATTAAAACATATTGCGGGGATTCCCGTCATACGTCCATAAGCAATACATACATACATATATATAAAACTAATTGAACTTCTGAGTGCAAGCCCGTCATCGTGGAAATTCCCGCCATTTGACCCATAGTTAAAAACCATGATTTAACGATGAAAAAGCGGAAATACCCGCTCTATATTTTTTTATGGAAATATAAGTGATTCTCTTGGTAGCAACAGGTAAATTTAAACGCCGCCGAAAGGGTTAAAAATTCGGTTTTAAATACTCAAATTCTTAAGTAGTAATTAGTTCGAGGTCGGGTTCGGTATACGTTCGGAAAATTAAGCCAGTTCGTTCCAGTTTGGGTTCGATTAAAACTCTTATTTATAAAAATACATATAAAAATGCGCCAAAAATTAGAAAAAAAAAATCAGCAATTCTTGTCAATTTATTTTTTTCAAAACGTCAGTCAATTCCCGCTATCAGAAATCATCTTTAGTTCCGGAACCCGTTCCTATACAAAAAGGAAGTACCGGAACTACGTTCCGGAGCATTCTGGCTCGACAACACCTACTGCATACCAAGCATATTCTTCTTTGGCATAGAGAAAAAAGAAGAAATTGTATTTCATCTATTGAGTATATGATAAGTCGGGAATGGATCAATGGCTTTATCAGAAGATCTGGACTTGAAAGAAATGAACGAATGTAATAAAAAACATTACTAAAACATCTTTTTAACCTCAAGTTCTCACTAAAAAACCAAATACCTATTCAACACTTTTTAAAAGCCATCAAACATCACTCTTTATCGGCGCCTGCACTCTATTATTCCAATTTCTTCTTTTACATGTTTGGGATGAGGTATTGAGGCCTGCCGTTGTCAATTACGAGCTTAAATTCTTTAAATCAGAAAAGTTGAATGAACTTTAAGTAAGTTTTCTTAATTTTTTTTTATTAATTATTGCTTAAATATTCAATTAACTTATTAAAATTTGAAATTTTATCGCCGACTATACTGCATGAAATATTATTTCACACTGATTAGCTTCAAAATAAACGTGACACAATAATTTCGCTGATAAGGGCCCTTCAATAAATAAGACTTCAAATGTTTAAGTCTTTTCATGCGAGTAAGTAAGTCATCAATGCAAAATGGATTCGGTTGTTCAAATATTTCTGGTGATATTAAGTTTTTCCAAAATCTCTTCAATCGAAAATGTCGATTATTGTGACAAAAAAATGTGTCCTTATCAAGGAATTCATGTGGCTTGCAATAAAACCAAAGTAAACTAGAAAACAAATTCGAAATTCGTTTAATTACGTGTATTCCAACTTTCTTTTTATATTTTTTTAGACTTTTAGTGAAGATTGTGAGGGTGAAACTAAAATCGAGGATATGAAATCATACGTTGAACTTATTTTGGACGCGCATAATTATTATAGAAATCAAGTGGCCTCGGGTAAGGTTGATCGTTTCCATCCGGCCGTGCGTATGCCTTTACTGGTAAGCTGTTTAGTTAACTTAAATGATTTATAATTCCTGTAAAATCTTTGTTTTTCACCTTACAAGGAGTGGGATTGGAGCTTAGCCGAAACAGCAGAGTATAACGTAAGATCTTGTAAATTTGGACATGATGAATGCCGCAGTACAGAGAAATTTCCCATGGCTGGACAAAATATTTATACGACTAAAACCAGACGCCTCAATTCTACTGTAGACAGTTTCATAATTCAAGCGATATTTTTATGGTTTGAAGAACGACTCTATGCCGACCATGATCTGATAAAATCTTATCATAGAACAGAGTAAACATTGCTTTGCTATTGCCTCTAGTGTACGTTATTTATTCGTTCTTTATTTAAAGTCCTCAAACAGGTCATTTTCTGCTAATGATTGGCGATCGTCAGACTCGAGTAGGTTGTGCTTTTCTCAATAATCTTCTGCCTCCTGCTCAAAAACGTTTCGTTATTTTCACATGCAATTATGCATCGAACAATATACAAGGGATACCAACCTATAAAGCAGGACCAGCTGGATCGGATTGTAAGAAACGCAACAGAAAATTTGAAGCCCTCTGCGAAGACTCAATAGATGCAAACGATTTTTCTTGGTATTTTAAATAAACTTCGAAATTTGTTGAAATAAAAGAGATCTAATAATGAACGATCTTGAAAAATTAAGAGTAAAATAAATTTAATTTAACTCTTTGAGTCCATTTAAGAGTTGAGCTCTGTGCGCTTAAATTTTAAATTATATTTTAACGAGAGTCTTACCAAATGCAGTTCATATTAAATGGTTTCAACTTCTGTCTGATTTTTCTTTCAACAGAGACATTGTTTTTGTATTACTTTAGCAGAAACCGAAACATTTTTGAAAAGGCACAACGTGTAAGAAGAAAAAGAAATAGAAAACTAGACGACCTCGACGTTCAGTTGTAAATAAAAGCTTGTAAGACTAATTTATTGACTAGTGCTGTAGAAGCATGAGCGGATAATCGACCATTTACGACCCGGAATAGAGGGGTGCCCGTGTGTATGTATTTTTAAATGCTTTGTTATGCAGTTCTAAATGACAAGTTTATAACAATGATCAAGCCATACGATATACCAGGCGATATGTACAGTGGACAGCAAAAGTCTCAATACCCTAATATATTTTTACAAAAAAAAGTCCCCATAGGCTTAATGCACAAAGTCCCGATATGACTTGAGGAGAGTATTTGCTCATGGTGCAACCAGAAAACACCAGACAAATCTTGTACATTCAATTCCAAATGGGTTAAATTGAGTGCTTGGCCTTAATCGATATTCTACTAAATACATGCGATAACATTTTCATATGTTAAGCGTTTGAATATTATATTCCCCCAGGGCTTCTCATTAGAGCGTCAGCAATATTAGGTTCCTTGTATTCTTAAGCAAGTCAAAAGAAAAATACTTCACGCCATCTGATCTCATTGTCACCTACGCCAGTTATATCCGGTTGAAAATCATGTGTAACTCTCTGGTATATGCAGGTGTCTCGAGTTCTATTTTGAAGTTTTTCGACCACTTACATGGAAAGCCAAAAATTCTCGTTAGTGACAGTAGGGCATCTAACATGCTGAGTATGGAATACAATTGCTCTTTTGGTCCAGTATTACAGCGTCTATTTTAAGGCTCCCTGATCACGTACAGATAATAGCTAAGCTGCTTATTCTTGAAGGTTGGGGTATCCAACTTTCTTGGTCCATTGGAATATCGACGTAAAGTAAAGTAGTTTGTGTTCAAAATCTATGCTCTATGTTCTAGCGAAATAAACAGATTTAGTCCCGAAATTCACACATTTTTACGTAATATTCGTCTTTTTCATTCAGCACTCCTATCAGTTGTGGATGTCAATGTCTAGAATAATACACAATGCATGACAGACAGTAATTATACTCTACAGCAACAATATCCGCATGTGAAACACTACTCCTACTCCTACTTTTCTCTCTACAAAAATCGGTTTAGTGTATCAACAAAAACTGCACTTATGAATAGGGGCCTTGACCTGACAAAGAAATAGAAAACAATAATGCTACTTACAAGACTGACATGCTTTAAGAATGAGATATATATTGCTTGAACGAGACTGCCAAGAGGTATTAAAATTTATAAAACCAAAAGTTGCAAATGCAACAGTTTCAACAGGGGCCCCATTTATTTTAAGCTCGGCAACATCGTAGATAAAGTTTTATTAAAATTTAATAACAGTGTGTAGGTAGGATTATATAAACTGTTACGTTATCTTTAAAAATAAAAATAAATTTGAAAAAATTGTTCGCAAGATTCTGTATGCCACTGTTCACAATTTGATGTAAACAACAAGAATTACTTTGTTTGTTATTCCCTGTTTACACACTTTCCGTAACGCGTCTTCAGACAAGACTGACTGAACTTTAACTAACTCCCTGGCCTGTTTTGCATTGCCTTTTCTATAGCAACGTAAACAATCTAATGAATGTTCTTGAAGGACGAATGTTCGTGACTTCAACTTATCGAGATCTCTATAAATGTAAACATCGTTGTTTACATTATTGTTGTTGGTGTATTTTGTTTATATTTTTTCTTGTAGTGTTTGTTGGTATATTTTTGTTAACTTGTTTATCATTTCGCAGTGCGAAATATAGTTCATTGTTTTTTGTTTTTGTAGTTTTTTTTCATAATTTTAATGTTAAATGACTTCTGATTTTTCTCTTTATCATTAGCTTCCCTTTTTTAGTGCTTATTCCGCTGTTAAAGTGCTCATACTGTTATTGCAATTATTATTGTAGCCTTTAAGGAAATTCATTAAAAAAGAAGCATATACGCGAATGATTTTTTAATCATATTAGCATTGATAAGTGTCAGTATATACAGTAGCGAGCACAAAAAATGCAACACTGTGCCATATGATCTTTAATAAGATCTGTTTCAAAATAACGGTAACTAATTTATCTATTTTCTTTTGCTGTTAATTCTTTCAAATTTAAGTTTTCAAAGTAACCACAGTTTATTCCAAATTCTGCTTTAAAAAGTTAAATATTTTTGAATTAGTGAAAAAAGTGCAAAGTTTTAGCGACCAAAAAAAATGCAACATAATAAAAAAATAGTTAAAGTAAGATATTTATTTAATTATAATTGAAAATTTCTAAAATAAGTTATACAACATGTGTTTTGTAATAGAAGCAGCTCTCAGCTGACAGCAAAACTGCAATCATTAAAGCCTTAGAAGAAGGAAAATCCATGCGTGAAGTTGGACACCTCTTTGGTGTAAATCAATCAACCGTATGTCGGATTAAATCTCGATTTTCCTTGAGAAATAGTGTGGAAAGGAAACCAGTTAGTGGTAATCCTCGAAAAACTACCTCTCGCCAAGACCGCCAGATGATTGCACTGGTTAAAAAAGATCCACGAAAGACCGCAGTGGACGTTGCTAATTTCGCAAATGAGCAAATGGGAGTCTCTATAGGCGTTCACACTGTTCGCCGTAGGTTGAAAGAGGCTAATTTGCATGCGAGACGACCCGCAAAGAAACCTCTCATCAGTGCAATCAATAAAAAGAAGCGCCTGGAATTTGCAAAACGTTACAAGGATTGGTCAAATGAACAATGGGCTAAAGTCTTGTGGAGCGATGAAAGCAAATTTAATTTGTTTGGCTCCGATGGGATAAATTTTGTTCGAAGACCGCCTGGACAGAGATATTCTCCAAGATATCAACTTCCAACCGTAAAACATGGCGGTGGATCAATAATGGTGTGGGGATAAGGAACGATATGTTTAAAAAAAATTATTGATTTTACGTCACGTATTTACAGGTGCGTTTTCCCGTGATGGGGTAGGTCCCTTAACTCAAATCGAAGGAAAAATGGACGCCAAGAAGTACTGTGAAATCCTTGGAGAACACGTGTTTCCTCATCTGCGGGAAAAAATGCCTCCTGGTAGCAAATTCCAACTGGATAACGATCCAAAGCACTCAAGTTGCTTAGCTCGAAATTTTTTAAGCGACAATGATGTCAATGTTTTGGATTGGCCATCACAGTCTCCCGATCTAAACCCCATAGAAAATCTATGGGAGCTGTTAGATCGGGAAGTTAAGAGGAAACATCCGTCAAATAAGAGGCAATTAGAAGAAATTTTGAAAAGTGAATGGGAGAAAATATCCATTAACACATTAATAGCTTTAGTCGACTCTATGCCTTCTAGGTTGCAATAAGTCATAAAAAATAAGGGCTACGCCACTAAATATTAATTTTAAGATTTTTTTCGTAAGAATTACTATTTAATTTAAATAAACGCATTAAAATTTATGCTGTTGCATTTTTATTGCTCCCATGAAATTCGCACTCATTTTAATAAATGACAAAATAATATATCATTAATTAAAAATATTTACATAATGTTATTGATAATAGGTATCTATAACTGTAGGGATTAATAACCCAAAGAAATATTTTGAACTGGTCACCATTTTTTTAAAATTATCGCACTTAAAGATAATTTTACCCAACGTTGCATTTTTTGTGCTCGCTACTGTATTTCTCACAATATTTTTATACGAATCTTACTAAAGGTCAGACTGAGATTCGACTCTAAATGTTCATCGAATGAATAGGCCTATCTTTTATAGTTTCTATTATTTTTCCCAACAATAACTTTAAATATCCCATGAGATTTAATATTGTACTCTGATTTACATCCGGCATACTGATACAAATACAAATAAAAAATTCACCAGTCATCATTTTTAAGGCTCTACAAATGAAATCTCAACCGCAGAATTTTATGATTAAACCATGTTTGTTTGCAAATACAAGAAAAAAAACAGTCAAAATGAATGACTCAATCCAAGACAAAGTAATCGGTTCTCTAAGAAATGCAACACCAATATGTGGTGTTTCAGCCGTACGTTCGTTCGCTCGTTCAATCACTCACTCACTCACTCAAACACACGCTCAACAGATGGCCAGAAAGACGCCAAAAAACACGTAACCAATGCAAGAAACAACAACAAACATGAGAATAATCATCAAAAGCCAAGAAAAGCCAAACTGAATATTAAAAGCCAGTCTTTATTGCAGAGCTTCGAATAGGAAAAAACGAAAGACTTCAATTCAGTTGGCTGAAGACAACGAACTCGACAAGTCGTCGAAATCGAAAAAGCGCGATACAGAAACGGATATTAAAACGGTGGGTAAAACAATAAAAAAATAAAATAAAGAAGTGAATAAAATAAAGAAAAATTATTTAAAAAAAAAAATACAAAATAAAATGTGAGAGTGTATTCGTAATCAAGTGTTAAGAGTAGATACTCCCTGTACATATGTATGTGTGTGAGCATATTATGGATTATTGCTGGCTGCCTGTTGGCGTTTGGAATAGTGAGAGGAATTTTTAAGTAACCAAACTGATAGCAACAACAACAAAAATAAAATAAAAAAAAAGTATACAATTTCAAAAGAAATAAAAATAATTTCGAAAAAGAAAAAATTGATTAAATTTTTTTTTTTGGTTAAAAGCAATAACGCTGAGCAAACTCAACTTTCGCAAATTTCGAAAACAATTTTTAAGCCACGAAAAGTTTGCTTATAAAATGTGTTAAAAAGAAGTTGTTGTAATCAAACTAAAAACTAAAAATCAAAAGAATTAAAAGAAAACAAAGAATGAAAAATTAATTACAATTTAAAAGCAAAGCAAAGCAAAGAAAAAAAAAGTGAAACTAAAAGTGTAAAATAAAAACTCTTTTCAAAAATCATGTGTTTGTTCTTGTTTCAATTTTTTTTTATTTGTTTTTGGAACATATTATTCCCTGTGTATTGATATTGCTGGTGGTGATATGAATTTTAAACAAAGATGCTGGTATTAAAGAGTTACAAAAGCTAATTGCTACGAAAATTTTCTCTTTCTTTTCTTAACAGCGAGACTTGGTTTTTTTTTGCAATAAAGTTTCGATTATCGTAACACTCGTCTGTTTTCGGTTTCTAAAACCGTTAATTATTCAACCGTATTAAATACAATATATTATTGCAATACATAACAACAACAACATTAAACATTTTTTTAAAATGCTGACCAAAAATAAACAAAAAAATTAGAAAACTTTACGAAACAAAAGAAGAAAAAACAAAAAATTATAAAAGATTTTCAAATTACGTGAAAGTTTTATTTCTTCTTTTCTTTTTTTCTCTCTCTCTCTCTCTCTCTCTTTTGTTATTGTTATTGCTTTGTTTTTTTCATTTTTGTCTATGGAATAAATAAAAATTTCGCTTTTATGATTTTGTTTTTTTTTTATATAAACAAAAAACATTTCTTTCGTTTTGTTAAATTTTTTATCAAATAAATAAATTGTAACAAATTTGTTTTTCTGTATGTGTTTCAAAATCGTATGTTTTTGTTTTCTTTACTTTTTTTTTTGCCAAGTTATTTCAAATTAAACGAGTTAAGGTCTAGAAATTTCCATTCACAAAAGAAATTTGAAAGGTTGTATTCAAAAAGGTTTCAAGACTATTTTAAATAAACTAGAAAACCATGAGATATTGTTTGTAAAATCTCAAAAACCATTTTAGTATTCAAATTATTTTAACGTAACATGTAGCCACATTCAAAAAAAAAATCAGTTTTACTTTCTACGTAGCAATTATGAAAGAAGAAAACAAAATTGTATTTGGAATATTATACATATCTACCAGGCATAGGTATATGAGTACAACTTTATAGTGGCTGTTATAAATTGTATTATGCTCTGTAGGCACAGTTTTTATTTTAGTTCACCTATTAAAGAAGCCAAATGTCTGTACTAAAACAAACTGTTTAGATAAAATAAGCAGTTCAGGTTTCATATATCCATACTATCTGGTAATTTTAATATTGGATATGCTCTACGATCGTAAGGCCTTTAAAAAAATAATCCAATAATTTCAAAGTAAAATAATTTCCATCTGCTAAACATTGCTGTGTAGCCATAAAATCGATCCATTTCCGAAGTGCATCATCATCCAAAATTAGGTTTGATAGTAAGCCAAGGGATTAACAGAACACCTACGCATAGTCTCTTTACTATTTCTGTAATGACACCAACTTTAAAGAAAATTATTTGCCACGTATATAAATACAGGGATTACCAATTCATAGTACAACTCTGCAGAGAGAATTCACACATAGTGCATAGGCTCTTTTATTTAGTCGTCGATCAGACTGCGACGAGCACACATGTTTACACTCAAAAAATATTTTATGTTAAAAAATTCATATTTTTAAATTCTTAAAACACATTTTTATTGTTTTAATAGTCAATTAAATAATTTAGAAGATAGGAGAAGAGAACAACTCTTTTATAGACATAAAGCAATATTTTAGAAAAATTAAAAGGTTAGTAATTAGCTAATTAGCAGGCGAGGAATTTTATGTACCAAAATTAGTATCCGGCAAATATCTAAAGAAAATTACCTAATTAATAAGTCAAAGATGTATAACTTTATACATGTTGATGAAATGAAAATCAAAATAGGGTGTATTACTAACATTTTTCTATGACTGTAAGCTCTCAATTTACTTTCTCTTACTTGCTCACTAATACACAACCAAAAAATTTTTGGTAACCCCTAAATGATTTTTATTGTTAAAAAATTATGATCGATTAATTTTGCAATTCTACAATTTCTACAAGCTAATAGGCCTTTAATAGTATAAAAAAATTATAATTTTTTTTTACTCTTTCCAATATTTTAGTCTATCTGTAGGATCTATATAGAGTATGCTATTACGCACTAGTAAGTGATTTCGATGGCCACACAAGTCGTTCGTACATACATGTCTGGTTTTTGTATGGCCAGGAGTAGATAATATCATGTAATCTCAACATGAAATGAGAGTATATAGCATTGAGAGAAAATTTCTTTTTTGAATTTTTTCAAAAACTATCTCACTGCATTACATCAAGGATGCTTTCATTTATTATACTTTATTTGCGTATTCGTAAAAGAATCTGTCGTAATATTTTTATTCTAACCTGGTAACATTGTGTCTCTCTGAAGTTATTTACATAAATGGATCTTAAGAAAAAACTTTTCGAATTTGTCGTCCGAAGCCGACGTTAAACTGTTGATTGAGTGACTCATGGACTAACTTATAACACACAAAGAGAGTAACATATTGGCCAAAGGACTAAGATTATAAAATCTGATTTAAAATGGGTTGAATCATTAGGTTGAAATATTTATCTTCTAGTTTTAACTGTTTCAAAACAGGAGGACAAAAAATCAATTAGTTTATTCCATTGAACTTTATAGTTTAAGACTAAGATGTTTGATTACAATTTAATAGATCAGAGCGAATTGATTGCCCAAAACCTTTTGGTTTGTAGTCTTCTGATATCACTGGCATACTACTCACATACATAAAAACTTAAAAATGCAATGACAAACGCTAGTAACCATTTAGATGTAGAAATTTATAGCTACGATAAAATGAAGAAAATAAATTAATAATTCTTTTAAATCTAGATTTAATCTTAATTTACTTGGAAAGAAATAATACAATTTGTTTTAAAAGTCAATGGTTCTTCTTTATTTTCAACATTTCGCATTTAATTTTATTATATTTGTTAACGATTTTTTTTGTTTTTTTTTGTGTGTTTTTTGGTAACTAAACCATAGAAATCAAGTTTTTAAAAAATTTTTTTTGCATCATTTTTCTATTTGAATTTAAGCGTGTGTATCATATACATATCTACTATATAATATAACATATAAACTTATATTTCAAGTTTTTGGGTTTGTTTTTTAATATCATTTTAGTATTTAATTTAAACATGAATATTTAAATTAATTAATTTGAAATTTTAAAAAGTTACACCTTAAGCCATATACACGTGTACATACATACATATGCAAACATATAATGACGCAAACAAATGCTTAAGTATTATCTAATATTTTAAAAATTATGGTATCATCAACGTAGGGCATAAATTAAAACTTTATATCATGTTTAATAACATCTAACAAAACTGATAATGAATGAACGATTTCATTAACGTCATAATAGCTATGCTAACTAAATAGTCTTTTATTATGTAAATATTTCATTTGGCGTAAGATATCGTATCCATTTTTTTTCTTCTAATTCAGAAATATGCTGCAAAAGTATTCTAGATTTCAAGTTACAAGACTTTATTGGAATTTTATAAGAAATTTATTAATATAACCAGTTTAAGGAATAGTTAACGTAGTATCGTTATGCTTCTAATTAAAATGTCGTTTTTTATTTTATAATCAGGAACTGTGTTCTTATTTGCATTATTATTTTCTTTTAAAAGAATTTCAATAAATGTTTTGTTTCTTATTATTTTCAATTTTCATGTCAAGTTCTATTTTATTTCGCTTCTTTTTTTTATTTCTTTTGTGTGTAAATATTTATACAACGTATGTGTCTTAAGTCTTTCGTTTATATTGTTGTTATTCTGCCTCTTTAACCAAATAAGGCATTTGTTGTGTTTACACTAGTACACACAATCTCTCTCCCTTCCATTTATTCGTTCTCTCTCACTGTCTCAGCAAGCCACTTATGTATGTATTCACTTATTACTGAAAGTGTATGCTGAATTGACAAACATTTTTATGAAATTTATTGCATGTGATAATGCAGTTGTAGTAGTAAATTCTTATTATTTTAAGTTTCAATAACTGTGTAATAACAAATACGCTCTTTTATTGCGTTCTCTTTAGAGAATGCTTAGTGAGAAGCATAAATATTAATGAAGCATTTGTTTCGTAAAGATTGATTGTAGAATTTGATTAAAATTCTCTTAACGGTATACATATGTATGTATATGTGTACGTATGTGGGTATCACACGCAACAAAAAACAGATTCGATTCTATTAAACGTTTGTGATTGGGAAAATAAAGGAAATTTGCATATTTGGAAACAATTTTCGCATTTTATTTTTTTAAATTTCGATAAAAATTGTTGTCGAAATTATTACTTTTATTTGGGTCTTATAACTGTTGTATGTAAATAAATTAAAGAATATTTATTTCAATACAATAACTGATGTTGTTGTTGTTATTGCTGTCCATTTAATAACTTATAAATACATATCGATTGAATACAACAAACTAAACCTTGAAATAAAATTGAAAGTGTTATAATCATCAAATAAAATGATTTGTTTTATTAATTATTTATTAAATTTGTATTTTTTTTTTTATATATATACAAATAAATATTAATAAGTTAGAAAAAAAAATAAAGAAAACAAAAATTTATTTCTAAAATTAAATCGTTAAATCGGTATTCCCCTGTTGCAAAATTTTTACCAACTGACTCATGCCTTTCAGAGGCCTCATTTTCGTCAAAAAAAAAAGAAAAAAAACCTCAACCTTCAAGAATTCTTTAAAACACCATGACACATGTTTTTAATTAAAAGCAACACAAACACTTTTCATTCAATACAACCGAAACAAAAACAAACACATTTGGTTTTTTCTTATTTAAACTCTTTTAAATGAAAAATGATTTTTTAAACTTTTGTTTTAATGATTGCCATCGTCATTATTTTAGCGTTTTTCAGACAAAGGATTTTTTTTGCTGCTTTGATTACAGAAATAAAAAAAAAACGACGAAACAAAAACTTCAACTCTTTTGAATACCAATAAAAAGAAATAAAAATTTGTCATTTCTCCTAAGGTAAGTAAGTACTTGTGTAATACTATTTATTTAAGTTCCAATTTAATTGTAATCAGCATTAATATGCTTAAAAAGAAAGTAGTTTTTCTTTAATCAAAATGAACTTTAAACGTAACGAATTCTTGCACTGGAAAAATTGCGTAATGTAATGAAGTGCCTCCTAATATTGTAAGAAGTTGAAAACACAAAATTATTAAAATTAAAATATAAATTTGTAAACGAAAAAGCCGTATTTTCCCCCATAATTTTTAATTCTCAAACTCTGCGTAATAATGACTGCATCAATATTCCATAGAAGAACTTTATACATAAGAGGCGGGACCTACAGTTTAAATACGACTCCGAACGACAGATTTTTGAGAAACTTTTCATTGCAATTTTATTTTTACTCTCAGAGTTTTTGCCAGAAATCTGCTGAGAAGAAATCGCCGAAAAAATACTTTTTGTATTTTTATTTTGATGTCTGCCCGGGGACATGCAACAAATGCATGGTTAAATTGTCTTGACAATGCATTTGAAATCTGCTTGACGAAAATATCCCTAAGAAATTGTATGAATGTAACTCTTTGCATAGTTCCCTATTTCAATTGCCAGCTACACACGAATTTGTAAACAAATATTTAAGAAACATCACTCACTTTTACTCACCTCGGCCAATTTTAAATCGGCAGCATTAGTCGAGAACGAATCAATTTCGAAGCTTACATAAAAACCCAAAACTTAAATCGAGTTTCATCAACTAAACTTTACAAATCAATCTACGGATTGCAAATCAAAAATAATATCGCCCATTACAATGGCGGAACGACAGACTGAAATGGAAATATTTCGCTTAAAGCTTCGATGGAACGAATTAACACATCTCGCATCTAATCGACCTAAGCCGATGTATCGTTATTAAACGCCGATGTATCCTCGATCCATAAAAACATCGATGTTAAAAATAGAAATTCATGTGTATTTATATTTGCATACCTACCGGAGATCAGTAATGAATCCTCTTTTCTCTACTCATAAGAACTCATGCAGTTTTGAGTATGAGTGAATCAACAGTATTAAAATTTAACTACTCTGATTCATTCCTACTCGATACAACGTTGAATTATAAATATAGGTTGCAATGAGTATGCATACAACGTTGACATCAAACTCGCAACATTCGAAATAAGTTTGATTCATACGCCTACTCATTCAGATTCATAATAGATTAGAAATATCCTTATAATACTCATAAGTGATTCGAGTGACTCGAATCATTCATAAAAATTTACAGTCTTAGTTGTTATTGCATGTGCAAACAAAGAAGAAAGGAAAGACTAAGACAGCAAGCAAAGCAAACACACAATCCTCTATTGTAGTATTGTGGTGCTTCGTGTATGAGTATAATGAGTACTTTACACTTTGAGTATCAATACGACTCGAATCTACCCATCGTTTTGAATACTTATTGTTGATATCTGATCCCTACATGTGACTACCAATATTATACAAAGCTTTAGATCTAGATTAATTTGTTATTATTGTTCTCTATACCTTTCGATGTAGTTTACCGTCTTTAATGAGTAGCATATACATAATTTCTGGTGTAAATTAAATTTATTCTAATAACTATTAAATTATAATCCAACCCCTAACCCCGTCGAAATATATACTAATATTGAAACAACGTTAAATTTTATTTAAAATATATGTTCACATATCCTGGTTGCTTATCTTCTTTTGTGGTTCGAAAAAGGTTAAGAGGCTTTAGCTTTTAAAGCTCCTATAGTTCTAGAACAAAACGAAAGACCCAAAAAAAAAACTAAACTTGAATAGAATTGTTAAAAATTCATTTCCTAAATGACTTTCTATTTTATTTTATTAAACAAAACCTGTATTTGCAAACAAGATAAGTTTATTAAGAAAATACCGTTATTAGCTAATGCGATATAAACAATTTCTATTTAAGAAAACATTTCATTTTAAAAAATAATTGAAAAAGAAACAATAACAACAATTAATTATTGTTATATTAAAACCCATTCCTAATATAAAAAAAAAAACGAAATTATGAAACAAGTTTAGAGCACAACAAGACCTTTTGCACATACAGTCATACAGTCATAGCCTTAAACACAGTTATAGTCACAGATACGTTCTACTGGCTTATACCGACGGACGGACGGACGGATACAAAAGAAATAAACAAATCAAAACTCAAAACCAGGTTTCATTTCAGGCTTAAATGTATTGCAATTTGGTTTTAAAATATTCAAAAAAGTAAAAATTTATTTTGCAAGATTTTAATTTCAGTTTCTTTGTATGGCCAATGAGTGACCGGTGGCCCCAGCTGTACTATGTACATACATACATACGTACGTATTAAAACTGGTCTCACTTTTAAACAAAGAATTTTTTTTAATGCTTTATTATATTCGCAATTTTTATTTTTTTGTTTTTATTCCACATTATTCTTGTTTAACTTTTCGTTTCTTTTTTTTCTGTTTTTTTTTTTGATACTCGTGTATGAAATTAAAATATAAATACATACAACAACAACAACAATAATAATAAATAAAAAAATTAAAAAATATTTTTTAATGTTGATGTGTGTGTGTGTTATAGAATTAATGTTTTTTATTATTTCATTTAACAATGTTGTTGTTGCTGTTGTTTTAGTGCTGGCATGGTCAACTCTTATAAAACGAAGAAAAATGTCTGAACATTTGTCTATTTATCATTACGTCTGCTGGCCTGTGTAACTTTTTGTATTACAAGCTGCTTTAAAACGTTTGAGGTTCACAAAATAATTTTTGTTTTGATTTTATTTTTTTCTGCTCTTTAGCTGGTCTTGTTAAAAACCCGTAATCACAGACATAGTCCCTCTCTCTCTCTATTAATGGTTCAACATTTGCTTTCAATTCGTTTTATTTCTTTGTTGCGCTTTAATGCCTTTAAGCTAAAAAAAAAATAGAAAAAAAACTGTTTTTATTAAAGCTTGTTTTAGTTTTTTCCTTTTTTCTTTTTTTGTTTCCCCAACTCTTTTTTTAATTTTAAATATTTTTCTGTTTTAGTTTTACTTTCACTTCTCAAGTTAATATTTTTTTTTTTATTTTTTTTTTTATAAGTTTCGTTAATAATTTGATTTAGTAAATCAAAAATATTTGAATTTTTTTCATTAGACAGTATGACGTCTGCTGGAATTTATAACATTTTATATGGGTTTTTAGTATTTCTGTTATTTATGCAACTCCTTCTGTTCGATGATTGGTCTCGCATGAGCTTCTTAATTATTGTTTTTTTTCCCCCCATTTTAATTATAATTTATCGATTGAAAATTCAGTTTTGAAAACAGTATTGCATATCGTATTGCAGTTAATTGCTTGAATAATATTAAAAATCCTAAAAACTTATGTATAAAGTTATGAAAATTCTGATGACTGGTTTACATAATCATTATAACGAATGTAAGAACTAACAAAATATACAGTTTGTCAAAAAAATCTTTGCACATAGAGAAAAATTAAGAAAACTTAGAAAAATTCATTGATTTCTAATATGAATAATCAAAATTTTAAATTTTTTCAAACAGGATTTTATAAACATATGTTTTGTTAATATAATAATTAAAAAAAATTTTATAACAATGACAATATTCTAATGTAAAATATTAAAAAACAAAAACAATCCAATTTTACTGCTGTCAAAAAAATGTTTGCACACTTGATAAAATATTAAGACTTATCCAATTTTTTTAAATTTATAGTGCTAATATTTTGTGGATTCACCTTGAGCTTCAATTAAAGCTTGCAGACGCTTTCTCATGGATTGAATAATCTTCGGAATGTCATATTCTAATGGTATTTTTTCCCACTCATCTTTGATAAAATTTACCAAATCGTGTTTTTTTTTTTGTGGGCGATCTTTTCCCTACCTTTTTCTTTATATGAACCCACAAATTTTCGATAGGGTTAATGTCAGGACTTTGGCAAGAGTATCAATAACTTTGGTGCAGTTGTAAAGGAACCTGGAGTTACATAAATAAGATTTATTTTAAGAATCATTATCTTGATAGTACTAGTGGTTAAATTTATTCGAATTAACCGGGTAAATAAAACCAAATTTCCTGAAGCTGGCGGTCAGTTCATTTTATAAAATATCAAGATGTACTTTCTTAGTCATTATTTCATCCAAACACCAACTCCCTTGCTGGATATATAGCCGAATACCATTACAGACAGTTTTCCAAACTTCACTGT
This sequence comes from Sarcophaga peregrina, assembly GCA_014635995.1. NCBI lineage: Eukaryota > Metazoa > Arthropoda > Insecta > Diptera > Sarcophagidae > Sarcophaga > Sarcophaga peregrina. Next base: position 114,341,175 of record CM025789.1, read on the forward strand.
AGGAATAAGATTTTTATTTTCTAGTGCTTTCAGAGGCTTACGCCAAACTCTTTGCGGCCCGTCATGATAATAAAGCATTATTTTCGTCTCATTTGAGAAAATAACGTCGTCCCAGTACTCCGGAGAAAGTGAAATGTATTCGGTGGCAAGTCTTAATTTCTTTTCGATATTTTGTGCTGACAGCAAGAGTTTTTTCCTAGTCATTCTTGAAGAATATTTGTGTTTTTGAAGAACATTTCCAATGGTTTCTTGGAAAACACGTAACTCAAAGTCTTTTTAAACTTGAAGAGCTAATCATCTCGCACTGGATTGTGGTCAATCATACACGGTTCTAATAATTTTTCTCTCAACTCGCTGCGTCATCTTTTTTGGACTGTATGTAGATCCCTTTAAATCTAGTCCTCCATCTTTTTCAGCACGGGACATAAAATTATATACAGTCCTGATGTTTAGGGAGAACATAACGACGATTTCCTTGGCAGATTTGCCTCTGTAGTAGTTGAAATAGCCCAATTGTATAATATTTTTTGAAACTCGTTTCCTGGCATTTTTTGTATTCAAAAATAAGGACACTTGTTACATAAAAACGATTCCTTCATTGCTAAAACGTTATTTACCCCTTTCACATTCCATCTCATTTGTAAAAAACACAAAATGAGCAACATTTTTGGGAAATAACGGCATATTTTTATAATTTTTTTATTATCTTCATTCAATATGCAAAGATTTTTTTGACACTTCTTAGATTGAGTAAACTTCTTTTGTTGTTGTTATTATTGTAATATGTGCTACTATTAGGAAACTATTGGTGCCATATGGTCGTAGGCAAGTACAGTTATAGAATGAGTGCAAAAATAAAAAAATATATAAAGAATTTGTTGTTGAAATTCTTGAATGAAGCTCAAATTTTACATTTTTTTGGTCTGTGCAAAGATTTTTTTGACAAACTGTATATGCATACATATAATTTACGAAATTCGATGAGTAATATTTTTTTTTTCTGCTCTTTAGCTGGTCTTGTTAAAAACCCGTAATCACAGACATAGTCCCTCTCTCTCTCTCTATTAATGGTTCAACATTTGCTTTCAATTCGTTTTATTTCTTTGTTGCGCTTTAATGCCTTTAAGCTCAAAAAAAAAATAGAAAAAAATGTTTTTATTAAAGCTTGTTTTAGTTTTTTTTCTTTGTTTTTGTTTCCCCACTCTTTTTTAATTGAAATATTTTTCTGTTTTAGTTTTACTTTCACTTCTCAAGTTAATATTTTTTTTTTTTATTTTTTTTCATAAGTTTCGTTAATAATTTGATTTAGTAAATCAACAATATTTGGATTTTTTTCATTAGACAGTATGACGTCTGCTGGAATTTATAATATTTTATATGGGTTTTTAGTATTTCTGTTATTTATGCAACTCCTTCTGTTCGATGATTGGTCTCGCATGAGCTTCTTAATTATTGTTTTTTTCCCCCCATTTTAATTATAATTTATCGATAAAATTATTTTCTAAACGAGTGGAATACAACTCAATTGTATTCGCTCATAAAACTTTCCGTCTTAAGCCATATGTAGTACAGGCTTATTATTTCATAAATGCAATGCATAAGAACCATATTGACTCTGCAGTGATTGTATCGTTACAAGACTTAAAGACATTAGTTCATTATCGTTCTGGTCTTTCATTTAAAAATATATCTGCTATAAGGGAAAGTACTGAAGAAAATCGAACTTTATTAATTGAGCATCGTGACGAATTTTATACAATTTTACACGGCTTTTAAGTATAACAAATTTCAATCGAATTAAGAGAAGATTAAAGTCCAACCAAAAATTAAGCTAATTGCTAATTAGCATATTGGCTTGCGAAAAATATTTATTCTCTCACTTAAACGTTTGCTGTTTGCTGCACACTTTCGTCAGGCATTGATTTAGGGTCATTTCCCTTTAAAAGTGCAAGTGAATATATTATTATACCGTTTTAGCTTCTTAACTTTTTTTGGAGCAATCGCTGTCGATTTGAATGTTTGTCCGCCGTGTAACTTAAGTGCTGGAACGTGCCACCTATCTCATGAAACAATTTAAAAATATAATTTAACAATCTTTCATTATTTATTTTTATTGCTTTATAAACATCAACCATTTGCTTACGCATCCCCGCGCTTATAGTCTAGTACACAACTCACTAGACTCCCAGGGCATTCTATCAATCTTTTAATAGAACTGAGTTAGTAAATTTCAAAGTTAAGTATTCCAGTTGACAGTATTTGAATTCTAACGTCTTCTACTATTTGTCTGGTGTACATGTTGCCACAAAATTTAAAAACAAATTTTGTTTTTATTATTTTTGAAATTTTTCTATACTGATGCTGTATAGATACGGTGATATTAAAAAAAAAATAAAAATAAATACTTTTTAGAAGTTACAATGGACGTAAAAAAACTAACGTACAGAAGGTTAAAATATCGGATTGTCCGCTACAATAGTGGACGGATGGTCACTGCATGTATAGATAACCTATTTCTCTTTCTAATGAGTGTCCGAAATCGATTATATTATCTAATTTATTATTAATTAATAATTTTTTATACACAAAAAAGTAATAGAAATAATAGTTACTAACTGATTCAATTTTGAGTAGTTTCGGTCTTACGATCTTCGGTCAATCTATTTAACTTCCCTTTGCTTAATTTCATCTTTATTTCTTTATTTCTCTCTCTCTCTCTCTCATTACTTTTCATTGTATGAGTATAACAGTTCCTGAATAAAAATTTTGCGATAAATAGAAAAAAAAGTTAAAACAAAAACTCGGATAACGAAACCAAAAATGAATAAACGGGTTTTGTGTGACTGTGTGTATTTAAACAGGAAAACTTTATCTATGATCCCATCAACACTCCCAACAAACTACAATGCGACAATTATTACCCGTTTTTTAATATTGAATTAACAACCAAAAAAAGAAACAACTAGAAAAGCCACACAATTATTTAAGCCTGTTTTTAAAGAGACTTACCAATACGAAAAAATGATACTTGAACGTGCCAGCTATGAACGAGTACTTCCACTCGCCTTATTGTCTATGTGGTATTAACGAAATGTAAAAAAAAGCAGGTAAAATCTGACATAATAAGGCCTAATAAGGAGGCCTTTTTAAATCATTTCAACCTTGAGATCCATCATATGAGAATTTCTCTGTTTAGCATACAAATTATTATATTGGAAAGATCCTTAAAATTTTTTAAAAATTAGTAGTAAACCACATTTTATTATATATTTATATTTATTCATTCTGCATTCTTCTCTGAAATTTTCGCAGCACATTTGAATTGAAAGAAGTTACAAAAAAAAAAATCAAGAAATAAAATTAAATGGAATAATCACCATAGTTTAATGGGAATTAAATATTGGCTACCTATTCACAAGCTCAGAGTGTAAACCTCGACTATGACTGACGTTTTGTAAACAAAGAAATAGAAAAAAACCACCCTATTCAAGAGTCTAATTCTCAAATCAATCGTTCAAAGTCAACGTTAAGCCTCTTCTCTTATGAAATCTAACATTCTGACAGTATATGTATATGATGTAGGTCGTTATCCACATTATAGGCTTGTAATTATAGTGCTGATAATCCCCACTGTGTGGTCTTTATTCGTTGATTGTAAAAATTATTTGAATTTTTATAAATAACTACATATGTATATATATTTATTGTAATACGCTTTACCATCTCCTCTGAGTATTTCTTAAAAAGAGCAACATAAACCATATAAGTTCAACGATAGCACAAATCTATCTAGTTCAAAATTTAATTAGGTGAGGCATACAAAGAATAACAATAAGAGGTCCGAATCATGGGTAGCGCTGAAGAAATTGTAGTTGTTGTCATCGTTCCAAAACAAAAACTAACAGACATACATGTTATATATGTACATACCTATGTAGTTATAAACCATCGAATTAGCCGACTAATAGGTATCTCTTAAAGGTGGAAGTTTGATACGCCCATTTGTCGATATCGACTGGATGAACTTACCCACCAAATTGCATTCGAGTACGTTCACTATGTATCTAAATATTCAATTTTAAAGGTTTGCCACGCCTACTTTTTTCTATATCGAATTTTTTAAACCTTATAAGCTTTCAAACAAAAAAAGAATGGTTAAAATCGGTTCAGTAGTTTAAGAGTTATACGTATCAATATGTACCTAAATATTGTTAACGTTTATGGATATGATAAATAGATGTTGTTCTATTCTCAGACCTACCCGTTGTGCACACAAAATTTCATGAAAATCGTTTGATTCATTTCGGAGGAGTTTAACCATTAACATCGTGACAGGAGAATTTTATATATTAGAAGATGTTAGTAACAACAGTAGCGGTCATCGTACAATACCAAAATTGTTGATTGCATACCTATTGGACTTACTACCTCAAAGTGTTGTGCGTCACCACAAGCAAAATAATAATCATTTGCCAACTCCGTTTCAGATTACAGCAATAACACGTTAATTTTTTTCTTTTTGATACTTCTATACATGGATGAAAATAAAATACAATCTACATCATGATTAAATTTACCAAAAAAAATTTTTTTCTTTTACTGTTTGAAATTGAATTTATTGTTACAGTCGCATTCTCTTCGTACTCTATAACCTACGTAAAGAAATTATTTAGAAATCTTCTGTTCATTAAAATGAAATCAATTTAATCTTTTTTCTAACAGAAACAAGGCCTTAGTCAAGGCCTTCTTTACTTTAAGCGGCCCACTGTAATATAATTTTTAAAACTCAATTAAAGACCTATTGAAAACGCGAGCCTGTATTGTTTGTTTGTGTAGGTGTAGCTATGGTTGTACTAGTATTTATATTGTATACAAGTTGTTCGTGTCTTTGAATTACTTGAACGAGTCTGTGTAGATAACTGTGAGTGTTTCTATGTATGTCTCAACTAAATGGGCCAATTTAAAATGTCGTCTAAAGACATTTTACTTTATCCAAATAGAAACCAACAACAGAAACAAAAGCCAAAAACAAAAAACTCTATTAAAATATGCGAAAACAATTCACCAGGTTTCTTTTATAATGATCGGACGGATAAAAACTCCATTAAATTAGTCATGAGTCATGAGTAATAATGGCTGAATAGTTGGTAGGTCGAACGTTCAATAGCTCAATCGATCCATTTACTTTATTTTTTTGATTTTCTTTCTTCATTATTGTTTGGTAATAGTAGTAGGAGTCGTTGTTATTGTAAAGTGAATGTCCATTAACCAGTTCCAGTTTCTTTGTGGTTGTTGCCATGTTGTTTAAGAAGGTATTTTTAGAGTAGTGAGATCGTATGTATGTTTGTCGATTTGTCTATTATTTAATTTATTGTTATTGGGTGTTGTAATCTTCAGTATTATAAAAATTGTGCTCTTTTGATTGCTACTTCTACTCTCTAAAGTAATTATTTTTTTTATTTTCCATGGTATACTTACAATTTTTTTATTGTCTAGAGATGTAACAATGCATGTTAAAAAGTACAATCAATAGGATTGTTCAATTGTTCGCAATTATAAATTGCAATTATAATTAAAATTAACAAAAATAAAACTATACAATAAAAAACCATTACTAATATATTATAACATTTTCAATTTGCCATTTTTATGATCAAATATGATTACAAAATGATGTTCATATGCTGCAGAGAAAACCGAAAACTCAACAACTTGAATAATTTATTAATCGCTTAATTTCCTCTATTAAACTATTACAAAAATTAAAAAGCTTTAATTCCATGTTTATTAAATCTATGTCAGATTCTGCTTTTCGTTTCTTTAAGTCTTCATGATGTCATGTCATCCTAGTGACATATCTACATCACTCTCACAATTCAGGTTTTAAAGCAACTTAGCATATAAATGTACCGGCAGTACTCATCTTAGCCTTGCGTATCTCATTAATCTACATATGTGTTTAAACAAGTCGCATAACAGTCCCCCCCATTACCTGAAACTTCCAGCTATTATAAAGGAAACGAAGCTGGCTCTAACTATTTTAATTACTTTGGTATTCTCCCAAAGCAAGATATCAATCATTGTGATAAGCTTTTTTTGAATACAAGTTTATTTCTTCTTTAACGTCAATATAAATTCTATATCCATGGATTCCGAGCGCGATTTATGGTTTGAGACAGCTGAACGGCTTATAGGCGATATTAAAAATTACTGATTTAACTATAATTTTAACATTCCCCATCGTCTTTCATTTACAGGTAAGTCAGTGCTCCTGGCATCGTATTATCGCTAATAATAGTGTCTAATCCGGTGCTCTTTAAATAAATATAAAAAATATTGGATTATTTTTAACATAGGTAGTTGCGCTACATATTACCGCATAGAGACGTGAAGACTCGGCTCAAGTCCCAGCTCTGACATCTCCAAACTAAACGAAATATCAAAAAATATATCTTCGGCGTCTGATTCTCAGCAGATTTTTGCCAAAAACTCTGAGAATAAATAAAATTGCCTTGAAAAGTTTCTCAACAATATATTGTTCGGACACGATATAAAATTACCGCACACAACATAAGTGATGTGAGAAAATAGGTCTCGTATTCCTGACTAAAGGGTTGTATTGAAGCAATTATGTATGTATGTACCAACAAATGTATGCATATTTAATATATAAACTTCTCGTGTAACTTTGTTAGTGGTTAAACTCCTCTGAAATAGATCGACCGATTTTCATGACATTTTGTGTGCATATCGGTTTGGTCTGAGAATCGGACAATATCTATTTTTCATATCCCTAAATGTTAAGAGAGCGTTGCAAATCGTTAGAATTGAATATTTAAATACATATTTGATCGTAGACGAATAAAATTTGGTGGCCAAGTTCGTAGAGTTGATATCGACAATCCCACTAAAAATGGCCGAGAGCACCTTCCCCCTTCAAGTGTTACCTATAACTCTTAAACTACTGAATCTCTTTTAAATATTTTATTTATTGTTCGAAAGCTTATTAGGTTTAAATGGTTTGAAATATAATTCGATATAGCAGAAAGTAGGCGTAGCAAATCTTTAAAATTTAATATTTAGGTACATAGTGTTCGTAGACGAATGTAATTTGGTGAGTATGTTCATAGACTTTGGGCGGGACGAAGTTGCCGGATCAGCTAGTAAATTATATAATTAATGTAAATAATAAGACAAAAAATAAATAAGTTTTCTCCAAAACAAATTGTAACCATTTATAATCGATACTAAAGCTATTTATGATAAAACCATACATGAACTTGTAGAGTCTCGAAAATTTGTACGACCAATTATGAAAATACAGCACCGATTTCAATAAATTAATCGATAAATATTAAAATTAATATTTTTAAAAAAGGCAAATCCATCTTAGAAAGATCGCATTTAAACTTTAATTATAATGATGAAATATTCATTTTACAACAACATGATCATTTTTAAATAAATTTTTACCATCGTCATCGCTATGAAAACATTAAGAATTTCAGCTAAAATACAAAATCTGTGACCACTTGACATTTAAACACAATCGTAACCTGAAAACAATTTCTGTGATCATAAAAACGAAGCTGAAATCAAATATTAATTCAATCATTTCATTATGATGGTTAACAAATTTCAATTTCAGCAACAGCTAATGAATAAAATATTATCTGTACAGAGAGAGAGAGAGAGAGAGAAAAAACTTGTTTTTATAAGACACCATTAAAGAAAAAGCATTTATTTAAGTAATTAAATTAATTTAATAAACTTTTTATAATATTGTCCAAACAATTACTGAAACACATACACAAGAAGGAAATTATAAAAAAATTTAACTTCGACCGTGACAGGACTCGAACCTGCAATCTTCGGATTCGAAGTCCGACGCCTTATCCATTAGGCCACACGGTCCTTGTGACCGTTAACTAACATTTGTTACTGTTATACAGCAAAATTTCACTATGTATTCCTATTTCTTAATACAAGGGATGCTTTTCCTTTTCATTTGTGTTCACACTTTCTCTTTACCAACACACGTTGTAATAAAAACCACCCCCACCTCTAATGATGACGATTATGATGATGTCAATGGATGCGCAGACATCCCTTAGCAGCGTCATAATTAGAGTATACCGTGACCTTTCGCAATGTTATTTATAACGAAAATACTTGCATACATTAAAGGTCAGTAGGAAATTGAAGGATGAAAAACAAAAAAAAACTTTTTTTTGTTATTGTGTTCATACCCTTTAGTGGCTAGTTGTTGGTCAGCGAAAACAAAAAACAAAAGAAAAAATGAAACAGAAAATAAAATGAAAAATATGAAATAACTTTAAAGCCAATCACATTTTCAAGGTGAACTACAATTCGTAGATATTTTTTCTTTATTTTTCTTATTCTGCTTTTTCATTCCATTTAAAACATTTAATTAAAACCAATGGCTGGCAGTTGTATCACCAGTTTTGCTTTACTTCAAAGCAAAATACTTGCATCGTAAACATCAAAAGTTTTTATTTTTTATTTTTTTCCTATAATTTGGATGCTAAACTATACGATAAAGGAGGTCATATAAAGTTTATCATTTAATTTGTTTATCGAAATCAGTAGAACATGATAATATAAAAATCAATAGTGTTTTCGCTATGAAATGATCTTGAATCGAGACGGTTTCCTTGCTGTTATTGATCTGATCTGATCTGAAATTCAAGTAAAAGAAAAAATTGCTTTGAACTAGTGATCATTTTCATACATAATTGGCCATTACAACCCTTCAGTCAGGATTACGACCTAGCTTCTCACACCACTTATGTTGAGTGCGGTAATTTCATACATGAGTGGCGGGACCTACAGTTTAAAGTCGACTCCGAATGACAGATTTTTGAGAAGCTTTTCATGGCAATTTTTACTCTCAGAGTCTTTGCCAGAAATCTGCTGAGAGGATGTCGCCGAAAAAATATTTTTCGTTTTGATGTCTATCCTGGGATTCGAACCCGGGCCTTTTGTCTAATAAGCCAACACACTACCCACTAGACCACGGCGACTTCAATCATCATCATTTTCACTGTATTTTAATTTAAAGTTTAAAATGCTTTTAAGTTGTACAGGGGTATACCGACTAAACACCAGCCTTGTCTCCTCACCGGGTTATAATTCCACCTCGGAATGTATTACTTCGGTTGTATTACTTCGATGTGGACCCCTTTTTGGCAGCTGTGTCAGTTCCACCATTGTCAGCCTGCGTCCAGGCTCCGCTCTTCCATTCTTCTACTGCGTTTAGGTCATATTTTTTCCTTTGCAGGACATAGTGCACAAATTGTTTTACTCCGTTCCAGTTTCCTCTGCTATTTATCATTTTCGGCACGACATTAGTGACACTAATAATGCCGATTTCAGCCTAGAGACTCTGACGTCTTTCAGCACAGCGACTGCAGCCGAAGAAAGTGTATTCGGCTCCGTCTAACATATCCTCGTCCTCGTAGAAGGAAAGTGGCAAACGACATTTCCCCATGCGGTGCAGATACTCTCTGAAATATCCATGAACGGCTAGCATCTGGGTTATATCGTAATCTTCTTTGCCTTTTTGTCTTCCACGTTTGCAATTCCCATTCTCGTTCATTTTCCCATCGGTATTGCCATTTTAAAAAGACTTCGTGCTGTATCGATTCTATGCTCCGCGTGCTCTGTCGAGCATTGTAAATCATCTGGCGCTCAATAGCTTTAAGGTCTGTGGGAAACATTCCAGCTATTATTAAAGCAGCTTGTGTCGATACCGTGCAATAAGAGGATGTGACTCGTAAAGCTCCTATTCTCTGCGCAGATAGTAATTTTTTAGCTCTGATTCGGGTCTTCAAAATAGAAGACCAGATTTCAGAGCCCTAAAGGAGTACACTATTTCCAGCCTCCATGAGTAAATTCCTTCTACTTGGGAGTGGTCCTCCAGTATTTGCCATCACTCTACTCAGCTGTTCTAGCTACTTTTGAGTTCAGTCTAATCCCAAGATATTTAGTCGATCTCTTCGTAGGTATAACCAAGTTACCTATATTTATTTCGATTTCGGTCCGAATATGTTGCCATCGCCGCTGTTAGTGAGAGTGTGCTACATCATCAATTTTGGGTCGCTTATTAGAACTCGATCTTTCGCAGACTGCAACTTTCCGAATTTGTGGTCGTGGAATGCGTCTGTTTCGATACAAAATTTAACTAATCCAGGAACTTATTGTAAACGATTATTTTCATTGAATGACGGTATTATTAAAATCATTTTATACAATGAAAAGCTACCGATTAAATCAAAGAAAGACTAGAGCAAGATAGGCATATGAAGAGCATTAACTTATGCATGGAAGTAGGCGAATTTTCAATTTTCAAACCAATCTACAACATAATTTCAATTTATTTCTTTAACAATGTAATATTAAAATGGCCTTCATACCACTTAGAGGGTTAAACAAAAATATTGCACTTTAGCCGCACATGATCTTTTATGCAATAATACTTAATCACTAGAACCACCATTAAGTCCTTGAACAAGAAAGGGAATGTATCGTGTTGCAAGATACTAAAAACCAAGAGGCAACAACAACAACCACAACAAAAACTACAAAAGCAAAGACATTAAGCTTTAAATATTACCCAGCATATAAGACAAATGGTATTACAAACATTAGCACTCAAAAAAGCATTACAAAAGCTTAAAAAGATAAACTTTTTAAATGTAAACGAACACGCCACACTCTGCAAAATGAATTGGTATTGATGATTGTGGTACTGAGAGTGCTACAAATGCAAAATACTCGTAAACCTGATTTTAAGCAACGCAACTCATGATCACATTGTCTGCAACTCAGTAAGAACTACGAATTACAAATTCAAAAAGAAAAAGAATTGAAAATAAAAATTGTTTAGGAATTTTAGACAGTAATAATAATAAATTTTAAATCTATTTATCAGCTACATACATACATACAGTCTCTGCCATCTTAATGCGTTGCCATTAATAAAAGGCCAATAAAATAAAATCCAAAAAAAAAAAAATCTATTTTAAAACTAAACACAAACAGAAATGTTAAGCAAATGAACTTGCAACATTTACATGGAGTGGATTACGACTTTGGATTTCTATTTTCAAAATGTTTTATTTATAAATTATTAAAATAAAATTTATTATATAAAATTCTCATCTATTTTTCATAACCATAAATGTTTAGAGGGCGTGGCAAATCGTTTAAGTTGTATATATATGCCAATCGTATGCGTATCGTATACGATCAAAATTTCGTATACGAATAAAATTTGGTGGGTAAGTTCGTAGAGTCGATACCCACCAAAAATAGGAGCGACAACCCTCCCCCTTCAAGTGATATCTATAACTCTTAAACTACTGAACCGATTTTAACCATTATTTTTTGTTCGAAAGCTTATTATGTTTAGATGGTTTGAAAAAAGAATTCGATATAGCAAAAAGTAGGCGTGGCAAACATTTAAAAATCAATATATTTAGTGATCGCAGGCGAATGCATGGGTGAGTTAGTAAAACTCCCCTTTAAAAGATACCTATAAGTCGGCTAAGTCAATGGTTTATAACTACAGATGTAGATATATAGCCTGTATGCCTATTAGTTTTTGTTTTAAAGCGATTACAACAACTACAACTTCGTCACCGCTACCTATGATTCGAACTTCTTATCGTCAGCTAGTAATTGTATAACATTCTTAACAAATTAGTTCAAATTTCAAACAAAGTATTGAACTTAAAACATAACAGAAAAGATGTTGTGCTTCGCCAGAAACTGATAGAGCTTGGCTGGAAAATTTTTGGTCATACTTCATAGAGTCTGGTCCGCAGAACTCGCTTAACAAGCCGATTTAAATATCGTAGCGGACTGTAAAATACAAGTGAAACTGTTCTGTTCTTTCTCCCACAAACAACAAAATGTTATCGATCAACATGGCATTTTTTGTCGCCAAATTTATAACCGATATTTTTAAAGAACTCAATAATGATATACATACGTACATACCTACATAAGTATTGATATTATTCAAGCACACTTTTGCATTTGAACAATTAACATCAACTAACATCAACTTCAAAGGTCTTATGCTAACAGGCCACGTCACTTTGGGTTATTTTTCAAAATAATTTTGTTGGTTTTTTTTTTAGTTTTATTTTTAATACATTAAATTTTATTTAATTCATTTATTAACATCTCACTTCTTATTTTATGTTTATATTGCATAGCTTTTCTGTTTATTAAAGTTCTGTTTCTTCTTATTTACAGAGTCAGCAACTGTTTTTAGTTTGGAATTTCAATCAATTCAACAATACTGCTACACCAACAAAAATTTCGCATGTTTTTTTAACCAGTTCGGAAGCTTGTTTGACTAGCTATTTGTGTATTTGTGTTAGTCTACGTGTGTGTGTGTGTGATTGTGACCGTGGGAGGTAGAGAGAAAGATGTCTAACATAAGACATCGCCCTCTGGCCCCACCGGGTACAGGGGATAGTGATGACAATTTTACAGATGATGAGAGTACTCCATTGACACAAGATATTTATGGCGGAAGGTGAGTAAAAAACATTACTAATTATTTTTACGTGCTGCTACATACATATATACATATTTATGAGATCAGCTCTTTAAATGGATGCATTCGTTTTTTTGTTTTTTTAATACGAAATAAATTTATAAGAAAAGTAAAGAAATTTATTGTTGCACTTAATATGTGTGTAAATCATTGTATACCAAGTGAAATTTATATCTGAGGAACGAATTATGATATTCAAACTCGATTGTTCGATACATCATATTTGATTTTGATCAATATTAATAACATGAATGCGTACATCAGTACTTATTACATCAGTACTTCATGACTTCTTACAACAACTTTACTAAGCACATTAATAAAATTAATAAGGGTCAGTTCCCACAGCTTTATTTCGAATCCGAACGAGAGTTTACGGTTATGGTTATATTTTATGCCCCCAAACGAAATATTTTGATCTCCTAAGAGTTTTGCATCACATGCTGGCTGACTACTACGGAATAGCTTTCTGTAGATTCAAATAAAGTGGTCAAAGTGTAATCAAAATGTTATGAAAAGAGAGTGTTTCTTTGAACACGTTTGAAAAAGGAATCAGAAAGTGTAAAGTGTTATGATGCTGTAAAAGTAGAAAGCATACTTTAAAAGCCCTGTCTACAAATATAGCCATAATCACATAGACATTATAATGATGGTTGTAATTTCTTTTCATTGAATATCTTCAAATTTTATACTATTTTTAAACATTGTTGGCATATACACAAGCGTGACGTTTCCTTTTGCATTGTTCCTACATATAAAATTATAATTTATGCGAAATTTTTAACTTGGCCCAATCCCAGTAGCATGGCCAAAAGGAAAAAAAAAACAAAAATATAATTATCAGAACGTCATCATCAGTATGTGTGCATAAATTATTAAATCGGAAAGACAAATCGTTGAATATGTTTTATTAATGATTGCAACGAATGTCATTTGATACTACAACAGCAGCATAAGTAACAGCATCAATAATAGCAGCAGTTATTTTTATCTTTAATTTGTTACAAATTGATTAATGACTTAATAATAAAAAATAAATATTTATTGCTACACATTAACAAAAAATTAAAAATTACGATCAATTGTTACGAATAATTTTTTAATTTGACGAAAACTATTTAAATATGATACTCCATGTACATTTGCTAAATCGTCTGAATGATTACGGCAATTCTACATCGCTTCAAATTATTGCGTATCCCTTACACGCTACGCTTTAATTTTTAACGCTCATGGAAACCAAATTACATTCTAGTTCCGGTTTTTAAGACTTAAGTACTTTTATTTTCTCCTTTTTTTTTTAATTAAATTTTTCTAAATATTATTAATAAGTATTCAAAGTGGTTGCTTTGTAATAATTAGGTGTGGTTTAATTATACGGTTAAAAGGTTTCATTAGAAAAATAAATCTTCTAGCTAAGCTTAGCATTTGCGGAAATAATATTTTTTAGAAAACTTTTTATATTCAAGGCAAGTAAAATAACAGTAATTTCCTGAAGGCTATCAAAGGAATTGTTACAATTTCATTTTAGATCTTTTCATACAAGCCAGATAGATTGGTTGATGATTGGGAAAGCATTATTACGTTTCTACATTTTAAAAACGTTTAAAATATGAGCTCGTAGATTGCAAATAAAGTAAAAATAAATTTGTGTTTAGTTTTAATTAAATTTTTCTATTATTCGAAAAATTCTATGTGCCACTGTCTAGAACTTTATGTAAACAGTAATAATTGTCTTTTCTGTTATAACGTTCAAATACGCCGCATCTTCACACAATACTGACTGAAATTTATTTACTCAGTCGCTTGATTTGCCTTGTCTTTTAAATGGATAGACTAAATAGTCTTCTAAATGTTGATGAAGTCAAATAATCATGAGTTTCCCTTCTCGAAATCTCTGTAAATATAACCAATGATGAGATTTGATGAGATTACATTTATAAAAAATATTTTTCGACTGTTAGACTCTTTAAATAATAACTACGGAAATTTTTGTCCGATTTGATCTCTCCGCAAGAGAACAGACTTTAAGAATGAAATATCCTATGTTAGTTTATTAGAGTTTCGAATTGTCCAAGTTTACCTCATCAAATCCCATAGCATATTAAGTCGAACAATAGATGTATGTATACCGAATCCGTTCATTCCGAATGATAGACTTGAGAAACTTTTCATAATTTTCATGACAATTTTATTTACTCTCAGACTTTTACTTAACTTGAAAAGCAATAGCGAAATGTTTTGTCAGTATTCGAACTGATAACATTGGACTTTAAAAAGTTGTTGAAGTCATATAAAGAATTAAGAACTCGAGAACCCAGCCTACATCAATAACCAAATAGTTTTTAATAATTTGATGGAAACTGGATAAACAAAAGAGTTTGATGGTTGAGTTGGATGGATATAACATTCAATAAAACGTGCAAACAATAAATTGTTTTGCACAAATGGGGTGTTTTATTTAAGCAGGACAATTCATAATTTGTGTTTGAAAAGGATAAACAATATCTATGATATCTCACAAACACTTTATTTTATTTAAAGTTAGGTAGGGAGAGCTTCCTGAAAGATCCTCTATTTATAGGAAACATACATACATAATTCGTCATTACAACCCTTCAATCAAAATTATTGACCTAGCCTCTCACAGTAAACACATGTTCAGATTTTGTAAAACAATCGATTTCAGACGATGTAAATTTTCGAATACAATGACAAATCCTCAATTACATCAATTTTTTAGGTTTGCTTTACATTAATCGAAGGTTAATACTTATCATAACTGTAAAAGCTAACAATTCGGGATATCGGCGCTGTTAAAATATATTTCAAATTTTTTCCAAGATCGAAATTTATTTATTTTTTTTATTGAAATTTTATAAAATTTTTTTCGTTCTTCTTTTTCCATTTCTAGTCAACGTACAATACAGGAAACAAAAGGCTGGGATGTCTTCAGAGATCCACCAATTAAAATAGAAACGGGCTCAACGGCTAATTTAGAATGTCTAGAATTGACTGTAAAAATACTGAAAATCTTCGCCTACTTCATAACGTTCATAATCGTATTGGCCGGTGGTGTAGTGGCAAAAGGCTGTGTATTATTTATGACATCACAAATTCGCAAAGATAAACGCGTAGAATATTGTAATAAAGATTTAGTAAGTAAAACTAGCATTATTCAGTATCTGATAATATCTGTGAATGTATAATTGAACATCTTTAAATATTTATTTCAATTTCCATTTGTAGGGTCGTGATAAAACCTTCGTTGTGAAATTGCCAGAAGAGGAACGTATAGCATGGATTTGGGCTTTGATTATAGCATTCTCCATTCCCGAAGTTGGTTCTCTAATACGTTCGGCTCGTATATGTTTCTTCAAAACGTTTAAAGTGCCCTACAAGAGCCATTTTTTGTTCATGTTCATTATGGAGAGTCTGAATACCTTCGGTTCTGCATTGCTTTTCTTTGTCGTTTTGCCTCAATTGGATGCTATTCAGGGCGCCATGTTAACAAACTGTTTATGTGTCATACCTGGCATCTTGGGACTGATGTCACGCACCAGCAAGGAGGGTAAACGCTTTGCGAAGATGCTAATCGATTTAATAGCTGTTACAGCTCAAGTTACCGGCTTTGTTATTTGGCCTCTATTGGAGAATCGTAAAGAACTCTGGGTTATACCAGTGGCTTGCCTTATGACCTCATGTGGCTGGTGGGAGAATTATGTGTCATCACAGTCATCCTTTGGTTTAATAAGAGCCATGGGAAGAATTAAAGACGAATTAAAATATACCAGATATTTCAGTCACATGTTTTTGTCCATTTGGAAGATATCACTTTTCGTTTGCTCGGTGGCATTGATTTATTGGATCCAAGGCGAAGAGCCAGGCAACATCTTCAGTCTGTACAGTGATGCGTTCGGACCCCATAAAATTTCTGTTGATGAATTGGCCACAGCGCTAACCAACAGCTTACCCGATACCATAGATGCCGCTAACATTGATAGCATCGACATTGAGGCCTCATATAATACAGTGATTTATGTTTTACTGATTCAGATATTCGGCGCTTATCTGTGTTATATTTTTGGCAAATTTGCCTGTAAAATTTTGATACAAGGTTTCAGTTATGCTTTCCCCGTCAGTTTAACCGTACCCATTACTGTGTCTCTGCTGATCGCTGCTTGCGGTATACGCATCGATGATCCCTGCTTCTTCCATGATACTATACCCGACTATCTGTTCTTTACAAGTCCATCGAACTTTAGGTTTAATGACTTCGTAACGAATCAAATGGCCTGGGCCTGGATTTTATGGTTATTGTCACAGACATGGATTAGTTTGCACATCTGGACACCAAAATGTGAACGTTTGGCTACCACAGAGAAGCTGTTCGTAAAACCCATGTATTGCTCTCTTTTGATAGATCAGTCAATGGCCATGAATAGGAGAAGAGATGATCAAGCTGATGTAAAAACAGAGGTACGTTGAGATATTCTAGTTTAGGATGTGAGTGAGACAATTTATGTTCTCATTTTACTATATATTCTAGGATCTCTCCGAAATTGAAAAGGAAAAGGGTGACGAATACTATGAGACCATATCTGTGCATACCGATGGTTCGGCTATACAAAGTAAGCCCACAATTAAGTCTTCCGATCATATTACCAGAATCTATTCCTGCGCTACTATGTGGCACGAAACTAAAGATGAAATGATAGAGTTTTTAAAGAGTATCATGAGAATGGATGAGGATCAATGTGCTCGTAGAGTGGCTCAAAAATATCTCAGAATTGTCGATCCGGATTACTATGAGTTTGAAAGTAAGTGCACGAAGCGTCATATCGAAATTTTCAATCAAAAATCCTTGTCTTCATTTCAGCCCATACTTTCTTCGATGACGCTTTTGAAATTTCCGATCACAGCGATGATGATATTCAGGTAAATCGTTTCGTAAAATTGCTTGTAGCTACTATGGACGATGCTGCTTCAGAGATCCATCAGACTAGAATACGATTGAGGCCTCCTAAGAAATATCCAACACCATATGGCGGCCGTTTGGTTTGGACATTACCCGGCAAAACGAAGTTCATCGCCCACTTGAAGGATAAGGATCGTATTCGTCATCGTAAGCGTTGGTCCCAAGTCATGTACATGTACTACCTCTTGGGTCATCGTCTTATGGAATTGCCTATACCTGTCGACCGCAAAGATGTTATTGCCGAGAACACCTATCTCTTGACCTTGGATGGTGACATTGATTTTAAGCCGAATGCTGTCACTTTACTGGTGGATTTGATGAAAAAGAACAAAAACTTGGGTGCTGCTTGTGGTCGTATTCATCCTGTGGGTTCCGGCCCTATGGTGTGGTATCAATTGTTCGAATACGCTATTGGTCATTGGCTGCAAAAGGCTACCGAACATATGATTGGTTGTGTACTCTGTAGTCCCGGTTGCTTCTCGCTTTTCCGTGGCAAAGCCTTGATGGATGACAATGTAATGAAGAAATACACCACACAGTCTGATGAGGCCCGTCATTATGTACAATACGATCAGGGAGAAGATCGTTGGTTATGTACATTATTGCTGCAGCGTGGTTATCGTGTCGAATATTCAGCTGCCTCCGATGCCTATACTCACTGTCCCGAAGGTTTCAATGAATTCTACAATCAACGTCGTCGTTGGGTACCCTCCACCATTGCCAACATTATGGATCTGCTGGGAGATGCTAAGCGCACAATCAAAATTAATGACAACATTTCCCTGCTCTATATCTTCTATCAAATGATGTTAATGGGTGGTACTATTCTTGGACCTGGTACGATTTTCCTTATGTTGGTGGGTGCTTTCGTGGCTGCCTTCCGTATAGACAATTGGACTTCTTTCCACTACAACATCATACCCATTCTCGGATTCATGTTTATATGCTTCACCTGCAAGGCCAACATACAACTGTTTATGGCCCAGGTCCTATCAACGGCTTACGCCCTAATTATGATGGCTGTTATTGTCGGTACAGCATTACAGTTGGGCGAGGACGGTATCGGATCTCCTTCGGCTATTTTCTTGATTTCTATGGTGGGGTCATTCTTCATAGCGGCGTGCCTGCATCCGCAAGAGTTTTGGTGTATATCGGCCGGTCTTATTTATCTCCTGTCCATTCCCTCTATGTACTTGCTGTTGATTTTGTATTCGATTATCAATTTGAATGTGGTATCCTGGGGTACTCGAGAAGTGGTGGCCAAGAAAACCAAAAAAGAAATGGAAGCTGAAAAGAAAGCCGCCGAAGAAGCTGCCAAACAGGCCAAACAAAAGAGTATGCTGGGCTTTTTGCAGGGCGGCGTGGGTAGCAATGGTGATGAAGAAGGTTCGGTAGAATTCTCTTTAGCTGGTCTATTCCGTTGTATTTTCTGTACGCATGGCAAGACTTCAGATGAGAAACAGCAACTCACAACCATAGCTGACTCATTGGAAACAATTAAAAATCGCATCGATAGTATTGAACAGACCGTAAATCCTCATGATAATCACTCTCATCGCCATAGTCGCAGACGTACCACATCGGGTGGTTCAAAGGATCATCATTTGCTTTCGTCAGTAGCAGAAAAATCTGACGATGAATCGGAAGAATCTGACACTGATACTTCTGTAGAGCCTAAACAGGAAAGAGATTTCCTTACTAATCCCTATTGGATCGAGGATGCCGAATTGCGTAAAGGTGAGGTAGACTTTTTGTCAAGTGCAGAATTGCAATTCTGGAAAGATTTAATTGACAAATATCTCTACCCCATCGATAATGATCCTGTTGAACAGGTAAGATGTTGCTTTCTAAACGAAAGGATATTCCTTAAGGAGAATATCCATCCTGTTAATATACAAACAAACAAAAATGTGGATTTCAACGTACATCAATTTAATTAATTTAAAATTCTTTTACAGTTTGAAAAGCACACAAAGTATTGCAATTCGTTAAAAGAGAGATAAAGTTCGATATGCTTTCAGCTATTTTCGCCACGTGACTATTTCCATTAAATGCTAATGCATTAAGGCATCAGCTGACAAAATTGATATTTCAAAAACTGAATTCCTTAAACAATTATTTCATGGTTTTTCTTTGAAGAACTCAATCCAAATATTTTATATTTTTAGTTTACATTAGTAGGTCTACCGGTTATACCCCAGTCATCGTAAATTTACAATTTAATAATAAACTAGGAATCAGCATAAATTTGCTCCTTTATTTACTCTCGGCAGAGTTTTTTACATGAAGATACTCCATGGGATTGACATTTTTAGAACGTTTTACAAAACACAGTTCGTCAATCTTTACTTGATATTTGAAAAAACTCTATTATTTTTTAATTTTTCAAAGGATATTGAAAATAATTTATCGCTTCGTCACAGAATAGCTGAAAGCAGTTGATCTTACTTTGTTTACATTGAGTTTTGAAAAAGCCTGCTCTTGGATAGAATAACAAACAAAAGCAAAAACAATAACGGGCTTTAAAAATAAATGTTAAAACAATATTAACCGCAATGAAAATTTTACACTTCTTTTAGGCTAGAATTGCAAAAGATCTTAAAGAATTACGTGACTCATCGGTGTTTGCCTTCTTTATGGTGAATGCCCTGTTCGTATTGATTGTGTTCTTATTGCAATTGAACAAGGACAATATACACGTTAAATGGCCATTTGGTGTACGCACAAATATAACGTACGATGAATCCACACAAGAGGTAAATTTTTAAAAGGGATCCCAACGAGACAGACGTCAACTGCTGAGGTAACAACTTAACTTAACCCACAAACCATAAAAGCAACTCACGAAATACTACGAGTCATATTGACGTTTTCTTGAAGGGATCCCTCTTGTACAATCATACTAACAAAATATTTTTTTCTCTTTTTTTTCTTTTTTTTTGCGTTTTAAATTCAAAACCAATAAAAATTAAAATTCTTTAAAATTACAAAAAAAAAAAAAATCAAAAAAATCAAAAAAAAACAATTGCTTTGTGCGGTGATATGCTGCTGTTGACCTACGAAATTTATTAAAATTCGTGTATAAACAACGAATACGAACGAACAATGAAAAACTTCATACAAAATTGAAAATAAAAACAAAAAATTAAAAATCAAAAATAACTAACAGGCACGTATTGCAGCTGATCTTATCGAATTGAGAAACAAGTCAGTCTTCGCATTTTTCATGGCCAATGCCTTGTTTGTCCTGATTGTATTTCTGTTGCAATTGAACAAGGACAAGATACATATTGTTTGGCCACTGGGTGTCAAAACGAATATCACATACATTGAAGAAACATCTGAGGTTTTTATGCAAACAAATTACAAAAATTTTCTTTTTTAATGTGTTTTTTTTTTCTCACTCTCTCTCTCTAATCAAACTGTGGTCGTTGTATAAACAAAACAAATCAAAAAACCCAAACAAAAAATATATCCTTGCTCGCCTTACTTTCAATAATTCCTACTTATCTCTTAACCATTTCTAACTCTCCTTAACTCTTACTTAACAACACTGCTACTTACAATACGTAAACAGATAACTTGTAAACGGATCTAGACTTGTACGTGTAGAACGTAAATACACACAAACACATACATTTTGTTTCTTATAAATTTAAAAATAGCAAATGAAACGAGTTCTACATACGTTCGATCCTAAAGCAATTTATAAGTATTATGTTGTTATTGTAGTACAGTGTAGTTATTCACCTTTACCCTTTACCTTTCTCTATACATATTTAATTTAATACAATATGTATATAATATACAAACATTTGTTATGGGTATAAACAAAAAAACAAAAACAAAAAAAATCTATAAAAAAAGCGTTTTTTTTTTGTAATTGGGTGTGTTTAACCACAAACATTCCACTACCATTTCCTATCCTACTCAAACAATGTGTTCAATATTCGTTGTGTTCTTTGTTGTGTTCTGTTTAATGGGGTTTTGCTGTATCTCACTAACACTATAAGATTGTGTTTTAATACAAGCATACATACATACAAGCATAAATAAAAAAAAAAATATATATTTACATACATATTTAATGTCTATATGTGTTGTACATTTGTTTATAAAAAAAAATATAAAAAAAAAATTAGAATAATTTGTTTTACTTACACTTTTGTTCATTATTAAACACTGTTTTAATAAATTAATTGCATACAAATACACACACACATACATATATATATCCATACATATAAACATTTTAATTAATCATACATAGACACTCAATACAGTCAAACTCGTTTATAATGAACTCGGTTAAAACGAATTCTTGGTTATTACGTACATATTTTCAAGTCCCAACGCTTTAATAACAATTTTCATTTCATTTCGTTTATTACGAACTCGTTTGTTACGAATGTTCGGTTAAAAGGAACTACTTTAAATGGTCCCAGTAATTAAATTTCATACATTTTACCTTTTTTATAATGAACCCTCATACAAAACTTTAATGTATGGCAATAGTCTTTACTTTTATTTAATATGGCAGCATTATGTTATAACTCAGTATCTTTAATCAGCTGCTAGATAAAAAGAATTAACACATATTTTTGGTTTTTAATCAGAAAATAATTTTTGTTTTTATTAAATGAAAAAAAAATTCTTTGCATTTTAAATTTTCTTCTATGACTTTACCCCTTTTATTAAGAACTTTGCCTATAACGAACTATTTTTTCTGGTCCCACATAATTCGTTATAACCAGGTTTGACTGTATTTTATTTCTAAAGTTCATAAAAAAAAAAAATACGAAATAGCTCTATGTTACAACAGCAATTTATTTACTTGTCCCCTACGAGGGCAGGAATAATTGCTGTAAATTTATTTTAATTTTAAATTCTTAAAAATTATTTTAATTGTTTTCACCCAACATTTCTTCGGTCTTGCAGTGTATGATTTTATAAATTCGATTTTATCAACAATTTTCAAACGATCGAAAATTTATATAAAAATACAAAATAACTTATAACGGGTGTTTTTTTTAAACGTTTATGTTTTAAAAATTAAAAAAAAAAAAAAACATAGAATATGTATTAGCGACAGCGAATAAAGAATGCATTTAGGACGACGATAAATGAATGTCTGCCATTCACTCTTTAAACACGTTACTTTAAAACTCTTCACTCTTTAAAAACGTTACTTTCTTTAGCTTCATATAAAAATTAATGAATTAATCTTAATTGAAAAATCAAAGTAAAATCGCATAAAAAAAATCAACAAATGCGCATATTTTTATTTCATTTTCCTAAAGAGTCAACAAAAAAACTTCTAAAAAAAATAAAGAAAAATAAAATATTAATTCATTATTTACAGAAAAAAAAAACAAAGTGATCCAAAAAAATAATGAATAAATACAGATAATCCCCAACTTACGACTATTCGCACTTACGACTAATTTTTTTCCAATTTTTTTTTCCAAATTTTTCTCAAAATTAGTAGTACAGTATGTAATTTTTTTTCTTAAAGTTTTATTTTTGTATGAAATTCGACTTACGACTTAATCGATTTACGACCGAACCCCAGGAACATATCACGGTTGTAAGTCGGGGAATACCTGTTTATAATTATAAATGTATGATCAATCATTCTGCATTGTTTTGGAATTGGTCCCACCTTACTTTTATCATTACATACCTATTTGGTATTAGGTACATACCTATTTAGAAAGTTTAATTGTTTCTTCTGAATAAGAATATTAAAGCGCCAGTTATTAAAAAGAAGCAGCTCCTTTAAATAAAAGATTCTTTAAATCATAATTGATTGACTTTTGAAGACTTTTATTGGCATATTCAGAGTAGTCGGATGCTAATCAAACGTCTTCCCAATTGGAAACAAACTAAAACGATTGATTTTGACAAGCTATTCGATATTGAGATCTGATACCATTAGGTAGTTAGGCTCAAACTACAAGAGATTCTCATATAAAAAGTTTTTCAGACCGTAGGGCAATCACTGTCGCTTTCTGGCAAATCTCTGGCAAAAATTGCCATGAAAAGTTTCTCAAAAAATCTGTCGTTCAGAGTGGACTTTAAACTGTAGGTCCCACCACTTATGTATCGAATTAACACACTTAACATAAGTAGTGTGAAAAACTAGATCAATAATTCTGACTGAAGGGTTGTAATGACCAATCATGTTTGTATGTAGATAGATATACAATGCAGTTTGATTATAACGAACACCAGTTGTAAATAATTTATCAAATATAGCTTTCGATTCTAATAGTTCCATACAAAATCATAAAATAACATCAAATCAATAGTATTTTAATCAGTAATGATTAACTAACAAATCGGTTGTCAAAAGAACGAATGTTCTCAACTCCAAAATCTAAATGTCTTAAGTGCTGTCCATTATATAGTCGCCGTATGTAGTACGTTAGCTTATTAGACGTAAGGCCACGGTTCAGACATCTCGAACATAACGTGATAAACTATGTTGTAATCCTGACTGAAGATCACTGTAGGTGAACTACAACAATATCTTTCTATATAAAATATCTTATTGATTATGGTCCACATAATGTATGTATGTGTGTGTGTATGTTGTCTATGCAATTGATGAATTAATAGCAACTACATGTAAAAATTGGAGTAAGTTTTGAAAAAATATTGGGTATTTTGGCATAATAAAAAAAAATTAAATAAAAGTTGTTTATCACCAATGAATATAAATGATTATACATTACATTAAAAATGTATTATACTTGGAAATAATTTCCCATTCGAGTTGTTTATTAAAGTCAATGAAAATTAAATCAACAATTACACGGTGCGACAGTGAAAACACACCCGAGTAACTACATAATCCACTTTGTACAGTTAGTTGAGTAGAACTCAAAAATATTTTTTTTTTATATACCTCGAACCCTCCAAACTTGTTTTATGTGACAAAAATTGTTTTTTTTTTACTTTATGCACATATTTATAGATTATTCAAAAATTTCTCACCCGATTTACAAAATATAAATCTTGTTGGAAAGGAAAGAGATGGAACTTTAAAACGCTATACATATATCTATTATTCGACTTAATATGCTATGAGATTTGATATTTTTTCATGTTTATCTATTTACACATAGTAGCAAACTTTAATAAATAAAAAA
Organism: Sarcophaga peregrina; assembly: GCA_014635995.1. NCBI lineage: Eukaryota > Metazoa > Arthropoda > Insecta > Diptera > Sarcophagidae > Sarcophaga > Sarcophaga peregrina. The sequence continues at coordinate 114,365,899 of CM025789.1, forward strand.
TATAGGATAAGTGATAATAGTCTTAAAGACTCTTCTCTTGTGAAGAGATAGAACCATCATTTGATAAAATTGTATAAAAATTGCCGTAGTTATTTTAAAATAGTATAACAGTCGTTTTAGTTCAAACATTTTCAGAATTTTTGAAAGATCTTGATTGTTTATCGCAAAATGTGTCAATTTCACGTTTGTACGACTTGCAGAAGTCGACTAATATTTGTGTTTTTTGCAAATATTATTATTTCTCTTTGCGCTAACATTGACCAACTTCTAGTGGTTGCTCAAACCTGAAATTGTCACTTTTTATGATAAACAATCAAGATCCAACAAAAATTCTGAAAATGTTTCAACTAAAAGTTCATTTGATAAGATGGCATACAAATTTATAAAAAATATAACACGACTGTTACACAATTTATATAATAACTGCGGTAATTATTGTCCGATATGATCAAACGATGCACTAATCTCTTTATAAAATAAAGCATTTTCAGAATGCTATCATTTATTTCATATTTTTCAAGTAAAGTTTGCTTCTAGGAACGGGCAAACTTGAAAATGTGAAAAAATTCTCATTGCCCAAGTTTACCTCATCAAAACTCATACCATATTAAGTCAAATAATAAATATACGTATAGCGTATAAAGGGTCCATCTCTCCTCTATCCAGCAAGATTAAAATTTTGGAAATCGGATCTGAAATGTTTGCGTAATTCAGAAATTTGTGCTTGAAGTCCAGAAAAATAGTTTTTGACAAATAAAGAAAGTTTGGAGGATTCGAGAAATATAAAAAAAAATTTTAAGATCTATTCAAAATAACTCACAACCTACAACACTATGTCATTAGACGGTTGTATTTAATTTTTCATATTTTGTCGCATAGTGTTATTATACAAATCTTAAATCTAAAAAAGATTTTATTTTACAAAAAAAAAAAAAAAAAATTGGAAATATTATCTTAAATATTGTATGAATAATTAACTTATTAAATTTTATTATTATTATTTTTATTTAATTAATTTTTAATAGTTAAAATAAGTTTAAAAAATCTTTTTCTCCTTCTAAAAAAGACAAGCAATTTCATTCGTTTAAAAATCTGTATAAAAAAAAAAACATTTCCAAATTATTTTTGTTATCTATCCAGTATGTATATTTAAAAATCATTAATTTTTGATAGCTTGTCAAAGCTTGTCTTACAGAAACAGTTGATGCCTATGTTTCGAATTTCGTATTAGAAGAGTACACTTTAAGAAGGCAAATACCAATTTCATAAACAACTTTTATTTAATGAAACAAAATTTTTAATTAAATTAAAATTACAAAAATTGCATGTATTTTTATTAATTTATTAATAATACCTACATTTGGTAAGAATTTGGTCGATTTCATCTATTACAGGTATAATATTAAACACATTTGGCCAAATCACAACTTGTGTTATATTTGGGCAGTTTAAACAAGCCCTTGTATCATTGTATTGCGTATATTGTTGGACGAGAATACTACAGTGTATGCTTGATGTTGATAATTTTCATATAAAAATTCGATACAATTATAGAAATTTTTTTTCACTACCACTTTATGTAACTTGCGTAAACATAGAATTAATTAGTTTACATTTTTCCGTAATATTTTTTAATTTTTTTTTTTTGCTTAAAAATCAAATTATTCTTCTTCTTATAACTTTTTGATATTTGGAATACACAATACAACATAAAATTGAGCGTTCACAAACGAAAAGTATATTGAATACAACATACATCATACAAAGTCGTTTGAATTGGCCAATTGTTGTATCGATATGTTGTAATTGTTGTATATTCGATGGCTTTACACATATATTTACCTTACTGTTTCTATTAGACAAACATATTTAAGCGATTTAAAATCAAAAATATTTGAAAATGTTTGTCCTACAGAAACAGGAGGATAGTAAAGGCCTACTAAATATTATAAAATATCCAGAAGTCCTTTTAAGTCAGCTATCTCAATATCAATATTTTAGAGCAGTTATTTTCGAAATATGTATCTACCGAAATATCTTCACAAAAACAAAACTGTATTTTCTTTATTATACAACATGCATACCTGTACAATGATATAACACATCTTGTAAATTGGCCAACAGTTATCAGTATGCATCAAAAAAAATAAAATCAAAAACAAAAACAAAATATAAATTTAAACAATGTTTCACATCATTTCATTTAGAATTTCTGAGCTTATCCAGGCTCCATTTCAGTTTTCCTTCCACCCCAACAAAACTCTTCTTCTGTTTCATTCACATTTACGAAAACAAAAAATAAAAACTACAACAACAAAAATAAAAACTATATCAAGTGGTGGTTTTTACAGCTCTTACATACAACTCGTGCATACAAAAATTAAACAAAAAAACACAAAAATTCCAAATCTGGGAATCTGGAATAAAGTTAAGGACGGGGGTCTGGTTATGTTAAGGGACAAAACAGAAATCAAAATAAAAATAAAAAAAAACAAAAACCAAAAAAGCATTCAATATCACATACACATGGCACGTTACAAGAATTTCATGGTCATGACTTAAACATTTCAATTAAAACTATTGTAACTAATATTTCTTTCTATCAATTTTGTTTTCTAACTATCCCCATTCGCTTAAAATTTAATTCCATATCAATTAACAATTTTATTTTATCCGTTTCAATCGTTTAGGTCCATATCTCCAAGGAATATCTGCAATTGGAACCGATTGGTTTAGTGTTTGTGTTCTTCTTTGCCTTGATTTTGGTCATACAGTTTACGGCCATGTTGTTCCATCGTTTCGGTACCTTGGCACATATTTTGGCTTCAACCGAGCTGAATTTCTTTAAAAAGAAATCGGAAGATCTCTCACAAGATGCCCTAATAGACAAGGTAGACAGCAATGCTACTTCTTTTTAAAATGACGGAAATTGAAGATTAATATTCTCATTTACTATCCTTTAGCATGCGGTGGAAATTGTTAAGAATCTTCAACGACTGCAGGGTATAGACGGAGATTACGATAATGATTCTGGTAGTGGTCCGGACCGTATTGCTCGGCGTAAAACTATACAAAATTTGGAAAAGGCTCGCCAGCCAAGAAGACAAATTGGCACCTTGGATGTGGCATTCAAGAAACGTTTCATGAAATTAACCGCAGAAGCTGAAAATAATCCTTGTAAGTAACATCTTATGTTAACAGATTTGTTATTGAATTCCTTTTATAAATCGATCTTCTGTCTGTAGCCACACCAATTTTGACCAGACGCTTAACGATGCGTGCAGAAACTATAAGAGCTTTGGAAGTACGCAAGAATTCTGTTATGGCTGAGAGAAGAAAATCGGCCATGCAAACATTGGGAGCTAAAAATGAATATGGCATTGGCGCTGTATCAACTGTAGGTCAACATAATATTTTTGAAAAAGTTTCTCATTTCAATTCATGTTTTTTATTTTACTTTTTTTTCATTCTTAGCTTAACAATAATGGTGGAGTTCCAAATATCCGCAGTGGCCGTATTTCAAATGCTGGCATCAATATTAAAGATGTCTTTAATGTTAATGGTGGCCCTTCAGAGGTAAGTTTTTAGTTTATAATTGAAGTATATTTTAATGTAAGCTCTCCTACAGTTAAAGTTAAGACGAAATCGGGAATGAATGTTATATGTTCCTTTTACTCCTCTAGAAAACGATCTAGGGCCGCAATCAAAGCAAATATTGTTTAATAATAAATAAAAATTACAGCAGTTAAGTTAAATTTAACAACTAATAAAAAACCAATCGAAATACTAAGCAGTTTGTAAGATAACATTCCAAAAACACTTTTTAAGTTCAACATTGTGGTGAAGATCATACGATCTATGGCACTACTCTCATACTTTATAGGGTATCTCTATAAATTCTCCTACAAGCTTATTGCCCCGACAAACTCCATTGCAATTCTCGGTGTCAACAATAGCAATATCTTCTCCAAAATCTAATATGTACCCGGTTGTTTCCTTCCGGAGTATATTTATCATCATCGCAGAAACTATATATTGGGCTCGAGACTACCCCCATTATGAATATATGTACCCTGAGGTATATTTTAATTTCCTAACATAAGTTTTAATTACCTCATCCCCACTGCGTTTGAGAAGAGTATTTGCCTCTCTTTATCTTCTCTTTCTTCAAAAGCCTCTTTCCTCTAAAGGCGAGAAATCAGTTCCCGTCGCAAGCTCGAGAATTCCCTCAGGCCTGTGGCCTAGAAGAATTTAAATTTATTTTATTTACCTCATTTCAAGTTGATTCAGCTTGACAAAAGAACTAAATTAGAAGTAACTATCCTTTTTGTGGAAATCCACGTTCTTTCTTCTCTTATGACGTAACGAACAACGTTCTTCTTCTCTTCGTCGTTTCTCCACATTAGTTTTTGAATAAGGGACCAAGACCATTACATTTCACATGTGCACACAGTATGCAATAACCCGCAATGATTCCAACAACTTCCCTGGACGTATAATTTAAACAGACTACTCCGACTATCTAATCTTTGACAGCTGTGCTATCTGAAGGTGTCCACATGACCTTTATAGAATCTATTACTGTGTTGTCAATCTATAGGTTCTCAGTTGGATTGGCAATGCGGAGGATTTAAGATGAATACGTCGAAGGTGGTGTAACATTTAGTAAATTTTTCCGCCCCGCAGTATATCGGAATGTCGCAATGAATTTTGGGAATAAATTTTTTTAATTTTGGAAACATTGTCCTGATGTAAAATTACTCATGATGGCTTAGCAGACCTTACTTGAGAAAAATTTGACATTCCAGCTGTCAAACCAAGTCGACAGTTCTGAGCAGCTGAGTTCAATCAAGATCTTGTTTTAAAAAACAACAGATGAATAAGTAAAAATATTTTACAGTATTCCCTTGACTTACGCCGTCGAATATTCCGGAAAAAGGCGACATAAATCGAAACGACGTAAAAGAACTCATACTATCAGATGCATTTATTTAGGGGCATAAACTAAAATAATTAAATTTTTATTCTATGTATTGATTTTATATTTTTTTTTTTAAGAGGGAATTCCCCTGATTTTGTTTATAAACAACAAAGGCGACGTAAATCGAATGACAACGCAAATTAAAGTTGAAGGGAACAAATTTTTGACGACGTTAATCGAAATAACGTAATTCGAGACGACGTAAATCGTGGGAATACTGTATTTTATTATTCTTTACAATTGAATTGAAATGTATTGATTGAAATGTAATTTGTATAGAATAACAATTAGATTTTCTTTCTGTTTTTTTTATTTTAATATTCATTTTAATGATTCTTTTGTTTTTGTTTGTTTTTTTCATTTTAGCAAATTTATGGCACAAATGGTGGTGGTACTATTAATCAGGGCTATGAGCATGTAAATGAAGACGATGATGGAAATTCATTACGATTGACCACCAGAAATCCTTCACAAGTTACATGGGGTGCGAATACCAACAACACTGGCCGTATGTGATCAAACAAAAGAAACAAAAACATTTTCATAAAGAAAATAGTGAAACTAAATTTATTTGTAAAATTATTGTATTAATTTGATATGAAATTATAAATTTATATTTCATACTCGTAAAAATGATAATAATTTAATAGTAATTATGTTTAAACATTAATACTAATTGTTTAAGAAGTTTGTTTAGGTGGTCACAATTTTAAGGTCTTCCAATTAATATTTGTTCCACAGACTTTTATGACCCCATGTCCTTAATTTTTTTTTTTTTTTGTATTTTTTTTTCTACTGCCTTTTTTTTAATGTAAACATATTATTATTTTTAATTAAATATAAATTTGTAAATAGATTTTTTTTTTACAACAACATAAAATTAAACAACGAATAATTATATTATTTTTAATGTATATTTTAATTTAAATAAATTACGTTCGTACGTATATGTAATCGTATTCCAGTAAAATTAAGCTAATCACACTGCCGTTCGAAAGGAGTCCTTCACATATAAGGACCAACACTGAAATGACTTGATCCTTAAGAAATATGTTTAATTTTTTTTTTTTTTTACTTTATTTTAAAGATTTTTAATTTTAATTCATTTAGATTTGCAATTGCAATTGTTTTATTGAATTTAAAAAGAACTTTAAATGAGGCAGTTGCTAATATTTTAATTTTAATTTTTTTATTTTAATTTTTTTCAACTTTAAATGTTATTAAATAAATAATTAATGGATTTAATTATATTGTAGTAGAAAATTTTAAATTAAAAATTGTTGTTATATATACTATTGCCAACAATACCAGTTTAATAATCCTTAAATCAAATACTCATTAGCATGACAATTGTATACAAGGAAGCAATTTAATAAAAATTATTTATAAATCACATCAACCATCCTTATTAATTATGTATGTTTCGGGGGGCATTGTGGTAGTTAATAGAAAATATTTTAATTCAAATCGAGATAGAGAAATGAAAGGGTATTAATAAAATATTCAATAATTAATTAAGGACATACCTTCGGGTTTGGGTTAATCGGGAATTAGATAAATTCTTTCATTTGTTTTCTTCTCGTTTCTTTAAGGTTCAATTAGTCCTGACTTTACCATAACGCTGTAATCGTAACATAATCCATAACCGTAAACTTACTATTAGCAGTAATCAGTGCTGCCATAGCCATAAACAGCTGTTTACGTTAATTGCACATATGTATTTTTCAAAAATACAAAAGTAAACAAAAAAAATGTGTATACATGTAAGTAAATTCAGCAAACAGCTGTTTATGGTTATGGCAAAAAACCAAAATTCAATTGGTACATATGGTTATCGTTATGGACTATGGCATTATGGTAAGTCACCTATAATCGAAAACAGTGATGACCATAAAGTTGGTTAAAACAGCTGATTTATGTGGTTATGGTTAAGTCACGACTAATTGAACCTTTACTTCGTTACAATCCACATCTTAAGCGTATTAGGCTCAACAGCGTAAAAAATGTGCGAGTACTGTCTTCCAAATAGGATTTTCGAACTTTGATAGTTGATAACGGCCACCTTGATGAAGCCATTGTCTGTTAAATTATTTGTTATTTATTATACTGAATGGATTCTGGTACAGTTACCAACTGATTTTAATTTTCATTGAACAATCATATTCAAGATTATTGACCAAGTTTCTTACACCACTTATGTTATGGTTGTTAATTTCACACAAGTGAGTTGCAGGACCTACAGTATAAAGTCGTTTCTAAACGACAAATTTTTAAGAAATTCTTTGTAGAAAAATTTATTTTTGCCAGAAATGTGCTGAGAGTCGACATCGCGAAGAAATAGTTTTTATCATATTTCATGGGAGATGTCTGATCCGGAGTTTAAATTGTATCCTCACTCCTAATAAGCAAACACTGTATCTACTAGTATATGGGGACATATTTGCATATGCCTATGTATTATTGAAAGTAAAGGAATTGTTTTGAAAACACCAATTACACTTCAATAGGCCTCTCTCAGCAAACTCTATCTAAGATATGCTAAACTCATGAATTCACGAATCGAGCAACATTAAATGCTTAATGCAATCGCAGATTTAACAACTGAAATAAAAGCCCAACTTAACTTTGATGCAACCAAGTTTAATAAATATTTAATAGTGCTTTATTATTTGCAAATATCTTTACATTTTAAGTTGTTTGATAATTTCAAATCATTATCAAATAAAACAAATACATTTACAATCAACATAATCATGCATATGCATCACAGAAATCTAAATGCATTGCATGTACATACATATACGGTGATATAGATAAGATAGCCTGCCAGCTTTTTGTATTTTTGGGTTCCTGTTCTGCTTAATGGGTGTACTTGAAAAGAAAAGTACTGAAGGGCCAAGGAATAACAACATTTTCGAATATCTATGTATGTTTGCTATATGTTGTAAACTCTAATTAAATAATATACATACATACATATGTACATATATGTATATCTTATGTACTTGTATATACAATAATAACATTAATTTAAAATATTACATATTTTTCTTGTTTTTTTTTTTTGTTAATTTCTGAATTTCATTCGATTTCGGGAGAGCAAAGCGATACGATTTTATTTTTTTTATACATACATATCGAAAATGAACAATTGAATTGTATTGAATTGCTTATTTTAGACCTTGACATGATTGCCCTTTTTGGCGGCAATTGGCAATTTGTCGCCTTCTAAAAATGGATTATTAGCAGCAGGTGCAGCAGCAATACCATATAATTTTTTAACAGGAGCATTTGAGTTCTCAATGCCGTTATCGTTTTGGAATTGATGCATTAAAAACTTTTCCATGGTTGAAGCCATTTCACTGTTGCCCGAACTGGTATCCTGGCCAGCACAATCAAACATATGTTCACTGTCACAGGTACAATCTTGAGCAGCCTGATATTCACGGCTAAAGAGAGCGGTGTTTTCAAATTTCGAAATGCAGCCTTCATTTTCCTCATAACCGAAGGGACAAGGATTAGGCGGATTGCAGTAGGCCGGTAGACTGGCATCGGTTTTGATAAGTGTTGGAAAATGGTTTGGTGCCTCGCCCATACCACCCGACACATACTGATGGCCCCACAAAGAGCTGTGTTGTAAAAATTCTTGATCACGTATAGAAGGATTAGGGCCGCCTGGGTATAAATTCCGGTATTCGTAATCTTCTGGTATATTTTGACTAGACGAGCGTGATACCATATCCAAACCTTTAGGTAAATCTGTATCCATATCGAAATAATTGCTTAAGGGATCGTTTTCTTTGTCCATGCGATTAAGCAGCTCCGTTAAAAGCACATCAGCAAAAATACTTTCCTTTGATATCGGAGCATATGCCATTACACTTTGACCAGTTGTTAAAGCTATAACAAGTAAGCAAAACAATTTGTTGGCCATATTTGCAGGAGAACCTAAAGCAATTAGAAATTATTATAAAATTATTCTCTAATAACTCAAAAATAAATATTCTTTTATTTTAAAATTAGTTTCATACCTGTTTTCTTCAAAAACATTTTCAATATTTTTCCTTATCTTTTTTTCGTATTGATTTTTCTCCGGAAATCTAATGTTCGCCAGCACAACAAGTTGTAAAGTGTGTATTTTTATTTGCTTTAGCATTATAATAGTAGAAAATGGCATACCTTAAGGATGCCACTTGATTTCAATATTGCGTTCAACTATTTAACACAAGGTGGCCGAATATTCAAAACGATAAAAGCCTGTATTGGAAAAACTTTTTCTATTTAGTATTTGTGACTTCACTATGAAGATTAATTACATTTAATCCAGACACAAACCATGTTTTCGGTAATACAGTTATTATGATAATACCACATTTCGATAGTGCCGTACGTATTGAGCAGTAACGGTTTTAGTGTTGAATTTTATTTTTTATTCACCCCACTGAGAAAAACAAACTCACAACTTCGGTGTAACTCAGCTCGGCTGAATGTTAACACAACAAAAAGTACTAAGTTTCTCTCTCAAACAAATCTCTCTCACTTCCACAAACAAACAGAGCCAAATCAGAAACAAAAAACCGAACACGAAAAATGAACGTTCAAATTAATAACGGTTTTTCTTTACGGTTTTTTTTAATGAACGTACAATTGTCCAACCACCCACCAGTGTTGCCAGAAGGAAGGGAAATATTTTGTGGCCAAGTTCTGAAAAAATCGCAAAATAATTGGAGTTTTATTTATTATTATTTTCTCCATTTTAAATTAATTTTTTTTTGTTTTGTTTTTTAGTTTACAAAAAATAATCACAAATATTCTCTCTGAATTTCCCTAAACTCTTGTTTATTTATCTAAACATAAATAAATTTGAAAAAATTAATCCTCAAATTAAGGGAAAATATCATAATAATCTAACACTGGTGTCACGGCTAATTCTATAAACAATATGGCTACCCGGGCCTTTATTAATTCTTAGCAGATGTCGAAATCAAAACAAAAGAACGAAAAAAAAATCAAGAACAACAAAAACAAAGTTACGCGCTTCAAATTATTTTTGCAAAATTAGAACAGTAAAGGAAATTAATTGAAATATACAAATAAAGTTGAATAGTTTAATTTATTGAAATTATTATTAAAATGGCAACTAAAGAAGGAGCAACACAGAGCTGGAAGACTCCAGATGAGGTTGATATGAATGAAATAAAGTTTAATTTCACAAATAAATTCCTTAAAATAAATTTCTTTCCTTCAAACGTTGTGTCCATCCATGCTGTTGTGTAGCTCATTCGTTTGCAGAGGCTAAAGCAGAGAAAGAAGCAATTGGCGGCACGTTTAAATAGCAACAACAACAGTAATAATGTGAGGGATGTTGTTTCAGAGACTGATAAAGCCTCTCTGTTGGAGGCCAAAATGGCCCAAAAGCGTAAAAACCCTTTTGCAAAGTACGCAATTAAAGTTTGTTTATTGTATTGTTAATTGCAAAATATTTCATATCCTTTCTCTGCCATACAGATCAGTAGAGAATTCTAAAAGGCCTAAACCAGATATAAAAGACGATACTGAAGATTCGTTAATGGGTTTCATAAACACACCGATAGTGCGCACTCATGAAACATTTGTCAAGGAAACTCCCACACGTCCTCCTCCAGCTAAACTTGTACTGCAACCCTTTGATCAGAAGGCATTTTCCAAGCTATTAGAACAGTCATCTGCTTCAGCGTCTGCATTTGATGATGAAGACAACGAGGTTGAGGAACAGAATATTACTAAACATTTGCCTATGGATTGGAGCTTAAAGACGCGTGTCCGTTTTTTCTGTAGATCCGAATTACCAGCTACTCAGTTAAAAACTAGTCAATTAGCTAGTGGTCTTACAAGTTTTGTGCGTTGCATTGATACACAAAGCGATGCCAGTGGTTTGGATATTTCTCCTGCTACCCGATTCAATCAGGCAACCTACTATTGGCAGCATCCGCATATACCTTGGATGACTCTTTTTCCACGAAACTCACGTGATAACACGGGCATTATAGTGGGTGAAAGAGAACGCAAAGCTTTGGCAGAGGACTGGGATTATAGTTTCCGTGGGATTTTCCAGCTTCTTAGAGCCAGACAGTGTGCCTATTTTTACTTCTGTGCCAATACATTCACAGTATTATTTCGAGCAGCAGGTACGGGTGGCAGAGCCGAAATTCATGCTCTCATGTCCCCCACAACAAGGGGTATGCGTCATGCTTTACGGCAAGAGGGTATTGAATACACAATGCCTTTAAAGAAAGATAATGGAAGTCTTAATAAATCTGCAGACAGTGAAGATAGCAATAGCAATCAAACAATGAATGCGAATGCAATCGAAAAAGCTGATGATGAAAAAGATAAAACTAACGATAACGATGATGAAGACGAAGATGAAAATTGGCTAGACAGTCTAGATGTTGATGAGAAAGAAATACGTAAAATAGAGACAGCACATCAACGCAAACTCAAGGCACAAGAGATGTCAGAAGATTTCAGTGACAATTCTCTTGTTTTAATCGAAGGTGTAGAGTGTCAAGGTTTCTTTAGTTTCTTGCTCAATGCCAAAAGCACTATAACCACAGTGGGACGTTTGGCGGGGGTACCGCCTACTCTTTTAGCGCCTGTGGCATTTCCTAAAGCTACGATGCAACATTTGACTACCCGCTCTAGTAAAGTACGCATGGATGCTGTCGACTACTTTAGTATTGAAGTTAAAGGCATTATTATGCCCTCTTTTTTGCCTTATGTATGCCAACTGTTGGGGGAAACAAAAGACGCATTTAGTGCTACTTTAGCCTCTACAACAAACACATTGGCTTTCAGCAAAGCCACACAGAAACTATTGGAAGAAGACTCTGCTGGTCAGAGCCAATCGAATAATATGGACGATAATGACCGGGATGAAAATAATGCTGCTGGTCAAGTATTCGGCAAAGAAAATCTCTCCGACTGCGGTTTACAAGCATGTGTAATTGAGAATATATGCCGGACGGGTCATCTGGCTGTTACACTTTTCGAGCGTGTGTGTTACGACAAAGAATATGGTTATGCTTGGAGCTAGTAGTAAAGTTGTCACAAGAATATACCATATTGTGTTAGCAATTTTTGTATTCATTAAGTAAAAAAAAGTAATTGCAATAAAATCTATTTTAAAATGTACAATTAAATGAAAGTCGTTTAAATTTCATATTTTAAATTCTAAAATTTTTTAAGTATTTAAGATTTAGTAGTGTGACAACTGAAACAATTTAAAGTGATAAAGTAAAGTTTACAAAGTAAATTAAAAATGTTGGTTTCCAGTTGCCTTTATAAGGTTTTACAATCAAGTACTGAATTATGAACATTTTCACTAAGAATCAAATTACCAGGCTACAGGATTTTCTGTAATCGCAGACTTACGGAATATAATTATCGAAAAAATGTTTTTTTCTAAGATTTTAGTTTCATTATGGTTTAAACAGTAGATCCTCACCCTTGTAGTATGATTAAGATCTAATATTTTTTTAGCAGAATAATATTAAATCAAGACGTTTTATGATTCCATAATCAAAAGAACTCGTCCTCATTAATACAATGTCCATCTCTCCGAACTGTCTGTATATCACTGGCCCTTACATCAGAGACCGTAACAGATGGAAGTGTAATATTTACGCAGCCTGTAGAAATTCCTCGTTATTTACTACAACAATTATTAAAACTAAAGGTTGTAAATTATCGGTATCCCAAAAAAAGCTCAATTTAAGTTTTTCAAAAACTTACAAACATAAAACTACTATGAAGTATGTACTAACTTAGCTGCTGTAATAGCATATGTTAACAGAAAAAGTATGAAATTTAACGAATTAATCTTGCGAGTATCAACTTAATGCCTCACTCTTTCAAAAAATATTTGCGATTCCACTTCTGATACCGTAATGTGCGGTCACTGTTAGTGTTCACATAAAATGCAAGAATACAAAAATGATTCACATCAAATGATACTTTAAAATTTAAAAAAATATTTTATTACACAGTAAAACTATACTTATAAACTAAATCTACCCAGGTTCTCAGATTATTGACTTGTGTTATATTAATGATCGACAATAATTAATTCATCAATACTCCAATCTTCATACGAATGATCGGGTAAAAATCGTCTTATGATAATGGGAATTTTCTTCTGTTTCAATTCTTTCATTGCAATTTGAAGGGGATCAGTTTCACCTTCTAATTCCACCATGATTGGTGCACACATAGCAATCTGTAAGGCTCTTGTGCCCAACACACGGGCTCTTTCGTATTTCGTCATATACTTTGTTGTAATTCGCTTTGCTTTTGGCACTCCACCGCCAGCATTTCCAGGCGCTATGATTTCAATATTATCCACTTCTTCCTCTTGGTTAATATCATCAATATTGTCTTCCTCATCGACATCATCGAAATCATCACCTCCAACACTAAATAATAGGAACAGAAGAATACAAACAATGTTAAGAAAGAAGTTCAATCACTTGTTTGCAACAACAACACGGCAATCACAGAACAACGTGGTAATGTTTATGCCAGAATGTATACATCAGGATTAAAGCAATCGTTGAAGAAAAACAAAATGATATTTTTACTTACTCATCATTATCGAAATCTCCATCATCCATTTTAATTAATTAAATTATTTAATTTCGAGTTGAAATAAAGAAATTTCTTTAAAGAAGACAAAAGCTTAATGCGGCTAAAATTTCGTCTGTCAAATTGTGTGACTACAAAAAGAAAATAAAAGCCTGAATACCTCAGAGTTGCACTTTTAAGTATTAAACCGCATAATGGTGATGCCAGACATTTGCATTGCATAGTAACGATACGATAAAATTAATAATTTATAATAATAATACAATGGTCTCATATCTTCCTTTAAAGCCTTGTTTTGTGGTTTGATAATCAATTTTTTTCTATTTGGTTTACTTGGTTGAAGTCGCCGTGGTCTAGTGGGTAGTGTGTTGGCTTATTAGACAAAAGGCCCGGGTTCGTACCCCAGGTCAGACATCAAAACGAAAAATATTTCTTCGGCGACTTCGTCTAGACAGATTGCTGGCAAAGACTTTGAGAGTAAAAATTGCCATGAAAAGCTTCTCAAGAATCTGTCGTTCGGAATCGACTTTAAACTGTAGGTTCCGCCACTCATGTATAAAAAATTAACGCACACAACATAAGTGGTGTGAGAAGCTAGGTCGTAATCCTTACTGAAGGGTTGTAATGGCCAATTATGTATCTATGTGCATACAGGGCATTCAACCTTTCTAAAATAGGTTGGAAAAAGATAGATGCATTGACATATAGAGCTTTTATTCGGAAATCTGTAGACGTTACACTGATTCTCCAGTAACCAAAAATCTAGAGTGCGCAGTACTATTAAAACATGAAAGATAATAATAATAATTCTCAGCACTACTCTAAGAAATATGGGAAATAGGATTTTTCTTTTGTTAAAATGTTAAGAATCTCAACAACTTGACAATTATGTCTTAAAATACACTCAATTTTATTATATTACTACGCTTTTACATAATTGTGGGGCTAAATGAACGTAATTCTATTAAAAAGTAATTGAAAATTAATCATTTATACATATATAAGAAGTAAAGCCTCTTTAAGGAATATTCGACTACAGTTTTTGTATAAAATCATTTTACTTGTCTACAATATTTTTATCCCATAAATGGAAATAAATTTTGGTCCACAGAAGATACAATAGCATTTTATTGAAAGTAAAACTATTCAAATCTAATATACTGTGTGACCGGGATTTTCCATTTTTAATGTTATTTTCACGGTAACTGTACTAATTGAACACAATTTACTATCTTTCTTAGGCCAGATATTCCAAACAAATAGTCTTTATTGAACTCTACTTTCAGTACCTTAGCCTGTCCTAGTAGTAGTTGTTGTTGAAGAAATTCAGTCAATATTTTAAAATATCTTGTGTTGTAAAATTATAAAAACAATTGTTTATGCACATAAAATAAGCAACAAATAAAAATTAATTGCTTACATTTAATGGGTAATTTTAATTATTTGAATTGGGGTTACGATTCAATATATCATAGAGCAAAATATATTTACATACATATACGAAAAATCTTGGCACAGAGAATGGCTGCCAGTGTTGAAAAATTCAGTACTTTAGTACTTTTTTTCAGTACTTTTCCACTTCAAAAATACCACAGTACCCCCGCGACGCTTTCGGTAATTTTTTATTATTACATATTTTACGTCTTCCGTCTTTTTTTTTTAACTATTAATGCATTAGCAACCTAATGCGAGAGGTAGAATTAGTCTTTAGCTCCGGTTAGCCAAACGTCCACGGAAATTACGTTCGTTTTTAGAATACGATAAACAATGAGAACGCTGTCTGTCTAATATCCAAATGAAAGTATATACCATAACGTTCCGTCAACGTTTGACTACACGGAACTTTTACATTTTGTTACGTTCAGAATCAGCAGTTTTTGTTTTACAAGTGAGGAACACATATAAGTCGTTAGTTTTTCTGTTCCGCACTGTACGTGTTCTAAATATAAATAAATAGTCTAACAGGTTGTATTCTGGCTTCTTAGATTTGAGCCCGCGGTTCATACCCATGTCAGACATCTCCAACATATCGAAAAAATGAAAAAATATTCCTTCGGCGCCCTCATTCTGTCAAAAATTCTGATTAAAATTATCATTAAAACGTTCCTCAAAAATCTATCATGCGTAATCTTTTTTAAACAGTCGGTCCCGCCACTCATGTAAAATTAACGCACACAACATAAGTGGTGTGAGAAGATAGGTCATAATCCTGATTGAAGGGTTGTACTGTATGTAAGTAATTTTTTTTTTTTACAAAAGTACCATTTGATGCAAAAAAGTACTCTTTCAGTGATAGTTAAGTACCGTTTCAAAATTTCAATTTTTCAACACTGTTTCAGGTTCTTGTAATATTTACTCTCATCAATGAAAATGTACTAAAGTGTTAAAAAGATCCCAGATTTATTATAAATAGAATTCCTAATTACTTTTTAAATATTTTCATTAGAAAAGTTTATGAAAGGGTTGTAATCAATTATTCGAAAAACACCATTTTAAAACTGACGTAAGCATGCATTTGAAATATTTCTCATTCTAAAAGTGAAATTTCTGCTTAGGTTATAAAGCCATAAAAACATGGACTTTGATTTTTATTACCTGTCTGATAAAGTAAACTGTAAACAAGTTCATTAAATTGTAAAAAGACTTTGTTCAAAATGTTCCAGAATGTCAAAAAGAAAATCACGGCATCTGGCAGCGCTAAACTTTTTATAACTTTTGCTGAAAAGCAAACAAACCAGAGAATTGCGTTTGCACAACAATTTAGTTTTATTCTTGCTCTTTTATTTGTAGGTTCGTTGGTGGACTTTTCACGGTTTAAAGTTTAGTAACTATAACGATGAATGCTTGTTATTGAAATAAGGGATATAAACCATATCGCTGTAGTTTCGGTGTGCGCAAATTAATTGAAAAGGTTAATGAAATAATAACAATAAAAAAAAGAAAATCGGTTCAATGCATAATAATGTATGTATCATTAATAAATAAATGGAAATGAAATGTTGAAATAAAACGAAAATATTAATTATGGAATGTAAACGAAGTGCTCGTATTGTACATTAAGAATAAATTCAAATGGAAGCATCATCAATAAAGAAAAAGTTGAATGAATAAAGTGAGCGGCCTTAAAATAAAAACTCATCTGTTTTTTTCGAAGCGAAAAAAAAAATCGTTAATTTCAATGTAAATATACGAGTTTTTTTTCCCCATTTATTAAATTGTATTGTTTGTTGTTTTTGTAAAGTTCAAAACATGTACATAGAACATTATTTATTACAGGCAAATACACATGCATCATAAGCAAATATGTATATGCATTTGTAATGATTGTTGTTGCTTTTATTTAATGGTTATTTTTTATATTTCTTTATAACGTTTACATTCTAAAATTGTTTGCATTCAAATACAAAGAAAAAAAATAAAAAAGTAAAAACAACTTTATTTTGCCATTTGTAGTCGTTGGCAAATAGTGAATAGAAAACGGAAAAATTTTGCAAACTTGAAACCAATACTAAATAAATACAAACAACAACAGTAATAGCAAAATAGCAAAAACAACAACGACAAAACCGCATAATCAAGTATTCGAGTTTTGTGTTTGCATATGTTTTCACATTTTAGTTGTTGTGTAGCGTTGGTGTGTCTATTGCCATTCTATAGTTATAATGTGTGCTCCATCTGCGCTACATATAGGATTTAGGGGCAAGAGGACATACCAAATATTAAAAGACATTCAAAGGAAAGAGCTACTACATAATGATAATTAAATCAGTCTAATATTAACAGTTTATAAAAATAAATCACAAAAAGAAAGAAGAAAAAAGAAAATCAATTACAAAGAACAACCGCGAAGTTGAGTAGAAACGAACGAGTGAAGTAAATTCTCTAAAGAAAGTGAGACTTTTATTTGTATGCGTTACAATTTGTTGACCTCTATAGCGCTGAAGTACGGAAAGTTGTGTGAAATGAACCCCAATTGTTATTTTAATACACACACACGCATATGTTCATTTAAAATCAACCAATCAGACAATAATGCGCTGCATGTTTACATAAAATCTACCTATTGGAAAAAGATAATGCAGCTCGATGGTAAACGCAATAGGTACAGATAATTTTTTACACCGACGTTATCAGTTTATTATTAGGTTCCTCTCAAAGTCTTTTCCGGAAAGTAATTTTTTCAATATTTGAAATTTGAATTCCCGAGCTCTTCCTTAGTAAAAGCCAAAGTGCTGCCAATTGCAGAAAAATTCTTTGTTTAAAGGAGTTTGTGTACACTTTACTATGTAGAGAAAATAGCATACGTTTGTATATTGGGGGCAATGAAAACCTATGCCATGGCGGATAGTATAAATGCCCGTTATCTATGGTAGTCAAGGCCGAAAACATTGAGAATACAGTTAGGAATAACATGAGACAAAGCTTACCCAGTTTACATTTCATTTTTCTGGCTTCATGTTGCCATAAACGGTCTTTTTTAATCTCCACTCATATGTACGTGCCTGAGGTCAGCAATGAATCGTTTATCGCTACTCATAAGTAGTCATGAGTGAGTCAAAAGAACTGAAATTCAACTACTCTAATTCATTCGTACTCACTACGGCGTTGATTTTTAAGTACAGGTTGCAAAGATTATAAGTACAACGTTGACATCAAACTTATAACATTCGAAATGTGTTTGATTCATACGCCTACTCATTTAGATTCATAAATTTAGAAAAATACTTATAATACTCATAAATGATTCGAGTGATTCGTATTATTCATAAAAATTGACAGTCTTAGTTGATATTGCATTTACAAAGGACGAAAAAAGAAAAGATAAATACAGCAAGCAAAGCAAACACACAACCTTCTAGCGAGTATTGTGGTGTTCGTACGCGAATCATACTTATTATGTGCTTCGTGTAAATGTTAAGTAGAGACGAGTCGAAGTCAATAACATCATGCGTATTGTTAAGTATGAATACGACGAATAGTTCCAACTGTGAGTAGTATGAGTATGATATTATAATAAGTATGAATGCGTATAAGTATCTGAAATTATAACTATGACTCGAATCTACTCAACGTTTTGAATACGTATTGCTAATCTCTCTAAACTAAACCAAAGGCGATTTTATCCCTTTTGTAGAAATAATTACGGAAAGGGTGCTGCTACCAGTCAGGAACTATTTGGACTTCAACTGGCAGCAGTCTGGTCTTGCTTGGCTGGGAAGCCTGACTAGAGGTCTTAATCTGGTACCATGGGTGTCGGGAGCCCCAGGAACTTGTCTCTGCCCGGCAATGGTGAGGAGAAACGTGGTGGCTGTGGTTTAGATCCAAATCGTGGGGAGTGCGCGAGTACTGTGTGGCGTTCCACTTTTAACGCATTTAAAGGGGTTTAGCTGGTCTCCAACCCCTAAACAAGAGGGGAGTCATGCCAAAATAGCATGACTTCGAATTGGTACCTACTTACAGTGTTTGCAGCATGTATGTGGGGCGGATTTTCAATTGACAAAATTCTTTGCTATTTTTGCTGTCTCGTGACGTGTTTGTTGGGAATCTCTGCCTTTAAAATCAGACAGTACAAAGTAATCAATAACGAAATTTAATGTGTTTTCATATGATTCGTGTTTTTTTACTAAGACTTTTTAAATGAAAACAACAAAAGAAATTTTATATCGGTTTTCAGTAACGAGATAACAACATAGTCTGATAAATTCTTTTATAAGAAGAAAAATTCATTTAATTTGTGAATAAAACAGATCACAGGAAATCTTTAATACGATGATTAATACGACAAATTTTAAGAACTCGTAAACTTTTCGACATCTTGTAGCTGGAGTGTAAAAAAAAATATATAAAAAATATGCAGATGTAAGCAATTAAGGTTAAATTATATATACTTACGTATATGTAATACGTACATATGTATGTATATAATTTCTATATATTAATTCCTTTTTTCGTTTCCTTTTCATTCCTTAGTATTTTTCTGTTTATTGTTGTAGAAATTTAAACAAAATATTTTGAAAATCTTTCTTTTAGAGGCCACATTATTTCAACGTTTTGTTTGAACACTACAAAAGTAAATTAAAAACTTCAAGTAATTGTACTATTGGCCTTATCTAAACTATGATCATTTTGTAAGATTTTATATATTGCAAACGAAGTAATGGAGAATAACTAAATTAATTGCTCTTTGAAATGTTTTCGAAATAAAAAAGAAACGCTTTTTTATTACAATTCTAAACTGCCAATGTCTAGAAAATAATACAACCTGTCCAGCAAATGATAACACAAAACAATACAATGATATTTGTCACAATCTCTGATCACTTGTAGTATTTACGATATGAATTTTGTTTGTACGATACCAGTTGTAATCGATTAGAAAAACACACCAGGTTAATAATATAAAAAAAAATGTGCAATAAATTTTTACAATTTACAGTATTCCCTCCATTTACGTCGTCTCGATTTACATTGTTTCGATTAACGTCGTCAAAAATTTTGTTCCCTTCAACTTTGATTTGCATCGTCTTGTTTATAAACAAAATCAGGGGAATTCCCTTATTTTTATTTTCAAATGTACTTAATCAAATGCATCCGGAAGTCGCCGGACATCATAGCAAAATACAAAAAGTATTTCTTCGGTGATTTCCTCTCCCCAGATTTTTGGCAAAAACTCTGAGAGTAAATAAAATTGCCATGAAAGGCTTCTCAAAATAAAATGTATCGTTCAGAGTCGACTTTTAACTGTAGGTCCCTTCACTTATGTATAAAATTAACACACACAACATAAATGGTGTGAGAAACTAGATCAATAATCCTGACTGAAGGGCTGTAATGACCAATTATGTGTGTATGTATCTGGTCGTATGAGTTATTTGAAATTCGATTTATGTCGCCTTTTTCCGGAACATTCTACGACGTAAATCGAGGGAATACTGTATAGTGTAAGTTTATTAATAATTTTTTGCTTATGGTACATTGAAGCGCATGACAAAAGAAGAAGATGATATTAAAAATAATTCTGCACTCATCAGCTGCCTTTATGATGGTGAATAATTACATGACGCGACAGTGAAAATACATACGAGTAACTACATAGTCCACCTACTACACTACATAGTACCTTTTTTATGTTTCTCGAACTCTCCAAACTTGTTTTATTTATTTTTTGACTCATACATTTCTGACTCGATTTCCAAAATTTTCTTGTGGGAAAGGGGAGAGATGGACCTTTAAAATGGTATACATATATTCTAATATGCTATGAATTTTGATAAGGCAAACTTGGAAAATTTGAATTTTTTTCATATTTTTGAAGTTTGACCGTTCCTAGAAGCAAGCCCCATCTGTCTCTCATCCTTCAGTACAGCGACCGCGTTCTCCTGTGGCATCACAACTGGCCGCTATGCGTGCTCAAGTGAGCCTTGTGATATCAAAGCTACCACTCCAACACAACCCAACCAGTGTTGCCAACTTAGTGCTTTTCGCGCTATTTATGGTGCTTTATGAAACATCGTACGCGTAAATTTTTTCTTCTAGTGCCTTTTTACGGAGAGGCACTATTATGGTGCTTTTCAAATTTCATTACAGTGCTTTCAGTGCTTTTTGTTGATTTTTAATAGCCTTTATATTCAAACTACAAAGAAAAATGTTAAAATTTTTTTAAGTGTAAAATTTACAAAACGATATCAATTGAAAAGGCGATTAAATGTATTTTGAATATATGGCTGGAACTTAAAACACATTTTAATATTCTTAAGGACAGTGGGTATATTTCACTTAAGGATATATAATAATAATAATAACAATTTTGTATATCTCACGTTTAAGTTCCATTTTGGGAGAGGTTAAATTTGTATAATGATTTGTATATATTGCTAAAAAATCTGGCTAACAAATTGATAATAAATAGTGAAAATTTTAAGTATATACAAGGTGATATAAATAGTAATTATAATGAATTTTGCTACAGTAGGTAGTGTGTTGGTTTATTAGACCGAAGGCCAGACATCAAAATAAAATACAAAAAGTATTTCTTCGGCGATTTCCTCTCAGCAGATTTGTGGCAAAAACTCTGAGAGTAAAAAAAATTGCCATGAAAAGCTTCTCAAAAATCTGTCGTTCGGAGTCGACTTTAAACTGTAGGTCCCGCCACTTATGTATAAAATTAACACACACAACATAAGTGGTGTGAGAAATTAGGTTAATAATCCTGACAGAAGGGTTGTAATGACGAATTATGTACGTTATGGTTATAGTTTCGAAAAGGACGGCAATGAATACCAAAAACAGAAACCGAAAAAAATATTATTAAACAAAAATGTGTTCTTTTCACTAAACACCTTATTTATGAAATTAGAGCTAGACTTCCTAGCAATTTTAAAACTTTACAAAAAGTTTCCTTATTCAGTGTCGAAAATATATTAAATAATATAAATAATGATCAGTTACTAGAATTTATAAGAAACTTTATAAATGATGTAAATACATTATCAACAATAGAAACTCGTTAAGAAAATTTAATTTAATTGGGAAAACAAAACTAGAACCGATCTTTTTTGGATAGAGATTAGTTAATTTAAAAACTCGTTAGGAGAAAAAACATTTTTAGTATTAACACAGTTTATTCTTTAAAATTTCCTTGCTCTAACGCAGAGGTTGAGAGATATAGCTCCATGAATTTATCAAAAAATAAAATTCGAAACTATCATTAAACTCTGTTAATTCGATTTTATACATAAAATATGGTCTACGCAGACTCAATTTTTGCTGTAATAATTATGCAATACCTTCCGAACTCTGCAAATATATGCCGAAGATTTAAGGAACCTTTTTAATAAGGAATTTTGTATAAGGGCCGTATATCCACATACTTAAAATTTTGAAATTATAAATCTTAATTTTATAAACTATACTGAAATATTGACATGAATTGTTTTCTTTTTTGTTTTGTAACTATATTTTATTAGTTTAACCATAATATTTACTTATCAAATAAAGAATATTAAAAAATAAAAACCTTCATAAACGATTTTTCTTAAAAAAAACGGTAGTGCATTTTTACCCTTTTTAAGCTCAAAAATACGCGTTTTTACCCGTTTTTTAATTTTTTGTGCGCGTTTTGATATACAATCGCTGGCAACACTGAACCCAACATAGGGATTGCAAATTCCAAGTTCGAATTTGGTTTGCTCGAGTTTCACTACATAATATAAGAAACGAAAAATACTTAAACATTTTCCTTATTACCCTTGTTCAGTTTAACCTTTACATCTTTATTGTCCCTTCATTGTAAATTTATTTTAATTTGCTGATGATTCATTTGGTATTTAAAAATTCATTAGTTAACTAGGGTGAAGACAGATAGGGAAAATACTTCCGTTTCTTGTTCAAAATAAACAACAGTGACATCGAATTGTATTCGACGTTCTTAGTCCTATGGTGGATTGATACCGTCCCAAATTCAACAATTTTGTTTGTTCACGTACCTATTCTTCCAGAAATGTGTCATATCAGTGAATATGATTTTTAAATAAAAATTAATATCATTTGCCAACAGTTTCAGGGTCCATTCAGCAACTATACGTTGTCTCAGGATATACATGGTGATTTGACAGTACAGACTGGATATATCCCCTGGATAAAGCCCCTGTTGGAAGGTCCTCCGAAAATATTTCCAACAGTTCTCTATTCTATGCCAACGTCTACCTACTTTACCCACTGCGTGGCATCAATCTGTCAACTGTCAAAGAGTAACTATCAGGTCAATACATACATAAACGAGTACATTGAAAAAGAAGTTCAAATATAAGTAAAGAAACAAATAAACTGTTGTTCGGGGATTTCCCAATTTAAAAACAGGTTAAAAAACAAAAAAATAAAAAAGTGTTCACATTTTAGAGCTTTCAGATTTTGTTCACGTTTTAGAATGCTCTGTGGAAAAATAAATTTGTTCACGTTTCTGAGACGTTCACAATTTTGAGTGTTCACGTTTTCGCGAGTTCACTGTACTTCAAAATAATCTTTGGTGGCATTAGAAGCAATACAAAAAAAGATGAAAGAAAAAAAAGAAAATCTATATGATGTAGGCTAAAACAATGTCTGATTGTGTATTAATTTTATGGATGAGTATAAGTTCGGCCTGGGGCGCTCGAACCTCGAACACCACTTATACTGTGTGCGTTAATTTTATACATGAGTGGCGAGGCCTACAGTTTAAAGTCGACTCTAAACGACAGTTTTTGAAAAACTTTTCATGGTAATTGTATTTACTCTCAGAATTCTTACCAGAAATCTGCTGAGAGGTGGCCTTAGGTTTCAAAAGCCGACACACTACCTATTAGGCTACGGCGACTATGCATAAATTTTCTTACTGCGATATTATACTGATAACTCTCTAGGTAAAATTATCTGTATTCTCAGTGACTATTTATTGAAATGTGCGATATTGTTTTACGGTCTACCGATTTTCATTATTCCAGCTACTACTACTTAACTTTGTAGGTCAGTTGTTTAATACAAATACGTACCATTTGTTTACTTTAAATTTAATGTTATTGATTTTTGAAATATGTATGTATTTCGCCATATTAAAAATTATAATTTCTTGCTTGTTTTTTTTTTTCTTTCGATAAGATAAAATAATTTTATTTGCTGCAATGCTATCAAAAACGTACATACATGGCTAGTTTTCATAATTGTTTTCGATTTCTGTTGTTGTTGTTTGCACTTGTTTACGTCAAATTGTACTTGGCTTGCTCAAAAAAAAGAGTCTTGTTCAATTAATTTTTTTTTCTGATAAAAATTTCTTCTTTTTTTTTTCTAAATTTGTGTATTTAGCTGAGAGAATAAATAAAAAGCAATGTGGTTGAGAATTTAAGATTTTTCCAATTTATGTATGTAAGTCGAATAAAATTTAAATTTATATGGTGTTGAATTCTTTTTAAATGCTCTAAATTTGCTTGAAAAAATTCTAAGCAAACTTGATCGTTAACCGCGTTTTTAATTCACTGTTCTTTAAGATCTTAGGAACCTTATATAATAACACAAAAAGGAAATGTATTGAATAAAATTTTTTATTATAATCAGACAGATCTGGCTGTCTGGCGGTAGTACACTACATTGTCCATTTGATCAGTTCAATTTTTAGCTACTTTTTCTAATAATTCTGGTCATTTGGTCGTCTGGCGGCCAATTCCCCGAGAGTGGCTAGTTTGCCGTCGTAAAGCAATAACTTAACATAGCGCCATAAAAATAAATCCATGGAGATGTTAGTGATTCTGATTATAGAAGAGTAAAATTAATGTTTATAGAAGATCAAAATGTTAAGATGATGAGTACGTTGACCGTAATATCCACCAAGTAATTGTATGAACATCGCGAACATTATTTTAAAGTTAATTATTACAATTTTAAATCGTTGTACTGGTGTTAAGTGATTCAAACCATTGTTATCGATAGTTCGCGTACAGATAAAAAGTAACCTTCGATAAATTAAATAAAGGTTTTGTTTTGAAGTCGCCGTAGTCTAGTATTAGGTAGTGTGTTGGCTTATTACACGTTAGGTCTCGGTGCAAACCCCAGACCAAACATCAAATCGAAAATCTGAAAAAAATATTTCTTTGTCAACCTTCTCTCAGCAGATTTCTGGCAAAAAGTGAGAGAAAATTAAATTGGCATGAAGAGTTTCTCAAAAAATCATCATTCGGAGCCGACTTTAAACTGTAGGTCCCGCCACTGATGTATAAAATTAACACACACAACATAAGTGGTGTGAAAAATTAGGTCAGTAATTGATTGATTTGAAGAGTTATAATGCCCAATTATGTACAATATTCGAACAAAGAAAGACTAATATTTTCGGAAATTATACTCAAAACAAAGTTTGGGGAAAAGTAAACGTTGCACTTGACACCAGAAATATATAATAAAATAAAGAACAAGTCTTAGAAAGCTATGGCGGCTGCCGATACATGTCAATTAGTTTTTTAAGGGTAAATTGTATAGTAAGACATCAGTAAAAAAAACCGTATTAACCCTGGGCCTAAGATATCAATGGACTTACCAACAAGATAATAATTCCAAAACATACTTTGCATGTTGTTTAAGCACATTTAGGGCCACTATTACAACTTTCCGTTAACTAAAGGGAGGATTTTAACGGGTACAAATACAATAAAGAAATAAAAATTGCAAAACATACGGTTTAAGTAATCGAGAAACCCTAAAATCACAAAGAATTGTGGTAATGTTCATGGCTTATAGTCTTCAGACAGTAATTATTAGGATTGTTGTCTCTTATTGTAAGTCGCCGTGGTCTAGTAGGTAGTGTGTTGGCTTATTAGACGAAAGGCCCGGGTTTGAATCCCAGGTCAGACTTCAAAACGAAAAATATTTCTTCGGCGACTTCCTCCGCTCAGCAGATTTCTGGCAAAGACTCTGAGAGTAAAAATTGTCATGAAAAGCTTCTCAAAAATCTGTCGTTCGGAGTCGACTTTAAACTGTAGGTCCCGCCACTCATGTATATAAATTAACGCACACAACATAAGTGGTGTGAGAAGCTAGGTCGTAATCCTGACTGAAGGCTTGTAATGGCCAATTATGTGTGTGTGCCTCTTATTGGGAGTATGGTAAAGGAAAATTAGAAGGAATTTCCCCCACTAACTTAATAACAAGAACGTAATTTTCCTTGAATATGTACATAAAATCCAAAATTC
This sequence comes from Sarcophaga peregrina, assembly GCA_014635995.1. Lineage (NCBI taxonomy): Eukaryota > Metazoa > Arthropoda > Insecta > Diptera > Sarcophagidae > Sarcophaga > Sarcophaga peregrina. Next base: position 114,392,215 of record CM025789.1, read on the forward strand.
TATAACAATATGGTATTAAACGAGAAACGTAATTTAAAATCTATACCTAGTCCCAGAAGCTATTTTTAGAAATTGAAAACAATTAAAAAGCCTTTTAGGAAATATTGATTATTTTCCAAACATACTCACATTTATTGTTTTATTTAGTTTTCGTGCTCTTTTTTTTTTTTCTTTCATGTTATGTAACATAAGGCGGAAATGTATCATTATGCATGTATGTATGTATGTATCTTATTCATTACGATAACTATGCGAAAATAAAATAATAAAATAAAAATTTTTTTTCTTTTATAAATTTATTATCATAAAACATGATATTAAAAGCGAAGGTCAAATGGTAACTCGTTTCAAAGAGCAACTAAATAACTGTCTTTGGTGATCTTGAACTTGTATCACGATTTAAAATACAATCCATTCATCCATTATAAATTGACTGTGCTTTGTTTGAGTGAATAAGTTTCTTATGGAAATAAAAAAATATTTGCAGATAAAATTGACTTTTAAACTTGGCACTGGCTGATCGTGTGCCCCGTTAAAGTATTTTTTTTTTCTCTCGCTTATTGTTGTGTTGTGTTGTATTGTATTGCCTGCGATTTTGATAAAGACCAGACAGATTTTTAATTATTTAATCTGAAATTCAGTTGATAATCAATGTTGAATTCAATTTTGTTTTAAAGCATTGTAAGATATCATAATTTAAGGTGTGGGCATTTGTTTAAATAAATAAATATCTACTATATAGTATGTGGAGTAGAACACACGTATATACTTTATAAGGCATCATCTTGATAACCTTGTCTGTCCAGAGATAATCATTGTGTATATAAAATCAATTTGTATAAATCAGTTCGTTGATTACTCTTTAACCGCATTATTGTATATGCAAAGCAATTAAAATAGCACGGGAATAAAATCGCAAAACATGTTCAATAGTACGATGGTGTATGTATGCTATTTATTATCAAACTCTACGTTGTTTTATATTTTTAGTTTTGCTTTCTCTTATATAAACAAATGTGTATGTATGTTTAATGATCTCTTAAATAAATTGACGTTTTAAGCACAAACCATTCATTTATTTTAAAAGTGGACTCTTTTATACAAAAATTTTTATCGTTATTATTATTATTCATTACTGCTTAAATTGTATTGTTCCTTACATAAATACATGTGCACATTATGTTAGTCAGATTGGTCATAATATATCATGGGATAAAAACGATTTTCCACATGCATCTGTGAGGCTATCATCGTGCCCTTACCACTAAACCACTAAAAACTGGTGAATTAAATAAATTCCTCTTTTATTTTTATCTCAGAAAATGTATTGTTAAGCTTAATTCTTTCACAAATTCAAAAAAAAAATTTAAAACTCTGTAAGTTTAGTTTAATCTAGGCTGTGAATTTTTCCGTTCCGACTTCAGTTATTTTAAAGGCTTTTTTTGTATCATTACCCAGCTATTTTTGTGTCAATGCACAGCATTGCTACGATCGAGATCGATAACACGTCTCAGAGAAGTAGACTGCAAGAAGTTGCGAAAATTTATACAAGACAACGACTTCCTATGGAAGGTAAGGTGTGGTACCCCTTAACATCAAGCCTATATGATGATTGATGGCTTGCGTGTATAGCGATGGTCATTAAAATACAGAAAATATAATTTTTCTGTAAAAGGAAAAACTCTCTACAAAAACTTCAATCTATTTTCTATTTTCTATAGAGAGAGTCAAAAGGAAACCGTACAAAAAATTTAGATTCTAAATATCACCAAACTTAACTTTACCATTTAAGGAGAGTGACCGAAAAAATTTGATAATGTTTCGAAATTTTTTTGTAATTTTTTTTTGGTTCAATTTTAAAAACTGGCAATGAAATAATTTTAAAACAAAAATAACGGTAATTTATTAATGTACATATATTTTTTTAATGTACACTTTCTTTTGATGCTCACTGTATAGTAGTTAGGATGGTTGACCGGTAATCACAGCAATCTCATCAATCAACCAATCAATTCAAGATGACTTCCGAAATACAAAAAAAAAACTCACTGGCTTAAATATCACTTTAAAGAATCCATCTATGAAAGCAGTCCTACCCCTAATTTATAAGAGAACATAAAAAACGAATATTACAGGGAAATCACAAAAGTCTTTCTCGAGGAAGTGTATAGGAGAATTCAGTGAGTAATGTTTCTCATACCCTATACCCAATACAATAATATAATAAGTCGAGTTGTTCTATTTCCGGTTAACATCTGCAAAATTAGCTAATTTTATGTGGACCAAGAGAGAATTTTTATTGAATTTGTTCGATAAACAGTTAAAAATAAACTAATTTTATAATCGAAATGAATCTTTGCACATGTTCAATTAGAATAATGTTTAGTAAAAAATTTGCTATCATAGCTTCTCTAGAGAGTATAGTACATACATACATACATAATTGGCCATTACAACCCTTCAGTCAGGATTACGACCTAGCTTCTCACACCACTATGTTGTGTGCGTTAATTTTATACATGAGTGGCGGGACCTACAGTTTAAAGTCGACTCCGAATGACAGATTTTTGAGAAGTTTTTCATGGCAATTTTTACCCTCAAAGTCTTTGCCAGAAATCTGCTGAGAGGAAGTCGCCGAAGAAATATTTTTTCGTTTTGATGTCTGACCTGGGATAGTAGATAGTAGAGAGTATAGTATTTGGATTAATTTCAAACATTAAAAGCAGATGCCTATAGAGTGGTTCTCATGTTAAGGGATTGACAAGGGGGGCTTGCTCAGCATTGTATGGGCAATTAATTGTATGTTGCAATTAATAGGTGCCTGCCTACATTATCTGATTTAATTTAGCATATTAATGTACGATAAATAATACATAGTTATTTGGATAATTAGACTGCTCTTTATTATTTTTGTGTTTTAATAAAGAATGAATTTTCATTCCATCTAAAGAGAAAATAATCATCATCTTATGCTCTCACCTGAGTGGGTTTTGTTTTTCGTAGATAAAGTACTTTACGGAATTAAATTTTTAATGTTATCGTGCACTCGTTCTCATATGAATTATTATACAAGAGCCCATTAAGTAGCAATTAAAAATGAAAATAAAAAACATGCGAGAATTTTTATCTGATGTTTAATTATAATGAGATTTAAATTCCATTTAACAAATAACAAAAATCTTCCATTTACACTCTATTCTATTGTATTTTGTATTTTATTTAATACAATTTGTTTTCGAATTTGTTAAACTTAAATAATTAAATGAATATCTTTTAATTCAATCTTTTTAAAAAAATTAATTTTTTACAACAGCATCTAAATATGTATACATTTGCAATTATTAAAACAAAAAAAAAAAAACAATTGCTTTCATTAGTTAGTTAATCATTGTAATTTAAATTCTAGCTATAGGTTGAGGGCATCAATCATAAGTTATTTCACTGATTGTAATCTCCAACAGTTCTATGAATTCATTCAATCATACGATTATAAATAAGAATTGACTTTAAACTTGGGTTTTGAAAAATATTTACTTAAAACTTTTAACAATAAGTGCATAAGTATATTGACAGACACTATAGATTTAAAGAATTGCTTGCTCTCTTAGTCGATTATGCGTACATACATAGTATGTACATCCAATTGGCCATTACAATCCTTCAATCAGGATTAAAACCTAGCCTCTCACACCACTTATGTTGTGTTTGTTAATTTTATACATAAGTGGCGGGAGTTACAGTATAAAGTTTGATACAAACAACAAATTTTTGAGAAACTTTTCATAGAAATCAGAGTTTATGACAGAAATCTAATTAGAGGAAGTCGCTAATGTAATATTTTTTCGTATTTCGTTACGTTGGAGATGTCTGGCCAGGGGCTTGTGCCAACACCTCATGTTTAATAAGCCAACACAGTACCTATTAGACTATGGCGACTTCTAGGTCAATTATATTGACCGTAAAATGTACAAATTTGCTGTATGAACTTCATAAAGACTTATTTATTTATATATTTATTTTTTTTCGAAATAAATTTCCACAATTTGAAAACATTGTTCTAGCGTTATACGATGACTGTGATCACTTAAGTATTTTTTGGAATAAAATGCTGTCATGCGACTAAAAAGAACAACCGATCTAACATTTAACATTTCTGTAGTGATGTGATCCACATCTCTTATAACATAAGATCAATGCTGATAACAACCTAATGTTAGGCCACGCCCACTAACCACAAATTTATATGGAAATGTTTGCCTAATACCGCAATCAACACCATATCATCAAGGATAATGTCGACGTCTCCATTCTATAACGTTGTAAGTGTACTTAGAACGTTTTTAATGTTCTTGTATTAATAAATTCTGCATTCTCTAACTTAAATATTGTTAAAATTTGGTTAAGATGTGCCCATCCGTTCCGAAGATATAGGGAAAAATCTACTTAGAATACACATCTACATACATAGTCTTATGGTGCATGATAACTTTGAGAGTTTATAACTCAAAACGTATTTTTTCGACTTAGAATGTTATAGAACGGAAGCCTCGATGTGATGAGTTATTTAAATCTATTTTGTCATAACATTTTTTAATTTATCTTGAACGGCATCGGTCCATCTATAAATTATAATCGGTCCTCATTTCATTATTTTATCGATGGATTCATTCTATTGTAAATAAAATAAGAGAACGTACAGTAAAATTTTAGTTCTTAAATTATTCCAAAGGTTTTGTTTTAAGAAAATGCAAAATTACTGTAAGAATTAAAGTTTTTTTGCGCAATTTTTAAAAGTTCAAAACCAGTATGAATATCTTAACCCCGCCTGACTTTGTACAGTCCGCACTCTAGCCAAGGTACAAGCAAATTTACGATCTGTTTTAAGTTTCTTCACGGCCATGTCTTTATTCTTCTGTTCTGTTCTGGTGTGAGTAATTTTTATACTCTCGAGACGTTATTGCCACATCATTTAATTTTTATTTTGTATTTGTATATTTTGTTGTTGTTGTTGTTGTACTTATAGTTGAATTCATCCGAAGTACAAGTAATTTTAAAAGCCAACAAAAAATAAAACAAACTTTAGAAATGTGAAAAACCAGTTTTTTTTTAATTTATTGTTTGAAAATAAAAACATCATGATTCTTAATAAGCAAGTAAAATAATATCTAGTTTTTGTTGTTGTTGTTTTTTTATTTTTATTTTTCAGCACTTTTAACATTTTTTTTTTTTCATCTTAAATGTAATGGTGATTGCGAATGTGTTTGTGAGACGTGATTGAGTTTAGACTGCACGATATAGAAAGAAGCAACAGACAGCAGCACCGTTCGTTCATAAACGAAATTGGATGATGCCAAACGAATTCTTAACACACTGTGGAGCAGCAGAAGACTTAACGACTATAATGATGAAATCAAAAATGATTTTTGCCCACAACAGAAGCGATGACATACTTTTGAATAATTTTCAAATTAAGAAAAAACGCTACAAAGTACTACTCAATTGTAATCATATTGTGTGGGAACGTTTGGATGCAAAACGCTGTCAGAAAAAAACCGATGGTGAAAATAATGAAAAAAAGCCACCAGCATCAACACTCACAATTCCAAATGAAACAACAACAGCGGCTATTGAAAAAGGTTTGTATACAGTCGGCCAATCCATATAATTCGTGAGTCATTTGAAAGTGTGAAATAAAATTGGGTGGTAGCAAAAGACTTTTCTCTAAAAACACATATAATCCTAATAATATATATTATAAATCTTTCTTTCTGTAAGTCTGTTTTATAGTTTGTTTGTTAGTCAATCACGCCTGGATCAATTTTCTTGAAATTTGAGATATAGATCGAGCTTTTGTCGGTGAGGTTATAGGCCACAAATCTTTTCAAAATTTTGACTAAAAGGTTAAAAAAAATGGGACAAATGGGGAAAAAATGGTAATAGGTAATTTTTTACGATTTAACTTGGTTAAGTTTCCCAAATAGCTATTGGAGGTATTCCGTTTCTGAAGTTGAACCAAAAGGGGTCCAAAAAGGGGGAAAGGGGTCAAAAACGGGGAAATTGAGTGCATAGCACATAAATCGAACTTTTGACGGTGCAGGTTATAGGCCATAAATCTGTTCAAAATTTTGACCAAAAGGGGAGAAAAAATGGTAGTAGGTAATTTTATACGATTTAGTTTGGTAAAGTTTCCCAAATAACTACTGGAGGTATTCCGTTTCTAAGGAAAACCAAAATGGGTCCCAGAAAGGGGGAAAGGAGCGAAAAAATGACCCGCGCAACGCCGGGTACAATCTGCTAGTCCTAATATATATTATAAACCTTTCTGTAAGTCTGTTTTATAGTTTGTTTGTTGGTTTGTTTGTTAGCCATTCTCGCCTGGATCGATTTTCTTGAAATTTGAGATATAGATCGAGCTTTTGTCGGTGCAGATTATAGGCTACAAATCTTTTAAAAATTTTGACTAAAAGGTTAGAAAAAATGGAACAAATGGGGAAAAACTGGTAATAGAAATTTTTTTACGATTTAACTTGGTTAAGTTTCCCAAACAGCTATTGGAGGTATTCCGTTACTATAGTTGAACCAAAAGAGTTCCAAAAAGGGGGAAATGAGCCAAAAACGGTTAAATTGAGTGCATACTCAATCACGCCTGGACCGATTTTCTTGAAAGAAAGGGAGAAAAATGGGCAAAAATTAATAATTTTATGCATAAATGCTGCATTTCATCTGTTTTAACGGCATTTTTTTACGATTTAGCTTGTTTAAGTTTCCCAAGTTGCTATTGGAGGTGTGTGTTCTCTTTATAAAGTTGACCAAAAGGGGTCCAAAAAGGATGAAAGGGACGAAAAACGGGCAAATTGAATGCATTTATATTTAGGAATTAGAGTATTCAAAAAACTTTGTTGTTTGATAAACCGGTTTTTTAGATTTAGATCCGAATATTTTGGAATAGACTGGAAGATATTAGAAAGTAAGGTGGATTAAGCCCACATGATGGTTTAGGTATGAAATATGTCAATTGGCATAAGACCCTTCCTTGGTTGGTCTCCTCACCTAAAACTTACCTATCTACCTAGTATGTCAATTATTTTAGTCTGAAAAGCACTACAATAATCCACATCTGTCAACCATTAACAAAAGATCAATCCGGTAATATATAGTCGATAGGTATATTCGGACCCAACATTTTGTCATGATTATTTATAGCTTTTGTATTACCATGCTCTTATGGTGTTCAGTATCATGGTCACGTTTGCAGTCACTTGTTTCGTCAACTTGTCCAGTTTTAGTCAATTAGGAACGGTAGACGATAGTAATAGTAGTTTTAAGAGCACCTGCTATTTTGATCTCCACCGTTCCCGTAATCCGGTGGTAGTCAGTTATGGACGATGAACAGTAGTGGGATGACATAGTCCTAAGGACACCAACTATTATGATTTCCACCATTCTCACTATCAGCTTAAATTGCGTTTAATGCTTCCTCTTCTCTAAAGCCGACCACCTAATCGTCCGCCATAGAAATGAGTTAGTTTCATTACAATATTATATAGCCGGCCATTTTTAGGGTTAATACCCCACTTCAGGCCTATCGCCCTCTTGTTGCAATAAAAAGCAGTAGATCCCCTTAGTGGTTTTGGATTGTATATCAAGTTCAAGTTACTTAAGGTTGCTGTTCGATATGAAACTAAAATCCAATATAAATCCCGTTTATATTAGGGCTGGAAAACTTCTTTTCATCTAGTTTATATTTACATTTCTATTCTATTCGTTCCTTGCAGAAACTGAATACGAAAAAGAGCAACTTTCTCATAAGGCCACTTATGGTGGTCTGAGTCATGTTTTGCATTTGCACGATGTGATAAGAGTTGCAAAAGGTGTTACCAAATCGGCTAGCATTCGGAATGCCCATAAACCTCTACCGACCCCTGAAGAACTGCAAAGTCATCAAGTGACTACACCAATAGAACAATATTTATCAATCTATTATGCCGAGCGCATTGTAGCATCATCCACTGACTGTAATCGATGGCAAATACGACGTCTGACGCTGCATAACAACGATCCGTATGTGGTGGCAAAATGGTACGATCACTTGCAGACTCATTTACATAAAGACTCGAATGGACGTGTGCGACGTCTTTTAGTATTTATCAATCCTTATGGTGGTCGTAAAATGGGTTTACAAATTTACGAAAGGCACTGCAAGGAAATCATTCAATTGGCTGGCATAGATGCTTCGTGTATTATTACTCAACGTGCCAATCAGATACGGGATATTTTAATGACCAACGATTTGACGCCATATGATGCCGTATGTTGCGTTGGCGGTGATGGTACAGTGGCCGAAATGATCAACGGGTTAATAGGGCGAGCAATGAGAGACGCTGGACTAGATTTGCGCAAACCAGCTTACATTCCAAAACCTTCATTGCCAGTAGGGCATAATACCAGCCGGTAGCACTGATACTATAGTGTACAGCCTGCATGGTACCTCTGATGCTTTAACTGCCGCAATTCATTTAGTTCTAGGCCAACGTCGTGGTTTGGATATCTGTAGCGTACAAAATCGTGAAGGTATCATACGCTTCTGTACCAGTGTTATGGGCTACGGCTACTTGGGAGATGTGGCAGCTAAAAGTGAGAAGTATCGTTGGATGGGCACTAAACGTTATGAATATACGGGGGTAAAAACGTTCCTTTTAAATCGCGGCTATGATGCCTGAAATTCATCTGCTTTTAAATGAGAACGAAGTAGATGATATCGGCTCAACAGCAACAATTTCACTTTCATCGGATGCCACTATTTGTCACGCTTTTTGTCAAAAATGCCAGAACCCATCCAATAAATCTTCTCGCAACGATGATTATGAGGATGACAACAAGCCTAGCTCATCCAATTTATCGTTGTATGGTCGGCAAACAAATACTACAACAATTGACAACAATTCAATGAGCGTCAATCAAAATACCCAAGAAACTGATGAACATTCCCGTAATTTTGATCGTAATATCTGTGATAAAAATTATACAAAGCCAATGGAGAAACAGACTCAAATTAAAGATTTAATCGATAGCAAAGAGACCACTGCTAAAGCCATCTCTCTCAGCAGCTCATCGTCATCTATAAATGCGCAACAAGAACACCATCATCAGCAGCAGCAGCGACAACTGAACATAAAACCAGAAGAGCATACGTTAAATGAAGAGTCAAATAGTAGCTATTCCAAGAAGTGGCGAGTAATACGTGGTGAATTTTTCATGATAACAGGAGCCAATATAACATGCGCTTGTACACGCAGTCCAAATGGTATTTCAAGATATTGCCACTTGGGTGACTGGCCATTTGGACGTTGTTCTGGTACGCAAAACGAGTTTGTTCAATAATATACGTTTTGTAATCAATGCAATGGGACGCAATGGCGATATGGTGAGTATATTTCGATTACAGCCAATTGAATCAATTAATTGAAAATTAATCAATCATCTGCTATTTAAATTTTAGCGAAACTTGCCATTTGTTGAGGTCTATCGCACTCGCCAATTTATGTTTAAAATTAAAACGAATAATTCTCCTCAAGATTACAATAGTGTGCGAGGATCTTGCCAACCCATAAATGAATCGTATGCCGATCGGAATGGATCTTCTATTGCTGACAATTTGTATTCATCCTGGAACTGTGATGGAGAAGTTGTTAGTGATTTAGAAATAACGATGACGTAAGCAGTTACTTACTCAATTAAATTAAATTAATTACATTTAAACTTATTGTTGTTTGTAATCCACTCATTGTAGATCACATCGTCAACTATTGGATGTATTCATGAGAGGTCCCTACATCTATAGTAAACCAACTAAAAATAGGGAAAATAAATCCATATTTTGTTGCTGCTGCAATCCGTGAATAATCACAACGGCCCGAGTAAAAGGAGTCTCTTATATTTAAATTGAGGTTTATGTGTGATATGATATGCTGTAATGCGATCTTTTTCTCTAATTATTATTCTTTTGAATATTGAATCCAAAATATCATTGCAGTTGTTCATTTTGCTAGACTAGGCTTTATATTAAGATATTTTTTTTTTATAAAGAATTGTAAGCTACACGCTAAAAAGGTGGTTACAATATATCTTACATACATATTTTATATCTATATCTTCTAGTTAGTTAAGTTACTTCTTGTAGACTCTTATTTAATAATTAATTAGGTTACATACATATTAAAAGGGAAATATTTTGTATACTGGAATTTTAAAGGGGATTGATGGAAAGTTCAATATTATTATTATTATACACTATGCGGTAGTATATTTTAAGTATTGTTTTTGTTGCTTTTAGCTCAGCAACAACATATTCCATTAGAATCGATTATTATAGTTTAAGTTAAACATTCCCATTTATTTTTCAAAAGTATTATTATTGATTCGTTTATGTGCACAAGAAAGTTCAATAATTTTATTTGAAGTTTTCGGCATCTAATAAATTTTATAAATTTCATTCATACACATCATAAATAAAACATCCAAAATGTTATAAAATTGATTGACTGAGAAACTTTGTTTTCAATATTTGGAAGTAGTAAGAAGTTAGGTTAGGTTACTATCAATTAAGACAAGTATAGTACCCGGAGGTTGAATTGTCTCATTGTACGACGTCCTTCCTTATAGGGGGAAGGATAATAGAGAGAATAGGGACGAAAAGTGGGGGAGAGCGTAACTACACTGATGAAGCCAGTCCAATCTGTGTGGAGAGCCTTCATGTCGGCTCTCGACACAGAATTCTCATAGAAGAAGACCCTACCACAGAGTTACAGAGAACAACATGAAAAAAGAAGTTAATGAATGATAAACAAAATGTACGACTACAGAATAGTTAAAACAGAAAATAAAGGTTTCAAAAATGGCGGGAGTAATGCCAAGGGATATTAAAATATTTCTAAATATTAAAATTTATTCATACAGTGCATGTTTCAACTACCATGAAAAACTGTGGTCCTTGTGAAAAACTTCTAATAAAATGTCTATCCATTTGAAATACGTCCGACGGACGGCTTACGCTCTTAAATGTATTACGATACCTTCGTGTAAGCTTCGAGCGTTAATATTTTTTATTGCCGCAGCTTGTTTTTTATTTATGCAGAGAGGTGAAAGTTGAAGCTCCTTAAACCTTGCGCCAACATTTTGGGTACTTCTGATGTAATTTGTCTGTCTGGAAATTGGGCACCCACCATGCACAAAACAAAGTTAAAGAAAAAATTGAAGAGAGAGAGTACTACTCTGTGAAGTGAAAGGTGAAAAAAATTAATGGAACAACATTCACGAGGATGAAATGGCAACAGAATTCGTGATTGCCCCCCCCCCCCCCCTTTACCGAAAAACTAATTTTATTTTGACGAGAGGCATATATATATTTTTTTTATTACTTTTAAAATGGAAAAGTGCTGAAAAAGTACTAAACGTATTGACTTGTCAACACTGGCTGAATGTGTTGGAAACAGGTTGCCTGCCGTTTTGTTTTTTTTATTTATAATTCACACATTCTTTTTTCGTATTCGATTTATATAAATAAAATTTAATCGCAATGCCGGTAAGAAGGACGACGACGTGCGTGGTGTGTGTGTGTGTTTTCTCTGTGTTCGACGAGGAGGTGGTGGGTGGTGGTGTGTGTCTAAAGCGTGGCGAGGGTGGTCAGTGTGTGGTGTGTCTAAGGCGTGGTGGTTCATGGTTCGTGGGTCTAGTGTGTTTGTGTGTGTGTGTCTTGCTTGAAAGGAAATGGTCAGATTTGACGCAGACAGACCGACCCCGGGGGTGGGCGAAACGAGACACAACACCCCCCCCCCCCCTCCAATACTTTTTTGCTTCCAACGTGGAGAATTATCGAAAGTGTGGTGAGTTTTTACAGATGTGGTGAATTTTACAGATGTGGTGAATAAAATAGAAATTCACCAAAGTGCCGTTATTCAAAATGGTACTGTATTACCATAAATCAATGTACCGTCCGTGTATGATTAGTCGGTGTGTGTCTAGAATAAGTAGTCTTCACCTCCATTAGCGGAGCCAAAAACAACCCCACCATATTATAAATTATGGGGCGATACAACTGAACAGAGAAATTTCTACAATTCGGTTTAACTCTGAACTCTGTCAAACACATCTCTGTCATACAATATATAATGCGTTTCGTAAGCAACCGTGTGTAACAAATTTTGTTTGTCATTCGAAAAATACAACGCTGAACAAAAAAAAAAGAAAAAGCAAAAACCATTGAACAACTTGCAATTTTATTTGTTAATATTTGCGGGTTTCGTTTGGAAAGAATTCTTATTATAAATAAAACGCATAAATTGTAAAGAAAGTATGTATTCGGGTAATCAAATGTTTCAAAAAGAATTCTGGGGCAATGGACCAGCACCTGGACAGTTTTATAACTTTACTGGCGGCCACAATGGCATGTACAATGCCAATCAGAGTAAGGAATACACAACACCCGGCCTTTTTGGAACACAGCACAGTGCGTAAGTGTATAATTCTATCGTAATTGAAAAGTTCTCTTTAAGTTTTAACTTTTGGAATACTTATATTTGAAATTGACTAGAACTCCAATTACCACCGGCACCTCAGTGGTGGGCATTAAATTCGATACTGGTGTCATGATTGCTGCCGATAATTTAGTTTCTTATGGGTCTTTGGCCCGCTACCAAGATGTCCAACGTGTTTTCAAAATCAACGAGAAAACTATAATGGGCGCTGGCGGTGACTTTGCTGATTTCCAGTCTCTCAAACGCAGTATTGATCAAAAAATCGTTGAGGACATGTGCCACGAGGATGAGCTTGAAATGAAACCCAGATCTTTGTACAACTGGTTAACTCGGATATTTTACAATCGCCGCAGTCGTTTTAATCCCTTGTGGATAGAAATGGTTGTTGGTGGTTATGATAATGGCAAGCCCTTCTTGGGTCATGTTGATTTGCGTGGCCGTGCCTATGAAGATGATGTGGTCGCCACTGGTTTTGGCAAACATTTGGCCTTACCTTTGGTTCGTGAACATCTTGTTGAGGGACAAAAACTCACACAAACTCAGGCGTCTGAAGTGGTAAGTTTATAATGCATCGGCCTCGAAATGCACAACTGGCTGCTGCAGGTCATATTAAAGGAAATATTTTAATTCAGTTTCATTCCCGTATATGGCCTGTATATTTTTTATTAGTGCATCGATTTAAGAGATTCTCATAAAATTTGTTTTCATTTCCAGCTCCGTAAATGTATGGAAGTTATGTACTATCGTGATTGCAGATCCATGCCGAAATACACAGTGGCTGTTTGTACAAAGGATGGTTGTTGTGTTCAAGGCCCATTCAATGTCAGTGAAAACTGGCAAGTGGCTACTATGGTTAAGGGTTATTAAAAAAAATGCTTTTCAAAAACTTATTGTAATTTCTACAAAAACTATCTTTTAAATCGCCACTTGGATCGAGTGATTTTTTTTAAATACAATTTAAAAATTGAAACTTGTTTTTTGGTTTTGAACGTTATTTTGTTAATTTTTATAACACACAAAAGATTTTCCAAAAGGCCGGGTAATTATAAATTTTTAGCTAGAGTTATTATTATGTAGTAGTCCTGGTCAGGGGGAAATTGTTGCCCACGATTAGTGAGTCGTAACAGAGGGACTCGGAGCAGGTATCCAGGCAAGACGGAGATGGTCTTATTCACTCGAAACTATGTGATTGGATTTAGACCTCCGATTGTTGATGAACTGGCATTAAGAATTTCGGATAGGGCCAAATTTTTAGGATTTTTCATGTCTCGTTAGTTGTGGAAATGCATACTGCATGTGCAGGAACTGCAGTCTAGACCGAGTATGGCAAACTGGATTTACACTTCGGTTGTTAGGCTTGTGCTTACTTATGGATGCCCGGTGTGGCTAATACTAGAAGCAATAGAAACATTGTTTCTAAAGTACAGCAGTGTGTCTCTGTGTTCATCACAAGTGCCAATAGAAGAACGTCTTAGGCGGCTCTGGATGTCATTCATGTTTTACTCCTGGTTGAGGAAGATAGGCAGTTACAGTTCTCTTTAGACTGAAAGACCTAGAATCATTCACCATTGCTGAAGGATTTAACGTGGCGGGTTATTTCGATTCACTCCTGTGATACACCGAAATTGATTATGCCTGATAGTGAACTCTGGATCGGTTTGAAGAAACTCATCGACAGTTCAGCTGCTTTTACTGATGGGAGACGAGAATCGAGCTGTTCACGGAACACATACCGAAGAGTTCCAGATTTTTAATTTATGTGGTTAATCAGGCAACACTACAGAGCTTGGAAGCACTTGTCAAATCTGGTTAGGGAGTGTAAAAGACTGCTAGGCAACTTTATCAAAATGAATTATGCTAGGCACCGTCCAGATTAATTGGAAAGGTCAATTTCAGCTTTGGAGGCTATAGTCGAGGGGGAGTCGGAAGCACCCAATCGCCTTCTTTTTTTGGGATTATTGAGGAGAGGTTTGATTAAATCGTAAACCGTGCATGGAATTATAGATGGGAATGTAAGGCTGCGTAGGCTTTATGGCCAAGTTTCAATCATACAGGGACCAAACTTATCCTAGGCATGGGAAATTGGGAGATAAAAGCTCTTATAGGAGTACTAACGAAACATGGTCCCTTTAGCCACTAGGTCAGTTGGTGGAGTAGGAACATCTACGATTTCTGGAGGCTATGTAAAGGAACAGAAGAAACATGTTTTATGCCACTGTTCTTGTCGAACTGGGAGATCTAAAAAACCACAAATTTGAAAAGAAACTTTCATTTGGAACAAAATTAATTGATTTTTGTGTAGATTAAATAATCATAAAATTAAAATAAAATTGGTAAAGAACAAGTGTTCGAACTTCCGAACCCCGAGGAGAACTGGTTCAAAACTTGATAATAATTGTGGCTGCGGAATATTGTCCGTAGGGAGCCATGCAGATTATTACTGTGTGCTTTAGATTGAAGTGATGCCTTGAAATCCTTGATCGATTCTTGAAGCATTTTAGTGCATATTTTATGTGTTCCTCTGATTTCGGCAATATCCCAGACAAAAGTATAAATGACCAGCTCTATAACTGCTATCAGATGTGAATCTACATTTGGGAATATGTAAACACTGTATTGTTTGACGATGTTATTCTTGGCATTTCCACTCAGGACTTACTAATGTCAATTTGCAATTGAATTCTAGAGCCGATTTATTGTTGCCATGTGGAACCGTTAGTACATGTGAAGGATCATTTTATTTGGTAATAATTAATTAACGTTTGGATTGTACGAGAGAATTTTATTTAGCTCCAAGTGGAGCAATTTTACACAAATTTTTTTGATCTTTTTCATATTCGCATTTTGTACAACTTAAAAAGGATGCCGTATTCTTTATTTTTGAAAATAATGATGGAGAGAAAACATTGTTTTCACAAAATCCTTTTCTTAATTTTGAACTTCTAAAATAGTATTCTTTTTGATTAATTAGAATTAGCTTTTATTAAATAATATTCTCTAATTGAAATTATTATATAATTAATATTCTAATGTCGTCGATATTCATAAAAAACTTTTTACAAATAAAAATGTTTTTATGAATAACGATTCAAATAGATAATAAAATATACAAATTTATGCAGAATATTGATATATACGATTGGTATGTGTGTGGAAATACTAAATCAATACCGATTTCATTCATTTAAAATGGAGATCCCAAACCCGACTTAGACCCACACTAAAATTAACAATTTTTTACGGGAAAAAGGTTTTAAATATTAAGGACAAAAAAAAAACAAAAAACAATAAAATTTAGATGCACTGCGTATGATACTACTTAATAAAATAATGCTGTTTTAATGTGTTAATATTAATTACATCTACAGTATGCCATCATGTGTTTGTTGTAGTTTCTTCGTGTCTATCTGATAAATAATCAACCATCACCAGTTTTAAGCAAAATCCCAAATAGATTGGCTACAACAACAACAAAAACAATTTTGTTTTTGTACAATTTAGTTAAGCATTGTACGTCTATCGTAGATGTGACGACGCTGTTCACGCACTTGTCTCTTCCATTTGTCTTGTTGGTGACCCACCCGATTAAGAACATTGGCTCTTGAATTAAGTTCTTGATTTGCTGAAGAAGGCATAGAAGGAGAAGCAGTATTGGTATCATCCTAAACAAGAGAAAGAGAAAGTTGAAAAGTAAAAAAAATATACATTTAGTAAGCGATTATTAAACAAACAAACAAACAAAAAAATTAACAAAACATTGCTTTTAGTAGTAGAAATAATAATGACAACAATATAAAAATAAGAACCGAAGGCAATTAAGCTAATGATTTGATGACACCGTGTGTTAAGATAAATGAAATTCTCTATAACTAGACCATACGTAAGATAATATAGGTAAAGGTGAACAATAAAAAATGAAGAAATTCAAGAAAGAATACAAAAGAAGTAAACAAAAGAAAAGTTTCGTAACAAAATTAAAAAAATAACAAAACAAATCAATCAGAATCTTTATTATCATCTACTAAAAGACTATATTTAACGCTAGCATATCGTTTCATATGTACATCTTCATTGGTGTGCTCCTGATAATTCGCCTTGACGCGTTTGTTCAACAACGGATCCAGACACATTAGGAAGAGCATGTATATCACAAGTATGGATATAATCCAAATAACAATGATGACAACAACCTGTAAGTAAAGCAATACAGTGTCAGAGTTAGTTTTTCATATATATTTACAAATAGTGCGAAAAATGTAATTACAAGATTGTGTAAAATTTGTATTTTTCCTTTTTAATTTTTGTATTCATTATAAACGAATTATTATTTTTTTTTACTATATTTTTTACACTAAAAGGACCTTATAAATATATTTGTTTTATTATATACTAAACCTTATCGGCTTTCGAACGTAAAAATAATGATTAAAATCAGTTCAGTAGCTTAAAAGTAATAGGCATCACTCGAGGGCGGGGGGTTGTTACACCCATTTCTGGTGGGATTGTTGATATCGACTTTACGAACTTACCAACCAAATTTTATTCGTCTACGATTAATATGTACCTAAATGTTCAACTTCAATGATTTGCCACGCCCTCGATTCTCAGACTTGCCCAATGTGCACACAAAATTTCATAACACGAGAATTTTACACATTAGATTAACATCTGCTATATATACATAGTTTTATGTTTATAATTTAATAAAATTTAATTAAACCAACACAATGCCAATAAATCATGTACACACAATACAATTTCGACAGTCCGGGCACACCAATAATTCGGACGCTTCCTTTTCTTTTTTAAATTCCCGTTTTTAACTCGCATGTTTTGTTATTCGTACTTTTATTTATATTTTGCACTCTCATTTCTTCAGTTTCGGTACATACTTTCGCAAGCGTGTTTGTCTAACTTCACACCAAGTGTCATTCATGTCTTTAAGTTATAAACGCAAACATAAAACAAAAACCTTAAAGGAAAAGTTTGAAAAGTCTTGATGAAGGAAAAACCATTTCCTCAAGGAAGAAATCTCAATGGCAGCAAAGCAGTTACCACAAAAAAGGTTAAAATATAAGGCAATAAGGATTTTCATGAAAACGCTTAAAATTCTTTTGCGTGTAATTGGGAAAATTTACAAGAACTGCTTTCGAAGACAGTTGTACAGAACACATTATCATTACAACCCTTTAGTCAATTTTAATTCATAAAATTAAATCTGAATCGATAAGATTGATTGAACTTTTCAAAAGAAATTACTTTGAATTGCACAATTAAGTTGTACAAGCTAGCGAATTAAAAATTGGATTTTCATATATTTTTTGACATTTGTTTCAAACACGTTCAGGAGAATCCTTAAAAATTATGAATAGAATACAAGAAAGCACATCTGGATGACTCTCAAACAGATAAGTGTTCCTCTCAGGATTAACGAACTGATTAAAGACAAGTATTACAACTTCGAACTAGCAAGTGCCTGTACTCCTTTTACAATTACTTCTGGTGTGCAACAATGTTGTCCACTTTCCCAGTTGTTAGTCTGTGGTGATAAAATAATTGAATTGGACTCCCTTCAGAGGAATAATTTGCAAGTTAAGGATAAAACCCAAAAGCACGGATCATGCTGAACGACATTAGAAAACCTCAGCCGATACGACTGGTATAAGTAGATGTAGCGAAAACCAAACAATCGAGTCCGTAAAGAATATTTACTATCTCAGTAATACGCTTGACTATACTAGTCGGACTTAATAGGATCTCAACAGTAGAGTCTTCACCGTTAGATTTGCTTTTGGGCGCTTAAGTGCGTTGCGAAGAAATTCAAGTCTATTGAGAACATCTAATTTAAATTTCTATGCCTGCACTCCCCTAATGAAAGTTAAAAAAGAAAAATACATCTCTTCTGAATATCTATGTCATATTCTGGCCAGCCACCTTTCGAAATAAGTCTGGGGAGGATAGCAAATAAGTTCGAGCACGTAGAAGCGATGACATGAAAACAACGAACTATATATATTTGGTCAATAGTTAAAACTCAGTGAAAAAAACGTATGTTGTCAAGGTGGATAATAAAAAAGAATTTTCCTAACTCGGATCGTTTTGTTTATTTCTTAATGATTTCATAGCTTGGAACACAATATAATCCGCCTCTTTTTTTCTGCCAAAATAATTGTTTTGTCTTTTCTGTGTAATCAAAATGCAAAAGAAAACTTTTTCAAACAAAGGATTAACTTACCTTAATTAAAGTTGTATTACGGGCTTCATGTTTGCATTTACATTCTGGGCAAATTTCCAAAGCTTTGCCGTTTTCTCCCAAACGCGGTAGTAAAGCACCATCACAAACGCTTTAATGGAAAAAAGAAGAAATACAAAATAAATTAAAATCAAATTAATTGGTCACACTGTCGTGTTAATAATAATGAAATAAATAAATAAAACTGCATAAACAAATCTAGCAAACAAATAATTTACACAACCTATGTATATGTATACATACATATGTATGTGGATGCTTATCTCTAAAGAGCAAAGCAAAGCAACAAAAACAATTTCAAAATATAAAAAATCAAAGTAATAAGAATAAAGTTTACCATTTGGGAGCTGTCGTTGTATTTGCGGGTGGCAATTCAGATTTGGTCAGCACTTTAGTAATGGGTGGACCAACAGTACTACTGACCAACGCTGGCTTTTGGACAATTTTCGTTTCAGTTACATTTGTTTGTGTCGCTGTGTCAGCCTTAAAATTATTACAAATTAAAATAAGAATACCAATTCAATGTTTTTACATACCCATGTCACGCCAATTAAAAAACATGTCGCCAGCAATATTGTGAAGATAAATAATCGTTTGTACTCCATTAATTTTTGTAAAAATTTAATTTTCACGGATAGAAATTTTAGACGATAAAACAATAACTTCACTTCTTTATTCAATAGTCCAGCTGTTGTATATAATAGATTGTATTGATAGTGTTGCAAAGTGTCGAAAAATAAAAGATGAAATTACCAAACTTACAACACTAATAGTACTTTTTAAAATAATGTAAAGAGCAAATAATAAGTACATATTTAATTCTTATCATATTATATAATATATTTAGTTTTTATGCAAAATTTGCTGTTTTAGGTTTTAGTTTATTTTAGTATTGCATTTTCTTGTTTAGCGTTCTTATTCAATATTTCCATACATACTACTTGTCAAAATTCAGTAACATTAATAACTCTATGGACACAACGCAATTTGAATTCAATTTTGTTCCAATTTTGTATTGTGGTATGTATTTGTCAAGAAAACACCAATCAATTACAATAGCAGAAGCTTTTAGACAACCGGTTTACATAAGTCAACTTTTTTGTGGAAAGAAAATATTAACACTCAATTTAATTCTTGAGTTTGTGGGTCTGTTTGTTTTATTTTTACTGGCTACTTTCCCAAAGCACAGGTAGTGGCATCACTTGAAAGGTTTTAACATCATATCATATTGTTATCCAACACTGGAAAATCATTTGTTTTTATCTCTTCGATTTGTGTTTTCGCATTTTGACAATTGTTTGCGTGTCTCTCAGCAATTTTCTTTTGTTGTAAGACGTTCACAATTTTTGTAGATTTTTCAATTACACTTTGTAAAACAAATAAAGTTTAAATAAAATTCAATTAACCAACTTCATTAACTATTAACTGAACATAGTGAACATGAAATACGAAAAGAATTATTTGATGTCATTAGCACTGTTTGCGGTTTTATGCTGTTTACCAGCGGCTTTAGGTAAGTGCTGTGATCACAACCAATGTGGCCGGCTCTGATTGGTTGTTAATCCGCCCCCCGTACAAAATTATCTTGAAACGAAAAAAGTCTAAAAATGTTTTTTAAATTAAAATTCCATACTTACAGGTGCTAAAACAAATTTCGTAACCTGCGGTTCCATAATAAAACTCCTGAATTCAGATTATGGCATGCGTCTACATTCGCATGATGTTAAATATGGTTCGGGATCTGGTCAACAGTCAGTGACGGGTATTGAGTTAAAAGAAGATGTCAACAGTCATTGGGTGGTAAAAGCACCCACAAGTAAATTCTGTGATCGTGGTGAACCCATTCAGTGTGGTGACACCATACGTTTGGAACATTTAAGTACGAAAAGAAATTTACACTCACACTTCTTCTCGTCGCCATTGTCGGGTGAGCAGGAGGTTTCTGCATATGGTGAAAATGGTATTGGCGACTCTGGCGATCATTGGGAATTGGTATGCAGCAACAATGAATGGATGCGAGATGCTCATGTTCGCTTACGCCACGTTGACACTGGCGCTTATCTTTCAATGTCTGGTCGTTCTTTCGGTCGTCCCATTTCCGGCCAGATGGAAGTCGTAGGTGTTAGTAATCCTTCGCATGGTACAAGGTGGACAACAGCCGAAGGCCTCTATATTGTACCGAAGGAGAAAGAGACTGAATACGCTCATACTGAACTGTGAGATGATGCTGCCTATCCGAATACGATTTCCTATTTGTTTTAGTAGAAATTGTGAATTTGGTTTTATTATACTTGTTTTTAGTTTAATTGTATAATTTAAATTTAATTTAATCAAAAGTTAAAGAGAATGATGACAAATGTATGAAATGTTTTGTATTTATAAAATCTGTGCTCACACTTAATAATTTATGGTCAAAATAATATAAAATAAAATGGATAAATATCACGACGAAATTCGTTGCTATTCATTTACATATTATTGTGCATAAATCGAAATAAAGACGTTGATTGCTAGGAACATTTTCCAAGGCGCCAATGGGAATTTTTATTTATGCGATGTAGAAATGTAATTTGCATTTTACCCAGGATTTAATTTTTAGCATGAAATTAGCTAAGCATCTAGTGAAATGTTCTGATAATGATTTTTTATTTCCAAGAAATTTCGTATGGATGAGATCTCGTCATTAATTAAAATATAGGCCGAGAAATGCAAGCATTGTAAGTCGATTTTGTCTCTTAAAAAGGAATACAGATATTGCTGCTGTACGGTAATAAAATAAAATATAGTATAACGTGGTTGGAGATTATCATTTTGTTAGTGGTTTATTTTATTACGACGAAAATTCTAATTTCGATGTACGTATTAGAGTATTGTGCAACAAATTGTAATAAAAGTATAATCTATGTATATATATAAAAATGAATGTGTGTATATTTGTTTGTGAGTTTGTTTGAAGTCTATAGACGGCTAAACGGCTGGACCGATTTGCTGGAAATTTTAGCTGTATCTTCCTGTATGTCTGGAAGGAACTATAGGCCAATAAGTATTTAATATCGCAAATCTCATAAACTGCAATAGCTAAAGTCATCAAATTTTTGTATGGATGACTTTGACGTATATATATTAACAAAATGGGCGGATTGGCTATAGTGGGCGTATCACCTCCCATAGTCTATACATATATATAAAAATGAATGTTTGCTTTTATGTCCCTTATAGAATTGTAATATATGCATTGAATCATGTAATGATCTTTAGAAAAGTTATTGCGCATGAACCGGGGTAGGTTTCTAAGTTGATATGACTAATTTCCGGCAGGTGGCGCCACTGAAAATTACTTAAAATCAATTAAATTGTAAACTGTGCATTTGATTATGCTATGATCATTAGCAAAGTTGTTGCGCATGAGCCGACGAAGATTTTTAAGTTGGTATGACCTATTTCCAAGAGGTGAAGCCACTGAAAATTACTCAAAATGAATTAAATCTTAAACTGTGCTTTCTTTACCAAAGTTGTTACGTATGAGTCGACGGAGATTGGTGTGATTAATTTCCGATGGATGGCCTCACTGAAAATTGCCATGAAAAGCTTCGCAAAAATCTGTCGTTCGGAATCGACTTTAAATTGTAGGTCCCACCACTCATGTATAAAATTAACGCACACAACATAAGTGGTGCGAGAAGCTAGGTCGTAATCCTGACTGAAGGGTTGTAATGGCCAATTATGTATGTATGTATGTATGTGAATGACAAGCAATTGTTCGACCTACACCGCAAGCACGGAAGAAAACAGTATTACGAGTCTCAGAATCAGACAAGCACTGTGACTGGAAAATCGTCGAGTATATGCAGCTGAAACCCGTTCGCATGAACCACTTGAACAACGAGAAGTGAGATTAGAAATTGATCGAATTCGTACTACTCAGGCCCCTTCATCTTAATCATTAGGACAACGGAAAACAAAATCAATAAAAAGATTCAAAATTAATTGGAAATTTATGTAATACCTTTCCTTCAAATTTATTTTAGTTAGTGGCGCAGCAACACGTGCAGGTTACAGCTAGTTTATAATAAAGTTTATGTCATTTGATTCCGATACTAATTACTAATTACAGGTATCTCTACTGTACTGCGGTTGTAGGCAATTTCCTAGAAAATTTGAAATCGTATAATCGTGCTGTACGGTGTGTTAAGCAGCGGAAAATTAAAAAATAAAAAAATAGAAAATTCAAATATATATGTATGTAGGTATATAGTCGAGATATAAATCGAAAAGGCGTAAGTAACTCGTTTATTGTTTTTATCTTTTGTAATGTGATGGCATTACTTCTTCCCTAAAACTAATATCCAAAAATTCCAAAATCATAGTCATCAAAACGCAACATTTTTTCTTCTTCTTTTTTTAGTGACCTTATTTTCAATATTTCTAACAGGTAGCAAGACAAATAGAAAGCTTCGTAGCTAGGTAGCCAAACAGTATTTTTTTTTAAAAGTGATAGTTTTTATTTACCATTGAAAAATTTCTTTTTGCATAAATACGACGGCTGTAAAGAAGAAATGGAAAGACTAAAATTGTTTATTTTTGGCCGTATTTAAGGTCTACCTGACTTAGAGTTAAGAAATGAAATGAAAAAGAAAGGATATAAGAAAAATTCTTTGAATTTTCAACAGTCTATTGAACTAAGTATGTATGTACATTTATTATTGTCAATAAAATATTTATTTTTTCCACGATCATTAGTTATTTCTTCTTTCCTGAATGAATAAAGAACAAAATGTGTGTGTTTTTTGCATATTTTTCGAACGAAAACCTTCATCATCAATATTATTTGAATAGGTCTCTCTTTTCGTCTTTGCCTCCTTCAAGGACGTTCTTTATATTGATCGTGTTGGACTATAAAAGGGCAAGAGAAAGCAAATGATAGTCAGTTGTAATTCTGTCAGTCTCGTGTGAAGACAAGAGGAGTTCTTAGTGTTTACGCGAGCAGAAGTGTTGTGATGAGCAGAGGATAGTGAACAAGCAATTATTGTTGTACCGGTTAAGTGTGAAAAGTGGCACACAATAGTAGTCAGTACGTGAGTAAACGTTTTTAAAAAGATAAAGACGAAACAATACAAATGAGTATGACAAGTTCTGAGAAAATTATCTACAACTGTGATGTATTACAGTTGATATTTCATTATCTCGACTTCGAGGATCATTTGAAATTGGGAAAAGTTTGTCCACAATTCGAGTATGCTATACACCATGGAGTATGGCGTTGGAAGTGTAAAAATCTACGCATTACACGTTCAACGTATTCAGACGCCTTTTTCCTACAGCATAATGCAGAAGATAATGTCGAGAAAGAATCACTAGAACTTGCAGCAATTTATAAAATTTTACATTATTCTTCAATGTATATTCGCAAATTGGAATTGGAATTTATTCCCTGTTTAAAGAATATAGTTTCAATAAAATATCTCAATATAACAGAATTATCAATCCGCGATACTGTTGTAGAAAACACACACCTGAAACAAGTGGCTGAAAATTGCTTAAATTTGCAAAGTTTTACTCTGATAGACTTCTGCAGTTCTAAAAATGATGCAAATATTCGCCCAAAAGTTTTTGCTAAAATGAAAGGTCTCAATAAACTGGAAATTGTCGATATGACCTTTACCGGTTGGAACTATTCCCATGTACAGCAGCTGTTTCGTCTCGCCCATCTGAAGACCCTCATTATTGACATCGAGATACGCGATAGCAACGAAAACAACGGAAGCAGAAACCACAGAAGCAAGAAAAACAACCGAGATCATGTATTTAATATTGAAAATCTAAAGATTGGAATACTGCCTGACTTACAATCCGAGAATATACGTTTCGTAGAAGATATAATACGTTTCAAAAATTTAACATCGATCTCATTTGATATTTTCGAATTATACGATGACGTTCTGACACAAATAAATAATGCATGTTCCAAGCTGTGTGAATTGTCAGTTGTTGGATGTTATGTCAAGTTTAGAGAATTTCCGCGTATGAACAATCTGAAGCATTTAACGTTCGAACGGTGTACGAATATAAGTTTTGATAATTTTGAAGAAATTTTTCGAAAACTTAAATTAAAATCATTAAGCCTTATTCATGTTCAAATGAGATTTGAATTAGACGGTATTTTCCATTATAGCTATACACCGAATACGCTGGAAACTCTTAATATAGAAGATATAATTGATATAAATACATTAGCAACCTTTATTAATCGGCATCATAAATTTGTAAATGTTTCCAAGGTTAGGCTTTTAGAAAATCTCGACTCACAATCAACAGAATTATGTTTCTCGCAAATCCTTCCCAATCTTCAAGAATTAATAATGGATTCATATTACATTTCATTGGAAGATATTTCAAAGTTGCAACATTTAAAAATTCTACAATTCAGTCCATTCGATAACATGTCCTGGTCATATTTAGAAAGCTTGTTCAAGCATCCCACACTGACAAAAATCTCAATAACGCCTTTTCATGGGTTACACGAACATCAATATTTCAAAATGCACTATGAACATTTGCCCGAATGCTGTGAAGGCCTTACCTCCACACTGGAATATTTGAGTTTGCCCTCTGTATTG
Organism: Sarcophaga peregrina; assembly: GCA_014635995.1. Classification (NCBI taxonomy): domain Eukaryota; kingdom Metazoa; phylum Arthropoda; class Insecta; order Diptera; family Sarcophagidae; genus Sarcophaga; species Sarcophaga peregrina. Next base: position 114,417,618 of record CM025789.1, read on the forward strand.
TATGAATGGGGTTCAAGCTTTTGGTCATCTTTTCGACAGAGGAATAAACTGTTGAAATTGGAGATCGTTGATTAATATACATTAAAGAGAAGTATGTCAATTTGAAATATTTTAAACTGTCTTCTCTATAATAAGTGTACAATAAAGAGAATGCCGAAATTAAAAATAAATTTTAGTCTAATGATATTTATTTAATAAACTCTTCGTTAAGAATCGAAATGTTTTTTAATTCCACTAAATGTTGTGTTAGAGATGGACTTGGTCTTTACATAGGATAGCAAAGAAATATTCGATCGAAGTAATTGATATTGAGATGATCACTATACATGTTGGTGACGATATAAAGCACAACAAAGGCAACTGAATTGTGTTTTGTTTACCAAGACAGAATGCTCACTAACATTTGAAGAATTTCACATAATTTTACATCATTCTTCAATGTTTAGACAATATAATTTCATTCAATTATCACTGACTTACAGGTGGCTTAATGATGGACAACTCTCCAAAATGTAGTTGAAGTTATCCAACGCCTCACCTTATCACCGATATCAGAGATTTCAGCATAAATGTTATCACATTTTCTGGCTGTACTACTTACTTACTTCCGTAATTGATCATTACAACCCATTAAAGCCAAAATTACAACCAATTTTCGCACACCCTTTGTGTTGTGTGTGTTAATTTTATCCATGTTTGTCGGGACCTACAGTTTAAAGTCGACTCCGAACGATTGATTTTCTTCAGACTCATTTTATGGTGAAGTTTCTTTACTTTAACCCAACTCGCGTAGTAGGACACTCGGATTGGGCTTGCTCATATTCCGCCTACTTTTTGAGCAAGGCAAGTGGTTTAGAATTCATTTAAATGAGAAATCACACTTTAGTGACATCTAGCGATAATTTTTAACGAATGTCTTTCGTTATCAATAGCCTAAATTACAAAAAGCATAGCGCTTATCTGAAATATTAGGTTATATTTAATGAAGGATTCTTTCAGGGGGGGGGGGGGATAGTATTTTGTCCCGTTTACATTCATTGTTTGGTGTTTTCGACATCAATGCTATTAATTGCATTGACTCCCCCCGTGTTTTGAGCATCGTGGGCTATGGATCGTGGGTTATGGTGAAACTCACGTTAAACCCTGGATTCATGGTAGGCAAGCTTGTGTTGTTAGAGCCAGTGACACAGTTTGTAAGGATGTTGTTCGGGTTTGTCCGCAGGACTCCATCTGTGGTCCATATATTTGGAACCTCATAATAGAGCCCCTGTTGCGTCAGCTAATGATTACTTTCAAGGTGCGTGCGTATGCGGATTACCTGCTCATAATTGTCGTATTTCAGTCTCGTGATGTGCTGGTGACATGTGGTAGGGAGGCAATTCGTGTCGCATGTAATAGTAGTCGAAATGTCGGTGTCGAGGTGGTAACGGGCAAGTCCGTGACAATATTGTTCAAGGGAGTTGGAGAGCTGCGTTGTCACTTCTAGCGCTTATTCCTGCTAATGATCTGGAAAATAGGGATGTTACGAGTTTAATTTTTCTTCTCGTTCTCATTGATAAGTGGAAATTATGATGGATGAACAGCGACAAGGGCAGGGTGTCGTATGAATTCATACCTGACGCGACATTCGTACTGCAACGCCCCAACTTTGGCTTTAGCTTAAGTCTGGGATTCTTACTGACGGGACATGGCTCGCTTAATGCTTTCTTGCATAACAGGAGTTTCAGTGAGACAGCGAACTGTGGGTGTGTGATGAGATCTGAGGACTGGCGCCATGGGGATTTAGAAGCGATGGTTATTATAGAGATGGGGGATATGGTGGACTTTAGTAGGACCTTAGCAACGAATCGGACTAAGCAAAGACTTGACGAGTTCACTCTTCGCGTCTTTATTAGGAGATTTAGAAGCGATAGGGTTTTAGAAGCGATGGTTATCATAGAGACTTGGAATATGGTGGACTTTAGTAGGGCCTTAGCTACGGATCGGACTAAGCAGAGACTTGACGAGTTCACTCATCGCGTCTTTATTAGGAGAAGAACTGCGATGGGTTGATGGGTTTACCCTTTCGACTTCGCCCGGCGTGAGTTCTCTGCTGTTGGTTAGTCGATGTTTGTGTGCGCAGCCTGGTAGATGGGGTGGCGATTTAGTGGTCCGTATTGTCGGCTGTGTCATCGTTGGTGTTTGGCATCCTTCTTTTATAATTTTTTGGCGTTTCTTTGTGCCCATTATGAATTGTTGGTTCATTAGCTTTGTTTTTTGTGTTTCACTCAGCTGGGCCGTTGGGATCTAAAGGTCACCAGTCCCGAACTGTTTGGTGTTCAACTTAATTAATTCTGATACCACGGGTGTCGCGATTCCCAGAGATTCGTCTCTGCCTGACAAAGCTGCGGCCTCTTTGTGAGAGCAACGTGGTGGCTGTGGTTTAAACCTAAATCGCGGGAAGAGCGCAAGCTCGGTGTGGCGTTGCATTGTCAACCATTGTAGAAAGTGGAATTGGTACAAGCGATATGCTTATGTATATCATTTGGTTGCATCACTGTCCGTGAAGACGCTGGTATAAGCATTGTTTCCACCCGTGCTTTGAGCACCGTGGGGCATGCCGTTTTGGCGAAACATACGTAAAACACTGGAGTCATGTCGTAAAGTAGATCAGAGTCCGTAATTGTCGTCATCAATCTGCGTCTGCTCTGTACAGGACCATCAATGTTGGCCATAAGTTTTCTAAGTAAGGAGATAACCCTAGCGGCTTTAGTTGCAACGTCTTAGGTCTAAGCTCAGAACGTCAATTTAGGATCCAGTCGAATGCTAAAATAGTTGACTAAAATAGTTGACTATAGATAGACCCTTGTTTTTCGAGTTTAAATATATGATGGGTCTATAATAGTCACAACTTGTCGTGTTTAGTATACTTCCTTATATTATTCAAAGAAAATATCTTCTATTACCAGTCGATTGGGGAATTGGATTGAATTGCAGTCACATCCTGTAATTATTCAGTGTAAACCAAAAATAAAACTTAAAAGAAGTACTTTTTTTATTCTCACTGAAATGGTGTAAACTGAGTAAAATTATTGAATGATTTCTCCTAAACTTGTCTTTTACTTTGGAAGTGTTTTGGCTAAAATTGATGTTTCGTTTCGTTAATTTATTTTTTTTATTAATTTTTTAAGAATTTAAAATCTGGAAATTTTATTTATCAGTAGAATTTAAAAATTCAAACGTTTTGGATGTTTACGCAGTCGCTTTGTCTTGATGATTAGTACGGGTACGGGTAGTATTCGATTAAAAATGGTCGCCACTGTCGCCAGACACCGTCATTAAAATTCATTATTAATTAGAGTCTTAACGATTGTTTTTCATACGATACGTACGGTACGGGTACGATTGTGATATAAAAAATAAAAATTAAAAACAAAAAAATATAAAAATTATTCACATTCCAGTGGTTTTGATTAATGATTAAGCGATAAAAGATCGTGTGTCTGTCGCCAAATTTCTTCTACTGACTGATTACTTACTGACTGATGTAAATTAAATAGAATTTTTCATTATTTTTTTTTAATGAAAAATGTTTAAAATTTAACGTACAGCAATGCAATTCGTTTATTCAAATTAAATAATTTTATAGAAAAAAAAAATTTCATTAAACTGACCAGTTTAATGCATTAATTAACAAAAATGAAGATGAGCTATTTTTTTGCTTTTGCTTTTTGTTGTTTTTTTTTCCTTGAAATTAATAATTTATCTTAATAAAAATGTTTAAATGTCGAGAAACACGAAATAATACGTAAGTAAGTTTGAAATTTTATTTAAAATCATAATTACGAGAGAACATTTTCTATCTGTGAGATGTTCTGCGATTTCAGGCAATTTGAAATCTATGTTTTCAGCATTTTAAGTTAACTTTTTACTCAATGAGCAGTGTTCAATTGAATAATGTTGTTTTAAATTTCAAGCAACGTTATATTGTAATAATTCTACTTTGACTTTTTGTTCTTTCTTTAATCATTGTGTGCTTAAGGGATCTCTGATGGTAGTAATTTCTTCTTTTCCCACAAGTTTATTTAAAAGAAATTGTTCATTTCTTTTTGAGTCAATAAATGGTTGTCTTTAACTTTTTTTTTATAAAAGACTTCCATATGCATTCTAGTTAGCAGCCCAGATAAGGTAATTAGAACTAAAGAAATATGAGAAAAAACACTACACACAAACATGCATGCATGTTAAATACCTATTTTATATAGGAATTAATTATGGTTTGTACTAATTGTTGTACATTTGATGAATGATGAATAATTTAATTTTTTACTAATTTATATAATGTCAATAGGTAATTTTATCCTTTTTCTATGTTCACGTATGCAATTTAATTGACTCAATATTCGGTTAATTGAGAACAAAATTTTAACCGTTCAAATATAATAAATATATGCAATATTCAGCTTTCCCAATATTCATTTGACAGCTGGTAAGCAAACTAGCTGGTTTCAACAATATTGTTTTTGTTTTTTTTTTGTTTGTCGTATCAATAGACTTATGACAGCGCTGTATTTAAATTTTTACTGAATAATATAACAATTAGTATTTAATTGAGCAATAATTAATTGAGATTTTATATAAAATATTGAGATCATTATTGGCGTTAATTGTGATTTACGCACTAAATGTGCATACGTGAACATAGTATTACTGACTACCGTTTTATAACAATGTCTAAAATCTTGTCTCGTTGCGACAGTGAAAATATATCCGAGTAACTGCATAGTCCACGTTGTGCAGTTAGTTGAGTAGAACTCAAAAATATTTTTTTTATATTTCTCGAACCTTCCAAACTTGTTTTAATTGACAAAAACTGTTTTTCTTTCACTTTACTTACAAATTTCTGGATTATTCAAACATTCCTAACCAGATTTATAAAATTTAAATCTTGTTGGAAAGGGAAGAGATAGACCATTTAAACGGTATACATACATCTATTATTCGACTTAATATACTAAAAGGCTTAATGAGCTAAACTTGGAAAATTTGAGTTTTTTTCAAACTTTAATAAAAAAAATATAGGATAAGTGATAATATTCTTAAAATCTGTTCTCTTGTGAAGATATTGAATCATCATTTGATAAATCGGAGAAAAACTACCGTAGTTATTATTTAAATAGTATAACACTCGTGTTATATTTTCTATATGTATATGTCGGACTTAACGTCTAATAAGCCAACACGCTACCTCCTAGACTAAGGCGACTTCATTAATTCCGTTGTATCATCATTTGTAAAAGTGTCTGTTTTATGGATGCCTTTCATGTTTTCATGTACAGGAACCTATAGGGCCTATAATATAGTATAAGGCATGCATGTAACATTCCCAGCAGCTTTGATAGCAATAATTTGGTCAATATAATCATCAATATAAAAATGTTTTAGTTCAACAACTATGAAAATTTAATAACCGATGCGAAGTGAACGATAATTTTTCAAAATTTCATATTTTCTATAAAGTTGAAAGCTAATTTAAGTACATTTGAAATTTACCATTATTTTCAGTAACAGAAAAAAAATGGTTTTAATGGTTCTATTTAGCTGTAGATGACTGTATTTGTAGCAACTGTATGTTTGTAGAAACAATAAAACTGTTTACAATGACGACAATAATGCGAGTGGAATCAGACCGAACAAGAGCAAACCGGCTTAACCAAGTAAATCAACAATATGCATTCCTACAGATGTGTTCATAATTATAGCAAATATACATACATACATACATACATATGTATAATATACAATTATAATAACTGTTTCGTGTCGTGTTTAAGTTCAAAAATTTTTGTTGGATCTTGATTGTTATCGGAAAATGTGTAAATTTTACGTTTGAGCAATATTTGCAAAAACAGAAATGTTAGCCGATTACTGGCAGTCGTGCAAACATGAAATTGACACATTTTGTGATAAACAATTAAGAAGTCGATTGAAGTCGCCGTGTTCTAGTGGGTAGTGTGTTGGCCTATTAGACGAAAGGCCCGGGTTCGTATCCCAGGTCAGACATCAAAACGAAAAATATTTCTTCGGCAACTTCCTCTCAGCAGATTTCTGGCAAAGACTCTGAGAGTAAAAATTGCCATGAAAAGCTACTCAAAAATCTGTCGTTCGGAGTCGACTTTAAACTGTAGGTCCTGCCACTCATGTATAAAATTAACGCACACAACATAGGTGGTGTGAGAAGCTAGGCCGTAATCCTGACTTAAGGGTTGTAATGGCCAATTATGTATGTATGTAATTAAGATCCATTAAAATTCTGAAAATTTTTGAATTAAAAGTTCATTTGATGAGATGACATAAACATATAGAAAATATAACACGAGTGTTATACTATTTAAATACTAACTACGGTAGTTTTGTTTCCGATTTATCAAATGATGATTCAATCTCTCTACAAGAGAACAGACTTTAAGAATATTATCACTTATCCCATATTTTTTTTTATTAAAGTTTGCTACTATGAAAGGGCAATTTTGAAAAAAATATGAAAAAAATTCGATTTTTCCAAGTTTACCTCATCAAACCTCATAGCATATTAAGTCGAATAATAGATGTATGTAAATCGTTTTTAAAGGTCCATCTCTGTTCTTTCTATAAAGGTTTAAATTTTTAAAATCGCGTCAGGAATGTTTGAATAATCCAGAAATTTGTAAGTAAAGTGAAAAAAACAGTTTTTGTCAATTAAAACAAGTTTGGAGGGTTCGAGAAATATAAAAAAAATATTTTTGAGTTCTACTCAACTAACTGAACAACGTGGATAAATGTAGATACTCGAGTGTATTTTCACTGTCACAACGTGTGTGTTCCCAAACAACAATCGAATATAAAAATTTTAGCGGGGAGTTCAGTTAATATATTTTCGGCATTTTCGAAAACGTGTTGAACAGAATTTCACAGATTTTCCATGGCAAGGTATTCGTAGAATTTGCAATTGTAAAGAATTTCTATGGCTTGGTATAATAAAACGAAGAATAACTAATTATAGTTCAGTCCAGTTCTTTATATTTTTTATTTCTGGCTGTAAGATATATTGTAAAAGTGTCAAAAGACACCTCATGGTAGTAATAGGTATATTATGAACGCTTTTACTAATTCAGGAAGAGCTGGAGGAAAATGATAACGCTTAATAAATTTAACAATTATTATTAGTCAATTATTAAAGTCAAAACATTAAATGAGAAAAAAATTATTAAACTTTCAAATAAATTTCAAGTTAAAAATTCTTAAAAGGAGGTTTTTTACACTTTTGGTAGAAATAGCGTTAATTTGTTACTAATGTTGTACACTTATCTGTGAATAGCACAATAGAAAGTCACATCTTAAATAGTCATATATATATAAATATATGTATGTATGTATGTATGTATGTATGGATGTACAAACAAAGATATATTCGCTAGAAATATGTTGAACCACTTTGTATACATCAAATACCGCAGATTACATACTTTGTCCTGATAAAAAAAAAAAATCCACTCGTTCACTGTGAATCCTTTTTAGCCTTTTCCATTTCTATAAATAATTGTATCCACCCCCATAATCATATTGTCCTTGCTTATGACAAGATTGTTTTTGCCTTTTTTTTATTTTTTACTTTTTTTTGTTATAATAATACTCCCTCACAGATACACTCTTCAAAATTTATTTAAAGAACAGACGCTTTTTATGAGACATAAATCAGCGATTTGGATTTTTACCTAATTTCTTAGGTTTGAGACAATCTTATGAAGATGCTTACAAAGAAGCCTTTGCCACTCTTTAATGTAAGCAAAAGAGGAATTAATACAAAAAAAAAAAATGAATGATACGATCAGAACTGGGGGAAGGGTGTAATTATTTGAACACGAGCAATTTAAAGTATTCTCTCAGAAAATTGAAAGATACATTTTATGGCTCTTTAGTTACGTATTTATGTAAGGCTTGTGGTCGAAGGGGTAAAAAAGAGTTGCATTTGGTTCCAGTTAAGCTCAGTAGTTACAATTACAGGTGTCCCTCCTATAACCCGGTGGTTATGTTCCAGGAAAATTCCGCCTTATGTAATACGCGTTATAGAAGACTTAGCTAGACTTAATAAGGCGCGTTATACAAGTCGAAAATTTGCATTGTAATGAAACTGAAACTTTTTTTTAAATCACGATATATCGAAAACACATTGTAGTGGTACCGCATTATACGAGGGATACCTGTTTTTTTTTTAACGTAATACCTCCACGATATTCCCTGCAAATGCAAGTAAAACAATGAATCTTAATTCTACTCTGTGATCTTCTTGTCATATAATCGTACTTTATTGCTGAACACACATAAAAGTGTGGAAGAAAGATTTCTTTTTTTAAATTTTCTTGTACTCGTTTTTATGATCCCTACTCTGTAGATTCGTTTTTGTTGTTGTTGCAGTATCCTTTTGTTTTAATTGTTTTTTTATTCTTTTCTTACATTTCTGTTATTTGAGGTCATAAAACGTTTACCTCAAGCAATTGAGTGTTGTCATGCTCTTACATACATAGTGTATGGTTAAATGGCAGAATACAGTAAACTCTCGATTTACATTGCAGTTGGTTCCAAAACAAGATGACGTAAACTGAAACGACGTAAATCGAATTTCATGTTGCTCGTACTACAAAGTAGTATGTTTTTAACAAGTAACTTAAAAAAGCTACAGTAACCCCTCGATTTTTGTCGCAGGTGGTTCCAAAAAAGATGACGTAAATCGAATGATGACGCAAATTGAAGTCAGAAGGATTACTGTAATTTTTTTAAAAATGACGAGAGGATGTGGCGTTACTGGGATCGGTTATTATCTCAACTCTATTTTGTTTTTGTAATTTGTATTTGAAATATTTAATGGCTTGTCAATTTAAAAGAAAATTTACAATTTATTAAAATGCATATGCAATTAACTTGCATACCGAAATAGAAGTAATTTGAATACAAAACTGGTGGAAATTATGGTGAACGGGACCCACTAAACAGTCGGGAATCTCTCCTTAGCAAGAAGGTTTCCAAATTTTTAATAAATATTGCATTAATTATCTGATAAGGTATAATCTCCGATAAGGTATGATCTCCCCATCGTCTTTCCATGGGGAATATCAGAAAGAAATTCCTCCAATGCAGTTCTATGAAAAATAATGAAAATTAATGCAAACATCCTTACACACATAGAAAGTATTGTAAATATATTTCATGCAATTTATTCATTATGGCAGTATAATGATTATAAAGAAGAAGAAAAAAAATATAAAATTATAGTCTTTAGAAAATATGTACTAGAATTAAAATTATAATGTTAAATGTATAAAAATAAATTCCTTTTATGTACGCATTCATGAATTTTCCCACATCTGGAGAATTGTAGCACAAGAATTGTAAGGCCTTCGTTATTGCGGCCTTTTTCAAGATTTGTTTTTAAAGACGAAATCTTTACAATTTTTATGCTTTAACATGATCTGAGAAAGCTGAGAAAATAAAGTTGGTTGGAAAGATTATTTATGAAGTATGTATGATAATTTTCAACATAATATTCGATAACAACGATAACACAGATTTTATTAGTTTCAATTCGACAAAATATTACCACACATAACTCTAGATAAAAATAAAAAAATCGTTAGTCGTAGCAGAAGAGCTTATAAGTAGAGGATTGTCACTACATGGCATACCAAACCGTTTGCAGTAGATTACTTCCTATTTGATCACAACCATTTTCTTTTGATTTTGTTATTGGCCAAAGCTGGATAGAAAGTGTACGGAAAGTCTACTCCAACTTCAAAAAGGCTTGCTCAGCGCATTATCAATACTCGACATTACATTAGGGACACACATGCTAGATGCCTTAAGCCTAGGCGTAGCCAAACTTTTTTTAATGAAGATCGACTTTGTCTAAAATCCAGAACGGAAAGATAACCTAAAAATAAATATATTTGCAATTTTTATTTAGATGTAGATGCGGTACATGGCATGTTGTCAGCAAGTTGGTCGAACGATGGCACGTTATTGGTAACTGCTAAGTGCAGACAGATTTTATTATTTGCATATGAGAATATGCTGATTCGCATAAGTAGGCAGATCCAATGTATGCGGTCAACTGTAACGCAATGTCTCTTAAACGTGAATAATTTTCTTTTTGTAGCAACGACCAATGACTCTTTTCAGACGCTTTTGATTTTATAAAAGTATCTGAATTGTGAGCTATGATTTCATCTTCTATTTCTGAAGCCTTTCCTACAATAATTCTGATTTCCGAATTAGGATTAAAACTTTAAATATTTTTATTGCTGGGTTTTAAAACTTTAACAAAAATTATGTTTTCTTTTAGAAATTACACATTCAATGAAAACTCAAATGTCACAAGAATAACTTTCAATTCTAAAAAAATATTTATTTTTTTTCTTTAGATTTCTTTAATGAAAGATTTTCTAAAATCATCGAAAGATCGACCGAAAACCTTCGAAAGATCGACAGTCGATCGCGATCAACCGTTTGGGCAAGGCTGCTCTAAGCAATCAATTTCTGCAGAAGCTGTAGAGACTAGAAGGAGGAAGCAATTGCTCTTCATCTATTCCATAAATGCTCAGCACATGTACTAGACGAGAAAAAAACTGCATAAAATTTCAATGTTCTTCCCATTAGGGATCAAGTGGCTTCATCAGAAGTGAGAAGTGAAGTACATACTATGGTATTACTTACTTATTTAATTGGCCATAACAACCCGATTAACGGATTTCGGCCTGCCGCAATACATCCTTCCAGGCGCCTCTGCTTCTTGCGCGCCTACGCCAGTTGGTCACATCAAACGGTGACAGGGCTTCCTCGACTTGGTCCTTCCAACGTATACAAGGTCGTCCTCTACGCCGACTTCCGCAGATCCCCGCATCGAATACCCGTTTCGACGGAGCATCCTTTTCCATTCGAACGAATGGATCGGATGCGGAAATCATCGCCAAATCGCACAGGACCGAAATCTTACGTAGGACTTTCCTCTCGAATACCCTCAAGGCTGCTGCATCAGTTCTTCATAGGGTCCATGCCTCTGCGCCATAAAGAAGCACGGGTAAGATGAGAGTCTTGTAGAGTATTCATTTTGTCGCACGAGAGAGGTCCCTGCTACTCAATTGCCTATTGAGACCATAGTAGCACCTGTTGGCAAGAGTAATCCTGCGTTTAATCTCCAGACTGACATCATTTTTGGTGGTAACGGCGGAGCCAAGATAAATAAATTCCTTGACTGTATCAAAAGTATAGTTATCGGCCGTAATCTGAGAATCAATATGCCGCACGTCTCTACTTGTCGACAACATATACTTTGTTTTGCCCTCATTTACTGCCAGACCCAACTTCTTAGACTATGGTATTACGATAGGTTATATGTTGAGAACTAGACGACTGTGTTATAGGTGGCCAATTTTCATTCTATGTATTACATATGTTAATATGAAAGCAAAAAAAAAAAAAAAACAATAAAAGGCATTCCAAAAGGCCTTAATAACACTCCTCATTTCCCATACTGGCTGACTTTAACTTGTGCACATTTTTGCTCGAAAGTTTTTTTTTTTGTTTTGTTTTTATTGCAAAAATGTATTTATTTACGTTCTTTGTTGTTATTTGTGTTTATCGATTTATATGTATTTATTACACATGACTGTGTTATCACACATGAATTTGTCTTACGTTGTTGCTATTTTGTACACATATTTCACATGCCATTACAATAGCAACATGCTCGTAATGTAAACAAAATCGCATTAACATACACGCGTACACATTCGTTCGGATTCATTGCTTGTGTTTGTGTATAAAAGAGAAATAAATACAGTTTATAGCTCTCTTACTTGTTTCTGTCGATATAAATAATGTACTCGTATGTGTGTTTTTTTTTGTTGGGTTGTTTTGGTGGTAGTAGTAGTTGATGGTTAAAAGTTAACGTTAACATTAGTTAACAGTGGTGGTGTATGGTTAGTTATTGTTTTCAAGTGCACGTGTAAAGGATAATTATTAATAGTATTGCACAAAAACAACAACAACATTGTTATTAACAGTACGCGTGTAAGTATGCGTGTAACAACTGATAAATTTTAATTTTAATTTCGAGAGTTAACGTATGCATTTGTGTGCATGTATATTTTGTAAGTTGTTTGTTGCAATTAAAAATCAATTGATATTAATTAACAATTACACTATGCGGCAGAATAAAAAAAAAATTAAATACACTTGGCTAATGACATGACAGGTTGATAGTTTTGTTGAGTACATCTTCAAAATATTTTCTTTTATATTTCTCGAACCCTAAAAACTGTTTTTTTAACTTTACGCAAAAAATTACTGGATTACTTAAACATTTCTGACCAGATTTCCAAAATTTAAATCTTATTGGAGAGAATAGAGAAGGACCTTTAAAACGGTATACAAATAGCTATTATTTGACGTAATATTCAATGAATTTTGATGACGCAAACTTGGAAGTTGCAAATTTTTTTCGTATTTTTTCAGATTTGTCCGTTCATAACAGCAAACTTTATTTAAAAAGTATGCAATAATTGATGACATTATGAAAGTGCATTATGTTGTGATGAGATTGAAATGTCGTTTGATCAAATCGTACAGCAATGACTGTAGTTATTATGTAAAGCGTTTAACAGTCGTTTTATATTTTTTATATATAGGTCATCTCATTAAATGCACTTTTAATTCAAACATTTTCAGAATTTTTGATGGATCTGAAGCCACCGAAAGTTGACAATGTTTGCGCAAAGACAAATAATAATATTTGCAAAAAAACACAAACGTGGAATTGACACATTTTGTAATAACCAAATAGAATATTAAGCCGAACAATATATAATAAAGTTCAATCTCTCTCCGTTCCAACAAGAGTTTTTAAATTTTGAAAATTGGGTCAGAAATGTTTGAGTAATTCAGAAATTTGTACGTAAAGTCAGAAAAAAACAGTCTTTGTCAAATTATAAAAGTTTGCATGGTTCAAGAAAAATAAAAAGAAGGATATTTGAGTACTATTCAACTAACTAAAAAACGTGGATTATGTAGTTACTCGGGTGTATTTAAGTTGTATATAATTTGTAATTGTAATTATTAATAATTAAATAAATAAATAAATAAAAGGCTTATAGGGCTATTTCACGTTTACGGAATAATTTTTTTTTAATTGAAGAAAGGTTAACTGTATGCTTTAAGCATTCGTTTGTTCATAATTTAAGTCATATTTTATTTGTAGGTCTGCTTCTAAAATTTACAAGTCTTTTGCCATTTCAATGTATCGTAATGTGCTATCGTTGTCAGAATAAATTCAGTCCTTAAAATATTTTCAACGGAAATACATTTTAATTTATGCCCCATCACATATTATTACGTCATTTAAGGCAAAAGGTTAAAGACATACAAAGAGAAGCCATCGATTTTCATTAGAATGTCAGACTAAAAGTATTTTTATGTTCCTCTGTCACAATAATGGAGTTGTAAACCTTCTTTAGAATTATAAAAAAATATTTTTAATGAAACAAAAACCCATTCATATTTTGTGTAAAACGTTTACATTGTTTGACGTACTATGTCTGTTTATTGCTTTTTCATGCAGTCTCTATGTCCATCAGTGTCTGTTTGTCAAGCATATGGAAAACTTGAGACAACTTAAATTGACCATTAAGCGGATATACTCGAATATTTTGAAGAATTTTGTTTAATAAATTATTTTTCTTTTGTGGAAAATTTATATTACGAATTTTCTTATCACAAAAAACAAAATATCCATGAAGATTTATTTTCTAGTTAGATTATTGCATACATATTTGATGACTTTTTTCACGTATGCAGCTTTATTGCGTAAAACGCAATTAACAGCTAATATTGATCTCAATATTTCATATAAAATTGCTCACTTAAATACTAATTGTTAAAATATTGAGTAAAACTTTAAGTAAAGCACTGTCATAAGTCTGTTTAGCGGGCATATTATAAGTAATCGAATACTCCCTGTTGATATTTGACAACTCAAATATCTACGCCGACAAACAACAAAAAAAAAAAAAAAACGAAACAAAAAAAAACAACAAACAAAACAAAAACAATGTTGTTGAAACAACCAGCAGTTTTGCTTGCCAGCTGTCAAATGAATATTGAGTAAGGTGAATATTGCATATATTTCTTATACCAGAACGGTTAAAATATTGTTCCCAGTTAACCGAATATTGACTCAATTAAATTGCATAAGTGAACATAATATAATTAGTCAAGGTTATTGTCAAACCTTACAAGACAAGGGGAACTAATAACACAATATTTCAAAATTAACTTCATATACTAATGATAAATAAGGCTTAAAACTAAGGTTTTATAAAATGCCCAAATATTTTACTTAATTGGCCATCACAATCAAGCTTCTCACACCATCCTTTATGGAATATGTAGTGCCACGAAACATTTGAATCAGTTAACGTTGTTCTTTAAAAAAATCATACTAAAGTATCAAACTACCATATTGGTAGTTGGTATAGTCTGTTGAAAAGTGTTTGATATCTCCAAATGACCGATGATTAATATCGAGCTCATGACTTAAAATACAACGTGAGACCCTTCATTGATTTAAATTGATTCCATGCTAACTAATGATACACACTAACCTCTTCGGAGATAGTCAGACGAAAGCAAGTGAGTCATTCATAATACTTGGTTGGTTATTACAAACCTTTAGTCCGGATTACAGTCTAACTTTTCACGCCGGCCAACGATAGATCTTGAAAAGTTTTTCTGAAAATTTTATGTTACTTTCGAAGTTTTTGTCAGAAAATTGTCGTGAGAAAGTGGTCGTTTTTGTGCGAGATGTCTGAGCTGGGGTTGCTCTCGCCTAATAAGCCAACACACTATCTACAGGACTAGGACGATTTATTCAGATTAGTTAGTCGAAGTTTTTATAAAATATTTATCAAAAAATTAGCAAGGCTTTAACGAATTCCTGTGCAACATACATACATACATAATTGGCCATTACAACCCTTTAGTCAGGATTACGACCTAGATTCTCACACCACCTATGTTGTGTGCGTTAATTTTATACATGAGTGGCGGGACCTACAGTTTAAAGTCGATTCCGAACGACAGATTTTTTGAGATGCTCTTCATGGCAATTTTTTACTTTCAGACTCTTTGCCAGAAATCTGCTGAGAGGAAGTTGCCAAAGAAATATTTTTCATTTTTTGATGTCTGACCTGGTATTCGAACCCGGGCCTTTCGTCTAATAAGCCAACACACTACCCACTAGACCACGGCGACTTCGCATTCCGGTGCAACAGTAATCTTATAAAAATGGTTGAGTTTTAGTGCCACACCTGTGACGCTATTTAACCGGAAGCATGGTTGAATTTTAATCCTAATTATAAATAGGATTAAATAGGATTTGATTCCTTGTTGTTAAACATATTCAAATCAATTGGAATTCTAAATGAAGCTTTCAACTTTAGGCAAATATGATGGATTTCTTCTTCTCTTTCTTTCTCTCGGTATGAGAAAATAAACTGACAGGATTCTTTATAGTACTCCTATGAATTATAACCAGACGTCGGGACAAAGAGAATATGATAAAAATGTTAGTGTATTTGTGAGGGGCATGTGTTAACCCAGAGGAAAATTGTTAGTAATATTTTTAATAACCCAATAATATAAATATTTGAGCGGTAAATATAGAAAAATTGTAATGCGCTAAATTCCTTAAGACGTCGTATTTAACCTGGCAAGTATTCTTCTAAAAATCAAAATCATTTCTCATTGATATTAGTGAATACTACTGTAATATTTTTTTGGGTGAATAAAGCGACACGAACCCTCTTCCTTAGAAGCAGACTAGCAGCTGAATGCATTGTTACGCTATTTTTAATTGAACATTGTTAGATGTTCTCCTATGGGGAGCATTGTTTATTTATTTATTATAATTAATTTAATTTAATTAATTAGTTTAAGTCGTGTTGAAGATTGTCTTCTAAATTATTTTTATACATACTTTAAAGGCACGATCCCAGTATCGATTGAGGCTGTTTGAAATACATACATAAACATTTCGATGACTATGTTTGTATGTATCCTTAGGAACAGCAAACGAATTTGTTTGCTTGTATTAAACAACATGGGCGAAGAATTACTGCGCATTTTATACAAAGTCCCTGTTCTGTATTTGAGTGTATTTCATGATGTAATATGTAATATGGCAAACAGACTTTTCCAAAACAAACAATACACGATGGGATTCATTTTTTATTTCGAATTAACGGCTGTGAGAAACAGAACAGGAGAAATGGAAATATTAGATGTATTTACTGTTAACTAAATATTACTGTTAGTTAAATATTACTGTTATATTTTAACAGAGAAAGAGAAAGAGAGAGAGAGAGAGTAAAGCTAAGTAACTATTCAAAATAGTATACAATCTGGAGAGTCAAATGTAAACAGAGAAATTAATGCAAAAGTTAAATATGTTTTGACATGTTAATGTCAGACCTGGTATTCGAACCCGGGCCTTTCGTCTAATAAGCCAACACACTACCCACTAGACCACGGCGACTTCGCATTCCGGTGCAACAGTAATCTTATAAAAATGGTTGAGTTTTAGTGCCACACCTGTGACGCTATTTAACCGGAAGCATGGTTGAATTTTAATCCTAATTATAAATAGGATTAAATAGGATTTGATTCCTTGTTGCTAAACATATTCAAATCAATTGGAATTCTAAATGAAGCTTTCAACTTTAGGCAAATATGATGGATTTCTTCTTCTCTTTCTTTCTCTCGGTATGAGAAAAACAACTGACAGGATTCTTTACAGTACTCCTATGAATTATAACCAGACGTCGGCATAAAGAGAGTATGATAAAAATGTGAGTGTATTTGTGAGGGGCATGTGTTAACCCAGAGGAAAATTGTTAGTAATATTTTTAATAACACAATAATATAAATATTTGAGCGGTAAATAAAGAAAAATTGTAATGCGCTAAATTCCTTAAGGCGACGTATTTAACTTGGCAAGTATTCTTCTAAAAATCAAAATCATTTCTCATTGATATTAGTGAATATTACTGTAATATTTTTTTGGGTGAATAAAGCGACACGAACCCTCTTCCTTAGAAGCAGATAAGCGGCTGAATGCATTGTGTAAAAAGCCGAAGATGTTCTTCCTAGGGGAGACATTGGTTTATTTTATTTATTATAATTAATTTAATTTAATTAATTAGTTTAAGTCGTGTTGAAGATTGTCTTCTAAATTATTTTTATACATACTTTAAAGGCACGATCCCAGTATCGATTGAGGCTGTTTGAAATACATACAAAAACATTTCGATGACTATGTTTGTATGTATCCTTAGGAACAGCAAACGAATTTGTTTGTTTGTATTAAACAACATGGGCGAAGAATTACTGCGCATTTTATACAAAGTCCCTGTTCTGTATTTGAGTGTATTTCATGATGTAATATGTAATATGGCAAACAGACTTTTCCAAAACAAACAATACACGATGGGATTCATTTTTTATTTCGAATTAACGGCTGTGAGAAACAGAACAGGAGAAATGGAAATATTAGATGTATTTACTGTTAACTAAATATTACTGTTAGTTAAATATTACTGTTATATTTTAACAGAGAAAGAGAAAGAGAGAGAGAGAGTAAAGCTAAGTAACTATTCAAAATAGTATACAATCTGGAGAGTCAAATGTAAACAGAGAAATTAATGCAAAAGTTAAATATGTTTTGACATGTTAATGTCAGACTTACCGTTAAAACACAGTCAGTGTGTGACAGCTGAGGTTGACAGTTCTTACGAAACACTTGGAAATTCAATAACAAAACAAAACCTAAATAAAGGCAGAAAGATATTTTTTGGTACATTTAAAATAATAAAATATTAATTAAAAAAAAAAAAGTTTCAATTAACAAAGAGGAAGAGAAGAAGTAAATAAAAAAATTACATTTTTTTTCCAAACATATTAGAAGGACATTGAAAATTCAATGTGAAGTGATTAATACAGCCGAAATCAATAGTGTTTTAAAAAAATAAAAAAAAAAATCAATTTCCATTGACAAAAAAACGAAAAAAAGGAAAACTGGAAAAGCGAAAATCATAAGAAATTTTGTTACATAAATCTCAGCTCTTTTTTTTCATTTCGTTTGCAATTTAACAATCCATAGTTGTTATTGTATTGGATTGATAGTAGAAAGCAAAGCAAAAGAGCAAAAAAAAAAAGAATAAAGGAAATAGAAGGGAAAACAAAAACAAAATTATTTACACATCTGCATACATATCGAACTCTTTTTGTATTTCTTTACTTAATCCCTTTATCTGTCTCTGATTTAAACTGCTTTTGCTTTGTTCTCTCTCTCTTCTCTCACTGTCTCTTTCTCAGTCCCCGTAGTTATATCGCGCATGTTAAGATTCGTTTGTTTCTTTTGAATTTGTTTATAACCGTTATTGTTCGGTATTTACGTCTTTGCCAAACCTTAAGTCACAGCTGTTCTGTTACTCTCATTCAATCGAAATTTTGTAGAACGTCCTGGCAAAATACCGTAACACTTGCCCAGTTTAAAAGTAAAAAAATATAACGGAAAACGCATCGATAACCGTAACGGGAATAACTGTTAATTATTAGTATATGCCAACAACAATAATTAAAAAAAAAAAACAAATGCCGTTGTTTAACGAATGAAATTAAAAAAAAAAATTGTGTTAAATTGTGAAGAAAAAATTTGTTTTTATTTTAAATTCTGTCAATTATTATTCAGAGAAAGGCAGTGAGAAAAAGAGTTGAAAAAAACCAAAAAAAAAAAAAATTATCACATATTGAGTATTTATTGTCCGTGTATGCGTGCTTTAGTAAAATTTTTTAAGAAAACCAGTGTTTTTAACTTCCAAATTCTAAATTATTAAGTGCTGTGCTGTTCACGGATAACCATACGATACGATTGAAATCAACCACCCAGTGAAATTTGGATAAATATTTTTCGTAATCATCTTTACACTGTTAAACAATGTAAGTTTTAGTGTTTTCTTCCATTCTGAATATTTGAAATACAAAAGAAAACAAAAAACAAAACTTTAAATGTCTTAAATTACTACGTTAAGGGCGGGTTTGAGTACGTAGACGGCTTTGTTGTATAGCCTTGAAACGAATAATTTTTCATTTTGGTTCGAAATGTCTAAAGTTTATAGCCAGCATAACCACAATAATAATAAAAATAAATTGCAATTGTTGTTATTGTTGGTAATAACCTTGTCTATTGTTTTGTAGGTGACATTGAAAAATTGCAAAATCTGCTCATGCTATTGTTGGTGGCCACATAGGGTGGTCCTTTTAATTTATTTTTATATTTTTTTTCCAGATTTTCTTGTAATTTTTTTACTTTTTGTTGTTCATTTTCCTGTTCATTTTTCCCTTTTCTCTGGTTTGCCATTATTGCCTGAGACATTCATTCTGTGGCCTTTTTCTCTCCTGTTCACTTGGTATTCTTCTGGTATTCTTAATTAAAGTTGTTACTTTTTGTATTTTGGCTTTCTGCAGGACTAGCAGAACGAGAAGAAGAAGAAGAAGAACTTGTGTAATTTATTATACACAGTTTCTTTAGGTTACCTCTCAGCAAGTTTTATTTTTTATTTGTTCTCCTGGTTTTCTGCTTCGAATGTTGCTGGATTTGAATTATATTTTATGCTGTCAGTTTGCCTTTGTGTTCGTTAACACCCACATAATTTTGTGTAAATTACAGTGAAATCATTTCTAATTGGAATGAGTTCAGTACTAAAATTAAATTTCTCAAAAAATTTCTAACCGATCGCAGCACATATATTTCCATCTGGTTACTGTCCATGATGTCATACAGATGTTCTCTCACATTTAATGAAATTTGAGTTTCTTGTCTAATCAGTAATATTAATGGAAACACAATTTGTTATCGTACACACACATTTTCGAAGAAAAATGGCTCAATTATGCTTCTGGACCGAAATCCGCACCAAACAGTGACTCGTTTTGGGTGCGTACAGGTTTTCTGTGCCCCAAATGCGACAATTTTACTCGTTTACATACCGCCAGGATCAAAATGAGTTTCATCTGAAGAGATAATTTTTTTTGCCAAAATCGGCATCTTCTGTAAGTCGATCGCAGGCCCACTTAGCGAAGCGAAAACGCGTATACACAACCGTATTTGTTCAGCGGTAGGGTAAAATTAATTATCTATCAAATCGGACATGACCTAAAACCCGAAAACCATTCACGAAATAAGCACTAGTTGAAAAAAAGTCCGATATATTGTTACGGAAATGGAAATCTTTTTACGTCGTTTAACATTAAAATGATAAACGAAAACTACAAAAACAAAATCAACAACGTTATTTAGATTATAGACAAGTAAACAAAAATATACCAACAACATCTGTATAAAAAAGGGGATAAGCGAGTAAAAAAAATATACCTACAACGTTAGTATAAAAAAGAGGATAAACAAATAAACAAAAATATACCAACAACGTTAGTATAAAAAAGAGGATAAACAAATAAACAAAAATATACCAACATCATCAGTATAAAAAGGATGTAAACAAGTATACAAAAAAAAAAAAAAAAATGCAACAACAAACAATGTAAATACAATAAATCCACAAACAACAATGAAACTACAATGATTATATTTATGGGGAACTCGAAAAGGTGAAGCCACAAATATTCGAATCTAAGATCATTCCTCAGACTGTTTACGTTGGCATATAAAAGATAAGAAAGGAATAACAAACAAAGTAAATTGTTGTTGTTTACATAAAGTAGGGAACAGTGACACACAAAATTGTGCTAACAACAAAGAATTTATCTAAAACTAAACACAAATTTAGTTTTTATTTTATTTACAATCTAAGAAATCATATTTTAAACGTTTTTAAAAAGGTGTAAACGTTATAATCTGTTGGTTTATAAAGATATCAGAAACATAATGCTGACATTTTTTGTTTTTCTATTAATCAATAAATATTATGACTCAATGTATTGGCTGTTGCCAATTGTTGGCAGCAGACCACAGCATCATTTGATTATTAAATCTTTTTTTGTTGTTATTGTGGTTGGTGTACACGGTAAAGTACACGGCATTTTAATATTTTCCACAGTTTTTAGTGTCTTATAATTAGTCATTGTCCGAAATGAAAATTTATTCACAAAATCATTGAAATCTCTTGGGATATACAAACTTTGTCGATAATTCATGCGTAAATTACGGAGACAAAAATGGAATTTTAAGAGAAATTTGCATAATGAAGCCGTGTACGAGATAAATTTGAAGTAATTTCTGTTTCTGAATTAATTTCGAATCTTATGGTTGAGAAAGAAATAAAAATTTTGTGTTTATAATGAAATTAATTCTGTTTCCTAATCTTTTTTTTTTTTGTTTTGTCTAGAATACAGTAGACTGAATTGATGTAATTAATGCATTAAAAATAAAATTTTCATGAATATATTGCATGTAATAATTAGGTGGGAGATTTGCAGAAATTATGGTAAATAAATCAAAAAGCGTGTATTTAAAAAAAAAAATGACTCAGAAATATTTTTTTAATCACTCCAGATTTGTAAGGGACTGTCAGTGTTGGATAGAAGAATTTGTAAAGTTATTGCCGGCTTATGAAAGTTTTTGTTAAGCCAGACGGGTTTAAGACAATCTAAAACTTTGTAAGATAATTACAATGTGAAAGGATTTAAGTTATACATCAGATATCTATACCAGAGCCTTGAAATTGTAGCTGGTCTTTTGACCGGGGACTGTAGTGTTAAAAAAAACATGTCTAGACTTTGTAAAGAGGAAAATCAATAACGATAAGAGATATATGCGGTAATACACTTCAGAAGGTTACACCTGAAAGGTGCTAGACTATTAGCGTGAGAGTCGTGGGTTCGATTCCGACCAGAAACTCTGGTCTGTAATACTACATCGAGCACACGATCGAAGTTACTCAGCTGGTATATAATTTGTAATTGTATTGTAATAAATAAATAAAATGAATAAAATAAATAAAATAAATAAAATAAATAAAATAAATAAAATAAATAAAATAAATAAAATAAATAAAATGAATAAAATAAATAAAATAAATAAAATGAATAAAATAAATAAAATAAATAAAATGAATAAAATAAATAAAATAAATAAAATGAATAAAATAAATAAAATAAATAAAATGAATAAAATAAATAAAATGAATAAAATAAATAAAATAAATAAATTAAATAAAATAAATAAAATGAATAAAATAAATAAAATAAATAAAATAAATAAAATAAATAAAGAAAATAAAATAAATAAAATAAATAAAATAAATAAAATATATAAAATAAATAAAATAAATAAAATAAATTAAATAAATAAAATAAATTTTATATCTTATTTGGTATTTGTTTTTGTAGTTTATTATTGTCTTTATCTTACCTATCTCGTTGTAATTGTAATTGATTTTAAAAACGAAATTTGCTTTTTATGACAACCTTTGGCAAACCTTAAAACAATATTAATAACAACAACAACGACAATTACGAGTTAAAAACAAACACAAAAAAAGGAAAATAAAAAGACGTGTAGGTGTGTGTATGATTTTGTTTTAATTTACACTCCTTTTTTCCATTGACCTCGTTTGCTTTTAATTTTTTCAATCTCCTTTTCAATAAATATTTTTATTCAAGTTATTTTTAATGTTCAAACTATTTTAACAACAATAACAATATTTTCGACAATAACAATAACAATTGTTTTGTGTCTTATCGAAACATTTTTTGTTGTTGTCTGTTTTCGAATTAAATCCTTCATTATCTGGTTATAGTTTCATTAAATGTTGTCTTCTTTGTTTCTACTGTTTGTGGTGTTATTGCCGTTCATGCTATTGTCCTGTAATAGTAATTTGATTGTATTTGTGAGGGTATATTTTATAATGTTTGCATGTAGTTGTTTTTAGAATATTTGTTTTAATTGTTATTGTTCTTTTATTGTCATTTATAATCCAAAAGTAGGTCAATTTTAACATGACACTATCAAAATAGATTGAGACATAGAATTAGAAGTAGTCGGACAAGGATAAGAATAAGTCTTTCGCTCTTTAACACTATATGGCATGTCTTTACCAGAGATCAGTAATGAATCGTCTTTTCTTTACTCATAAATACTCTGCAGTTTTGAGTATGAGTGATTTAACAGAACTGAAATTCAACTACTCTGATTCATTCGTACTTGCTACAGCATAGATTTAAAAGTACAGGTTGCAATGAGTATGAGTACAACGTTGACATCAAACTCACACCTTTCGAAATATGTTTGATTCATATGCCTAATAATTATACTTATAATACTTATAAGTGATTCGAATCTTTCATCAAAATTTACAGCCTTTGTTGTTATTGCTTATACAAACAAAGAAGAAAGGAAAGACAAAGACAACAAGCAAAGCATACACACAATCTTCTTGTGAGTATAGTAGTGTTCGTACGCGAATCATACTTATTTTGTGCTTCGTGTAAATGTTAAGTAGAGACGAGTCGAAGTCAATAATATTATGCGTATTGTTAAGTATGAATAGGACGAGTACTTCCAACTTTGACTATGAGTAGTATGAGTATCATATTAAAATAAGTATGAATGCGTATAAGTATCAGAAATTATAAGTATGACTTGAATCTACTCATCGTTTTGAATATTCGTTGCTGATCTCTGGTACATATAGCATGTGTGCGTAATTTGTTACGCATGCATTTTTGTTAGCAATCATCAGCGTATGAGTAATATTATCTCTTTTCATTGCCTATTAAAAATATCGCTCATACGCATCGGTGTCTTATTTTAGTTTTCTTTAAAATAAAATTCTACTACCGCACTCTCAGTCGCTTTGCATTAAGTTTTAATGATAACAAAAAAAAAAAAGAAAAAACTTTTAAAAGAATATTTTACCGTTTTCATAAAATTTTTTTTATTGCTTTAGATAAAGAAGTTTTGCATGCAACTTTTTTAACACCACACTTGTTGTCTGTAATACCCTCAAATGCAAATTATATCTAATTATTATTACGAGCTGAGTAAAGTAGATCATGTGCTTGGTTTAGTGTAACAGACCAGAGCCACTGGTGGGAATCGAACCCTACGAATCCTTCTCGCTAACAGTCTAGACTATTAGGGCGCCCTTGACTTAAATTACTGAGACAGTATAATTCAAATTTCCCACAATTTTAATTCATTAATTTTGAGTAAAAGAACGTAAGTGAAGTCAGGAATAAGTTTAAGATTTAATTAAACTTCTTGTAGAGGAGTTTTTTGCTTACAACAACAGAAGTTGGTTAATTTTTTACTGGCATTATTTTTCTATGTATTTGTGCTTTTCATGAATGAGCTGATGAAAGTTTTTTTTTTTTAAATTTTTCATTGCTTTGTAGACATTTTCTTTATTTAATTTTAAAGAGGTACAGGACTGTAGTAGAGATTTCTTTACTATAGACTATGTGCTTCCTAATTTGCTTTGTAGAATTTACTACAACATTTAAAAAAAAAAAAAATCAATTATATTATCGATTACTACTTCATGTAGACTTAAATCCAAAACACACAGTTTGGAACGTTTGTCGCATTAGAAATTATATTTTCTATTTAATAATGTAAGGTTGCTTTAGTTGCAACGAGACATTCTTACTGTAATTAATTACTTGGGGTTTATGGTTAGTCCGATATGATTATTAGTTTACACATCAATGCTTTAAAAATCGCACTTTGTTGACGGCATTTCCAAAGTCCCAATTCACGTATTGTTAAAAATGGTTAGCTGCCTTTGCTATTGAAAATTTTTAAAACGTTTGCAAAAATAAAAGGAAAAAAAAAATTTAAATAAATCCATCGTGTATTATTTGGCAGTGTTAAAACGTATGCTGTAACAATTTCTGTAATTTTTCCGCATTATTAATTTCTATTGATTAGGAAAAATCCCATATACCGTATGGATATAATGACTTTTGATTTTCCTTATGGCGTTGCTGTTGAAAAGTTTAATCAAAGAAATGATGTGTCATTCAAATGAATGAATGATTGACTGACTGACTGACTGACTAAGTGAGTGACTGGCGGCTGATTCACTGACTGATACTTACAATGACACTTGTGTATATATTATATAGATTTGCCTCTACTCCAATACATATGTACATGTACGAGTATTTTAATTTTTTGCGAGAGAATTAAATCGCAAATCCTGCACTTTACATATTTATGTACATACCTCTAACGCGGCATATTTGAAAGAAACATTTACTTACATATACAGAACATGTGGAAATATGAGTGTTTGTGTAGTAGTTACATAAAATCGTACAATACAATACAACAGTTTGAGTCACTTTAAGTCTTTTGTACAATGTTGCAACAATAAATAGAATTTTTTTTTGTTTGTTTTGTTCTCGTTTTCGTTGTTTTCATTGTAGTAGTTTTTCTTCTTTTTGTGGTTTCAATTGTTGTCAAAAATAAAGTAAGTTTACTTAGTATAATACACGAATGCAATCAAACATTCACCAACACAAATGTATTTCTACTTCAACTCAACATACATACAGTGAACTCGCGAAAACGTTAACACTCGAAAGTATGAGCGCCTCAGAAACGTAAACAAATTTATTTTTCCACAGAGTATTCTAAAACGTGAACAAAATCTGAAAGTTCTAAAACGTGAACACTTTTTTATTAACTTTTTTTTGAGTTTTAACCTGTTTTTAAATTGGGAAATCCCCAAACTACAGTTTATTTGTTTCTTTACTTATATTTGAACTTCTTTTGCAATATACTCACTCGTTTATGTATGCGTTGACTTGTTAGTTACTCTTTGACATTAATTGCTATGAAAACGTTAATTTCTGAAAGTTTCTTTTATTAAATTAAAAAACAGGAAATTAATAATCATGTAAATAATACACGTTATCCCACTAGAAAGTGTAAAATATTACGTGAATCTGAATTTCCATTAATGGAAAAAAGTCTTTATAAGTGGTTCCCTTCACATGCGAAACAAAAGAATGCCGATAAGTGGACTGATGTTAAATGCCAAAGGTTTAGAAATACTCGAAATTAAAGAAAGTAATAGTGGTTGTAAAGCTAGTGACGGATGGGTTCAAAAATTTAAACAAAGGTTTAGTGTTCTTCTTCTTAAAATTTCCGGAGAAAAGCTTTCTGCACAGCCGCAACTTGTTGACTACTTTTTATTTTAAATTTGTGTACTCGATAACGTGAACAAACTCGAAAATGTGAAAATTAGTTCATGTTATCGCGAGTTCACTGTGTATACATATGTAAGTACATATGTATTTATACTTGTAGTATTTTCATTTACGTTTAATCGTTGTTGTGGCAGTTGTTATTCCTGTTGTATTATTTAAGCTTTAGATTAACGAGGATACAAACAATGTATTATGTGTACCAATAACATAAAGTAAAGCGTTTATAATCTTTCATTACATACACATGCATGTAAATATGTTGTATATATATTCGATTATACAGTGAGGATCAAATGAAGGTAAATGCCTCACATTATTTGAAAAACGTTCGGCTTATATTCATAAAAACAGTAAAATATACAAAAATCACAGTATTTTGTAATCCACTGTAATTTAGAGCAAAATTTAGAGTAAATAAACAAACTATAATTATGTATTTATAAAATGTACATTTTTATCAAATAAAATGGAGTGTTTACCTTCATTTAACGCCCACTGTAAAATATTTAATATGTTTGCATAAATTAAATATTTAGAGCCGTTATTACAACTTGCCGTTAAACTTGGCTTTAGTTAAAGTTACCTTTAATGCTAAAGAGAACTGTAAAGTTACCAAAGTTACTTAGAGTTTTTGCCAGAAATCTGCTGGGAGGAAATTGTCGATGAAATACTTTTTGTATTTTGTTTTGATGTCTGGCCTGTGGCTTGAACCCTGGCTTTACGTCTAATAAGCCAGCACACTAGCTACTAGACCACGGCAACTCTAGAATTGTGATTAGTTCAGTTTTGGATCCAATTACCAACTTTGAACATTAAAATAGCAAATTATAAGTAATTTAAATATTTTGTTTAAATCATTGATTTTTTCAGTGCTATTGTCGGCATTAAGATTTTTGTTAAAGAAAATAAGTTTTTGAGCTATGTTTGGCATTGGCCACTGCACACAAAATGAATACAGAAATAAAGGCACCAGAATTCGACATATTTATCAATAATATTAACAAAGTAGCTCCAAAATTTCTATTCTTCCGGTAAAATATTACTACATCTTTAGGTGCTCGCACATATGGAAAGACAAACATTGGGGCCACTATCCACTTTTGGATACTGTACACATTTCTATATGTTTTTGGGGCCAGGAAGTTTCCAGTTTCATCTCTGTTAAATATTTGCAATGGATCATTCAAAATGTCAAAATGTTTTGCTCTGTCGGGAAACAGAATCGGTGTGGGTCTACTAATATCGCTTGAACTGTATTTATCAAGTCTTTAGCTTTTTTAATATTAATTCAGACTTGAGACTTTGCATTTCTCAAGACATTCCTCTTCTGATTCAGTCAAGACTGTTTGTGGACCCATTTTTCTGGCATTATCCGATGAATAGATTCTGTCCTGTATGGTGGAACGCAGGGACGCCATATTTTTTGCTTGGACCCAATATTTTAGATGTGCCATTTCTTGCACATTTTAGGAAGTATTGGTGTATGAATTTATATTGCCTGACATTCAAAGAACAGCCTGTTATGCATACTGAACCACATCCTGTTATACGACTTCCAGTTATACAAATGTAAGAATACCGGCTTTAGATCATTTATGTCCTATTCTCGGCAGGTGTCAGTGTATTCATTATAAACTATGCCGACTATTGGGTAAATCAAGTTTTTACTCAATATCCGGTAGTCGGCATCTCCATGCAGACAATTGAAAATCATACAATTTTTTGTTCCTAATACCGGCAACAATAAACATCATAACACAATATTAATTACCTTCATTTTTCACTCTTAATTTAATATTTGAACTATTTTCTTTCATTAAAATTACTTACTTTCTTCAAAAACACTTAATTTAAGGAGGCACATAAATTAAAAAAATTTTTAAAAAACTGGCATTACTCCAATTTTAGAAAAACCATTACTGAATGAGGACAACAATTGACAAAATTATTCATCCCACTTAAATTAACTCATTTCAGAAGAAAACAAAATTATTTTTTTTTTTCAAAATCAGCTTTAACTTTAATAACCAAAGATTGTTTTTCTTATTTATTTGCATTTTTTTTTTATATAAAAACTGATTTTTTTAGATTTTCTTTCATTTTTATTGACTTTATAGAATTTCTTGCTCCATATTTTTTTTTATAGAATTGCAGTGCTTTTCTAAAATAGCAATTTGACAATACAGCGCATATTAGGGATGCCAATCGGGAAATCGCGAATCTCGAAATCCCGGGATTTTGTGATTCACAAAATCCCGAATCCTGGGATTTTTCGGGATTCATATGTATATTGACCCTACAAAAGGTCCTGAAAACAAATTCTATATCACTTGACTTCAATAATAGCATCTCAGATGAGGAAAACCCTACTTGCAATGATAAAAAATTATTTTCTGGCATCGAAAAATACAAAAGCCCTATAAAACGAATTAAAAGGGTAACTGATTTAGATACTCAACTGTCCAAAGAAATAGATTTATTTACATTAGGAGGTAGTAGAGATGAATATTTACAAGCTGCATAAAGCTATCTTGGAACTATTTTACCAACAAATGTTGATTGCGACAAGTGTTTTTCTACGGCAGCGTATGTTGACAACAAAATTCGTTCAAGCCTATCAGATCACATGTTAGATGCTTTAATCTTTTTGTTGGAATCCAAATAATTTTCTTAAAACTAATGCATTTGCATATGATTTTCGTCAAATAAGCCAACACACTACCCACTAGACCACGGCGACATCTATAATATTCCGATATACGTACATAATGGGAATACAAATGATTTTGTTAACGAAATATTTTTATTATTAAGAGAAAATCGTGATTTTTCAGGATTTTTGGATTCCGAATTATCCCGAAATATCTCGGGATTTCGAGATCGGAATTTACAAAATTCCGAATCCCGGGATTTTTAAAAATCGATCCCGTTTGGCATCCCTAGTGCGTATACATATTGTGTATTTTCATATGTAGGTTTATGTAATAAATTTACTTATTCAAACTATAAATGTGTTTGTAAATTGGTGTATGCATGTATGCATGTATGTATGTATGTATTCCATTAAGTCGCCTACGCACTTTTTCTATTTTCCTTTTTGTTTTTGCTTTTATTTACTTGCTCTCTTTGTTTTTGACTCTACGTTTTGTTCATTTTCATTTCGTAGGGTTTCAAACACAGACGTTTATTTACATTTGTATGTATTTTCTTGCGTTCAAGTGATAAAGATAGGAATAGAAAGGCATAATGTTTTTGTTGTTGTTTTTTCCTTCCATGGTTGGAACACCCATGCATGTATTACCATCCTTTTGATGTCCACAGTGGTAGAATGAACATCTGTATTAAAAGCATTGCGAGAGAAAGTTAAAAAAGAAATAAAAAAAGGGGAAAAACACAAATTTATAGACAATGAAAAGCCTTTTTTTCATGAGTCTTCTTTTACTTTATTTGTAAGTATTTTCTGTAAAACCGTTTACTTTTTCATAGTGCAAGAACAGCAACAACAGCAATGAGTATAATCATGTTTTATATGTGTTTTTTGGTGGGTATGTATGTTAGACGTATTTGTAGAATATAAAAAGTGTTGCCTAAATATTATAAATAAATAAGCCTGGAAAAATATTTGAGCCCATGAAATCTATGAAGACTTAAATCTATCTGAAATACTTCCTTTGCTTGATTTTTACTCAAATTTGAATTTACATTTCAATATTTGTATTTACTGTGCTTAAAACTCGGCCAATAAATGTTGTGCTCGTTCTAAAAGCAGCAGTCTGTACATAATCACAGGCTTTTCGAACTATTACATATGCTTACACAGGCTTCAGATGTAATCTTGTTTATACTGCAAGCTCAGGTGCTAAAGACCTTATCTCTGAGTATGCACTGATAAATTCTTCATCACTTGGTCTTGATTAGACCTTAGTTTGTTTAAGTGATTTATTAAGATTTCGAATCAATTCAGAATAAGAAGTTTCTCTTAAAAAGTTTTTCTTAAGATTTGTCTAAGTAGTGAGAGTATTCTATATAAAAAACGATGGTGTGGAAATGATTTATTGTCCTTCTGCGATCGATTGAATTTTGGTGCATAGTTGCCTGATTTTATAATATATTTAAAACGTTTAAATATGAGTTCGTTAATTGTAAATCAAATAAAAACAAATGTGTTTTATTTCAATTAAACTCCCCTTATTGATTACACCACTTTTGTGCCACTGTTCACACTTAATTGATGCAACAATAATTGCTTGGTCGCTATTTTCTGCTCACACTTCTGTCCGCGTAAACTTTAAGAACTCTTCGGTACTCTTAATAACAGCGATCTTCGAATTATGACGCACGCAATGTGTCTGCACACAAGACTGACTGAATTATTACTGAATCGTCGTCTATTTTGTCTTGCCCTCTTATAGTCCAACACAAACGTTCAATTGAAAGTTCTTGAAGTAAACGTCAGGCCACGGTTCTAACCCCCCGGTCAGATATTTCGATCCAATCGTAATATGAAAAAATATTATTTTTCGGCGACTTCCCCTCAACAGATTTCTGGCAAAAACTCTGAGAGTGAATAAAAATTGCCTTGAAAAGTTTTTCAAAAAATAAAATCTGTCGTTCGGACTCGATATTAAATTGTAGGTCCAACCGCTTATGGATAAAATTAACACACACAACATAAGTGGTGTAAGAAGCTAGGTCGTAATCCTGACAAAAGGGTATGTATGTATGTACATATTTATGTGTTATCGAAATGGTTATCCTCTTTGGGCTTCGTATCGTGAACAGATATAATTGAATTGGGAAAGATACCAATCTGCCTGAGACCCAAGAGCGTTCAATACATATCGAAAAAGTTATTGAGATTATTACGCAGAAGGTTCTACTATTGCTTATAGTTCAACATTCATTCTTAACCTAACGTACGTTAATCTTTAGCCTTCACTGTGCTGAAACGTTTAAATATTTTCTCACTCACTTAAACTGAAGAGAACAAATTTTGTCAAGTGACCGCCTAATAGATAAAAGAATACAAAACTAACGGACAAACGACTAGAGCGGTTATTATACCGTTTTCTTTTTGTAATGAGTACTGCTACACACAAAACAAATACATGCAAACACTCATTTTATCACTCGCCAAAGCGAACACTCTCCTGCAAGAACAATGTACATACATATGTACCTGTGGGGTAAGTGGGGAGAATTTAAAAAAATGTTTTCAAGTGTTGACAACAAATGAAAAGTGCAAATTTGAATTCAAGTTCTACTCTCTATGTATGTATGCATGTATGTGTGTGTGAGTGTTTATTTAGTTCTACAACAACAACAATAAAAAATAATAATAACAATAACAATAAGAACAAGTACTGAAATGAACAGAATGACATTTGAAAAAGGACAAAAGTTTTTTGACTTTCCTTTCGGGTAGAAAATAAAAATTCTTTTTGACATCATTGAAAACCGATTTAAAAAAGGAAATTGCATGACAATAAGTTTAAAGTGTAAAAATTTCATAATTTTCTAAAAATCTTTAAATTTCGGTCTTTTTTTTTATTACAATCTGTACTTGCGGGTATGGTGTAATGTTACAGTGTTCTGTTCTGTTAATAGCAGACTGTTAAAATTGACGCAAACTCAGTTGCACGCGCTCTGCTCTCTTCACGTATTTAAATTTATTTTCCTTTTGTATCTCTTTGTTTACTAAGCAAATATCCTGGTGTTGTCAACTTTTTTTGTAAAAAATAATGTTTTTTTTTTTTTAATAAAAAATTTCTATAAATGTACAAGAAATTTAAAACAACAAATTAATCCTGAACAATTCTGATAATACAGTCATCGTGCCCTCAATTTGTCTGGAACTTTTCCTTTTTAAGTGCTTTTAAAATTTGTTTCTACCAAAAGGAGTTTATATTCGCGGTTAAAAACAGGATACTAAGATGATTAGAACTTTGAATATCATATACCACGATAATCTTGGAATATGTATTATAAAATAGGGTTCACGATTGGCAAAGGGTTTTAAAAAGCTAGACATAAAAAAATACCGAGCAAATGTTAGTCCGTGGACAACATTGTGGACAATCCAGCCAGGCTGACAACTCTAACTATAAACCACAGCAAGATTCTTTTTCAGTCTAGAATTTGTCAGTAGTCAATAAATACATTTGTGTATAGGCAATCTATCGTAGGTAAGAAGATAGCTACCGTATACGGATGTGTGGTTTGGTATTCTGCTAGAAATTTACTTGCTGTAGCAAGTTTATCAACTGGATAACTGGCCGTCATATCAATACGGCACATAACTCTGATATAAAAGTGCATAGACCTTAAGGTTCTAATCGAAACAGATATGATTGCCATCTGACAATCAGAGAGCAGATTACGGAACATGATTTATACTACAATTGCTAGGAAGGGAAAGAGATATTCTAAAATTAAGCCGTTTGACTGCCACTGTGCTGTTAGACGATATAGGAATGACAACAGATATCCCTTACTCAGGATTACTCGCACAGTGTGGTTAATGGTAATAACCATTAACCTTAAATAAAGTACAATAGTCAGGGATGACTGAAGTCGCCGCAGTCTAGTAGGTAGTGTGCTTGCTTATTACACCTAAAGCTCGGGTTCGTGTCTCAGGTCAGGCATCAAAACGAAAATATGAAAAATAAAAATATTTCTTCCGCGATTTCCTTCCGTCGCCCCGCCACTCACGTATAAAATTAGCGCACACAACATGAGTGGCGTGAGATGCTAGGCCGTAATCCTGATTGAAGGGTTATAATGGCCAAATTATGTTGTGTATGTAGTTAGGGAGGCAAAGGGATAGTCTAAGCTGAAAAACTTTACATAAAATTCCACAGAATTATCAGAGCAGATCAGGTCAGAAAACCTAGATTTCGATAAATATTAATCAGAGCCTAGGGATCATCAGATAAGAGCGAAATATAAAACAAATTGTTATAAAAAAAGGATGAAAAAAAAAACACGACAACATTGTTTGAGAATGACATAGCTTCTGTGGTCAGCATTGGCATTTGTTAAGTTTTCCCGGTTTTTCTAATATTTTTAGAAATGCGAAAAAGTTTTCAGTAAATTTGTTTCCTAACAAAACAAGTTTTTTTTTAGCCAAAATTGAATTAAAAATTCTTTTTCAATAAATTCAATTTAAAACAAGAAGTATTTACATTTTTAAATCAAATATTGTGTATTTTTAGTCCCAGAAAAAAGAAGCAAGAAAATACCAACAGAGTACACAGGACCCGAGCTTCGGAGTTTCCTTTAAAAATGTTGGTACTTTTGTAGGTTTTTTTTTCACAGAAATAAAGTTTTTTTAAAAAAAATTATTGGCAACGCTGCCAGTGTTCGACTTTGTCTCTTTTACAGTATTGATGGCAATAATTTATTACAGTAACATACTCTCTTTAAAACAGTTTACTGTTGATGTTCTCTCGTGTTGTTTAAAATTGCACAGCTGATTTACACATGTATTCATATACTGTTTGGTTGTTTTTGTATTTTTTTCGTTTTACTTCACTTCAATACTTTTTTTTCTTTCGATTTCGATTTATTTTGAGTGTGTTTGTAAGTGTATGTGAATACAATTGGTCTTTAGCTACTTGCGTACTCTCTCGTTATCACTATCTCTTCTAATACACTTAAAATGTTTAAACGTACGGTTATTGTATACTCTTGAATTTGTCCTTGAGAAGGTTCTTCTCTATAGTTATTGTGATTTACACACGCCCACACACACACATACATATACACGTAAACAGTGTTTATGTACATGAGTGTAAGTAAATTGTATAGACATACACGAACGCATTGCTTAATGCTTAGATGAACTAATACAATTGAAATAATTTTTTATTTTTGTATATATACATATGTATGTATGTATGTATGTATGTGTGTGTGTTTATTTTCTTTTTGCGTTGTTTTCTACAATTTACAGTTCTACTACATACTTACTACTGTTATTATTATTATTATCAATTGTTGTTTATTTTTAGTTTTATTTAATGTTGTTGTTGTTATTGTTATAATTTACTATTGTTTTTTTTTGTCTTTTAAGGTTCTTTCGTGTCATTTTACCATAATTATAGAGAAAACACGGAAGTCAAATAACATTTTCATTTGTGTAGTAGTAGTTTTGCCTTTAGTTTTACCGTTATAGCACAATAAAGGGTGTAATGAAACTGAATACATTGATTTTTGATGGTTTTGGGTATAAATCAGAGATTAGCAATTAATCGTTTTTCCGCTACTCATAAGTACTCATACAATTTTGAGTATGAAGGAATCAAGAGAATTGAAATGCAACTACGCTGATTCATGCGTACTCGCTACGACATTGATTTATAAGTATAAATAGCAATGAGTATGCGTACAACTCACAACTTTCGAAATATGTTTGATTCATATGCCTACTCAATTTGATTCACAAATTTAGAAAAACACTTATAATACTTATAAATGATTCGAGTAACTCGACTTATTCATCAAAATTTACAGCCTTTGCTGTTGTTTCATATACAAACAATGAAGAAAGGAAAGACAACAAGCAGAGCATTCACACAATCTTCTTGTGAGTATAGTAGAGTTCGTACGCGAATCATACTTATTATGTGCTTCGTGTAAATGTTAAGTAGAGACGAGTCGAAGTCAATAATATTATGCGTATTGTTAAGTATGAATACGACGAGTACTTCCAACTTTGAGTACAGGTTGCAATGGGTATGAGTACAACGTTAACATCAAACTCACGTCTTTCGAAATATGTTTGATTTATATGCCTAATAATTATACTTATAATACTTATAAGTGATTCGAATCATTCATCAAAATTTACAGTCTTTGTTGTTGTTGCTTATACAAACAAAGAAGAAAGGAAAGACAAATACAACAAGGAAAGCATACACACAATCTTCTTGTGAGTATAGTAGTGTTCGTAAGCGAATCATACGAGTCGAAGTCTGTAATATCATGTGTATTGTTAAGTATGAATACGACGAGTACTTCCAACTTTGATTATGAGTATGATATTAAAATAAGTATGAATGCGTATGAGTATCATAAATTAAAAGTATGACTCGAATCTACTCATCGTTTTGAATACTTATTGATGATCTCTGGTATAAATATACACTCTTTCGTCAAATCAAATAGAGGTATGACAAATAAATTGCCCAATATACGCAATTTTCATTAAATTTTTCGCTATTGATTGCAAAAGGAAGTAACAATCTCTGTTTTGTCAGTTTCGGACAGTGAACTAAATGGGGAACTATTTCCCAATCCAACTTCCGGATCACATACACATATTGCCATTAACATAGGGATGACCTTTAACTGATGCGAATTTCATGTCTTGTTTTTAGCCAGCCTCAAAAATCGTATCAAACGTGGTGCAGTAAGAAAAACTAGCACTTTTATGGACGGTTACATCGCGATGATAGCTAAGGGAAGATCCTTTTAAGTCTTTGAGAGTGATCGCTGCTGAAATAGATAATCAAATATCGACAAGAACTGTTCGGCGTCGTCTATGTGACATGAAACTGCTAGGAAGAATCGCTTGCAAAATTCCATTATTTAGAAAAAAAATTTGCAGAAAACGAAACAGTTTGCACCAAATCACAAGGCATGGTGTGGACCAGAAGGCATTAAAAAAAGTAATGCAGGGCATAATGTCAGGAGACCAAATTTATTTTGGTTTCATTGCTCCAGAAAATATTGTGTCATATTTTGAAAAAGTTAATTTCGTTTTATCTGGAAGTTGTAATAACAAAAATAAGTTAAAGATACCTTTAACTAATTCCAAATTTAACGGGAAGTTGTAATAATGGCCCTAAATGTTATAATTTCCTTCTCTATACATCTGCCGTATATGAGCTCAAGGGGATAGGCTATTGCGCTGGTCCTATATACATAAATATACGCAGGAATTGATTTATAAACGCTTACAAGTTTGTCCTACCCTCATGCGTAATGTTCCATGTGGCGGAGACACACAAGAACACTGAAGTTCTATTACTGACGGATAAGACGGATTTTCCGGTTACAATTTTAGCATGGTTTGGAAACACACTCTTGCTTTGTTTACATGTACCTTCAGATCAGCAGTTTCTTTGTATTCCGCTTCCAAGATAGTAGAAATCAATGTTTCGTATTATTTTGTTATTTTAAGATGAATGTCTGCCCGTTTTCCAATAATTTATTCGATTTAGTCCAGGAAACCTCGAAACACTGAGACAGAATTTAAGGCGGACATCATCTGTAGAAGCAATTTAGGTTTTTACTATGTATCTTCAAAGGGTTTACTATTCGTTTTCTGTATTCAAAGAGAAATAAAACTGGTGGAAGAGTGTTGCCCCGTTTTACTTAGGAGGCCGGCAGGCTAAGATAATTTTCCGTTTCATTAAAGCGGACGCTGATAGCCTAGCCCCTGTAAGAGAATAACATTTCTTTTTACTACACCCTATATGTGTTTATTTACGTAATTATTTAATATTCAAAACATGGTTTTAACTTTTGTTTTTTGTTCTCTTTGTTTACGAACGAATAGAAAAATATGAATTTGTCCGTTCTTTGTTTCTAGAATTGCTTTTGCGAAATTGAAAGTGTAGAACAGTACTTAAAATAAGTCATTTACTATACTAAACATAAAAAATCAGCCCAACAATAAAAATATGAATCCAAGTTTGTTGTTTAATTCTAGAAATAATTAACTTTTGAGACGAAATAACGATTTTATTTCTTTGTATTTCATTATTTTGGAGGCGGAGCGGAATTTACGTTTGTTTTAAAATTAATTTTCATAAATTTCCCTTTATTTTTGGGCTTAATATTGAAAATAATGATAACAATTATTTAGAATATTGGGTAACAAGGACCATTAATTCCATTCTCATCTTTAACTGCGTGTTGATGTAAATTAAATGCAATTTATTTCTGAAAAAATGGTATTACTTTTTATGAAAGGGGCATTAAAGTGCCTTCATGTAGTTACCAATTGCAATGTGACTTTTGTTTTACGTTCCTATCGCTACTACATTGGTTTGCGTTCTAGAGTAATAGAGCACCAATGGAACGTACAATGTATTGCGAATGAATTTTGTTTTTCTGCTACACTATTTGATCTTGACCTATCATTTATGGCGCATATAGATTCAAAACTATTACCCATAAGCACTGCCTCCCCTTTCTCCTCTCCCATAATTTATTTTCCTAGTTCAAACACAATGCTTAGCATAAGTGGGGGCCATGCCCTGAGTTTTAGTTTAAGAAAAACGAAAAAATATGAAAAAGAACTACGGAAAGCAGTGCTTTAATTAAAGGTTGAAATTGTCATAGCCTGGGTTGTTGGTATATTAGACGAGAGCCTGTTGTTCAAAAAATATTTGTTTGACGGCTTTCTATCAGCAGTCTTATGAAAAGTTTCCCAAAAACTGTAACTTGTAGAGTGGCGCAACAACTTTTGGTTAAAGTTAACACACAATAATCTAGGTAGTGTGAGAAGGTAGATTGTAATCCTGGCTAAAGTATTGTAATGATCAATGAAGTAAGTTAGGGGTTATATGGGTTTCAAAAATAATTTTTTAAGATGAGCAGTAGCCACTTTAATTAATCACAATACAAATGATTAAATTGTCTTCCCTTGTTTAAATTAGAATTGTAAAATCAAAATAATAAAATTTAATGAATTTCTCTACTTAAAACGCTTAAAATAATCACTGACATCGTCAGAGGCATGCAACTTACGCAAGAATGGCAAATCTCTCGAAACTGCGCTACACTTATTAGTTAATCACAAAGGAAAATATCTGTACTAGAAAGAATATACACCGGACTTCAGATGGTCTTTTGCAAACTGTACTCATTTGCAAAGGAAATACGTAATAATGCATCCAGGAGCCTCACAGCATTAATAACACGTCCGACAAGGTATAACGACGAGGAAGAAGAGGTGATAACTGAAGGGACAACTTCGCTTTCAGTGTCTGGTAATTGAGAACCTTACACGACAATGTGATAGACAATAGGTCACTAACCTAACCAAATTTGATTTGGATAAAATCTACATCTTTAAAGTAGATAGTAGATAGTGCTAACCTATCTACTTTTATAGCCAGAACCATTTTATGCTTTTGTGTTCTTACAGAAATTCACTATTTAAACAAAAGTTGATGCGCTTTGATTGAGCATTTTAATTATTGTAGTAAAGATCACCCGACCTCAATAAATTTCTAAATTCTGAGCCCTATTAAGGTTAAATTATTGTGTCAGATTTTGTTAGAACTGGACCGTTGTTAATTGCCCAAAAACCCCGTACAAGTGTTTAACAAAATCTTGGTTAAACTCTTGAAAATTACAGATGAGCATTGAAATTAAATCAAATATGTAAAGATTACATACATAAATACATGATTGGCCAATACAACACTTGAATCAGAATTATGGCCTACTTTCTTACACCACTTATGTTGTATGTGTTAATTTTATACATAAATGGCGGGACTTACAACTTAAAGTCGACTCCGAAGGACATATATTTGAGAAACAATTTTATTTACTCTGAGTTTTTGCCAGAAATCTGCTGAGAGGAAGTCGCCGAAGAAATATTATCATATTCTCGTTTTGATGGCTGACCTGGGATTTGAACTCGGGCCTTTCGTCTATTAAGCCTACGTCAACGGCAAGTTTGCATACCCTTACACGACCAAAATTTTTTTCTTTACATTTTCCCCACCAATTAAAATCAAAATCAAAAATTGTTTTCAAATTTCGTGTCACACGTGCAGTTTGAGTCAATTGTGGTACGCTACAGTACCAATTTTCCTTTCATTTATTTGTAAAATAATCCAATCAGTCCCATGTCAATGGCATTCTGACATACAACGAATTCGATTTTATATTCCTGGTTTAAGATTTTCCAATGCTTTCTTTCGTTTTTAAAGAAACCCTAGTAATTTTGAAGAAAATGCCAACGAAATACTTTAGTACGGCTTGGTTCGTGCTACGTTGCTCGTTGCACTTACATCTGTTGTGGGTCTTGTTTAGTGGCAGATTAAAAAATGTTCAACATTTGAAACAAACAATTGAGAATTAAATTGTTTTTTTTTTTTTGCAAATAAATATTGTAAATGAAAGTAAATTGAAATTCAAACAACGTACACAGTGTAAATAATGACGAACCGTATAAATATTATTTCAAAGTAAATGCCTAAAAGTATGCTAAAGAATTTTCAAAATTACATACCAAAGTGTTTACGTGTTGTTATGTGAATAACCCATGCCAGTAGAAAATTAAATTCGATTTTTCACATGGAATATCAGAGATGGAAAATGTAAATCTTTAAGGGATCAAGTACAATAAAAAGAATCATAAATTATAGTACTGTTTGCGATAGTGAAGAATTTCTGCACTTTAACAAAATTCATTTAAAAAAATACTTCCAGGTAGCCGAAGGACAAAGGCTTATGATGATACTTCGACATTAAGGCGTCTTCTCCAGGACGCGAGAAGAGTAAATTTAGAGCCAAAACAATCAATAACTGCACTTATGCTTGCTCTACTAGGTCAACAATAAAATAGACGAAGTGAGGTGTTTCCAATTCAATATCTTGAGTAGTTTCAAACTTAGACGCAATGTCCGTTACGTGTTGCTTAGTCGAAATCAGGAAATAATGTGATTCTTATAAATCCATTAATAGATTAATGATAAAAATCCTAGCTGAGTTATCAACAGTAGATGAACAAGTGTCCACAATAGAAGGAACAGTGGACAAGGTACTGATTGTCGCAGACTCCCCTAGAGCCCCAGAAGAAGGTGGTCTACATATGCGAATGATGTGTGAAATCTATTTTGAATAAATTATTTGATTTGTTTTGAGGATATGTTCAGTCATGATGCCATTGGATGCATTGTGCTTGAAGTAAAAAGAGGAAGGAGAAAAAAAAAGATAAAGAAGGAGAGAGTAAAAATAGCAAAACAAAAAAATCTATTTATCAGCTATGGGAGGGCGTGAATGAAGGCTCTTGATAGAGAGTTCAAACCATCAAAGAATCATCTAACCACGGCGTTTATCCTTTTCCTTTTCCTACTACCATATCCCTGTCAGCAATCTAACAGCATTCCTTTGTTAAGTGAGTCCTACCATCCGCAATGAATGTATTAAAATGAGGAAATTATAATAAATTTGAGGAAATTTATAAGTTGCCGATTATGGCCTTAATTCTTACACCAGCTCCCTTGTAAGGCTTAATGGCCAAAACTCAAAGGATACGCTGAGTTGTAATGGTTGCAGGTAGGCCCGATCGCTGCCCAATTGACAAATTTAGATGTTCCTTAAACATTTCACTAACAACGTCCATATTTTCAGTTTGTACAGCTCTTTTCATAACTTACAACGACCTATTCGACAAATAAATTCCATTTAACAACGTTTAATCAGCGACCAAGAACAATTCATAGATTTTTGCCATACAGCTCTGCAATTTCAAACTGTTCGGTTGCTTTTAAACCATTTTTTATAGCTTTTGAGTTTAATTTAACTTTTTTAAGTAAATTCTAAACTTTTTACTTGCCACCTGCCGGAAGAAAAATCAGAAAAAAAGAAAAATCTTTCCTGAGTAGTAAAGGTAAAAATAGTCGGCATATATTCTTAATAGTTAACGACTGTAACAACAATGT
Source organism: Sarcophaga peregrina (assembly GCA_014635995.1). Lineage (NCBI taxonomy): Eukaryota > Metazoa > Arthropoda > Insecta > Diptera > Sarcophagidae > Sarcophaga > Sarcophaga peregrina. The sequence goes on from CM025789.1 coordinate 114,458,612, forward strand.
CAACCAAATAGAAAACAATGCCTATCGACAATAACAATTACAAGCTCTTTTCATGCTTAAATTCGTTAAGCCCTTATCCTGGTTTTGTTTGCTTTTTTTTAATGCAATAGGGCAACAAAAAAAGATGAAGAAAAAGTAAAAACTCATACTTATGCAGGTGAATCAGAAACTGAGACGAAAAGTGTGCATGTGTTGAACTTAAAATTATTCATGCATTATGCAGTGTAAATATGTTTTGTTTTGTTATGTTTTTTTTTCACACACAGAATAATATTTCGTAATATTTTTGAGGCCTGACTGTATAGTTTCAATGTTCACTGGCATTGCTTTAATAATAATGAATGCAAGTGAGAATGTGTGTGTGAGTGAGAATCTGTTTTAGTTGCTCCTTGGATTCCTGACAAGGGCATGCATTGTTTGCAAGTTTGTTTTGTTTTTATTCGTTTTTATTTTTAATTTTTAAAAGCAAACTCTGTTAAAGGGATTGTTGTTGTTGATACCACCGCACTGTGCACTGTGACTGTGACTGTGACTTACGATTACAATGACAACAATGTTAGTGATGGTGTGTATCATGAAACATTTTTTGTGTATGAGAATGTATGAACATGTATTGGATTTAGGGCTTCTACAGATGTGTATGACATTGAACCCACGTCGTAATCTGTCTAATGATTCCGATTACAACAATACGATATTGTGTGAAATATGAAAAATTCAAACATCTGCTTGCATTTAAGAGTATAAATATACACAGGCATACTTAATTCATACGAATGGAAAGGAAGGGATAAGGATAAGCTTTCTAATACTTATGAACAGTGATGGAAGAATATGGTAATACCAAAGTACTGATAATGGAAATGAAAGTGAACTTATGCGCAAAATAATTAAATTTTTTTTTTTTACTGCGATGGCAATTGAAGCATTTTGGTAAAATGAGAAGGCAATTCAAAGAATTTATTTCGTGTACATGTATTCTAAATAGAATTATAAAAACCATTCATTAGGCGAATTAAGAGAGAAACAAAAACAAGGAGTTTACTAATCGAAAGATAACATATGTTTGATACCTAATAAATATGATTTAATAAGACGAATAATTCGACTTCAACGAAATATTTTCAGTAATATTACGATATCACGATATTAAATTTAAAAATTTTTCCATAGCATTTCTGTTTTTTCATACACTGTTGAAATATACAATTTGTTTGATCAAAGAAATGGTTCCGTTGCAGATTGTACTACGAAATGATTTCAAGATAACAATAACAATGTATTAGACCGGCTAACATTATCCGATCGAGAACTTATGGAACTTAGTAAAAATCGAAAGAAAGTATCCCACAAAGTTTGAAAAGCTTTTGAAGTTAATTTAGACTGCGTGGTATAATATACGGGATTTAATTTACGTAAATGTCTACTAGATTTAAACAATATCAGAGTCCCAAGAACGAAATAATAATAATTTATTGTAAATGCTGAATTATATTATTTTTTCTTATAACGATTTTGAAAAGAAAATAGGGTTTCGTCTTTACTACTCTTCACAAAGTGAATTTGTGTTTCAATTATAATTTGTTTTTCTTACACACAAGATACGAATAAGTGAAGATACTTAGCAGTAATTTTCTCATTTTACTTACTTTGTCATCAAATTTCTAAGTATTGCTTGAATCTAATCAAACTTTGAACACATGTTCCCATTGATTCCTACTAGACTACGGCGACTTCATAAGGAAAAATTTGGGAAAAACGAAGACTTCTCTCAAACTAAGCACACATCCATACATACATATTTGGTCATTACAACCCTTCAGTCAGGATTAAACATTGTGCTTAAATATTTAAAACTCTGCAAAATCATCATCATCATCTCGTCAAACGATGTTTCTTTAGTTTCTTTTATTAAAATTTTTTACTCCCTGCTGCACTTTATAGTCTGCATTCATTCGAGATCGTCTACATGCACATTCACATTATAAGATATCCGTGTAACAGGGGAAGTACATATGTATGTATGTATGTATGTATGAGAGTATGTTGACATTTTTTTATTCTTTTGAATTTGAGTAGAAACATTTTCTAACCTCAAATTAGTTCATTGGTTTGTATACCGTTAACTTTATACCATTTACATGAGTATTATTCGTATTTCCCTTTTTCTGCCTCTCTATCTCTCATCTCTCTCTATCTATTCTAACAAAATGTGTGACCTTTAGCTCATACTCGTTTGTATGTGCCTACGTGTATGCACATATGAATGCGTAAAAACCGTAATTGTTGTTGTGATTTACAAAACAATTGTTTAATGAATGTACGGGGGTGGGTATACATTGAAATGAATTTGATTGTAATTAACAATTCCCATCTCTGAATCTATTTGCATTTGAATTTGAGTAATGAAATGCCTTCAAGTAAAAAACAAACTAAAAATATTTGCAACATTTAAATATCACTTACGACTGAATTTGAAGGTAAATTGTATATGAAATGCATTGCATTGCATTGCACAGGAACTAGGAAAACCAAACAAACAAAAGATTATTCGATTTCGATTCTATTGTGGCATTGAATTAACGAAACTATTCGAAAACCATTTAATAACTAACACAGGTAATATGCTATGTCTGCTACGTACGTACGATGATTGTCTGCAATTACAATAGAAAAGTAATGACATCTCAGAACAGAATAACAAAAGCAAACAAGGAAACGGAATTATTCAGTTGAAAGACAAAAACGGATGTCAATTAAATTTACAAATGCATTGATATGGATACGTAATATGAATATATTTGAACAGGTTGAAGTAATGAATTGTCAGCGGCGTTTCAGTTCGGGTAATAAAAGATATTCTCTATGGACTGATAAGTAGAATAAGTTTTAAATGCGTTGGAATAGCGTTACAAATGACTATTATTTTCAGAAAGGTTCAGATCGCATCATAGTCTATAACGAGTTACATAATTATGAAACTATGTGTCTATCAGAGATCAGCAATGAGTATTCAAAAGGATGAGTAGATTCGAGTTATATTTATAATTTCTGATACTTAAACGCATTCATACTTATTTTTATACTCAAAGATGAAAGTACTCGTCCTATTCATACTTAACAATACGCATGATGTTACTGACTTCGACTCGTCTCTACTTAACATTTACACGAAGCACAATATAAGTATGATTCGCGTACGAACTCTACTATACTCACAAGAAGATTCTGTGTATGTTTTGCTTGTTGTCTTTGTCTTTCCTTTCTTCTTTTTTTGTATATGCAACAACAACAAAGGCTGCAATTTTGATGAAAAAGTCGAGTCACTCGAATCACTTATAAGTATTATAAGTATTTTTCTAAATTTATGAATCAGAAGGAATAGGCATATGAATCAAACTAGCTGCTTATACTTATAAATCAATGTTGCAACGAGTACGAATGAATCAGAGTAGTTGAATTTCAATTCTGTTGATTCACTCGTACTCAAAATTGCATGAGTAGTTATGAGTAACGAAAAAACGATTCACTGGTGATCTCTGGTGTATATAAAAATGTAAAAATTTTTAGTCAAAGCAAAAAAATCAATAAATTTTATGATCGTACCTCTATCATCACAATATTACTCGCATTCGAATGTATAAAATTTATTCCGGCAACAATTTTGATAATAAAGACGGCATCACTCAAAAAAAAAACTTTTTTTGAAAACGAAAAATCGATCAGGAATGCTTTTAGCAAACACTTGATTAAATTGGAATGCAAAACTTATGTATTTGCGGAAAGTTAATTGACCTCCGGTTTTAAAGAATACCAAATAACCTGTTAAATCATTTCAATGGAACGAAAGTAAATTTTATTATTTTCAAGCATATTATATCAGAGGGAGATTATATGTTTGACGAAATCTTAAATTCGATCGCATCTACTAATATAGGTATTTAGGGATTGGAAATTTTTATGGTGTATAGGCAAAAACTTGTAGAAAAATTAAAGAAACCAATTATTATTAGTTTTTCTTGTTGGAGTTCGTACTTCTCTCAATTTATATAGAGTTTTCCTTTAACGTCTCTCTCATCGCTGTTGCCCTGAGGAATCTTAGGATGATTAATAGAATAATTATACAGTGATGGTCATATAATTAAGACATAGTAAAGATATAGTAATCATAGTAAATATATTGTAATAAATTTGAATAGAAAAGGAAAATAAAGAAGTAATCAATTGTAAAGTAGTTCATTCCAATGAAAAAATCCCGTTAAAAAATTAAGAGATTATAAAAAATAAATCAAAATAATATGTTAATTATATGATCGCCACTGTATATGTATATATAAAGCCATAAAACAATCACAAACACCCTGAATCTATTGTGGGCATCGAAACCCGCGACCTCGACGGTTCAAGTTTTGCACTCTACCACTAGCCGCACTAATGGTCTAGGGCAATATTTTTAATACTTCGGTAAGAAATTAAACTACAACGTAACGAGTAACGCTGGTTGTTGTCAAAGAGTACAACGGCAGGTTAAAAGTAATATCAACACAATACGTAGTTAAATTAGGCGCAGCAGTAGAAGTTAAAGAGCAAAATTCGATTTCTGAGACCGGGTAATGAGTAAAAAGGAGAAATGGTAGCCAGAATATTGAAGTTTTCTATATGGTTAGGATATATATGGCAAAAATAATTCATGAATTTTTTTTTAACAAAATATTTGCAATTGAATTTTATAATAATTTTGACACACTTTGTATTTTGGGTTTATCTCTCCTACAACTGATGCATCATAATGAATGTGTTTATGAAAAAGTTTTAGGCTTTTTATGATTATTCGGTCCCTTTACTCAGTCACCCAGTCGATATACAGTACTTACATATTTATATTGTTGCAGTTTTGTTGTTGTTATAAAAACAGTAACAAAAAGATATTTTCGTATTTTTATATCCTTCCTCCCTCATTTTTGTTTTCCTTTTTGTTTTTTTGCGAATTATTAATTTCATTTTTTCTTATACATTTTGTTGTTATGGGCACTGCGGCAATTACAACTACTACCACTATGATAAATATAAACCTACACATATATACACCCACATAAAATCGAAAAACATTAAAATCATACATCCCTAGAGGATATACCCTCAAATATTTGTAGAATATTCAGAAGTTTATGATGGGCGTCAGTAAAAACAAATGTAAACTCAATGAAAAACAAGTTAAACAATGTAGGCGATCATGTAGTATCATGACCGACGGACAATTCAATATCTTTCAATGGAATAATGGAATGAAATTTTAATTCTAATCGAATGTAACGTATGTAGTTACAAACTAATGTCAATCAATACTGTTAAATACACAGAATTTGGCATTAAAAACATTATTAAAATGGTGCTGTGACTTACAAAATTTTATATTCTGATATCGACTGCCTTCATTCTATAACGTTCTAAGTACACTTACACTTAGAACATTTTTAATATTCTTACATTTTGAAATTGTACATTCTCTAACTTAAAAAAAAACCTACTCAAGTTCTGGAGTTCTGTACCTCTTCCAGCACCCGTATGTCTCGTTTCTATCACTGATCAAAGTTTTAATTTCCCTTGAAACCCATGGCTTAGGTGGTAGCTATAATATCACAAAGCCTACTTGAGCATGCATTAGTCGCCCGTTGTGATGGTACGGTAGAACGCAGTCCCTGTACTGACCAAGTTCCACCAAAATCAGGGAAAAGGAAGAAGCTGTTCAGCGCAAGGCCTGTACAGTCGACAGTTTAAAATGTATGAAATTAATACACACAATATACATAAGTACTAGTAGTGTGAGACGCTAAATCATAATCCTGAATTTATAATTACGTCCCTACTATTTAGCTCGACAATAGTATTCTGTCGGTATTCCAACTTGACGCGTCGTAGTCTAGTAAATAGACTAGTTATTAGTTATTAGACTGAAAACCCGACTTCAAACCCCAGGTCAAATATTAAAACGAAAATATGAAAATATTTCTTCGGCGACTTCTTCTCAGCAGATTTCTGGCAAAAGCTCTGAAAGAAAATAAAATTTCCATGAAAAACTTTTCAAAAACCTGTCGTTCGAAGTCGACTTTAAACTGTAGGTGGCGTGAGAAGCAAAGTAGTAATCCAAACCTATGCTATGTATGAAAATCAACTGAGTATGTGGCAACACTCTGCAATTACTTTCTGGATCGAATCTGATAACGATTTTCTTTGTCAGGCTAATGTCGCAGTAAGACTAATTCATAATACGATAAAATTGTGTAATAGGGACAATGTGTCGTCACTTTGAAGCTAGACTCCTCCATCAAGTCCTATTAAATTATTTGAAAAAAAAAAAATTCCAAATTAAATTTCCGTATTCAAAATGGTAGAGCAAAATAAAATATTCAGTATTCTGTATCGAAAATAACCCATTTTGTTATTGTATTTACTTGTTTTCCATTTCCACATTTCCATTGAAGTTCTTTATTCATATTCATTATTCATTACGAGGTACAAACATACATAAATTGCTAAAAATGATGGCGTGTATGAGCGGACCTTTATTTGGCCCCATGTGAATCGATATTAAGCGTGTTTCCTATCATGTTTTATTTCTGTGTGTGTGTGTGTTACTTTAAACCGAGAACATGAATAATGAAGGTGAAAACAAAAACAAGAACGAAACGAACGGAACGGAACGTAACGCAACGAATATTTCATGTCGACGACCATAAAAAGGATGCCGGACATTGTGCAGGAAAGGGAGTTGTTAATAAATATTGTATTTGCTTAGTCACATAAATTTCCATCAGCGAAAGGAAGTGAAAAGAAAAAGAAAAATATTCTGATTTTATTATTACTACAATACAGCATTATATTGTATTGTATTGTACGAGAAGGAAAAGGATAAACATTCCATAAATATGTAGGTTCGTATGTATGCATGTAAATGAAATAAGTTTGCTATGGAAGTCCTTAGGGTGTTTGATGATTGATTTATAAGGGACGATGGAGGCAAGACTTTTTATCTTTTATCACTTACTTCAGCCATTTTTATCTGTCCACTTTCATCTCATATCTTTTGATATTTAACAACTCAAAAATTATGCAAAGAAAATTATTTTTGTGTGTGTATTCGATTTAAATCGGTGACATTGAACAAAACATTTTTTTGGATGAACGTTATAGAATGAATTCGCTTTGAAATGCATTGTAAGAACCTTCAACGGATCGTGGTCTATGACCCAAACGTAAATTACGTTAAATATGTGAACTTCAGGAACTTTACACTTCAAACCATATGGCGAAATTACTATGTACCCTGTGTGCTATACATGATCGAGAAGCCTTAAACAGACTTCGAAGCATAAGAGTTGTTTCCCATTTACGATCGGTTATAATAGTAAGGAGATCAGATGGTTTTAAAAACCTAAGGTGTAGCGTACGTTGCATTGAATTGTCATGCCCTCAATACCAAAAACTTTTTCTGACTCCTTAATAGCATTGGACATCGTATTTTAAAAAGCTCTACATAAAAAATACTAGGGAAATGTTAATTGTAGCTTAGTCCGTGGACAACGTTGTGGTAAACACAAACCAGCTCCGCCTTGGAGACTGTTGAGACTACAAAATTCGAAATAGTTTGAGGCAACTTCTTCTGTTTTTTGTGTTTAACAAGCAATCGGGTGCCTTCATATTTGATTATAATGTCTGTTTGGCACAATTTACACTCTGTCGTGTAATTATATTCTCTTTCCATCTATCGCAGAAAGTTGTGAGATGTCTTTTTGATGGATATTCAGCTTTTTCATCAATATCCATTTCAAGATTTTCTGTAAATTATTTTTATTTTCATGTGCAAAAAAATAAAAGCTGTACGTAAAGAAATTGAGTATCGCACGCAATAATATTTACTATGACATCAGCTGTTCAAGTGTTGAGACATCTTGGCAGTGATGATAGAATAGGGAAATCATAACTCAGTTGTATAAAAAATGTACAAACAGTGTTGGCTAACATTATTTTTTTTTTTTTTTTATAAAACCAGCACTCAGGGGATGACCCCTACTCATGCAGTGCATTGTGCAGGTTTTTAAGGAAAGATGAAAAGAGAAAGGGAAGATGACAAAGTTAACATGAAAATTATTGCCCAAGTTATTGCAGTGTACTAAAAAATTTCTATTTAGCTGAACAAATTAAATTTTAGCTTGAAACTGGGCAAGCATCAGGCTGGCAGCCTTAGTCCCTAATATTTAATAGAATGAATCTCTTCTGTCCCTGAGAAAAATGGAAATACTGTCACCAAAAGCAAAAAAATAAAAAAAATTGAAGGTGCACTCTACTATATTCTTTCAAATGATTTGATATGAAATAAATTCTATTGAGCAACAATCTTGGTCTAACCAAATGGTTTTAGAGCATACCGCCTAGAGGCCACCAATAGAACGATGCCTTGTGTGAACTATACTGATGTGAAACATATTGCCGCTAAGTTATAGTTTTCAAGATTTTCACCCTAAGCATTCTAGACAAAATTATACTCAACATTTTATAAACTCAGCAATCACAAAAAGAAGAATTTGTTTCGTTAGTTTGATGTGTAGCCTCAGTCATTCATCTTCTATGAATTTTACCATTTCCTCTTTCTTTCACACAGTTCAAGCAGTTCATTGTTTGATATTATTGATCCTATTATGCATTCCTATGAGGAGGCCGATATGTTTAAATTTTTATAGACATTGAATTTGCATGATTTGAGAACTAATTTTGAGGCGAAGAATTTCTTCTGTGATGAATATGGATGTATGTATGTTTCTTTTACTAGGGATAGACGTCCTCCGAATATGTACAATGCCATTCATTCACTTGTAATTTAAATTTGAATTCATTTTTATTTTAAATGAATTAAATTTAAAACATCAATGCACAGGAATAATAGATACTACCAGGGAGTGCAACTTAAGCCAACAGGAAAATTCAATTTGCAAAAACTTTGTTAAATTTATTTTATTTCAAAGAAAGAAAACGTTAAACAAAGAGGGAAAAAACGCCGGCAACTCAGTGACATTCAATCCAATATGTACGACAGTAAGATACACTGCCATATAGTAAACGGTATTGGAATTTAAAATTTATACTCATTCTGCCTAACCATGAATGCATTGCATTTTACAAAATTTGATTTGAAAAATTTGTGGGTTTGTTGGAATCGATTTGGATGAATCGATCAAATGATTCGATTACAAACAGGTCAAGGACTAATAACTTAAGGTGTCCAAGCATCTACATTTGCATCAACATCAGCATCAGCTACATAGTTCTTCCTTAAGTGTACATACACTGTACATACCCTATAAATAAGGAAAAATTATTTGAATTTCCGTGAAAAACACAAGAGAAGTGAAGAAGAAAAAGAAAAACTGCAAAAAGAAGAAAACTTTTAACTGCTTGACTTCCTCTCTTAGGCTGTAGCAGCAAATGGCATTTTCCTTTTTCCAGAAGCAGTTTTTCTTTGTCGTGCTTTGTTTTATATTTAAAATAAATTCTAAAGAACATTTTACTAGAAATTTATTTTATTTATTTTTTAAATTTAATCAACGGACTATAAGGACTTACCGTTTAATATCAGCTCCGAACGACAGATTTAAGAAACTTTTTATGGCAATTGAAGAGGTCGCCGTAGTCTAGTAGATAGTGTGTTGCCTTATTAGACTGAAGTTCAAACCCTAGGTTAGACATCAAAACAAAAATATGAAAAGAAATATTTCCTCGACGGCTTCCTCCCAGTAGATTTCTGCCAAAAATTCTGAGGGTAAATAAACCTGCCATGAAAATCTTTCTCAAAAATCTGTCGTTTGGAGCCGACAGAACGGAACTGCAGGTCCCGCCACTTACGTATACAGTTAACGCACATAAGTGGTGTGAGAAGCAAGATCGTAATTCTGACTGAATGGTTAAATTCTCCTAAAGGAATAATAATTTAATCGTGCGGCCATAGAACTTTCTCTTGTCATCATAAAGTGTACCTTGCGTTATAGCGGTACCGTTTGAAGCATGGTGCACAAATACTAGTCAACGCGGATTAATAGAGAACATGTGCAAAAGTGCTCTCTATTATATTTAAAAGCAGAGGGGCAAAGATCAGAGCTGGTGGCAATAATACTTAACCCAACCAGGTCTATAAACATTTTGCAATAATGGAGAGCTGTAAATATTTTCAGGGCGTTGACACTGGTTTTTTATAAATTTTATCGATAATGCTTGTTACGTTTATACCTTTTAAAAAAACGTTTAAAATAAGAGTTCATGGATTGCAAATGAAATAAAATTTTATTTGTGTTTAGTTTCAATTAAAATTCTTTATTGTTCGCAATGTTCACAACTTGATATAAACAACAGCAATTGCTTTGTTTGTTATTCCCTTTTGCACTCTTTTGCGTAAACAATAACAATTGTTTGGCAGATTTTGATAATGGAGATCTTTAAACTACGATTATTCTCTTAAAACACATCGTGTCTTCACACAAGACTGACTGAACTTTTACTGACTACATTGCCTGCTTTTCCTTGCTTTTTATATAGCAACGTTAACATTCTGATGAATGTTCCTGAAGGCGAATGTTCGCGGACTCGCCTTCTCGAGTCCTCAATAAATGTAAAAATCATTGTTTCATTACATTTATTCCAGCAGTGTTTGTTGTTGCATTTTACTTGTTTATCCTATTTTATACTGGTGCTTGTTGGTATATTTTTGTTTACTTGCTTATCATGTAAACAAGTTCATTGTTTTTGCAAGTTCATTGTTTCGTAACAATATATTTGAGTTTTAATCTGAAGACCTCTAGATCCTGGCAATACCCTTGGGGTATACACTGTCAGCTTTAAAATGATGGACTACGTAAGTTGTCTGACAATAGACTGATTTTATAGACAGTCAGATTATTGCAGTATTTTATACTCAGAGGCGGCGCAATGCTTGTTGGGTGATGGGATTTTTACTACAAATACTTTTAATTTCTCGCTTAGCTAGATTGGATTGAGTGTCTAAAGTACATCACCTCGACTTCTGTCTTAGTCCATGAATGTTGGGATCATCCGACACACCATTGCTGAATGAATCATCGAGTTGCATCATAAAGAGTTTTAAATTGAAAAAGTTGATAGAAAAATATGTTGTATTCTAAAATGAATTCATTATTTAACTGGTGCTTATCACATTCTTATCAGAGGGAGGTACCCTATACCACCCCCATGTTTTTGTGTTCATAAGGACGCAAAATTAATTTCAACCAAAGCAAACACATTTTATTGTCAAAAGCAATTAAAATTTAATTTCTTCCTTTGTTTGTTTACATTTCGTAAATTAATTTATTTTTCTCTTTGCTTTCGTCGTTCCTTTTTGTCGTTTTTTGTTGACCATTTAGAGCTGTTGAGCTGAAGTTTTCATAAATTTTTGTTTTGTTTTGTCCTTTTGTTTTCTTTCTTTTGTTTCAACTTAACAACAATAAAGCCGAGTTAAATATACCATGAAGGAAATGGACAATTACTATGGCAAACTGTGGCAATTATTCTGGAAATTTTATATTCCTGAGAAACTGCGAAAATCTTAACTTTTAAAAGAGAAACTCAAACAAAATGTTTTTATAAAGAATTGTTTCTTTTTTTTTTGTAATGAAAAAAACTTTTTCTACGAAAAATTAGAAACAAAAAATTGAAGAATTTCGACATTTTATATTAGCAAAATTGAAAGGAGAAACTTCAGAATGATGCTGGATTGTAAACAATGCCAATTTTCTGACCACCATCTGATAGTTATCCAGATGTTCTGTTGTGGAATCTATTAATGCCTCACATGATTCAATAATGTGCTTCGATGACTCATTCTTATCTTGACAGAATCTGCATGTTGGGTCCAATTCAATCCTCTTTAAGTAAATGCACAGTCGCTCTACAATGCCCTGTCAATAGACCATTTATTGACCTCAGAGTTTCAATTTATTCTGAATTTTATTCATTTTTATAAACATTGAAAATACCCAGCTGGCATTCGGAAGATTGTTTTTATAAAAATCACCTTGATGAGTCTTTTTCGAGTACTTTTGATGATTAAAAACTTATTAGTCAGTTAAACGATTAAAATGGACACAAAAGTGATTCGCAGATATAACAAACAATTGTATTGCATTCGGAAATTAATCATCTAGACGTTTAAAATGTCACTATTATTTCTGTTATTTATTATTATCTTCTACTTATGATGAAGATTCAAAAACGCTTAATCAAAAACAGATCATGCAGGCGTTTGAAAAGTGATTGTAATTATGATTTTATGCCCATAGTATGCCCTAGTAGATGATTAAAAACTGCTTTTCTGTATAAATTTTTTTTTATGTAATAGATTTTTTTTAAATTGAAAATTTTTCTTTGTTTTTTAATGAAAAATAATATTTCTTTACACCATGGATGTAAACTTAATATTCTTTCTTTTTTTCATACTTAACGTTCTTATGAACGTGATTTTTGAAATCGCTGTAATGTAAACGTAGGACATACATACATAACATACATAATTGGTCATTACAACCCTTCAGTCAGGATTACGACCTAGCTTCTCACACCACTTATGTTGTGTGCGTTAATTTTATACATAAGCGGCGGGACCTACAGTTTAAAGTCGACTCCGAACGACAGATTTTTGAGAAGCTTTTCATGGCAATTTTTACTCTCAGAGTCTGTGCCAGAAATCTGCTGAGAGGAAGTCGCCGAAGAAATATTTTTCGTTTTTGATGTCTGACCTGGGATACGAACCCGGGCCTTTTGTCTAATAAGCCAACAAATTAATAAACACTCTTGAAGAGAGTAAAATAGAATTATAAGTACGACTAATAAATGACTTAAATTTTAATCGTAAATGATATAAAAACGAGTCCAAATTAATACAAAAATGATTCATAAATGACAATAAAAGTACTCATAACAGACTCGTATGCGATTAAACGATGACTGAAAGGCGACTCGAAAAAGAATCATAAACGAAAGTAAATAAGACTAATAAATGATCAAAAAGTGATTCGTAAATGATTATAAAGAGTCGAAAATGACTCTAAACTGATATAGAAATAAGTGACTTTTTTAAGAAGAGTCGCTCATAGTCACTTTTTTCTTACGACGAAATTGTTTTTTATGATCAGAAAATTAGCGCATATTTGAGCTTTTTAATCGCCCAGAAGAATCAAAAAAGACTTGAATTTGATTAAAAATTTTCAAAAATGCTGGCTGGGCATTTGTACATTTATGTTGTTTGTATGTATAAATGAATGTTTATATGTGTTTAAAAAAAGGAAAAAAAAAAACATTAATTTCAATTTTAAGTAAGTGCGTTAAAGGAAGTCAAAAACTATAAAGCATGGCATAAATATTATTTTATACCCACAAAAAATAAAAATAAATTCTTAAAAAGCCCCGAAACGGATGTAAATATTATAGTGTGTGTTGGCAAGTAAAAAAAGAGAAAAAAATTGTTCAAATTTTCTTAGCGTTGTTTTATTGCACATGTCATAACACTTTGCCAGTTGAATAACGCAAAACAAAAAAAAAATTGTTTTTTAAAAACAGTCAAGGACATCCTTAAGTGTGTAAAGCAATGAAAGAAATAAACTGGTTATACAGTAAGGGAAAGTGTTCTTGTTACGTTTAAACTAAGCTTAAGGTGTAAAAAGGTAAAAATTTTATTTACTGCCTATTTTTCTTGTTATTTTTTCTTCGTTCCGAAAAAAGTGAGGTTAAAGTTAAAATTTGCATTTTAAATTGTTTGAAAGACACAAAAACAAAACATCACCAAAGCGGAAACGACAGATAAAAAACAACAAATAAAAAATTAAATGCCTCTACGTTGGCCATTTTCATTTATTTTATCGTTTCGTTTTTATCGTTTCACAATTTAAATGACAATTGCAATCAAATGCACACATGCATGCCGCTTACATTCACACACGGACTAAATTTGTTTCGTAGTTTTTGTTTCTTCTTCTCTTTTTATTTGCTTTTGTTGTTGCTGCTGCTGCTGCTGCTGGTTAATAGAGAGAAACACTCTCGGCACAAAAACCATTTAAAAATTGTTCTCTTGTTTTATATAAGGGGAGTAGGTTTGAGAGTGTTTGTCACTTTTCTTTATTTTGTTTTCTTTTTTTTGTTTTGTTAAATTTCTGTGTCATTCGAATTGGCGTGCCGTAAATAACGAGAAAAACAACAACAAACAACCAAGTACAGCAACATGCAAAACTAATTTCTTTTCATAGAGTCCAATTAAGCAAAAGCATTGGACAGTACGAGTAGAGATTTCAGAAAGATTACACCATAAATGTGTATTCTCTCCCCCGCTCTGTCTCTCGCCTATGCTGTTACTTACTTACATACATTTGCATATCAAAGCACACACGTTATGCCTGCATTACGATTACGTATGAGTAATATTGGAGATAAAATAAAAATTTCATGCAAACGAATAACGTATACGCATGGGGGTATGAAAGAAAGAAATTTAAAATTTATTGATGAAGAGCAAGTTCTGCTGCTTTTAAGAGAATTTACATATCCTGCTGCTTTTATAGTATTTAAGAAATGTTTCATATTGTGCCGAAACATTAAAATGAAAGCATTAAACAGAGTCTTACAATTAATTCAACCATTGGCAGACATTATTGCAATACAAATTGTTCCCAAATGTATGATTGATGTGAGAGAATTTATTGCCTACATAGGACAAATTAAATGGAAATGTTATTTTTTGCAATTAATTTCAGTATACTTCCATTAATATTCACATTTATTGCCAAATAATTTTAGCATTCACTTCTTATTAATTGAAATGCACTTAAAGGAATAGGAATCGAGAATTTATTTACAAAAGATTTTATGTTTGCCATATGGGATTAGGTATGGATTAACCGGAATACTGTAGCGAATGTATATTTTATTTAATAAAATTTACAATTATTTCTGCATTTGCTTTAGAACTTTTAAGCTGGTAAAGCCTTAATTCAACTACTTAATTTAATAATTAGTGACTCCATCATCCAAGGATTGAATTTTTGAATTCTTTTTTTGTAAGAAAAATAAATAAATTTGCATAACATTTCTATGAAATGAAAAAATAATTTTAAATATTAAACTAAAAAATCATAGAAAACTATATCAAACAATTGAAGGCTAATGGGAAGCTTATTAGACAATGGCGTTGGACTCATTAATATTTAAAAGAAAGAAGAATTCTTAATTAAGAAATGCTGGGAATCTATAAATAAAATATTTTTCTACGCAGACATCTATGGATTTTCAAGTAATGAAGATAATGGCTTATGATTTTTCTAACCTAGAGATTATTTATTTGTGGTATTGACAGTATGATTGGTGTCTATAGGCAATGTGTTGGCTTACTAAATGCAAGGCTGTGACTCAAGCCTCATTTGAGACTATAACCAAACCGAACTATGGAAAAAATATTTATTTAGCGACTTTCCAAAAATTGTAGGTTCTGCCATTAATAAGTAAAATTAATCTATACAAGTTCAGGGGTGCAAGAAACAATGTCGTAATCCTGACTAAAGGATTGTAATGTCCAATTAAATAAGTAGATCAAATAACTAATTGAATCTCTTTGCCCTATTACAATACAGTTTATGCTTAAATATATGTGTAATGATATCGTAGGACCGTCTAGTAAAAACAGAAGCCACTAAAATAACGTATGAAATAAGTGATATACAGTATTCCCTCGATTTACGTCGTCTCGATTTACGTTGTTTCGATCAACGCTGTCAAAAATTTTGTTTTCTTCAACTTTGATTTGTGTCGTAATTGGATTTAGGTCGCCTCTGTTATTTATAAACAAAATCAGGGGAATTCCCCCTTCAAAAGAAAATTCAATACATAGGATAAAAATTTAATAAAATAAATGCATCTACAACTATGAGTTCTTTGAAATTCGATTTACATCGTTTCGATTTACTTCGCCTTTTGCCGGAACATTCTACAATGTAAATCGGGGGAAAACTGTAGTTGTAGGCGCTATTACGTCTCTAGGATAAATAGTTTTCTTGTTCAATTAACTTATTAAGGTTATGTTCGACAAATTGCACGGGTTTAACAGCATTGAGATACCTTCATTATTATGGACCAATTCTCCTTACTCCTCATACATAGCAAGAGTCCTATAAGATCCACGCTCAAATGAAAGTTGCCGTTGTCTAGTAGGTAGTGTGTTGGCTTATTAGACTGAAGATCCGGGTTTCAAACTCCAGGTCAAAAGATATTTTTTTTCGGACGACTTCCTCCTTAGCATATTACTGGCAATAATTCTGAAAGTAAATAATAATTGCCATGAAAAGTTCTTCAAAAAAAGTCTGTCCTTCGGAGTCGACTTTAAGCTGTAGGTCATAGGACAACATAAGTGGTCTGAGAAGGTAGAACATAATCTTGGCTAAAGGGTTGTAACAACCAATTATGTATGTTATGAAGGTAATACTCTTAAATACACGTACAATAAATAATACAATGCTCTGCAATTACACAATTGAACCAATTCCTTCTCCTCCTCATCTTGACAACGGTTACAATAGCCACATCTATGACACAGGTAATCTACATGGTTCGATTAGAGGCTTGCATGAATATGAATGTCAATAAAACGTAAACAATTTTTTTACACAATCTGTACATCCTCTTAATTAACTGTAAATACTATTCCAGTCACTTTTCTCTGCATTCACTTACATGTGTTTGTGTAAGAAAATCATGAGCGCACAAAATCAAAACAAGAATGAATATTCACTAAACACCGTGTGTATATCATTCACTGTGTTGTAAGTGTTAAGGCCAAGTTTCGTGAGACGAACGATTTTATACGAAAACATATCACGTGTCTTATGTAGACAAAGCCAAAGGCAAAAGAGATGAAAATGAATAATCGGGTTTTTTAATGAATGCAGGATTGATTCACTATTTAATGCAATTACTACGCTGTATAGTGGAGAGTTATAAGAGCATTCATGTTTAAGAGAATAAAACATTTTTGAATAAGATTTTCCTCGAGTGTCTGTCAATGCGTGTGGAATCTACACTGTAGATGGAATGTGTTGTGTTAGAATACGTCATCACAGTATAAGTTGCCTTTACTGTAATCTGGGTCAGCGAACGTATGCAGAGTAGAAGATGATATGTGTGTAACTGATATTGTAGACAATCGAGTGTAAGAATGTAATCGCCATAGCTTAGACATTACGAACAAATTGTAAAAGTTTCTCAAAAATCTGTTGTTCGGAAGCAACTTTAATAATAATCCTGATTAACAAAATGATTGTAATGATCAATTAAGTGTAAGAATGTGAGTTTTTGTTTGTGAGTTGTTGCCTAGTAAATTGAATCACTGAAAGTTAGTCTTCGTATTATACGGATTCTACATTGGAACAATTTATTGGACCCTAACGACAGTAATTTAGAATGCTCTTCCTATTTATAGCATTATATTATTATATGCCATTTTTACTGACATTTTTATACTGTTTACGAGGGACTTCATTAGGTTATAACTTTTCATATCAACGAACGAAATCAAACCTTAAATAGTTAAATGTAAGATGTATATAAAGTACATACTTTATCTGATATTAGCTGTTTATGATATTCCGAAATGTTTTGAAAATCATAATTTATTTTTGAAAATTCTTAAGTTTTTTATTTCTTTGTTGGATAATATTTAAATATTTTGTAATAATATAATTGCATTTAATACTATGTACCTACTTATATTTTTAATATTTTTTTTCCATTTTTTCTTCTTACAGGTTCGTTTACAAACGGTTTCTTATTTTAACAAAAAATACAATTTTCAAGAAATTTTGCTGAATATTAGTCTACAATAAATGCAGACAAAAAAAAAAAGAAGAAAATAAAGATTTTTTAATAGAAATAGAATATACAACAAATATAAAATAACACATACTTATGTACATAATAGATACCAATATTAGTATATAAAAATATTATTCAAGAATATACATATATTTATACAAATATACAGTACGAATATAACAAAAAATATATATTTTAACATGTATGTTGTACAGAATTAATTACACGCAAATTATTCAATACCATTTACATTTACAATATAACATAGTTACATACATACATACATATATATACAAAATAACAGATACATACATACCTACATACATACGTATATAAAAATATATTTACATTACATTGGACATTTCATAAAAATTAGTTGGTTTTCATAAAAAGTCTTTACCAATTATGTACATGAAATTCATTCAGATGTAGACTATAACAAACATTATTTACATTTATACATATTCGTACATACATTCATACATATGCTGTACTTGACAAACATATCGCTCCTTTATTGCAACATAGTCATATCTCAAAAAAACTTGAACTTGGCAAAATGCAATTTAAGTTTTCAAGACATAAGTCCCATGATCTAATTGCTATAACTTCGGTTTAGCTTGGGATATAAAACAGATTTTTTTTTTTCATAATATACAGAAGGTCTAAAAGAGTAGTTTTGCTTAAGTAACTACAAATTTTTAATTTTTTGAATTTAAAGGAGCGATATGTACATTTCAGTATTTTACACATTTCCCTGTATGTATAATTATTTTTTGTTTTT
Source organism: Sarcophaga peregrina (assembly GCA_014635995.1). NCBI lineage: Eukaryota > Metazoa > Arthropoda > Insecta > Diptera > Sarcophagidae > Sarcophaga > Sarcophaga peregrina. The sequence goes on from CM025789.1 coordinate 114,477,306, forward strand.
TTCATGTTTTTGTATGTTTTTGTTGTATTTTTAAATATTAATTGAGTAATAAAATATACTTTTTTATGTAAGCATGCATATACACAATATTATATTTCAATATTTTATAAATTAATTATAATTGCCAAAGTGCCACTTCTTATTAAAATATTTCTATGAAATTGCAAATTAAAATTTTTTTATAGTATTCTCTCCAATACCTAAGCCTATGCCTGTACACTTAAACTTGTTGTATTGCTTGTTATTATTATTAAAAGAAAACAAAAAACGAAAGAAAGTCTAGAATTATTTGAATTAAAATATCAAGAATTATTTTGTATAATTATTGTAATTATTGTATGTTCATACGAGTGTGTTTAACATCAACATTTTAATTGCTCCATAATACGCAAATGGTAACACATGTTCTCATATTGACATGTTCTTCAAGGAAATTACTTTACTAAAGTACCTTCTCATAGAACCTTTCTCTTTCTATCTCTCGCTCTCTCTTTCTGTTCTACGTTCTTCTTTTCGTAGTATATTCAAGGTTATTTCTATTTTGCATGCGGTTTTTTTTCATTTTCTTATTTTTTTCTTGCATTCTGTATGTTTTCTTTTCCTTGTTTAATAAATTGCTTACGATTTAGGAAAAAAATTATTTTTTATTTTTTTGTTGTTCATTTTAAAGTTTAATATGTATGTATGTACGTGTACATGTACATGTAAATATGTGTGTGTGTTTAAGTTAAAATTAAAATAAATTTTAAAATAATTTTTAAACAATTTCAATTATTCCAATTTTAAATTCTGTTGTGAGCTTAAATCGCTGGGGTCTAGTAGGTAGTGTGCTGGCTTATTAGACGTAAAGCCAGGGTTCAGGTCCCAGACCAGACATCAAAACAAAAAACAAAAAGCATTTTTTCGGCGATTTCTTCTCAGCAGATTTCTGCCAAAAACTCTGAGCGTAAATAAAATTGCCATCAAAAGTTTCTCAAAAAATCTGTCGTTCGGAGTTGACTTTAAACTCTAGGTCCCGCCACTTATGTATAAAATTAACACTCACAACCGAAGTAGTGGGAGAAACTAGGTCAATAATCCTGAATGAAGGGTTGTAATGACGAATTATGTATGTGAGCATAGCTGCCAGATTTGACGTTTTATCATCATTTTGGCGATTTTGTGGTCCAACAATATCATATTGACGACTTATGCACTTATTTTGACGATTTTAACAATGTTTAGTACATTAAAAGCCTCCTAAAGCTTTGTATTTGCTTTGCAGTCATTACAATTAGAAATTTATGATAGTAATAACAAGGAGTAAATTACAATATTTTGAAGTTATTTTCGAATACCTGTAAGGATTTTTCAATATTTTATGGCTTTTTTATTCCCTCAAAAGCCAAAAAATTACAACTCCCTAATAACATCGTAGTTGGGCATAAATTATCATTTCCTGGTCCAGAGAATTTTAAAATTGCGATTATAGTTTCTAATTTATGATCGGAAGAACAAAGGCATACGAATAATACTCAGAAGATGGCATTATGTTTGCAACTAGAAAAATATATTATTAGAAGGAGGAAAGAGGGAGCAGAGTTTATTAACACTTAATTTTAATATTTTTATAACATTTTTATACATAAGTAATAGGAAAGATCTCTGCAGAAAGGGAATTCCATCGAATAGTCCATCTAACAAACGAACTTTGCCTGTGATGCCGTGTGCGAGACATTAGCTCAATCAATACACATTGCAGTAGCAATAGGACAGCGAAACACAAGCCACATTGCATCGATGCTCCAATGAATCAATGCAGATGGATAGATTATGCGGATTAATGGGCTACTACGGCATCTCTTGTAAACGGTCGAGAAGGTTCAAAATAGACGTTCAGGGCCAAGCCATACATAAGAGTTGTATTCCTCTCTCATTTTAGATTAGATGACTAAATTTTCATCCCCATAACGTCAAGATCATCTGACTACCTAATATTTAAACCAGACATGATGTTATAATTTAAATGAGATTTGCACTGACCCGAGAAAGACCTGGATCTTTATAAATAACACCCTTGGTAGAAATAAGAAAAAGGATATTAAGTTAAGTGCTGCAGGGGTATCGATAGATGAAGATAATGTCAAAGCAAATATGCTTAATCAATACTTTATTCAATCAGTTATTCAAGTAAGGCAACAGATACAAACATTCCCGGAGGATAGCTGTAATTCGTTAAGGACTTTGTGCCAAACATCTAGTCGTTTTAATCTTCAAACTATTTGTCTAAACGATATGGCTAATGCTATAAATAATCTGAAATTAAAAAAATCTACTGGTTATGACAATATTACGTCGGAAACATTATATAGATGCAAGGACATAATTGCTCCAATCCTAGAGCATATTTTAAATCAAATAATTCTTACATCAAGTTATCCCGATTGTCTAAAGATAAGTAAAGTCGTTCCAATACCTAAAGTCCCCAATGCCGCTATAGTCAATGATTTTCGTCCGATTTCACTACTATCCACGATAGACAAAATTTTTGAAAAATTAATCCATGAAAAACTTCTGGCATACTTTGACAATAATAATTTTTTGTACAAACATCAGTACGGATTTAAAAAAGGTTGTGGAACGGAGGATGCTGTAATAAATGTTATAAATTATGTATGTGATGGGATAGATAGGGGTTCATGTGGTGTTGCGGGCCTGTTCCTTGATTTTACCAAAGCTTTTGATCTGGTTGATCATGAAATTATGATACAGAAGTTGAAATATTATGGTGTTGTTGATGGAGAGTTGAAGTTATTTGAAAACTTTCTTAAAAATAGGAAACAATTCGTTCAGTTAGAGGATACTAAGAGTGACACTTTGGATGTAATTAGCGGAGTGCCACAGGGTAGTTGCTTGGGGCCTTTACTGTTCTCTATTTACATAAATGATCTTTTTAATTTGAATCTATCTGGGAAATTGTTTATGTTTGCGGATGACGTTTGTTTGTTTTATCCATACAAATATGACCTTGTATTGAAAACTTATATGGAACGAGATGTTGCTCTGATTTTGGAATACGCTCGACTTAACAAGCTGATTCTAAATGCAAACAAGACAAAGATGGTCAGATTCCGGCCGCGTTCATATATGCCGATCAATAACTTCAGTATTTCTGTTGACGGAAATGATATTTTTGAGACCGATGAAGTGAAATATTTAGGAGTTACGTTACAAAGCAATTTAGCATGGAATTCGCATATAAAGGACGTCAAAAGGAAAATTGCACCTGCTATTGGAATTTTATTCAAAATGAGAAACAAATTTAATTTAAAAACAAAACTCCTAATTTATCAAGCATTGATTCAAAGTCACCTAAACTATATGGTTACATTGTATGGGTACAAAAATACAACTGAATTAAAATCACTGCAGGTTATGCAAAATAAATCTTTAAAATTGGTTCATAACTTACCATTACTATATCCAACATTGACACTTTATGAAGGTGTTTGCAAGCCGATAATGCCTATATGTGCCCAATATAAGTATAAACTTATAATGTTTATGTTCAAATCCATAAATAGGATTGGATATCACACTATCGACTTTGTTCAGAATCAACGAGTTTTCAATACTAGAAGTCAGAGCAATTTATATACCCCAAGATGCAGATTGGAGATGACTAAGCAAAGGATTGAATATGCCGGAAGTCTTGAGTATAACAGCTTGCCTATAAGGATAAAAACGATAAGCACTATTTCAACGTTTAAAAGAGAATTGAAAGAATTTTTATTTGGAAGGTTTGAAATGCTTCTGCGGAGATAAACTTGTTTATTTTTTTTTTTTTTATGGTATTTTTCTCATTGTTTTTATTATCTTTGTAATAATTGTAATTTTTGCTACATTTCTATTATGCATTAATTAAGTTGCCAACTGTCTCAACAATGCCCACTGGGCGCTGGGACAAGAATAATGAATTGTATTATATATGAGTTGTAAATAAATAAATAAATAATTCTAAAAAAAAAAAAATTTTGTATGATTTTGTTTTTAAAAACTTACTTTACTTATTTATCTTTTCTGTCTATTTTTTTACGATTTCAATGAACGTCTTTGACGATTTTTTCTCAAATATTTGACGACTTGAAATACTGGCGTTTTATTTCATAAAAATTTAAACAAAAATTTATTAAAAGAAAAAAACTTATTTTCAAAATTCCATTACATACATACGTATATAATTGGCCATTACAACCCTTCAGTCAGGATTACGACCTAGCTTCTCACACCACTTATGTTGTGTGCGTCAATTTTATACATGAGTGGCGGGACCTACAGTTTAAAGTCGACTCCGAACGACAGATTTTTTTGAGAAGCTTTCCATGGCAATATTTACTCTCAGAGTCTTTGCCAGAAATCTGCTGAGAGAAAGTCGCCGAAAAAATATTTTTCGTTTTGATGTCTGACCTGGGATTCGAACCCGGGCCTTTCGTCTAATAAGCCAACACACTACCTACTAGACCACGGCGACTTCAAAATTCCATTAAATTCACAAAATTTTTGATATTTTTAAAATATATTGAGACCCAAGCTTCATGCGCCGTTGCTGATCTATAAATTTTTTTTCGTTTCTCTTTTTAATCTTTTGCAAGTGAATAGAAAACGATTCAATATTTCCAAACAATGTATGAAAAACACTCAAATACACTTTCGTGCATTTTATTGCCATTAGCGACTCTGGTAACTAACGTTACACACCCTTCCCGTATGCTCTACTCGGTTCGTACTATTTAGAATAAAATAAATAAATTAATAAACATTTATATGCCAGATACTCTGGCATATATAAGCGTGAGGATTGCTAGATTGCTGGTATGTCACACTACACCCAAAAAATGGGGGTATACAGTTGATTTATTAAACTTCTTAATAAAGAGTACAAAACCGTTTGTGCTGATCAATTCTGGTCATTTAATTAACCTTCTTTCCTCCAAACCCGTTAAGTCACAGTAAAAATCAGATTCAATTTTTTTATTATTAGGTTGTATGGTCTCGTAAACAGACGTCGGCACAAAGAGAACATAATAAAAATGTAACAGTATTTGTGAGAGGCATGTGTATAACCCGGAGGAAAATTGTTAGTAATACTTTCAAGTCTAGCCTAATCATATGTTTATATAGTAGTATAGACTGCGTATTTAACTTGACAAATATTTTTCCAAAAATGGAGATCATTTCTCATTGCTATTAGTGAAATTAAATACATACGAACAATTCAGGTATTTATTAATTAATTTCCATGTATTGTTTACAAAATTTTAAAATTTGATTTTCTTAATAAATCATAAATTATTTGCATTTTTCTTAAACACACAAACACACGACAAATTTATTAAATTTCGCTTTTTTTATATTGTAAATGCATTATTAGAATGAATGTCTGATATTCTTTTTTAATATTATTATTATAATTATTATTTTTGTTTTTGTATGAATAACATTTCTTCATTCATTATTCAAAAGCCTGATCTACAAAAATACTTTCAAAACAAAACAAACAAAACACATTAAGACACTCTGGACAATTAACTTTTTTTTTTTTTTGTACATTGAAAAGAATATTTTGTTTAATAATTTTTTTTTGTCTCTCTCTCTCTCTCTATAAATGCATACAAAGTACATACTTAATTAAGCTTAAATTGTAACAAACTTAGCTAATTTTTTTATTCTGTGTTGTAATGTCTTTGATTTGAATTTATTTTAAAATGAATATTTACAGTGGCTAGTATGTTTTACAAGCAAAACTAATTTTTTTTTTAATTGTTTTAACAACAAACCAAAGAAATTTATTTAAAACTTGGAATGCTTGGCAATGATGTGCAGACTATTGTGAATGGTTTTTCTTCTTCTTCTTCTTAAATAATAATGATAACACTTTAATAAACTTGAGAGCACCAATTACCTAAATTATCTCTGTCAATTATTAAAAAAATAAAGAATAAAAATTTAAAAAATAATTAAAAAAAATACCAAAACATTGGATTGATTTGAAACTCACCGAAATTGTTCTTATTCTCGTAATTTGTTTGCTTCTGCTAAAAACAAAAATTTCTCAAAAGTTTTATTTTTTTTTTGTACGTTGTTGTTATGAATGAATTTTCCTAATATCGAACACTTTTTTTATCTCTAACTAACACTTAAAAAAAAAAAACAACAACAATAATACTATATTTTACAACAATAAAAACGTAAATCTTATTTGTAATTGAAACAAAATTATAATAAAAAAAATTTTAATAAAATGTCACGCGAAAATTCACCACGTCACAGTTTAAGACGACTGCCACGAGACCAACAAGCAGCGTCACATCAAACGCAGCAGCAACAACAGTCGCAACAGCAGCAGCAGCATCAAATACATCAAGTCCATCAGTCACCCATTATGGAATACAGTGTTAGTAGTGGTAGAGGCTCTAAAACTGCCACAGCCAGTGGCAGCTTAGCATCCCATATCAACTTCGGCTTCAAACATAACCACCGTTCTTGAAGATGGCAACGATGAGAACACCATGTTGCCACCTTTAAGCGGTTCGGGACCAAGTAGACAACGTTCTTTAAGGGATCGTCTTAAAGACGGCATTACCGGCAGTTTTACATGGCAGTAAGTCTAGTTGAAGAAGTATTTTTCACATTTTTTCTTTGTAGTATTTCAATATTGATTTCGTTTATATTTCAATTGTAGTTCACATATCCTTTTTCCATTAATTTTAATTTTGTTTCTGTTTCGATTTTATCATTGGAATTTCAAATTAATAAAAAACCTTTCTTTTTCTTTTATTGTCTTTAAATGTAGATTTTAAAATTTAAATTATTTTCTGAGTGTATTTTAAAAATTTTTTACGCACCCAATTTAAAAGCACCACAAAAAAAAACAAAAATTTAAATTTAATTGGCAAATTTTTTTCTAATCCTTACATCCAAAAATTTGTAAAAAAATATTCCGAAGTTCTTAAATTTAAGCTAAGTTTATAATCAAATAATGTATTGCATGGTGTTAACAGGGAAAATGTTGGACTACCAATTGGGTAACAACAATGTTATCTAAACACCATTCAAGACTTTCATTACATTACGTGTATGCATTAGATTTTAAAATTACCACCCCACAACCTGTATTATATAACCATTAAAAAAACAAAGACAAAAAACTATCGATTGGATCGGTTTAATTCTCATCATAATTTACAGGGCAATGTTCTACGACATAGTGATAATAACGTCTCGCATCAAGATATTCGTTAAGAAACAAATTCTTTCTATCATAGCAGCCATTGGCTTATCTTTTTCGGTCTAAACATTATAACGGAACTTTTTATTGTCTTACATCACATTTTATCACAATTTTACTATTTTTATTGTCGTGATCTTCTGTATTCTCTTGGAACATTATGAGGTATCCAGATAATGCCTTTTCTTAGCCTATTACCCTGACAAAATTCAGGACGCTGCTCGATTTCAAAGATGAAAACTATCTGCCTAGCACTTGATATGCGCCCATATGTTCCATTACTTTCGAGAATCTATATGTTGGGCTTGAGACAATCCTCATTCTTAATAAGTACACCCTGAATCTACAGTGGCCTTTCAAAAAAGAAAAACGGGTTACCAATTTCGTATAATTCATATCTCGTCTTCTGGTAGATTATCAACAAGAGCATATATTGCCCTCTCTTTATCTTTCCCTTCGTTGAGCATATCTATTCAAATATCTGTTCCCATTCAATGCAAAAGTTCTGGTCTCAAAAATGAGGTGGAATCTCCATGTTCGGAAAGTTGTTTGCTTCATAATTTGATCTGGTACCTAGCAGTGGGTAGCCTTACTTTCCTGAGCTAGCTTAATAGCATGTTTGTATGGTCAACGCAAGTTAAGTTATTGTTATATTTCGTTGAATTGCTGAAAACAATTTTAATTTGTTTCGTTTACTTTCTACAAATCCGCGTTCATCTTCTTAAGTTAATTTTTAAATCCAAGCGGTTTCGTATGTGTCTAGAAGATGCTATAGGGCCATTTTGGATTGCTCTTTTAATTAAGGGGCCTTCATGTCCCGAAGTTTCACGTGACCTTCCTCCAGAATGAATAGGAGATGTGCGACCAGCCTCTAGAAACTTTTAAGTTAGCCTAGAAATAATTGATCTATCGGATATCGGCTATTTTGCACTCAATTGATGCCTTGATAAGCCAGCTCTTCAATCGAATCATTACTAAAAATCAACCCACAAAATTGCAAAACCAAAGAAGACTTATTTGAAGCCGCAAAAATAGCCTGGGAAGCAATATCTCCTGAAATAATTAATAATTTAATATCCCCAATGCCTAAAAGCTGTGCGTGTGTCATTCAGAACAAAGGATTCACAATGAAATATTGATTTCAATAGTTTTTTGTGCACCTTAATTTGGGGGTGCTTTACTTTTGTCCGCTTATATTTGCGACTTAAAATGTTTTTTGAATTTTAACTTTTTTTTTTATTAAATTCTGTAATCCTAAGTTTGTGTTTTTCAATAAATAAAAAACAAAATTTAATTGCTTTTCTTAAAAAAATTATCATTTATATACACTGAAGGGATACTTGAGTTTTGGCCAATACTGTATAATTAATCATTACAACCCTTTAGTTAGGATTACGACTTAGTTTCTCGCTCCACTGATAATGGTGGGTTGTGTTAATTTTATGAATGAGTGGCAGTACCCTAAAGTTTAAAGTCGACTCTGTATAATATTTTTTATTTTCGCTTTGATGTCTGGCCTGGGGTTTGAACGAAGGCCTCACGTTTAATAAGGCAACATACTACCTATTAGGCTATGGCGACTTCTTATTGAAGGTAAACATTTTCAGTAAAGACCGCCTATTACTTTTACATAATATGGAAACAGATGTTTCCTGCCCACATCGTATTTATCTAAATCAGGGATTACCATTTCATAGCACAATTGTGCGTAGAGAATTAACACACATTCACCCCTATCGCAAATAACTATTCCCATAAAAAAATTCCCAAAATTCGTCATTTCCTATTGTGAATCGTTCCCAAAAAATTTTTTTGAAAGTAAATTCACAAACATAAAAAAATTTGACATCGCCAATGTTTATTCCCAAGAATTCTTTTGTAGAATTAATTCCCAACACCTGCCAATGGGAACAAGAAAGGAACATGGAAGTTATAAATTGTTTTGATTTTTTGTTTTATTTAAAGAACGCAAATGTAAATAAGGAGCAGATTATTGCAGATTGTATTGTATGCGAAGGTAGGAATTAATTATAAAATATAAAATGGAATTTATTAAACATGTATAAATCATATGCTTACAATCGCAACATTAAGACTGTTGTAACCTTTCCGGTTGTATATACTTCATCGGTTGATTCTTTGATGATGCGAATCGTTACACTTGTATGCCGTCTATACAACCCACAACACCTGGAATTTTGTATTTTGTTTAAAACCATTTTACAATATCTTTCATTTCCTCATAAGACGGCCACACAATCTACTCAGAACATAAAACTCTTTCAAATGTTGTTAATTCTTCTAAAAGCACTTCGCTGAATGAAGACTGCGCCAAACCGACATTAATTTGCCTACCTACTAACTTTTGGTAGCTACCTTGCCTGTGGGGCAGGTTTTCTATCGACACATTCAGTAGGTATTTGTTCGGCCTGTAATATTCCTGAAATCTGTAAAGGATATAATATTTTAGTATGTATAATTCTTACTTCAGCTCAGAGAGCGATTGTGGATTCGATTCATTTCTAATAGCCCTTCTCTACTACTTTTCCAAATATTGTTTCTCCTCTTCCAGCACCAAAAAACGCTATTCATTTTTAAATATTTATATTTTTCTTTCATAAATTGTTGAGAGGTAATTCACAATAAAAAATTTTTGTCTTCACTAATTCACAATAAAAACTTTTACTCCCAATATATTCGCAATACCGATTTTTTAGGATGGGAATAAAAGTTTACTCCCAAATAATTTATTCCCATAATATTTACGATAGGGGTGATTGTTTTATTGAGTCGTCGATCAGACTGCGACAAGCATACATGTCAGGGGATGCTATAATATTTTTGTTTTTTTTTTTTATGTTTACACTCAAAAAATGTGTTATGTTAAAAGATATTGTTTTTAAAATTCAAAGTTTTATATGTTCTTAAAACATATTTTGATAGTTTTAATAGTTAAATAAATGATTAGGTGATATGGAAGAAGAACAACTTCCTTATACACATAAAGCAATATTTTGGAAAAATTAAAAGGTTTGTTATTAGCATGAAAGTAAGTTTATAAACCCAAAATTAGTATCCAGCAATTATCTAAAAAATATTACCTAATTTTAAAAAGTCAAAGATATATAACTTTGTGTATGCTGATGAAATAAAAATCAAAATAGAGTATAATACTAACATTTTTCTATGACTGTAAGCTCTCAATTTATTTTGTCTATCTTACTTACTAATACACAACCGAAGAATTTTGGGTAACCCCTGATCTAAAACCAACACAATACACTGCTCGATTAGGTGTCTTACATTAATTCAATGACATATCTTAATATGCCAACGGAAAATAGTCTGAAATTGAAATAAAGAACGCATCAGGTTATTGAAATACAACTGGACCGACCGACTGTAGTACGTACCTGTTTTTGTAAATTTTTTTATCTACTTTCGAATTCTTTTTTTTTTTTTTTGTTAATTTTTTCCCTGACATTCTAGTTTTCCGCCTATACGATATTCGATGTATTTTTTGACAAATTGATTGACAGATGAATGTAATTCAACAAACAACATTTTATGTTTGTTGCAGTTGTAATATGGCTGTTATTGTCAAATGTCAAACAACGCCATCATTTGTAATGACAAAAGAAGGTCTTCCCGTTCGGGTTTGCTTAAAAATACTACGTGTTTTGTTTTTTTGTTCCATTTTGAAACAGAAAATAATTTTTGTTTCGTATTTTTTTTTTACAGTTAAATAAATTAAAAAAATTGCACAGTTTAAACAATATTTAATGTTTTTTTTTGTTCTGTTGTTATTGTTTTTATTACTTTTACTTTCGATAAATCATTTTGAAATTCAAACATTTTAATCTGAACTATCCAGTGACAGATTCATAACAGCAGACAAACAATTGATTGGAAAAAAAATATAATTTGTTTATCAATATTAATAATTACTTTTTTATTTACAATCTTTTTTTATTTTTAGAAATTTTTGTATTTGTAGTCAATTTACAAAAAGTCAAATTGTTTAATGATTAATTTCTTTAAGGATTTCATCTCAGACTCAGTTGAAAGGGAGGGTTGCTGTCAAAATCATTTGATTGATCACTTTTTAATTTTGGCATGTGATGCGATTTAAAGTAATTTATTTCTATAAAAAGAATACATTGGTTATACACAATACATAGAATTATAAAGATATTTTTCTAAATTATTTCTTTAATAACGTATATCCCAGCAAGCAATTTTGAAAATTTTTAATCAAATTCGAGTCTTTTTTGATTTTTTCTGCGCGATAAAAAGTTCGAATATGCACTCATTTTTTGATCATAAAAACTCTTTCGTCGGGAGAAAAAAGTGTATTTTCACTGTCGCACCGTGTTATCAATCATTTCGGGAAATAAATTCCTTTGTGCATATCATATGCGGTATCGTGAAGTTTGCCAGGATAATAGGCTTGGAAAAAATACGATAGGGATATCCTATTAAGTATGAGGCTAGTAGAATAGATCATATGGTCGCACAGTAACCAGTTATTAAAAAAAGGGACAAATATTCAGGTACTCATTTACCAACGTATCGATGATGTGGTGGATTATGTAGCCGGCAGTGTTTTAGTACAATTATAAATATAGTTGCTTGGGATTTGACATACAAGATTGCTTCGTATAAAGCGACTAGCATGGCGATAAAGGGTAAATTGCAAGGTAATGGAGATCCTTGATTTAATCATCGATTGTGGTATCCAATAACAGTAGGACACTATTTCTTAAATTGTCAATAGAAAGAAATTTATGAATTTAAACTAATTCGATAATTTCATCACAGGCATTTTTAATATACAGTGGTTGACAAAATAATGTAAACTTTTTCATAATTGCATTAAAAATTAAAAATATTCTTAAGAAATTCGCAAAATATTTGTGCTGTTTATTAATAAAAAAAAAAAACAATTTCAATGACAAATTTCAGAAAAAAAAACAATATAAGGACTTAACAAATCAGACTAAAAAATTTTTGATCAAGAACTGTAAACACTCATCATTTTGCAGAAGCCTTCAATACTTCGACACTTCAATGCATACTAATGAACTGCAATTTCGAATTTTTTCTTTCCAATTTCCAATTTTGTCTGCTCAGAACACATAAATAAATTTTTGAAAAAGTTTCCATTGTTTTGTCACCCACTGTATGTATTGAAATTTAAAGTCCATAGAACGTGAGTATCGTTGACGAAAGAACTGGCATATTTAGCGCATAAGCGATTGATATGATCGATTAAATTATCACCACGAAATCCACTACAATTGTTTTGTAACACATTTCGTTGCATAGTTTTTTGAAGTTACGTAGTTCTCAGAGTACAAGCATAAATTGCTCGTGGGTCATTTATTTTGGACAAAAACCAAAAATTCTTCAAGAAAAAACAAAAAATTTTTTATTCTAAAAAGTTGTAATTATTTCTTTGAGTGTAATTATCATTTTATACGAGATAAAAGTAAAAAGGGCTCATGTTGTTCTTTTTTTTTGTTTGTTTATTGGAATTTCAACATTGCCACCGCAATCAACTTTTACTAAAGGAGCCTACTTTTTGTCAGAAAAACAAAAAAAAAATCATCTCTGCATGTGGACTCATTTGCTTGTTGAGTAGTGCGTATTTCCGTAGATATGTGCCACTGCTGTTGACCTTCAATCTGCGGCAAGTTTCTGTTTTTATCTTGTTTTGCACACGAAAGTATTTAATCGTCTTGGACTCGGCAATAACAAGTAACATCTGTTCTCGACTTGTAGTAACTAAAAAAAAAACAAAAAAGGAGAAAAAACGTTAACAAAGTATATACTTGCAACCGATATAATGAAATATCTTTTCGTATGTGAAGGCATTTAAAGGCATTCAAAAATAAAAAAAATCATGAAATCAAAAGTAAGAAATTTGTATCATAAACAATGTTTTTTTTTCGAATTTTGTTTTATTTTGAAAATAAGAAAAGAAATTTTGCAAAAATAAATCACGTATTTAAAGTGCATCCGTCCATCCATTCCCTTATGCATAAACACAATGTTGTTCGCATGAAACTGTACGAAGTGTTATCACCTTTAGTTTTATTTCACTAGTCATCAACCTCAAGAGAAAAAATATTCCAGGAAAAAAGGCTGCAGTAGAGGGATGTGTGCGCAGAGAGTGTTTATGGACGTTAAATTGAAAACAATTGATGATGTAAGTGACAGGAAGAATTGTGTACGATTGGTTTGTGTGGAGAAAAATCTGGTTTTCATTAACAAGTCACTTTATTTCAGTAGAAAAGTAAAACACACGTCACCCTACAACAGTGTTTCAATGTATCAATATCAATGGATGGCCTAAACCTATCATCATTAATGAACATCTTTGTACATATATTGTGTACTCGGGCGAGAAGCTTCATGAAATTTGTATTCCGTGTTCGGTCGATTGAAAGTGGGTGTTGTATAGAGATCAATAGGAGATATTTTTTGTATCGTTTAAAGAAATCGGAACACTTAATGATTTCAAATAACATAACATTAAATATTCACGCTTCGAATGTTAAGAATTTCTCACACACCATCCATACTTACATATAGATAACGTATGATAAAATCATACCTACAACCCCAGGACGGGATTGATCATAAGCCAGATCCTCCTCAATCTCCAAAAGTTCTAAAATTAAAAGAACAGGAATAAATGTATCTAACCGCAGCATAGAGGAATCGTCACATCCTTCGTGTGTAAGGCCCTCACCCACGAAATCCCCCCTTATCTCGTGGACTTGTTGTGCCCACTTCGGAACTACAGAGGTATTACTTCGAAGTAGAGTCCTTGTGGCCCCTTGGACCCTGCGTGCTCATATGCGCGTCCAGTTTGCGTATTGAAAGTTGAGGAGACAGTCTGCACTATTATTTTGGTCTCTGTTTGGAATTTCGTTTGACTCGTGTGCCAGTACCATCTATGCCTACGTGCCTTTACATGTTCTGCAGCCTCAAGATCTCTGTTCTTCAGTCTTAGAATGCGCCACACGTAATTCGATATTGAGGCCCAATTTTCTTTACTCGCAGCCATAACTCCGACAATGTTAACGGCCGTGATCGTTCCAATTATTAATGTCAGTACAGAGAGCGATTGTTCTGCCAGCGTGCACATTCGAAAACACTGTGTTCTGTATCATCAATTACTTTCCGTTCCTCGTAAAGACAGTAAGGGGAGGCAGTCTTGTCCATTCTGTGCAAATATTTCCTAAAATATCCGTGTTCCGATAGCATCTGTGTAACGTAGTAATTTACATACATACGTACATAATTGGCCATTACAACCCTTCAGTTACGATTATTGACCCAGTTTCTCACACCATATATGTTGTGTGTGCTAACGTAGTAATTTACCTGTCCAAATTTCCGACCAATCCATGGCCTTATGCCGTCCACCTTCCTCTATCCTCATCGTTCCATTGTCATTGCCATTTTGAAATGGTATTTTCCCTGAAGTGACCAGTTATGTGATTTCCAGCCGATTTCATCTCATAAGTCTCCATCCGCTCTACTGTCAGCAGATCCACAGGGATTGTACCTGATGCGGACACTGTGCGGTATGCCGACGTGATCCGAATTGCCGCCGTTCTCTGTACCGATTTAAGTGAGTTTGTCCGCTTTTTAACATTAGCGTTTCGGCTCAAATTTCGCACCCATAAAGCATAATATTTTTTCCTACCTCCATCAGAAGTCTCCGTCCTGCTGGTAGCAGGTCTCCAATATTCGCCATTAATTTGCTAAGCTGTTCAATGATCTCCTGGGCTTTGTTAGCCGAGTACTTAAACTGATACGAAAATGTTAGTCTGGGATCCAGCCTTATTTTCAGGTATCTTACCTCATTTCCAATACTCATATCTACCTGCAAGGGGATGTGGCGAAAAGAAACATGAATGGATAAACATTAAATATACAAAGTAAATACCTGTACGGTATGATAGACTGAAAGGGTTAATTATAATACAATCGGGTCAAGAAGTCACAGTTACTAATACTTGTTCAAACATGAGGAAGGAATCGAACTGTCATTCTTTTAATGAATGATCAAAACTGTTTAATTCTCCAAGGGAGTTGCCAGATAAAGTTTTCTTCCGCGCTTTAGTGCTTCAGTCTACAGAGTTCGTTCGTTTTAATGAACATTTGTTTCGGATACAATCAATTAGATGTAGAAAACATGTCGAAATTACGGTGGAGTAGTCAAGGGCTAAGATTGAATTTTTGATATAAAAAAATAATTATTATTGGAAGGATTATGAATTATTATTTGAAGTTAAAATTGATTTTTACAGTTCATAAACTTTTGAATTTAAGCGCAAATCCCTTACAGATGCCATCTGTGCAGGGAATTAAAAAATTGATCTTAAACGACTGTAGCTACACTTTATTTGTTCTCAACTTGATGATTTGAAAACGGTATTACCATCGAATGTGCATCGATCGATTACTTAATTAATCGATTACCTTTCCAAATGTTTTATTTATTTTTGAAATTCTATAGCATTTAAGATGAGAATCTCTGGGAATGAATAAAATTATGAAACACACCATAACGAGACAGTCTGACAACGGCAATCTAAAGACAATGAAAGAAACAAGAGGAATAATAGCAGAATTCACTCATAAATTGAAATTGATAACAAGTTTATAATGAAAATGAATAAAAAATAAAAACAAAACGAATGAAATAAAATCAACATAAAAAAAAGAACAAAAAAATGAAACAGATTGGAATATTCAAGGTTGCATGCTTCATCCATCCATCCATCCATCGTATGCAACTGAAGGCGAAGGCGAAGGCAAAGTCAAGAAGGCAAAAAAACAAAAGAAAAAGGTTTCAAGGGCAAAACATCACATCTTACACACACGCAAGCAAATTTAAGTTGATTTTGTGGTGCATTTTTATTTTTTATTTTCATTTTTTTTTTTCATAACAATTCGACAATGAAGATGACGATGAAGAATACGTTGATAATGATGATGCAGATGATTACAATGTTAATGTTCATTAAGCTTAGTCAGTTTTGTGGGTAGTAAGTGTGTAAAATGATACGATGTAAGTTAATACCCATAATAATTACATACATACATACATACATACATACATATATAAGACTTCCTTTCATACACATGTACATACTTACATGCAAACAGAAAAGTGTCAAAGCATTGAAGGGTAAACCCGGAATTCAAACCTTTTTTGAAAGCAATGAGAAAATTATTTTTTTGTTTTTTAATACCCCTGAGATTATAATTTTAAGACCAAGGATCGGTTGGTTGGTTTATTGCTGCTTTAATGAAATATTTTTGATAACCATAGGATTTAAAAAAGAATACGTACAAATGTATAAGCAGTTTTATTACATGATAACTATAAAACAATGTAAATATATATTTGCGATAAAGAAAAACTGTACTGACATGTTTTTAAAAACCATTAAGGGCCCTATTATGAGATGCTTTCGATATTCGATCTTCGCTGAATATCAATACTCTCTGGATGGAGAAGTAAGTTCCTACACATACTTGTATGATTTCGCACAAGGTTTTCTTTTGTGTATAATAATTTTTCACTCTATTCCCATAACTTAATTCAATTGAAAATGGAAACAATGTACAAATGTCCGCTTTATAAATAAGTTTAAAACAAAAATTGTAACTTTATGTCAAAATATTCTAAATAACAAGTTAATGTAAAGAGTTAATGTAAAAGCATACTGGTGGTAATATGAGGTTGTGATTTGCCTATAAAAGTTTTCACAAAGTTTTACAAAATAATATTTGGGGAGGAATATTAAGAAAGAGGGTAAACTTGCTCATAAATAAATACAAATTTATGTTTATTTTATAATTTATTGGAATTTAAAATTTTAGATTTCATTTCTACTAGATGACCCGTGCGAATATTTCACACCGTTAGTTGTCATTTTTGTAACATAAAATGAAAATAATTAATAGAAATTTTATTAAAAGTATAAAAATATTAGGAAACCGCCGTGGTCTAGTGGGTAGTGTGTTGGCTTATTAGACAAAATACCCGGGTTCGAATCCCAGGTCAGACATCAAAACGAAAAATATTTCTTCGACGACTTCCTCTCAGCAGATTTCTGGCAAAGACTATGAGAGTAAAAAATTGCCATGGAAAGCTTCTCAAAAATCTGTCGTTCGGAGTCGACTTTTAACTGTAGGTCCCGCCACTTATGTATAAAATTAACGCACACAACAGTAAGTGGTGTGAGAAGCGAGGTCGTAATCCTGACTGAAGGGTTGTAATGCCCAATTATGTATGTATAAAAATCTTAGAAATCATAATATATTATACATACATATGTTTAAATGATTTTATAATACTTCTTTGAATACATCGTTTTACTTTTTGCCTGCACGAATCCTTAATACAAACAAAAAATTCTTTAAACGCACGCACTCGAGAAAAAGCCACATGTAACTGCCCATGTGAAAAGACCGGTTCTGGTGAATACAATCCTACCTTTTGAAGGGTTTGACCTAGTGCTTTGTTCATAGGGAATTGTCTTAGTGTCATTCGGATCAGAATTCGACACAGTTGGATCAGAAGGTGTAAAGTTGATTCGGGGTATGAGTACAGTCTAACAACTACTGCAAAGTATTGCCAAAATAGCTTTTTACAACTTAATATGCATATTATATATAACTGACTTAGTAATAAACGGCATTATAGTAAATAGCAATATTGCCAGAATGGATTTTAATACATACTGTTACGAAAGTGGAAATGGTGTTGTTAAACTGATAAACAAAAGCTCCAAAAACAAAACAGCGCACTGTTCACGTGATCAATGAATGAGTAGAAAAATATACCAACAAGAATAAAGGATAAAAAGACGTAAATATCCAACAACAAAATAAAGGGAATTAAGAAGTAAACAAGAAACAACTATGTGCAGTATAAAATAGGATAGACAAATAAACCAACAACAACTAATCTACCTGCTCGAATGTAAACAAGCAACAACAAAAATAAGAATAGGTTGTTTACATTTTTAGAATATTCCCGAAGGACGTCATCGTCCTTCAAGGACATTCATCACACTGATGATCCAGTAGTATAAAAGGCAAGCCAAAGCGAGCAAAGAAGATTCAGAGTTAGAGTTTGAATTTGATCGTGTAAGACGACGTCACGTTGGTTGAGAATTAAAATCTATTAATATCTTGAATTCGGTCAGACTTGTGTGCAGACAAGTTGCGTTTGAGAAAACAGTTGTTAGTGTTGTACTTACAAAAAGGTTGTGAGAAAGAAGAATAACTAACAAGTGTTGTTGCTTACAAAAGGGTTGTAAGCAGAGTAGTATAAAGAACAAACACATATTGTGAAGTATCATTGTATACGTGAAACAAGTTCGAACAGTGGCACAAAAATTGTGCAGATAATAAAGAATTTATTAAAACCAAACACATATTTATTTTTACTTTATTTGCAATCTACGAACTCATATTTTTAACGTTTTTAAAAAGGTAAAAACGTAGCAATACTATATTATGTAGAACTGCATTACTATTAAGCGACTCTGTATTACCACACTTGAACGAAAACATATAATCAGAATGATAACAGTATTGTCATGCAGTTCTATATAAAATATAATTTTTATCAATGAAAATATTAATTTTTCAATTTCTAATTATTTTTCGCTATTAGTGTTAGATATAAGCTTTAAAATGAGTTATCATTCATTAAATTTGATGCGGCGATATGGGAGATATTTGACAACCGACAAAAAAAGTGCTTTAGAAATAATATATATGATGATTCATACAACACAATACAAATAATCATGACTTAAAAAAGTATTTTTTTAGGGCACCTTTGCGTTAATTGTTTAAATCACGGATTATTGCTTGGATTATTTCGCTTTAATTTCGTTCCACTTTGTTTGGCATTTAAGTTTGTTTTCTGTTAAGATTTGTTTCCTTCAAACATCAATTGCATAAGAAATGGAACGAAATGTTTTTTTTTAGCCATACATGGGTTCCATTAAATCATTCTCATTTGAAAGTAATGCCCATGAACTTTTTTAAAACAATAGAACGAAACAATATAAAATGTTTTGCCATAATTATTCAAGTCATAAAATAAGAATAACAAAAAAAAAACATAATAAAAACAACAAAATAAGTATCATTAATGCTAACAACAACAACTACAATAAAATTAACAACAACAACACAAAGAAACGACCGACACAGCTTTTAAGCGAATCTTTACAGCATTAGAAGAAGTCTTTTTAAGTAATTTTAACCATTAATTTCAAACATTTCGAAATTTAGGCCAAAAAGTTTTGCTAAAATGCCAGTAAGTGAGTGGATCCGTTAACTAACTAAGCTAAGCAATAACAGCAACGCCTTCAAATAACGAAAACAATAATAACAATAAGAAATGAAAAGTTCAAAATGTTTATTAAACCCATAAACCCGCAAATATACAACACACATACCCTCCTCCAATGGCAAACGAAACGAATGCTTTTAATTTTTATTTCTTCAAAAAACCAAAACAAAAAAAAAGAAACAATAAGAACAACAACAAGAATAATAAAAACAAACGATTAATGGCAATAGAAAAATATAATAAACGAACTCACTCACACACACACACACACAGGAAAATCGAAAAAGTTCCGTTATGACAATCTATTCACACATTTTCGTTCGGCCATTACTCACGTATTTACACATTGCATCTCACACATACAAACGATTTTTAATGATTTCACTCTCTCTGCATGCATGGATGGATGTGTGTGTGAGTGTTGCTGTGTGTGTGTGTTTTAATGGATCTTGTGAAAAGACAAGAAGGGAAGACTTTAACGTCTCAAATTGCTAAAGAACAGGATGGCAAATGGCAAATTAAATTGTGTTGCGTATTACTTTAAATGCCATGCCATGCCATGCCATGCAATACCATGTTATTATAGGAATAGGAATGTAAATTATTCTGACGCCCCTGTCATTCACACAAGCACAATATTATTTAAGGCTCTTGATTTTGGGGCGGCGTGCGTTAGAAATATCGTTAAATTATCGAAAACACGTTGAGACATTATAGTTGGTAAAGAAATTTTACGTTGTTTGTGTTATTGCTTGTAGAGCAGAAGATTAATTTAAAATGTTTTTCGTTGATATAAGCACGATTTGAATTTAATTGATGTACAGGATAACACTCATGGTTGATTGTAACAATTTTAATTAAGGAATAGATAACGCAAAACACACGGAATATGGAATGCAAATAATAAATAAAATAATCATTGAAAAATTATGAAATAACGAAATGGGACACCATATGACTAGGGTATTTTTTAAGACTTTATTTGTTTAAAAGAATAGAGTTTAATTTTTATACAAACGGCAAACGGGGACTAATTAACATTTGAAGGCTTCACAAGCAGAAAACCTAAGACTAAGCGATAAGTCTTATCATAAACGGCTGTGGTTCGGAAATGAACAGATTACAGATTACAATGACAAAACTAAATTGAAAGACCATAAAATATGGACAAATATATAACTAGTGTGAGTTTTCAGAACTGCTACTAGGAGTAGTAACAAGCGCGTCATATGTATATGCTTTATTTGTTGTCTTAATTGGTTTTAACCACCCGTTAATCGGATTTCATCCGTATTTAATGCTTTCTTCGAAGTGCCTCTGCTGTTTTATCAAATCGACGCCTCCATTCTATAACGTTCTAAATACACTTAGAATGTTCTTGCAGTTTTAAATTCTACGTTCTCTTACTTAAATACTGTCAAAATTTGGTTAAGATGCGCACATCTGTTCCGAAGTTATATGGAAAAATCTACTAAGCATACACATGTAACCTTATGGTGCGTGAAAACTTTGAGAGCTCAGAGAACTCAAAACATACTTTTTCGACTTAGAATGTTATAGAACGCAGGATCCGAAATACTTCTTTGACTTTCTTTCTACATTATATGATAGAGTCAGCGCACTCTCTGGCTACATAACATAACATAGCCCATTGTTGTATCAGATACGGAAACTACTAACATTATCTCAACAACTCTCCAGAATGTCTGACTGTTCAGATAGCACTGGGAGAATGAGCGATCTGCAAATATTAGTTTCGTTAGACGAGAGAAGCCTCTGTTATTGAGAGCATAATAGCATGCAGAAAATAAAGATCCCATTCTTATTGGCTTATTAGATAAAAGGCCCGGGTTCGTATCCCAGGTCAGACATCAAAACGAAAAAATATTTCTTTAGCAACTTCCTCTCAGCAGATTTCTGGCAAAGACTCTGAGAGTAAAAATTGCTTTGAAAAGCTTCTCAAAAATCTGTCGTTCGGAGTCGACTTTAAACTGTAGGTCCCGCCACTCATGTATAAAATTAACGTACACAACATAAGTGGTGTGAGAAGTTAGGTCGTAATCCTGACTGAAGGGTTGTAATAGCCAATTATGTTATATGTGTGCTGGATTTCCAGACTGACATCAATTTTGCTGGTAACGACTGTGCAAACAAATTCACTTGCAACATCGAAAGTATAGTTATTCAAGACGCCGCATGGCATGCAAAAGCCGAATGTCAAGGGGTCACTTTGTCTGAAACTTCGCATTGTCTTAAAAATTTCGAAGAGGATCATTCTAACCCTAACAAATGCCAAACTTTGACGTTTTGGAAAAATTATGATTCCTTATAGGGCTATCGAGAACAGTTTTATAGTCACCGAAAAGATTGTGTGTATTGACTTGATTTTCATGAGTATTCTCTAGGATTTTGCGTATTGTGGAAATTTGAACTTACGAGGTCTGAAGCCGTTCTGATAAATTCCAATTAATATTTTGACTAGTGACTTCAGTCAGTATATACTTACTTATATAATTGGTCATTATAATCCTTTAGTCAGGACAACAATATAATATCAACTCCAAGCGACAGATTTGAGAAATTTTTTAAACTTGGTTTTGCCCGAGAGATCTAAACTGATAAGCTCATGCAATTTTGAGTATGAGTGAATCAACAGAATTGAAATTCAACTACTCTGATTAATTCGTACTCGCTACAACATTGATTTATAAGTATAAGTAGCAATGAGTATGAGTACAACGTTGACATCAAACTCACAACATTCGGAATATGTTTGATTCATATGCCTACTTATTCTTATTCATAAATTTAGAAAAATACTTATAATACTTATAAGTGATTCGAGTGACTCGACTTATTCATCAATATTTACACCCTCTGTTGTTGTTGGATATACAAACAAAGATGAAAGGAAAGACAAAGACAACAAGCAAAGCATACACACAATCTTCTTGAGAGCATAGTAGCGTTCGTACGCGAATCATACTTATTTTGTGCTTCGTGTAAATGTTAAGTAGAGACGAGTCGAAGTCAATAACATCATGCGTATTTTTGAGTATGAATACGATGAGTACCTTCAACTTTGAGTATGAATAGTATGAGTATCATATCAAAATAAGTATGAATGCGTATAAGTATCAGAAATTATAGGTATGACTCGAACCTACTCATTGTTTTGAATACTTATCGTTGATCTCTATTGTACGAAGACACCGACTGTTTGTGGTAATATAAACTGAGAAAGTTTTGAGGCATGAATAGACCTAGGAGTATTGGTCTACAATTAAAAGAAATTTGAGAAAATATTAAAAAATTATAAATTGTGTTACGATGTATGCTTAAAAAACAATATTTTTAAAATACGATGCTATATAGTTCTCTCAAGTGAACTAAGCTCTTCAAACTAAAAATATTTTTATTATTAAATTAATGTTTGTTAAGTTAAGTTTTAAAATAGCAAAATATGTAAATATTTGAAAAGATTTCTTTTTTTTTTGCTAATTTGTGGTAATATTTCATTTTTAGTTGTATTTATTTTTTTGTTTTTGTTTTCTTTTATAAATTTTAATTTGTCTATTTAAATGATGATATGATATAATATTTAATAAAATAATTAATGATTAATGATGCCTCCTACATTGTTCAATTTTGAAATTTTATAATTGCCAACCATTAATTATATGTAACTGCAGGCAATACAGATAAAAATTTATTTTTATTTCGTTTATTATTAATTAAAAAGCAAATGTTTTATTACAAACGTTAATTTTTTGTTTGTTTGTTTGTTTGTTTATTGGTAACTGGCACCCCGGCACATGTTTCAAATTACTCTGAATGGATGAACATTTTCGATTAGAATTTATTGCAACATTTATTTGGTATATTAACACTCAAATGTGAATGTAAATGTAAATGTAAACGTAAATATGTATTCAGATGTGTAAAGAATAGAACAAAACACAAAAAACAAAATCCATATGTATATATGCATGTATGTTTGTATGTATATGCAAAAATTATTTCTATTCTCTAATTAAACTTTGAATTGACTTTTACAATATCGCCAACGAATGCCAACGAAAAATCTAATGGAGAGACAAAATAAATATTTTCGATATGAAAAATATTATCCAACTGGGCTAATTAATGGTGTTTTCTTTTCTACCAAAAAATGTGCATTTTATTAAGGCAAAATGCAATTTTGTGTTTGTTTCTTAAAAATGTTTCGCCCTCTAAAAGAGTGAACTACGGCGACTTCATTAATTAATTGAATGAAGTTAATTAATTGGTTTGCCTTAATTCATCCTTCTAGCCGCATAGACCTTCCACTAGATGGTCACAACTATCGGTGACAGGACTTCAATGGTTGATCTTTACATTTACTTCTACTAATTCCCGCAAATGCCCATCTCTACGAACATATATTTACATATCGTTGAGGAGCTTATGCAGCTCATTATCGGTTTGAATGCAGAAATCATTGTCAATTCGCTCAAGATTTAAGATCTGTATCAAGGTTTTCAGAGAAATACGGCTAGGATGAGCGACTTCTAGAGACACAGTTTCATTGTAGTTTCGCCATTTTAAACCTCTTGTTTCAGATCTCTATACAAACTTTATTTTTCTTAGTAAATGTGGAACCAAGATAAATATAAAAACGCCATAAGTATTGTTATTGTGCACAATCTGGGAGCTGATACATTGCTCATTTCGACTTGTCGACAACATATATTTCGTTTCGCTCACATTTACTGTCATACCCACTTTAAGAGAATCTTATTCAATAGCGCTGAAAATTGTAGAAACACTACTGTTAATATCACAGGATAAGCAAACAAACCTTCTTCCGCTGACTACGAATCATATCTTCTAAATCATGTTTTCCAACACACACATGCAAACTTAACGCTTATATTATAATCTTGTTTAGCCTCATAGTTTGTTGAGGAAACGCTCCACAATCATGTAAAGCTGTTGATGTTTATTATACTCGGATTTCTCGAAGGCATGTTCCCCTATGGCACCGGTTGTGGTATTATTAGCACAGATTTGAGTCATATTTTTGTGGTTCCAGTGTAGTTATCGTAATCTATGGCTCACCATAATTGTGTTATTTGGTTTATCTAGGAGAAGAAGTCATCACTGGATATGCCTGTAGAAACGGAGAAATATTTCAAGGGTCAATGTAAGCCATTAAAAATTTCGAAGGAATTTAATAATTCAAATGTTTTGTTCTCTACAGTTTTCTACTTGCATGTTGTAAAAAGGGATTAGAGACTTGATTCACTCATGAATATAGGTTTTGCATGATGTAGTTTAAATTCAAAACAGCTTAACCTACGTTGTTCCACCTGCCCTTCTAAGCGCTCCTACTTGCTACTTACAATACAATTTGCAATTAAATAATGATGGAATGCGAATATTCAAAAAAATAAAAATTAATTTAAAAAATATTTTTATAAATATTTACAAACAAACAAACAAACAGGGGGGAAGGGACAACAGAAAACGTCTACATTCGTATTACGTTAGCATACAACCAACCACAGGCAACAAAACTGAACTCCACAGCCACTGCCACTGCCACAGCCACAGCCACTGAATGCTGTTTTTCCATTGAACACGTTAGTAGCGTTACTAACGTTAAAGTTATTCTGTATTTTGTATGCGTTCTGCTATTTATTATGGTACGATAGTAGAGATTGTAACGTTAGTTGTGTTGCTGTAATTATTTTTGTTGTTTAGTTTGAATAGTCGTATCTGGTCCCCCATTTCCTTGCCATAGATAGTGCTGATGCGTTTGTCGCTAAGAGTGTGAAAAATGTTTGAATGCGTCGTGCATATTAAACAGTTTGTATGTGAAATTGCCCACCCCAATTCACCAGAAAACTTTATCCAATAATTGAGTGAAAAATAATACAAATTTAATGAAGAAATAAAATCATTATTTCATGAATTTGATATTTTTGTTGTGTTCCCTAATAGATTTTCTTTTTTTTTTTTGATATTTTTGAGAAATTGACAACAACAAAATTAGCATATTTTATCGAAATGTGCAATACACTATGGGACAAAATGAAAAAAAAATTACAAGATCCAACAAAAATTCTGAAATTTTTGAACTGAATGTTCATGTTATAAGATGACATATAGAAAAAATATAATACGACTGTTATACTATTTAAATTATAACTACGATAATTTTTGTCCAATTTGATTAAATAAAGTGTTAATATCTTCACAAGATAATGCTCTTTCAGAATATCTTCACTTGTTTCATATTTTTTTATTAAAGTTTAGTACTATGAACGGACAAACGTGAAAAAATATGAAAAATATTTGCATTTTCCAAGTTACCCTCATCAAAAATCATAGCATATTAAGGGGAATAATATATAAATGTATACTGTTTTAAACGCCCCTCTTTTCCCTTTCCATCAAGTTTTCAATTTTGGAAATTGGGTCAGAAATGCTTGAGTAATCCAGAAATTTGTGCGTAAAGTCAGAAACACAGTTTTTGTCAAATAAAACAAGTTTGAAGGGTTTGAGAAATATGAAAAAAGTTTTTTTAAGATCTGCTCAACTAACTGAACAACGTGCACTATTTTTATTTTTTTTATTAAACCTGCACTCAGGTAATGACCTCTACTCATGCAGTGCATTGTGCAGGTTTAGGAAAGGTGGAAAGAGGAAAGATGCGAACGGTAAGGTAACGAGTTGCTGCTGGTGACTATAAAATGGCCAGTGCTATACCTTCACCATTAGACAGTCTACAACAATCGTCCCCAAGAAGCCCGCAGTTTCTCACACCACTTATGTGTGTTAATTTCATACAGAAGTGGCGGGACGTACAGTTTGAAGTCGACTCCGAACGACTGATTTTTGAGAAACTTTTCAAGAAGAAAAAGGAAGAAATCGCCGAAAAATACTTTTTGTATTTTTTTTTAATTTTTGATGTCTGGCCGGGGACTTGGAACCTGGCTTTACGTCTGTCAAGCCAGCACACTACCTACTAGATCACGGCGACCCCCAAACTAACTGAACAACGTGGACTATGTAGTTACTCGGGTGTATTTTCACTGTCGCACCTTGTTATTATACATGGCGTATTGGTGGTTTTAGAATGCAAAAAAGATGGAAGATGCATGACATATCGTAAAGCTAAGCAGTTTAATAAAACGTGACATTTAACCGTGAATAGGTAAACAAACAAATCAAAATTCATCCTATAAGTGAGACATTATTTCAGCTACGAAACTTATTCGTTGCCTAATGGATACGTCAATAAACGTATCCTTAAAGAGCAGAAAGGCACAGTTTAAGAGCTTTTAATACATTCAGAAAATGAATTATGTGCTGAGGTTTCTAGAACGTGCTACTTTAAGAATGATTAAAATTTATCAAATGATTTCCATTGAAAGTTTAAAACTAGATTTTGTAAAGTAAGTGCATTTACGCTTATCACCACATACATGAACGAATAGAACTACTACACAATTGGTTGATTGTTTTGAAGTAGACAAACAGAATTGAAAAGTTTCAATGCAAAAAGTTTACTGAAACAAAAGTTCAATTTATTTTGTGAATGCGATAAACTCTGAATATTTTAAAGATGCACCCTCCCTCCCTCTCTCTTTATATTGTGATGCTGCATTATAGATTAGCATGATAAATTACCAAAATAAAAAAAATTAACCTGCATACAGGAAAGTGTGTAATGCATATGTGTTTATATTAAAAAATATAGTTTTATGTATCGAGATATATCGTTCAAATGTCCACCTTTGCTTCTTCGTGTGAGTCTCATCCAAAATGTCCAATTTTCCATAAGTCTGCCACATAAATTAGTACAAATCATGGGTCCCATGACGGACTGATGGACGTCGCCATTTCAAAGTTACAGTCAAAATGATATTAGATGCTCCTGAAACACTATGTGTATTGGTATCAGTCTCAAATACTACAACTTTGTGTAATCACATACATAGTATGTAGATAATTGGTCATTACAACTCTTCAGTTGGGATTACGATCTAGCTTCTTACTCCACTTATGTGGTGTGCGTTAATTTTATGCATGAGTGGTGGGATCTACGGTTTAAAGTCGACTATGAACGACAGGTTTTTAAGAAGCTTTTCATGTTATTTTATATACTCTCAGAGTTTTCCATATTTTCATATTGATATCTGACCTGGTTGTTGAACTGAGGCCTTAAGTCAAATAAGCCAACACACTTCCTAATAGTTGTTCGTTTGCAAGACGATTCATGGTTAAATTATAGATCAGACTGAAGATGTTTGACTGTGAAACAAAACACGAAACGTGCGTGAGATGTTTAAACCAGTGTTGCCAAAAAGATAATAGCGAAAAAATCATACGTTATTAGGCAATTGATGTCAGTGTTCTAAATAATCCGGATCTGAATATAAGTTCCGAATGGTTCCAGACGTTAGAAATGAAATGGCCTACAGTTGGCCTAAATGTGTTTACTTTACTTTGTTCTAATTGTTTTTCGCTCAGTTTGAAAACGTATTTTTTGTCTGGCTTTGAAATGTTTATTGAGGCTGTAAATTTGAGTGTAAATTTATAAAAATTTTCCATTTTATATTAAAAAAAAAGAACATGAAATAACAAAGGAGTTAAGATTGATTGTCAAAATCGTAGTTCCATAAAATGAAAACATAGAAATTATGAGGACAAGGAGAATAAAGATCAAATTACAAGAATAAATCTACATGGTAAGGCCATGTAACTTAGAAATAGAAAAATGACAAAGAGTTCTTTCTGAAAGTTTCCAGAGCGAATTATAACGAGAAATATAAGCACAAAGGGTTGTGAATAAAAGAAAGAAATCAAGACAAATAGTTTCGAATCCTTAGTAAATGATTTTTTCTATAAATTCTATTCGTTTTAAAAAGCAAATATGTATGCAACAAAGTAGTGGAGTCTTATATTTATTAAATCAAAAGAATTTCATCAATGATACGATATTATTAAAACAATCTAATTCATCCATTAATCATTAAATGTCAAACCGTATTAATCTTTTATTTACACGAGTTTTATTTTTTTAATTGCTTCTACAATTGTACGTATAATGATTTAAAAAAAAGAATCACAAAAAAAAAAAATCAATTGAATTGAAATTGGAAGTGGCTACAAGATGATGCCATTTATGTATGTACATATGTATGTACATAATCCATTGCAAATAGATGTACAGTGTACACAATATTACAGCAATAAACATGTAATTGTTATTAATTAAGAAAAAAAATTAATAAAAAAAAAAAAAATACAAAAACAATGAATTATTTCAATAAAACAATATAACATTTCCTTATAACATATCGCTCCTTTATTGCAACATAGTCATATCACAAAAAATTAAAAATTTGTAGTTACTTAAGCAAAACTACTCTTTTAGACCTTCTGTAGATGTTAGAAAAAAAATCTGTTT
The DNA here is from genome assembly GCA_014635995.1 of Sarcophaga peregrina. Classification (NCBI taxonomy): domain Eukaryota; kingdom Metazoa; phylum Arthropoda; class Insecta; order Diptera; family Sarcophagidae; genus Sarcophaga; species Sarcophaga peregrina. Next base: position 114,506,436 of record CM025789.1, read on the forward strand.
TATATTCCAAGTTGAACCGAAGTTATAGCAAAAAGTGTTTGCGGTAATTAGATCATAGGACTTATGTCTTGGAAACTTAAATCGTATTTTCCCAAGTTCAAGTTTTTTGGATATATGACTATGTTGCAATAAAGGAGCGATATGTACATACATACATATGTACTATGTAGCGATTGAAATAATTTCACAAAAAGAAAATTTTTTTCCTTCGCTGCAATGTATTTCAAACTCTATTTTAGGGGCTTTAGAGCTAATAGAGTTACGACTGTTTATTGTTGTTGTAATTTGATTTGAAATCACAAAAATGGTCATCAATTTGATCAACAATTTGTTGTAATCGAGTTAAATAATTAAAAATGACATTACCGGTACAAGTACATGCACACAAACACACACATTTTTTTATTGCAAGTAATAAATGCGAATATATGTACATATGTCGTCGCCGAAGTCTAGTAGGTAGTGTGTTGGCTTATTAGACGTAATGCGAGGGTTCAACCCCCAGACTAGACATCAAAACAAAGTACAAAAAGTATTTCTTCGGCGACTTCCTCTTAGCTGATTTCTGGCAACAACTCTGAGAGTAAATATAATTGACATGAAAAGTTTCTCCAAAAAAAAAAAATCTGTCGTATGGAGTCGACTTTAAACTGTAGGTCCTTCCACTTATGTATAAAATTAACAGACACAACATAAGTGGTGTGGTCAATAGCTCAATGAAGGGTTGTAATGACCAGATTATGTATGTATGTATGTGTTTATGTACGTACAGTAAGACCCCGCTTAACACTATCTTACTGTATTACGTAGTTGCAAATGAAACGGTCATGCACCAACTTAGAGCGGAACACTATATAGCGTTGGGGTTCACTATGTATCATTTTCAAAGCTATTTTGTTAGTCTATTGAAAATAAAGATTCCAAATGTATTTCCCGTAGTCGAAATTACAGTACGAACTAAGGGTGTGCACAAGACATATAAAATTGCACACTATTGCATTTTTCTCAAGACCGGATATTGATTGTAGCTCCAAATATAAATAAGTTTGAAGCAAAGATAATGTACAAAAAAACAACTGCACTCGTAAACCATTGTACAACAGTATATAAGAAATATACTCTTCATAGAGTCACAACATGCATTTCTTTTTTTGTTCTCGGCAACCGAAAATCTTCGTCGACGCCAGCATTGCCAGTAACTTTCTTAAATTTTTTATTTCTGGGGAAAACCCTTTTTTTACACTCTAATTTTTTTACACTACTGACATTCATATGGCAATACTGAAAATGTAGCTTCAGTAGTAAAATATGCTCTTACAATACAAAGCATAGTTCCATTACTTCACAGGCAAACGAGTGCTGTTGTATACATTGAATAAATGGGAAATACACATTTCAGTGCACTCGTAAAATCAAGAGCAACAGAAAAGAGTGCTCTACAGTATTACATTCGGTGGAGGGTAAGCTTGTAGAATGTCTTGTGCACACCTCTAGTACCAACGCATCTATCCTGTATCACAGTTGATTTATTAGTTGGCATCAACGTTACTAGATGTGTACGTATGTACAGTGTTAAGTTACCTCTTTTAACGCTGTTTCGTTTAGCGCTGGAACTTATTGAAAAGTATCGCCCGCATTAAGCGGGGTCTTACTGTACCATGTGGCATCAATTAAGTCAATTAGCGTTGTGTGTGTATCTGGCAATTCCTTTTTTTATCTGTGGCATCCATTACGAATTTTAATAAGTTATTATCTTATCGTATCTTAACTGTTATTTCCATATTATTTTTAATGTTTTAAGTAATAAAAATTAATATGGAAATAATAATTATTTTTATTTTAACATATCGCGAGTGCAAAATAAAAAAACAAAATTAAATAAAAATTGATTAGTTTTATTTAATATTCTGTCTATTTAGACAAAATACATGCATACATATGTATGTACGTACGTACATCGAAAATAACAACAGTGACAATAATAAAATAATAAAACGAAAGAAACAATTAAACAAACACCAGAAAACAAACAACAAAAAAAAATAATAAAACAATTGAATAAATATTGAAAATATTTAATATTTGTTGATACATATATGGGATCTGAATTCTATTTGTTTGTTTGTAACAGGTGATTTTTTTCGCTATTATCTTTTTGGCAACACTGGTTTAAATAGCTCACACAAGGATTTAGATGTGCAAGTCTTTCAAAATACAGCTGGTGCAAGAATTGAAGCCGAACGAGCTATACGCAACGCAGAATTTTTGGTGAATGGGCTCTTGGCAAGTTGACCGAAGATTCACTTCTTTATCGAAAAATTGTGTTCAGCGACGAATGCTCATTTTTGTCTCAATGTATACGTAAATAAGCAGAATTGTCGATTTTGGATTGAAGATCAGCCAGAAACATTGCAAAAGCTACCAATACAACCAGAAAAAGTCACAGTTTGGTGCGGTTTATAGACTGGTGGCATTATTGGATCGTACTTCTTCAAAGATGCTGCGAATGGTGAGCGCTACCGTGAGATGATATTAAACTTTTTTTTTGCCCAAAATGTATGAGCTTGACTTGCATGTCATGTGGTTTCAACAATAGGGTGCCATATGGGAGCCGCACAGTATGCGTAACAATGGAATTATTGAGAGGCGAGTTCGGTAAACATTTTATTTTCCGTTCGGAACCAGTCAATTGGCCGCCTAGATCGTGCGATTTAACAATTTTTTGTGGGGCTATGTTAAAGCTCATGTCCTTACAGACAAGTCCGCTTCAATTGAACATTGAAGCATTTACTCGTGAGATACCGGCCGAAATGTTGGAAAGAGTATGTCAAAATTGGACATTTGAGGCGCAGTCGCGGCCAACATTTGCATGAATTAAACCTCAAACATTAAATTATATGGACCGTACTATCGATTCGAATAAAGATTTCATACATTTTTCTGAATTTTATATGTTTTTGTTTTTTTTTCTGAAAATTTTTCCTATAGCTCTTAAAAAATCACCCATTACTTCATGTCAACGTTGTCTATGCGGAAAAAAAAACAATGTTCGTAAGTGCCTATTTCAATGTTTTATAAAACAAAAAAAAGGAATTTTCAATTTATTTTTTCTATTTTGCAAATACATACTTTACTTATAAGACAATTAATTAATAAATAAGTAATAAATTAAACGAAAGTTAATAAATTATTAAATAAAACAAAACTAGACTGTAAGATAAACTTAAAACGATACCAACAATATCTAACTCTTGAAAATGATTAGAATTTCTTGCCATTTCCTTTATATTTGTAATATTTTCCTGGGCATTATGATGCACATTTAACGGTCGATAGTACAGAGGAGTGCATTTACTGGTCCACAAAATAAGACATCATTCTTGGATAATATGCGTGCTTAGCGTCATTGTTTATTGCTTTTAAAATAATACATACATACATAATTGGCCATTACAACCCTTCAGTCAGGATTACGACCTAGCTTCTCACACCACTTATGTTGTGTGTGTTAATTTTATACATGAGTGGTGGGACCTACAGTTTAAAGTCGACTCCGAACGACAGATTTTTGAGAAGCTTTTCATGGCAATTTTTACTCTCAGAGTCTTTGCCAGAAATCTGCTGAGAGGAAGTCGCCGAAGAAATATTTTTCGTTTTGATGTCTGACCTGGGATTCGAACCCGGGCCTTTCGTCTAATAAGCCAACACACTACCTACTAGACCACGGCGGCTTTTAAAATAAGGAATTCAATAATTATCTAACGGTAGAATATGCTTTACCGAATAATGTCCTACAGTGAGTAGTGCATTGTTTTACTAGATAATAGCAAAGGAATTAAATCAAATCAGACGAACAACAATTATAACAAATCAACAGTAAGTTCTAGAAGTTTCCACGACAGATAAATAGCCATTGAGTGCAACTGACGTGTCGTGTAAGATTATGAAGGATTTTCAAGATATTAAACCCTGTCCACCGACGCAATGTAAGCGCTACCGAATATATTCATTCCATTCATTCAAACAAAGTATAGCAGAGATGCATACGCCAATTAGAAGTTAACGTAACATGCTTTAATGGCGAGCCTTTTCTCAATCGACGTTTAAGTTAACAAGCAAGCTTGTTGCATATGGGTCTTGTAGTGCCCAGAAGTGATTTTGGAAAAGCATCTAAAAAAATTACTATTTGGTGCGCATATCTTACGTAAATGATTCTGGATTATAACCTACCTTTTCACATTGTTCATGTTGTGTGTGTTAATTTTATCAATGAGTAATAGGAATTACGGTTTAATGTCGACTCCAATAGCCAGATTTTGAGAAACTTTACATGACATTTTTATTAATCCTCAGAAATGGTGCCAGATGAATGCTGAGAGGAAGTAACTGAAAGTATTTCGCTTTGCTTGAGATGTCTGAAACAGATGGTAAACTACATGCTCCCATCTAATAAATCAACACGCTGCCTACAATACAATGAAGATTTCATTCTAAAAGAACCGTGCTCTTAAATCAGAGAGCCATGACCAGTAATTAAAGATAATGAATCAGTAATTGATTTCAACAAGATAGGGTCATGTGCCACACAATACGACCGATATTAGCTTTATTACAGAAGAAGTTTCCACAAAAAAAAAATAATTTTACGTTTTGGCGAAATCAGTTGACATGACGATGCTAGTAGATGCCTTTAACGTAAGAACGTTTGAAAACTCAATATTTGATAAGTCATCCTCGAAAGAGTATCTTGGTATCAATATGGATTTAGTCTCATTGCTGTCGCAGAATATTTTAGAAATGCCCTGTTGACTCATAGCATGAGGCTTTTTTTCTGGGATTTCATAATGTTAAGCAATTGTAATGCTTTTGTAGAGTAGTTTCATTTGATAATAAATCGTTCAACTCTTAATGCATGCATGTTATCAGCAATAAAAGACAATAAAAGAAAACAAAAATGACAATAACCATGACTAAGATCCCACATAAAAGTAGGAATATGTGTGTTTGTATTTGTTTTCATTAGCGGAACATAAATTGAGGCCAAGCCTATAGCTACGTATAGCGCCAGTAGACAACACTCCCTACTTCATAGGAACTATCATTTGCACACGTTCTCTATTGCTTAGATCTGTTGCTAATAAAAACAAAAATAAAAAAATAGACTGTGAATGGCAAAATTTTGTTTTCAATAATTCATGTCAATATTGAATTTTCATTTTTAATTCCTTTTATTTGATTATCATTTTATCATTTTACTTTATTTATTCCATTTTAATAATTGAAATGAATTTAAAGGGAAACAAATTTCAAGGAAACATCTGTATTTTGAAATTTAAATTCTATTTCAAATAGAAAAATAGAAGAGAATAGAAACTCATGACTGCCATATGCGCAATGATGATCATTATTGTCATTGCCATTGTCATTGTTATCATCATCATTCGGGCAATATTTGCATTCTTTTCTTCCTATTTTTTTGTTGTTTTTTAATGTCATTAATTAAATGCAAATTTAGTTTTGATGCAAGACCACCATTACGTTAAAGGCCTACTAAATTACATTTGTTGTTGTTCTCGTTTGCCTTACACACATACATACATACGTATGTATGTACATATCTTTTATGTTCATCGTACTTATACGTACGCCTGAAAGTGGCCATATTGAGATTGTCCTTTAACAGCCCTTGAACGTCAACTTAAATTCCATCTCTCATGTTAAATCTTGACCATTAAGAAAAACGAACAAAAACAAAAAAAAAATTCAACGAAATGTTGCTGTTGTTGCCACACACCATACTGGCTAACCATACAGCAAACAAGCAGTCAAACATGCTCTCTCATATCCATGCACAACAGATATGGATAAGGACAAGGATGTATATGCGGTTAAATGGTGTCAAGATATCCATTTCGTCCTTTGATATTATCACACAGTTTCTCAGCAAAAGCAGTTTTCAAAACGATTCGATAAGAAGTAGAGGCAGTAGGGGAAGTATGTATGTATGTTAAGGAAAGTAGATTCGATTTACAACTACAATATTTCAATTTCAATGTGTACATAGCTGTGGTAAAAAGTTTTCTTTGCATAGAAAGAATGATTCCGAGTAGCTGACAGTATCGTGATGATCTTTCTTCCCGGTTAGGAAAGGAAATTTCTTGATTTCTTAGTTGAACTGTAGAAAATACTGCTCGGTTTCAATCGATTGCTTAGAATTGTTGACAGTATACATATCAGCTTATAATAAGGGGTCCGCCAAATAACGTTTTTATTTTGAAAAAGCTTAAAAAAAAACTACCGAATATTTTCTCAAATTTCTTTTTTTATTTGAAAGTACAATCCTTCCGGTTAATAATGGAAAATAATTTCTTTTCAAATGGCTGCCTCGGCTGGCCATGCAGTAGCCTGCACGATCGGTCCAATTTTTAAGCATATTATCGATTGTGTGCAAATATTTTCCTTTAAAGCGTCAATTGTTTCTGGCATGTCGATGTAACACTTATCTTTGACGGCGCCCTACAAATAATAGTTCAACGGTGTCAAATCGCAGCTCCGAGGTGGTGCAAACCACATCAGCTCTGCGGCTGATAATGCAATCTTCAAAAACGGCCGTAAACATCGAGCGTAGCTTCGGCTGTGTGGTTCCTGTTGAAACGAAATGTTGTCAATATCCTCCTCTTCAATTTTTGTGAACAAAACTTCATCCAACATGGCCCTATAAGCATCGCCATTGACTGTAACGGCCACTCCTTGCTCATTTTGAAGAAAAATAGCCCAATTATGCCTCTGGACCAAAATCCGCACCAAACAGTGACACGTTTTGAGAGTGTCGGCTTTTCAATGTATGCGTGTGAGTTGTCTATGGCCCAAATGCAACAATTTTGTTTGTTTACCTACCCGCCAAGATTAAAATGAGCTTCATCTGAAAAGATGATTTTTTTTTACCAAAATCGGTATCTTCTATAAGTCAATTGCAAGTCCACAAACGCGTATACACAACTATATTCGTTCAGCAGAAGAATAAAACTAATTATCTGTCAAATCAGACATGAGCTAAGTGTTACCAATAACGAAATAAGCTCTAGTTCAAAAAAAAAAAAATGTTAGATGGCGGACCCGTTAGATGATTCCATGGTAATCTCATCAAAAGCACAGTAAAACTTATCGATTTTTATTCTTGGCTAGAACACTGTTTTCACCAGCTCATCTTAATTAATTTGCAACCTATTTGGCCCAATATCGTCTTCCGGCTCGGACGAAATATGGAAATTCGGTTTCCACACAGTTTTTCTGTGCGAACTCGTATGTTCTAGTTTTAATGACTAAAAACCCTAATTATTTGCGTTTATTTTATCAAATATTCCGGGTGTGGTTACCTTCCCCATCGTATTAGGTTGTTGTTATTGTCTTGTTTTATTAATACATCTTGTTGTTCGTCTTTTTCTTGTAGTCAAACCCATCTGCCATTGATTTGCAGTGCAAACTGAAATTCTCGTTTTATTGGACAGACACCCCCACCCATGATTTTGTCATTTCCAAACTGATAATTGAGTTACAAAAGCTTCTCGAATATGTAATTGTGCAGCAGAGGATATTTTTCTTCAAAACTGTTTGAAACCATTCTCATAGCAAAGTCATTGTGGGCACTTATTCGATCAATCCTATTTACAATCCAAATAAAAAATTTTTTGGAAATTTTTAAAAATTTAAACAAAATATTTCAAGCCTTTAACCGGGATTAAGTTGCATGACTTGATATAGAATTTAATTTAAATTAAAGTTAATTATGGCAAATATTGCCGGACCAATACAGGCCAAACGAAAATTGATTGTGCCGGCGACGAACTCGATATTGCTGTGTGGAAGCGAGATACGGGGAGATCCAATCGGCAAATATTAGCAGTGATGCAGCGAACACCGGCACTAAGAGTTGACTCGGCATACTGCACCGTATCAGGCGCCACAGTCCTTATGATCGTCGTTGAGATTCCTATTGACCTACTGTCATTTGAGTGAAGAAGATCTTCGAAAACGAGGGAGGAAAATCTCGCCATTAGTAGCACAGATCTCAGATCTCAAACACTACGGCGATTGCAAAATAGATGGAGTGAGGAAACAAGCGGAAGATGGTCTCGTGGACTTATTCCGTCCCATATAGAGGCTTGGATACGTAGAAATTATTGGGAAATTAACTATTTTCAGACCCAGCTTCTTTCGGGACATGGTTATTTCCGACAATATCTTTATCCGCATGGGCAAGGTGATTGATCCTGACTGTATTTACTGTGAAGAAAATGAATGACGACGCTGAACACATATTCTTCCATTGCATCGAATGGCAAGACGAGAAGAAAATGTTGATAGAGCAAATTGGTGAATTCACATCCCACAACATTGTGGATGCAATGCTCGAAAGCGAGACGAAATGGAGCGCTAGTAAGAAGATACTTTGAATGTGTATTCCGCAGGAAGAAGATCGACCTTGACACAATACAACGAAATGATACATGATAAGACGAGCCAATAGCATTAAGCTGGCTTCAAGTATATGCCATACGTGGAAGAGTAGACAACGGTCCTTAACGTGACGTCGTTCTTGGCCCTACCCGAAGTAATGCAGATAGCCGTCCCGGGAAGAGAGTATCCCCAGAAGAGGAGGAGCGATTGTTTTGATTTAAGCACCACTCGGCACAGTTGATGACGGTCATTGTGAGTGCGAAGGCATTTTGAACCCTACCTCACACGTAAAAAGAAAGTATCATTGAACATTTGCTCATATTCACAATTTGAAATACTCATCGTATTCATACTTAAATTCTTACTAACAGGTTGTCTATTTGCTTTGTTTGCTGTTCTGAGTTTATTGCTTATGTGTCGTTTTCTTTTATTGTAAATGAAACAATAACTAAGACCATAGATTTTGATGACTCGAATCGAATGGTATGAGTTTGATGTCAACGCGTACGCATTGCAACCTATAGTTATTAATCAACGTTGTAGTGAGTATGAACGAATCAGAGTAGTGAACTTCCAATATTGTTCACTCACTTGTATTCAAAACTTCATGAGTGCTTATGATTAGCGAAAAAGCGATTCATAGATGAAGAGAAGCGTAGTACATTAATCTACTTCGTAATTCGTATTATTTACGGTTAGTTTTGGTATTTTGAATGGAATGCACAAAATGAATGCCAAAGTCTTTATGAAAAACGATTTTTTAAATCTTTTAAAACTGATGGAATAAAATGGAAAATGGAAAACACATACACGTACATATACCAACTCCCTATTCTATATTATGTTTAAAAAATATAATTTTGAAAAAAAAACCTTCGAAATTCATTAAAAATTAAATTATTTAAAAATTTTATTTGTCGCATACAAAATACCGAACAGGAAAGGTTAGTGAGAAAATAATTAATGAATTTTCCTTTTATCAACAACACTAATAACAATCAATTAAAAATTCAATAAATTTTATTCGCCATTTTAATTGTTCAATCGCTTATTCGCAAGTTAACTCAAATTAAATAAAAAATAAACATTTTCAAACTGATATTAACAATTACAAGTAATTTATAAAATTAAATTAAAAAAATAAATAAAAATAAAATAAAATAAAATAATAAATTAACACAAATACTGTGTGTTGTTTTATTGCATTTCATTCGATCATAATTAAGTCATTTGGGAGTAGACTTTAATTTTTGTTTTGTTTTTTTTTTGTGAATTTTTTTTTATTTATTTTGGGTGCTTTGGAATGCATTCATATTATCAGTTTTTATTACCAAAAATGTTCACAAAACAACTACAAAACTAAACTACACAAAACTATTTTAGAAAACATTTCTAGGCGATTGCAAGCGGCATTTATTTTATTTTATTTTTTTTATGGAAGTACACACAGTACAGTTAATCGCCAAACTGGTATTTTTCAGATGTATTTAACGATTCTTTTTTTCAATTCGATTAAATAATCCCCACGATAATAATCACCTTCAAAATGCTATTTCTGGTATCCAACAATCAATCGTAATTATTTCATCGCCGTCGATATCGTTAGTTTGACAATCACTTTCGGTTTTAATACCCTACAGTTAGCTATACAGCAACAGTGGCTAGACAGTTGGATATTGGCGTTTAAAATTTTCATTTTTCGTTCGTGGTCGACTTTAAAGTGTAGGTCCCATCATTTGTGGTTAAAGTTACAATACATCCCACATGAATGGTGTTACCAGTTAGATCGAAATCTTGACTGAAGGGTTTACATGACCAATTAAGTAATTAAAATATTTAAGTGCATAGCTTTGAAATGGAAATTATTGGCGCCTTGAAGATTGTTCGCTGTTCGAATAATCCAGAAACAATGAAGACTTTGTCAGTTGCTTTTAGAAAATACGATCCCACCAATTTCATGATAACTCTAGAGAAAATCCTGAAAATAATTCATAGATGGCCTCAGCGGTGATAAATTGCTGCAATCTATAGAATCTAATAAGTTGTTATGACCTAGACATATGATAATAAGACATTAAAACTAATAAACATTTTACAACCAATACGTATTTTACAACCAATAAAAATGAATAACTTTTGCTTAAAATGTTCACATTTCCGCTTTCCCTAACAGTTTTATACCATATAGATTCTAACATGTTTTACATCTCCAGATCTAAAAAAGTGTTGGGTGAAATCTTTTGAGAACATTTGAATGTAAAAATGCCTCCTGAACGCATAGCCTCTAGAGAGTGTTTAAATCATATCTTTGATTATTAAAAAATACTGAGCGTCTCTGAAGGAAACCGAAAGACGTTCAACCTCTATGTGTGTTCCTGGACAGTGAATCATTAAAGGTAAACATGAAAGCTAACGCACTTACAAAGGCTAGCATCAAAGAATACGTGTCTTAATACGTGAAATTGATATTGTACGCGTACAAACTCTACTCATTTACTATATTGAATAATAATTTCTTTAGAAACCAAATGAATCGGACTCGCTGTGGTTAAGTATAGGAAATAAATTATGATAAAGTCAACTAGAGTCCCTCTTAGGAACCTCATGGCCGCTAAAATGAAACACTGACTCCTACTTATACACCTGCAGGTTGGAAAAACCGCAGACGATAAATTCTTAAACTCTTAGAAATCAATGGCAGAATTGGTCTAGCAAAGAAAACGTCTTAAAGAAAACGTGACTTTGTAAAGTTCTAATTTGACTTGTTGATTGTAATTTAAAAGTTTTTTTTTTTTGATTTTATTTCATTACAATAACTAGACAAAATGGCGAATCATGAGTTTATAATTGCACCTTATATAACCTCACCTTTGGCCAATTCAACGAAAGTTAATAGTATTTTTGGAGAGATTTTTGGAGAAGCTTACCATTACTATCCCTATCGCAAAGACATAGACTCACGTCCAGGTTTTAATATTACATGTCCCGTAGGTAAGGAGACCAAAGTAAGATTTAAGGATACTACGGTGGATAACATTTCTAATAAGGTCATAACACCGGTGATATCTATGCCTTCACCTATAGAGCCGATAATTAAAAAGAAGTCATAGACCTTACAGTATCAACCGTTTCCTGTAAATCTGAAGAGAATAAAGAAGTCAAATGTGAGGCTGCCTCTATTGCCGTTACACCAATTGTAAAGAAACCTGAAGAGAAGACTGCTAATACATCACGTAGATCTTTAGGTTCCGCAAAACCAGTTGTGGCCCGCAAATCAGTAGTGGCACGCAGGCCCAGTGATCCTATTAAAGCATCGGACAATAATAATAGAAATAAAGCCTTGACTGTTGAGAAGATTTTAAAAGCAATTAAAATGACCAAATACCAGCATTCGTTTAAGAAGATCAATTTGGCCAAATTCAAGGAACTCAAAGAGCTCGATTTGAATGCCTTTGGCATAACAAGACAAAGTGAGATACGCATCTTTAAGGAGGCCATAGATAAAGCTAGAATGGATTTATTTTTCTTTTAATTTGAAATGATTTTAAAGAAATATTTTTAAACTCCTTAATTTTTTTTTGTATTTTTGTGTTGTGAGGTTATGTCATGGTGTGTTTTTTTTTTCTTTTAAATATTTTTGTTGTTCTTGTAATAATATTTTTTTTCTCTGACTGTCCTTTATTTTTATTTTTAATTTTAATTTTTATTTTGAAAACGAACTAGAGTGCCGGTCACTCCAGTTAAATACAAATACAGAGAAAATGGTAATTTAATAAAATCAAAAACGTAACAAAATCATTGGAACGGTTGAGACATGCCAATGAGCAATTATAGTTGAATTTAGTTGCAGTACTATTACGATAGAAACTGATAGGACCCGAATAATCAACGATTTTTGAGGCAGCTGCCAATTAAAGTGAACAAATCTATTACAATCTCCAATTGAAAGTCAGGTTTATATGGTAAAAAGCCATTAAGAAGTTATTTTCTTTGTTTCAATATATTTAATTAAAAGCAGAAATTAAGTACACCCACCTATTGATTATTATTTATTCACCTTGAAATTCGTATCTCAAAATATGTATATGGTCACCTGAATGAAAGCCAATGAAAGGTGATTTTTCAGTATTCCAGAGAAAACTCCTTTCAAAATGGTAACAAGTTATCAGAACAGAAGAAAGCCAATGAGACAAAAGTAATGGATTTGAATACACTAAAATCTTCTTTTTTTTCAACTAAAAATGAAACCAAAAAAACTTTTTTTACATTACGATAGCGACCATTGTAGGGTATTATGTTAACAATACTACAAACTTTTCATTCGACTTACTTGTTATTATAACTGTTATTACAGTTATCACAAAATACAGTTAGTAGTTGCCAATTAGTGATGGAAATTGATTATTTTTTTTAGTAAAAATACCATGACCCAGAACTCCAATTGCAATTTTAAAACACACTTAAGCCATGTATGTGAAGTAAACTGTTTACCATGGTCTAGAATTGAAAAAAAAACCGATTTTGATTTGTTTTTTAATTAATTTCCTTAAAAGTTCATTAGCCATGAGAACAATTATTTTCGTTCTTTAATGTCTTTACATTGTACAACAAAACATTCTTTATTACAATTCTATTGTGGACTCGATGAAGTATTCTACTCTCAAATATGAATGAAACTAATGATGTTGATAACATTTATTCTTTATTTTTGTAAAAATTTTGTAGGGTTGTGTGGTAATCACTCAATTCGACAATTTTCACATACGTAAACATAGCAGCGACATTAAATGCAACATTGAATATTAATTTTATTGACTGTTACACATACTTGAAAGGAAGACAGTCCAGTCATCGAGAGTTTATTTGTAAACACTATGGGGAATTGTAAACTTTGTTACAAACAAACTAATTGAATTACATGAGCCAGTTGTACGACTATTAAACATCATGCTCGACATTTATGAACAATTTCATGCTGCTGTAATTAATTGTTAAAATGTTTACAACCGAAATTAGAAAAAAAAAAATTAATTCATTTCCGGAGGTTAAACGAAATGGTTTGTTAAGAAAAGGGGATGGGCCCCTACGCATGCAATGCATTGTGCTCGAACTAGGAAAATAGGATAATAGGAAAGGACATTAGATTTGAATATTTTTATATTATTAGTGACGGGCAAGACTTCTTCAAAACGAGTATTCCACATGCAGTTAGTGCAGTTGAAGAACAAATTCTGTCTGCAATATATTGTGCGATTAAACAGCATACAGATGTGCTCAATTATTTCAAAAATATTTGATTTTCGCTTTTTTCACTCAAGCACATTCCGTTGATGTATCGGTAAACTTCTAAACACAAGCAACATTGTAACGGCGATAGAATGAAATAGTTAGATACCCTACTTTCAGTAATAAGCACCTTCGACCAAAATTTTTCAAATTATATTCAATGCATAAATTAGCATAAAAAAATCAGACTCTTAACTCTATGGGACAGCTCTATAACCACTTTGTCACTGACTTTATAACTTCCGCTACTAGTTTTCAGGCTGCGACAGTATTGTAGTGCAGATACAGGGAATTCAATTGGCAAATCGGTCAAGTTTTAGTTGTGAAGACGGTCCTTAGATGAAAAGTTGTCTTTCTCCACATGGTTTCTATTCCACCCATTAGAAGCATTTCGTAAAGTTAAGTCCAAGTAAGTCGCCGTAGTCTAGAGTGTAGTGTGTCAGCTTTTAGACGTAAGGCACGAGTTTAAATTCCAGATCATCAGACAAATATTTCTTCGGCGACTTCCTCTCACCAGATTTCCGGCAAAAACTCTGAGATTAAAACACCCTGCCATGAAAAAGTTTCTTAAAAATCTGTCGTTCGGAGTCGAGTTTAAACTATAGGTCCCACCACTCAAAAATTAACGTACACGACAGAAGTGGTGTGAGGAGCTAGATCATAATTCTGACTGAAGGATTGTGTATGTATGCAAGACCAATATTCAATGCTATACGTAAAGCTTTGTTTTGTTATTAAAAAAAAAAAACCAAAAGTCAAGGCATTCTCCCTTAAAATCCTATTTTATTTGAAATCGAAAGTGCGATCAAGAGTCTTAAAAACATCAAAGCATCTGAAATCGACACGATAACATCTGGTTTGCATACTGCACTCATAATTTATATTTGGAAATCCAGGTGATCTTAGCGGTTAATTGAAGGATGAAGTTATTTTAAGATGAGAGGAGACTTAACTAAGTGGAAGGAGAGACATCACTGTACTTAGCATGGCGAACAACAAACGACTGGGCAATAGTCTTCCCAACGGCATTCGAAATGAATAGACTGGTATCCAACCTGGCAAATCAGTCTTCCATCACACCAGCAGTTAGCCTATAATAATGGGATAAACAGTGGTGATGATATCTCTGCAGAAAAACATAACCTGACGCATTGCGCAAGAGAATATGACAGGCTCTTCCATATTCTTTTATGACAGCTGCAGCCAGTTTCAGTTGGTTATTACAGTTTTTTGCCAACCCATGCATGAGAGGACTCCGGCGGATTTTTTATTCAAAACACTATCAGCAGCACTTAATTCTTGCTACAAAGGTAAATTGGATATGTACTTTGCAGGCCGTCGTTCCATTTAACGACAACTTCAACGGTCTGAAATTTTCAGGGCAGCGGCTGAAGAGATCGCTTAAATCACGTCTGCCATTAATAGCTGGATTGAATAGTATAAAGTCACATGCATAATTGGTCATTACAAATCTTCAGTCAGGATTGTTGACTTACTTTCTCACACTACTTATGTAGAGTGTGTTAATTTTATACAAAAGTGACGGGACCTACAGCTTAACGTCGATTTTGAACCACAAATTTTTTTCTGAGAAACTTTTCATGGCAATTTTATTTTTACTCTCAGAGTTTTTGCTAGAAATCTGTTGAGAGGAAGTCGTCGAAGAAATATTTTTTGTATTTTGTTTTGAACCTGGCTTTACATTTAATAAGCCAACACACTACCTACAAGACTACTGCGACTTCATAGAATAAAGTCAGTGAAGTTTAATTAGTCGTGGAAATAACTGAAACCACTTGCAATGAGGCTTCATGCTTCTTTAATGAGCAATCATATCGCATCAATACTTCACAAAATTATAGCAGAGACATATATTTTTCAAACTCAAATACCGATTTGATTTAACTTTTTTCGAAGGACATGCAAATTAAATCAAAATTTTTAATTTGAAAACTTTATTCGAAAAATTTGTACGAAATAATAAAGAAAATTGGATTTTAATTTGCAATCTATTGCCGTCAGAATTGGCAATATTTTTCTGGAAACGGAAATATCTACGCTATCGGCCATTAATTTTCGTTTATTTTGATTGAATATGCATATGGAAATGCAAAATAAGCCTCATTTAGCATTAAAATTATCATCAGCATCATCATTATCATCGTCATCGTCAATAGAAAAATTCAAAATTCCTAATCTTGCCTAGACAATAAAAACAACAATTCACTGGAAATAATGGGGAAGGCGATTGCATAAATGCCTCACCAAAAATAGAGATTCAAACGTTGCTTTTGTGGAAAATGAATAAAATTTACATTTTGCAATAAAAAAAACCAACAATAAATAAAAGCAACAATAAAAAATAATTCAAAATTATAATTCAACTGTCATTGAATAGTTTATTTTTCTATTTTTTATTTCTTTAATTTGTATTATTTTGATTTGATTGCGTTGAAAAATGCGTTCGTTGTGCATTGTTATTATTTCATGTTTTTGTTTTTTCAGTTCTAAAATGCCTATTCGCCTACCAACTGACTAATTGACTGACTCATACATTGACTGTCCTAACGTCAGTATATTTCAATATTATTATTACCCATATTTATTTAATTTTCCGCTTGTCTTTCTGTATGTCAGTCATTATGTTTGCATCGCCATAAACTAACTTTCAGTAACAAAAACAAAACCAAACAAAAAATTTGAAAATAAATCCATAAAAATCGATAAAAAAAAAAGAAATTGATTAACAATTGCAATCTCATACTGAATTGTGTAGACTAGTGAGTATAATATTCGCAAATTGCATATGCGTAGTATGGCGGAGTAGTATTTCTCTAAAATTTTAATTTAAAAAAAAATCACTTTTTGATGGATTTGATTGGTTTGTTTAGGAAGTGAATTTTGTTTTAAATTAAAATTACATTAAATTAAAATTAAAATGCATATTTTTTCTATTCTATTCTATTTTTCTTTCTTTCTTTTTCTTTTAGAATAAATTTTTCAACGAAACAAATGGATTTCCAATAGGAAATATCAACGCCTCCATTCTATAACGTTTTAAGCGTTCTTAGAACGTTTTTAATGTTCTTGTATTTTTAAATTCTAACTCAACTTAAAATTTGGTTGAGATGCACCGATCCTTTCCGAAGCTATAGGGAAAAAATTCACTTACAATATACATATGGTCGTACGTCACGAGAGTTCATAGCTCAAAACACACTTTTTCGACTTAGAACGTTTTAGAACGGAGACGTCGATATATATTTTTGAAGTTCTTTTAACACAATGGCTTAAAACAGAAAATATTTTCTGCTTTTAATTTTATTTGAAATAAAAATTATTCGCAATTATTGATTCAAAATAATTTTTTCTGGATTTCCAAGAGTAGATAGTGCAGGCTAAAACTGATTTTAAAAGCGTGAAATGTTTAAAACTTAAACTTCAATTTCAATAAAACACACGTTAAGATACGATTTCAATGAAACATCTCTTTAATTGGATTTTGCCTTCAAACATTTGGTTGGACTTCGAGTTTCTAATGCTCCAACATGACCTATAAAATAGCTTCACAAAATAAGTCTAACATCGCCGGATCTGGGTAATCAATTAAGATTGCAAAATTATTTTTTCTCGAAACTTCTCTGCTATGCAATAAAATTTAATTCGTATCTTGTAAGACATTCCCCACACTTTGATTCATAATATTCAGTTACTAAAAAAAAAGTCTGTTATCTTTTGGCCATACTGTTCTGACCATCTGGAACTTTTTCGAAAAAATACGGCACAATGATTTGTCTAGATCAAAAGATTTTCAAATGCAACGCATTTTATACAATCACTTTTGGGTCCTGCGATTGCCGTAATCTTTAAAGCTCGATTAACGTAACTACGGCTTTGTAAATGATTAACTTTCTTCATTTGGTGCGGGAGTTGCACATTGTATGGATGAAAGTGTAAAGGCTATAAGGAAACCATAAGACAGACCGAATATTTAGCACACCTTCTATAACCGAACCTGATTGTTAAATTGTTATGGGTTTCATGCTGGTTGGAATTAATTTTCATTTCAAGATTATAAACGAAGAAGTCAGTGTTGAAAGAGTCGAAATATAATTCGTCAGCGCTGCTTTCAAGTTCACGGAACACTTCTTTCAGTAAATTTCTTTTTGCCATTTTATTAGAGTATTATTTTGAAATACTTTAAGAAGCAAAATCGCCAAATCGAATTAAGCATTTTAAACTTATAAAATATCATTCGCAGAGAGCAGACATACAACTAGATCGGTAATAAAGCTTTGATGGCTGACAGCAGACATAGGGTTAAAGCTTAGTTTATATTTATACTTCCAATAGTATATATTAAGCGGTTACAAATGAATGAAGTCGCCGTGGTCTAGTGGGTAGTGTGTTGGCTTATTAGACGAAAGGCCCGGGTTCGAATCCCAGGTCAGACATCAAAACGAAAAATATTTCTTCGGCGACTTCCTCTCAGCAGTTTTCTGGCAAAGACTATGAGAGTAAAAAATTGCCATGAAAAACTTCTCAAAAATCTGTCGTTCGGAGTCGACTTTAAACTGTAGGTCCCGCCACTCATGTATAAAATTAACGCACACAACATAAGTGGTGTGAGAAGCTATGCCGTAATCCTGACTGATGGGTTGTAATGGCTAATTATGTCATGTAAATGAAACGGCCATACACTTACCAAAGGCGTTGCACGGTGTTTACTATGTATTTGTTCCAACGCTCTTTCATTAGTCTGTTCAGAAAAAAGATTCCAAATTTTCCAAAGTCGCAATCATAGTACGAACGCATCCTTCCTGCGTCACAGTTGATTTATTAGTTGTCTTAATCGTTACTAGGTGTATACATTTGTACGTGTTAAGTTGTCTCGTTTAATGCTGGAACTTATTGGAATGCATCCTCCGCGTGAAGCGGGGTCTTACTGTACAACAAAAAAATTAAAGGCCCTCGTTGCCACTGCCTTAAAAAAAAATTTTGTGTGATTGTTGATAACACTGCTCCGGTACTGCCATATATTTTTAAAAAGCTAACATTTATTTATCTGTAAGTTGTAACACTTTTATTACAACTTTCCATTAAACTTGGCTTTAGTTAAAGGGAACTACAAACGGAAAGTTGTAATAATGGCCCTTAAAGTGTTAAATTTCATTTCCAATTGGGTCACTTTTATATATGCACTGTATAACACTGTAAAATCAATTTAACATTGACAATTTATGATTGCTAAACAAATGGCAGCAGCAGTAACAACAACGGCAGTTATAAAAATAGCAACAAATTTTAATTGTTAATTGATTCTTGTTAAATGTGGAGACAGACATACATACATATGCACCACCACCAGTCAGTTTGTCTCTCTATCTGTTCGTCTGTTGCATTTTGCATACTTTCACTCGGACAACCAGTCAATGGTCAAGTCATTCACTCAATCACTCACTCGTATGGAGCCGGCGATGGGAACCAAAACAAATGATTGGAAACTTTTGTTAAAATTTTATTTCAAAACAATTTGTCTTATTTTATTATTATTTTTAAACGTAAAAGGTCAAATTTAATAACCGTTTTAACAAATTACTGCTGCCATACTCAATAAATGTTTTTAACACTTCCTCAATCTAAAATAATTTTCGGTCGGAATGATTTTAATCTGAAATCGATATTCTGATTTGAATTCCATACTTTAGGTTCTCACTGTGTAAATATTTTTTAAAGAGAAATTTTTTTCGTATACTTTTTAAATATTTTTTTTTTATTTTTTTATTTTAAATCGCAACATAAACTGATTTCTCTTGTTACGGCTAATTGCTGTCGTTGTTGTCGTTTCATTTTTATTTTAAGCAACAACTTCCGTTGTTGCAATGCATTCAAAATTTATTTTATTTTGTATCTTTTCTTTTTAAAATCAAACAAAGATAAGAAAGATAATAATTTTTAAAATTAATAAATAAATTACCATAAAATAAGAAACAAACAAGCCATAAAACAAAATATTTAAAAAAATTTTATCGGATTTGTTTGTTCCCACCAAATGAAAAAGGATTTTGAAGACAAAATAAAGCATATGCAAGCACATATGCTGATCAACGCCAGAGATCAGCAATGAGTATTCAAAAAGATGAATGGAATCGAATCATACTCATAATTTCTGATAATTATACGCATTCATACTTATTTTAATATCATGGAACCTTTACTCATATTCAAAGTTTGAAGTACTCATCATATTTTCATACTTAACAACACGAACAATGTTGTAGATTTCGAATCTCCATGACTCAACATTTACAAGAATCACAAAATAAGTATGATTCGCATACGAACACTAAAATACTAATGTAATTGTAACAACAACTAAGACTGTAAATTTTGATGAATGATTCGAATAACTTGAATCATTTATGAGTATTATAAGTATTTTTCTAAATTTATGAATTAGAATGAGTAGGCGTTTGAAGCAAACATACTTTGAAAGGTATGAGTTTGATGTTAACGTTGTACGCATACTCATTGCAACCTGCACTTATAAATCAACGTTGTAGTGAGTCCGAATAATTCAGAGTATGTTGGTAAATTTCAATATTGTTGACTCACTTGCATTCAAAATTTAAAGAGTGCTTATGAGTAGCGAATAAACGATTTCTGATCTCTGATATGTACATACACTGGCCAGAACATTTAGTTTGACATGTAGCAACGTTAGGTGTTTCTCTTATCGAGTATTTTCAATTCTCACACTATCATATCAAAATTCTCTTGAACGGAAGTAGTAGCACTTTATTCCAGAAAATAAAATTAATTTTTTTTTTATATGCAGACAAAAAAATAAATAAAGCAAGAGTGGACATTAGATTCTTATAAGCGAGTATGAGACAGTAAGCAGTCCTGTCTAAAGAACAAATTCTCTTTGTAACGTTTAATGTGATCCACTTTTCAATCGAACGATAGGTTAAATTGGCAGCCGCCTCAATGGACGCAAATTACTTGGATTCTATAAGGTGGTGTAAAACCGATATTCTGTCATATAATTATTGGTTCTGGTTGGCATCTTTCAACCATGCCGAGAGTCTCTTTGGGTAGATATGTTTTGTATCTAAATCTGAATGCCCAAGAATTCTTCGTTTCACATTCCCCAAGCGTAAGAAAATCACAGATAAGATGTTCGGTAGTCTCCACTTCTTCCTCGTTGTAGTTTCTATAGTAGTCTTTATGAGGCATTCCCTGTTTCTTCGCATGAACATCCTGACACTAGTGTACCATTATCACTCTGATAAGGTTTCATAGATTGAATAATAATAGGTTCAATGAAAATACTTCTCTGATCTGATGAAATTCTGTTTGGTGTTTCCACAAGTGGGTTCATTATTCCATCTTACCTTTACCAATGAATGAAGTTTTTATGAAACCATTTGTTTGAGTCTCTGTAGACTTATATAGGAATTAATTTAAATTTTCCATGGTGCCATTGAATGTCTCGCTAACTCCTCTAGAGGCACCCGGCATTCTTAGACGCTCTTTCATGTTTAAGAAACTTATTTTGTGCAATTTTATCTACTCTCAGAGTTTTTACCTGAAGATTGCTGCGTAAAAAAGTAAAAATTTTTAAATTTCGTTTTATTCAAAATGACTAGGCTGGCTGTTGAACAACAGCCTCACGTTTAATAATTCAACACGTTACTACATCGATATAAAGGCGTATTATAAAATAAAAAAAAAATATTTATTTAAATATACATATTAAATTAGAACTACGAACATGTAAGAAGAGTAGGGTCTCTACAAATTGAGTGAACATTAATTTCAGTTTAATGCCGAAGTCTACACTTCACTCCAGCTGTACCGCATTCCAGATATTTCCGTATTAATCTGCTTTCTATTTTACAACTGCCCTGTAGATTACATTCTACATCATTTTTTATTATGACATTATTTGCCATTCTCGGAGAGTAAAGATAGCATTATTTAACTTTCATAGCGTACGTCCAATCTGTCGCCATTTTCAAAATTTTATGTCATCTGCCATAGGATATTTGGTTTGGCCTGTGAAGGATTTAAACCACAATAAAAACTTCTTATTACCTTTTTTTTTTGTTGTAAATTTATTGAATGCAATATTACGTGAATTTAATTATCGCATTAATATTCAGCAGTTTAGCTTTCCAAAAACCAAAAAAAAAAAACAAGAAGAAATAAAATTTTACTGTCTACTAGCTTTTATTATCGATTTTCATAGTTCGTTCATTGATATTCAATGGGTACCAGCGGTACTTTGAAATGGAAATGTTATCGTTAACGTTCATAAAGATAAAAAGTTAAATTGAATCAAAATGAATATTAAAAATTATTTTTCATGGATGAATACATACGTATGGAAATGGTAGATGGAAATAAAATAATTGATTATCTCTCTCTCTGTCTCTTTCTTCAAAAACAAAGAACTAAAGAATCTTTCATGCTAATTTTGCTAAACCATATTATATCAGTTGATAATTATAATTAATATTTTGCTTTTGTTTCTTCTTACTTTTTCTTTTTTTTTTGTATTAAAACTTAATATTAAATTGAAACAAAAAATTTAATTTTAATCACGTGCTATTTATTTATTAAATTAATATTTTTTTTATAATTTTTTTTTTGTTGTTTCTCATCTGTTTTATTTTTAATTCATTAAATAAACAAAATTAATCGAAACAGAATAATTTATTATTATTTTTGTCGTGCAAATTGTTGTATTTGATTTTTAGGCACTCTTAATCATTTTAAGCAAAATATTCAAATTACGGAAACGGAAATGACCATAAAGGCAAGCATTATCAAGATGAAGAAGAAGCAATATAAACATGCCAAGTTAGCAAACATTTAAAATAAATATTTTTGTTTTTATATTTTTATTTTTTCATTATACAAAACCATTCACGCACGCACATATTGAATGTTTACTTTAGAAAACTTATCATAAAAAATTAAAAACAAAAATAATTACATCCACTGTTACAATAATGGTTGCCACTGCTATTGTATCACTTAACCCATAGTCTAGTAGATAGTGTATTGGGTTATTAGACGTAAGACCACGTTTCGATCAAAACGAAATATGAAAACTTATTTCTTCAGCGACTGTCTTTTAGCAGATTTCTGGCAAAAACTTTGAGAGTAAATTAAATTGTCAAGAGAAGTTTCTCAAAAATCTGTTTTTCGGAATCCGGAATCGACTATATGCATGAAATTAACAAACAAAACGTAAGTGGTATGAGAAGCTAGATCGTAATCTTGACTTAAGGTTGTAACGATCAATTATGTTTGTCTTGTTAAAGGTTAGGTTAAAAGAACTATAAGCTATTGGGGTTTTTTCTGGCGCATAAATCGGGCCCAATTTGAACAATGACATAGACTATGTTTGGCTTTTGTACACTACACCGTGACTCGAATATATTCACCTCTAAACCCAGTTATTATTTACCCCATCATATCATTTTTAAGTCAGTTAATCCATCATTTCTTTTGTGCTATTCGAATATCCGCAACATTCCAAATTTTTTAAATTGTGAGATGGCAGCACCGGTTAAAGTTTGGGTTTACGTTGGAGTAATAATGGTATATTCACTTCGCAAGCAGCTGAATCTAAGCAGATCGACAGATTCGATTATCGTCATGGTCTGGCTTCAAGCAACCCCTTCCAATTAGCCAACTTTTGGGGCAAAACGAGTATCATTTATCGTAAACTGACAATTGGAATCACGTGGAATCTCTACACAAGGTTGATATCCAATTATGTATATTTGTATGCGTCAGAAAAACCATCCAAGAGATTTGTGTTGTCGATTTTGTTATCGTTCGGCATGACAATTTATTTCCTAACGATTGGAAACCAGATCGAATCGAACGGATTTATACATACATTCATATATAATTGGTAATTACAACCCTTCAGTCTGGATTATTGACCTAGTTTCTCACACTACTTATGTTGTGTGTGTTAATTTTATACATAAGTGGGGGAACCTACAATTGAAAGTTTTTTTTTGAGAAACTTATCATGGCAGGTTTTACTATTCTCAGAGTTTTTGCCAGATGTCTGGCCTGGGGCTCTAACCCTGGCTTTACGTCTAATAACTACCTACTAGACTACGGCGACTACGAATAGGTTTATTTTGGCCTTAATTCGAAAAAGCGAGTGTTCGATGTTCGACCCACCAAGACCCCCAATTGTTGCTCCCTAATCAAGAGTAAACCTACTGCACCTTTTTTTCTCTGTTCTGAGAAAAACACAGATCTGATAAAGTCTAAAACAACCCAATAAATCACGCACTGCGGTTTCTTGAAATCCTCTACCTTCTCAGTCCATTTTCGATTCTTTCTATTCTATTTTGTATTTCCTATTTTATTTTATATTTATAATACCGCGAAATATTAACTTTGATCTCTGGCCAGGTGACATATCGGTCCTCTTGTTGCAATGTTGCAAAGGGGCGGGATGTTTACGCTGCCTACCCTACTTTTAAGCTTAAATAAAAATTTAATTTAGGTATCTTTTGTACAAGCATGATTTTTTTTTTAATATTATTTTAAATTGTAAACAATTTAAATGAATTCATAGTTCATGGTGGTAAAATATTAAAAAATTAAATTAAATTCTTCTATTTAAACATAAAAGTAGGAGGTCAAACAATGTTTCAACGTTTAGTATGGATTTAAAAATGCCCTAAAAACAGAATACCAACATATTTATTTAAATTTGTAAAATATTCCACATTTTCTTGTATTATTTACAATTCGAAATTAAACAAAAGAGGTTTTTGGGAATTTTTCTTGCTTCGCAAACAAGAGACACAAACCACGCACCCACACACAAGACGGAAATTTTTATAATTTTTCGTTTTAATCGATTTCATTTCGAAAACAAATATTTTTCAGTTCTAAGAAACAGCAGTTCCTCGTTCCTTTGTATCGATTTTATTTGCTAGAAACGTACGCTTAAATATTGACTTTAAAGTCGTTCTGGAATATTTTATTATTTAGCAACTACAGAACCTTAAAGTAATGTTATCGTCATCTGGGTTGACATAACAAAACGATAATGCATTGTGTCATACATAATACTCCTACACTATTATTTTAGGTATTCGAACATATTTAGCATGAGATCCGAGATCTTATGGTGAAATTTTTATTTTGGGACTAAAGAAATCGATTGTGCGAGGAAGGAAACACAATATAGTGGTTATGGACGTTAGATTAGAAACTGCATTGCCCTCTGACCTTTTTTGGAAGGAACTGGAATCAACACTAAGTCTAATAATACTACTGAGTCTAATAACACGGTGCAACAGTGAAAATACATCCAAGTTCTTACATAGTCGTTGTTGACATTGTTCAGTTAGTTGAGTAGAACTCAAAAATACCTTTTTTTACATTCCTCGAAACCTTCGAACTCTTTTATATGACAAAAACCGTTTGTTTTTTTTTTTAATTTACGAACAAATTTCTAGATTACTCAAAAATTTTTGACCCAATTTGCAAAATTTAAATCTTGTTGAAAAGGGGAGAGATGTACCTTTAAAATGGCGGACATATATCTATTATTCGACATATTATGCTATGAGATTTGATGAGGTAAACTTGGAATTATGAGCTAAAAAAACACATAAATTGATGCCAATAAAACACAGTGCGATTGGTGGTTATTAGGGACTTGTTCAACTAATGCTACGTAATTATATCGAATATTTTTGGCTTTAGTCTAGTAGGTAGTGTCTTGGCTTATTAGATTTAAGGCCCGAGTTCAAACCCCATATCAGATATAAAATCGAGATTTCTGGCAAAAAGCTTCTTAAAATCCTCTAAAATCTGTCGTTCGGAGTCGACTTTTAACTGTAGGTCCCGCCACTTATGTATAAATTAATCACACACAACATAAGTGGTATGAGAAACTAGGTCAATAATCCTGACTGAAGGGTTGTAATGACCAGTTGTGTATGTATCTAGTGTGAGTCAACTGCAGCTAGGAGTATAAAATATAAAAGAATATTCACATCGTATTTCCTTTGTTTGAGACAATACAGCTCCTTGAATTTCCTTCGACTCTAAAAGAAAAAGTATAATTTATAACCTGGAAAAATGTCATTCGATTTTAAAATTAAAAGAAAAAACCCACTCTCTTATAGTCTAGTCAATATCCGAATGAAGATTAAACAAGAATGTCTGTATTTGTTTAATTTGGCACACACATACACACACACTCCCATGCAAAAATATGTTTTTATTTTTCATTTCCTTTGGGGAATAACGCAATGAATTTGGAAAAACAGAAAAAAAAACAGAAAAACAAAGTAAAATTTTTATTTAAATATTCACAATATTGAATAAACAATATAATGTTTAGACAAATGAATTTAAAAAAAAACACAGAAAGTATAAATTGTAAAAGACATTGAAACAACATTTGCTTATTTTGCTGAAAAAAGTCAGAAATATCAGCATCAATAGTCTTAAACGTTCGAATATGTATGTATATAGGATCATTCAAGGCCCAGTTTGAAAAGAGTTGCTGGTCGTTTGACTGATTTTGGTTTTAGTTTTCAATTTAGTTAATAAAAATTAGAATAAGAATCAAATTCACTTGTAAATTCTTTAATCTAAGGAAGCCAAATTTTATTCAGACAGAAAAATTTGAGTCTACAAGCTCGTTTCCTTAACTCAAAGTATCGATTTCATACGATAAAGCATTTTAAAACGTCCCCCAATCTGTCTACTGGTCAGGATACAAGATACAACAATACGAATTTTTGATTAACTTTTTGACACATCGGTGCCCTATTCTGTGGCATAAATGTCACACCGTTAAGTAATACGGTAAACTCACAGAAATGTGAACTAAACCCAATAAACCCATTTTACAATCCTCAATCCATACAAAATGGTAAAATATGGCGAGGATAATTTGTTATTTTCTAGGTAATTCTTCCCAGTATAAGGTAAAATCTTTTAAAAGGTATTTAACGGAGTAACAGATTATGCTGTAATTCTTCGAAATTTCATTCCACATAATGAGGAATAAAAATAATCAACTTCGACGGATATTCGATCAGTATCATGATGCTAAATAGACAGCAAACTGTATTAAGAAATGCTTTAAGTATGACTATCAATGTATTTGACTGACCCGCACTAGTTTCAGATCCAAATTCAAGTTCAGAACTTGCGTAATATGGTAAAAATAACAATCCGACGAAACTATCTCACCAATAATGACAAGACAATGGAAATGGATTCGGGCTATGCCAAAGTCTTTATAACCATATGCTTAGACAATGTCTACCAGTTTTGAAAGACACTAGAAAATATTAGAACTTAAATTAGTGCAAATATACTATCAAATTAATTAACGGAATATGGGGTGTCCTTATATTTTCTGTACTGATTACATTTTGATAAAAATTTCAAAGTAAACACAGAATTTTCATAAAACTGCAACCAAAAAGCAATTTTCTCATTTCATGTGCTTTCTGATCAGATCTCTAAGTGTGTTATATTGGTGTCCTTATTAATTTTTACATGACTGTACAGTTAAGTCATTGATAGGGAATATAACAATTCTAAAAACATTACAATATGCTACTAAAGATCTTCAAGAAATGAAAGCTTTCAGAGGAATGAACAATAACAACCTAACATAACTACACTACCATCCTTCAGTCAGGATTACGACCTCCTCATACCATTTATGTAGTGTGTGGTAGTTTTATATATGAGTAGCGGAACGACAGAGTTTTTGAGAAACTTAACATGGCAATTTTATTTACTCTCAAAGTTTTTGCAAGAAATCTGCCATATTTAGCTATTTTTTAGATGCCTAATCTGTGGTTTGAACCGTAGCCTTTACATCTAATAAGCCAAAATACTACCTACGCGACTTCCCTTAAACATTACTAATGGGTATTTTAGTGTTAACAACTTTGAGAAGCTACTGTTCTACTTGACATGATATATCCAGTACAAATTTAGGTTAAGTATTGGTTACTCAAATTGAAGTTGGCAATCAAAAATGAGCATTGTAAACCCGACCTATTGTAAAAAATATGAAATAGCATTTAAAGAGCACTGCTTAGCAATCCTACTTTTAAACTCGCCTTACCATCAGCATCTACGACACAAAAAACGAATTGTCAGTACAAAAATTAAACAGTCTATACTTTTACAATCTGACAAGTCTGTAAAAATGCGTAAAATAATACAACCCTCCATGTGTTTTGGAAATATGGTGGCTCTAGGTGTTTCCGAAGGCATTTTACGCCATATTGGATCCGCCATTTTGATTTTTTAAAATCTGAATGAAGTTTCCCAAAACCCCTGAAGTAGCAATAATAACTTAGGCGACTTCCCCTCAGAAGTTTTCTGTCTTAAACTCTGAGAGAAGAATAAAAATTGCCATGAATAGGTTTCATTCGGAATCGACAGTTTTTCTTCGAAAATTAGATTTTTTTTTTAAACCTGCACTCAGGGAGATTACCCCTACTCATGCAGTGCATTGTGCAGGTTTAGGAAAGGTGGAAAGAGGGAAGAAGCGAACGGTAAAGAAACGAGTTGCTGCTGGTGACTATATAATGGCCAGTGCTATTCCTTTACCATTAGACAGTCTACAGAAATTGTCCCCAAGAAGCCCGCATGTTTCTCACACCACTTATGTTGTGTGTGTTAATTTTATACAGAAGTGGAGTCGAGATTTGAAATGAGCTCACGCAAATTTAATTTTATTGTAAACCAAAATACCTGAAATTTTAAATTGAAACGATATTCTGAAACAGAATTTCCCTGATATCAGTTGAGGGGAGTCTTCTCTCGAAACTAAAGTTTGTTGAAATAAAAAAAAGAAATAATTCAACACAAAAACAGAGCACCAATGTCAAAGACATGCCAAAGAAGAAAAAAAAAACACAAAAATTGCTCATTAAATTAAATTATTTACAAAAAAGAAAAGAAAAAATTAAAAAATTGCTCTTGAAATATTCAAGGAGACATTGATATTCTGTAAATAAATAAAATTAACAAAAAAAAAAAAAAAATAATTAAAAAATATTAAAACAGAAATAATTTTTGAAAGAAATAAATAAAAATATATCAGTAACATTGAAAACAAAAAAACAACACAACAAAATATAAACAGTCAACAGTATTAAATAACCACCCACTGAATACCAGTATAATAAATCAAATAAAAAAAAAAAATGTTTTTAAAAATTATTTTCTTTTATCATCACATGTGACTGTGAAATATCCTACGCACTTTAAACTTCACAATCATTTCG
Source organism: Sarcophaga peregrina (assembly GCA_014635995.1). Classification (NCBI taxonomy): domain Eukaryota; kingdom Metazoa; phylum Arthropoda; class Insecta; order Diptera; family Sarcophagidae; genus Sarcophaga; species Sarcophaga peregrina. The sequence continues at coordinate 114,535,505 of CM025789.1, forward strand.
AATATTTAAGTTATAAAATTATTATGGAAAAAAGAACGCAACAAAAACTGTTATTAAAAAACCGTCAACACCATTAAAAACCATACTATCCAGTTTTAAAAGCCTCCAATGTATGCCAGATTGAAATGCTTGACAGAGAACTTGCGACACTATAGTTTATCGCAATACGACATATGAGCTGTGTAGCCTAAAGGCTACATTATAGCCTCTAGGCACTTCTCATTCCATTCTGAAGATTCAATAATAAAAAGAGATTTCACACTTGAATTTCCAGCAATGGAAGAATGATCCTCTGACAAAGTTCGAGTTCTAAACTCGAAAATAAAATAAGCCACGCCATCATCTACGAAGTGCTTTATCTTAGGATATCTCTATTTCTTCCTAGCTACATAACATAATACATAATTGGTCATTACAACAATTCAGTCAGGATTATTGACTGAGTTTCTCACATTACTTATGTTATGTGTATGTGTTAAGTTTATACATAAAAACAAGGGACCTACAGGTTTAAAGTCGACTACGAACTCTGGCAAGTTGTTAAAATCCTGACTACCAATATATTCAATGCGTTGCTTAGCCATCTTCGACTTAATACTGAACTCGTACTATTCCTCGTGAATATTGTTTGTTAGATACGCGCAAATTTTATAGTATGATGACCAATATTGTTCAAGGACCTTAAACACAAAAATATTTCTATATAGTGATATAGTTGAGTTAAGGAATCATTCTTTCTTCAATCTTCTTCTCACCACAATACTATTTTGCTTTGTTTCCTAATTTCTTGCCTTTCTAAATCCCGTCAATAATGATACTGATTTTCACAAATAGGCTAGATTTATGATTCGATGGTGAATGAAACCAGCTTCTATCAATTACTATGCATAGTACAAAGTTGTGAAGTCGCCGTGGTCTAGTGGGTAGTGTGTTGGCTTATTAGACGAAAGGCCCGGGTTCGAATCCCAGGTCAGACATCAAAAAACGAAAAAAAAAATATTTCGTCGGCGACTTCCTCCCAGCAGATTTCTGGCAAAGACTCTGAGAGTAAAAATTGCCATGAAAAAGCTTCTCAAATATCTGTCGTTCGGAGTCGACTTTAAACTGTAGGTCCCGCCACTCATGCATAAAATTAACACACACAGCATAAGTGGTGTGAGAAGCTAGGTCGTAATCCTGACTGAAGGGTTGTAATGGCCAATTATGTATGTATGTATGTAGTACAAAGTTTCACATGAAGTTTTATGCCGCTTGCTGTACAGCAATACGAAAAAATGCAAGTTATCGAATTGGTAAAATGCAATTAGTTAACAATGAGGGCGTGTGCTATAAAGACGTCAAAAAGTTACTTTACGTTGTAAATAAATCTCATTACAATCGATTAGTGAAATAGAAATGAACTAGAATATCTACATAATTGAACGATTTAACAAACATTTGCACCAAATATAGTGTGGGCAAGTTCAACAGAAAGAAAAAAATGATTGTCATATTTATAGCCCACCACATGGTAAAGTACTTTCTTTTCTGTATGTTGAATCACTGAAATTCTTAAATCGTCATAGACCAGTAGACATACATACATATGTACATACGTATGAATGTATTTCAGTTTTCAACAAAATTAAATACAATGGAAAAAAAATAAAAATAAACTAAAAAAAAACTCCTATAAATAATCAGTTGACATTTGTCATTCTGACAGTTGTAAATAAGACTTTAATGCAGTCAAATGCTTTTGAAAACATTTCAACGCTACTTGCGTTCTTCTTCTTCATTTTAATGTGTAGTCATTCATACATTCACTTGCTCGCTCGCTCGCTCACTCACTCACTCACTCACTCACTCAGTCTTCTAATCACTATGAATAATAGGTGGAAGCTCTATTGTTATTTTGATACTCGTGTTTATTCATGTCTTTAGATTTTATTTCTTGTTTTTATCTAATGTTGCTACTGGCCTACTGCTACGCTCTCCCTAACAGATAACATTGAATTTAAAGCAAATGAACAAATATTTATCAAGATACTCGTAATGTTGACAAAAAAAGAAAAATCCAAAATCATAAGAAAAAAGAGAACGCAAAAGATTCCCCAAAACTGAAAGTGAAATTTACGAAGATAAACCATAGGAATGCTGGTTCTTAAAACCAAATTAAATATTTCCGAATTAAGCATGACATTTTTGCAACAGGTTCCCATGTAGGTATCCACTCAAGTCCATATGATAAATCATTTCTAGAGTACACTTTGTCTGCACATTTTTAAATATTTATAGGGGAAGAGGGAGGAGAACATTTCTGAGATTACATATCAAATTGTTTTGAGTTCCATCATGTTTTAATTAATTTTTACAATACAAATACGAATTCAATATTATTACTATTGTTGGTGGTTTTGTAATTATTATTTATTCATCATATACATGTATGTAGATATATATATGTATATATATGTGTGTGTATGTATGTGATCGTAAGTAAATTATTTAAAATATTTCATCTATTCAAACTATGTACCTACACCCCATTACCTCCCATTATGATGTGCAAGCAGAAGAATAAATGAAATATCAAAGCAAAATGAACTGTAATTTTCAAGTCATATGAGAACAATCAATAATTACAGTGTAATTCAAAAGTAATTGTACAAAGAGAAAAGATATTCTTCTTATTATGTTGCTTTTTTTTCAATTCTAATATCCTAATATTTTTCCAGCAGCCTAGGATATCCTATTAGATGTTGCGGACTAATATGCAAATCTCTTTATATGTTGTTTGTGTTATCTCTTCGTCGGATTATTAGATGGGGGTACTCAAACACATTTCATATTTTGAATAAAATTTATTTTGTTGGGGAGGCACAATACATATTGGAGATGTCGAACGGAATTGATTTTTAAAAATCCCAGGATTCAGAATTTTGTAGTCCAGATCCCGAAAGCCCGGGATATTTCAGGATAATACCTAATTGATCATTAGAACCATTCAGTCAACAACTACTACAACTACTTAAGTCGTGTGTGTTAATTTTATATAAGCATGGCGGGACCTACCGAACGACAGATATTTGGGAAGCTTTTGATGGCAATTTTATTTACTCTCAGAGTTTTTGTCAGAAACCTGCTGATGTTTGGTCTGGGGCTCGAACCCTGGCTTTAGGTCTAATAATTGAACACTGATCTAACTGATTTAGTTACCCTATTAATTCGTTTTATATTCGATTTTACATTCTTCGAAGTCGCCGTGGTCTAGTAGGTAGTGTGTTGTTCGTATCCCAGGTCAGACATCAAAACGAAAAATATTTCTTCGGCGACTTCCTCTCAGCAAATTTCTGGCAAAGACTCTGAGAGTAAAAATTGCCATGAAAAGCTTCGCAAAAAAATGTCGTTCGGAGTCGACTCATGTATAAAAATTAACGCACACAACATAAGTGGTGTGAGAAGCTAGGTCGTAATCCTGACTGAAGGGTTGTAATGGCCACTTATGTATGTATGTTTGCATTCTTCGATGACACCAAATAACTTTTTAGCAATGGAAGTAGGGTTTTCCTCGTCAAGGACAAGATTTTAAAAATCCCAGGATTCAGGAGTTCCCGATTGGCACCTCTAGTGTATACCGTAACAATATCGATAAAACTAAAATAAATTAGTCGTTTTGGACGCAGTGGCAACGAGGAGCTTCGTGTTTTTTTTTTGGTGTTAATAACCATTCTGTTTAAATTGGAAGTTGCCATATTTAAAATAATATAATAATATAATATAAGTTACCGGCAGTTAGCTTAACGCTTACTTTTGTCTTATTGGATACTAGTAATAAAGATAAACAATTTCACTGCCCGTTAAAATCCTCCCTTTAGTTAATGGCAAGTTGTAATAATGGCCCTTCGAATTTTAAACTGTGTTGATAATTCCGTTCCGAAAGGTTTGGCTAGTAATCATGAATCGTTTAATGCCAGAACAAAGCTCACAAACTGTGGAAATTTTCTTTGAAATAATAAAACTGTTTGCGAAGTATAGAGAGTATTTCAATTTCCTGTTTTACCGTCAACATAATCGGCCTTATTGATTCCTTTAATACTAATTTTCCTCTTCTCAATTCAAAACCAGCAACACGATAAAATAATGTGCTGCTGTAGTGCGAAGTCTTGAAGGACAGGTCGAAATGTTGTTTTATCTCCGGACTTGGCCGATTTAACGCCTCTGGCTTAGCTTTATGTTAGGCTACGTTAAGTCTTTAGTTTGGGTGGATAAATCAGTAAGTCCTGATATATGGAAAATGAATGTTCAAGTCACCATACACGTTATAAGACGGTATTAACGAAGAAAAATAGACTTGTATTGGTTTGATTGAATCGAGACCATTGAATTTCCAAGTTTACCAAAGGCATAGGACTGAAGCCATATTTTAAATCTGAATGCTATGAAATTATTTATCTGGTGTATCAGATAATGCAGTCCAGCAATATATCCGCCTTGTATTTTAATTTTTAAAAAACATCCTACAGAACCCAATGCACAACGGTAAAGTTTACTAGTAATAATGTCACCGACCATATAACTCTCCCATGAAATTAAATAAAGTCTTCATTAATTCTTTTACGAACAATTCAATTCAATTAATTAAAATACGACAATAACGTCAGCTTATTATAGGGGTTTGCCTTTGTTTTATTGCTGTTTAAATTATGGCGGTGGCATACTTATGTTACAACCTGTATGATATGATGTGACATAGCATGGTGTGAGTTGTCTGTCTGTCTGTCTGTCTGCCTGTGTAATTGCACTTACACTGCGGGTTATAAAGCGACATGATATTCTGTTGTTGATATCGCAGCATGTAACGTTATTGTGTTGTGTTGTATTGTGTTTAATGTTATCGAATTGCTGCTGCTGCTGCTGCTATTCATATTGCCACTGTTGCTGTCGTTTTTGTTATTGCATTTGTTGCTGTTTGTTGTTGTTGTTGCTGTTGATGTTGAAATTTGTTCTTTTTGGGTCAATGTCACAGTGCATGAATGAGAAAAATTAAAAAAAAACAGAAAAACAGAAAAAACAATAAGAAAATGAAAATAAAAAAGCAAAAACTATGAAATGTTATCGTGTACATATGTATATGAATGTATGTATGTATGTATAATTATTGTTTAACACTAAACCTACCGGCATATTACATATATTTACCTATTTCTCCTGATACATACATAATTGGCCACTACAACCCTTCAGTCAGGATTACGACCTAGCTTCTCACACCACTTATGTTGTGTGCGTTAATTTTTATACATGAGTGGAGGGACCTACAGTTTAAAGTCGACTCCGAACGATAGATTTTTGAGAAGCTTTTCATGGCAATTTTTACTCTCAGAGTCTTTGCCAGAAATCTGCTGAGAGGAAGTCGCTGAAGAAATATTTTTTTGTTTTGATGTCTGACGTGGGATTCGAACCCAGGTCTTCTGTCTAATAAGCCAATACACTACCCACTAGACCACGGCGACTCCTGATTTCTCCTGATACCGCTTTTAAAATAAACATTTTAGAGTTTTCCAGTTGATTGTGATTGTGATTGACATAAACAATAAACACAAAATAATTATCGTATAAGAATCAAATAACATTTATTTTTCTGGACTTTAGGAGTTCTTTTTTAGAAAGAAATTACTTCAGTAATTTCCTTATTCAAACTATTTATCGGTGGTTATATTTCGTCCGGACCCTATAAATGTTTCAGTTAGTTTGAGTACAAGAAAGTGGCATTGCTGAATGGCCTCGTCTCATCTTTTCCCAAATATGGAAATCCATTCACAATATATTTACTTTCAACTTGCAATGCCAACCAGAACTTGATTCCGAACTTATCTGGTTTATTGGGCATATATTGTGTAAATCGCCATCTTGATTTTGTTGCAAATACCTATTCATCAACAATAATATCTGCACCTGCTTTCTACCAGTTTTGTCTATTTTTTATATCCTGGAGTTGAGAGCAAATTTGTCAGTCTGCTGGCTCCGTACGCTTCTTCAATCACAACGAATAAATCGAATAATTTCTGTGAAACGATTTCTGTTCGTTACTCGTAAAAAAAAATGCTGAACCCAATTTCTTATTCCGTAAATATGAAACGTTCAAGTTTGGGATATAAATCCTATAACTCGACGTACTTCTGATTCTGTGCATAATTTTATATGATTCGTATGGTGTTTTCATTTCTACCAAAAAATGTGCATTTTATTAACGCAAAATGTAATTTTTTGACATTACAACAGGGTTGTTTAAAAATTTTTTTAATGCACCTTGTAAGAGGGTGACATTTTCTTTGTAGAAAAGAAAACACCATTAATTCTATGGTCAAGTAACAACGAAAATGCACTCCTTATTTTCCCATTTAAAATTTACGTTTCGCAGATCTCATTGGAACTGATAGTTCTCTGAAAATTGTACGAAGCGACGATCTTCCAGCTCCAGAACCTTGATGAATTTTTTCCAAAAAGTTCTGTCAACTGAAGTTGCAATATTCTGGTCGTTTTCTTCAGATTCATCTTCGGAGATTCTTTTTCGTCCCCTAAGCTTGTTCACAATGTTCTCTTCTTCATTATAGCTATTTTGCCTACCTTGTGAGTTACCAGCAGTCGCTCTAAGCCAAGCATAAAACAAACTATACGCACATGGCGTTTTCCCAACGCACAATATGATGACATTTGCTTGCAAAACTACTGTTTTTGTGTGTGTGAGAGAGAGAGAGAGAGAGAGAGAGTGAGGTTTTGAGATTTCAATTCAGATAACTTCAAAAGACCGCTCAGAGTAGACAACAGTAGAGTACATATTACTATCAGGAAAAATGAAAAAAGAATAGAAATTTATACAGCAGTTGTAGTAAGGTAAAGAAAAATAAAAACCTGCATTTTAATAATTTTGATTGAAGCCTCAAAAGCGGTCATTTGACTGTTCTGGTAGGTTTAGTGTTAAACGAATTAAACAAGCAACATTTAATAGAAAAAAAAAACTAAATAAATAAACAAATAAATTTTTTAAATTAGACGAGATTTTTTGTTGCATTTCAGAGTTTATTTTAAGTTATAATTTTTATTTTTTTTTTATTTTGAACAACTTCTATACGTACTTAAAAATACGAAACTTTAAACATTAAATGTTTATTGCACGAATGAACGGGGCTACAAAGACGTCTTGTAGACTGTGATCGTGTTTAGTAACACGTTTCCATGTTACCAAAGCATTTAGACCAAAAAACACTAACAAAAACATGTGACTGAATTTTTGTTTTCTTTCCAAATCATTCAGTATGTCATACAGTCAGTCTGTATGAATTTTCAACGAACCGATCGATGCCATTTTACAAGACAACCAACCATATGTTCGTTCATTCCTTCATTCAAGTGTACAATTTGAAATTAAATTTTTTTACTTTTTTTCTTTTCCATAATTCTGTCTATGTAGTTTATAGACAAAGGCAACAGCAACAACGACAACAACAACAACAATAAAAATAATTATTTATTTGGTTTATTGACTTTTGAAATCAGACGGATAAATTAAGTCTGACACTCAACAGCACTCCCCTTGCTATTATTGGTAATTTGTTGTCTACAGACAACTAAGAAACAAAAAACAAAAAAAAAACAATGAAACATTCGCGTTGCATCATCGCAATTATTAATTCATAAATTTGTTACCACAAAAATAATAGCAAAGACAACAACTTTGAAATCCAAAAACTGAAAATCTTGTATGCCAATCGAACAACAGCAACAGTTTTTGGCCACTTTAATGCTGTAAATTATGAGACTACTTTTGTTGTTGTTTTTTTTATTGTTGTTGTTGCCATTGTGAATAGTTTAATTGCATGCATGAGAGCTTTTAAGGTCATATTTTTAATCCATCGATTTATTTCAATTGAAATAAAGGAAAAAAAAAAACTGAAAAATGGTTCATAAACGTGATAGAGCAACAGATTCTTTTGCTGATTTATTGTATTAACAACTGCACTACAACATTCCAATTTTTAACTCCATAAGGTCAAAGCATGGACGACAATGTTTTCTTGATATATGTAATGGAAATCATTTTTCTTAAAGCTGAGTAAAGTTGTGTCTCAAGTGGTATCATAAGAAGGCCAAGACCAAGCTTTGTATTCGAATTTAAAGAGGAACATTTGCTAGCTAATCGCAAGCAATTGCTAACCAAATTAGAATTTGATAAAACTGATATGCTTTGCTTGCACTTGTATCAACTTCAAAAAGAAATAAGTAAGAGGTTGATTATGGTTATAATGACCATAAAAACAAGCCTATTCAAATCGATTGTACTCGTATATTTTAATTTATGATTTTTAACTGTCATGGTAAGACGCCCTCAAGTCGCTCAGGCGTAAAATCCAATACGGCATGAGCTATAAACCATGACCCTCCGTCCTGTTAAAACCACATGACTTTGTTGTGCAAATCCTCTAACTCGAACAAAAGAAAAAAGTTGATAGCCATCGATTAATAGCATTCACCATTGATAGTAAGGGCTAGCCGAAATCTTCGGCAAGCTGTGATATTTTCGAAGTCTATTAGATGCTCTTGGAGGTCAGGTTCAGTTTGTCTCAAACCCATTTGACTTATGAAAGGGTTTCACCTTTATATTCCTTTTCTTCTTCGAAATCTATATTTTCAAGATCTTGCTGCTATACCACAGAGTGGTTCTGGCTCTATCCGAGCTCTGGAAACTTTCCTTTTGACAAGCTTACGTATCTGCTCATTGCTCATGCATTGCAATCCTGCGACGGGTAGTACTTTTTTATTTCTGAGCGTTCAGTAATGGAATTTGCCATAGTCCAGGAGATAGTGTGTCGGTTTATTATTAGATTTCAAAAAAAATATTTCTTCGCTGCTCATGAGTTTTCTGGCGTCTGTGCTCTGTTGAAAAACTTAGGAATTGTTTCATTATTTCCAAACGCAAACATATTACGTTTGAAGTCGCCATAGTCTATTAGATACTATTGGCTTGTTAAAAGCGAGGCCATGTTTCAAACCCAAGTTCAGACATCTCGAACGTAAAGAAATATGAAAAAAATTTATCTTGAACAAATTCCTCTCAGCAGATTTCTAGCAAAAACTCTGAGAATAAATAAAATTGCCATTAAAATATTCTCAAAAATTAGTGGTTCTGAGTTGACTTTCAACTGTAGGTCCCGGCACTCATGTATAACATTAACACACACAAAACGTAAGTGGTGTGAGAAGTTAAATCGTAATCCTGACTTTAGGGTTACAATGATCGATTATGAATGTATGTGTATGTGTACATTGGAAAGCAAATGGGAGGAACACGACACTGACGCATATAATTAGGGTCCCCAGCCTGGCTGGACTTGGCTGGATTATCCAGTTACTCAGTGCCACAACCTCTGTCTACTGTTTTCCTTAATTTTAAATAATTTTCCTCCATTGTGAACATTTTTTCCCTGCTGCTTTTCTCGTTGTTTTGTTTTATTGCTTAATTTAATCTGCGATACTAAATGAATTTTCCAGTCTCTGTGTGGACGAGTAGTTTACACCCACATTCTCAACATAACCTAAACAAGTCTTGATAACTATTGAAATGCACCTGAAATTTACTCACATTCCGAAACACTGGGGAACTGTCAATAACGCCATTCAATAATCAGAATCTCCTTCTGCCTGGTTTAATCATTAAAACACCTGTTTAAACAAACACTGAAAAATATTTACAAGAAATTAATAAAAAAAAAATTTTGTTTCTAAACAAAATTATTTACCATTTGATACAACAGGGTGGCTGATATGTATTGCAACCAACTTCAGGTGGTTATCATTTGTAAACTGCTCATCTGACAGCTAACAGATTTATTCCAGTGACAGTTCATTTTATTATTTACAAGCTTACAAAAGCATTTTGATCTATTGCATTCAGAAAGAAAAGTTATTCAAGCGTAATTGTGTGTTTGCTTTATATTTGGCTAGAAAACCAAAGGTGGCTATCGTTAGAGCCCTCCAACATTTAAATGTGAATAAATCTTTTGTTTCTCGTACCATTGCTCATTACCGTGATACTGGCAGTGTTGCATCGCGTCCAAAAAATGGACGAAAGAAAGCGGTAACAACACTAAAAACGATCCAAAAAGTGAAGGTCAGATTTGAACGAAATTCTCTCCGCAGTGGTAGAAAAATTGCTCGTGGGATAAACATATCGCGAGAACGGATGCAACACTTATTGAAAAATTAGCTTGGACTAAAGCCATTGAAGTTCCAAAAAGTTCTTGCACTTTGCTAACCGATGGACAAAAAAAAGTTGGGCTGGAAAGAGCCAAGGAGTTGCACGAAAGTGGCCAGTTACCGAATTTGGTTTTCTCCGATGAGAAGCCATTATAAATTGAGCAGCTTGTAAACAAACAAAATGATCGGGTTTCCTTGCCGAAGACGTCAGCTGAAAATTTACACCTGCGATTGGCCACCAGAACTCAAGCGCCACCGATGGTAATGGTGTGGGCCGCCGGGCGCCCCGCTCGTTTTCATCGAAATAAGTGCCGAATATTATCGGGAAAATGTGTTAAAGACAGTATTGACGCCCTGGGCAGACAAACATTTAGGCCACAGACCATGGACATTCCAACAGGCCTCAGCACCACCGGTGGCCAATTCGAACAAATCTAAATTGATTCTAAAATTTGATGTTATTTCCAACAGTTTTTGCTTTTTAACAATAAAATTAAAAAAAGAATTAAAATTACTTTGTTGCATTGAATATCAGCCACCCTGTAAGTACGTATTCTATGGAATTTCAACTTAATATGCGTGCCAATCTTTAAACGTTTTTATTAATCGTTGACATTAAAAGGTGCCTAATCGACCCACACCACCGTCTAACAATTGTTGACATCGATAACAGTAAACGTTGGTTGGTTACTCACAGCTCAGTAGTCTAGCTTGTCTGGAATGTAAAGGAAAGGAAAAAAATTATTTTCAAAAAATGTTGCAACACGAAAATTTATGGCAAAATTTATTTCAATATTCAGTTGCTGCCAACGTTAATTTTCTGTGCAACACGATAATGGAATTTGAAACAACAACACCCACACATCCACATACTACATATTAGCGACAACTACAGTTGCACAAATGTGGAATGCATGTTGTTGCATTGCCATTAGTGATGTAATCTTGTGTGATGTGATGACTTAAAAGAGTAGCCAATTAAAGATTACATACATACATGCATGCATACATTTTGTACATTTTAATTATTGTCATTAATTATTTGTATTTTTTGGGATTCTAAAAAAAAAAAAAATCATTTTCATTCCACAATTAATTGGCGGATGGCGGATGACGTATTAAATTGATTTCCAAAAATAAAACTGCGCTTGAATGGCATGTTGCAACAATACAAGTGAATAACATGTAAACAAGGAACATAAGTGGCATATGAAATGTGTGGCATGAGGAAATTAAATACGTTTTCCTTTTAACTTCTCTTCAGATTTTATTTTCAATTTATTTTTCTTCCAAAGAAAATAATAAAAATACAGAAAAATGACAAGAAATACAAAAACAAAAATGAAAATCATTTTCCTGCTTGTCCGGTATTTTGTAACAAATGCACACTGTTTACAACAGTACAGAAATAGTCGTCATAGCCTTTATATGACTGTTTGGACACATGTTGTATGTACATAACAGAGATCAGCAACGAGTATTCAAAACGATGAGTAGATTAGCGTCATACTTATTATTTCTGATACTTATACACATTCATACTTATTTTAATATGATACTCATACTACTCATACTCAAAGTTGGAACTACTCATCGTATTCATACTTAACAATGCGCATAATGTTACTGACTTCGACTCGTCTCTACTTAACATTTACACGAAGCACAAAAGAAGTATGATTCGCGTACGAACACTACTATACTCACAAGAAGATTGTGTGTATGCTTTGCTTGTTGTCTTTGTCTTTTCTTTCTTCTAAGACTGTAAATTTTGATGAATGATTCGAGCCACTCGTATCACTTATAAGTATTATACGTACATACATAATTGGCCATAACAACCCTTCAGTCGGGATTACGACCTAGCTTCTCTCACCACTTATGTTGTGTGCGTTAATTTTATACATGAGTGGCGGGACCTACAGTTTAAAGTCAACTCCGAACGACAGATTTTTGAGAAGCTTTTCATGGCAATTTTTACTCTCAGAGTCTTTGCCAGAAATCTGCTGAGAGGAAGTCGCCAAAGAAATATTTTTCGTTTTGATGTCTGACCTGGGATAAGTATTATACGTATTTTTCTAAATTTATGGGTAGGCAGGCGTATGAATCGAACATATTTCAAATGTTGTGAGTTTAATGTCAACGTTGTGCTTATAAATCAATGTTGTAACGAATACAAATGAATCAGAGTAGTTGAATTTCAATTCTGTTGATTCACTCATACTCAAAATTGCATGAGTGCTTATGAGTAGCGGAAAAACGATTCATTGCTGATCTCTGGTATATATTTTATTTTTGTTTCATGTCTAGCAATTGTATTTCAACAAACAGGCAGCTTTTGTTTTGTTTGTTGTTATTTTTCATCTCTGTTGCCATCATCCATCATTTTTTTGTTTTGTTTCTGTGAAGTTATTTTTAACTTCACGTAAACAACATGAAACAAATTAAAGTTTCTGTTTCTGTTTTTATTTTTAATTTTAAGTTGTGTTTTTGTCTCTGCTTTTAATTTATTTATTTTGTTTTTTGTTTATTATTTGTTTCCTAAAAACCACAATAATTTTGCAAACAAAGAAAAATTCGAGTTCAAATGATTATTTAATGACTGGCTGGCTGGCTAGCTGCCTTAAGCCATAAGAGAGCTATAAATGGTGGTAATAAATTTACAACTGCATTCCAGATACAAAATAAATGGCCAATAACTCTACACCTTTCCTTGGTTTCAAGTAATAAGGAAATCACATATCCAAGGTCACTCATACTCAACTAAAGCCGTGTGAAAAAAAAAACTTTACAATCAGAAATAAAATGCAATTTTTTTGTTTTTTTTTAATTGTGGCATGTAAAATTGAAGAAAAAAAAACGATGTTGCTTTGTCCATTCTATTCATTGTAAATGAAATAAGATTGTAACACTATAACACTGAGTTCACATTAATTTGTACTTAAACGTTCTAAACACAACCTATTTGTGCAATTTATGTGCAGAGACCAATGATTTTAGAAAACTAAAGGTGCGGCTCTATTAAAAAGCATAATAATTACGAAACATGACACATTTAAACTGTCTACGGTCTACGAATATGAAATTATTTTTCTCATATGGTTTCTCTTTTAAATAATAATGGCAAGTTCGTTTATTTAGTTTTAACCCTTTACCTCCGATGACATTTAATAAAATTTAAATTTTTGTATCAATTACGGAGGGAGTTCATTCCTCAATATGACAACTGGCAATTGATTTAAAAATAAAGAAAAAATGTTATCATTTGACGTTTAATTGCACGGAATACCCCCCATCTTAATCAACTATCCTTAGTATTTAAGTATGTGTTGCCGTAGAGGCAAATGAGTCTTTATAACATCAGCTATTCATATTGTTACGTTTTTTACCTTTTAAAAACGTTAAAAATATGAGTTCGTAGATTGGAAATAAAATAAGAATAAATATGTGTTTAATTTTAAATCAATTCTTAATTATCTTCACAACTCCTTTGCCACTGTTCGAACTTATTCGACGTATACAACGATAACTATCACAATATGTGCTTGTTCGTTGTATTTCTCTGATTACAAAGTTTTCATAAGCAACAACAGTTGTTAGTTATTCTTCTTTGCTCACAATCTTTTTATAAGAACAACACTAACAACTGTTTTCTTCCTACGCAACTTGTCTGCACACAAGTTTGACTGAATTATAGCTTGATCTCGTGGCATACCACACAACTGTTTTAATTCTCACTGAATAAGACCTGACGTCTATACACACGACTGATTTAATTCAAACTCTATCATTGCTCGCTTTGTCATGACCTTTATATTGCTGGATCATTAGGGTGATAAATACTCTCGAAGAAGAATGATGGCCTTCTGGAATAATCCAAAAATGTAAACAACTTGTTTCCATTTTTGTTTTGTATCTTGCTTACATTCATCCAGTAGTTGTTGCTTGTGTATTTGTCTATCCGCTATTTTATTTGTTTACGCTGCACTTTGTTGGTGATTGTTTACATCTTTTTTTTCTTATATTTTTTCATACTGATGTAGTTGCTATATTTTTGTTTATTCTTTGATCACGTGATCAAGTCCATTGTTTTGATTTCTGGGCTTTTGTTTATCAATTCACACATGATCAAGTCTATTGTGTTGTTTTTGGAGCTTTTGTTTATTATTTTAACAACACCATTTCCACTTTCGTAACAAAATTACTAATATGAACCATGGTTTAAGGACGCTAGCATGGCATTTATCTAACGAAATGTAAGGCATTGTTTGAATATTTTTCCTCATTTAGTACATTGTTTTCTCGTCTATAGACCAGAGGACCTCAGTAACCAATACAACAGTCTTTTACTTTTTAGTCACATGGTTCCAGTGGAATTTTTTCTTGAGTTTTACGAAAAGATATGAAAATGTGTGGTCTGAACATTCCACTTACCCTCCTTTCTGTTAACCCAACCAATTTTTCCCAACTTTAACACACTGCATCGAGAATGTCTCTTGAGTTTAATTAAAATGCGTACGAAAACTTCTTGAAATATTTATGGCGGGTGGATTATCTATCGGGTTAAGCTGGCAATACTTATGTTATTCTATTCTGTCACAAAATTCTCTCTAATGAACGTAATAATATCGATTTATTGTTGAACAACGTTGGGATTTATAGGAAATTTATTTTCAAAACAAAGAGTATTTATCGGAAATTACACGATAATGTCGTACAAAATTTAGTCGCAGAGATGGACCAACAGTTCCCGGTATACGTTAATTTTATTGCTAAAGTTCGTTAAACTGGTTTCATTGTTGATACGACAAAGCGTGAGCGTTTCATATAGTGCGTACATTCAAAAATACCGAAGCTGTGGCTGAGCATGTGCATAAGAATCCATCAATATCAGCTTATCATTGTTCTCAATAATTGAACATTTCACGCACAATTTACGCACCAGTTTGCGTCAAAATCCGCTTCGCTAAATGAGCCAACGAGAAACTACACGATGATGTCGATTTTGCAAATAAAAAATATCAAATTTTCGTATGAAGTTCATGGGCTCAGAAAACCCATTGTTGGGCTTACAGATGAAAATCCACCCAACTTTACAACTGACTATTTGAAGGGGTTTGTGGAGCGGAAGCATCACTGGCCCATATTTCTTTGAAAATAAGGACGGAGCAGTCTTTACGGTCAATGGAGACACCTATTGGACCATGAGAACCGATTTTTATGTACCCGCTCTTTATTTATGTAATAGTGCAACTTGCCACACATATCATGGCACTGAGGTACTGTGCGGCCAGCTGCGGCACCCATATGAACGAAATAATTGTACTTCACAACAGAAAATATTTGGAAAACTTTCCAGCCTTTTTTTGTTTTATTGTATTTATAAATTTAAACTTTTAAATGACCCACCCTTTTATTTATGGATCAATATTTAATTAGAAATGAAGAAAAATTAATTAAATTTAAATTAGAAAACAGAGGAGAGATCAAAAATTTTGATCAATAACGAACCGACGAGTACGGACATTCGGCAAGAATCCATAATCCCATGATAAATCGCAACTTGATTAATACATACACACACACACATACATACATGCATGCATGCACTAATTTATTGTTCAATTAATAGAGTAATGCCTCTAATATGACACACACAAAAAAGTGCAGTTGAATGCCAGAGGCAAGTGCAATGTTGTTAAAATGTTGCCTTCAAGACAAAAATCTCACATTTTTTTAAACGTGGATCATTAAGGAATTGCCTGAAATCACAAATGAATTTAGACTTGAAAATTTAACTCAGCAAAAAGGAAAATGATTAAATGATTTCAATTCGAAACTGTCATTAAATCGATAACAAAAATGTTCGATAATAAGGAACTGATCAATTATGTTATGAGGTTGCCGCTGCCGCTGGCTGTTGTTGCTCACAGTCAGTCAGTCAGTCAGCTGTTGCATTTAAACAATTTTAAAATTTTGTGTTGTTGCTATAATTGTTGTTGCTTTAAATTTCTATAATTAACTTTAATTGGAATGGTTTTAAACATAATTGGATTGGATTTGATTTGTTATTTGTTATTGCAATTGGCGTAAAGGTTTTGAGGTAGAAAAAATTAATGACTGAATGAATGAATGAATAAATCTTAAGCCAGTTTAAGGTCATTCAACAATTTAATTTAGTATAGGAGAGCGCAACAAATATAAAAAATATTTAATCAGTTTCAACAACATAGAGATCAGTCATCGGTTAAGTGGAAATCATAAGATCTGCTACTTGAAATTCTTTGGATATTTTCTAGAAATTTAATCCCTCACATTTCCATACACCGTTCTATGATCAACATAAAAATCAAAGGAATTACATCTACATAAGATATGTACACATGCCTGATTGTCAATATCTATGCCCGGTTTTTCAAACAGATACAGTCTATGGCCTGCATGAATTGTCCTATTAGCCTGTATTTTAATGTACTCAGTCTATATAGGGTATCACTATAATGTCTCTATCTCTTTCTAAGTCATATTTCCCTGATAAGCTTCGGTGTGAGTAATAACAACTCCCTGTTTACGACTTGATAGGCTTCCAAGTATGTGTTCCAATAATTCATACTCCACATGACATTTTCTAGTTGTTAGGGTCTAGCCGATATTTACTTTTAATAAATGTCCTTTGGATCTACCAAACACCCTGTCAAGAGGCCAACTACTAACCTTATTGTAATTTTCCAACAAAACTTTAAATTGCATCAAACATATTCGAGAAGTCTGCGCTTTTCACGGTCTTCCCTTAGCCGATTATATTTTACCAAATATTTTTTCCCACTTAACAAAATGATTTGATCAAGTTAATCAAGCTCATTAACCAACTTATTTCCACTTGAACCGAAATTTAGGAAATTCCCCTGCCTAGCTGATTCAGGTTCTCGAAACGGTCCCATATTATTTTCGAATTACTTCAAAAATGCCTAGTATTCAGCTTGAGTTTCTCCATAGTCTCGGAATATTACACTCTGTCATTGAACACCACTGCCCCTGTCCTACAAATTTTACAAAAAACATTTCAAAATATGTGTAAAGTTTTGTGGATGTCGCTGAAGTGTTTTATCTTATAGAGGCGTTGTTGAAACCTAAGCCCAAACATTTCCAACAAAAAGTCTTCCGACAAAAACTCTCAGCCTAATAAAATTGTTATAAAAAGTCAACTTTTAACTGTAGGTCCACGGAGGTCGTGACAGAATCTAGATCGTAATCCTTACTGAAGTGTT
Organism: Sarcophaga peregrina; assembly: GCA_014635995.1. NCBI lineage: Eukaryota > Metazoa > Arthropoda > Insecta > Diptera > Sarcophagidae > Sarcophaga > Sarcophaga peregrina. The sequence goes on from CM025789.1 coordinate 114,553,009, forward strand.
GTAATGACCAAGTAAGTAAATAAGTTAGATAAGACCGAAGCTTTTGAAAGATGGATCTAGATATTCAGAAATTTCGTTGTCGACTAGAGGAACAAGGCCAACATAATTCTCTAGATTCTCTCTCACGGCAAGCCAGTCTTACAAAAAAGTTTCAAATCTTAAGATTAAAGTTAATAAGTATTGAGGTCCAGACAGTGCCAGACAAGAATTCTACTTTTCATATGTTAATAAAATAAAAAATACATATCGACGCCTCCATTCTATAACGTTCTAAGTGTACTTAGATGATGTTCTTGCAATTTTTGAATTCTAACTCAACTTAAAATTTGGTTAAAATGTGCCCATTCGTTCCGAAGTTATAGGGAAAAATCAACTTTAGAATGCATATATAGTCGTATGTTGCGTGAAAACTTTGAGAGCCTATGACTCAAAACACACTTTTTCGACTTAGAATGTTATAAAACGGGAGGAGTCGATATAATGCATAATTTGTGAAGAAATCATCTGAGTTCGATGGTGGCCCTCCTTTTCGAGCGGGTATATCCACGATGTTGTAGGATGTTTCGAGCGAGAGGATTTGGATGTATTTCCAGCTTTTTTAAATATTTGATCACATATTTTGAGATTTCGATTTTGACCATTGGGACTTCAATACACCATTGAGCGGCTGTTATCATTCGTAGGATGTTATTTGGACAGCGTTGTATTTTTTCAATATTACAAGCAGAAACCGTGCTCCATAACACCATACCATAGCGTCATATTGGCTTTAATATAGATTTGTAGAGCAAGGATTTACAATCCAATACAGTACAGAAATTCTACCGATAAACCTATTGATTTGGACTGCTTTCAATTTCATTTGCATTAATTTTGTATCGATGTGATATTTCCATGTGAGACGTCTATCCAAGTGAATACCAAGATATTTAACATGAGTATGTTGTGGCACCCTCTGGTTGTTAATACTAATAGACGGACATGTTTCTTTCCCTGTTGATTTTAACTCCCTAACCTACCTGCTTAGCATGGTGCTGTAATTGACTAGAGGCGTATTTTCGATTTATGCGGGTGCAAAGAAAAGCCGTTTTCATCAGCAAAAGTTGATGTGTGTGCAATACTACTTGTTGGCATACATTCTGCAGTGTATAAAATTGGTCCTAAGATACTGCCTTATGGAACACCAGCCTTTACAAAAAATCTCCTTCTTTAACTATGAAATTTCGATCGATAACATATTTTTGGAAGAGGTTAAAAAAATTCAATAGGTAAAATTTGCTTCAATTGCGATAAAAGACATTCATGCCATACTTTCTCGAATGCTTGAGAGATGTCAATAAAAAGCGCTGAACAATATTTTTTCCTTTAACGGCTTTTCATATTTCTTGAACCAGTCGGTGTGTTTGCTCAATAGTACTATGTTGTCGTCTAAAGCCAAATTGATGCTTGGGAATATAGTTGTTTCGGTCTAGAATAGGTGCTAGTTTGTTAATTAAGAATTTTTCGAACAATTTTGATATAGTTGGTGATAGACTTCTAGGCCTACAAGATTCCACTTCCGAATGATTTTTTCCAGGCTTAGGAATTATTTTAACTAACGCAACTTTAAATACTCGCGGGTAGTAGTAGAGGCGCAAGATGGCGTTAAAAATATAAAGAATAATTATCTTTGCTGTACAGGGCAACTCGATAAGCATCTTGTTGCTGACTTCGTCGTATCTGTATAGAATAGAATAGAATAGAACAAACTAGAATAGAATAGAATAGAATAGAATAGAATAGAATAGAATAGAATAGAATAGAATAGAATAGAATAGAATAGAATAGAATAGAATAGAATAGAATAGAATAGAATAGAATAGAATAGAATAGAATAGAATAGAATAGAATAGAATAGAATAGAATAGAATAGAATAGAATAGAATAGAATAGAATAGAATAGAATAGAATAGAATAGAATAGAATAGAATAGAACAAATAGAATAGAATAGAATAGAATAGAATAGAATAGAATAGAATAGAATAGAATAGAATAGAATAGAATGGAATAGAATAGAATAGAATAGAATAGAATACAATACAATAGAATACTTTGAATAGAAATTTTTCTAAAGAAGTTTACGATAATTTAATTTAATGAAGCGAAAACAATTCAAAGCTTATTAAGCAAAGCGTTATAAAATCAGCGAAACTTGTGTAATTTCTATGTAGATATCAATAGATGCGATTCCGATTTAATTGCAAATCCCCACACTAAATTGTTTAGATGTTAGTTGTGAGACAGAAAATATTGTCACATGTTGGATAACAAATTTATTATGCCGCACACTTTGCACATTTTGCAACAATTTAAGGAAATTTGTTAAAAAAAAAAACAAAACAAAGCCGAAGATTAATGTTGTTTGTTTTAATTTCTATTTAAAAATTGAATCATTAATCAGGGCATTTAAGTGAAATAATTTAATTTATTGAACGACATTTTATTTATTTTTTTTAACACTTAAATACACTGGACAAGTGAACGACGAGTGCGTCGTTTAATGTTCGAATATAATGGGAGGGAGACCTTCATAATAATAATTATTACTGGCAAATGAGATAGAAATCAAAGTTTAATAATAAATTTTATAAGCTCGTATCGTATGAACGTATTTTGATTTCAATTTAATTTTGAAAGTCTGAAAAAATTTTATTTTTCCTAAACACTGTGTTTTCTTTTTTGCATTAAATTATTAAATTTTCTAACCGTGTATAATTTTCAGGAAGATTTCAATTTATTTTTTCAATTTTTATACATTTGAATTAATTTATTTAAATTACAGCCTTTTGAAAGCTAAATAATTGAGGAAAATGCAATACGATATTATAATCGGCCACGCCCACATTAAGACTGGTTCAGTGTTTCAAATAAAATATGAAATAGTGTGAAGTGTTTAAATTAGACGAATTGTTTTTGCAAAACAACTTTTATTTAAGCCTTCGTCAATGTTAATTCAACAACCGGCTTGTTAGACGAAAGAATAAAAAAAAGAGAATTATTTTGTATTAATGCACCTCACACACCTACATTTTATTCCTTCCATATAATCTTTTATGGTCATATACGAATTTAAATTTAATAAAAAAATTTAAAAATTTCATTTTTCCCACATTCATTCAACATAAATTTAATCTGCAGGAGTGGCAGATTTGTTAAATTAAAGCAAGCTTAAGCAGTCATAGCGGCCCCATACTGTTTGCATTTAGAGCATGACAATCCTTGGAATAAAACTGAAAACTAGCCTTAAAGTTCAAATAATTTTGATCACAAGTTACCATAGCTCAGAGTAGGGTTGCCAGTCTAGCTGGACTTGACTGGATTAGCCAGGTTTTCTGATGATTGTCCAGTTTCAAACTAAAATTTAATTTGCCCGGCTAAATAGAATTTTTTTCGTACACTGCAATAACTTGGCTAATAATTTTCATGTTATCTTTATCAAATCATGGTGGCCAACACTCATTGTGGTCGTGATGTCAGTACTATGATCAGACGTCGGCACAAAGAGAACAGGTATAAATGCGAGTGTATTTGTGAGAGGCATATGTATAACCTAGAGGAAGATAGTTAGTAATATTTTCAAGTGTAACCTAATAATATGTTTATATAATGGAAGGTGGAAAATGTACACCGCCAAATCCCCGAAAGACTGCGTATTTAACTTGACAAATATGCTTCCAAAAATGGAGATCATTTCTCATTATTATTAGTGAATCCTACTGTAATTTTTCTTTCGGTGTATACCGTTTCACTGTTTCACTGAAAGCTGACAAGCAACTGAATGCATTTTTATGCTCTTTTTAACGAACATAGTTGATGTTCATGTCCTATGTTTATAAAATGATCACCCCTGAGCAGTGTTGCCATTTCCCAAGTTTTCCCTTCTTTTCCAAGTTTTTTGAGATGCGAAAAAGTTTTCATTTAATTTGTTTTCTAACAAAAAAAGTTTTTTCGAAAAAATTTAATTTAAAATTTTTTTTCATTAAATTCAGTAATAATAACACGAAATATTTACATTTTTGAATAAAATATTGTGTATTTTATTAGCCACGAGCAAAAAAGCAAGAAAACTTAAACAGACGGCATCGTTACCCGAAGTTTCCTTTAAAAATGTTGGGACATTTGTAGAAACCAGGTTTTTTTTTTCCAAAAATCAAGTTTTTTTAAAATAAAAAAATGGCAATGCTGCCCCTGAGGGACATAATTTCTGCTTAATATTTCCATACGAATTTAAAGTTTCCATCTCTGCCTATTCGCTACTGAAGAGAACAATTTTATTATGTTTCCATCCTTTTCATTTCTACTGCTCTTGCAGTATGTATGAATGAACACATTATTTTAAGAGAATCTCTCTCACTTGTTTATTGCTTTGTACATTAAGCACAGCTTTATGTGCTCTCAGTATACTTAAAACACGTTTTTAAACTAAATTTTAAGGCATATGTTGGTATTGGTAAACTCATGCATTTTAATACCTATTACATGTATTTCTTGCTTAGACATCCGTTCTCCCACATACACCTACAGCAAGAGAGTAACGCAAGAGAATATAACCATGTGTGAGTGTGTAGTGGTTGCATATGTATGTACATACATACATAAGACTGCTGTACGCAGTCTCACATTGTTATTTTACTTGGATTGTTGAATGCATTCACTCTCGTTTGCAACTAGTTTTTGTGTTTAATGTTTTGGTTTTATTTTTGAACAACAACAAAAACAGAAAACATTGTTGCAAAACCGGTTTTAAAAACTGGGAAACAAAACAAAAAAATCAACAACAATCGAACGCTTGAATACACTGACCACACTCAAAGTGTAAGTGCAAGTCTAAGTATTTATAAATGCGGTTAAAAAACTAAAAATAAATTTTGAACAACAAAATTATCGATCTTTTTTTTTTAATTCTTTTATTTGAACAATTCAAACAGGGGCGTAACTGGGGTGTGATTCTTGATAGTCATTAAAAATAAATGTTTTTACTTATAAAAGATAACAAACTACACGTGTTTAAATGGAAAAATCAGAACAAAAAACAAAATAAAATAATTCCTAAATTAGTCCAATCATAAAGCAATAATAAATAAATTCAAATTTAATAAAAAAAAATAGATCACAAAGTTATTTACATCCTAGCAACGTTATTAATAACTGCATATATCCAGATGGATTAATTTCAACATAAAAATTTGCACAAAATTTAATGATTTTCAATTAAAACATGTTATATGTACCCTAAGTAAACAAAACTTTACTTATAATTGGCAATTGTGTTGACGTTTTCCTCTTCTCCAACTTGAGTATTTCCTTAAAACAGCTAAAAAAGTTTGCAGTAAACAAGAAACACATCACTACCACTAACAAGGCAAAAAATATTAAATTATGACAACATACACATACGACCACAACGAAACGAAAAATTGTGTTAAATATCGATAATAGCAAGAAAAACGATAATACCAATCAAGAAATCAAAAAGAAAAAAAATAAAACAAATAGGCATATACACACATACACGATCGTTTTTAATTTACAATAAAACATACATAAACACTCGTTAATCGAAGTTCATACATAAACACATTCGTTGATTTAAGAGAGTAAGAGAGAGGTTGAGAATATGCAAAAACAAAATAACAAAGAGAACCCCCTTTATAGTTGATGGGTGAGCAATAAAACGATCGACAATCTTCTGCGTCTGTTCGTACGAAATCATAAAAACTAAATTGAATAAATCGAACCGCTAAGCATCGAGTACTTTGTGTTCGGCTGAAATTTTTCAGTGCCACATCTAAACGTACGTAAGATATCTTTTCTTTCGCTTATCTTTTTCGATAGCCTAATAAAGCAATTGTTACAAGGAATCATTATCGTTTTGCAATTTGATTCTAAGGGCGCCATGCCTTAAATTGCAATATCTTGTGCTGATAGTCAAGACCGTTTAATCAGTGTTTGTCAGTTAGTTTTAGAGCCTGTGTGATATCGGGCGGCATGAAGTCACCGTGGTCTAGTGGGTAGTGTGTTGGCTTATTAGACAAAAGGCCCGGGTTCGAATCCCAGGCCAGACATCAAAACGAAAAAATATTTCTTCGGCGACTTCCTCTCAGCAGATTTCTGGCAAAGACTCTAAAAGTAAAAATTGCCATGAAAGGCTTCTCAAAAATCTGTCGTTCGGAGTCGACTTTAAACTGTAGGTCCCGCCACTCATGTATAAAATTAACGCACACTACATAAGTGGTGTGAGAAGCTAGGTCGTAATCCTGACTGAAGGGTTGTAATGGCCAATTATGTATGTATGTTATGTATGTGATATCGGGCGGCAACCGAATTTGTAATTATTCTATATTATCCTAAATGTTACCATACTCTTGTGCCCAATTTTGTTTTTCGTCACTATTGAACAGTAGAAATGCTTTCGTATCGAAGAAATCGCGTCAAAGTAATAGATTAACACTCCATATGAATTATTATAAGAAAATTTCTTTAAAAATATTCTTGAATCCATCATTATATAACAACTGTCTCCAACAAAATGCATTTGAGCCGTTAATCAAGGTCTAGCTGAAATCATAGTGTTTACCACTAAAGAAAGAAAAAAAAAAACACAAACAAAAAAATCTTATGACTTGTTAACACAATTTAATATTTGCTGGTACACACATTTAGAAAAAGGAGCAGATCAATTTCATTTCCCATACACAAGCACTTACATACACAAACACATTGTTTTGAAATAATCATCGGCTACTGAATGAATTCAAATCTCAAGAGGTGCTTCAACAAAACAGCATCAATATCCAAAACATGCTGTTGCGTCTTATTAGCAACTGTTATGGATGTAAGATTAAATGAGTGCGTGTGTGTGAGGGCATTTGTGAGCATTTTGTTACCGATTACAGCACCGACTTAAGAGTTTTTAATGTAGAAGCCATATGGCCAATTTGTAAATCTTTCAAACGGCACCAGTGTGTGAGTCAGTGAGCAAGTGACTAACCAATCCAATGAGCGCATACAGAGAGTCGCGTGTTTATGCTGTACTAAGAGAATTTCTATTGAGAGAGTACTTGTGCTTGTATTCGTGTCATCGTCAATTTGCATTTTGGCTTTAACATGTTGTACATGTGCAGTTTTTATGATGGGTCGGTTGGTCGTTTAGTCATTCGGTTGCATTGATTGCATAGCTGATCTGTTGTTTTGTTTAATTGTCAGCTCTCTTGGGTATGTATGTGTGTGTGTATGTGTTTTATCGTTACTTGCTGTTGTCGTTGTACTTGGCGTTGTCGATTTTTTGTTCGTTTTCAATAATAAAATATACGACACAACGCTGTCGACAACAACCATGTATGAACAACGACGTTAGCGTCCAACGTATTCGTGCGCATAAACGCTACTCGTTTAACGTTTTAACAGGCAGACAGCCAAGCCAATTTTGTTTGTTGGTTAGTGTTTTCGTACGAAAACAAAAAATTGTTTTTTTTTTCGTCTTCTTCTTTAGATTTTAACTTTCTGAGACGTTAACGGAGAAATTTTCGATCAGTTTAAGTTTTTCATTTGCACCGATCGCAAGCACAAGAAAATTTACGATATTCACAACAACAAACAAAAAACAGCAGTTATTTGTTGTATTAAATAAAAATTACAGAAATCTTTATGAAAAGTTTTTAACAACATTTTAAATTAAAAACTAAAAAATTAAAAAAAACGAAATCAAAATAAAAATGAATTAAATAATAATGCGCGTATAATAGAACGGCCTCGCGTGTTATAGTAACGAATTAACAGAAATAAAAAAAAATAAAATAAAATAATTATCGTTTGTCTTTTGCTAATTTTTTATGTATTTTAAATGCCAAAAGAATAATTTTTTTTTTTAATTCTGTGTGAAGAATAGATTCTTGTAGCCTAACTGTTCAATTGTAAAGCGTGTATTAAAAAGGCAAAAAATTAAGAAATTGCACCAAAGCAAAACAAAACAAAAGAAATATAAAAAAAAAAATTAAAAATAAAAATAATTACAATTACAAAAATTACAATAACATCATTATTGTGTGTATATGGTAAACAAAACAAAAAAAAAAATTAAAAATAAAGGGCCTGATAAATAAGTTTTTTTTTTTTTTTTTTTGCTAACAAAAGCCAAAATAAAATTAATCAAATAAAAATAAACTGATATTAATACATACAACAATACAAATTAAAAATAACAACAACAAATATTATTAAATAATAAAATTTCTTTTGACTGCTGTAAAATCAAAATAAAAAAAAATTGTTTTTGTAGTTTTTAATCAAGTGTGAGTGAGCTTTTTTTATAAAAAAAAAAAAAATTTATAGGCCAGACCAGTTGCCAAAATTTATTTACATTTTCCTAGAAATGTTTTTTTTTTCAAAAATAAATTTCATGAGATTTTTAAGTGAAATAAATTTTAAAAAATTATTTTTAAAACAAAACAAAATAAATCAAAGCATACGAAAAAAAAAAACTTAAATTAAAAGCCATTTACATATTTTCATTGTTTTTCTTAATAAATTAAAACAAGAAAATGAAATTTATTTGCCATATACATACTTACATACGTACATATATAAGTACATATGTATGTATATATCAAAAATCAGTTTTAATTAACCTTGTTTTTCATGTTAAATGCAGGAAAAACTTTTTACACCCACAAAAAATATTCGTTATAAATATTAAATTGAATAGTCTTTTTAAAAAGAAGTTAAAACCGATTGAATTGCCTTTAGATTGGACCTGTTTTTGTTTTTTTATGTATTCAATTGCCACAATATAAGGCTAAATCCTTATTAGCATTAAATGCAAAAAAAAAAATTAATTTAACATCCTCTGGGTTGATGATTCATGCTACCCTTACATATCGAAAATTTCGATTCGAAAATAAATATAAAAATTCGAATTTATTTCTCAAAAATAAAAAAATCGAATAATTCATAATATTGATTCTCGAAAAATTTTATGCTCTATTTTCGTATTTTTGGAACGAGCTTTATTGAACCAAATATGCCATATTATAATCGACAAGATTTTGCTATTTTTGGCGTAAAGTCATTATGTAGTCCATTAGAGTAAAGATTTTTGTTTTGGAAGAAAAGCTGATACACTTGTGTTTTGTAGTTAGAGAGTTCCACATAGACTGAAGCAATTGACAACCTGACCATGGTGCATGGTAGGAGTTGTATTATGGATGCCTTAAAACTTCCCATTCAATGTTTTTTAATCAAAGATCTTTGTTGTCATGATGATGTGTAGATGTACAGAACAAAATTTGTATTCGTATTTCTGTATTTGACCAGATTCAACCGTAGCAAGCTCTCATAGGACAGTGGCCTCTCTATGCACTATGCTATGTAACTTAATAACCAAACCCTTTGATATCCAAAATTTATTGTCAGAACATGTCTAGCCTAAGTCCGAGTTATGGACCTAGTTTCTCACACCACTAGTGTTGTGTGTGTTAATTTTATACATAAGTGGCGGGACCTATAGTTTAAAGTCGACTCCGAACGTTCGATTTATTTTGAAAAATGTTTCAGGCAATTTTATATAATCTCAGAGTTTTTGCCAGAAATTGTGCTGAAAGGAAACCGCCAAAAAAAATACTGTTTTAATTTTTTTAAGTCTGACCTGAGATTCTAACTCCGGCTTTACGTCTAGTAAGCTAACATACTACCTACTAAACTATGGCGAATTCATAATGGGGAATGGGAACGGCCTCTTTAATTTTTTATGTTTTTACCGACTTTTTCAGCAATTGGTTGACCAGAGTGTTACATGATGAAATTAATATCACCGAAATAATATTTTGAAAATTTCACAAATTCTATAATCTTCATAAACAATTTCAGAACCTTTATAAAACAAAATTGAAAATTTTATTTTCTAAGTTTTATTTTCGTTCTCCTAATTTTAATTGACCGTTTTAAAGCCTTACTTTCTCAGAAGAACCAGCTTGCTGGCTACCTTATCCAGTATCGACAGTGTCGCATAGAAAAAAAAAAGTTTGTTAATTAATTAATCGATTGATTATATTCGATTTGATTGATGAATTTATATTTTTGACGCAATCTACTAATAATACTTTCAAAAACGACTACTTCTTTGTTGGAATTTAACAGTAATAAATTAGTTTAAATAACTTGATAAATACTTTTTATTTTGATTAATTAGCAAAAGTAGGTATAAAAAATAAAGATTAAATAATTTTATGAAAGTGTAAAAATAAAATTAAAAAATTCTTTAATAATAAATAAATTTCTGATGATCTCACGTCAACAATTATGTATATCAATTTGCGAATTATTAAAACAATGAGACCTGAAGCAATCATTAATTATTATAATTTTAAAAATTGATTTAAAAAAAAAATTTGCAACATTTTATACTGAAAAAATTACTAAATTTACCAACAATACAAGAAACTTGGTATTTAAAAACATTTGTATGTAAATGGCTGAAAGCAATTATTAATCCGATTCTAAAACAAAATATGTATAGTAAATTAATTTAAGATTTAATTTTACTTAAAAATCTCTGGAAATTATAAGGTTTTGTGTACAGAAATTTAATAAATTAAAGTGATTTTTTTTTTTTAAACAAACTACTTAAAAATTTTATTCAAATATCGTGCCATATGTAAAGAAATTGAAAATATTTTTCCTTTTTTTTAATTTTTAGTAAAAAAAAAAGTAAAGAAATAAATTGATTTTGTGAAAACGAAAGTTAAGCGAAAATATTTTATTGTTTATAATATGCAGAGAAAAGTTTTAAAATCTTGAAATGTGACTAATATTTATCGATAACTTAACGAATAATTTTAACCAAAAATACCTATGAAGAAAAAATAAAATACAAAATAAACTTGTTAAACAAAGTATCAACAAACGACAGGTGGGTCTCACTTCACAATTTAATAATTAAGTTTTATTTTTTTCAATTTGGGTTTTTGCCGAGTTCCAATTTTTTCTTTTAGATAAATTTGCTCTAATTTTTGAGATTTTTAAATTGTTAACACAAATTGTTTTAAGACTTTAATATCTTTAATTCATTATTGTACTATAAAACGCATACAGGTGGTCTATAGTGTATACAAAAAAAAACTAAAAAAAACTAAAAAAAAATACAAAAAATGTGTAACGGTATGACTAAGATTTTTGTTTGACCTTAAAATTGTTTTGCAAATTCCGCTTTGACATTGTTTTGTTTTGTTTTGCTATTCCAAAAATAATAAATATTCACACATAAACATTCACAAACACATACAAATGCGACATATTTAACATACATTCAATTGGTGTTGCCCATTAAACATTTTCTTTTGTGCTAATGGACGTTTAAAGAAAAACAGAATCCCACAAACTGTCAGTTAATTCCAAACAAATAATAAAAATACAAAGTAAGAAACATTAAAAATTTTGTATTTAACAATTTCCATAATAATTTTGGCTTCGTATTCCATAAAATATGTGCAAATATTTTTAAAAATCCGTATAAACATAAACAAAATGTTTCCTTAATAATAATATCTGTTGGTCAGCTCTACTTATTAAAAAAAAATGTTCGCTGGGTTACTTACAAGATGCCTATCTTAAAAACAATAATGTGCACACAAATAAAAATACGAATATTTTTATGTTTGTGTGCCAGCATATACTGTAAACTGTCACTCTCGTTTTTTCTTATATGTTGTAAGCATGTGTATGTGCATATTCATGTAAATGTGTGCATATATAGGTAAACATATTTTAATATTGTTGTTGGTGTTTGTAAATTTGTTACACTTAAATTGAAACAAATTTAAAAATAAATCTCTTCAATATCTCTTTTACTCTCAAAAAAAATATAAAATCAGGTTTAGTACAAAACATAACTGTTATTTAAATTTTTTTTTTCTTTCTATCTTTCTTTCTTTCTATGTTTACTTATTTCTTTAACATGTTATTTGAAATTTTTTGTTTTTATTATTATTAAGAGAGCCTAGATTTTATTACTTTGTTTTCGCTCCAGAAAGTAAAAACAAAAAGAGAACCAGACCAGTGACGTACCATTTGGTCAGCTGCTCACGCACTTATACATTTGCACTTTCCCTTTCGTATGTGTCTGGTTTTTCAGGTAGTCAACACAAATAGCAGTATGTTTACAAATATTTTTCGAGTGTAAACTTTAGTGTTGTTATACATGAAAGTTTTGCGAGCAAGCTACAACTCTAATAAACGCGGTTTTATTTGTTTATTAATGTTTGTACATTCTATTATTTAACTTTAGCTCTGCTGCCTATTTCATGTTCAATTTCAACTACTATTTGGTTGAAAGCGCAAAACAGTTGGCAACACTACTTGCTAATTGCAATAAAGAAAGGAAGTTAAGTGGATATGGAAATAGAAAAATGTTGCCACCGTACATTAATAAATTACTGATTCTCAGCTATTGTATAATGTACTTTATTGGTGGCTTAATAGACGTTAGGTCGAGGTTCGAATACCATCCCAAACATTGGGTAGAGCGAGGGTCGTTGGTTCGATTGTCACTAGAGGCTCTGGTCTGTTACACTACACCGAGCATATACAGTGGCGGCCTTATAATTAGAAACGACTTAGCAACATGTATGTATGTATGTTTATTAATTTATTTTTAAAACTTTTTTACATACATACATAATTGGCCATTACAACCCTTCAGTCAGGATTACGACCTAGCTTCTCACACCACTTATGTTGTGTGCGTTAATTTTATACATAAGTGGCGGGACCTACTGTTTAAAGTCGACTCCGAACGACAGATTTTTTGAGAAGCTTTTCATGGCAATTTTTACTCTCAGAGTCTTTGCCAGAAATCTGCTGAGAGGAAGTCGCCGAAGAAATATTTTTCGTTTTGATGTCTGACCTGGGATTCGAACCCGGGCCTTTTGTCTAATAAGCCAACACACTACCCACTAGACCACGGCGTCTTCAAAACTTTTTTACTCATTTTAAAACCAAAAGTTAAAAAAAGACAGTACTTAACATGTTAGCTTTAAGTTCAATAAAAAAAATGCAACAATAATATCATTTTTAAAAAAAATTTGCAAAAAACAAAAAATTTCAATTTCAAATAGGCCATATTATTAGAAACAAAAAATATTCTTACAAATATCTTAATAAATTCACATTTAATGGGCATTTTTTATATTTTGTCGGATAGTCCTTGTTTTGAACAACATCTACAAGTCTTTTCGGCAAGTCTTTGTATCAAACGTTGGCATATATGTACTGTTGTGTTGTGCCAGTTTTGTTGCAGGGTTTTTCCCTTAAGAACTCTTTTGGCAATTATTTGAATGCTCCACTCCAGCAGAAAACAGAATTATTTGAAACGCTGGTAAGAGAAACGCTTTTTTGTCTTTTCGTGGAATAAAGGCTGAAATTAGGCAATTTTAACGTTAGAAATATCCACACGGATAATAAAAAGGCGTTTACAGGAGTCGGGAATTTCAGGTTGCAATGCGCAGAAAAAATCGCATGCCTCAAAAAAAAAAACAGAAAATATTGATAAGCAGTTAGAATGGAAATGCTTAAAAAAGATCCGCGTTCCTGGAACAGTGTTCTCTGGAGTGACGAATTCAAGTTTAATTTGTAAATAAGGTACACTAAAATGAGCTACAAAGTTTTGAAAATAAATTGCTAAATCGTTTCTAATTCTAAGGCCACCACTGCATATGGCCAAAATTTCTCAACTCGTATACGATTAAATATTATTTGTAAATTGTATTGTAATTAATAAAATAAGAGCGCCCTGGTAGTCTAGTGGGTAGTGTGCTAGACTATTAGCGTGAGGGTCGTGGGTTCGATTCCCACCAGAGGCTCTGGTCTGTGACACTGCACCGGGCATATGGTCGAAGTTACTCAGCTCGTATATGATTATAATATAATTTGTAATTGTATTATAATTCTTAAATAAATCAATAATAAAATAAATAAAATGTAAAGTTCTTTGGCGACCATGAAAAGTAGTAAGTAAGTAATCAGAAGCATATTGCTATACAGGATACGATATTTGTAACCCTTTCTCTACCTAATTATTCTGAAAATAAATTAAATAATTATTTGAGTTCCATAAATTTATAAAAATTCTAATTTTTCTTACTATATACCAGAACCGTAACCATGTATTGCACTTATTTTCCAATATATTCTTGAATGAATTCTCTGCGGCCTCATCAGTTATTTATAAAATTGGATTTTCCTAAACTGTGAAAAGTATTGGAAGATTAGTAGCACTTAATTTAGAAAAGTTCTTACAAATAGATATATTGGACTTGTTTAGTAGCCTGTAGTACATGGATCAAAAACGAAAAGGGGTTTAAGACTTTAATAAATTATGAGAAATCAGACGTTTCTGCATCGTATTGACTGATGGATCGAATGAAGTTTCTTAATTTTTAAAATTCGAAAGTACTCTAATAGGAAATTCATTGATTTTTTTTTTTAGCATATTTAAACGTGGTATTCCTCTGCCAGACGTTAGAAGATGGTTTGAAGTTGTTAAATAATTAGAATTTCCCCTCGATGGTTGCCTTCTCAAATAAATATTTATTATCTTTTATCTTTATTTAACGACTATTTCATGAAAATTTCTTATATATTAATATGTAACTTATTTGAAGATTGTGTATGTATGTGTAATTGTGTTTTGATACCAAAATTGGTAATGGTTAAATAGAAAACTGTTACGGCCACCTCAATTTACAAAAAGTAAAAGAAGGAAAACGAAATAAGCCAAATCGAACCGAAAACCAAAAAACCACAACGTAACGAAATATATTGAAACCAACAATACGTAGTTATAAACCAAGTTAATACAATTAAGCATAGACTTGCCAACAAAACAAACCATTATTATGCCTTTTAGGGAAGTCCAATTGTAATACTCAGCAGGCAATTCATTCGCTACATTCGTATTGTGTGTGCTGTTCCATACTGGTTTATAAATCCATTCCTATGGCCTGGCCTGTCTGTCTGTCTGTCTATTTAATTCTTTTGGTCAGTTTTTAATGCCATTTATAAACTTATTTTTGTTTTGTTTTTTTTTTTGTTTTTTTTTCATTTTGGGTTTCTTAAGGTCATCAACATAATAAACTGAACTGAATTGAAATGAAATGTAAAGGAGTAAAGAAAAGAGAAGAAAAATATGAATTTTATTTTTTTTAATAATCTTTTGTAATAACTACAACAATAACAACAACAATAACGATCATAAATCAACAAACAAATACAAACGATAGTAAATTTTGTATAATTTTTTATTTATTTTGTTGCAATTGTTGTTGTTATTGTTGGGCTACAAAGATCATTTTGTATTTAAAATTATTTGACTTTGTTGCAGGAGTTTCATAATAATTTTAAATTTATTTTTAAATTTTTTTTTTGTTATTTTCCTTTATATTTTGTATTAAAATATTCATACAGATACATTCATACATACATACATATTTACTACTCCAACAACACCCTGTGCCAATATCCCAGCTAGCATTTGGAAGATTGTTTTCATAAAAATCATCTTGCTGACTGTTTTTAGAGTATTTTTGGTGATCAAAAACTTAACGATTAAAAAAAGGACTCGAAAATGAGTTCGATTTAAAATACAATAACAAATTATATAGCAATTGGAAATTAATAATCCAGACGTTTAAACTGATTAAACGTGACTATTATTTTCGATATTTATTATTATATTTTACTTATGCTAGAGATTGAAAAACGATTAACCAAACACAGGTCATGCAGGGGTTTGAAAAGTGATTGTAAGTATATATTTTGAGCAGTTAGTAGATTAAAAACTATTTCACTTATCTTCTAATCTTATTAGATACTGTTCAGGCTGGCCACTCTACTTTAGAGCCTTAGATATAAGTTTAGTTTAAGTGTATAAACCACCCCTGTTCTTAAGTTTCTGAAGTTGTTGTGAATTGTTAATAATATTAAACGAAAAGAGATCATTACCCGATCATCCCCCAACCCGAAAGGTAGTTTGATTGTGCATAAATAAATAATATTTGATTATTTGAACTAATTCTTTTTGTATATTTTTTTACCCCAATCCTTGCCAAATATTTTATTTTATAATTTACCCTGCATACCCGGAACAGATACCGTTATTACCTTATTAAACATCAAATTTTAAGAACTATTTTTCACGATTATAAACTTAAATTTTCTCTCTTTCTTACTTAACGTTTATACGAATGGGATTTTTGAAAGCGTGGCATTTTAAACGTAAGACTAAGAAAACCTATTAAAAACATTTAAATAGAGTAAAATCCAATTATAAATACGACTAATAAATGACCTAAAAACGAGTCCAAATTAATACAGACATGACTCATAAATGACAATAAAAGGACTCCTAAACATAATGATAAATTACTCATTAAAGACTCGTATGCGATTAAACGATGACTGAAAGACGACTCGAAAAAGTATCATAAACGAAGGTAAGTAAGACTAATAAACGATCAGAAAGTGATTCGAAAATGATTAAAAGAAAACTACAAGAAAAAGTATCGAAAATTACTCTAAAATAATATAGAAAACGACTCTTTAAGAAGAGTTGTGAGTAGCCATTTATTTATTCCGACGAAAGTGTCTTTTATAATCGGCAAATGCACTTTATGATCGGCAGAAGAAACAAAAAACTCTCGAAAATGCTGGCTGGGTATGGTATGTGGTTTAACAAGTTCGATAGAAAATTTTTGTATTTGTTTAAAACTATTTAAAGGAATTAAAATTAAAAATAAAATTTATTAATTTATTAATTTATATTAGATTCGAATGAATGCATGACTCAAAAACAAGTCCAATTTGAATACGACATGAGTATTATTCGATAATTTCTAGAAAACCAAACACAAATTAAAGATTGAATATTTTGAGAAAGAATTTATCTGGTTTCGATTTTGTTTTTGTTATTCAAAAGCAGTTAATAAAAAATTTATTAAAGAAAGCATTGAATGAGGGAATGTAGGTATTATTGTAAAAATTTATTTAATTTATTAATAATATTGGCGTTCCTTTTATTTCCCCTTGGGTTATGTTTATTATTGAAATCATTCGACAAACCAAAAAAATTGTACATTTTCATTAATTTGTATTCACTTATTTGATTACGATTTACGATTTCACAATACATACTACAATACAATTTACATGAGGAATACTAAAATATTTAGAACCTCTTCTATTTATAAAATCAAATTTACAAATTACTTTGAACGACAAAAACTTCTCAAATTTAAAAAAAAAAGGAAAAAACTTTGAATTAAAATTCATCTGCCATCGAATAATAGAAAAAACGATTGAAAGTTTTTAACATTACATGGCACGTCCATTAAATACAAATTCTGAAGCAATAAAACCATTTATTCTACGTAGAACTTTTTTATTTTTAAATAAATTAAAAAACAAAAGAAAAAACTTAAACATCGAAAGTCAACGTAAACAATTATTACAATCTATCTCTATCAACTGTTAATTGTAAACCAGTCCGTAGGTATTTCAGATTAGACTTTGAGGTTACAATACAATTAAATTCGTTAGCGTTGCCTCTAGAGCAGAAATCATAATATTGCACACTCTGCTATTTTTGTAGGGTATGTTCCACCAGTAGGCCAGTAAAATTTCGCCAGATAGTCTCACCACAATGTTATTTAATTTTTTGAAAGAAGTAACAAAAAACCAACTCCTACATTACAATCTGTGCCGTGTATCATACGGAATGAAACGAAGAATTGTTGGCTAGAAATATGAATTGTGTTCTATGGAGTTCTTTTAATATTCAAAAATCTTCCATTTAGACAACGGCATGTTTTGGCCTTTAACATTACACTGAATTCCACTTCCCATCTCACTCGTTGAAGGTTTCAGAACATAGTAGTTTTCCATGAGCAAATCGGATTGATTAAAGCTCTGTTAAACGTGACTTTGATTTATTCGTTTATCGTTTATCTAGATTTGAGTTTGATTTAAAGATTAAACGATCACTAAGCCAATTTCTTGTTAAGATAGTTGCTCCTTTCCTTCTGAATTTATGCATATGACTCCACTGAATGAATTTTTGCTTTCCATCAAATACAGACCACTTTTGATGATTATCTTCGTATCACTTTGTGGGTGTTATAACCAATTCGACAAATTAAAGTTGGGTTTGTTTCCTTACACTTAAGGCAATATAAATTGATGACTTATGGACTGACAGCTTCCCACTTAAGTGGCTGCTAAACAGAACCAGTAAACTCTATGATCATGTAAGGAGTTGAACTTCCACGCCATTAATATGGCGAGACCCTCCCATGGAGAGAGTGCGGTAATGAAAAGTAAGATGAAGAGAGTTAAATACATACATACATACACAATTGGCCATTACAACCCTTCAGTCAGGATTACGACCTAGCTTCTCACACCACTTATGTTGTGTGCGTTAATTATATACATAAGTGGCGGGACCTACAGTTTAAAGTCGACTCCGAACGACAGATTTTTGAGAAGCTTTTTCATGGCAATTTTTACTCTCAGAGTCTTTGCCATAAATCTGCTGAGAGGAAGTCGCCGAAGAAATATTTTTCGTTTTGATGTCTGACCTGGGATTCGAACCCGGGCCTTTTGTCTAGTAAGCCAACACACTATCCACTAGATCACGGCGACTTCGAAGAGAGTTAAATACATTCTTCAAAAGAATTAGCAATCAGTTGAAGCAATCAAATCTTTACTTGCGAAATTACAATATTAGGAATCAATATCAAGAAATAACCTCAAGGTTGATATTCTGAGGTTAACCAGAATAAACTTAATCAGAATGGTTTTTGTCTCAAGTCCCTTATATAGATTCTGTGTCGATGAAACATGGAAGCATACAGCTGGACCGTGTGAAACATTAATGCATCCTAAATGTAAATAGGCATGGAATTGGCGTTTTTGACACCGAGCAACATCCTTAAATTTGTCAGGACAAAAAGCTTGAATTAAACAGTATAGAGATACCCTATAAACTATTAGGAAATAACAGTAGATTATGTATGGTCGGAGTACTAAGGTATCTCCTTCCCAATAATCCTAATATCAAGCATATACGACTACATAGGTATATGGTCCCAGGTCAGACATCAAATCGAAAAATATTTCTTTGACGACTTCCTCTCAGCAGATTTCTGGCAAAGACTCTGAGAGTAAAAATTGCTATGAAAAGCTTCACAAAAATCTGTCGTTCGGAGTCGACTTTAAACATACATAAGTGGTGTGAGAAGCTAGGTCGTAATCCTGACTGAAGGGTTGTAATGGCTAATTATGTATGTATGTATGTATACTCGGCTCTTTAGTCTCATCACATTCATCGATAATTTTGTTTTTAAGGATTACTCTGTTTTTCTTTAATCTCGTTGGATAACCAACTGATTTTTGCCTTTGGCTAATGAATAATTTTTGATATTCTTTACTCTTCTATATTCATTGTTGTGGAACGTTAAAATATTGAAAATTTCAAATTCAATTCAAATTCAAATATTAAATTTAAAATGTGTGTGACAACAATATTGACTTGCGTGAGTATGTATGTATCTTCAAAGTAAATACAATAAAAAAAATTAAAACATTATTCTTCTGTTTGAAAGGTAATAATAGCAACAACAACAACAGCAACGATAAGCAAATAATTCATTAGAATCGTTTAACCATTAAAATTCCAAAGTGCCTCTTCAAAGATACAACAATATTGGTACAATATATTCGGTATGGGGTCTGTAACAATGGAATATAGAATGAAGCAGGAGAATTTGAAAAGTATTCACAGATAATTTAATTCTCTTAATATGGTTAACATTGTCTAATATACTATGTTGCTGTTGCGTTTGCCATACTTGCGTTTAATGAGTTTTCCTCTTTTCCCTTTTCAATTATTTCTTAATCGTTAGTTTTATTAATGAATACAAAAACAAATTGAACGTAATAAATATTGAGTACATAGATTTTAATAATTTTTTAAATTTTAATTATAAACGCACACATACATACATACACACACACGCCCAAGACAATTTCCGAGATTCAAATCAATGACGCAAAAAGAAGGCGGGTGTAAATAACACCGACAGGTACTAGAGCAATAAATACAAACTCTCACCACACTAGCACGTTGACAGATAGACAAACAGACAGATAGACAGACTCCCAATCAGCTGAATAGATAGAATTGTTAAATGAATATTGAATGTTGAATGTACCAAACATTTCAAACCCAATAATTTGTCTTTAATTAATTCATTCATTTACTGACAATTAATAATCAAGAACGTACATTTAAAAAAAATCAACACCGTTTCCAATTGAAATTGAAATTCATTCGATTACCAATGGATTGCACAGCACCAAGAGATTAGTAAAATCCTGAAGCAATATTTTAACCCTAGTAACCCAAATGTCTGCTAGTGGTATATCAGATAAGAGTTGCAATTCCATTACCTCACTGGAAATTGCAGGAGATGCTCGTCCCAAACTTTATGTTGCTCGCTTGCCCTCTGCCGCAGATTAAAGTGGATGACTTAAAACTTCTATCTTGAAGAACAATATTCTTCTAGTGTAAGACTATGACAACACACCCAGGCGACATCTGATTACGATTGCCCTGATAATACCACTAAACCGGGCGGCTTATGTAATGTTTAATTAATTATTCTAGCTAATGTTGTGGCAATTAGGTCGCTAAACTACTAGCTTCAGCGAGTCCATGCACATACTAGAGCCATACATCTTACCGGTATATTTGATTACACGTTAAACTACAGATAACTTAACATATCTAAATGGAGATAACTGGAAAACGTTACTGGTTTCAATGAAAATTTATTCCGTTTGCTCAAAGTTGGATGGGAAAACGGAGTATGGTTTTCACCATTCATATTTGAGGAACTCATTTGGGCTATCTTCTATCCTCATTACGAATAAATTGCTGTTCATACTGATGATCATAGTCGCTGTGTTCTAGTAGATATTTTAGGTCTAGGCCTCGGTTCAAACTCCAGGTTAGACATCAAAACGAAAATAAGAAAAAAATGTCTGGCAAAACTCTAAGAGTAATTGAAATTGCCATGAAAAATTTCTTAAAAATCTGTCGTCCGGGGTCGACTTTTAACTGTAGGTCCCACCACTTATGCATAAAGAAAAATTAACGCTCACAACATATGTGGTGTAAGCAACTAGGTCGTACTTCTGACTATAGGGTTGTAATGACCAATTATGATGTACTTGGTCGATTATGCTGTACAAAAACTCTTTTCATCATTACGTCAATGTTCAAGCTTATTCATGAATGACGTCTATTTTAAGCTCTCGCTTATTTGAGTCTCTCGATGTAGGGGCATATCCGAACACTTTGCTGCATACGCGCAGACTACAAAGACTAAGACTTCGTTAATTGGGCATTACAACTCTTTAGCCAAGATGCCGACGTTGCTTCTTATCCCACTTATGTTGTATGTGTTGATTTTGTCCCACAACTGGTGGAGCCTATAGTTAAAAGTCGACTCTGAATGACAGATTTTTCCTAGAAACTTTTTATGGCTCTCAGGGCTTTTGCCAAAAATCTGGATGTCCAAAAAGAGCTATTTTTTCTTTATGTTTCGTATAAATCTAAATGTCTGACCTGGGGTTTGAACAATGACCTCAAGTCTAATAAGACGACACCCCAGAACAGTGATCCAAAGCTACACGTCTTTTATACTTTTTTATTTAGTTTTATGGCTAGCAATGCCGCAATATTTCTAGGGAATTATAGTTTTTATTTTCGATCTTTGTTTGCGTAATTCTACGTACCGTACGATATTTGTATTTTGTTGTTGTCTGTTATTTGCGTTTAGTTTACTTTTACCCGCATTATAATAGGAAATAGTGTTGTACTAAAACCTAAACACTCTCATTACTACACTTGTTAGTACATAAGCAATTACTAATGGCATGTCGAATATTAAATGGGCTACGATTTGTTATTCTCTTCATTGTGGCTCCATTACAAATTATTGTTCCTACAATTAATGTTAATTAATTTATTTTAACGGCAACACAATAACAAAAACACAAAAAAAAATCACATTTTATTTGTTAATTTTACAATATTTAAATGCATACTTCCTCAAGTGAATACAGCAGTTAGTTTTATTTGGATTGTAAATAAATTTATTTAAATAAATTATGAATAAATTATTGTAAATATTTTAATATTTTATAACAATAACAACAACAACAAAAAAAACACAAAACAAAACACAATATTGTTTGTTTATTTTATTTTATTTTTTTTGTTTGTTTTTGTTTGTAAACAAACAAAATTCAATCAATTTTATTCGCATTCTGTCGCTACTCTCTCCTATCTGTTAGTGCTACCACCCCCCTCCCTTGATCCATTGCTTATGGATCATTAAATGACAATCTGTGCTGTCAAGTTTGTTTTAAAAATTTGTCATTAATTTTCAACGTAAATACCGGTTACTAAATATCTGGCGATCACATGTGTGTGTGTGTGTGTGTGTGTGAGTGTGTGCAAATCACACCCACAAATTCAAATAAACAAGCAAAGAAATAAAAACAAAAAATACAACAATTGGTTGATAATTTTCTATAATAATAACAACAACAATAATAATAACAAGAGTAAAAACACTTTCAATCCCAGAATTTGTTTCAATAAACGACACAAACATCTTATCATTGTTGCTGTTGTTGTTGCATATTTTTTTTTGTTGTCATTGTTATTTATTGAAGCGTGTGAATGAACATTTAGCCAGAAAGAGTATTACACTGCTCTAGTCTACTCTGCTCTACTCTAATCTACACTACATTAGACTACACCGTGGGGTTATGTAGTCATTCGTTGTTCAATTCGTTTATTATTGTTATTATTTGTGTTCTGAATATGTTATTAAATCTTGATTAACACGATCATATATCGATTAAAAACAACAACAATAACAACAACAATATACGTATATATTTATAAAGTTAATATTTATTATTATTGTTGTAGAATATTGTACAGAGTACATGTACATATACATATGAACATATGAATGATGTATGTTCATATGTCCATATGTATGAATGGATGTATGGATGTATTTTTTTATGTTTCAAGTTTTATTTTTAAACGGGCGATTAGATTCGAATCGGGTTTTTTCTATCGTACTTTTATTACCAACGACAACAATTTTTACACTTTATTTAGCTGATGTAATTGTAGACAACAATTACGAACGACAGGCAAACAACAAGGAAATCGCTTATGATTTTGATTAATTGTTATCGATTTCAAGCCAATTCACAATACAATTTTTTTTTTTTTTGTTTCAAAATGGAGCAGGTTTTTTAAATGAAGTTTTTAAGTCCACAATGGCGTTAGAGGGAACCCGCCTAATTAAATAGCAACTCATTAGTGCAGTGTTCTTTTTACATCCTGTTCAGGCATTGTCACAATACAGTAAGACCCCGCTTAACGCTGTTCAGTATTCAGTATTACGCGATTGCAAATGAAACGACTATGCAGTGTATATATTTTGTTAGTCTTTCCAGAAAAAAGATTCCAAATGTATTTTCAAAAGTCGCAATCACAGTACGAACGCATCTTTCCTGCGTCACAGTTGATTTATTAGTTGTCATCAACGTTACTAGGTGTACACATATGTACGTGTCAAGTTGCACCGTTAAACGCTGTTTCGTTTAGCGCTGGGACTTATTGGAACATAACCCCCGCGTTAAGCGGGGTCTTACTGTATATTGTTCAATAACAATAAAATTTGTCTATTGCGATTCTGAAATTAATCCTATTATTGGAAAGAATTTATCTGATTAAAGAATTTCGGATTAATGTTCAATACATTGTGCATAATTATAATATTTATTATTATCGTTCCACTTTAAAGGATAATCTCATTATTACTTTGTTTTGCTTCAGTTTCGTCAATTAAGTTTCCCCAGCTGAAAAGTGATCGATCTATAGACAGCCATATCCTCTAGTCTTACCAACAACTCTATTGTTATGTTTTTACCTTTCAAAAACTTTTAAATTATGAACAAATAAGAAAAAAAAAATAAATTTGTATTTAGTTTTAATGAAATTCTGTGTACCACGTCACAACTTGATATAAACAACAACAATTGCTTTGCTTGTTATTCCTCTTTGCACTCTTTTGCGTAAACAATAAAAATTGTTTGATAGATCTTTGTCACGGATATCTCTAAACCCCGATTATTCTCTTCCAACACACCGCGTCTTCATACAAGAAGATCTAAACTTTTACTGACTTCCATTGCCTGCTTTGCCTTTCATTTTGGTGGTGAATGACTTCGCTTTCTCAAAACCTCTATAAATGTAAACATGTTATTTACATTCATTATTGTAGCGTTTGTTGTTGTATTTTTGTTTACATTTACGCTTGCAGTGCTTGTTGCTGCATTTTTGTTTACTTGTTTATCACTTTTTTATGCTGGTGTTGTTGGCATTTATCGCTTTTTACAATTAATCACTTTTTACAAAAAATTAATTACAATTTTAATGTTAAACGATGTAAAAGCAAACCATCATTTCCATTGTCATGGCACTATTTTATCGTATTGTTGTGTATCAGTGTAGGGGTCCTTAAAGACTACTTATGCTCAAGAAGTGACGCTGCCTGATCTTCCTATAATGATTGTTCTTAACGATATTCTCACTGAAGTTAATTTCCTGGGAGGAAGTAATCTTCCATCAAATTGATGCAAAGTTAGAATGTTTCTAACCAGTTTTGACATCTTAAAAACTGTGAATTAACCACGTTTAGTTAGTGCCCACATGATTTAATTCAGGCCAAAAATAGTTGGAAAGCATCGACGAATAGTGCTCGTTGTTGACTGTGTGATAACCTGGTCAATGACGTTCCCAATAGAGTATTCCGCCCTAAATCCACACCTAGCAGCGTCTTTTACGAAATGCATTGGACGCTTTTGTACCTTACTGTACATTTTTAGCAATGACACATGTCACGAAACTTTTTTAAATTACCGAAATTTACACTGAAAACCCGAATAGAAAAAAAGAGTAGCAGAACCTGCTACAGTATACCACTAAAACTTATGTTGAAAATGAAAATGGCATAAAACAAAGAAATAATAAGAAGACTCGTGAGAGTCCTATGCTCCTTAATGTAACAAAGCTGAATAAAATATTTCACTTCACGATTAAAAAGACATTTCCAAAATCTAGTGAACATATGAAAAAATTAATAACGAAACCAGAAAATGTGAAAACATGAATGCAAGGCAATCATTAATCTTTACTAATGTGCAATTTCTTTACTTATTTGTTTGTTTTTGTTTTGGTTTTTTGAAATGCAATAAATTTTTTTAAAAGTCATCAATAAAATATGCTTAATATACATACTGGCAGTACTTGAAACAGATATTTTCATTTCTATGTATGTAAGTATGTATGTATATGACTGATATAAATATTTATTTTGACATTTATGACTGCTTTGGGAATAAAATTTTTCAAAAATTTATTACAGTTAAATGTCACGGAAGTGATAAAATTCATCAATATTATGGGGTTTTTTTTTATTATTTATAATTTGTCTTTTAACATATTTTTTTAATAAAAATCTACTTGGGATTTTTTCCCAAAATAAATTTTAAAATTTATGAAAATTAATCATTTTTTAATTTTATTTCTATTCCTTAAGTATTTCTATTATTTTTATTTAGTTTAAAGGTTGGAAAGTTACAATAAATATACCACTCCCATTGTCATTTCTAGTTTCCCTTTCTTGACTTGTACTTTAACCAGCCGATTATAAACCCCTATTTGCATTTCAATTGCCATTTCTTTTGTTTTTAATTTTCAAACACGGTTTGGTGGAAAACCAAAACAAAGCAGAATAAAAGCAAGCTCTGCATATGCATTCGTTTTCATTAAAATACATCCCTGATCTAATGAAGAGTGTGAGCAGGGTCCAAATTTTTTTATTTTAAAAACTTATTTTTGGAAAAAAAATTTTGGACCCTGTTTGTGTTTCCTTGTTTCTTTTGTTCGGGTCTAATAATATACACAATATTTTATTCAAAGATTAAAATATTTCGTATTATTATTATTGAATGTATTGAAAAAAATTTAAATTTAATTTTGACGAAAAAATTTGTTTTGTTAGAAAACAAATTTAACGAAAACTTTGTCGTTTCTCAAAAAACTTGGAATAAAAGGGAAAACTTCGCAAATGACAATGCTGTTTGTAATAGTCCCTCAGGGGACGATAACCTTCGGCTTTTTGCACACATAGGTTACAAACATCAACTACACATATTCGTTAAAAAGAGCTTGAAAAATGCATTCAGTTGCTCGTCAACATTGAGCGAAGCAGGTTTTCGTCACTAGTTTTTGAATTTTTTGTATATCAATCACACACCCAAAGAAAAATAATAGTAAGCAACAATGAGAAATGATCTCCATTTTTGAAAGAATATTTTTCAAGTTAAATACATAGTCTTTAGAAATGTGATGCTGTACATTTTTTCTTTATTTTCTACACACAGATATTATCAGGTTACACTTGAAAATATTGAAAATATTAGACTTACTATCCCTATTTTCACTCAATGTCGTAAGCTCACATGATATATTAAGTCGATAAAATAGTAACCGTTATCTCCTATACAAAAACTTCACATATCGTACAACCTGTGTGACTGTACATTGTATAGTTGTTGTGAAGAACGAGAGAACATATGATTTATGCAACGCAAGTAGGGAAAATCAAAAGTATTGTTACGAAAATTTAAAATCTAAATACTTGTGTTTTGCTTTTACATTGTTTAACATTAAAATTATAAATAAAAGCTACAAAAACAATGAACTTATTTACAAATTATCGCTCTGCGTAATATAACAACAAACATCACCATAAAAAATGGTAAACAAGTAAACAAAAATACAACAACAAACACTACAAGAATAAATGTAAACATTTATAGGTACCTCAAGAAGGCATTCGTCTTTAGGAACATTCATCAGACTGTTTACGCAGTCTGTTTACTGTTTAAAATGCAAAACAAAGCAGGCAACTGAGTTAGTAAAAGTTCAGTCAGCCTTGTGTGAAAACGTGATGAGTTTGAAGAATTATGGTTTGAAAATCTCCATTACAAAGGCCTGTCGAACAATTATCTAGTAATTGTTATTGCTTATACAAAGCAAATTGTTGTTGTTACATCAGGTTGTGAACAATGTCACAAAGAATTGTCCTAATAATAAAGAATTTTAATTAAAAGTAAACACAAATTTATTTTTATTTCATTTGCAACCTACGAGCTCGTATTTAAACATGTTTTAAAGGGTAACTTAACAGTACTTTAATATTCTTCGAACTCACCTCGCCCTGTAAGTGCCAAGTGATCCATTATTTGATAATATTTAATGATAAAACATGTTCTGTGGATAATTAACAATTTTTTTCCGTGCAAATTTTATTTTAAAAAATAAAAATACTCTTTCATTTATGTGTTCTTAGAATAATTCATTGAATTTGATTCATTTGGTTAATGCTTGTGCAGCTTATGTAACCAGTGAAATAATTATTTTAGACTGTTAAAATAAATAATAAACAAGAAAAAATGAATTTTTACCACAAATTTTCAATCCTCATACCATTCATAATTTGTTTTTTTTTTTGTATAAATCCAGTAAAGTAAATACGTGCCTTTCAAAATATTTCGTACAGTTCTAAAGCTTTGCCAATTCCCATATACATACTGAATCATCTGGGGTAGGAAGTAATTTGAAAATTAAAATCAAAATGACTCGATTGTAGCACCTTTTATGCGTACGCCTCTGTGTCATTGGCTGTATCATACAAAGTATTGTTCGCGATCGTGTTTGGAGTATAAAATATTGAATAGTTTCAGACGAGTACGAGTAGAGCCAAATCAATTATTATCGCTTCCTCTGCCTATCTTATTTTTAATTAAAATTCTATTCTATTGTGTTTTCATCACACAGACGACAGGTGAGTTAAGTTCTGAAGCAAAACGTAAATAGGAAAACAATAGAAGATAATTTTGAAAACTAATAAAAAAAAAATTTAACATTTTTGTAGAACAAGAATTACGGGTAAGAAAAGGAACAGAATCAAAATACAGTGAACTCTCGATAGTATGAATGTCTCAGAAACGTGAACAAATTCATTTTTACACAGAGTATTCTATTCATATTGATATTCAAAACCATGAGTAGATTCGGGTCATACTTATAATCTCTGATACCTACACGCATTCATACTTACTTTACTATGATACTCATAGTAATCATACTCAAAGTTAGAAGTACTCGTCGTATTCATACTTAACAATACGCTTGATGTTATTGACTTCGACTCGTCTCGACCTAACACTTACACGAAGCACAAAATAAGTATGATTCGTGTACGAACACTACTATACTCACAAGAAGATTGTGTGTATGCTTTACTTGTTGTCTTTGTATTTCCTTTCTTCTTTGTTTGTATAGGCAACAACAACAAAGGCTGTAAATTTTGATTAATGATTCGAACCACTCGAATCGCTTATAAGTATTTTTCTAAATTTATGAATCAGAATTAGTAGGCATATGAATCAAACACATTTCGAATGTTGTGACTTTGATGTCAACGTTGTACTCATACTCATTGTTACTTATACTTAGAAATCAATGTTGTAGCGAGTACGAATGAATCAGAGTAGCTGAATTTCAATTCTGTTGATTCACTCATACTCAAAATTGCTTGAGTGCTTATGAGTAGCGGAAAAACGATTCATTGGTGATCTCTGATAGCTACGAAGATGTTATAAATGAATAAAAAAAAGTTATTTTGTGAAAATTTCTTCCATTAAAAGGAAAAAATGGGAAACTAATAGTCGTGTAAGTGTAAGACACTTTAAGGCACTGGAAAGCGTAAAACATTACGTGAATCTGAATTTCCTATAAACGAATAAAGCCAATAAGTGGACAGATGTTAAAAGCCAAAGATTTAGAAATTCTCGATCAAATTAATGAAAATGATCGTGTTATTAAAATTAGTGATGGATGGCTTCAAAAATCTAAACAAAGGTTAGCTATTCGCCTTCTTAAAATTTCCGCAGAACAACTTTCTTCGCAGCCGCAATTTGTTGACCCATTTAAGGAAAAGTTAAAAGCAAAAATGGAAGAACTCTCTCTCACTCTCTCTCTTTGTGAAGATCAGCTTTATAATCCTGATGAATCTGGTTTATATTAAAAGCTGTTGCCAGATAAAACATACAGTGAGCATCAAAAGAAACTGTATATATAAAAAAATACACGTTAATAAATTACCGTTATTTTTATTAGAAAAATTTAAAGAAAAAAATTTGGAATTTTTGAGTTTTTCGGGCCCTCTTCCTATGTGGCTAAAAATTGCATTTGGCGATTGTTAGAATTTTATCCTTTATGTACAATTTCTTTTGACACACACTGTATGTGAAACTATTGATGAAAAGTGCTCCAGACGGAAAGATGGAGAAACAACGATTTAAACCTGCCGGAGATTTTAAGCATAATTTACCGATAATTGGAAAATCAAAAAATCCACGAAGCTTTAAAAACTTTACTTGTCCAGTGAATTACAAATTCTCCAAGTCAGCATGGATGACATGTAAAAATATTTACGTATGTACAGTGAATCACAGTGGCCCACTAAATAACGTTTTTTTTTTTTTATTTTTATTATTTTGTAAGAAAGTCTTTTTAACTTATTAGGAATGAATTCAACTAACTTTTTTATATCACTTTATTTTTAACAAAAACATTTATTTTTTTTTTCTTCCTATTTAATAAATATTAACCAAATACTGATTAATTTCATGGTGGGCCATTTTCACTGTGGTTCACTGTATATTGTATTATGAACAGCCTTAGTAAAAATTAGTTCACGTTATCGCGAGTTCACTGTAATTCATCAAAGTACAACCAACTGTAATAATTAAAATTCAAACGAATACGAAATAAGAAAAATGCTGAAGAGGAAGTTGTTAAATAATTTGATTTTTTTTTTTTTTGTGTTCGTATTTCTTGGCAAGCGCCATTGTCGCCCTAATGTCTGACTTCTGATTATTCAGAAAAAAAAAAAACAAATACGAGCAGCATGTTATCTGTTTTCTATGACTTTCTACGTCTCTTTTTAAACGAACAAGTAGCCACGAAAAATAAAAATCAAAAAATGTTCAACAAAATCTAACAATAAATCAGTTTGATTTGATTTAATTTGTTTTTTATTCACTCTCACTCTCTCTCTCTTATTCATCTCTGGGATTCTGACAAGATGATGGTAGCGTTTCGCTGTTGTTGTTGAGATAATCAATTAGGTGTTCTAATCAATTTCATTTTTTATAATATAATCATACGAAAATAAATAAAATAAATAAATAAATACATAAGTATGTATATAACAATAGTGATAATAAATCAATATAATTATGTAGAGAGGTTTCTATGCATAATCATAATTATCAATTTAAATAATCATCAATCGAATTAAAGTCATTGAACTGTGCATACATTGTATGTATTAAGAAATCATTATAGTTTTTAACGTTAAGCACATCATACATACATAAATACATACGTATTCATTTCAATTTCAATGGTATTTTAATTTCGAAAGTCTTCAAAGTAAACCATAAAATAATGTTGTGGTTCAATAACGCACATATGTTCGTACACTTTTAACCAGCTGTTGGTAATACCGGTGTATACTACCAGCCATACACTTAAAGAAATATTGTATTGAAACTCAAATTGTTTTATTTGAAAATTTCATAGGTCTTGATTGATAATTGTTTCTCTTATTTTTTTTTACAATTGTCATGGCATTACTTATTGTCATTTCGCTTGCAATTAGTGTTCTAATTTATTTAAATTTATTACTTTAAGTTCATTGTTTTTTTTTTTCTTTTCTTTTTTTCTTTCTTTCTTTAAAAATTTAATTTTCACTTAAGATTGTATTTCAAAATAAAATTTAATTAAGAATTGTTTACTTTCAAATCACGTTTATTTTATTTTTTATTTTTTTTTATTGTTATTACACTACTGGCATTCAATACCTTTAAAAATTAAACGAAACAAAGGTGGCCACATTTCTAACCAAAATTATCGAGTGAGCCAATCATCAAACGAAATATGAAAAAAAATTTTTTTCTTGGGACTTCTGCCAAAAACTCTGAGAGTAAATAAAAATCTGTC
The DNA here is from genome assembly GCA_014635995.1 of Sarcophaga peregrina. Lineage (NCBI taxonomy): Eukaryota > Metazoa > Arthropoda > Insecta > Diptera > Sarcophagidae > Sarcophaga > Sarcophaga peregrina. The sequence continues at coordinate 114,584,334 of CM025789.1, forward strand.
ATTCGGAGTCGACTTTTAACTGTAGATCCTGCCACTCATGTACAAAATTAACGCACAGAACATAAATGGTGAAGGGTTGTTGTAATGACCAATTATGTATGTATGTAGCACCCTTGAGAATATTCGAGAGAAAGTTGGCGGTATTTGCCGCATGAGACTCGAGGACATAGACACTGTGCAGCACATTAACAATAAGTTATTATTTGATTACTTTACAACAATAATATCACGTTTTTCATCGATTTGTCAACCGACATTTGTCATTCATTATTTTATATAACATTTATTCACGCCAGACTAACTATTATGATCAAATAATATTCCAAGCAGATAACACTTCATAATCTACACAGATGTAGTATAGTAATGGGACATCCACTTTATGGAACATTTCCTATCAGGACTTTGGTTTAAATGTTAAAAAGATTTGTTTGCCTCTCAGAAAACCACTTGAACGTGGCTTTCCTAACACACTTTTAGTGAAAGCGTAAATGAAACTGTGCTATATAATTGGTCTAAACATTATTTCTTCTGTCATTAGCTATTTTATAATCTAAACTGAACTTCGTTTTCAGTTTAATTTTTGATTTGTCTTTGTAAACTAAACTTAAAAGTTGAACGATTTTCCAGTATAGTATCACGCAATTTGATGCTTTCAGAAAATTAGCATCAACCTTCGGCCATTAATTGTCACTAGAAAGGTGGTAAAAAGTTGTCGATAATTGCCTCAAAACGATCGACTGTAGCAACCAACTCTTGATGGTAATATAATACATCAGCTGCGGCAGCATTAACTATCCACCAAAAATTGTTTGACCTTCTTCATAAACCTCGTAGACCTTTTACAAAATTTTGAGAAATCCTTTTTTTGTCTATCCATACATTCTATCCATACTACATTCATATTTAATCATTACAGCCTTTCAGTTAGAATTACGACCTAGCTTCGCACACCACTTATGGTGTGTGTATGTAATTTTATTTATGAGTAACGGAACCGACAAATTTTTGAGAAACTTTTCATGGCAATTTTATTTATTTTTAGAATTTTTGCCAAAAAGAAATATTTTCGTTTTGATGTCTGACTTGGGGTTCGAACTCGGGCCTTCAGTTTAATATGCTAACACACAAACAACTAGACTACAGTGACTTCCAAAATAATATATCCACTTGTTTTAATCCCAAATCGTACCAGAACACAAAACCCTGTTGCAAAAATTCAACAATCGAAATTAGAATTTTTTTTGTATTCAAAGTTGGTATTTAATCTGCGAAATAAAGTTGAGAAAATGTAATATAAGGTCTTGACTTTGAGAAAATTTAAGCTTTTGTGGTTAAAAGCTATCATGGCGGCTAGAATGCTTTAAAGTTCTACGACATATCAAATTATTGTATAGGAGAGAGCAGATAGTATCTTGAAATAGAAGCGCATAATATTGGGAGAAAATACGAATGGAAATTTGACAGTCGTGTGACTCTATTTTTTTTAGATCATTAGAAAAATTATTTTAAGATTTTTATACTAATTTTTAAAATGTATTTGGAATTCTGTAATATTTTATCTCCGACTTTACGTACTTAAAGCCTTATCCTGTAAATTGGACTTAAAATTGATGTTCACATAAGGCAGTTAATATGATCATATCGCTCCTTTATTGCAACATAGTCAATCTCAAAAAATTAAAAATTTGTAATTAAGTTCAGCAAAATTGTTCGTTTAGACCTTCTGTACATGTTGAAAAAAAAAATCAGTTTTATATCCCAAACTGAACCGAAGTTACAGCCAAAAGTGTTTGCGGCAATTAGGTCATAGGACTTATGTCTTGAAAACTTAAATCGCATTTTCCCAAGTTTAAGTTTTTTTGGGATATGACTATTTTGCAATAAAGAAGCGATATGATGAACTACTGACCTATCAAGGGCAATTCTAATGATTTAATTAAATACGATTTATTTCGTTAATGTTTCTCCTCTTTTTTTTTGTTTTTTTTTTGTTGTAATCATTTCAAACAAATGTCTGTAATCAGTCTCTTCTCTTGTTTTATTAATAATTCTTATCTCATTGATTCTATTTTTATATGAAAAAAAAAAACAAATTAAACAAAAAAAAATATGCGTACCTGGTACTAAAATATTCTTATTTTTTTTTTCATTCACTTTAGTTTTGTTGCTATTGATTTCAATATGATACACACACATCCACACACACTAGATACTGTTTTATTAAATATTTAAACAGTAGATTTACAATTTAAATAAAACTGTAAAACGCTGTAGAATAATAATAATAATAATAACGATAATGACGATAATGATAATAAAGCAAAGCAACAACAATAAAGGAAAAATAACCAATTGTAAATATTTATTAAACATTATCATCTCATCATAAACAAACAGGACGTATCGTTAAATAAATAAAAAAAAAATTTTTAACTGCATTAAAACGCCAACAAAAATAAAACAAAACAAAGTAAACAAAAGAAAATTTTGTTGTTCACTGTAGTTATATACATGCTGTGTTGTTAAGTCAACAGTTGTCAGTCAGCCAGTTGTATACTCGTATGTGCACGCGTTGCCAACGCAAGATATGGAGACACGAGATTTAAAATGCTTTAGAAAACAAAGATAAAAAAGCCCTTTTAGGTAACGAAGTCAGACATTTCAGTTCGTTTCTTTAAATATTTGAACAACAGGATCTTCCGTTAATATATGTAACGCTCGATTACAATAAAGCAACAAAGAACATAAAGAAAGAAAAGAGCAAGAAAATCCATTAAATTCTTTTTTATCTTTTATAAATCGTTACTATTTATTAAAATGAAATTAAATGAAAAAAAAAACAAAAATGTGCTAAAACCTCTTCCGTATTAATCTACAACAATGGAATAGTACTTTTTGTTATTGTTGTAAAAAAAAGTGTAATAAAAATGTAAAGATGTATGCACATAATTTTCTTTTTATTCTTCATTGTATAAATACATACATACATACGTACGTACATATATTTTAACAATTAATTATTTATTTAAAGATGCAAATTTCATGGAATTTTTTTAAATGTCATTTTAATTGTTGTCATTACAATAAACAGTCAATTCGAAAGACAACAACAAGAACAACAGAAAAAAAATATGTAATTATCGTTATTGTTATCGGTGAATATTCTTCGGAAGAAAAATAAACCAAAAAAAAAATCAATCGACTTCCTTTCTTAAACCTATTTTAGAAAAGATTAATAATTATCAGACGATTTGATATGTATATTCTAGAGGTATGCACAAGCCATATAAAATTGCACACAATTGCATTTTTCTCAAGACCGAATATTGATTGTAGCTCCAAATATAAATAAATGTGAAGCAAAGATAGAGTACAAAAGAACAACTGCACCTATAAACCATTGTTCAACAGTATAAAAGAGAGTTGTGTGAAGAGTGCAACAAAAATATTGTGCCCTTCATAGAATCACAACATGCATTTGTTTTTTTGCTCTCGGCAACCGAACATCATCGTCGACGCCAGCATTGCCAGTAACTTTTTTAAACTTTTTATTTCTGGATAAAAGCCTTTTTTTACACTACTACTTTTTTTACACTACTGATATTCATATGGCAATACTGAAAATGTAGCTTCAGTAGTAAAATATGCGCATACAACACAAAGCATAGTTCCATTACTTCACAGGCAAACGAGTGCTGTTTGCGTAAAATCAAGGTCAACAGAAAACAATAGACTACAGTATTGCATTTGGTGAAGGATAAGCTAGAAGAATGTCTTGTGCACACCTCTCGTATGTAGATATGCATGTATTTACATATATGTATGCCCAATTATAAAAAAAAATATTTACGTAATTTTTCTTATTCTTGAAGTTATCTGCAGAACTTTTTTCGAACGTCCCGGCCTCACACTAACCCACCCTCACCCGATCGCGGAGGGCTCGTCCCCATTACGTAGGGACACGTACACACTACAGTCCGGACTGTAGCGGGAAAGGGAAAAGTTATGGCAACGAGAACATAAAACTTAAATACATATTCACCACTCATTAAAAGTGCTCTACATAGATCGAAACAAATGAATATCTGATCATATAAGGCCCGAGTTATATGGCGGATGCAGTTCTCTTTGTTTTTTCTATAGCTTTTCTGGCACTTGTCATGGTGGGTCACAGCAACAATCATTCCTGTTCATTAATTATTGCCGTTTTAATTTTCAATCGAAAAGATAGCTTCCTTAATATAATTATTGGAATGTCCACAAGGTCAACTCATTAAATACTCGTTTGACAGAAACATTCTCTTCCATTTGAGCGATATAGTCGAGCAGATACTCTAGACGGTTGATGCACTGAAACAGTTCATGCAGCTCATTGTTGATTCGGAAGCGCAAATCATGGCTTCGCACCTTAAAGAAGCATACGACAGTTGAAGTAACCTGTGATACGGTATGCCGCATTTCCCTGTCTGTTTACATTATACACTTGTGAACTTGTGAGCTGACCAATCCAAAATCCTTATTTCTTCCTCAGTAAACCAAGCTTTAACTATGTACAAACGCCGGATGAGGTAAAACAATTCTGATTATGATTTTTTTGGTGGAGTTTGGGTCTAATTGTTTATTGACCTGACATCTTATATATAGTCTACCAACGTTTCCAAAGATATTAAACTTGGAATCATCACTCCATACAACTAATTTCTAAAAATTTTCGTTTTTATAGAGATGGGTTTTGGCAAACCGCAAGGATTGCTGAAAATTTTTTTTTTTTGGACACACTAGGTTTTCTTCTCACAATACGTCCATGGAGAATATTTTCAGTCAAGCGTCTTTTTACGGTCCTTGCCGATATTTTATTAGTGTGTTCTAACTCAATGCACGATCTAATCTGAGTAGATGTGAGGAATGGGCCAGCTTTAGTCATCCTGGCTAAAAAAAATAAGAATTCTTGCTTGGCCAGCTCAAAGTCCCGATCTGAACCATGTTAAAAATCTTTGGGGGATCGTAAAACGAGCAGTTTCAGCCAAAAAACCTAACAGCCAAAAAAGCACTCAGTTCTAAAACACTGAAAACGACAGAAAAAATCAGGCTTGGTACACCCAATGGACTGCAGTGTTGCCTAGTGCTGGAACAGTCTTTGAATATTCCACACCATGGGATTTTTTTTGTTTTGGTATTGAAGCTATTTCCGTTAACATTTCAATATCAAGCTTAGTATCACGTAATTCTATCCATGATATATGAAACAATCTAAGAAAATGTCTTCACTAATGTCACGGACGCTGGCCCCTACATCTCTTCTGTGGGGTACAAGGTACGAAATATTGAAATTGTATTAATGAATTGTACTTAAAACAATCATTTTAAAAGTTAAATTCAATTCAATTATTTACTTTTGTTCATTATTTATTTTTACGCATTGATTGTGTCTGCCTGTCTGTCTGTTTATCTGTCTATTGGTGTGTCTACCTTAATTTATGCTGTCTGTGTAGAGTGGGTCTTTGACTCACATTCATAAACGAGTTATAAATTTCAATTAGTAACTTATCGTATAGAGAAGTGTATTGGAAAGACTTTATAAAGAAAGGAAAAGAAATGAAAATGGAAATGGAAAAAGAATAAAACACAGTCTTATGCAAAATACCCGCTGAGTTCAACTTGAACTTGTACGAGTACGGTAGATAAAACCATTTTTATTATCATTATTTATATACAGTGAGCATCAAAAGAAAATGTACATTAAAAAATATATACATTTATAAATTACCGTTATTTTATTTTAAAATTGTTTCATTACCAGTTTTTAAAAATGAATCAAAAAAAATTATAAAAAATTACTCTCCTTAAATGGTAAAAGTTAAGTTTGGTGATATTTAGAATTTTATTTTTCTGTACAGTTTCTTCTGACTCCCTCTGTACATACTATACATATGTTTGTATGTATTTACATGTATTCATATGCATATTGATATGTATTGTTTTGTATTATTGCTGCTTTTCAGTGCATTTAAATTTTATTGGTTTTCTTTTAAATATCCAATAAATTTTTATTCGTTTTGAAGTTTATTTGTTTACCTGAACTTTTGTAATTTGGGCCTGAACACCGCAAGAAAGAAAGTCGAGCAGAGAAAAGGAAAAGTTGTAATAAAAATTTTAAAGATTTTGACTACAATTAAGAAACTTGTTTTCAAATAACAATTTTCTCTGAAGTTACATAAACCAATAATTAGTATGGGAAATATATTTGTAATATATTCGATAGAAAGTTAGTCAAAGTTGTATTGAATTTAAGGAAAAATCAAACTAAAAACTAAATAAATTATAGCACCTGCATAAAAGCAATTTCTTCTAGCAAAAATATTTTAAATAAAATGTTTTTGACGAACAGAATTAAAATGCAAAACAAAAAATCTACTGTGAATTCGGTTAAACAATTTGATTTTTCAACAACTATTCAACAATATTCTTTGAACTGAAAACTATTCGACTTCTTTCTGAAAGCCAAACCCCCTACAAGACATAGTTTATTTCGCTGATGGTGACTTAATATAACTCCATGTAATAACTTATATTTTATTCAACCTAGTATGTGCCAATTTAATTAATAAAATTTTATTATTTTTGACGAAAAACCATTACCATTGTAACTTCTACGTATTCTGAGCAAGAAACTGATCCTGTCAAGATTATCATAGTCACAAACGTGTAAATTTTCAATAAAACTCTTAGCTTAACTATATTGTTTAGCCGTTATATAATAAAGAGGAAAAATTTTTATTTTAGAACACGCTTTTGGCGAAATGGATAGAAAAATACCTATGCCCTACAGAGGTCCTTACGACACTTAAAATATCCATCTCCAAATACTATTTGTGCGCCAAATTTCACCGAAAACGCGTCAAGGATTCTGGGGTCAGGCGTTAATGGGTTAATGTGTACGCCTAACTGCCTGCCTGGATTTGTATATTCCTGAATGTATGTACATCAATAGCTGTGTATGTGTGGGTGTATCTAAACAGACTTGTCTACACTTTCGATTTTAATGCGATCATAAAAACATAACAAACGCGAATGCAAATTTTGCCAAAAAAAAAAAAACTAGAGGGAAAAATAACAATAAGTTGTATAAAATTAGCAATCGCCGAAGAAGAAGAAAAAATTTAAAACGAACACAAAATAATAGAATAAATGAGAATTGAAATAAAACGACAATAACAAAAAATAAATAAAGGAAAAACAAAACATATGGGCAAGTCGCCAAAATATTTCAAAAATTTCAAAATTTCATTTCGAATACAACACAAGTGACTGTCATGCGATTTACATGCTTGTTCATACAGTCAAACAGTCTTACACAGAGAAAAAAATTGAGTTTTGTTTTCAATTGAATAACTGGTTATTCATTTCTAATTTTTGTTTTTGCAATTTAACACTTCTTTGTGTCACTGTATAGGTACATACAAATAAAGAGTAGTATTTTAATAAATTATTAACAAATAAAAATTAAAAATGTTTATTTTTGTTTTTTTTTTTTGTAATTTTTATTTTCTGTTTTGCAAACCATCGCAACACAGTAGTAGTACTTGTAGCTGTCAAAAAATTTGAAACATTGTCAGTAAATCATAAGAGTGTGAAATATTTTAACACTTGCATACATACATATATGAATACATGAATGTATCTATGTACGAGTGTACTTCAAATTGTATTCACAATCGCAAAACGTAAAAATAAAACTGAAATTAAAAAATGTCACTTGACAGCCAAAATCATGCTGAAACATGATAATTTAAGCAAAATATTGAAATTACCAACGAGTCATAATCAAAAAGAAAAACAATAATTTATCGCTTTGGAGGTATACTGAATTATTTTGAGTTTATCAAATGGCACAATTACTATTACAAATACCGATTACAATTTCAATTTTTATTTAATTTTCGTTTCATATTTTTATTGTAAATCAATGCAAAGTCTTTACACCACCGTTATGAGTCATTGAACCACAGTAAGCAACCTGTCACCGTACTCCAAATAATAAATCATAATATTTTGAATATTTTGACAAGTGACGACTTCTTTGTTCTTTTTTTTTTTCTTGCCAATTGTTTGCTGTGTAAGCCTTTAAAAGGCCAGTTTGTGCAGTTAATTTTATTTTGAAGAAATCACACCTCATAAGTATTGGATTTCATAATCGCAACTGCTTTATAACCGCATTTGATATTCTAGATATTAAAATCTAATGCCATTAACCAGTACTAACGTATCTATGAAATGTTGGAAGAAGAATTAAACTGCACAGTGGATTACCACGCTGTCAGAAACTCTTCATTAACTCTGATCGCTTATAGTATATTTTGCGACTGAATGAATAGGCGTATGAATCAAACATATTTCGAGTGTTGAGAGTTTGATGTTAACGTTGTACTCATACTCATTGCAACTTGTTCTTATAAATCAATGTTGTAGCGAGTACGAATGAGACAGAGTAGTTAAATTTCGATACTCTTGAGTCACTCATACTCAAAACTGCATGAGTACTTCTGAGTAGCGAAAAAACGATCTCTGGTACATAAACATTACATTATCCTTTAATCTCTCTCTCTCTCTCTCTCTCTCTTACAACCTATTTGTCTAAATTCGATACTGCCTGAATAGAATTTAACCAAAATAAATATAAGGAATCAAACTGCTGATTGAAAATAGCCTTGTGGTATCAGTGAATTCAAGAACAGCACATCGCAATGAATTAATATGAAAAATAATACAGAAACAAATATCGTCATCAATTGAGGAAATACTGAAATTATTTTATTTTAATCAACAACCCAAAGTATAGCCGTCCTATCTCTTCTTTCACCATTCACAGGAATCTGGTGCAAGCCGCCAATAATTTAATCTCAAGAAATTGTTTTTCTTTTTTATGTCATTGAATCAAGCAAAAAAAAAAAAACAAGTTCGTCTTGGAATTTCAAGATCAGCCAATCTGATGACCTGTTTAAAGCTGAAAGCTGTTTACAGTATTAAGGAAATCAATCGGTATCGATTACGGAATCAAAAGCTAGCAGGAAACAAATTTCCTTCGATAAAAGTAACACTCTTTATATTAACAGACAATAAAAAAAAAAATGAAAATAAAAATATTCGTCTTCAAACATGCATATATACATACAGTGATATGAAAAATAATAAGGACAGTGCCCAACCAAACTTACATTAGAATACGATTCAAAATATACTTTAAAGAAAAAATAAATCGTTTAAACAAGAAAGACTTTTCGATTTTTTATTCAGTTGTAAATGTAATGTAAGTTTGTCTGGGCATTGTCCTTATTATTTTTCACATCACTGTATGTACATACATATATAATCTGATCCCAATAATAGAAATTCTTTTTCCCGCTTTAATTGTTATTATTGAAAAAAAAAAAAACTAAAGGAGCAGAAGAAAATGAAAAGAAATATATTTTCATGGCATAATGCAAAGAAACTTGTTTGTTATGGAAAATTTTCAAAGCCGATAATAACAATTCGAATCTTATCAATATTGTGAATAGAAAAATAAAAATAAAGCTCTGAAAAGCAATTAATCCCGCCATTTAATAGCGCCATTAAAGTCGCGGTTTGTAAATGTTATTGCAACTGAAATTTGGTTTGCCTTACTTTGCTTTGCTTGCTGCTGCTGCAACATTAAAGTTTATTTTTAGACATTGTAACCAATCTATACGAGTCCATTAACCTCACAACCACCATCAACCAATCAAGCAATCAAGCTCAGAAGACCAGCAGCCAAATAACAAATAATTCATCATCAGCAACACCACCATCATGACGTACGAGTACGTTGAGAAAAATATTACAAAACTTTTTGAATGCAACAGTAATACGCGGCATTAACACCGCTATCATAATGAAATTGCATGATTTGAAATTGACTAAACGTTAGTCAGTCAGTCAGTCAGTCGCACATACAGACAAACGGAAACGGTCATTCGTTTTCAAGTGTTGAGCTGTAAGTGGGAGCTTCAGTTTCGACAAGAAAAACATGAATAAAAATGATTGAATGAAGTCGTCTTGTTATTCCTCAAAGACACTCGAACTGTTTCTGCTTACCTAACGACCACACAGCAGTATGGCATGAATGGTTGGGTGGCAATAAAAAGAAGGGTTTGTTGGCTGGGTTGGTTGTCTTTTGTTTGTCCACAACATCTCTACAGTACGCAGACGGCCAAGATTTTTTTCTTATCACGTGCTTAAAGTTTGTTTTTCTTTTTCTTTGTTTCACTTTGTATTGAGTTTTGCATTTTCTGTTGCTCTGTTCTATTCATAGTGTGGTGTCTCTATTAGTTAATTTTAATTGTATTGCAATTACATAGTGTTTCTTATGCATTCATTTTTTTTTTTTTTTTCTATTTTTATTTCATTTTTCTGTAGTTTTCCATTATTTTATTATTGTTGTAGTTGTTTTTGTTTTTGTTTTGCAGTTCTATTACATACATACATATTTTACAATCTCGATAATAAATGTACGATGTGGCAATAATGTCTTACACTCAACGAATTGCATCTGTTAAATGTGTACAGATATTGTAAAAATGTACATCTACAGTAATGCTAAAGAAAATTTCAGAATATGTTAAGGGCGGGTACATAAGAAATATTCATAATTATAGAATGTATAACACTGCAAAGGCAATTTATTCATTTAGTGTTTCTTCCGGAAACTTTATAGCACAATAAGAAAACAAATCAACAAAAATTTTATTCGAATTAGGGTTACAAATCGTAGTAACAACACTACATAGAATGACCACGATAAATGCAAAAGATTTGAATAATAATAATAACAAATCAATATTAAGGTTCTAGAAGTTGCCAGACAGCAAATAACAGGTGAATATGCATACACAGTTAAGAGGGAGGATCACGAAAGTTTTTGTTGCGGATAGTATCGTTTAAACATAAAATGTAATGAAAGATTTACGACATTTAGAAAAAATACGGATGGAAATTAGGCAACTGTACAGCTGTCTTCCTTGTTTGATATTTTTCAAAAACCATTGCACATCATTAGATCGGGGATGCATTTATTTTAGTTAATTTTTGCATTTTACTAACCGTCGTAAGACTATTATTCAATTCCGTAATATTTTCTCTCTGACTTAAGTACGTAAACACTCAGCAATGCAAATGTACTAAAGTTTATACTTTAATACCTACCTTATTGGATAATACAACCTTTTAGCATGGATTTCTGTCGGGTTTGTCACTCCTCCCCTGTGTGTGTTACTGGCGAATCTGAAAGACGCGAAAAAACTGGTGACAACTAACCTCACCACGGAAACGTTTAACGTTTGTGTCTATTTAATATTTATCATTTCGTCACCTCTGATATTCAAGTTCCATTTGAAGAAAAGGTAATTGCAAGTATTGATAAAATTTACAAAAATCACATTTTCTGCCTTCGGTTTAAATTCGAATCATAATATCTGACAGAATTTCTTCGAGTGTCGCTGTAGTTGTGTAAAAAATTATAATTTTTAATGACCTTTGAGTTCCATAATGAGTTAAAAAGCAGAGAAATACTGAATGAAACTATAATATGTACGTACATACATAATATTCTTGATATGCAATATGTACATACATACATAGTATGTATATAGTGTACAATCTATTTCTTAACGTTCATATGTATTATGCACATGCATATATACGAATATTTTGTATTTTTTTTTTTCTGAAATACATTCAAGAATTTTGTTGCATATTTCTGTAACACAAAAAAAGAAAATGACCATGAAATAGACAAGAAATAAAGGAAAATACAAAAAAAAAAACATCAAGAAATTAAAAATAAATTATGACTGATACAAACATTATATGTTGTATATATGTTGTGTTCATTATTTTAGCAGAACAACAAACAATTCCCAATTGTCCTACCCGAATTAGAATAATTGTAAGCCACATGCAGAAATTTAAAATCATTTATTCTTTACAAGTGGATTATTACACCACAATTAACTTAAAATGTAAAATACCACATTGCTTTACAATTTATCACTGATGAATGTAAAGCTTTGCTTGCAGTTTGTTATGTTTTATGCGAATATACAATCAACCCTCTTATTTGCAAATAATGCGGAACTGAAATTGCGACAGCCCTCCTAAAACGCGATACTCTTACATCCCGGTTTCTATTCAACAACATCCCATTAGGTCCTTCCGCACAGCCTATGAATGTCTCAACTATCTAGATATTGTAAGAGCGAGTTTTATTTTCTACATAAATCATAGACGAGATATATAAACAACATACCAGCTTATCTCATAGCCATCTACGGTATCGATTTCATTCATTTCGGAGCCCTTTCACAGTACATAGGTTTCGTTGGTGGTTAAGTCTTTCTGAAAATTTTTCTGCAACTCATATGTGGCAGTGAGGATGAATGTTGAAAAATTACATAATTTTACAAAATTCTTACTTATTTTTATTGGAAAACAGTTTTTTAGTTTAGTTTTTGTTTAATTTTTTTCATCAATTCTTACATGAACTCTTCGTCCTCTAACCTAACCAAACCTAACCTATATGAACTCTTTAATACAACAAAAATAATTTATAATTTATATTGTCTTGGTCTACATATAAGGCGGTACGAATGATGTGATTTGCACTAATCCCGAGTTTTAGAGCGGTTTCCACCCACCGCTTTCTAGGAAGGTTGACTGCATACGAACATTACAAGCAGCTTGAGCTTTAGCTTGCTCATAAGCTTTATCATCAACCTTATTACATACTTACATACATAATTGGCCATTACAACCCTTCAGACAGGATTACGACCTAGCTTCTCACACCACTTATGTTGTGTGCGTTAATTTTATACATGATTGGCGGGACCTACAGTTTAAAGTCGACTCCGAACGACAGATTTTTGAGAAACTTTTCATGACAATTTTATTTTCTCTCAGAGTTTTTGCCAGAAATCTGCTGAGAGGAAGTCGCCGAAGAAATATTTTTTCGTTTTGATGTCTGACCTGGGATTCGAAACCGGGCCTTTTGTCTAATAAGCCAACACACTACCTACTAGACCACGGCGACTTCGACTTCAGCCTTATTACAGAAGAATTATATTTTCAATGGTACTATGTCCTACCAAAATTGACATATTAAATGGTATTCCATCCAATAAACCCAGGATTCTCATCTAGGCATCTTAATATGAAATTAATTTGAGCATAAATAGCCCAGGAAAATTTAAATTACGTTTGCCTTTATACTGTCTGAAAATAAACTAAAACTTTCACAGAAATCATCAATTTTAATCAAAATTTATTTCGAGCTAACAAACGTAATTATTAGACGTTTTTTCCCCAGTGACTAATTTTTAATCGCATTACTTTTGGATTGAAAAACATTTTTTGACACTTTCTACGTCAGAAATCTTAGGAGTGGGATAGGCCACTTCAAAGCCACTTTAAATTTCGAAATTTTCTGAAAAATTTCTTTTCGAAATTTTATTTTTTTATCAATCGATCGATTTCTTTATAGTTACTAATCGATTGCATATTTTTTTTGGAAAGTTTTAGTTGACAATTTCGCGAAATACAATCCAATCAATATTCGCTCATATCAAGCCAATTGAAAGTGATTAAAAAAATTTTTTTTTGTTATCTGATCTAGAACTGAAGTGGGTCAAACGGTTTGTATTTCATTTTGAACGTTTATTTTTGGTTGACAGACTAATGAAAGTTTCTTTATCACACAACTTCAAATGATGTTTAATTAATTGATTACTTAAATTAATTAATTAAATTGGGTTAAAATTAACACCATAAGTTTGTTAATTTGTTAAAGCCGTAATCAATTTATAAATTAAATTAAAAAATTAGGAAATCCATAAATTTGATCACGTTAAAGATAGGTGAAGAGGGAGGCAGGGTACATATAAGCCGGTTTTGAATAAAATTTTCCGGATTGGATTAATTTATTTACTATTTCATTCTAATATTCAAAGCTTAAAAACAAATGCCTTAACAAATAGGAATTCATTCTACAAAAAAGTAAATTTAAAAATTTTATTTCGATTAATTTTTTTGCTTCCATGCCACCACCATCAATTGGAATAAGAAAAACAAAAATCTTCAAAACTTTTATTTGAATTGTAAATTATTATTTTTTTTTCTTTCTTATTTATTTGAATTGTCACTCATAATTTTTTTTGTTTTGTATTTTTTTTTTTTCGAATAACTTTTTAAAGTAGCTCACGCTGTGTGTAACCGTGACATTGACATATAAAACCATTTAAAAAAAAAATGTAAAAAATAGACAACTCGACAGAGGAAGAGAGAGAAAATATTCAAATGATAAAAAAAAAAGTGGTGGAGGCAAAAATAAATAAATAAACCGGATGGAAGCCATGTTAGAGATAAAAATTTAATTAAAAAAGAAATACGGCAGCAAAATTAAATTTATGCTGCCTGCCGTACATATAAATATTCATATTCGTATTGCATCATAGGAATATTTCTAAAGAATTTTATTTATTTACTTTGATTTGTGACTGCTATTCTAGAAATTAATCCCCAATTTATTTTGAAAATACAAGAAATTTACAAAAAAAAAATAAAATAAAAACTAAAAACCAATCATCATATGAATTGAATCATGTGCGAATTTATTAAATTTGTTTCAATTTTTTCTATTTTCCATGTAAAACTAAAGTAAATGAAACATATTAAATATTAAAACACAATCATTTAAAACATCTGTCGTCAAGGCAAATAAACGATTGGCAACACTATTGTCTTGTAGTCAGTTGTAAATGTACAACAAATACGTGCTTTACACATGTCGACAATTTTTGTGTCCAACAAGTGTGTTCAAATCCCAAAACATGTGCTCAAAATTGTTACAGAACCCTATGCGAATTGTTTGAATAAAATTCAAATAAATTTTCTTTATTGATCGCTATGTAGCACGGCACTTTGCTGTCCAAGTCCAAGCTGTAGCCGTAAGTAATAAAACTCACCGTTAACGGCAAATTGTGGGAATAATTGCAGACAGCTGTGGTTTGTGACTCATTCACACAAGAAAAAGTCTAATGAGGTCATATTGCACGACCTCTATGACATGATCTTTATGGCAAGTTACGCCGTACTTTGGAAACCACATGTCGTGTTGCTCCAGAGCCCATTTGCGATTAAATTTCTGTTTAACTAAGTGTCAGTTAACGTTGCCATTTGCCAAGTTTTTCCCTTTTTTTTCAAGTTTTCATTTAATTTGTTTTCTAACATAAGAAGTTTTCTCGAAAAAAATATAATTTAAAATTTTTTTCAATAAATTCAAAATAATAATACGAAATATTATCATTTTTGAATAAAATATTGTGTATTTTATTAGCCTCGGACAAAAGAAACAGGGAAACACATACAGAGGGCTTCGGACACCGAAGTTTTCTTTAAAAATATTGAAACTTTTGTAGGAAACAAGTTTTTTTTTTGCATAAAAAAAGTTTTTATTTCCAGAAATATAGAAAATGGCAACGCTGGTGTCAACAAAAACTGCTTACAACTTTTAATAACTTAATTGAGTTCCCAATTGCTTAGCAAAACTAAAAAAAATATTACAACTACCGAGATACACTCGGTTGTTTAAACATTACTCTTGTCTTAGGGCCATTATTACAACTTGCCTTTAACTAAAGGAGGATATTAACTGGCAGATAAATTGTTTTTCATTATTATGAGTACCCAATAAGATAGAAGTGATCGTTAAGCTAAGGGGAAGATTATCCTACCTTTAACATTTAAAGGTCACTTTATGTTTGAACTTGCCATATCATATACTATTTTCAATATGGCAATTTCAAATTTAAACAAAAAAAACGAAGTCTGCTGTTGCCACTGCGTTAAAAAAAACTTGTTCAATTGAGCAGTTTTATCGACTTTGCTCTGGCGTTGACATATTTTAATTTTATTTCATCTGAAAGTTGTAATAACGAAAGTTATAAAGATAAAGATAACTTTAAAGTTTTAAAGTTCCCTTTAGCTAAAAGTACCTTTAACTTTACCCTTAAAACAATAACAGAAACAGTTGATTTATACATAAGTATGCTCGGATACAAGTGTTATGTCTGTTTCTTTAAATGAAAAGCGACATGATTTATTGCAAGAAATTTTAAAATTATAATTCGTTATTCTTTTTTTAAATATTTTTTTTTAATTTCTTTTCTTTATAAAACGTGAGAAGAGATGATTTGTCGTGATAAAAATTTCGCAATAAAAACAATGTTTTTATGCATTAATTTTTGTTGTTAATTTTGTTGTTATTATTATTATTATTGTTGTTGTTGTTATAACACATTTTTTTTAAACGAATATAATATGAATGAATGCTGAGAAGCACGTGCTTCCTTTTTTTTTGTTTGTTTGTTTGCAAAATTATTGAAATTTATTAAAAAAAATTTTTTTCTTTTTTATTATTCTGTATTGTTAATTACGTTAGAAATTAGTGTCAAAGTTGAATATATTAATCGAATTTTTTCAACAATTAGTAATTTTATACGATAACAAATATGGTAAAAACGATTTTAAAAATTTTGCCGATCTACTATAGATTTATAATTAGAATAGGGAAGGGAGGAGGAAGATAATTATGAGAAAAAAAAAATAATATAAATTATAGGTTTTATGCTGTTAATTAAAAATCTTTTGTTTTCTTTATATTTCGGAAAAAAAAAATAAAAAACTTTTAAAATTAATTTTTTATTTACTTAAAAAAAAATCAGTTAATTCTCCCCAATTCTAGAAGAGGCTATCGACCAATTAATGTGAGGTACTACTACGACACAATCATATTCTGATGCGTAATTTTTGTAAAATTCTTTGCCAACAAGAATTTTAAATGAAAAAAAAGAAAAACAAAATATTTTTAGATTTTTAATTTTTCATGTGGGACAATTTAAAAATTTCATTTATCAATTGATACAAATATGTACACTGAAGAAAAACCAAATAATATAAACAAAAAAATTACAAAAGTTGGCAACTTAGGTACTGCCAATTAATATTTATGCTGAAAGTAACATAATATGTTATACTTTAAAAATTCTTTAGAATTCTTTGAAATTGATTTTAATTTTCTTTTTACAAACGATTTCAATGTTTTAAAATCTGTTATAGTTTCCATTTCATTTCGCTATGAGAAATGGGGTCATTGCACCTACTATAATTGCTCTACTAGTGCTTCTCTACTAATTAAGGTCTATTTAAATACAACAAAATAACAATTTCAATAAATTTAGAATGTGAGATAATGTCGTGAATACAATGACTATCTGTTGCCTGCTAATAGAATTGCATAGTAATTTACAAATGAAAATAATACGAGCAAATAAAACAAATCCCAGTCATTATAGTTTGTAAATATTTCTGAATGAACTGATTATTGAAAAAAAACCCGTGTGAAAATAATTCTCAATAAGACAATGAAACAAAATCACGATAATCTTCAATATTTCATAATACTTACATTCATTTTAACAATATTAATGACGTAAAAATAAGAGACACAAAAACAAAAGAAAAAAAAACACTTTCTCAGAACTGCAATTGAATTATTGTCATTTAGAGTCATGCAAATTGAAATCAACAAATTTGTTTATTTGTTAAAACTATTATTGCTCTAGGTCAACAAAATTGCCATTAAAAAAAATTACTATTTCGTCAACATGCGAATTTTAATGAGTAATTTTTCTTGCTTCAAATTTATTTTTGTATATAAAAACGTATATTTTTAGTAATTGTATGGAATTGTTTATTGTTCTAAGCAGCAATTCAAATTATTTTTTCTTAAATTATAAACAAATTATTTTACTTTTATAAAATATAAAAATTATTTTTGAAATAAATAAGACCAGACCACGCAAAGGATAGTCAAGAAGACTTCTTCTACAGTGTGAATCCGTGCATGCATACATTGATGGCATTTCGATACAGCAAATTTTGTCAAAATTCCATCTTCAACATTTCCATTTTAAATTTGAACAACTGAATATAAATGGTGGCACCACCCTATTAATTTTATTACACGATCCTTCCAATGCAAGAATCAGACTCCATCCACTATTTTAAATTTACACAGTGTATACCCGGCGCGGTTTTTACTTAAAAATGTTAGCTTTTATATCACATGTTGCTTAAAGCAACCATAAAATGATAATACAAAACAGAAATTATGTTGATATGTGTATCTCTAGCTGAGTAATAGGAACCGATAATGCCGGCAGTGTATAAACACTGCACCCCTTAATTTAAATGAATTTAATTGCGATTTATTAACGGCTTGAGAATAGGCTTCGATCCATAAACAGCACTTTGCTTATTAACGTATCCATTTGACTAGGCACAAGTTTTTACTACTAGACACTCGCCTTTGGACAATTTCAAATTAGCTCCACAAGTAAAAATGCTACGGCAACTAATGGTTTTTTTTATTCTTAATTTTTATACGATCTGTATTTTATGGGCACGTAATATCCCATAAAATGTTTTACGTAAAATTTTCCACATAGTCGAAGGTCAAAAGCCAACAAGTTAACAACCAAGACAATTAACGTTTCGGTGTTACAGCTTCAATCTTATCTCCATGACTTTCATGTGTAAAATTGATGCGAAAATAATTAATAACTCCTCCTCGAATTGCCTGTTCACAAAGACGATTATGTCGACCTTATATGGACAAAGTGTTCTATAAATTACGCGGACAGATTTTTTTTAGAGAAAATTTTCGCAGTTTGTATATGTTTGGTGTTTGATTATGACTTGACAAATCTTACGGAACAGAAATGGCTTCACAATTTAATATTGATGCCGAAGAGTGTACACTGGCGTTTTAAACGAGTTGTTTCCTTTAACTTCCGCAAATCAGCAGTAAATCAACAAATTTCTGGCAAAAACTCTGAGAGTAAATATTTCGCTCGGAGCCGATTTTAAACTGTAAGTCCCACCACTCATGTATAAAATTAATGCACACAAGTGGTGAGAGAATCTAGGTCGAAATCCTGACTGAATTGTGGTAATGACCGATTGTGTATGTATGTGTGTAAATACAACTAATTTGGATAATTTTAAACACGAAAATGTTCAGTGTTCACAGATCTCCAAGTATGGTAGAACAATTTTTTTTCAATTCTTAAGTGAAATTAAATGCATATTTGATAATTGAATTTGTAAAATTTGTACATGCAAAAGAAAAACTTCCAAATTAGGGAACCCCGTTATTGGGTAGGTAGGCTGGAGTACTAGGCTTAGCGGCCTATCGTGACGCTGTCCTTGTGCTGACCGAGTTCGACCAAACTAGGGAAGAAGTTGGTCAGCGCAAGGACTGCACATTAAAACCACGACTACCCTACGCTGGAAAACCAGCCCGAAAGTTTGACATCAGTGGATGATGGATGCGTAGTCAAGCTGACAAGGATTGGAGAGCCAAATAACCTATAACTGCACATTGCAAAAGATGGGCATTGACAAAAAGAGTGGATAACGACCTCTGCTCCCTCAATGGATCTACAACCACGACAGAAGCATTCTTTCCGCGTATCTTCTCACAATACAATGACCGTTACGTTACGATCGAGGCCGAGTAACTGGTAGGTGCGCCTTCTAACCACATCGAGGGCCAATTGAGTCTAGCGGTGGAGTAGGACTCCTCATTGACCCACGATAGGTTGGTGTCCCGAAAGAATATCCGTAGTTCAAGTAGTTTTTCTATTGGAATATTGTTCTCATTTGAGTATTGGCAGGCGCCAATGTATTGATGCTTTAGAAATGCAATTTCAATTGAAATATTAGCTCCAAATACGCTGACGTATAGATTCAGTTTCCTTATTTCATTGTAGGCTGGTATATAGTATGATATGGGCATGAGCCATACGTAAAATTTGTTAAAGTTGCTGTTTTCCAGATCAGGGAAGACTCATGAGTATTTTAAAAATAAATGTTGGCGTCTAGGGCACACAAATGAACGTACTCATGGGCCAACATTCGCTGCCAAGTCTAAATTATATGAAGTCATTCCCATTGCCATTTATATTTTGAGTGTTATTGTTTACCAAAACCCTGTTATTACTGTCCAAGCTATCCTGAGAAATCTCCATTATGTATCAGACTTTGTTACAAATCCTAGCAAAATTCAGAAGCCTGCATTTTATAATATATTTAAAGAAGGACGAGTATACTCGTCTTGGCAGCGAATGTGTTAATGAATGCTAGACATGTGGTGATGGTACACTTTTTATGTCATTCCTTAGCATTCGCATGTTGGAAATTCCAATATTTTGGGAATCGTTTCATAGGAGTGGTCTGTCAGATACGGACTTCCTACAAGAAGCTTGCTTTATATTGCCTACTTGAGGTCTCGGTGTATGCCGATATGAATGCGGCCCTTTGTTGATCACCTTTTTCCAATCTATGGCGCTCTTGTCTATGAGTCAGACTGTCTAAATTTAGATTTGAAATTAAAAACAGAAAAAGAAAAAAAAAAACTTAAGAGAAAATTCTCTCGTAATTATTTAAAATTTTAAAGCCGCCATAAATCTATCATCACTTTCGTTTTCTAAACAATTTCCGTTTATTGCTTTCCATGCAATTTTGACGTTTTCATTACGCGATAACCATTTGAAAATCTTCGATAATCTTTTATAAAAACAAAAACACTTTCACACACTAAACAATTTGCAAATGTTTAAGAAATGCTTAGTTGTTGTGAAAGAGGAAAGTTAGGGAGAGGAAAGAGGAAAAACAATACTGAATTGAATACTGACTGACACACTGACTTATTAGCACAGAGTCTCTGATGAATTTTCTCGTATTGCCAGAGATTGTAATGATAATTTCAAAGGTAAGTTAATTACGATCATTGTTTAAGCGTGTAAAAGTTTTCATGTCGAATTACAACAAAACAATCAATTGAGACAGATGCAGATGCAATGCAAAGGTTTACACAAATGAGACAGACTGTGAATAGTAATTTATGATATTAACGTTATAATATAATAAAAATGATAATAATAATAAGTAGTAATAAACTAAATAAACACGTTAATTTATTATTTTAATTAACAGCTGGTATATTTACCCGTAGTTCACGTAGTACTGAAAAATTATAGTCAAGACAAAAACCCAAATTGAGTTTAAAAATAATTTGTTTTTTTTGTTTTTTTTTATTTTAATAATTTTAATTTGTTTTTTTATTTTATTTTTTTTTTTAGATTAAAACTATTTCGTTTTTAATACATTTTTTAAAAACGCTTATGACGTTTTAATTTTATTGAAATAAATTTATACGTGCGTGCGTGCGTGTTTTATGTTTGTGAGTGTTGTAACTAAAATAAGCGAATCCCGGCTTGATTACGCCAATTTCATGAGAATTCCCTTCTTTTTTTTGATGATTTAAATATCATTTTGAAAACATTTTCTAATTTATTGTACGAAAAGGAGCAGAAAAAGAAAACGTCAGGAAAACCACACAAATTCATCCACCATGAGTATCATAGACAGTGGCAAATATCGATTGAAAAAAGATTGGGCCAGTGCCTCTATACCATCATTGGTCGATATCGATGAGCATGCCGACGATGAAGAAATCGAAAACAACATTAATGTGAATGCCAAATTACCACCACCGAAACCACCGCGACGCAGTTCATTGGCCTTGAGTTTTTTCTCTAGTAAATCGGATAAGAATCAAAAGAGGCGCAGTTCAATAGCAACAGCTTTCCTGCGACGTGATAGTAATAAGGTGAGTCTAAAATTTAAAATTTATTTTAGGTTTTTTTTGTTTTAAGATAAATATTAAGGGTTTTCATGGGATACAATTCGCAGCTCCAATTGAAGGTTAAAAATAATTTCTATGAGAGGGAGATATTCATTTCAGTAATTTATACTCTTAAGAACATTTATTTTAATCTGTTTGGGAATAAGGTTAAAAATATTTTCTATCCCTTGAAGAAATTAAGGACTTTAACTCACTAAATTTAATTTTTATTTCTGTTTTGATTTGCAATAAAAATTAAAAACATTTCAATTTTAATTTTTTAAAATTGTGAATATTGAATTTACTTTCAGACACATTACATGTGTTCGATAATTACCTGTTAAAGTGTGGTGCATCCTTGAACCCAATAGCACCAGAACAGTATCGCGGAATTATGTACAATTGTCTATAATTGTTGAGTTGAATTCTCATCCAAATTACTTTTGATTTTTTTTCAAAGTCAAGCTTTGTGTACTGTAAAGTGTGGGCATTACAGAAAACCTGACATAGATCATAAAGATCAAAAAAACATAGACTGCATTATCTTTTTGCGAAACAAATGTATTTTAAAAATGTTTTGGGAACACGTGATGGAATTATTTTATTACCTTTTTCACCTTGCATAAACAAAAAAGTAGACCTAAGACACATATTCCATCTTTACGGTACGTTGTACTCATCCAGACTTTACCGACAATGACAGTTGAATTGTTAATCGTCTACACGCTGAAAATATTTTAAACAAAATCAGTTCATCAGATCAAACTAATGGGGGATAAAAACAATAAAACGAAAAAAACAAAAATTGAAAAAATTCGTTATGACAGTGAATGCCCTTGATATTTAACGATAACGAAACATTTATTTCAACATTAGTTATTAAATCACGTTTTACGTTTATTTTATATTACAGAATTCACCCAAAGGTTCCTACGAGTCCGTTGTAAAACATGAAAAGAGTGATGCTTCAAATAACACAAACTCACCGGATGTAGTGTACAGTTCTGAGGAGAATATACGCGCCTCATCACCCAATGAACCGGGCAAAGTAACCTATTTCGATGATGGCACAGGTTTTCGTCCTGCTGTTAAGGGTATTGGCATGACGAGCCCCTATGATACGCCTATTGATAAGGAGCGTAATCGTCGTCGGCGCAGTTCATTACAAACCAAATTGGATAGACGTCGTCGCAAAAACTTTGAAGTTAGTTTCTCTACACTTGAACCGACCAATTCACAAAACGATTTGACAAATGATAGTACAACAGGCATTGGCTCATCGATCGATATAACCGACGTTGATGATGTCGATCCCAATCATCAAGCCTATTTTCCCAGACAAAAACGTCACTCATGGTGGAATATATTTGTGCCTGATAATATTAAAAACAGGTGAATATTCATTTTATGTTTTTGTTTTATTTTGTTTGTTTTGTTTTATTTTTAATTTTTATTAAATTAACTTGGAAATTTTGTGAAATTAACGCTTAATATACATACAGTATGTCAAGAATGAGTTTTCGCATTAAAGAAATTTATAATTTGTGTGTTATTTCATTAAAAAATAAAGTTATTTTTCTTTTAAAACAAAAACATTTTTTAATTTATTCATTACTACCTATTTACAAAGATTTACAACAAAAAAAAATCATTTTGATCAAAAAATAAGAAATAATTTACTAAAAACCATTAATACTCAAATATTTCATTGTCACGAAACTCTTTTCACAATATATTTGTCTTTGTCTGGTTTGTAAAATTTAGATAATTAGCGGTATAATACAGTTAATCTATTTTCTTTATATATTTATGTATATATATGTATGCCAATATTTTTTAGGGCAGGCATTAAAAACAATGCCAAGAAAAAGGTTATCATACAATGTAATTCAACTAATTTATTACAATCACTATTTGGCCATAAGTGCCCAGGAGCTGTTAGAGAGGTTTTCGGTATCATGAAGATCCATTTAGAATGTGATTAATTGTGCTGAAAAAGTGGGTAGGTTAGAACTAAAACGTGGAGATGGTCCCACGACTAAATTTAACAATCGCCCAGAAAGCTTTCTTATAAGAAAAGTTGTCCAGAACCCAAAAATTTTAACAACGAGTCTTCGAAGGAGCTTAGTTTCCAACGAAACTGGTCAGCAGGTCTTGTTAAAAACACATGTTCTTCGAGATCAGCCCGTAAAAAACCACTACCTTCTGCAGTAAAGCAACAAAGGCGTTTAACATTTGCTATGACCAAAATTTCGCAACATTTGACTTATTGGGACGACATAATGTTCTGCGATGAGACCTAGATAATATAACAATGGAGCAAGAAAAGTCTGGCAAAAGACGCTAGCAGCGTTAGAAAACCGAAATATTATACCAACTATGAAATTTGGAAAAATGTCGACCATGGTTTAAGGTTGCATCTCGAGTATAGGTGTAGAAGAAGATTTATAGCGTTATTTATAGCGTTTTCGTTTCTGGTCAAAAGTGTTGCATTTTTATTACCTTGCTCTTAAATTACCCTTTAGTGTTCGTTTCTAGAAAAAAAGGCAGACGTAAATGTAATTACTGTGTTTTTTCTTGAAAATGTTATCCATAAAAAGTGAAAAAGTGTAACATTATTCACCCTTTATCAAATCATATGGTGTTTTCTTTTCTACAAAAAAATTTGCATTTTATTAAGGCAAAATGCAATTTTGCGTTTGTTTCTTAAAAATGTTTCGCTCTCTAAAAGGGTAGTATGTTTTATTTTAAATAATTCGCTCTTGACAATGGTGGAGGGCCTTGCATTTTATCCCCTGTATAAATCGCGAGTGCTGATAATGTCGTGTAAAGCAGATGACTTTTGTTTATTCATAGGTCTACCAGATGATATACTAAAAAGTCTTCTGGTATTGTTATCCAATTTGAAGTGAATTTTTTCATTGCTTTGTTAAGTAACCTGGCAACACCTTTTTCATATTTACATTTATTATTGAAAACAAATCAAAAAATACAAAATATTTTTAGATCTAAAACCTTTTTTATGAAAAAAAATATAAATATGGATATTGCTGCATCTATTTTATTTGTAAAAATTGAAATAAATCAGTTATCAGATTCATCTTCGTCATCTGATGAAGAAGGATTACTGAATTTATTACATACATAATCAACAGCTGCTTTTTTTTAAATATTTATGTTATGTTCTTCTCAAATATAAAATGGCATTACAACAAGGTTGGTCAAAAATTTTTTTAATGCACCTTGTAAGAGGGTGACGTTTTCTTTGTAGAAAAGAAAACACCAATAGTATGAGAAATTGCCCATAGTAAATAGCTGGCTTTTGTTTATGTTTTTCTTTGATTTTACAAGAAGAAAACTTTGTTTTTATTTCAAAGAAAACAAATACTATTTGTGTATTAAAAATGTATTTATTTTTAAATAATTACTGTGTTCCTTCATTGTAGAATCCTCTTTGATGTAGTTGGAGATTCGTTTGTTATACTTTCCATTCCTTATAGTTAGAAATTATTTGCCAATTTGATTATATATTTTACAAAACCGAGAAGTCCCGAATTAGAAATGTTTGTATATTTCTAAAAAATAGCTGTTAAGTACAGGGTTGCATAATTGTGTTTGTTCTGTCAAAAAATGTTACACATTTGGAGGGTAATTATAAAATTTTAATATTGTTGCCGTCTAACTGGGCAACACTTTTTAACAGAAACGAAAACACTATTAGACAAAACGAATTAAAAAGAATTACAATAAATTATTACATACTACGTTTTGATCAAAGTGAAATTATTTTTGTTGAAAACCTTGGTGAATAGTATTCAAAATATGAATAAATTTTAAAAAAATTGTTTTGTTTTAAAATAAAAATAAGTTTCTTTAACGTGAGAACTCATTGTTGACATACTGTACATACGAGTATGCTTCTAACCAACTATATAAATTATAAAGAAAAAAAAATAAAAACAACAAATAATTATGCAAAGTTAACATACCTTCCCCATATACCCTTGCTATGTACCCGGCTAATCGGAATAACAATAATCAGCTGAAAAGGAAAGACAACAACGTTTTTTTTTTCCATAATTTTTATCGTTTTAATAACTGTTTTTAATGTTGTCATTACTGTTGTTTTACTTACATTTTTTAAATTATTTTTTGTTAATAACGGTCAATAACCTTTATTTCTTTTAATGTTGTTATTCTTGTTATTAAAGTTTTTGTTTTTTTTTTCCTTTTCTTTTTTGTTATTGTATAACAATTTTTTTAACATTTTTTTTACTCTACCTCCATTAATATTCTCTAACCTCAATTCAATTTTTAATGACAATTTTTGTTTGTTCTCTTATTAATCCTGTTCAAATTAACAAAACAAAGAATAACAAAAAGATAACGAAAGAAAAATGAGCAACGCACCAGGAAATATGGGCCAGTGAGTGTATCTTTATATACAATATGATAAGAATTATAACAAAAAAAAATGAAATTCATGTAATTCAAATCCTGATGACACAGAAACCAAACAGGAAAAAAATTACATAAAGAGAGGCATGAAAAAAATTTGAAAAGAGATGAGAGAGAAGATATATTATTATTGCTTGTTTTTTTATTTTTATTTATTTAATATTGCCTAAATAAGAATCTGATAACAACGTGATTACGAATAATTGAGGCAGTAAAACCCTTTATGGTAAACAATTTTTAAGGTTAAAAATAAAAGTTGTTGGATAACAGAACTAAATCATGAAATTTAAGCACAATTGTTCATCAATCGCTTCATTTTCCGTTAAACGAAACTGTAGGCAGTGTGGGCACAAATGAACTCCACTAAATTGCAAACCACTAGAACACGGCAACCACTGCTCATAGTAGACGTATCTCTTCGACTGCCTTTAAACACACAATAAAATATTCCTTGAATTCTGTTTTGGGTTGACTAGTTTACCTCTAGACTAATGTTGTTATCGTTAGTGAAACTTACTTACTTAATTGGCCATTAACAACTCGATTAACGGATTTCGACCTGCCGCCTCTAATTCTTGCGCGCCTACGCCATTTGATCACACCAATCGATGACAGGGTTTCGTCGACACGACTTTTTTTCTTTTATCATTTTCAAATTAAATGAATTAACTTTTCTGCGAATTTAATTTCCTCAGGTTAAACAAACTGCCTGGAGAGATAAAATAGCAATTAATATCGATTCCATAAATTTCAAGGCCTTTCAAAGCACAATTAATCAAAAGAACGTTTTATCATCAGAATTTTTCTAAAGAATTATTTAAAAATCAAATCAAAATCAATACTATGTGCATAAAATAAAGATATAAAGCAAAATTAATATATTTTGTTGAACAAAGAAATAATTTTTTAAGTTTTCAGTTTCAAGTCATTTAAGCTGGAGATCTACACCACGCGTTCTACGCGTTTTCGCATTCTACGCGGTTGTCAAAAAAGTAGAATTAATGTATTTATTTGGTAGCAAGTTACACGCACAAAAGCGTAGGATGTCTTGACGCATAGAACGCGAAAAGTAGATCTACTTCCTACTTTTGTAAGCATGACAAGCGGCGCGCGTACAATACAGCTGATTTTGACAAGTTGTTTTATTTTAATTTATTTCAACTTTAGGAAAGTTTCGGCAAAAATCCGGACACATCTCGTTCTATGTACAAAGGACGCACCCAAAATCGTTTTCTGTTCTTTTGGAGCTTATTGTGCACACTTGTAGCACAAAATATTATATTCACAAACTCAATTAAATTTAATTAAAATTAATTAATTTTTATGTTGTTAACAGCTGATCAAAACAAACATTGGCGCGTAAAAAGCGTTGCATGTAACTTGAAGCGTAGAATGCGAAGAAGGTATGAAATGTGCGCAACACTTTGATGCGAAAACGCATGGTGTGGACCTCTAGCTTTAATGTTTATGCCTTGGTAATATGCAAATCAAAACTTATATTCCTAACCCATTTGGTGGAATTATAAAGAGGAAATTATTTTCCATCTTCTACAGTAATTTATGCATGCTTTGAAACATTGAATTTCTAAAATGCTTGTCTTAAAAAGACCTTATATTATAGCTGGCGGAAATAATGCAATTATTTTTTTTTTTTGTGTCTTTTAAAATTGCTCAAAATGATTCTTTTTCTAATTAAAATAAATATCGATTACCGGCGTACAATTGAACTTTAATTGCTTTATGGTAAACTGTTAATTATTGGACGTTTTTCTCTAGATTTCCTTTAAAATTAATTGACAGAAATTGAGTTCCTCATTGCAAATTAAACATGTCCCCATCCATACAATATATAAAATATTGTTCACTGAATTCTAAATAGACAAGCGTCGTATACACATCTCTTTTTATTGACATCTTTTTCCTTCATTTCAAATGAAAACAATTTCAATTTAAATCTTAATTAACGAAATGGAGACGTTTTATATACAATGTTCACAATGCTGATTTTGAATACAAGTAAGCGGGAAAAAATTCATTCTAAATGTTCATACCCATTTCTAGTCTGAAAAAAGGGTAGGCCCTTGAAGGAGTTCATTTAATTTAAGGTCATATTAAATGAATCAACTCCAGCACATGATTCAATTCTTTATCGACGATTAATCATCTTTCACACCTATTGATAATTGCTTGCATTACAGTATTCCCTCGATTTACGTCATCTCTAGTACGATATTTCGATTAACGTCGTCAAAAATTTTGTTCTCTTCAACTTCGATTTTCGCCTCAGTTGCTTATAAACAAAATCAGGGGAATTCCCTCTTTAAAAAAAAACTCAATACATAGAATACAAATTTAATTATTTTAGTTTTTTTTGTAAAGTGTACATAAATAAATGCATCTAATAGTATGAGCTATTTGAAATTCGATTTACGCCGCCTTTTTCCGGAACATTCTAAGACGAAATAAAGCTACGTTGATGTTATATCATATGCATTCCAATAAAACATAACTTTGCCCGCCAATTTTTGCGTCTTTATATGGTTTATAGTCGGGACACAATTGTCCATTTAAATGACAATCGTTTCCCGTATAAATTCGTGTTTTTTGTGGTGTAACATCTTTCTGCTGAGAATTATCAATTTCTAGTTGTTTATATATTTTTTATATTTAGTAAAGAGAAACAAAAAATTTAAGTAAAAAATTTTCAGTGTTTGTTTATTTTTATTTAATATTTTTTATAGTTAATTCAAATTCTTAAAGGAAATATTTATATGATACAAAACATGAAAAAATTCAAAACTTAAATCTAATTAAATATATTCAAATAAGATATACATTTTAATAATGCAAGTGTCCCCGATTTTTAATTACTTCATTTAACTGAAATGGCATAGAGTTTATTAATTTTTGTAACTTATCTTGAGGAATTTCGCCCCATTTTTTTTTTATTAAAGCTTCTTTCAGCTCTTTGAAGGAGTTATAAGTCCTTCCACTTTTGTATATTCGGCACTTAAAATTCCCCAGCAGTTTTCGACAGGATTTATATTGGGACTAAGTGCTGGCCAGTCTAAAACAGTTATATCTTTTTCTTCAAAAAATGATTTGGTCCTTTTTGCTGCATATATGGGGCGTTGTCTTGCTAAAAAGTAAAATTATTTCCGCAATTTTCTCTGAAAACATTTTCAACGAAAACATTGTCCAGTAATTCCGTATAATTCTCCGCATTCATTTTATGAGAAATAAAACAGATTGGGGAACGTGCTTTATATCTAATATGCAACCAATAATATTTGTATTTATTTGGTGCATCAAGGTTGCATTTTTCATCACTGAATATAATACTACGTCACTCCTTTTCCCAAAATTTGTATTTTTCAGCGAAACCCAATCTGCTGCTTTGTGTCTAGGGGTCGATCGTGGTTTAGGGTATCACTTTTTAGGTTTTCACATCTAGATCTTCATTTAAAATCTGATTAACCCGTCTCTTGGCATTAAAGTTCTTGCTATTACTTAATCAAAACATGTAAAATAAATTTGTACCTTATATTTTCTTCCTTGGCTGTATAATACTGTGGGATCAGAAAAAAAATAAAAATCTTTATTGTTGTATCACCCTTTGTTTTACTTTGTTCGCGAATATGTAGTCCGAACGTGATTTCTGTCACTTGCGCGAGACCAACCCAAAAAAATGCCATCAATTTAAAAAAGTTTATTGTTCATTGCTGTTGTTGTTGTTGTGATTGCTTAGTTTTTTTTTGTTATTTTTTTATTTATTTTATTTTTGTTCAAATGAAAGTAAACAATTGATTTAACAGAAGAATAAAAAGAAACAAAATTTTAAAAATAAATTGCAAACAAAATTGTATTCATGAACAAACACGTTTTATAGCACGCGATGATTGTTTTGTTGCGTTCTGTTTTGTTCGGTTAATGTTCAATCGTTTAAACAATTAAATCATAAATAATATTAACAATTCTATAAAACTAATAACCACGTTTATAAATAATAAACATTTATGAGGTAAACAAATTAAAGGGAATTTTATTTTTTCAAAAATTATTTTCCGCTACAATCAAAACAAACAAAAAACCCAATTATTGCAGTCACTTGTGAAATCCAAAGCCATAAATGACCGGCAGTCAGCCGCGTACAGACATACGTAACTATACGACGTTTGAATTAAGAAAGGAAAAGTAGACAACCATGGCAGACATGTTTTCAAAATTTTTGAATTGTTTTAATCAAAATTCTAGACTTCTAATCCAAACAAAATGAAAAGTTAGTCGTTTATTAAGTAATCGCCATTAGAATCGCTGCGAAATAAGTTTATGCTTAATTTATTACCTGTTGCTTGCCTGTACCTACTTTATTTTACAACCCTGCCATAAAAACTATACCAGTGGTGTATTTCATTTATTGGATTTTATTTATTACACCTACCACTATGGGTGCCATTTTATTTTATTTACCACAATATGTACAATATACACATCCATATGTATGTATGTATATTGTATTATCGTATCGTATTAAGAGTGTAATTTAGTTTTGTTTTCATTTTTGTTATTTGTGTTTCGTTTTACAATTGTTCTTGACATTATCGTTTCAATTGCATTTGTTTACGTTTAATATAATAAATTATTACTCCTTGTTGTTATTATTATTATTATTATGATTATTGGTAATAAAAAAAATTGAATTTTATTTTGATCGATATTTCTTCCTTTTTTTTGAAAAGTGGCGATTATCACTTAATTTAGTGCGATAGTACTAGTATTTCACAATTTATGAGTGTTATTCTCAAGTGTTATAAACAAATATTTCTCTATGTACTATACTGGGTTTTTATAAAATATCATCATCATACCGAAATTGAAAATTTTTTGTGTTTACTTTCTAAAGTCGTAGAGCACCAACAATCAATATATAGAAATACTCTAATCGTTGGTGATATTAAAAAAGATTTTTGATTATGAAATCTGTGACATTTCGAAAACAATAAAACTATTGCGTCTGTATTATTAAAGTTAATATTCAGGGCTAATGTCTAATAATGAAACTTAAATTGGCCTTGTATTATTTACAAGCTATTAAATTTAGTGTATTCAAAGGTTTCTACCAACAGTATTATATAACTAGAAATATGATGTTCCCTTTTTCTTTCAAACCATTTAAATCAATTGGGCAATTCACACCAACTTTGTATCTTGTATGTTGTATTGAATACACTTGGTTGTTTGTGAACGCTCAATGCTATGCTGCATTGTGTATTTCGTACTTCCAAATGTATCTTTTCGGCATTCACACGATTTGATAGCACGAAACCAACACAACGTTTGAAAAACATGAAAAAAAAAGTGTAAAGTGTATCGGATTTGTACATGAAAATTATCAACAACAAGGATACACTGTTGTATAATGCATACAACGATTAAACGGCTTGTTTAAATTGACCAAATATTTTATACACACTATTCCCCAACTGGCATTCATTTTTAGTCAATCTAAAGAAAGGATATTGCTTAGAATATTCAATTAATAACAGCTTAACCATTTAGTGGCTCCAACATGATCAGCCTGGAAAAGCTCATACAGAATTCCATCCATATTTTAAAAATTAGAATAAAAATCTAACGACAGACTTGTTTGAGTTTACAGAATTAGTACAATATCAAAATAAAGTAAAATATGTAAATGTATTCCTGACCACGTAGAAAGTTTAAACAATGAAAACAGCTTTACGAATGCCTAATTTCCATCCGTATTTTCTCTCAATGTCATATGCTTTCATTATACATATGTATATATTTATATACAATGGAATACCCTCTCTTCTATACAGAAACTTGATATGTCGTACGACTTGTATGACCGTCTAAACTGCCTGGAATCTTCAGCGATTTCGTTTGGTAATTACGTCAAAAATCTATATTGTTGCATATGGGGTTCGGGAAACCCATAAGTGAACTGGACCATAATACCACCGATTTCAGAAGATCATATGATTTGCCATGCAATATATGTTATGTTAAGTAAACTACTTGAATACCATATTTCTTTTGTCAAATCACAATCCCTTTAATGAGAATCGTAATACTCACTTACTAACTTACCCATATGTGATCAACAATATGCATATTTTTAAATATTTAAATATTTTTTTTATTAAAAAATTAATTAAAAATTAGTAGGTAAACTACAATTTAAATATGGTGACTTAATGAATGATAAACGATAAATTATGATTATTTTTTTTATTATTATTATACACATAATTAAACGTAAACAATAAAATTTAACGAACGGGGTATTAAACAATAGCATGCAACGATAATTAACAAATTTATTTGCTATTCGATATCAAGAGCATTTAAAGTTCACGTTAAAAAACAGATGCAACGTCATTTACATATATTTGTACGTACACATATGTTGAACTGGCTGCTGCTGCCCTATTTAAAGTTTTTAATAATTAATCTGATCAGAATGTTCTTTTTAATTAAAATATTTACAATTAAAAACAATAGTTATACTATAATTTATTGCCTACAAATGAATGTTTATAATAACTAAAACAATAACAAAATAATTAAAAAAGAAATTATAAAGAATTACCATAATAAACATATCTATCTGTTCATTCCATTCATTCAATTGATGAGATACACAAAAACAATGTTTAATTCATTTGAAAAAAATTTCAAGTCAATTTTACAGTGTAAAATACACTGAAACTTCTATAATTGATGTTTATTTTGCATAAAATCAACAGCTGGTATTCGAATAATGTGAGAGTGTGTCACCAACTGTGCTTTGCAGAAAAGCTTAAGAATTGTTTCATTATTTCTAAATGGAAACGTACTACACTTCAAGTCGCCATAGTGGCTTATTAGACGCGAGACCTTGTTTCAAAGTCCAACTAAAACATACCGAACGAAAAGAAATATGAAAAAAATTATTCTTCGGTTACTCCCTCTCACCAGAAGTCCGGCAGAAACTCAGAGAGTAAATAAAATTGCCATGAAAAGTTTCTCAATAATCTGTCGTTCGAACTCGACTTTATGCTGTAGACTCCGTTACTTATGAATAAAAATTAACACACATAACATGGGTGGCGTGAGAAACAAGATCGTAATTTTGACTAAAAAGTTATAATGATTCATTATGTACATATGTTGGTGTATGTATGTCAAAAGACAATTAAGAAGTTGTGTTTTAAGGATTGGCCGTCTATCCTCCACTGAGTGGCTTTTTCCGGTACAGTTTAAAATAAATGCGACCCATAACCAGTCAATGTTGCACAGTTTTGCAATGAATTTGATATATACTCTGATGCTTTAGAAGCTTAAAGGAGAGTTATTTATCTAAATATGAATATAAGCCTAGGCAAATCTAATAACATAACTCATTTAAATAAATATGACAAGGTAAAATTAATTGTATCTCTTTTCTTTTTTTGGGTATTTTCATCCTTAGTTATTAAAATGCTCTTTATAAATGCATAATGCTGAAAAATTCTCCCGAGTACTAGATCTTTAGAGCGTAGTTGATCTATGCTTATAATCGTAGACGTTTTCCTGATACTTTTTATATTAAAAACCTGCATCGCCTATACACATGTGTTCACGCTGACCACCCTAATTTTAAGCTTCGTTTAAGTATTTATACAACCGTGTGCGTTAATAATCATAGTTGTGAATTGTTAATATAAGAAATGAAAAGAGTTTTTTACCCGATCATCCCCCAACCCGAAAGGTACGTTTGAATGTACATAAATAAATAATATTTGATTATTTTTACCAATAATTTTTGTATTTCATTACCCGCACTCTCGCCAAATATTTTATTTTATTATTTCCCCGCTTATCCACACATATTGGTCCTTCGAGCCGAAGGACGTTCGGCTTAAACCGGCGTTTGTTTAATTACGTTTTAAAAATTTCAACGAATGTCATCTCCTTTTGTTAAGGAGTGATCCCATAAGAATGCATTCATTTGCATACCCGCTTCTGTGCAGTGGTGTTGGCAACTCGATATCAGTAAAAGATAAAAACTGAAAGAAACTGGGGGAATGAAATACCCGTAAACAAAACCAAATACAATGCGCAACGTGAAGATAACAAACACTGGCTGGAAGTTGAAAATGGAATAGCGAAAGAATGAAAGAAACAAAAGTCAGAGAAAGAGAAATTAAGCGAAAACGCATTAAAAAAAAATAACAACTACTACTGCTACTCTGATACGAACGTATGACAGATGAGTACAAAAATACACAATCCATGACACACTATTGTAAAAAAAAAATTATAAAAAAATATTCAGGCTCCTATACACTGAAAACGACCCAACAAACACAATGTGAAAGAGACAATATTTGTTTTTATTTCTTTTTTTTTGTAATTTTCAATTCAAATTGTTTATTAAATTAGTTTAACGCGAACGCGTCGTTCATACAGACACACTTCGAACATTTTTCGAAAAATACTTTTTACACTGAAAAAAGAAAAATTTTTTTTTTATAAATAAATTGTTTATATTTTGATAAAAACAATAAATAGTAATCATTAAAGACGTTTCAAATTAAAACATAAAAATACATTTTTTATGTTGATGTAAAAATGTAAAAAATAACAAGAATTCCGAATTTTTTTTGTTTTTATAATTAAATTAAATTTGTTCTCTCTACACTAAAATTTAGAAAAAAGTGAAAAATCTGTAATCTGTCTTTGCATACACTGTCACAGAAAAGAAATATTTATTCGCTTGTTAAGCAAAAAAATTTTTTTTAAAAAATTAATTTAAATATTTTAACTGATAACTGGTATCAACAAAGTTTAACAAATTCTGATAAAAACGCCCAATATTTGCAAAATTTAATTTCGCTTATAACGCTAAAAAAAAAAACAAAATAAAATTAAAGTGGCAATTATTAAAAAAAAAATTAAAAAAAATAAGTGTTGGAAAAAATTATTTTAAATACTGCAATCGTGTCGTGTGTTGACACAAAATTGTGCAAATACTTGTACACTTTTGTATGATGTTGTATGCATGTATTGCCAACTATTCAAATGAGCCGAAATTAATGAACAACCGACAATCGAAACAACTGACCAACCAACCAACCCAACCATCCATTCAATACGTCAAATAGTCAACAACTATTGTTAACAATTATTCTCTTTTTCTCGTTCTGAGTGTGTCATGATTTTATTTATTTTTTATTGTTTTTCTTCTTATTTTTTACGTTTGCAAACATACAAAAAAATAAAAATAAAAAGAATAAAAATACAATATTTTATTGTAATATTTTTAACAAAAAATTCTGTGCCTCCATTTAAGTAAAAAAAAGCGAAATAAATTGCACACATATGTACGTGCTAACATGCTTGTATATATACATACATATAGCAAATGAGAATTAAAATAATCAGCTGATATAATAAAAATTAAACAAACAAATGTAAATAAATCAAAAACAAAATTTAAAACTATTCTAGGCTTTTTCAGATAGTCAGCACGCGTATCTTAATTTCTTAAGTACAAAATTAATTATTTGTTCAACTTTAATAAACAATTCTTGCTACATATACTGTAGCGAATTTCCAGAATTTTAAAAAGTTACTTTTTTGACTAAAATTTTAAAATCTTGCCTATGCCTTTGTGTAATTGTTTGGAAAACTAATATTTAAAGAAAATTGTGAAACCACTTGTTATTATTTAACTTCCGCTATAAAGAAAAGCGTAAAGTTTATTACAAGAAAAGAAATAGAGTAAACAAGATAATGGTAACCAAGTAGGATTGCCAGATTCCAATTCGCAAAAAGCTCAACATTGGGTTATAAAAGCTGGGCATAAAAAATACTGAGAAAATGTCAATTTTGGTGTTGTGTAAATAATTTTTATTAAGATATCCTTTGTTATCAACATATTGCGCCATAACCGAAAAAAAATTTTAAGCGCCATATTTTTCATATCGACGCCTCCGTTCTTTAACATTCGAAGTCGAAAAAGTGTGTTTTGTGTTATGTGCTCTCAAAGTTTTCACGGGAATGGAAGCATCTTAACCAAATTTTGACATTATTTAACCCGCATGTGCCCAACAACTTGTTTTCTCATAAAAACATGGATTTTTTACATTTAATGGAATCTATTTGGCATAAAATATATGTTTTTTTTTTTTGCAAAATAATATACTAAAACTTTTACCATTTTTGAAATACTCAGCGGCCCAATTTTGAGCCACTGAGCACCGCCAGCCACGGAACACCAATCAATATCTTACCGGGTTAGAGTTAGAGAACATTAAAAATGTTCTAAGTACACTTAGAACCTTATAGAAGGGAGGCGTCGATATATCGTTTTTTGTGATAAATGAATTCATTTGTATGTATCATCCATAACAATTTCAGGGTCACACTATGTGCAATTATGAATTTATAACAAAAAAATTTTAACTTTCTAACTTAATTTGTACAAAAAATAAATAATAAAAACCTTTCCCAGTAAAATTTCGTTTCTGTTGCTTGAGATATTTTTGCGGTTATGATTCGATTTATCAAAAAAAAAAAAAAACTGGTCTATCCAGCTAGGCTGGCAACCCTATATCCAACTAACCTGTGTCATACAGAGCATTTAAAATATTTTATTTCTTCAATTTATACGAAAAATTTTCAATCACAATTGTGATTTTTAAATCTATTACTAAACATAGGTTAGCTAGTTTATACAGTCCAAGCAATATACAAACTCGCATAGTTTACCCCTCTCGAAAAAGAGTAATAAAAACAGTTTAACAATATTCAAAGGGAAAACAGAATTAAAAACCGTATTTTTTTTTTTTTTTTTAAACGA
This sequence comes from Sarcophaga peregrina, assembly GCA_014635995.1. NCBI lineage: Eukaryota > Metazoa > Arthropoda > Insecta > Diptera > Sarcophagidae > Sarcophaga > Sarcophaga peregrina. The sequence goes on from CM025789.1 coordinate 114,621,467, forward strand.
AACTCTAATATAAATTAAATTTATTTGCTGAGTAATTTTGTAAAGTCTCTGGTGTTGAAGGGGTTAATTAAAAATTCTGAAACTGTTATTGTCATTATTTCCTTGTCAATGTGTAAACAGTGTTAAGCACCTATTACATTATCGAACTTCGCTTGCAAATACTATCCGACGGGAGTAAGTTTTTGGCTGTTACATTATCCATCGAAATATTAAAAATTTTTGACGTTCATCAGGCCAAGTTTGCAAGCACAAATTTTGACCTATTACACAGGGCGGATGGTCGGTCGCCATCAAGTAGTATTTTCAGGCGAAGTTCGATCATGTAATAGGCGCTTTAGAACTGTGATAACATCATAACTATGAACCCATAGAAAAGAATTGTTAATAGATACACTTTAATAACAAGATGTTAAGTAAAATACAGAAACTGCGGTAAAAATACTAATTTCTCTTACAATCAGCCTTATCACCCAAAAATACGATAATTAAATTTCCATACATATATTCAATCAATGAAATATTTTTTATTTGAAGCAAATACAATAAGTGTCATCTGTATCAATAATAATTTAACGTATTAAGTGTAGAACTTTTGGATTCAATTCTTTGTGTATCAAATCGATATCATTTAGAGAGTTCTGGTTAGACCATAGCAAACAATAATTTAAATATGAAAGATCCACACTATACAGTGGATTCATTCCCATTCAAGACCTCTCAGTTTCTGTCGTGCTATCAAATAGGAGTACGGTCTGACGTTGTCATAACTGCTATAAGATATAAACTATAAAACGATTTCCTTGCTGTTTTTCGAAATTTGCAGGCATATTTTTACGTGAAAACTTCTTCTATTTAGCAGTTTTCGATCAATATCCAGTAGACGTCAACAAGATCTACTTCGACTTGAGATTTCTAGTAAATCTAGTCGGAAATTGCACAATTCTGTACAAAAAGTTTATGATTTTACATTGCTAGCCTATATTAGAAGGCTTAATTCTATCTTAACCCATGTTGATTAAGTTCCACCAAATATTTGCTTAATGTGAGTGAATGTAAGTAAGGTCATGTTCAACATCATAAAAATTTATCATATTTTTAAGAATTTCTTTTCAATTGTTTTATACTCGTTAGAGCTATAAACGGTTTAATAATTATAACGATAAATTAATTAAAAAAAAGAAATAATAATTCAAATTAAGTAAAAGTAAACAAAGATTTTTTGTATCCATGCGAGTTTATGTACGTCAACAAAATTTTATTACCATTTTTATAATGGCCATGACTCGCTAACTGGTTAAATTGGCATTTTTTTCCGAAGTAGACAAATATTTTTCTGTTAAGTAAGGGATTATACTACCAATATGATGATGATTTTTTTAATTTATTGTTTAGTAGTGGTTAGATCAAGCCTATCATTATTTTACAAATCGATTTCATAATAATTTATAATTTAATTTCAATTCAATAAGGGGCCCCGCTCGTACCGGGTGCAAAATTGTTTTCCTCTTTGTTTCTCAATGGCCATCAATCAAATATTTATGCATTTACTGTTTACTTGTTTTCCTTTATTTTTATTTTCAATTAAAATAATTAATTTTTTTTTTTATTATTTTAACATTAAAATTGCAACGTCATTTAAAGTTTTTAACATTTTTGTCTGCATTTATGTATGTATGTATGTATGCAACAGTCCAGAACAAATTGACCAAAATAAAAAATAAAACAAAAATTTAAGAGCAGCCTAAAAAATGCTTGGACATAATAATTGTTTTGAATGCCCGATAACATGACTTGCATTTTATTGAAATGCTTTTTAAAATTGGAACAATAAACAAAGAAATTGAAATTGTCATGGTTTTTTTTATGAATTCATGGATAAAAATTAAAAAAAAAACAATTCAACAAAAATTACAAAGACTTTAAGAGGTAATGCAGGCAAGCGTACAATACTGATCCATTAAATGTGTAATGATGGCGTAATAAAAATGCAATTTCTGTAAAATTTAAAAAAGAAAAAAAAAACATTATGGAAATTATATGACCTACAGTAGTTAATTGAAGTTGTGGATACTTATCCTCAAGGGTTATTTTTAGTCTTTCGCCTTTTTAAATTGAACGTAATTATAACTGAATACGTTTTTAAAAAGACATTGAGAGAGTAACTTTCTTATTTACTTAATTGACCTTTGACAAACCGATTAACGAATTTCGGTCTGCCTTAACACATCTTTCCATGCGCCTTTGCTTTTTGCGCACCTACGGCGGCTGGTCACACCAATCGATCCTTCCAATCCAAACGTCCTCGCACAGACTTCCGAAGATCCTCGCATCAAATATTCGTCTCGCCAGATCATCCTCGTTCATTCGAACGACATTGCCGAGCCAGCGTAGTCACTGGATGTTAATACACTGCACAACGTCCATGTCGTTGGGAAGCTCATACAGCTCACTATTGGATAGGATGCGAAAATCATTGCCAACTCGTACTGGACCGAAGATCTTACGAAGAACTTTTCCCTCGAAAGCTCTCAAGTCTGCTGCATTAGTGCTTAATAGTGTAGATGCCTCTGCGTCATATAGAAGCATAAGCCGGATGAGTATCGTGTAGAGTATGAGTTTTGTCGTACGAGAAAGGTCTCTGCTACTCAATTGGCTATTGCCTCCGAACAATAGATTTTTGAGAAATACTCTCATAGTTTTTACCAGAAATCTGAAGAAAGTCAACGAAGAAATATTTTTTTTTTTTTTATATTTCTTTTCGCTCGAGAATTCTGAGCTGGAATTTAAACCGTGCCTTAGGTTCAGGATTAAGTTTACTGTAGTGGAGAAAGAAATAAGTTGGAAGTTGCTCCATTATTTGTCAATTTAAAGGTAGGGCCTCTATTGTACACCCAATTCAGTTATTACACGGTGATATTTAATATAACACGGTTAAGAAAAGTTTATGAAAATTACAACGTACAGTATTCCCTCGATTTACGTTGCTTCGATAAACGTCGTCAAATATTTTGTTCCCGTCAACTTTGATTTGCCTCTGTTGTTTACAAACAAAATCAGGGGAATTCCCTCATAGAATTAAAAAATTTAATTATTTTAGTTTTTTTTTTTGTAAAATGTACATAAAGAAATGCATCTGATAGTATGAGTTGTTTGAAATTCGATTTACGTCGCCTTTTTCAGGAACATTCTACGATGTAAATCGAGGGAATACTGTGAGCATGAAATCTTATATGGCTTGTAACTATAAGTTATACAAAGAGCTGTCCAAAACTGAATAACAACGGCTAATTACCGATTTTGTGCGCAGTGCTGTTGATAGCGATGATGATAAATTGACAGCAATTCTGAACCAACCTTCCGATGATGATATCGAATAGAATTCCGTTATTTTCATCATCATATTGACTGATTTTAATTATTTATTTATGATGATTTGTAGTTTGTTTAAATTAAGTTTAAGAATTGGTGAATGTACCATTTCCTGAACTACAATAATTTTAAATTTATGTTACTTTGTTTTATGCGATGTGAATCGCTTTTCATTTTATGAAATAAAATATGTATTAATGCCTATAAAACTTTTATTTAGTTTTTTATAAAGACTTTCGTATCAGTTTTTTCCTACGAATTATTTTGTTTTAACTTTTTTTTTAATTTAATTCATGTCGGTTTTTTTACAAGGTTTTTCACGTGTCTACCGTGTAAAAAAAGAATTAAGTGTTTTGAAAAAAAAAACTTCAAGCCAACCAACATATGTACATATGTTGAATATTCATTCAATTCGGATAAATTTGAAATATTTTTCTTAATTTTACGGTTTTACTTCTAATTATGGCTGATGAGGTATAAATTTTAACTCTTATTTCTATTTTATTTTTTTTTTTAAGCTGAAAATGTAACATAAATTTTAATTTTAAAAAAAAATGTAAAAACCTCAAAAAATATTAATTTGATGACCTTTAACGCTAAAAATCGGTTCCTGTTTTATAAAAAAAAAGAACATTTTGTTTGATGTTTTTCTTCGTATTCTTATGCTTTAATTATTTATTTATATTTCATGTTGGTTTCTTTGGTTTTTTTTCTTAATTTTACATTCAAAATTTTAAAGCAAATTGGCTTTAAAACAATTTTAATGAATTTAATTATTTAAAAATAAATTTCAATGTCAATATTAATTTTATTTCTTTGAAAGGAAAAAATAATAAAAAATAGAATAAAAAAACAAGAAAAAAAACTTAATTTAATTATAAAAACAAAAACGAAGACAGTAATAGCTTATCAATCAATTATCAAGTTCATGAACAACTTTATATATATATATGTACATATATATTTTTTCTTTTATTCTTTTATTTATTTATATTTATTTATTATTTTTTAATTCTAACAAAATCAAATAAATTCAATTTTAAAGTGCATTTTATGTAAATTTTTCATGAGTATTTTTAGCGCCAACTTTGACTGAGATATATGTACATATGTACTCGTATTTTTCATTATCATTTATCGATTTTGCTGTTATTCCCTTATCAGTATTTATTTAATTTCAATAAAAAAATACAAAAATTATAAAAACGAGGTGGCTAACATTGGCGAGCGTAAATTATTTTTATTTGCGATTAAAAGTCAAGTGGTTTTATTAAAACACCAGTTAATAATATAATTAAAGTTAATACGATTAAAATGTTTTATTGCATTATAAACAAATAATTTTAAATAGCTGAAGATCGTTTAAAATTTATAATATACGACAGCCTTCAATGGCAAGCTTCCAACTATTGATGTAACGAAAGTAAATTTCACTTTCAATTTTAATTAAATTACAACACTTAGTAAAACATACGAATCTCTAGAGTTGGAATTGCACTACAGAAGTTTTATAAATTCAAATGGAGTTTAGACTGTCATAAAATTATAAATTTTTCTTTTTCTTTATTGTATTTCTTTGTTTGACGTTTAAATACAATAAATTACTCATAGTTTAAATATTTTTCTTTTTTCAAACGTAAATATAAACTCCCTTCTATTTTTTTTTTTTTTTAATAAGTATACCAACATATGTATGTATAATAAAGTAATTGACTCCCACTTTGTTTTCTTTTAGCAAAAAAATAATAAAAAAAAATTAGAAAAAAAATAAATAAAAATTGTTACAATCATATTCATTGAAATTTAATATTAAAGTAACACACCTCCCTCTATACACTTGAAGAAATTATTTATTCAAACACTTAACAATTGTTGACATCCCTTGTATTACGTTTTTTCCTTTTTTTTCCAAATATTTTACATTTTGTTTGCATTTTTATTTTGCACATTGTCTCTGTGATTATCACATCCATAGTTAGCATTGAAAAGATTCGTTTCTTTGAATAAAATTTTAAAATTAAAAATTTTACTTCGGAAAAAGAAAAAGTTTTTATAAATTCCTGTTAACCATAAGGAGCTGAAATCTGTTCTTACCAAACAGGATTCCAAACTAAAAAAAAAAAAAAATTGCTCAACCATTGTTTCGAATTACATCAAATTAAAAATAATAAAACTTACCTTCTTGCTTAATGTCAAATATTTTCATCAACTAAATATCGCCATTGAAGAGTCCAATAAACAATCATATCCCGCCAATTCCTTAAGTACCAGAAATACCCACAGCGATCTGGATGATACAAATAAATATGAGAAGCTTAAAAGCAATCAAACTTTGAAAGACTGCGTTAATTGTGAATGGCCGGTGTATGTACTATATCGATAAATGATTTAATATGTACTTTATCGATAAATGCTCTATGATCCAAAGGCTAGCCCTGTTCCCCTCTACACGTTTAAACCCATACACGCTGGTAATAGGTGCCAATAAATATGCTAGTCAATTGTCAGTCAGGTAACAGATACATATCTGTTCCAATCCAAAAATTCTTATCCCGTATTATTCTCTTAATAGCTACAATGTTGTAATTCTAATTCAAATCCCATAATATGTACTGGAACCTATAATGATATGAAATGCCAATTTATTCGTGTTCAAGTGTTTTAAATGAAATTATTTCAAAACAACATGATGACAACAATCGTTGAAGTACATATATTTCATGTTCTTGTGCTAAATTTTTTTTTTATTAATAAATTAATAAGTTTTATTTTATCAAACTAAATAAATACAAAAATACTTTCAATTTCGTTACTTTTCTCTTTAACAGTGGCACTTCATGTGTCGGTGAAATCAAATAAGAGCCGCCTAAGGAGATTTTAACTAGTTTTTGTTTAATGTGTTAACAATGAATTCGTTAAAGTCGTAAACAACAAAATAAACTTAAAATTATAACTTAATTTTAAACAAATTATTTTACTGAGCAATGGCTATTATAACCGACTATTTGATTGATTGATTTATTGATTTGTTAATGTGAATTTAATTTCAATGCGCGATCTGCCAGCAAATAAATTCGGTAAGAAAGAAGAAAGAAAGAACGAAAATTACGCGATCGAATCACAAATGGTCAGCGTTGCCATCAGTCAATTATCGCGTGGACAAAAACAACAATACCAGTTAACTTGTCTCAAATTCTCACACAAGCGTGTTAATTAATAAAATCAACACAAATTTCAGAAAGAAAGATACTAAATTGGGAAACAACGGATATGAAGACATGTTGTTATACCAAGGAGAAGAACTACTAAAGAATTAAAACTCTTCAATAAGAGCTCCGTAGCGGCTGCCACCGTAAGCGTAGCTAAGTGTAATCAGTGTTCATATTGGCAGCTACAAATAAATCAAACAGCTGTTAGAAATACAGCGGTATCAAGTCTAGAACCTCAGAGCAATAGCGTAAACGTAAAAAAATCTATCATAAGACAGATGCATTATCATTTTCCTTCAACTCATTCTGGATCAGTATATGCGTACGTGATATGCCTATTTCTACCATGAGGTGTCTTTTGACACCTTTAAGATTTTTCTTACAGCAAGAAATAAAAAATATAAAGAAACTACCCTAACATACATTTGGACTGAACTATAATTTGTTTCTAGATCTTTCCTCTTTGTATTATTATAACAAGCCTTGGAAATTCTGTGCAATTGGAAATTCTGCAAAATACTGTGCCATGAAAAGTCGTAATTTTCGGTACACTGAATTCCTCGTTATAATTTTTTAGATTCCATTGTTTTTTGAGAACAATAGGTTATGTTTTAACAATTATTTCTATAATTATTTGCATTCAAACGCAAAGATGGCAAAACACACCTTTTGGTCGAAATAGGTATTCACAAAATTGTGGTAGAAATAGTGTTAAAGCACCCTTTACTTCTATCAATTATCCATGCGAAGAAGAGCATTAATCTTAGTAGTCATCATAATGAGAAAATGATATTCTCTAAAAGTGTACCCGTACATGCCCGCTCTAGGGCAATTGTGAAAATTAGATGAAAAAAATTTAATAATCTATACATGAAACTATACTTTTAAGGTTCTGTCTTTTGAACAAGCCTCCAAAAAACATATTTGTTTACCAAATATGTGGGAGATTATTTATATGTTGTTTTAATAATTTATTATTTTGTATGGAATAATTAAAAGCGCGTGGTTCAATACTTAATTTCGTTTTTTTTTTTTTTTATTGTTTATTTTGTATTGACAATATGGAAGTGAATTTTGCAACTGCCAACATCTGTCTGTTAAATTTAAACACTCACGCACTTTATTTAAAAATTATAAATTAAATTCCATTTATTCCATACCAAATGGCATAGGTACAGCATATGAATGAAGTTTTTTCAATATTTTTTCTTTAGTTGTTACAAATTTAGTGAAAATAGGAAAAAAAAACAACAAAATCTTAGGCTTGATTTTATAATTTTTCTTCCGGCTCTAGAACATACAGAGCGAGAGTAATATGTGGTTTTATTATCCTTAATTTTCACTTAAGTGTACTTAAGCTGTTCTTCTGTTATGTTTTCGTTTATGTTTCAATTTCGATGGCTTCTCAAATTTATAACGCAAATTCTCCGCAGTTTTTTTTTCATCAATCAAAATATATTTTTATTATTTTGTTGTCTTTGGTGGCTCAATAAAACGGTTGAAATGCTTCAATAAAATATGATGGTACTCCGTTGATTGGCTCTTCTGCTGTTTTATTAAAAAGTAAATTGAGTTGATTTTTTAAAAAGTAAATTGTTCTTTTATTTTTATAAAAGCAATCAATTGTTATCTGCTAACTTGGGGATCATAATTTTAAGTACAACAGAATACTACTTGTCTCTTAGATAGGTATGTACCCTTAAATAATTTCAAATACATATCCTTTGGTAAAATTGGCTACACTTAAAGGCCTACTGTAATAACCTTATAAATTTAAACCGGTTTTCGTATATTCACTATTCGTAAGTACAGTACTTCTGATAGAACTAATAAACCTAACGTCTCATTGTAATAGATTTGAGATCTACGTTTTCTTAGATCCGAACAATCGAATAGAAAATCCTCTTATTCTCTCATAGGTCCGTTCCTACCAAAGTCATTTCTCAGTATGCTTACGACCATAGAGTGGCCTATAAAAATTTTGTCGCATACATCAAAATATAATTGTTTTATTTTCTTTTTATGGCCTATGCCATAAACTATTTTAGAGTTGAGTATGACATCTCTACCAGGGTTATTTATGCAATTGCTGTTTTATGTCTTCATATTTTTCCAATCTTGACCTTTCTTAACCGATTATATATCTTCAATCTATTCGTATGTACTATCCTATGCCCTAGAATATATTGATTCTATCCAGTGAACTTTGAACTTTTTAAATAGGTCAGACGAAATATTTGATCATGTATGTGTACAAAGTACTCAAGCAAAAGGGGGGGACAACATTTTTCATCATGAAAATATACCGTTATATTTTGATGCCAGTGAGCAAAAGTTTTTATCCCGGTTAACAGATGAAGCTCAGAGGTGTTATCCACCCCATTGCAAAGTCACGATGCTCTGTAATACATCTCATGTCGAACATGTGTTCCATTATTTTAACCATAGAAACCTTATTATATATAGTCCTATCTTAGCAACGCTCTAAGAAAAGTTCTTATTTAATTGAATTAAAATGTCCTAAAGCCCCGTCACACAAGGAATCTCATTCTTAAACTTTTTGAAATATAAGAAACATAAAAGCATTTTCGAAAAATAAAAAACATCAAATTAATTTGAAATAATTTTTAATTTTGTCGTTTATGAAATTTAAGTATTTGACATCACTTTAAAGATTATCTCGATTGGGATTGGCAGCGCAATAAAAATGTCATTTCATAATTTAATTAAAAAGATTTCAAAAAAATTACAATTAATTCACAAGCGGAATAATAATAAATGACGGCTTTTGAACCGGAATTCCAAAATATAAGCCAAACTACTGAAACTATTTTATTTTAATATTCTAAACTCGCATAGATTATTTTTAAGGGTTTAATTGTACTCCGTATAAATCGTATTTAAATTAAAAATTCACGACATTATCTTAAATTTTATCTAAAATGTACACCTATGTACATATTTATATTCATTAGAGCAAACATAAACAATAATGTCTTTATGATATCTACCTAAATAGTACAGTGTATGCAATAATTAAAGACACAAAACTAGATTAAATGATTTTCGAATCGTAAAGAAAATCTTGGCAATGTCGAGGGATTATTTTTGGTTTTTATTTCTTAAATACTTGCATACAGTACAGTGCATTGCATTGTAAAATAAGAAAGGCTTAAACTACCGTATAATTAAATAAGCCACTGTACTTGCAATTCACGTGATAATACTAGCCGTATTTAAATAACACTAGAAACTGTTTAACGTTTTAACCCGTGACTGGTGTTTAAATTTAAAAATAGACATTTTTCTACTGTTTATGCCATTTTAAATAATTGTTTTAATTCATGAATAATTACAATGTAGTATTGCTAATAAAAATGTTTAAAAATAATTTAATAATTAATTTGATTTATAACAACAAGCGCACTCAACGAGAGAAAGAAAGATGAAAATTTTATTTATGATGTTATTTTCTTTTCCTCTGTCAGAAATTGTTAAACAAACTCAGAAAAATAAAATGTATTTAAAATAAATAATTAAATTAATTAATTAAAAACCAAAAAAATAAAAACGTTTTGAACTTTAAGAAAAATCTTAAAAAAAAAATTAAAAATGCAAAATTTTGTTGCCACAACACAGCAATTTTGGTAAGCACCATCAATTTTTAATTCTTATCTTTAACTGGACAAATGTTTAAATAAAAAAATGAGAGAAAACAATTCTTTTGTTTTTAATAAAATAAAAAAAAGAAAATATATTGGAATGCTCTCAATAATTTAAAAAAGAAATCGCATTTGCATCGCAATCGTTTATAAATATTTACATATTTAGTATACGAATGTATGTATGTATGTATGTACATATTTTTCATTTTATTTCCTTAATATAACAACTCCTCTATATGACGCATGTCACGTATACACCCTTCGTCATTATTGTAATGTAATTTTCAATTTTGAAAGAAATTAAAATATTTTTTTTTGTTATCATTATGACAACCATAACAAATTTGTTAATTTAGACATTTAATACTGAGATGCTAATAGTTTCTTGTTTCTTTTTTCTTTTTTTTGTTTCTAACAAATGCTAAGCATTACTAAAGCTTAAATTAAGCGTGAAAAACTTCTAAATGAACGATAATTAAAAAAAATTTTAAGTATTGCTAATATATTCTAATGTACATAAACGGTGTTACCATATTATCCAAAGTAATACGAATACCTTTATTTGGAGCGTAAAGCCAGGCGTAATATACTGCACTGGAAGGCTTTACACGTATTTAACAAAAATCTTTCATTCCGTCGGTCTTAACTGCAACGAGTACATGTGCATAAAGGCAGTATTACTCTTTTCAATTGCACGGAAAGAAATGAAGTATGACACTTGAAAATCTCTATTTCCGTTCTGGAATGAAGTCAAACAATTTTAAATTCGTTCACCTTTTCCCACAGGATAACATATATTCGCTAACCAACCTAACTACAGTTTCTAGGCTGTCATATTTTGAAATATTATAAACAATTAAAAGAAAGAAAACATTTGACAAAATAAAGACATAAAATAAGAAAGGTTAGGATCAGCAAAACTTAATATGTGTGTATATAGCATACATAGAATCACCAGCTAGGATACAAATGAATTATTCTGCTTTTTTATTATTAACACATTGACATAACAAGTGTTCCATTTCAAGCATCCATTACTGCCTACGGTACTTTTCTAGTTTAGGTGTAAACGTAAGGCGGTGTGCCCCATGAGGTCATTTATATACATAATTGGTCATTACAACCCTTCAGTCGGGATTATTGACCTAGTTTCTTACACCACTTATATTGTATGTGTTAATTTTATACATAAGTGGCGGGACCTACAGTTTAAAGTCGACCTCGAACGACAGATTTTTTTGAGAAACTTTTCATGGCAGATTTTATTTACTCTCAGAGTTTATGCTAGAAATCTGAAGATTTTGTTTTGTATTTTGTTTTGATGGCTGGCCTGGAGCTCGAACCCTGCCTTTACGTCTAATAAGCCAACACACTATCTACTAGACTACGTCGACTTCATAAGGTCGTATAGTCGTATCTTATTTAATCTTAATATACTCCCATCAGGATCACTCTTCAATACAATGATTCATAAATTTAGAAAAATACTTATAAGTGATTCAAGTGGCTTGAATCATTCATCAAAATTTACAGCCTTCATTGTTGTTGCATATACAAACAAAGAAGAAAGGAAAGCATACACACAATCTTCTTGTGAGTATAGTAGTGTTCATAAGCGAATCATACTTATTTTGTGCTTCGTGTAAATGTTAACTCGAGACGAGTCGAAGTCAATAACATCATGCGTATTGTTAAGTATCAATACGACGAGTACTTCCAACTTTGAGTATGAGTAGTATGAGTATAATATTAAAATACGTATGAATGCGTATAAGTATCAGAAATTATAGGTATGACTCGAATCTACTCATCGTTTTGAACATTCGTTGCTGATCTCTGATAGCAATCAATGTCAAAGACCAACTAACAATGACAAAGAAGTTCTAAAGTTCGGAGATTTTCCAATTCGAAAACAGATTAAAAATACAAAAAATAAAAAAGTATTTACGTTTTAAAGCTTTCAGATTTTATTCACGTTTTAGAATACTCAGTGGAAAAATGGATTTGTTCACGTTTCTGAGACGTTCACACTTTTGAGAGTTCATGTTTTCTCGAGTTCACTCAGTGCGGATCTCTGGTATGCACTACCATGGCCTTGCTAGCCATAATCGCCTTTTTTTCATTCCACAGCGGTCCTTGATCCCATTTTCTGTTATTGCTGAAATTTCCATTTGGCTATCAGTGAAGATATTTTAATCCCTATCCCACGATTAGGATAATCAAAATAGATTCTGTCCTGTACGCGTAAATATGATTGATTAGTTAAACAATCTCGATATCTGCACAGCGAACGGTAAAACATTATAAAAAATAACCCGATTTGTAGTATAGTTTGAATAAAAATACTTCGATGCGAAGATGCTAATTTACTTCGTCGCTCCTGTTAATTTCTATAGGATTGATAACTTCCGACTAGTTTTTGGCAATGAAACTTTAAGTTAATGCAGGTTTTACTAAAAAGTTAAACTACAGTATTCCCTCGATTTACGTCGTCTCGATTTACGTCATCGCCTTATGTTGTTTATAAACAAAATAAAGGAGACTTCCCTTTTAAAAGAAATTCAATACATAGAATAAAAATTTAATTTATTTTGTTTTTTTTTTGTTTTTTTTGAAAATGTACACAAATAAATTCATCTGATAGTATGAGTTCATTGAAATTCAATTTACGTCGTTTCGATTTATGTCGCCTTTTTCCGGAACATTCTACGATGTAAATCGAGGGAATACTGTATTAATGCGGCGTTATTTGTTATTTGTAACAGAGTTTAAAGGAGATGTTTGTGGTATAAACCTGAAATTAGGAGATAGAATTTTAACAATCCGTTAAATATTATCATAATACAAAATTATTGAGACCATCTGGAATAAACAAATTTAGTTTTTTTTTGATTTAAACAAAGTCTAAGTAAATTTATTTCATAAAATTATAATTTATTCTCTTAGAATTCAAGCGTTATTTCCACAAAATTTTCCAATTCTATAAACCAGTATGATGTTTGTTCAATCGTATTTATAAAACTGTCGTTTTATTTAGCATTAATGTTTGATTCCATTTGGAATTGAACACTAAAATCTCTAATACATTGAACAAAATATTGTATCTGTTTAGAATTCTGGAATCTCTTAATTGCTTTATTTTATTTTTTTCATTTTTATTTTTATTTTATTTTTTTTTTGTTTTTTTTTTATTATTATTTCCACCGTTTATTTTCTTTTTCAACCATTATCAATGTAGGTCACGTAGGGCTAGTCAAGATGCATCGCATATGTCACGCAGTTTTGACAATCTATCAATACCAATACGCAGGTAAGTACATATATATACAAAATATTAAAATATATTTAATATTTTAAATAAATACTTTTAAAACCCTTTTTAAACGTAATTAATTAAATTTTATATTTGTTTATTTGGTTTGTTGTTATTGCTATTGTTCTCTGCACAAATTGTATGATGCATAAATGTTATGAGTTTTTTTTTTTAATATTTTATTTCAAATACGTACATATTTATTTGCATGATTACACAGGCACTGTTTTGCATGTTATGGACACAGAAAATTATCTTAAATATTTATTATTAATAATAATTACCGACAACACCATGATATGATGTACAATCAATTATTTTTCAAATACCTTTTTAATATTGAATTATAATAAGATATATACAAGGTCAGAGATCAGCGTTTTTGCGCTACTTATAAGTATTCATTAAAGTTTGAGTATAAGTGAGTCAATAGTATTGAAATTCAACTACTACTCTGATTCATTCGTACTCGCTAGAACATTGATTTATAAGCCCCCAGGTAGCAATGAGTATGAGTACAACGTTGACATGAAACTCATAACATTCGAAGTATATTTGATTCATACGCCTACTCATTCAGATTCATAAAGCAAAGCAAACATACAACCTTCTTGTGAGTATTGTAGTGTTTCGTACACGAATCATACTTATTTTGTGCTTCGTGTATATATGTTGAGTCATAAAGAGTCGAAATCAACAACATCATTCGTATTGTGAAGTATGAGTACGATGAGTACTTCAAACATTGAATATGAGCAGTATAAGTATGATATTAAAATAAGTATGAATGCGTATAAGTATCTGAAATTAAAAGTATGACTCGAATCTACTCATTGTTTTCAATACTCATTGCTGATCTCTGTCCAAGGTTTTAAAATAAGGGAAATAACCACCATACATATCACAAACTAAATGTTTACAAATTATTTTACAGCAACCTGGTAACATTTTTTTTTTTTTTGCTCTCCCTTACTGTGAGCTTCCACACTTCTACGGTATTCTTTTATTTCACTTTAATTTTATTTTATTGAAGATAAGAAATGAAAAGAGTCGAAAAAAATCTCAATAAATTTTTTCCATTTTAGTTTTCTTATTTTTAATCTCAAATTTTAATTTTTATTCACAAACAAAAAAAGTTTTTTTTTTTATTTTCTCTCTCTGTCTCTTTGTATATTTTGAAAATATGTTAATGCAACAGCACGAAACTTAAAATTACGAAAATCATAAAAAAGAACAACAGGAATGAATGAATTGTGTCTGAATGACACAATTATGCAAATGTTCCCTAAAGCTGAATGGAGAATTAAATTTTGCATCTGAACGGATCAACACAAGATATGATAAAATGATTGAAGTTTGTTTGTATAAAATTTTAAATTTAACGATAGAACGCAAAAAGGGAAGTGATCCGGCATTGGCAGGCTTTATATCAAGATACATTGATTATCATTTCCGTATAACATGAAAGCGATTGTTTCTGCAAACATATTTTTAAAATTACACCAATTTTATTCGCCTAAAATGGCATACAAAGGCTAGTCCCCTTCTTTCCCTTTTTCATAAAACAACCATGATCAGCATGAATAACTCTGTCTAGTAGAAGTACAATTCACAGAATATTTTTTTTTCCATCCAAAGAATTTACATTAGGGATTAGGTAAAACGCCTACTATTGCTCATTCCATTTCATTATTCTTAAAAGTGAATTTCAACAAAATTCTTGAAATTTTTTCTTATCCACAATAACGACGAACACAATACCAAAAATTTGCAATGAAAATGACTTCGATTGCATCGGGAAAACATGCCAGGGAGTACAAAACAAATCAATAAAATAATACAAAAGACAAAGAAGATTGGCGCCAAACCAATATGGCGTCACTAACATCACCGACTTAAAGTCTACGAAAATGTAAGAATTTGTGTGTACTTCAGACATATATGTACCTACGTGAACTGCACAGCCATGCAATGTAAACAAACATTTAAACCTTTCAATGATTTTATATGCATAGGTTCCTGCAAGTTCAATTTTTTTTTTTTCAAATACATATTAAACCCATACTTTGAAAGGAATTTTAAGAAATTAAACATCTAAAGTTATTCCAAATATCTTCCTCGCATGGGTTTGAATTTTGGAAGGTATGATACGATTCTTTGACACTTCCATATACTTTTTCTAATAAAAAATTACTAACTTCACTCTCTATTCTATGACCCATTTGGTTTTCCGAAAATAGCAACTTTAACGCGAATTTATCAAAGTCGGGCAAACTGAGCAGGAGTCCTTTTTTGAGGAATACGTTCTTGAGCTACACTGCATTAGATGTGTTCTGTAGTGTTCGTTCCACGTTGTTATCCATGTTTCAGGTTAAAGATTGTGATCGATTTTTCGGTTTAGTTTCTATAATTTTTTATTGCATTTGTTTCAGTTTCGTTAGTGTTTACGCGGAGGAGGGAATGTAACAGTGAATTTGTCGTATTGTTGATAATTGATCAAGAAAAAACAAGCATAATTGGTCATAACAACCCTTTAGTCAGGATTGCGACCTAGCTTCTGACAACACTTATGTTGTGTGCGTAAATTTTATCCAGGAGTGGCGGGACCTACAGTTTAAACTCGACTCCGAAAGAGAGATTTTTGTGTAACTTTACATTGCAATTTTATTTTCTCTTAGGGTTTTTGCGATAGATCTGCTGAGAGGAAGTCGTCGAAGAAGTAATTTTTCATAATTCGTTTTGTTAGAGATGCCTGACAAGGGGTTTGAACCGTGACCTTACGTCTAATAAGCCAACAAACTACCTACTCGACTACGGCAATATCATAATCAAGAAAACATTGTCGCGAATATCGTACAATAAATGCATTTGCATTTGAAGTCGCCATGGTCTAGTAGGTAGTCTGCTGGCTTATTAGACGTAAAGCCAAGGTTCGAGTCCCAGGCTGGACATCAAAATAAAACACAAAAAGTACTTTTTTCGGCGATTTCCTCTTAGCAGATTTCTTGCAAAAACTCTGAGTGTAAATAAAATTGCCATGAAAAGTTTCTCAAAAATCAGTGGTCGGGGTCGACTTTAAACTGTAGGTCCCGCCACTTATGTATAAGATTAACACACACAAAATAAGTAGTGCGAGAAACTAAGTGGTCAATAATCCTGACTGAAGGGTTGTAATGACCATTTATGTATGTAAATACATTTTCAGCTGAACTTTCAATAAAAACATGACCTCAATTGCTGGGGATGCAATTCATTTTAGAAACTTGCAATCAAATGCTATACTTTTCTTTAAAGATCGAATGAGTGTTTTAACACGTTAACTGCCGCTGCAATTTTCAGAAAACTAGCAAAAAAAATGACAACTTGATTTTCGCAATTTGTGAGTCCGAGATAACTCGCAGTTTGGCTCTCGTAGCCGGCAGTCAACTTGTTAATAGTGTTCTGTAGCGAGTCGGTCGATTAATTCATCAAACCTTTCAAAAATTAACTTTTTACCGATCCTTTATTTCAAGAAATTAATTCCTCATCTGCTAAAACAAAGATATGTGATTCCCACTCATAGACGCAAGGCCCTCTAAATGCAATAGTAGATCAAAGGTGATTATCCTTCACAATCAATGTTAAAGTGTTCATTCATTCTTTATATTTTTTTTATTCCATTTACAATTTTTCTTTTATAGTATCTGTCGTAAAGTGGAAGTAAGTGCCTGTATTTTTTTAATGCCCACTTTCTGTCTTTGTCGGTTAACATTACTTATGTTGACGGACATTTAAAAGATTGCGACAGTTTTTTAGAAATTTAGATCACGGATAAGTATAGAAATATTTGTTGTTATTTGTTTTTTTTTTTTCCTTTTATTGTTACCTTAAATGAAGATAAGAAATTCTATCATTGATTTTTTTATTTCGGAATTGTAACTCTACCCCAATAATGTTTCTTCTACTCGTACGTATAGTCGTAAATAAAATTTTACGGCAGACGGTATTGTTCACCCTTTGCCAAGAAGAAATAAAGAAAAATAATCTTTACAATTGTTTTGATTGCATGATTGTTCTGTTTTTTCATCATTTTTTTAGTTTAGTTTAGATGATTATTATGGTGAAAAGAGCAAAACATTGAAATTACGCTTTAGAAATGCTACTGGTAGTTAAGATAACCTTTCGTAATTTTCAATTTAGCTATCAACCACTTAAAGATAAAAATAAATTTGATTATAAATTATGTTGTTTTCTATATTAAAGAGAAGATTACGGATTATGATTAAACTAATCGGGAATTACAAGAAAATCTAGCATCACAAACAAATCTATTCTTTTCTATTGTTTAGTTGATTGGAGAACGTGTACTGTTGGTTTCCCTACGTTTTTTCTTCTTTACTTGATAATTTTTTTTTTCTATTTTTGTTTAATCTGCGGCATTAAAGGTACACACACTATCAGTTTTCTGATCTTGGAGTGAAGATGTATTTTATTTAGAGCCACCCCTTCAAACTTAGATTAAACTTTCAAAGGAAAATTAAAGTTTCCTTTTAAACATATACAGTGCTGTTCAAAAAAAAAATAGATTCACCTGCTCTCCGAAAAGTTTACGATATCTAAATCTCTTATGCAAAGGCGTATATGTCAAAAAGTAACTGCACTATATTTATTGACCTCTTATGAATAAAGTTCCGTTACATTTAATTGCAGGTATAGATTTAGTTGTGATTTTAGATCAAGGCGAAGCTATTTTATTGAACAGCAGTGTAATATCTCTAAATCTCATGTATTCTGTCTAATGTATTCTGTAATATTTTTTATTAATCACTCTGCTCTATTCTATTCTTTTCTATACTTCAACTAATTTTTTTTTAACAACCAGAGTTCGTTAACCTGAAAACCGTAATAAATGTTATGGAACTTTAAAATTTGGCATGATTTTAACCCCAACTGCAGCACGATTTTTTCACATCACTAATTAGTAATCCACCTCGGCTATACAGTATCGATCATAACTACAGTACTGCTCAATAAGATTTTTGAAAAGGATATTAGTACTTGAGATTTTGAGTTGTAAATCCATTTTTGCTTTTTAAATTCTAAAGTTATCGCGTTATAAACAGCATTTTTTAATAAAAAAAAAGAATGAAAAAATATAAAATTAAAAGCACTACAGAAGCCCTTCCATAGTCATGTAAGATGCACACGAGTGCATCTTCTAAGCAATGAAAATATCAAATTATTAATAACATCAGAGAATATATAGTACCTTCTCCAGGGCATTTTCAGAGCTATTTTCTCAAATTTTGATATTAAGAATCTCTCATAAGTTCTTAATATAATTACACTCGGTTTTAAGACGGTATTTTGCTTTGGTTTAGAAGTTTGTGAAATTTGTTAACCGTATGTATACTTTTGTAGACCAGTGTAGATCAGAAGATTGAACTTTGAACCTAAATTTTTATTATTTGTTCTTTACCAAATTCGAACGCGTCTATTTGGTATCTGCAATATAGTGGCATGTCCTCGTTTGCAAATATAGCGATAGTACATTTTATAATATAATCTCATAAATCGGGATGCATTTCCTTGGTTAGAAAGCAAGAACCCCTTGACTTTCCGCTGCCTGCACCGTAGTTAATATTTACTTTTCAATACATATGACTAGCCGGTCTTATTTCACCTGAAAATTTTATATGGAACTTGAATTCCTCACAAGGTAGAACTGTTTCCAATTGAAGGACCCAAGTCTAGTCTGCTGATTGGAAACGGATTTTTGCGCGTTTCACTGCGCTTCTACGAACTGTCCTTTCACAACCACGCAATTTAAATTTTATTGTGTGATGTTGTTGTTTTACTAGACATTCTTTGGAATGTACTGGTAACATCAGTGCGCCCTGACAGCAAAAACATAGAAATTGTTACTGGTAATTATTACCAATCGCTTGATGGAATATTTTTATCCAATTTATGCTGTGGACAGATCAGTTTCCAAAACGCCCACAATTTTAGCTTTAAATGGACTTGAACACTTGTTTCTAGTCATTATTGTCTTTTACAATAAATTGTATAAGAATTGTCGTCCCTTTCACAATGTTGTGATTCTTTTAAAATTTTTATTTTTTTTAAATTTTTATAAAAATAATACGTTATTACAGTTATGATACCTTACAGGGCATGCTTTAGTTATGACCGATAGATACGGTATAAAGTATGGTAAGTAAAAATCAAGATTTCAATAGGTATTTAATGGAAATTATCAAATGAGGGACAAATAAGTATAGAAATAATCCTTTAACTCATTATAAGCTCGATCTTGTGATAAAATTTGGCCGCAATCAGTGTTATAAAGATTAAGTTAAATATGAGAACAGAACTTTAGTAATATCTGTAACAAAATTGTTAAAACGCTGGCTGAAATGTATTTTATTCAACTAAGAGCCATTATAACTGTAAAGTTACCTTTAACTGATTTTCGTTATTACAACTTACAGATAAAATGAAATTAAAATATGGCAGCGCTAGAGCAATGTCGATAAAACTGTTCAATTAAACAATTATTTTTTTTTTAACACAGTGGCAACAGCGGGTTTCGTTTCTTCGTTGTGTATGCTTATTTTGTTTAAATTTGAAGTTGCCATATCAAAAATAGTATGTATATGATATGGCAAGTTCAAACATAAAGTGACCTTTAAATGTTAATGTAGGATGATCTTCCCTTTAGCTTTACTACCATTTCTCTTTAGTTAACGGCAAGTTATAATAATGGCCCTAAATCTGTATGTCACATTACATATTCTGAACGAGTGATTTGAGGACATGGAGATGATGTGAACTGGCCGCTGAATCATGCGAATTGACCCCATTTGACTTAATCTTGATGGATTTTCTGAAGAATCATTCTTCAGTAATCTTGACAGAGAGTTATCACGCGTTACGGCAATGAGATCAGAAGACACATTATAGAGATATCTTGGTTATATTGAAGGCCTTGTAATAAATTGAATGCTGACAGTACTCTAACACCTCTACGCGGCAATAATAATTTGAGATAGTTATAAAAAGGAATGTTGCAAGAATTAATCGATTTTAGTACTTAACAATTGATTGTAATGAAAACAGTTTTTCTTTTCTGTTTTGTAAGAATACAGTTAATCAAAGAGAACGACAACAATGATTTCCCCATTTCCTAAGATTTTTTTTTAAATATTTGTTATAAAATAGACGATAATTTAACGGAAATTAAGTTTGTCAATCAACAATGTTGTGGGGAGAGAGCAAGTGTATAGAACCAAATCGTAACAAAATAAAAGAAAAAAAACAAACACTCAAACGTTTTGGTCCTTTAAGGATTCTTTTGTCGTAATTTTTGTGGTTGCACATTTGACATTCTCACTTGTATTGTGTCCATTTGCAATTCCTTGATATTGTCGACAGAAAATAGACACTATTTGCATATTGTTATCGATAATACATTTCACATTTTGATGGTGAGTGATATTTTCTATTGACGGGAATCGTTACAAGTGTTTTGTTATTGATGAAATATACTCGTGTTTTATTCGAGTATAATTCGATTAGAGTTTTTTGTTTTCCTTCAGATAACTTTCAATAACGTTTATCGATAATTTTTATTTATTATTTTCTATTACAATGCCTAGTACACATTTAAATTTCAATTGTAAGCATTTTCTATTTATAAAGAGCAGAATAATGGCATTGTCTGAATAAAGATAACAATTTCAATCGATTATTTTGAATAGGTTCGCACCTTGATTAATTTTCTGAAGTGATAATTTTCAAAAAGCTCTCAACAATGGTTTTCTCATTTAATTTCTTGATTTACATTTCAATTAAATAGAAATTAAATGCTTAAATAAACTCTTTTATACGCTTAAAGTAGTTTTCACGATTTTTGCTTTGGAGAGAGCGTATAATAGACTTGAGGACTTTATTTTCTAATTCCAATAGTAACCATGGATAGTAAGTGGTTTTTAAAATACTCGAGATGAAGTGTTTTATTTATACTCGGCATTGTAATATTTTTTTAATTGCATTGTATTGGAATACCAGGAATGGCATTACATGTGGGAGAAAGAAAAAAGCGGGCGACAAAAACTAGTTTTATACCTTAGATGTTGGATGATATAGTACATTGCCGGTCCAGAGAAAATACATTTCACCGATAAAAAGATCGTTGTTAACACAAACTCCAGTAAAAAATTATATTACCAATCTATGTTTAAATTACGATTTTACTCAGTTATGCGTTACAATCGCCAAGTAGAAGAGGAATGTCACCATTTGGAATGTCTTAAATGGTTTTTCTAACTGATCATAACAAACTTTTGTCAAACACTACTATGTCGCACAGGCCAGGAGGTGGAAGATTATGAAGCCGACCTTATTGGTTTCAAAAGGGTTCTACCGTTTCTAGTTAAGTTCAAAATTTAAAGATTGAGATTTTTTCGATTTGTTATTGTCTCGATTTCAATAATAATTAAGTATAGTATAGAGAGAATTCCGCTTGAAGCCTTGTGATCCTTAAATTAAATTATTGAGATATCAACGTTTCTGATGGTCTTGGATCATATAAAACTGCAGCGATTAACATTTGTAATGAATTCTTTCAATTACTTTTTTAATTTCAATCTATGCTTAAGCCATTACAGAATCAATCAGTCCAGATCAATAGTAGATTTTAATTACTCGATGTGAGCTATTTTGAACAAAAGCATATTTTTCCCCTCAACTGGGATTATTTCTTACGAATAAAACGGAATTGAAAATTACATTTAAACCACAAAGAGACTGCCGTTTTAAGATCTGGTTGAACAATGAGTCCGTAAGTGCTAGTAGTACTATAAACTATTTTCAATTCAAATAACGAGTAACTAACCACCTTTTAATATCAATAGTACAGTAAGACCCCGCAATAAGTTTCAGCGT
The DNA here is from genome assembly GCA_014635995.1 of Sarcophaga peregrina. NCBI lineage: Eukaryota > Metazoa > Arthropoda > Insecta > Diptera > Sarcophagidae > Sarcophaga > Sarcophaga peregrina. Next base: position 114,643,951 of record CM025789.1, read on the forward strand.
TAAACGAGGCAACACATACGTATAAAATACAATTGGAATCTGTATTCTGGACAGACTAACAAGAGACCTTTGAATGAGATATATAGTATACACCGTCGCTATATAGTGCACCGTTTTTAGTGGGTGCATGGCCGTTGCATTTGCACACATATACGGCAAGTATCAATACAGTGTGCGATTTAAGGGATTCCCAATATTACCGCATAATATTGAAACAGCGTTAAGCGGAGCAGCGTTAAACGGGGACTTAGTGTACCTTGTTTTAGGGCATGTAATAATCATTTTTGCTAACGCTTCTATTCTAATAATTGTTATCGACTGAAAAGAGGACCAATACTCCGAAGTTGTTATATTTGCTGCTTGTTTTCGCAAGAAGAAAAGCCTTTAATTATTCTAAAATAAATCTAAGTAGCTCTTGAATCAAATAAACGTTAAATTTTCGTTTAAAAATATTGCAAATAATTAAATAGTTAACAAAACAAAAATACAAAATTAAACTATTTTAAGGACTACAATGGAATGAATGCTGTTTTCATTGAGAAAGTAAATTATATTCACAGTTTTCTGTTGTATTCAATTTGTGTTAATATTCGCTAGTAATGTATAGAATGTCAAAATAAATAAATAAATAAAATGAAATAAAAATAATATTCGAATGTGTTGACATATTTGGTTAGCAAATCATTTAAAATCATCATACACCTGTCATGTTCATTTTTCTATTTTGTTGTTCATTTCCCTCATGATTTTTTTTTTTTTTTTTCTAAATATAAAAACAATAAATGAGAAATTAATTAAATTTCAATTAAATGCCAAATAATTTCTTTAGAAAATCATAGAAATCCAAAATGTTATGTAGATTGATTGCATAATAGAGTGATCGTTGTATTCGATAGCCAAGTCTGTTTTTTTTTTTTTTTTGTTTTTTTGTAAACATTTAGTTTCGTTGTGGTCCATTTTTGGTTATTTCCACTTGTGAAATGTTTATTACAAAATTCAATACGAAAAAATCCCCAAAAAAATCTTTTTTTATTCTGTTTGAATACAAAAATACGAAAATAAAAACAATTTTTCTATCTGCTATTAAATTATATTTTAATCTGATACTTAATCTCTATTTGTTTTCGTTTTACAGGAGTAAATCACGCAGTGTTGACCATGGCCTTGCGGCACCTTTTGATTTGGATTCGTTGCGTTCAAAAGTCGAAGGACGTTTTGAAAGTGTTGACAGACTATCAAGTGAGTATGAATCTCAATAAATTTTTGCGAAATATTATACATTTTAAAAAATTAAAGCATATTTTAGGGAGTTTAAAAACATGAATCAGTTCGCCACTTAATAATAATATGTACTCAATAACTTTAGAATAATTGAGTACAAATATAACTCAAAAAGTTGCCAGAGAACGTTTGTTGTTCACAATGTTGCCAGGAAATAAAAAATTTTGTAACCAACTTTTGAAAAAGAAATCACCAAATTTATTTAGTTCCTAGTTTTTTTTTAATAATTTTTTTCTGATGTTAAATTTCGAACAAAGCTCAAAAAATAATAAATTATTTCAACTAACAAATTCCAAATTTGTAGCCTTTTAGTAAGCTTTTTTTATAAAGTTTGCAGCAAAACTTTAAGTTCAGTTAGTCGGAAAGAACTTATCTTTGAAAAAGTTTAAAAGTCTAAAAAACAATAATTAAAAAATTTAATTACACATATTTTTAATTTTAATTTTTTTTTTGAAATGTAATAAGTAGAATTTACTGATACACTGGCAACACAACGTTCGTTGAGTGTACTTCTTTTATTCAGTATTTGTAACTCCTCCATTTATTCCTGTTACTTACCCCAATTTATTTATGGTGTGTTTACTAATGGAGGCGAAAATTGTTTATTCTAGACACACACCTGTTAATTCACCACTGATCGTGCAGTGATCTATAGTAACACAGTACCTTTTTCAAATAACGGCACTGTTGTGAATTTCAATTTTATTCACCATACTTAGTTGAAACCCACCATACCGGACAAATTCACCACGTTTTTGTAAAAAGTCGTCACCCCGGAAACTCACCCCACCGAATAAAGTTACCACATTCCCATTTCCTATTGGAATCACCACACCGCAGTTTGCAATTAACTTTGAAGTGCGTCCGTCCCCGTCCGTCGAATCCAACAAAGCACGACAAATTCAAAAAAGACTGCCGCGCACGCACACTATCATAAATTCTTCTTAAACGAAAATGACATATCATTTTCATTTAGACAAATCTAACTCGAAAAAAGAGTGTGAGAATTATAATACTATTTAAATTATTATTCTTTTGAACGAACAAAATTAAATGTTCCCAACCACCAGTATTGCCAAAAGTAAAGTTTTCCTGAAAAAATAATCACTGAAATAGTTTATAAATTTAAATTCAAAAGATTTTCTTAATAAGCTGTGGCAGAAAGGTTTTAATTTAGCAGTTTGGAGACACTGTGAGTCTAAAACATTTGTACCACAGTGTAAATACTGCATACATGTACATAGGTACGTATGTACGTTTATACCTTATCTTTGTTTGATTTTGATGATATTGAAAAAACCAGACAATTTCAAATCAGATAACACAACACGGACATTTAATAGCATTAAAAAACGTGTCCGTTCGTTGTTCCAAAGTTTCCACAACTTTATTTTCTGATTTTTCTTTGAAACAGTATTCTAGGAATTTTGTAATTTAAAATTTCAAACAAACATGATGATTATCACAACTAATCTTAAGTGTTGCCAACTATATTTTACATTCTACATAATGATTTCCGTTAAAATAAATTTCAAAGACAAAATGATTCTGTAGAAGAAAAAAAGAAACAAAAACCACGAATACGAATGACATCACAATATATGAAAATATAAAAATTTTAAATTAAAAACAATACACGATAAACAATCATTTGTGAAAATATGAGAGAACGAACAGCCAGCATAAAGTACAAAATGATGGAAACTTAAATAAAACAAAACGCCAAACAAACGTTTGATCAGTTACACTGTTTTGCTCATTCGGCATTTAATTGTAATCGCTTGCACAGCAAAATTTTATTATTCTTCTTTCGTCTCCTTCCGCTCTCTTCCTCTTGAACTTCTCTTTTTCTGTAGTTAATGTTTTGCTTATAGTTTTCTGTTTCTGTTTTGAATCGTTTGTTTCGGTATTCGGTTGTTGTTGGTTTTTTTTTTCTTCTTCTTCTACTTCTGTGAAGTCTGTTCGTTAAAAATTGATTGAGAGAGTCACTTTAACTGTTTTTGTTTACATTTGAAAAGTGAAAAGTGTGTTTCTCATGTTCGGACCGGCATAGCTTTTTCCTCGGTTTTGTTTTAATACGATACAATAATAATAACAACAGCAAATTGAAATTTAATTATTGTAGATTTTAGTGCAGATCTTATTTGTTGTATTCATTTGGCTTCGTATTGTAATAATAATGTCGTGTTAAATTCGAAAAACAAAAACAAAAGTAATGGAAATGGAAATTATAAAAATCTATCGGCGTTCAGTTAGTAACATCTCATTGGAATCGAATGATCAGGATAAAGATAAAAGGATTCCAATCACTAAAGATTTTATTGTTGTTTATTTGAGATCAGCTTGCCATTTTCCCTGCAAGGAGGAGCATTGTGAAATTAAACATGGTCATCAATATTATGATGAGCTTGAAGATTTCGTTATATTTGAACAGACCGTTATAACGACATATGAAATAAGTAAATGAAATTCGAAAATATTTTAGCAAAACATAATATGTAGCGGTCTTATTTGAATTCTATAATCAATAAACGAGTGTAATTATTTTGTTTTCGATATTTTAGATGAGCGGAAAAAATCTTCACTACCAACCATACCCACTATTAATTATACGGTGGGCAATCGTGATACCTTAACCTCGGTAGCGGCCCGTTTCGATACAACTCCATCGGAATTGACTCATTTGAATCGTTTGAATAGTTCATTTATATATCCCGGCCAACAATTGTTGGTGCCAGATAAAAGTGCCAAGGATAATGTATCGACCAGTTCGGCCGATGATAAAACTGGTGGTTCAAGTGCTTCGGGTAAATCAAGTCCAATTGAACGTAAACTATCTGCTGAAGAGCAAACTGAGGGTAAGTCCAATTTCTATTATTTTCTTCTTTTTTCTCTCTCTCTCTCTCTCTGGCATCTATAAAAAAAAATTATTGCACTATTTTACGAAAAAATTAAAATAAGATTACAATTCTATATTGTGTAACAACAAATCGCCAAGTTTATCAAAATTTCTGTTTTATTAAAAAAAACACAAACTAAAATTTTCAAAATTAAGTGACGTTAGTTTTTCTAACCTCCAGCAATTTACTGATAACTTAATATAATTCTGCATTTATTTTATTTTTTTCTGTATAAACTTAAAACATACTAACCACATCCGCTGCAAGGATATCATTGAATCTGAAGCCAATTACTTTTGCAGAGGCACTCATTTAATAATTTTTAACCACAATAAAACATTTCCCATTATGTTTGCGATTTTAAAGTACTTTTCGTTTTTCGAAGTCAATGCTATTTAGTAAATTAAATTCAAACTACATACATATTTCTAGAAATACATACATATTGTATAAAAAATTACTGTAATGAAATATCTAGTTTAAATGAATCGAATTAACAACTTGAACTCTCTTTTAATAAAATTCTAATTACTATACATAATATGTATATCGATGGCTTAATATAGAAAAGTCGTATCTCATTTTTTCTTAAAATCGGGGTATATGGTAGACAAAACTCATATACACATTCTCTGAAAAATTCAGCTGCCTATGTTGACGAATAGTTGACTTACAGTAATTAAGAGAAAAGGCCCTAACTCATATAAAATTGAATAAATATTTTTGACTCTTTGTACCCTGTGAAGACTTCAATTATAGTATATACTACCGTTAGTTGATTATTGAATTCCTGATTTATTTTTAATAAAAACTGCAGTTAAACTTTTTTTATAACAATTTTGTTTTAGATTTTATTAATTTTATTTATTTTTTCCTTCTCCTATAAGATACTGAAAATTTAAGATACGACCTTTCTATATTAAGCCATCGATATGTACATATATTTTTCCTTTCAATAAAATTATAATTATATTCGGCTATTTACATCTTTAAACACATATTATAATAAAAATTATGCCACTTCCTTAATAAGTGCCTATTTGAACAAATCTTCATAACAAACAAACCTCGCTCATGAACGTAATTTGTGGTCAGTATGAACTGCTCTTATCAAACTGTATGGTTTATTTTTAAATATTTATTTTATGGGCAACAGTGGGTAAAGAAGTTAGATAATCTTGCACAATACTGTTAATCTATCATTGCAAAAATTCTTTATTTTTTGTTTTTTTCCGTCTTTTTGGAAACTAGAAACAAAATATAAAATTAATCAATGTTTGACAGTTTTACGCCAAAAGTTGTAATATTTAGATAACAATACATAGTAAAAGACGTTTAGTCTTTTAACTACTCGTGACTGTAACGTTAAGCCTTGATAAGATTCATTAGCACTTACGTTCAATAAAACTAGCTTTTAAAGAGAATTAACAATTTTAAGCATACATTTTGTAATGGAAATCTAAATTATAAATAGAAAATGACTCTACTGCCTAATTAAAATCTCAATTGAAAATAAATAGAAAAACTTAAAAAGGAATGTTTACATTGCACACTTAGTTCATTAGTGAAAATAGCAATTATGAAATTAATAATAAACAATAATTACAATTTTACATGGGGACTTTCCAAAATTATTAAAAATGTATTCTATTCTATCAGTATTAATAAAAATTTAGTAATACATGGCCGATAACAACTTTATCAATCATGTTACATACGTACATACATGCATATATTTTCTTTTATCATTTTGCAAATAAAGATAGAAAAAATAGAAATTATTAAAAAAAATATTGTTTAAGTCGTAATTAAAAACTACATTAAGTTGCTAATATGTATGATGTATAAATACGTACTACAAAATGAGTAGGTAGCAGAGGATCACTTTACATTATCGCATTACGAGTTTTTTTTTTAATTTTATTTTTACTATTTTCATTTTTATATTTTGTTATTATTATAAATTCGTTCTAATGCTTATAAATCGTGCCAGATGTGTAAAGTTAAAATTATAAACACATAAATAGATTGGTTTAATATAATAATATCATAATGATGTGTCTGGTTTGTATGAACCAACATTTTTTTCCATTTCTAACGATCCGACTACTAGAAAGGCGTTTAAAATAAATATAAAAATTTTGAAATAAAAATAATAAAATAAAGTATGAAAAAATTGATAGTGGTCCACTATTTTCTGGTTATCATTAGTGTTTGCTAAAGAAATTGTAACACCCCTAAATTCCAATCGTTTTGAGGACCTTCCTATCAAACAATAGTACTTTAATGTTTGCTCTCCCTTACTATAGCAAAATAAGTAACATTTCTTTCTATAGTATAAACACTCTAAAGTGTTATTATATTGTAATCATACTACTTGCAAGAGCAACAATACGTTGGTAATTTATTGATTTTTATTTAATGTTGAGGCTCCAGTTGATTGTAACAAAATATTTTCTTCTAATGTATAAACACTCTAAAGAGCTATTATATTGTAATCTTACACTTGCACTTGCAAGGGCAACGATACATAATTTATTGAACTTCTTCAATTTTTATTTATTTATTACGTTAAAAATACAAATTACATCTAATAATTGTAGTATTGAAATAAATAACAATTAAAACCATATACATATACAATGGGTCAATTCGAACTCCGGGTACTGTACTTGGCTTAGTTGACATTATAGAAAAAACGTAATATCTCAGGAGATTACTCAAAGAATCGGCTTATATTAAAGATTATCGATATAGTGAATTGGCCATTATGTTCCCCAGATTTAAATTGAATGACAGATATATGAGGAATGCTATCCAAGTGAATTTTTAATCAAAAACCATTAATTTGATGGCATACGTATCCTAAAAACTATAAATTTAGAAAAAAAATTTGGGAAAGCTGATGAAAATAATACCAAATAACACTTAGAAACGTATTTATAAAAGTTCTTTAAAGCTTTTTAAGCAAATTTCCTTGAAAGTATCATTCTAAATACATTCACTGCATCCCTAAATGAACTTCGAGTCGACTTGGAATATCTTTTAACGATAATGGAAATATTTAAGCTTATACTTGTCATTTATTATTATATGAATGAACAATTCTTATGAAGACACACACTCCCAATACAAACTAGCTTCCTATAATTTGTAAAACAAATTAAGCAAAAACTGGCAAATTTCAGTAGTTTTAGTTGCTCAGTAGTTTCCATAAAATCTTGTCAGTTGACTGAACTGAATCGTCATGTACTCAAAAACGTCTAGAGGTTTTTTATTTCCATTCCCCTAAATGAGTTGTGACATAATTAAACTTTGTATCTATAAGCCGGCTACACAGTTCCAACTGCAAATTCAAAATTATTGATTATAAGTTATTGTACACTAAGCAATTAATAACTTTACGTAACAGAAATTAATGAATTATTAAGTATTTTTTAATTATACATAGTAAAAATAAAATGATTCACCCAATATACTAAGTATGTATCCTTAACACATTGAGTGCCAAGCGGTTTTGACGAAAACCTTCCCAAGAGGGTGAGTGTATTAGTGATATAAAACCGATTTCTATGATATCCCTAGTCTAGGCCTTTTTGTGACGTACATTTCTGTATGCCGTGACATTCCCCGACGGGTATGCTTTGGCGATAATCGCTGTCGTACAAAAACATACGATGCTTTTCTCTTGTTTTTTATTTCAGTTATTTTTGTTTTTTAGTTTCTGTTTTAGTTTGCAATCATTCTCATTTGTAGAGTTTGTAAATACTAAAATTTATTCAAATATTGATGATTTTGATTGGGTACCGAGGGTTTTGGATTCTAACTCTGAGCCTGACATACATCCAGTGGAAATCGATGATATTTTGCTTGATCTTAATAACAATACGGAAGACAAAGCTGAAGTAGAAAGTTCAACAGGATTTTTCACTTTGTCACTTTATAAAACTTTAAAAAATCATCCTAGACCCATGAATGCTTTTGCAAAAATCTTCAGTAAAAGATTCTTTATTTAAAAATCGTATTATATTTCACTCTGTGTCGTATATACATGTAAATGGATAACAGGCTCTAAGTAAAAACATGGCACTCCATGGATAGTTGACGTACGGAAACGTACGATATGGCACTCAATGTGTTAAACAGATAAGAAAACATGTTTTAATTTAGATTGTATTGACAGTACATATGTTAAATAACACAATGCACAGCTGTTCTGTTCATACAATGTTAATTTGGCAGTTGTAATGTAAAAACGGCCATATATTTTACTTATTGGATGTTTTCTCTTTACCTTTTAATTCTGACATTGAAATGACAATTCAACATTATTTTCATATGTTTTTATTTTTTATTATTGTTCTGTTTACTTCTCTCCTTCTGGTAACATATCGTTTCAGTACTTTTTTCTGTGCTTTTTCTTTATAAATTATTCTGTGGTGTGAGTGTGTTAAAAAAGTTTTAACTTTTTTTAACATTTATAAGCAAAAGCAGTTAAAAAGAAATAAGTTCTCTTAACATCTAGTAGTTGAGACAATTGTAAATAAAAAAGGAAAAAAAAGAACTGATTTACAACATTAAAAATAAATATTAGCAACAACAATAGTAATAATGCATACGGCGGTATTTTGGCGGAATGGAGGTGATTTACTTTAAAATTTTTTTTTCTTCACATCATTATTATTTACTTTTTTAATTACTTTCATTATATTTGTACGGTTTGCCCAGTTGGCTAAAATTAGAATTTATTTTACGAGTACAATACGTGATACGTATTTAAAAATGTAAATATTGTTTGTGTTTTTTTTTATCTTGTCTTGTCTTGGCCGAATCTCATTTGTATAAAAGCAAGTGGCTCAGCTATAAAAACAACCGACACAACAACAACAAAAACACCAGTGAAAAAAAGTGCAATAATTTAAATTGTCTTACAGCCTCAGGAAAATAATTTACTGCGTCAAACGAAGCTGTTCCAGTCATAAAGGTGCTCTTGTGGTTACTCAAAACAAAAAAACAAAAAAAAAAACCTTGAACAATCAGTCGAAGTGTGTACTTTTTGCGATATTTGTAATCAAATGTCTGTTTATCTTTTAATAAGACCCTACTAAATTTTCATTAAATGCATGCACCCTACTATGTCGTAAGTACAGGGTTGGGTTCTGTTGGGTTTGTGCTTAGGTTATAAATTTTTTTTCCTAAACATTAAGATATTGTTTGTCCCACCTGAGGTATCAAGCATAAATTCTTTGAAACCTTAAAACAGTAGTCACAGAGTGCAAACCAGGGATCAGCAATGAGTATTCAAAACGATGAGTAAATTCGAGTCATACTCATATTTCTGATACTTAAACGCATTCATACTTATTTAAATATCAACAATTAAGATTGTAAATTTTGATGAATGATTCAAGTCACTCGAATTATTTATAAGTACATATTATAAATATTTTTCTAAATTTATGAATCTAAATGTGTAGGCTTATGAATTAAACATATTTCGAATGTTATGAGTTTGATGGCAACGTTGTATTCATACTCATTGCAACCTGTACTTATGAATCAATGTTGTAGCGAGTACAAATGTATCAAAGTACAGTAAGACCCCTCTCAACGCTGGCCCGTTTCCCCTAAATCGCGCATTGTGTTGATACTTGTGGCACACTGTATAGCGAAGGTGTATGCTATGTATCTTTTTCAACGTTCATTTGTTACCCTGTCCAGAATAAAGATTCCAACTGCTTTTTCCGAAATTGCAATGTATTTACATATGTAAGTATTAATCTGCCTCGTTTAACGCTGTTTCGTTTAGCACTGAAACTTATTGGAATATATGCGTCGCATTAAGCGGGGTCTTACTGTAATTGTATTTCAATACTCTTTACTCACTCATACTCAAAATTTCATGAGTATGTTCTGAGTATCAAAAAACTATTTCTGGTACAAACCCAGTGGTTCACCCATTGAAAATAAATCATATTACGGGTTACCAGACATCTTGCCTAAATATCTAGCAATCGTTTCCAATGGATTAAAATAAATTGCATATCACAGCCATAAGATTTATTGCATTTACTTAATACTAAAGCGTCCATAAATGTAATATGTTAACGACCTAACTTATTAATTATAAGGATAGCAATTACGGTTTAACAATTCCAGTAAGACGTTAGAAATCTTTTTATTTTCTTCAGTTTCAATTTATTTAGTTTAATAAATAAATGTCACTTTAATTGTTTATAGTGATTGTTGGCTTTCTTAAGAATTTAGATAAATTTCAAAGTTCGTCATACTCTCCTCATATTTAATATCGTATTATGGTACCCGACTACATATATGTATTTGAATATTAGATTAAACGTTTTCCCAGCCTCTACATACGTATATACATATATACGACACTCAATATTATGGATTTATGATTTGTTTAAAAAAGCAGGAGTATTTTATTTTATAATTGTACGATAACAATCGTAAAGATATTAGATTACGACTGGTGTGGGAGGCACAATGGATTGTATAGCTTTGTAATGGAAATAGAAAAGTCGTGTACAGCGAATATTCAAAATATTGGTAAAGTTAATCATTTATTCTGGATTAAGAAAAAAAATAATAATAATAATAATAAAAATATTAAAACAAAGTCGGTTAAACAAATGTGAAGAATAAAAGATTAGATGGAATTCGATAAGTTTTTCTATTTAATTTGTGCGTGTGTCTTTGGAAAGTTGTTAAATGCATTAAATAGAAAAAAATGCTTTAAAAATAACTCACACAATCGGTATAGATATTTAAAAATATATTTAGAATCAATGAACCACAAATTTCTTGAATTTATAAAATTAAGATGCCTCTCGGAAAATCCCCATGAAGCCAGCTGCAACAGACAATAAGATCTACAGCGAACATCATGGCAAGTCAGGCAGCGTCATCACTTGAGAAAGACTGAAAACTCAATCAACGAAACTTGCTGACTTTTATGTCCAACCCACGTTCATAGAGGACATTAGTTCGGGTTAATAACGGATAACTGTTATTCATCCATCATTCTGCAATCTGTTACCTTAAACCAATCATCTGCTTAGCAGGCTAAACTTGATAAATGAAACCGAAACTATACGAGAAAATAACAATTGAGAGATCGAGGGGCATAAGCTTTTGAATTTCTCTCCTAGGTGCTGTTGCTGTGTTTCAACATATAAAAAATTCAACTAATAGAAGTTCAATTTATAGAAGTTCGACTGTAATATAAATAAATCTCTACATAATTAACTTTGTTAAATTCTTCACAAGTTCAGTGTTAAGCAAAACCTAATTACATAACTTGAAGAGTTATGCTAGGCTATATTCCGATACAAAAGCAGGGTAACTTTCTCTTCCATATATCTTGTATTTTTATTTTAAAAGCATATGACACAGCGTTGTATGATTCCAAATTTTGTGTCACATGAAAGGTGAGGTATGATATTTCATTTAGAACATGTTAAACAACAAATGTCTTTTGGATAAATTATTGTTAAACATTCGTTCCACTAGATAAAACAAAAAAAAAACGTTAGTAGTTAGTCGAAAATACATTATAGTTGTTATTATAAATCAATTTCAATTACTCCAATCGAAACAATGCAGTATTTCAGAAGTTGTTTTTTAATTTCCTTTTCCGGTATATTCTTAAATTTTTACAATTATACAATTTTAAGTTTTAATTTTTAGCTAATTCCGATGCATAGCAATAAAACTAATACAAAAATTCATAATTAAACAAGTAAATTTATAAAAAATTCTACTTATTTTGCAAATAGTATAGCAGAATAAAAAAAGAATATTGTGTTTAAAATAATTTAAGAGAACATACATACATAGTATATAAGTATCAGCACAAACATTCTTTACAATATTGAAAGATAATTTCTGTAATCACTTTAAATAATTTCAAATTTAAACTCTTTTTTGGGAAATTTAATTCATTATTACAATTCAATGCGTAAAAGCATCAATCAATTCTATAAAATAGAATGTACATACTATTTTTAAATTTCTCAAAAATAATTAGGCCACATACGCTTTCTAATTAATAAAATAAATAAATCAAAAAAATAATAAAAATTAAATAAAATTATCTTATCTTAGAATAAATGAAAAAAGTATTAAATTATTATCATCGATGTAGATTTGAAAAATTGTTAAGAACAAATTAAATAACAAAATTTAATTCTTATATAAATTGAGAATGTACGTTGAAACTATACACTTACTAACGGAATAACTTTTTTATATCCTTTGTACTTGTAGATATCTTAGAAAGTTTACGTCCTGGCTCTCCTAAACCAGGTCATATCGAACGTGTTGATTCTAGTGGCCGTACAGATGGCAATAAAGGCGATGACCCTATTATTACACAACGTTTCCTTAAAATTAATGTGCGTCACATTACCGATGGCCAGGGTGTGGTGGGCGGTGTTCTATTGGTGACACCAAATGCGGTGATGTTTGATCCCAACGTATCTGATCCTTTGGTTATTGAGCATGGACCTGAAAGCTATGGTGTCATAGCTCCTATGGAATTGTGTGTAAATGCTGCCATATTCCACGATATTGCCCATATGCGCGTCTCTGGCGGGCCAGCCGATTGCACAAGTCAAACAGAGAAACCCGAAATCTATTATCCAAAAGCAGTATTAGATGCTCAAGAAGCCCATGAAGATGAAGGAGAAGATAAAACAGACGGCAAAGATATAGGAAAATAATGAAACAAAAACTGAAGAAAAACCGAGTATCGAATCCAAAGAAAATCCAGACGATCAAGAATCTATTTGCTCAGGTTTAAGCCGCGAGACTGAGGTAGTGTTTATACATCAAATAACATTAATATCTTTATGCTTAATATCTGCATTATGTTTGTTTAGAAAATTGATGAAAAATGTATGAAAGCCAAAGAAAGTGCGAAGACTGAGGGTGATGGTGAGAGTTCTGGCACAAATGACACCGAAGATGAAGAAGCTAAGAAACAATTCAATCTTACTGATTCTCGTACCACCTTAGAAGAAAGACGTAAAAGTCTATTAGACCACCATTGGGCCATTCCCAGTAAAGACAGGTAAGCTATCTTCGCTTCGCTGATATTTTCAGGCAATCACATTCATTAAAAAGATATAATTTGTAAATAAAATTTCAACTTTTTAATTATTATTTTTAATTATTTTTATTATTATTAAAAAGTAGAATATTTATTATTTATTTAAAAAATTCGAACATAACACATACAGTTACGATGATATGAAAAATTGATTGGAATTGAATGGTGACTTCTATTATTATTACTGCCATTAAAAGATAATGTTATAGCCACATCTGATCTACTCTAATTTAACGTATCCCTATATATATGTATAGTGCGTATCAGAATTATAGCACCACCAGCATTTCAATAATAACAAACAATGAATATAAAATTGTCTTCAGCTCATATTGTCTCATGAAAAAAGTGGAATTTTGATAGACCAGATGGTTATCGATACTACTGTCGTGATCTTAGAAAGAAACCAAAGTATTTTACTAAAAGAAATTTAGAGGGAGGTAGTCTCATGGTTTGGGGGCTATTTCTTCAATATTCAGTTTCCATCTACGCGAATGAATAGTATGAATATGAATAGAGCGACCAGAGTACATTACTGTTCTTAGCTGTAGTTTAGTCCCCTTCTTGAGAAAAAATAATGCAAAAATATATTTTCCAACAGGGCAATGCCAGAATTCATGTAAGGGTTAGAGGATGGAATGGTTTCGTAACCAATTTATTAAGTTTTTTTAGTGGCCAGCATGCTGTCTTGATATGAATATTATTGAAAACGTTCCTCCAAACTAATTCCCCATTCTTATCCGAAGAGTATATTCAAATAAGAGACAATCTACCAGTGTTGAAGATTTTAAATTAAAAATAATCGAAGAGTGGGAAAAAATAGACGGAGTTTTAAGTATCAATATTTTTTGGTAAATAAAGCTTCTTATTTAATAAAAATGAAACTGGTGCTATAATTACACAAAGACCAAAAAACTTTATTTTTTATACTGAAGTAAAAACTTCGCTAACATTTTGAAAAATTTACTGCTATTTTTTCTTTTAGATTAACTTTAGATTAGAAATTCAGAAAATTTGGGTGGTGCTATAATTATGAAAAGCACTATATATATATTTTTCTCTAATCCTATTGCCGTAACAAATTTTGATAATTCATTCTAGTTATCACAGAAACTATATGTTGAAAACGCGGCAACTTCCATTGTGAATAAATGTATTCTAATTATACAGTGCCAGTCAAAAGACAGGTAATCAATCTCAAGTGGATTTTATATACAGCTAGCCCCCGACTTACGGCCGCTCTACTTACTATTATTTACACTTACGACTATTTTTTTTCCTTTTTTTTTTCTTAGAAAATACTCTGGGAACACAAATATGTATGTAGTTGCGGGGAATCCGTAAAATTATGAGAAAAATTAAAAAAAAAAAAACAAAGTAAAATATTCGAGGTATATACATATTTCAGTACAAATAATTCATTACATTAAATAAATCGGAATTTGTTTAAGTGAATAATTTTATATCATTCCAAAAATTTAATGAAATTTTTTTACATGAAATTCGTGTTACGACTTAATCGACTTACAACCGATCGCAAGGAACCTATCTCGGTCATAAGTCGGGTAATACCTATAGTATATATGCATATAGAGTGTCTGCTCCTTTAAGTACATCTTAGACATCCATTGGAAATGGTCTGGTTTGTCCGAAGAAGACTTTGACTCTCTATTCCATTATAAAAGTTCAGTTTAGTGCAGCAAGAAATAAACAGTAGATGATAGCTATAGGTTTGGGGGTTTTGTTAATGCAGTTAATGTCATCTTTAGTTTCTAAAATTATAATGATCGCGAACATCTCACGTCACAGATTCTTAAACCCATAAAGAATTTGAAAAATGACAACGTTCGAATAATTATTGACGATCAAAAATTT
Source organism: Sarcophaga peregrina (assembly GCA_014635995.1). Lineage (NCBI taxonomy): Eukaryota > Metazoa > Arthropoda > Insecta > Diptera > Sarcophagidae > Sarcophaga > Sarcophaga peregrina. The sequence goes on from CM025789.1 coordinate 114,659,140, forward strand.
GTTGACACAAAAGAAAAAATCACATTCCAATGCTGTTCTTGATTACAACAAAGCAATAATCTTTATAATGAACTGCTAATTTCTGAAATTTAAAGAAATTAGCATTGCTGTTTTTCAAGCGGAACAAAATTTTATTTAAGTTTTTGTTTCTATTCAAAATCTCTTATCCAAATTTTTTCTTTTTTTTTTGTTAAATTACAAACTAAATGAAGTACTGGTATATCTAATTTATCTGAAATAACTGTATGTTTCTGCATTTTAGCACTTTAATTTTTGTATATTTATTATTTTTATATACATACATACACATATAGTCTGTCATACCTATACAACATATTTGCTTTATTATTCCAAAGAAATATTTTTGGTAATGGTTTTAAAGTCTATAAGTGAATAAAAGCATACGTATTCGCAAAAAAAAAATAAAATATATAATCATTTATGTATAAATTATAGGAAATAATAAATTATAAGAAATTAATTTGTACATTATAATCTTAGCTATTTCATTTCACATTGAAGAATTCTAATTGGTTAAATATTTTATTTTTTTTCTTTTAATTTTGTTGTCTTTATTCATTAACTCTTTTTAATAATTTCTGTTTTCATCCTTTTGTTCTTTTTCATATTACTACATGTATACAACGATATTTAATTACGATCGCACTGTGTCATTTGTTATTTATTGCACACCACACCATATGTATGTACATTTATTCATTACGACGCACCCATCTCATCAATGTAATCGATCTATTTAATGTGTTTTTTAATTTGTGCTAAATGCGACAAAATTGAAATACAAAATCGCATTTTCATTTAAAATGTAAATAAAAATACGACAACTTAGACTATATTTATCTAATTCCCGAAGATCTTCGGAGGATGAGGGTGATAATGAATCGAATACTACTGCCGATAGTGGTGCTCGTGGTCAAGATGTCCATTCGGCTACTTCATCGCTTAGTGGAATTATGGCAAATTTGGCCAGCGGTAATGTAAATGCCATCGATTTAGAGCAATTGGAGGAATTGTCGAAACAGTCGCGTTACGATTCAGGCATTGATATACGCGATCCTATACCAAATGTACAACCCATACCAAAGAAAACTGTTTACAGTGATGCTGATATTGTATTAAGCTCAGATTGGGTGCCACCGAAACCTATAACAATAACACCTCTTAGTGAATCACCACCAAGATCCAGTTTGGATGCTGGCTCAGGCCTTGCTGGTGCTGGTGGTTCACGTAAGAAAACCTCTAGTGTTAGCTTTAGTGTAGACGATAATACGGAAAATCCACCAAGTGGCACTAATCAAAACACCAATAATCAACAAGACAAAAATGCCGATAAAAAGAATAAGGTTTGTGTTTGCACGTTTAACCAAAGTTATATAGCCGTTGCATTGCATTACTACGTTCTTTATTGTTTTAGATGTTGAAACGTTTATCTTATCCTTTGACTTGGGTAGAAGGCCTTACTGGTGATGGTGCACCCAATCCGGCAGGTAGTGTTAGTAAATCACAGGATCAAGAATCTGCACCCAATACGGGAGATTCTAATCAAAGTGTGTTCTCAAAAGTATTTTCAAGGTAAGTTTCGCCTGTGGCATAACACAATTGAAAATAAATACAAAAAATGGATTTCATAAACTATTGTATTGCATTTGCAAACAAAGCATTTAAAATTAATATTTTAAAAAAAGTTTAAACCATATTTACTTATTTTCAATATTTCTTTTATTTTTATTCTAAAATTAATAACAACAACAACAACAAAAAATGCATTCATATATTGGATTCGGCTTTAATAAAATTTTACAATTTTTTTTTTTTAACAATTTAAAACAATAACACAACACAAATCCCCATACATACACTTTAACACTTTATTTAATGATTTTATTAATAATTTAAAAAACACCACGGCAAACACTACTACTACCTTTGCCTCTTATTCTTGATTTATATTTGTTTGCTTCAAAACGAAAAAAAAAACATTAACAAACGAAAATCAGTTCCCCCATTACTTTGGTCTCAGAGTTGGGTGGCAATTTATTTTCAAAAACACCGTCCGAAGATTCGAGTGGCTCTCCGGTGCCACCACTGACACCACATTCGACTCATTCAGAGGGTCATATTTCTTCAGGGTAAGGATTCACAGCATAAACAAATATAGTAAAATCAAAATTGTTGTTGTAGGGGCTACTGTTGTTCTATACTTCTATATTCTATACTATTTCTATACTCTTTCTATTAATTTATTAAGTAAAACTACAATACATATCTATGTTAAATGTTCTTCACTTACTTTTCTCCACGTTGTTTCTTTCCTTTGACTACGTTTAATAATTTCTTTTTTTTTTTGTAAATCCTTTTATTAAACTTAAATAAATTAAATTCTCTTGTATGTATGCATTGTTTAAAGTGTGTATATATGTATCTGTAATATTTCAAAATAAACTTTATTATTATCCACCACTCTATACATACATACATATATGTATGTATTTTGAATTAAAAGTGTATGTATTTTACTCACCACTTTTGTTTTGGTTTGAATTCATACTTGAAAATAAGCTAGAGCACTGTTGTTAAACTTTATCCTTTTAACGAACTGAAATAAAAAAAAAAAATTTATTAATTTAAGAAATCTATCCTTCATAATGCCAGGCATCATTACCACAACCATTATTAATCATTTTCAAATTAATTAATCATCAATTATCTCTATTAATTTCGAAAAATACAAAAAATACAAAAAAAAAAAGAAGAAATGCTTATTGTGAGTAAGCAAAAAACTATTTCATTGTCATCATTATTCCTCCACCCATTATCAGTAATAATTATTCATTCACCAAGAAAAAAAAAAAATTATGTTAAAATCTAGCTAAAAATATATTGATTCATATTTTCAATATATTTATTGATGTTTTTCCTTAGTTGGTTCTTTTAATGTCTCATAGCAAAAAAAGAAAAAAATATCGAATATTCTAATAACGCCTCATTGTTTTTATTTATTCGTTTAGACGTTCTTCTATAGGTACATTTATACGTCCTTTATCTTCGGAGGGTACTTCATCTACTACGAAGCTAAAGGATAAGCAACAGCAGCAACCAAAATTGGATTATCGTTCTATGGTTTCAGTAGATGATAAGCCTGGACTATTTGTCAGTGTCGATAGTAAGTATACACTTTTTCGCTTTTCATTATTTAGATTATTAAATAGATTTAGATTCTTATATACATACATACATATGTATACCTCTGTATGTATACTATATGCTATTCCATTAGTACATTAAAGTTAATCAATAAAAAGTTCAGTACCATTTTATAAAAGAAAAAATGTTAACGTACTCTCAAATTAAGAACAGAGTTAGTCGTTAGTAATGTAAAGATTTCCAATTTAAAACATATTGTGGTGATGCTTGTGATTCTATTAAAACAAATCAAATGTAACGAAGATTCGGTTCGGTTCAATATATTATAGGAAAACATATTGTGATTGATATTGTATTGTACTATTGGAATTTCCTAAAAACCATCGCCAAGACGGAGGAGCGTTATAATATAAATTATCTCTTTCAAGTTGTTTATAATACGATCAATGTATTCCTTACAACTTCCTTACAAACTATACAATATAAAGAAACAATTTCAACCGCAATCATAATCTTTTCATTAATAGTTCTAATTATCAAATTTAAAATAAATGTTACATTGTGAATGGATTTAGATGGTTACAAGAAAGTAGAAATATAAAATGAAAATATCCGTAATAAATATTATTATGTCAACCAATTAACGTCACTATATTCTAGATAATAACAAATGTTATGAATTTATTTCTTAATGCGAATTTTATAAATCAAAATTTCTTTATTATTCTTCTATATTATTTTTGAGAACATGTATTTTTAGATATTTTCTACCAGTTATTTACGTAAAAGTATTAATTATTGAAATAAAACTCGTCTTAAAAATTACCATAAAATATCTATTAATACTAACTTTAAGAATATGTATTATAATCTTCAATTAAATAGTATTAGATAAAAAGGCACTTTCATTAACTCTTTAACACTTTTGTTTAATACAGTATAACAGTAATAACAATATATTTATTAATTGATTAATAATTATTATATATTTAATATTTTCACATTGTCATTATACATACTTAATTGTACCATTACAACATCGTTTTAAAACAATTGTCATCCAATAACTAAATGCAAACATTAAATTTCCTTTAGTACGGGCACCAAATTTTCCAAATTTTGATATAGTTGGTATGTCTAATAATCTACATATAAACTTTAAACAAACTATTAAATGTTAAATTGGAAAATATACGTATATGTTACTACATTATGTAAAATATATGTAAAATATATACATATTTCATATATAATATTAATAAGTTACTGCTGCACCAGACTGTAGGTCAAATAATTGTAAATTTTTGAAAAAATGTCTTTTCGATAAAGTTAAGACTGAATTGTAATTTTTCATGCAAAAACCGAAATAATAACTTCTTCTTTATTACGATTTCGAAGGCCCGCATACAACTGATATAAGAATTTCGAATATTTGAACTAAGCGTTTTTTTGTAGCTTATATTTTTCTTAATGGAACAACATTATGTTTCAATTGCTCTTAATATACAGGCGTCTACATTGCGTAATAAAAAAAAAAAGAAATCTTATGTATAAAAATTATTAAATCGGCTTGAAACCTGAGAATCCTATTTTAAAGTGAATTCGTTATAAATTTGATTTATAGTCTGGAATATTAAGTGTCTAAATATGTACATAAGTATATTCCCCTTGTGTTGTACATTAAAATAATCTAAACTAATCTGAAGATAAGAGTTCGGAATATTTTTTAATTTCCGTACACTTAACAAATAGAAGAGAAAAATTGAAGAAATCGAAAAGAATTAACATAATTTTTTCGATTTAGAATCCAATTAAAAAACTTAACAGATTTCTATATATAAGCCTTCATACACAAATCTTTTTTTTATTTATATAAATACATTTTTATGTTGTAATTTATTCCTAATTTGTACAGTATACGTATGTACATATAATTTAAACAAGTTGAAAGCCTCTAGCATACTTTGTAATCCGAAATGAATCTAAAATCATGAATATTTTTAAATTTCGTTGATTGTGTGACTAAAAAATAATTGAAGCTGTAGTAAAAGAAATGCATTATTGTTTGATAAAAACGGCATTTAAAACTCTGCATTTTGCTTTGATTAAGTACATGCAAGTAATGCTTAGCTTAGAAGCATCAGATTTTATAAGCAAACAATCTAGGTTGAATTGTTTCATACTAGTTGGATTTATCTAGGGCACCTGTATCGCAAAGTAAACTATTGTCCTACGTTCATTTAGTGAAAGCAGATGGGATACGCCGTGGTCGAGTGGGTAGTGTGTTGGCTTATTAGACAAAAGGCCCGGGTTCGTATCCCAGGTCAGACATCAAAACGAAAAAAATATTTCTTCGGCGACTTCCTCTCAGCAGATTTCTGGCAAAGACTCTGAGAGTAAAAATTGCCATGAAGAGCTTCTCAAAAAAATCTGTCGTTCGGAGCCGACTTTAAACTGTAGGTCCCGCCACTCATGTATAAAATTAACGCATACAACATAAGTGGTGTGAGAAGCTAGGTCGTAATCCTGACTGAAGGGTTGTAATGACTAATTATGTTATGTATGTAGATGGGATACGCAATCCTCAAAGATGTTGAAGGGAATTGATTGTGATTTTTTTTATATTTTTAATATTTGTTTTGTAGTGAATCTAAATTCGAATAAATTGTCTATTTACAATATTTAAGATGCTGTATGCTCTCAGTTTTCCATTCGGAAGACGTTCTTGTAGGTGGATACAAGCATTCTGTAGAAAATCCTTCCCATGCTTACCTTGCACTAATTCTTGGTCATCCTAAATTTTTACTTTTCTTTAGAAATTTCTGATTTATTTTCCATCAATTTCACAAGTCGCTCAAATTGGACTTTATTAAATATATATGTAAATGAACTCTATAACTGACAGAGACTCAACTGCTAACAAGCAGTTGTCTATAGGTATTTAATGTTTTTGTCAACCAAACTCATACAAAGTGGTGAACCACAATACCATAAAACACCGCACAAACAAAAAGTCAATCGCATTTAAGTTGAAAATGGTAATATCGATTTCTGAAAGTTGTCAATCGCAATAGGGGCATTAATGTACGCGTGGGTCCATCACAAATTATGGAAATTGTACTTCAAGTTATCACCAGGGATTTGTTTGCTAAATATACATATACAAAGAATTCCTATAATGAAATATTCCCGATATGAAACAATTTTTATTTATTTGACCACTCACTCTAACTATGCTATATGACGTCTTCAATGCCGTATAGAAAAATAGATTTCATTCTTACAAAACATTTTTAGTTCGCTTGGAATATAAAATTAAAATAATAATAATTATAAAATAATACTTTAGGTATTTATGTACATTGAAGCCTTGAATGTATTGTAAATAGCTTTTAAAATAAAATTACTATGTATTATATTATAACCATATTATAAAAAATATGTAAACCATGATCCTTGATCTGTTTATATAGTATATGTTGTGTATGTATATTGTACAATACGATATAATGAATGAATGAATTGAAATGTAAATATTCCCCTTAACAGATATTGTTTAGCATGAAGAGCTGTAACAGCCTGTAGCCTAGTTGAAATTAATTAAATTTATTTTGAATGTTTTCTTTTGTTTTTTACATTTTTAGAACTTATACCAAGACCTGCAAGAGCTTGTCCAGATCCGCCATTGTATTTGCGCCTGCGAATGGGTAAGCCTGTGGGCAAAGCCATACCATTGCCAACATCGGTAATGTCATATGGTAAAAATAAATTGAGACCTGAATATTGGTTTAGTGTACCTAAAAATCGGTAAGGAAAAAAGTCTTCTTGTAAATCTAAACTAATCTAATCACAATAAAAATGACAATTGCTTTTAGCATTGACGAATTGTATCGTTTTGTAAATACCTGGGTTCCTCATCTCTATGGTGAATTGGATGAAGAGCAAATTAAGAGTCGCGGCTTTGAATTAATACAAGATGATACAGGAATGGACTCAAAATGGTACAAAGAAAACACGTACCGACAGTCAAGAAGGTGAAGAAATTACCGACATAACCAGAGAATCGTGGGAGGTAAGTCGAAATGTTTCTTCTTTTTATTTAATTGGCTTTTTTTTATATACTATATTTTAACGTTTAAGAAAATCATAAAATCTTTAATTAAATTATTAAAATTTAGGTAATTCTGTTTTTTTTTTTTTATTATAATTATTATTATTCTGAAAGTGATATATTTATTGAATAGTGTTGATGATTATCATAAATTTTTTTTTTATAATTTCTTTTTATTATTGTTGATAAATTGTTTGTGCCGCTTTAAAAAAAAAAAAAATTTCTTTTTTAATTTTATTGAAAAGTGAAAAATTTTATGAAGAAATTTTAAATGAATTTATTAAAATTAAATTTATATTTATTTTCTAAAATTTATTTATTTATTTTTTATTATTGATAAAAAAAAACCAATGAAAAAAAAAACAATCAGCTTATTAAGGCTCCATTTGCTAAGACCTACAACATTATTAAAACGGCATCACATGCCGCATCTGCTGATTTGGATTTATTAAGCGGCGAGGTTAGGATTGAATGAATTAAACAAAACGAAAATAAAAAATAAAATTAAATAAAACCACCCAAAATTAATGTTTTGAAATCTATTTCAAAATTTTCCTTACAAAATTAGATGGATTTAAGAACAAAAACAAAATTATTTTACACTTTTTAGTTGTAGTTGTGTAATAAAAAGCCAAAAACGTTTTAATGTATTCCTTAAAGTAGTAGTATTTTTATGTTTTGAGTCTCACTGATGTTGTGTTACTTTTGGTTTTAAAATTTTTCTCCTTTTTTTTTATTTTTCTTGTCAATGTTACAAAGGCACCATTTATTTATTATGAACAGCAGAAGATATACCTATGTATACATACTACGTATATTATTAGAAAATTTTTAATTTTGAAACTAAAAAATTAAATTCATGTTATCACATTTCATCGCATAAATATTTTTATTTTTATTTTTTTTTTTTATTTGTTGTCATTAAGTGTAAAATGATTACGATTATAATCATACATTTTAAACCAATAATGAACAGCGAAAGGATCATATACGTATTTCTGCTTTTACAAACAAGTTGTATTAGTAGAATATACTGTTGGCAAATCTTATAAACATTTTCTTCATCTAGTTTTCAATGAATAAAATAATTAGTTAAGCGTCTTTCAAACACTTCTTTAAATTACGTACATAATATAATGGCAACCTTTGGAAAAGGTTTACAATGGAAACGATTTCTTAAGAATTATTTTTATTATTTTTACTATTAATAAATTTAAATAAATTTCTTTTTATGTCGATGACTCCATTTTATAACGTTCTAAGTGTACTTAAAACGTTTTTAATGTTCTTGAATTTTTAAATTCTACATTCTTTATTATTAAATACTGTCAAAATTTGGTTAAGCTGTGCCCATCTGGTCCGAAGTTATAGGGAAAAATCTACTTAGAATTCACATATAGTCTTATGGTGGGTGAAAACTTTGAGAGCTCATAACTCAAAACATACTTTTTCAGCTTAGAATGTTATACATAGAAGGGAGGTGTCGACGTGTTCTTTTGTCATGCATAAATATGATACACTCAGTCAATCGATACTGTCAATTTCTGTCTGTTTTTCATACTTTAATTCCGGCAGCGATATGGACAATTTTAATCAAGAAACTATAATAAAACACAGTTGAAGAAAAAAATAAAAAATAGAACAATAACAACACAGATAAAAATATGTTTATTTAAAAGTCATAAAATGGTTACTTTCTTAATTATAACGCAATGCCATCAATTGGTGGTGATCTTGGCGTTGATGACCATGGTGATGACAATGATAATGATGATGTTGTTATTGAAAATTATTGATAATGTCAAAGCAGTTTATACTGAACGAAATGAGATACATAAACAACATTACTAACGTACATACATACATATCCATACATATTTAAACTTCCTCCAAATGAACAATTGCTCTTGTTTTGATCGCAGCTAATTGGGAAGCTTCAAAAGATCTGTTTTAAACATTTAAGTATTATGTTTGCCATAATATAGCACAGAACTACGTGTAATAACAAATATGTACTTGTAATACACTTTAATTACATATTTTTACTTAAAAAAAACATTCACTCCTGTTCTAGAAATTGTTTTCTGATAGGCTTCTTCTTTTCGAAATTTCTAAACGATTTTTTTTTTTAAATCTGTTTAAGCTCTTCAAATTTGCATATTTATTTACGTAATATCTGGCATGCTTTGATTTAAAACATAACTTGGGCTAACGCTTAAAAAAGTATCTCTGAAAACCCGTTTTATGTCTTTATATATGTCAGTATGTATTTATTTATTAAAGAATGGACTAGTTCCATACGCATGCGTTAAAGACTTTAAGAAACATAATAAAAACAAATTATAATAACAATACCTTTTTGGAGTTATCCGAAATAGTTGGGTGTTTAAAAGTCTTTTTAAAATTCATTGAATTTTTTATACAAAATATTATTGCTTTTAATTTTTTTTTTTTTTATTTTTTATTTTAAGAAGGCAAACTTAAAAACTTATTCTGATTTCAATGAATAAAAATGCTGAATTTAATTTGTATATAAAATGCAAAAATTATTATTATTGGTTTCTTTTTTTTTAATAAAAAAAGATGATTGGTTTTAAAGAGAGCAAGCAGTTGTGCGATTACTTGCTGCAAAAAATTTATTAAAAGTAATTTGGCGATTTTTCTATAGTCCATGAACAAAAAAATTTATTAAATTCCGGTTAGAGTTTTTGTTCATTTTATTTATTAATTGCTTTTTTTTAATTTTTTAAAGTTTGTTATACAATATTAAACAAAATGAAACTTGTTTGCTGAAGTTTTGCTTTTAAATCAATTGAAAAAAGAAAACTGCTGATGACGATATTGAATAATCATTTATTTACTTAACAATACTTGAAATGAGGAATTTATAAAAAGTATTAAGAATAAATTTTATACATATGTATGTATATCTCTAAAAGTTGCAGGCTCGTTTTATTTTAGAATTACATTATGTATGTTTCTTTGAAACGCTATAACTATGAGAAATAAAACTTTAATTAAATTTCACAAGCTTCGATTGAAGCAAATTTTTCACCAACTAATTTCGTTTCTATAAAGAGGCTACATAGGCGACTATTTTGTTGTAATAGTTCATGCTGTCGCTAAGATCATCTTTTTGAAGGAGGATAAGGGTAGGAAATTTAATTTACTTGATTAGTTAATTGTTACTTAATTAATCGTTGCCGTAGTCAATTGGTAGTGTGTTGGCTTATTAGACGAAAGACCCGAGTTCAAATCCCAGATCAGAAATCAAAACGAAAATATGAAAATATTTCTTCGGCGACTTACTTACTCCTCTCAGCAGATTTCTGGGCAAAAACTCTGAGAATAACAAGAATTGCCATGAAAAAGCTTCTCAAAAAAAGAAATCAGTCGTTTGGAGTCGACTTTAAACTGTAGGTCCCGCCACTGATGTATGAAATTAACGCACTCAACATAATTGGTTGTCGTAATCCGTCTTGCCGGAGCATCCTCCTCCATTCGAACGACATGACCGAGCCAGCGCAGCCGCTGGATATTAATACGCTGTACAACATCTATGTCGTTGAAGACCTTATGCAACTCACTGTTGGATCGGATGCGGAAATCCTCGCCTACTCGCACTCGACCGAATATCCTATGTCGGACTTTTCTCTCGAATACTCTCAAGGTTGCCTACATCAGTTCTTAATAGGGTCCTTGCTTTTGCACCATAAAGAAGCACGGGTAGGATGAACATCTTGTAGTGTATTAGTTTTGTCTTGCGAGAGAGGTCTCTGCTGCTCAATTGCCTATTGAGACCATAGTAGCACCTGTTGGCAACAGTAATTCTGCGCTTGATCTTCAGACTGACATCATTTTTGGTGGTAACGCCGGAGACAAGATAAATGAATTCCTTCATTGTATCAAAAGTATAGTTATCGGCCGTAATCTAATTATCAATACGCCACACGTCTCTACTTGGCTGTGCCCTCATTTACTGCCAGACCCATGTTCTTAGACTCTCCTTCAACAGTGATATCTCGCTTGGTATGCCCTATGATGTCGATGTCGTCAGCGTACGCAAGCAACTGGCCACTTATTTGAAAAATAGTGCCAATAGGGCACTCTCGTCTTTCGCAGAACACTCTCCATGACGAAGTTGAAGAGGTCGCATAATAAGGGATAAAATTGTCTGAAACCTAACACGGTATCAACGTCATTAGCTTCGCAATAAATCATGAGAGCATCCGCCAGTTGGGCGGAAGCGCATACCCTCTAAAGGGTGCGCATGTTCCATGTGCCTATTCTTAAATCGTTGTCCTTGAAACGTTTGCCGTAGTCGTCAACGTTACAGGGGATCTTTATAGAGGCTATTGTTGGGGTTTTATTGGATGGAATTTTTACGTGGCCCTACGCACAACCCGAATTTAACGTCCACGCGTTAGTTAACATCTAGCGGGTGCAACAATGCCATTCAGAAGGGACCACGAGGTACTGTTAATGCAGTATAATCCTGACCAAAAATTGTTTGTTGATTTTAACAAATACTGATGTACTATATATGTATTATTGTCTAATAATACAGTCATTAAGTTTAAGTATTAGTTTAAAAAAGATTCGTTTTTTTTTTTTAAATTGCAATTTTAATTACTTAACCTGATGTGTTTTATCTAGAACTCTGCTCCAGTTAGTCCAGTTAACGGTAATTGTCAATTTGCGTACAGATTTTCGTTCAACTAAAAACATTTATTTAACGCTTCGTAAACATGCTAATTTTATACAATTATAGCCAAACAAATAGGGGGCTATTGTTTATTTAATTTGGATTTTTAATAACACAGTTTTGAATTGCATGGGAATAACACACCCTCTTTTTTTTTTAATTAAAGTCGGCCCTGCTGCGTACATCATAGATAACATCACAATATTTAATTCAATTATTTCAGGTCAAATTGAATTGAAAATAAGCAAATAAAAAAATTTTATATTTTTTTAACGTGAAAATTAATTGAAAAATATAATATGTACCTCACTCACCTTTATTAAAAATTTAAACAATTAATCTTAGTATTTCACATTAATCTCCAACCACTTATAACATTTATGTATATTAATCGTATACATACATATGTATGTATGTGTGTATGTATGTATATAGTATTTATTTTTTTTAATAATTCATGTATTAATGATCTTTATTAACCTGCTGTGGTTGCTGCTAATAAAATGAGTAATACAGGGAACATGAGATGAATATTCGAATGTGTGAATTTGAGGCAATTATTAAGGTGTGAAATCCCAAATTAAATTTAACGAAAATCTTTATTATTTTTTAAGATTTTTTTTTTTTGTTTTTGATATCTTAATAATTAATAATTATAACAATTATTAAATCTATCTGTATCATTGGTTTGAGTTGGAAGTAGAACGAACATTTTTCGAAGAGAAGATATGTTATCTTCAAACCTATTTCCCTTTTTCTTTTCAGATTCAAATCAATTTCGATACATGATAAAGTTTAATTCAGATAATAATACTATGCAATAAAATAAAAAAAAATTAAATACACCCGGCTAATGGCATAGTGTAGGTTGTGAGTTTGCTGTTTTTTCTGACTTTACGCACAAATTTCTGGATTACTCAAACATATCTAATGCGATTTTCAAAATTTAAATCTTGTTGGAGAAAGGAGATGGACCTTTAAAACGATATACATATACCGATGATGAGGTAAACCTGGATTCAGATTTGTCCGTTCATAGTAGCAAACATTACTTAAAAAGTATCTAATAAGTGGTGACATTCTGAAAGTACATTATCTTGTAATAAACAATCAAGATCCAACAAAAATTTTGAAAATTTTTTAACTAAAAGTTAAGTTGATGAGATGACATACTTATATTAAAAATATAACACTACTGTTAAACTCTTTAAATAATAATTATAGAAATTTTTATCCAATTTGATCAAATGATGACTAAATCTCTTTGCAAGAGAACGGACTTTAGGAATATTATTGCTACTATGAATGGACAAACTTGAAAAAATATAAAAAAAAAATTCGAATTTTCCAAATTTATCTCTTAGCATATTAAGCCAAGTAATAAAAATATGTATACCGTTTTAAAGCTCCATCTCTCCCCTTTCCAAAAAGATTTAAATATTGGGAATCGGGTCAGAAATGTTTGAGTAATCCAGAAATTTGCGCTTGAAGTCCAAAAAAACAGATTTTGTGAAATAAAAAAACTCACAACCTACACTATGTCCTTAGCCGGGTGTATTTAATTTTCTTTAATTTGACGCACAGTGTGATTGTACGCTATCGAAAATAAACCTTTAAGATCTTATTGATTGTTGTTGCTATTGTTTATTTATAAATTAATACTAAATTATTGACAAAGAACAAATCAATTGACCATTTGCAAGTTGAATCAATTTTATTTTTGCAAAATTTGAACAAAAAAAAGCAATCTTTTTGGCAAACAACGATCAATTACTAAAAAACAAATGATCATCTGTAGTTGATATAGCAATTTAAAGGGGCATCTTCATTACACACACACACACACACACACACACGCTCTCTCTCTCTCTCTCACACATTCATAAACATTGCGATATGTCGATTGTCACGTCATTAAGACAAAGTGTGTGAGTATGCGTTACTGACTACTTTCAATTTTGAATTTTTTTTTCCTCCATATGGCATTTGTTGAAATTTTAAACAGCAACTAAACCTATCGAAAGCCCGCCAACAGCAACAACAACACGACAGAAACAGAAACTACAAAGAAATTTAAATGTTTTTATTTTAATTTTATTCATTTCAAAACTGAACCGCAACGAACTGAACGGGGAATACAGGCAAACAGACAAACAGACAGACAGACAGATACAAAAATAAAAGTTGAAAACTGAGCCAAGTTTCTTTTCATCGACACACAACCAAACCAAACCATTCAAGCAGCCAGCCCAACCGACCATCCATCCAACCACCAACAATTCATTTATTTTATGCGCAGTCACAACTTGTGCTTCTTACGCGTTTCATGTTGATCTTGCTTTCTTAGTGTTAAAAAAAAAAGAAGAAATATTTTTTATTTATTTATTTTATTTTTTTTTTTATTCTTTACAAATAAATAAAAGAAAAATAAACACATAACATACATAAAAATAAAAAATAAAATAATAATTCGAAATATAAAAGCAAAATTTTGTGACAAAATGTGACTTAATTTTTTTTTTTTATTATATGAAATGCATTAAAAAATATATTTTGTGTAAAAAATTCAAACAAAATCAATAAATTCCATTGAAATTATAATCGTTTGAACGCAAATTAACAAATCAAAACAAATAGAATTTAGTTAAATACTGTGATATTAAGCTACCCTATGCATATACATACCTACTATATTCCTAAAGTTTATGAATTTTTCTAAAAAGAATTTTTATTAAACACCACCAAACAAAACACAACCGAAAACAACTTTAACCAACCATCATCATCATATTTATCAGCGTCTTCTTTTGTCTATAAAATAATTTTATTTTAATATCGTAATAACCATGAGCGCCAAATCCAAGAAGTTGTTAAAAATTGCCAAATACATTAAGAAAAAGGTAAAAGAAATAATAAAAAATTCTTTGTCTATTCATCTATGTATAATGTTAAATGATACCTCCTATATACCAAAGATATCTGTGAGTCTTTTTATTTTCTTGTCTATTTTAATTTTAAAAATAACAAGAGAAAAAGCCCACATCTCTTTTCGTTTTCTATTATTTTCTGATTATATTTTTGGCTAAAACTTAATAAAATATACAGTCCATAGAAACATTTACAAGAGTTTAGTTACAAAATAGAAAATTAAATTTAAAAGAATTAACATTTCCTAACTTGTAAATGATACAGTGAAAATTGTAAAGAATTCAGAAATGAATTTGTATCAATAATTAAATAAAAAAAAGTATACAAAATCGAAAGCTTATAACAACAGTTCATACAAAAATATAAAACAATTGAATCATATTAGCGAATAATGTCTTCAAATAAAAATGTAATCAATGAACAAAAAAAAATATTTAATTAATTACTCCAATATAAATAAATAGTTGTAAATAAAATTATTCTTGAGTTGTATTATTTATTACTCAAGAGAAGTTTAAGAAATAAAAATACGATTATCGTTTAACACTATCCTGTACGATATTTTATAAATAAACATAAAATTTGTACAAATAACGATAAAACTTTAAACACAACACTAAAATACGTTCTTATATTTGTATATACAAATATAAATCTATCTAAAGAATAGTGAATTTATATAAAAATACGACAATTAAAGGCAATTGCAATTCATATTCAATTTAAAATTTTACTTCAAAAGTTATGTGACCTTCCTTAGTGTAAAATGTATGTAAATGATGTACGAACTGTTTCCAGAACTTATTCTTTTCCACCCGCATTTTTTGCTAACGCGCTTCACTCTTTTTTCGAGGTATCTTGAGTACTGCGTTGGCTCGGGTTTCAATATATCCATGATATGATCTTGGTAATGAATTGATGTCTTCAAAACGTGAAACTATTCTTACTAGAAAGTTCTCATGTTATAAAGCCGAAATCGATCGAGTTGTATGGCTTGTGGCATTGGGTTAGTGGTGATATATACCGCCTAGTTCATAAGCTAAATTACTGGCAAAAAAAAAAAAAAATTTTGGTTGCCATAAGGCCATTGCGGTCTGAGTTGGTGGTAACAATTCTTCACAGGCCACTTTATAACATATATGGCCTAATTATGTTTCTTTACGCACTCTTCGGGTATCTCCAATCCTCAGATGTTATTATTTTGCTTATAGCCGTAGCCGTAGAGAGAAAAATGTGTTTGTAGCAACCAGTCAGCATAACTACGACGTTGTAAATTGTTGGATTTTATATGGTTGGAGAAGCAAATCCAAAAGTAAATTTGAACGCCATGGAATTGATAATTTTCGTCAACAGATGTAATATTTTCAATAGCCCAACTAGAACGCCAACCAGAACGCCAAATTCCCGTCTTATCAAATCTAATATATAAAGTTCTCGTGTCCGAAATGGATCGACCGATTTTCATGAAATTTTGTGTGCATATCGGGTAGGGCTGAGAATCGGATAACATCTATTTTTTATATCCCTAAATGTTAAGAGGGCGTGGCAAATCGTTGAAATTAAATATTTAGGTACATATTGATCGTAGACGAATAAAATTTGGTGGGTAATCGACAATCCCACCAAAAATGTGCGTAAAAACCCTCCCCCTTCAAGTGATTTCTAAACTACTGAACCGTTTTTTAACAAATTTTTTTTTTTTTTTGTTCAAAAGTTTATCAGGTTTAGATGGTTTACAAATATTCAATACAGCAAAAAGTAGGCGTGGCAAACCTTTAAAATTGATAATTAGGGACATAGTAATCGTAGACGAATGAAATTTAGTGGGTAAGTTCGTAGAGTCCATATTGACAAATTTAGCAAAAAAAGAGCCTGGAAATCCCCCCTTTAAAAGATACCTATAAGTCGGCTAACTACATATGTACATATTTAACATGTATGTCTGTTAGTTTTTGTTCTGGAGCTTTATGCAGCGTATTGCAATAAATAACATGTAATGTGACCTGGTTTGGGCAATAAAAAGGAATCAATTTTGGGCGAGATGAAGTTTACCGGATCACCTAGTTTGTTTATAATCCTGATAATGTCTTGTACAGTATGTCGCTTTTGACAAACATAATCATTTTGTAATACTCGATAAATGGCCACTTTCAAAGTAATTGTTTTGTAGAAATTTTTAATTTTGTTTCATCTCTATTGGTAGTGACTTAATTCATCAGATTTCTTTTTAATCAAGCTTCTCGTTGTGGCCTCTGTCCATTAAGTCTGTTTGATATTTTAAGAACAGGCGGTTTATTAATTAAAATCTAATTTCGAAAGAGTAGAAAAAGTATTCGTTTCCGGAAGTAGATCTATCGTAGTTTTTATATCTTTAACAATTCGAGAAATGGAAATGGTGTTAAAAACTAACCTTCATATAATAATTTTGTATAATTGTGACAAGTGTTACACATTTCCACATATATACGTATATATATATGTATATAGTATATATGGATGTACATCAACATGTGTTTTTTAAAATTGTATTGTATTTGTCTTTCAATTATAATTATCTTACCTACCATTCGTTTTATTTTTTAAGTGTTATTTTTACCATTTTCTGTTCCTTCCACTCTTACTATATAAATTTTTATCAATTTTAACATTTTAGAAACAATTTCATTTAAAATAACAAGCAAAACGTTTAAAAGAAATTAAAATTGAATGCATTTGTCTCGTTTTCATTACGCATAGTATAATAGGGCCTTTCAAAACTGATTTACAAATGAAAACAAAATTTGAATTTGAGAAGAATTTTAAATTTTTAAATGAAATGGAAGAAAAAAAAATTCAATTTACTAAACATTTAAATTTAAATGTATGCAGTACTTATATTATTATTCTTATTATTTTATTTTATAAGATTTGTCACGATTTGTAATTTTTCGACTATTAAATTAATTAAATGTTTGTATATAAAAAACAAAACAATAACAACAACAGCAACAACGAATAAAATATTTAATGACCATCTCATGTAATATTACATGAATTTTGTTTTGTGTTTCTTTTTTTTTGTTTTTTAATGAAAAAAAAAAATATTTTTATTTTAATTCGACATAAATTGTGCAATTCGTAAGGAAACCTTAATTTGTTTTTAATCATAGGGTGACCAGGCCCACATAAAAATGGGCTTTATTTAAAACATTGTATAACATTGGCTGTCGCTGACCCCTTAACCTTTAGTTAAAGTATTTATCATATCACATACAAAGATTGTTTATATTAATTTAGCTATACAAATTATCTAGTCATTTATGGCTAAAACCTTGACATCCATACTCTGTTAAACAGGTTAAAGATGATACTTCATTTAAAATACTCATGCAGTGAAATTGTTTTTAAAAAATTTATTTTAAATATTAATTTATAAATACCGTAACTAATTGAGAGACTAAGTTAATTATGAAATGCCTACTTAGGTTTTATATAGCAAAAAAAAAAAAAAGATCAGCTAATATTATAAAAACCATTTTCAATTATATAAACAATAACCTTAAAATAGTTATTATGTGCAAACATATCGACATACGTGCATTCTTATATGGAAATAAATTTTGTATTCTACGTCTTGTTCCTAAAAACGAAATTTTGAAATCAATTCTTCTCACTACCCATATAATTTACATAAAAATGTTTACATTTCTTGGCATTGTCATTTATAAAGTGATATATGTATACGGTATTAAATTATTTATAAATTTTAAGTGAGACTGAAAACGTGACTTGGTTAACATTATCATAATACATCAACTGTACGCGCCTATTTAATCAAGTCTTATCAGTCGGTTATCTCATATGCACTGCAGCATATCAATTTTTGATCAATATGCGTTGTTGAAAAATATCACTTAGTCACAACACTAGTCAACAAAACTGTATGTGATTTTGTAAACTCTTTTTGTTTTTGTTTTGTAAACTTTTTTTTAAACTTTCTATATCATTTCATATTTTTGTATACAATCCAAAGTATATGTATTTGGAAATCAAAACAAATATTTAATTTTTAATATATATCTGTTTAAAACATTACAAATAGGGGAAGTCATCGTCTATTTTAAATACAATTTCAAAGTAAACATATTTAAATTTAGCAAATATTGGTATTTTTAAAAACGAATTAATTTAAAAAAAAAAAACAACAAAATTCCAATCGTTTTAAATGAAAATAATTAAAATAGATTTAAATTTTTAATAAACAAATAAATTATATTTAAGCGTCGTTTTTTTTTTTAATTGAATAAAAATTTATTAGAATTATTTGCGTAAATTAAGATAAACTGAACATTAAAATTATGATCTAATAGAGGCAGGCAACTTGTTTCTTAAAGTAGACATTATTTGTCCACTTAACGAAACCTCTTCTATTGCTGTCATAATTACTTTTGAAATTTAAATTAAATAATCTGATAAAGACAAAATTTTATTTTTATTTCAATTGTTTTAAATTTATTCAGAGTTTTAGATAAATAATAAACTTTATGTTACAATTATAATATTGTATGATGCAATAAAGTTTATATGTTATCATAGTTTTTAATTTCAAGTATCAATAAAATTTAGTGTGAAATCACAAAAATCTAGATCAATATCTCTGTTGCACTCGGCATGGTTGTGTGTATAGTTGAACGGTTTTAAATTAGCTAATAGACATCGGAATACGATACATCTATCCAAATCCTTGCCTTGATATTATACCATAAAAGTGGCTTATACGATATCCACATTCTTAAGGAAACACAAAACTTAGCTAAATAAGTTTAAAGCTTACCTAAATGAAAAATTACTGTGCGTGTTAGTTTTATACATGAGTGGTGGGTCCTACAGTTTTCTGAGAAACTTTTCATATCAATTTTAATTACTCTCTGAGTTTTAGCCACAAATATTTTTCCGTATTTCGTTTTGTAGAAGATGTCTGACCAGATGTTTGAACCATGATCGCACATCTAATAATCTAAAACACTACCTACTACCACTATGGCGATTTCTTTTGCGCTCTTAAGAGAATATAAAAATTATTCCAGCGATAAAAAGAAGTAGTGTGTTGAACGCATTGGTAAACCTAATAAGTGTTGATTGTTTTGTATGCAGGTCAACCGTAATACCTTTATTTTAAGATTTTCTTTAGCTGTAAAGAAAAATGGTAAGAAATTAAGATTTCCTAAGGTTTCTTTGCTGGTACCGTCAGGATAAGTAATTTGAAATATTCCAAATTCTGAAGTGTGTTTATAATAAGATCGATCGATCCATAATACCATCAATAACAACTAATCAGCCCCCTATAGTTGCTGATATGTAGTCCAAAGCCTATATGTTCTTATCACCATATTTCACTGGCGGGCCTAACTATGTATTTTTGGCTTAAGTGCCAAGCCAAAATCGTTCCGCGTCCATCATAGTCAAAAAAATTTCTTTACAAGCGAAATATAATAATTACGAGCTTAGTAACTTAGCTCATTGTAGTCCAACTGACCAAAGTCACTGGCGGCAAACAAATTCGTAATCTAGCAAAACTGTATACTAGACTACAAGGGTTCCCAAACCGAACAAATTATATTTTGCTCTTTAATAAATAAAAATTGGTAAATTTATATATCGTGTTAGAGAGATACGAGAGTACTTTTTTGCCTACCACTGTATAAAAATTGCTTTCTACCTAAGTAAAGGTACATATTTCCCTTCAATCTCTTAATTGTCTTAAAAATAAACATCTTTGCTGTAGACGTTTTTTTTTTTTTCTAATAAAATCAATTTTTTTTTTCTTAGTCTTTCTGTCGGGTTTTAGTAATAATACAACATATTTAATTATATGCTCTCTCTTTATATATACCCACTTTTAATACCCACTCTTTAAAAAAATGTAATTATTGCACTTAGAATGCGGAATTTATTTGTTACACATACAAAAAAAATCATGCATTAATTAAATATATTTAATAAAAAAAATAAATAAAAAAAACATCAAAGAATGAAAGTTGTTTATATAATTGTCAATGGGTTGAATAAATTCAATAATAAAGTGAACTGTTTACCCTTTCATACACAATTTATTTGTACCTATAATGCACACCACAACTGTTGCAATCATATGATTTGAGTTGTACATGCATGAGTGTGTTGTGTTGTGTGTAAAAGTCAAAAAAGGGATTTCGCAAACAAAATACACATTCATTATACCATCAAGTGGCTAAATTGATCAAACAAAATTAAATTGTTTAATTCGATCGCTCACATAATATTCAATCTAGCATTGCTCTTCTCACCCACCACTCACCACCCAATCCAGTCGAATCCAATCAATTTGTCTGAATTGTGGGAAACAAGTTTTTTTTTTTTTGACTTCTCAGAGAACGCGAAAGCAAGAAGAACAAAACCAAAAGACCCGTTTTCATATTAAATATTGAACTACTTAAACGAAAACTTGTAATTCCAAAAGAATGTTGAAAGACCACAACAGCCAATATTCACTAAAAATAACAATAAAAAACCGAAAAAATGGGAATGGTAAGATAAAACTTCCCATTCACAATCTGGTTTTCTTCTTTGTGTAAAAGAGACTTCAGAATCACTTGAAACTGTGCATTTATTTTGCTTTCTTGTTCGTCTACAAATTAACTTAAGAGAACGTTTTAACAAATAAAGACTCTCTTTGCACGTTTCTTTTTCTATAATAATAGAAAAACATTGGAAAGCTTTTTGGTTGTCAAACTAAAAATTTGACATTTACCCACGAAATACACACACACTCAGCACTTTGTGGCTGCCCACTGCATATGATTACAGAGCCAACTGGCTTGGCTGTTCGTTTCGTTAGACTTTTCAGCTGTCGTCACACACTCCTAAGAGGAGCACATAAAAAAGTTAATCGTTAAAGTTTTTTACTAAAATTTTATTAAAAAAGATAAAATAAATAAAATAAAATTATTTAATTTGTAATTAAAAGAGTGTACGTTTAAAGTCAATTCCAAAATTTTTGTTTAGAAATCTAAAGATTTATTAAAAAGGCAAAGAATACAAAGGAAAAACAACGAAATACAAGTCACAAGACCTCAAAAACGAAAAATGATTCGATAAGAAACAGTGGAGTATACAAATAATGAAGAATGAAACTGTAAAAGAGAATTAAATAAACAATACATAACAATGTTATAAAGACAAAAATACTCTGTGCTAGTGACATGGGACAGAGAAAATTAGCAAATAAACATTGAAAAGAGAATATCAGTTTATTGCGAGTATTTGTGTGAGCGTGTGTATTAAAAGCTTTTCTTCATATTGTTTACGTTTCTCTTTAACGAAAGACTGTGGAATAGCGAAATAAATAGAAAAAGCTTTCCAAATAAATTACCGGCATTTAACAGTAGATATGAAAAGCTTTTTGTTTCTGTTGTGATTATTCTGTTTACAAAATCAACAACAACAACAATATCAACAACTACTTGTTGATGAACTTTACTAGTATTTTGTTTTTGTTTATGTTTTCAAACGAATAATTTGCCGAGTGCAGTCGTCCTTCTTAAAGTAAAGAAAAGCCGAAATAATTAAATTGATTCCCTCTCTACTCCCACTGACGCAATGTGGTTTCTTGTATCATTTTGTGTTTGTGCCATTGGTTTTGCCTTGGCTGGTCGTAAATGGGGTCGATGGCTTTATTTACGTTATGGCCGTTTTGTATTGCCACGTTCTATGTTGGCTCAAAAGAATCGTGCTCCCACACCGCCACTTTCACCATCGGTTGTTAAAAATGATGAGACACTCGAGGGTCTGTTGGATGAAAGTGGAGAAATGCACGAAACGGTAAGTGTGCGATTTTTTCTATTTTTATCAACCACTTGAATCTTACGCATTATCGGAATCAATGATTTGTTTATTGTATTAATCATTGTCTATTGTTGTTTACAACAGTTGTTCTTGATTATTTTATTGGTTTTTTTTTATACGTACTATTTATTATCGCTCATTCATGAAGTTTTCAAGTAGTCTACTTGAAGTTCTATTGATTTTAGTTATAAAATTAATTACTTTTTTATTTACATATTTATTTAAATATTTATTTTATTTTATTTTATTATGACAACAGTTTGTCCATTACTAGCTTTAAAGTGTCAAGTTTAAGTTTTTATTTTTATCTTCAGGTTTTTAACCTGCCGCATTAGATTGTTGTTGCAGAAAAATAAACTTCTCAACAGTTCCCTTTTAATTTTTTCATTTAATTTGAGTGGTCTAGATAGACTCAAAATCTTTTACATAAACTAGTTATGTTGACTTTCTTCTTCCGTTATGCGGTAGTTTAAACCACAGATATAAAGCTTAAACGTAAAACTTAATATCAGCCCATTGAAGTACTCATGGAGTTTCTCTGCTTCAAGATGCTGATGATTTAAAAAAAAATTCAGCAGACGTTTTTAATGCTTACTTTGCAAATTTTGAAGTTTGAAATTAAATAAGAGGGAAATAAATCAGATAGGAAGATTGTTTTGCTCCGCGTTCGTCTTTTACAAATGGTTATAGGTATAAACAACAACAAAATGTCAAGAGTTTGTTAAAGTGAACTTTAAATGAAACTAAGTTTAAAAGAAAATTTAAAAGTTTGCCAAAGTTTAGACGTGATACATACATACATACAATGAAGTCGCCGTGGTCTAGTAGGTAGTGTGTTGGCTTATTAGACGTAAAAGCCAGGGTTCGAGTCCCAGACCAGACATCAAAACAAAATACAAAAAGTATTTTTTCGGCGATTTCCTCTCAGCAGATTTCTGGCGAAAACTCTGAGCGTAAATAAAATTGCCATGAAAAGTTTCCCATAAAATCTGTCGTTCGGAATCGACTTTAAACAATAGGTCCCGCCACTTATGTATAAAATTAACGCACGCAACATAAGTGGTGTGAGAAACTAGATCAATAATCCAGACTGATAGGTTCTAATGACCAATTATGTATGTATGTATGTACATACAATAAATATCCGCATACTACAATAAATATTATTCAAATGGTTTTTTTTATTATATTCTCCAAAAACTTTAAACTACAATTCATCTGAAATAAATAATGCTTAATTATTTTATTATTACAAAATAGTTTAACTTGAAACTTAATAAGTACTATGATGATATACATAATTATTTAAAATTAAAACGTGGTTTTAATGGCTAAAAAGCTTAAAATATTAATTCAATTCAAAAAGAAAAAAGCTTTAATTCATCAAGTGCTAAACACAATTTAAATATTGAATTAAATTTTGAATTGATCCATAAATTTATGAACAATCCCAAAATCTTGTTTTTTTTTATTCATAAATGCTCTGACGTAAATTCGAAAATATTTTTAAAAAACTAGAAAGAAGAGTTGCGTGTGCATATTGTCAACGAAATTTATTCATTTGACATAAAACATTTTAGTATAATTTTAATAATTCTTGATGTACATACAAGAATAAAAATAAATTTATTTAATGTAATAAAAATTCTTTTGACAATATTTATAACTCTTAACAGAAATTAATAATAATAAATTCAATATTGGACATTTAAAAGTATTGCATATGAGTCCCTGGAGAAAGGAAGGCACTTTTAATTTCTTAATAATTGTTTTCTTTTTACTTTTTATTTTCTATCGCAAACAAAATCCCTGCTTGCAAATTTGTTAAAACTATTACATGTTTCATGACTGTAGCACATTTTTATTAATTATTTTTTTTTTTGTATACATATGTACATATTATTACTACATGCAATTTTTAAACGGTACGTATTGTTCGTTAAACAATTTAAGAATTTCAAATGAAACTCTTGAGTAAGTTGTATTTAAATATTCTACTCACATACCAAGTCAGCTGATCATTTTATATAGAATTTTAAAGAGTTAACATGCAATTTTTGCATTCACTTTTAGTGAAAATATTTTTATTAAATAAAAATTAATTAATGATTTTATTGTTTAATTGCTTTTAATTGAATACTTGAAGTATTTAAACACGAATTCATATTTTCACATATGTTTTCATACTCGAATATTCAAACGTAAAAGCTAAATCTATTGTTTTAATGTTTTCTTTACTTTGTTTTTTTTTTCTAAATGCGAATATGGACTAATTGCCTATGAAATGAAATTGTTAGAATTTTTATAAACAATGTATTTGAATACAAACTGTTGGATTAATTGCTATTGTTTCAAATAATTTGTATAGTTTTCAGTTATTATTTTCCAGAAAAAGAAAAACAATCGTAATAATATTAAAAATTTTTATTATTTTGCGGTCGAATAAATTTAATTTATGTATTCATATGACAAATTTATTTAATAACAACTGGTCTAGTCTAATTAAAAAAAAGCTGGGCTAGTCATAACTTAAACTTGACATACATTTTACATTAGATTATAAATTAGTTTTTTCTTTATGTTTTGATAAAGAACCTAAATTGATTGCATAACAACTCTTTTGTCTCTGAAACTTTGAAATTCTGACAAAAAAATGTTGATGCACAGAGCTATTATAAAGTAGAATACTGGATAATATTTAATAAACATTTTGCTGTATGAGCAGTACGAGAATATTATTGACAAAATTCCTTAGAAAAAAGCACGTATGCTCTGCAACAATTACAACTTGTTTCAAATAGGCCAATAGAGCTATAAGTTCTTTACGATGATAAAAAATTTATTTCAAAGTCTTCCATTGGATAAAATTGGGAAGTATGACGAAAATCAAAAGATTTCAAATATAAAAACATTTTTTCCACCTCGAAAAAATGTTGATCTAGAAATTATTAATGCACCATGCAGTACAGCCTAGACAAAAGTTTCCAAATGAGTTTTTGTTTTTTAATTCTCAAAATTGGAATTATTAAAAAATTGATAAATATCGTTTAGGGATATTATGATGTAACAGACACTATTATGTTTATAAATACTAGATGAAATCAATTTCACATTTGATTGCAATTAAAAAAAAAAAATGTTTTAAATTCATAAAACAATTCTTTTGGAATTTGGGAATTTCTGCCAATGACTTAAGGTTTGTACGTGCCTCAATAAAACTTTTTTGTTCTTTCAAATCAGTTGTTTTTTTTTAAATTCAAATTTGTTAAAAAAAAAAACACTTAAAAAAGTGAGTGCAATGCTAAGTACATACTGCTTTGTTTTAATTGTTTCGTACAACAAAACAAAACTGGTTATTATTTTTGCAATTTGTACAGCAACAGCAACATCAATAACAAATAAACAAAATATTCTTAGCCATACAAAATGTTATTGACTTTTGTATTCTGTGTTTATAAGCTTATTAAACTAAAAACCTTCATTTCATATCGTATTACTTTTCTATACAAAATTGCCATTTACTGTACTGTACTGTATGAGACACCCTATAAAACAAAAATAATATTTCTAGTAGCTTCACCAATTTGTACGCCTGTTGTACTTGAATATGTTACGTGCAACAGATGATTGTTAAGGGAGAATACAAAAGAAGAAGTAAAAATTGTATCACGTTACACAAAATAATGAAATTCATATGACGGTATGCAGTTTCATAAAAAAAAGAAAAGAAATACTTAGGCGGATACAGAGATGGAGAGAGAGAGATGGGGAATCAGTTAACGGATCAATAAATGGGAACAAGAAAATATAAATAAATAGTGAACATATGACAGGCAAGCCAAAGCAACAATACAAATTAACGACATTTGGTGTAATAGTTTGATTACCACCCACAACAACTAATTCCAATAACAAATAAGAACAAACACAATAGATACTATGTATGTAGATAGATAAACAGCAATTGCAATAAAAGATGCAAGCAAATAAGTGGTTTCAGTTGTTATATCTTGCAACACTATACGCAACGTAGCCACAGATTAGTTGACACATTTCAAATGTTGCATAAAACAAGAAGAAACAAAAATACCATCAGTCGTTCACTAAACCTTAATAAGTTAAAAACAAATTGAATTTTAATTAAATAAATAATAAAATATGTTCACAACAACATTTCAAAACAATGAAAAGGTAAAATAATAAATTAAAATAATTTATAAATTTTTATAAAATCAACACACTTTACGTTTTCATCAACTATCTCTTGTGCGTTGTGATATTTTCCTTTTCTGTTTTATAAATTAAAATATCCATACATATGTACATAATCAAAGTGAAAGTGTCGCTTTGGTAATTTTCCAAAATATTATAAATATAAACAGATTATAATAACAATAAAACAAAACAAAATTGTTTAATTAAATTTTCTAAATGTATGCACAATAATTTATAAAATATCAATTCGAATCGCTGCCATATTTAATTTTGAAGTGCGTATATGAAAAAAAAAATTTTTATAACGAGTTAAGTGCAGAAAACACCGTGCAACAAGAATAATATTAACGTAAGATCTCATTAACACGTTCCCTGTCAAGCTGTTTATGAGAAAGTGCCATTTTTAGTACACGATAACTATGTACTTTTATAAATCTCTATAAATGCAAGTTCTTTTTACATTTTTGAGAAAATGTCGGCCAGAAGTCGCCGTGGTCTAGTGGGTAGTGTGTTGGCTTATTAGACAAAAGGCCCGGGTTCGAATCCCAGGTCAGACATCAAAACGAAAAAATATTTCTTCGGCGACTTCCTCTCAGCAGATTTCTGGCAAAGACTCTGAGAGTAAAAATTGCCATGAAAAAGCTTCTCAAAAATCTGTCGTTCGGAGTCGACTTTAAACTGTAGGTCCCGCCACTCATGTATAAAATTAACGCACACAGCATAAGTGGTGTGAGAAGCTAGGTCGTAATCTTGACTGAAGGGTTGTAATGGCCTATTATGTATGTTATGTATGAGAAAATGTTTGTTATTTTCAAAATTATTACTGTTCAAACGGCAAAATGCACAAAATCATTATGGTTTATCATTATAGTTTTGTAATTCATGGTGTAATTCTAGAAGTAGGACATGGGCATCTTCTTCAGAAAATATGTCGTTACATGTATTACGTAAATATGAAATCAGTAACTTTCTGTATTATAAAAAGTAAATTGAATTATTGTTATTGTATTATTATTGTCTTATATATAAAATCGATGCATTTACAACTGCCGCATTCAATAAAAGTTCAAAAGTGTTCCGATACATTACTCTAAAATTGCATTAAATATCCTTTACGTTCCATAAAACAGTTCTACTAATAATTAAATATTGGCTATAAACATTTTAAATTAAAAAAATTCAGCTTGGCATAGAAATGAGGTTTAGTGTGAATTTCTGGCAAAAACTATGAGAGTAAATAAAATTGCCATGAAAAGTTTCTTAAAAAATCTGTCGTTCGGAGTCGACTTTAAACTGTAGGTCCCGCCACACATGTATAAAATTAACGCACACAACACGAAGTGGTGTGAGAAGCTAGGACGTTGTACAATGGGTCAATTCGACCTCGGGGTACTGTACTTGTCACACTTGACAAGTACACGCCCTCTAATCTAACCTACTGAAGTTGTGAGATTTTCCATTTAGTTGGTCCTGCACATGTGATGTTGATGGTCGCCCACGTTTTTTAGCTCTTTGTCTGAAATTTCCCAGTAAGGAAAGAACTAATTTACATATGAAACGTAGATGAGCTTCCCCATTCTTATTATATGAAAGTTTGTACAAAATGTATGAAATAATGTATGGTTTATAAGATTATAAGAAGATTGTCTTAAAAAACCATAGGTTGATCCATAATGATCAGCTAGATCAACACATTCCGTAAAATTATTGACTAAAATGCGAGTTGTAGAGTAAATTAGTGTTGTCACCTCCAGTGTGACATAGCAGTTGTAAAGCATATTAGTATTGTTACCTCCAGTGAGACATAGGAGTGCAAAGGGTTAACTTATTTTCTTTCCTTTGAAAAAATTTCACCTCACCACACATTTAATATTTATTAATCGTATGTATTAATCAATAATTAATAAAAGTCAAATTTTATACATACATATTTACTTGTTTACATTATAAATTTTGTTGTTGTTTTGTTTACTATACATTATCATAATTAGGAAATAATTATTAGATTTTGTATTTGACTTTTGGTCATAATTAAAACAAAAAAAGAAATTCAAAGATTATCTTTTAATACAATTCTACCCCAATCGTTCATGTTATATACATACATACCACATACATACGTATTATATTTTTTTATAATCTTTTTTTTTTATTATTATTTTAATTAAAGTGACATTTTATAAATGTTTTTTTCCTTTTTTTAATACTAAGAAAGCAGATTTTAATTAACGATTATAAAAATATGTACTTCTATTCAAGATATATATATGTACATATATATATATATATATATATACATACATATGTTTGTGTATTAGGTTCTTGAAAAAGTTCGGTTTAAATTAAAAAAAATTTTTTATATTAAATCAAATTTGTATAATGTTTCAATGAATAATATGTAGCGATTTTTAATGTAAAGCCTCCTCGGCTTCTTATTCTCCCTCCCCTTACCTACATTCCTATATCCTCTATTTCCTTCCTCCCCTAAGGACAATGTACATCGGCCTCCGGGTACTGTAATTGTCTTAAGTGACAAGTGCACGTCCTCTAACCAAACCTAACCTACTGTAAAGCCTTTATTCCATCACCATAAAACATCTAGGTTATCTGTCAGAAAAACTGATCTGAGAACGTTTGCACGCCTTAATGGACTTCTAAATTATATCTGCAGAGATCGACACAAATCATAATCTGAAGACTACTCTTTCCACCCAAGCTATCTGAATTTTTGTGTCGCATTAGTTTGACGTTGTCACGTCATACGCTTTCTATTGGACAATTTTGGTCGTTTTAATTGGATTGCTTGCTTGAATTTTTTATTTGATAACAATGGAGTTGGAAATCAATCGTTTGATTAGGTTGTAGACGATCATAATGAACAATTTTCTTCCACTAGTAATAGATGCACAGAATTAGTTCTCTTAATATCAAATTAACATTGCACGCGATCCCTATATTTACCGACCAGAGTCCTTCCTTTAACCAGTAGTTTGACTTCGTGCCGTTTTAGCAGTAAATCGCCAATGTGCAATTCAGCACAATTTAATGGTAATACAGGTTTCAAACTTTTACAACTTTACATAAGTGAAACTTAAAATGTATGCCATTATTATTACCAGAGATATTAAATATTAGAGTAGCCGAACTTTTTCGAGAACCCAATATATATTTTATTGATAAATTTAACTTTTTAACAAATTAACTCATAATGTGAAATTCCCACATTGAAATTCAAATTAAAAACTCAACCAATTCTTATCGATTAATTTAAGTGAGTAAATCTAATACAAAACAAAATAAACAAACCAATTAATGTTATCAAAATCAAAATATATAAAGTGATCTTTTAGCATTAATCTATAATATTTTAACTTTTTGACCCATTTTGTATGACTAACAATGCTGGTCTTCATTTTTAAAGGAAATGAAGTGGATTAAGTGATGGATTCAATTTTTACTCTTCCTATAGGAAAAAAAACTCTTTCTTTATTCTAAAAAATTTAGTTTTGGATTCAAAATCACCTAATAAATTTATTTTAATGTATTTATTGATATTCTATTCTGAACTTTTGGCACTTTTGTATTTGACTTAATTAAAAATGTGACTCATTTATTAGACACAGAAATCTTCAGATTTCTCCAAAGACACAAAGTTCACTGAACTGTTTTCATTTTACACTTGGTGATAGGTTATATGGAGTCTAGTTTTCAAATTTATTTGTTCTACTTCATTAAACATGTGTTTTAGCAGATGGCCTAATAGCTTCAACCATAATATTTAGCCACTCATGGTGTGCATTAGTAAATAAATGCGAATAAATGTCATATAAATTGTTAAAAAGTGACAAACTTTTTTGACAAATACTTTGTATACTTTGGGAAAATTACCAACCAATATACTTACTACGTGTGTAAGCTTACATATCATATGTAAAATAAAAATGTAAAGACATGTGCCTTTTAATTTAAACATTGTATTCATTATTCTATTTATTTATTCAGCATTTATATACACATTCATATACAGTTGTGTGAAAAATAATAGTAGTGTTGTAATATCAACTAGACTTTGTTACTGCAGTATCTTTCTGTTAGAAATACAAGGAAATAACGGTACGACTTATACGTGACAATTTCTTCTCATTTCTAAAAGTTAGAGTTATGTTCGTAAACCGCGACAGCGTTTTTGTCGCTGCAAATGTTTATAAATTCATAGATAATAAAACATAATTAAAATTAATAAAATAAACGAATATAACAAAAATATTTAGCCGTGATAAACACTACTCTAACAGTCATAGGAGAATTTTTAAAAACAATTATTTTAGAAGATAAACGCCCTAGATTCATTCAAAATATTTTGTTATGTTTTCCTGCCGTTATTGTAACTTTGAACGCACTCGGGAAGAATAAAACGAATGATAACACCAGATCCCCTCACACTAGTTATATCCATAAAGGGGCTTAACGCTCAGTGTTCATAAGCCAACTATTCACGGGCATCTAATTAAAGACAATTTAGTTTATCTTAAATTCATAAGACATCAAGCTGAATGCCATCAATCTAAATGGTGCAATACTCTCTGGATGGATGCAACCAAAGTTGTTCTTATTGGCAACCCGGGTACTAGAAAATATGTATATGAAGAGACAAAAATTAAGTTGTTTGTGTTACAATAGCGGCACTGCTATTATATATCGCATAGTTTTATCTATACTGTTCCAATTCCTATTTTGTGGATTGAAACCTAAGGTTTGAAGTTAATGAAATTAACAATTGGTTTCCATTCTGTTTAAATATGTAGTACGAAGTAGAAATAAAAGTCAGAATAATATTCAAAAGCATTTTTTTAAACGTACTGATGATATTTTTTTTTCTAATATCTATTCTAGTTTTGGTTAGTATAATTTGATAATTTAAATCAATGAAGTTCTTACGAATATATTTAAGAATATTGTTCAGTGTATCGTCAAGTTTATACCGTTATTTAAACAAATTTAAACTGTTGTATCAACCTACTGCCATACTGACATCAATTGTCATTCAAGATGCCTTTAAATTAAATTTCATCACAATTTCACTTTATTTTTATAAATAAGAAACAAAAGCAAAAGTTCATTAATTAAAAAAAAAAAAAAAACTTTTTGTCGTATATTAATATTTTAAACAATTCGTGGAATACCTTGAATTTGAAGACTTATGTGCTTGTAGTCGTCTGGTCGTTTTTATTTTTAAACAAAATGTTCGCATCAAATTCAAATAGAAAATTTAACAGAGCACTGCAACAACAACAAAAACAATAATAACCTGTAAATGGATAAGAAAAACAGAATAAAAAGTAAATAAATAAACAAACCGGTCGATGTGACTTTAAGTACACCACCAAAGCATGATTGAGTCAGTCATATCGATTGTAGCAAAGCACACACACACACTAAAAGTAGATATTATAACAACAGCAAAACGCTAACAAATTTACCAGACAGACATTTAAACCCCCCCAATACTGAGAATAAAGAAACGAACAATCGGTCATAGTCAGTTTATTCGCAAACGTAAAACTTTACAGACGTGCATATGAGTTGCCAACATACTACATACATGTCAATAAATAAAAACAACTACAAACAACATTTATGAACCGAACATGCTGCCGTTCATATTACATATCAACATCAATAACATCATCATTAACAGCACTATCGTCTGCAGCACAGCATACGTATAAAAACAAGAACACAAACACAAAATCAAATTGCTGCCCTACATGGCAAACCAGTATTTTATAAGCACAACAAAAACAACAAAGTGTCAGTCGGTCGGTAGCGGTTTGTCGGTGACAAATTCTAAAATTATTTCCATCAAAGAAATTTACGGTTAAATTAAAAATTATTCTGTTAAATAGTGCATTGAAAATTTAATTTTAATAATTTTTTCAACATTTAAAACGCAAAATACCAATGAGAACACTTTTTTTATAAAACGCTTTTCATTATTTTCTACGATATAAATAAAATACAAATATACTCACTCGTAAATAAACAAAAGAGTTGATTGGATTGAACGAATCTATTTTGCAAATTTTTGTTAAACAAAAAAAAAAATAAAAAAGAAAAAGGCAAAAATAAATAAAATAAAATTGTATTGAAAACATTATTGAACCTTTATATAGGTAGACAGTGAAAAAGAGAACAAGAAACGTTTTACAAAATCTTAATAATAATACAACAATTAAAAAGTTAAAGTACCAACACAATATGTGTGAATTAATATTAAATCCCGCCATGGATTGTGAGGTAAAAAATGAATAGAAATTATTATTAACAATAAATAGTTAAACTCAAACAATCAATAGCCATTATTAATACAAGTTTAAAGCACGAGTTAACTTGTATAAACAACAAGATTTTCTTAAAATAAAAACAAAACGGAAAATCCCCCTTTACTACAAAATTTCTTTGTATATTTTTTTGAGTCATTGGATTTTTAAGGAAGCTGTAGTTTTTTTTCATATTCCTGTTAAAGCCACCTTTCCGTTTTTCTTGTTTTTTTAATTTAAAAATGCGTGACATGGTTGTCGCTCCTAGTAGTTCAGTTTTTTTTTCTATTTCCGCAACAAATTTTCTTTGGAAAAAATACATTCAGAAAAATGCCATTGTTAATCAAATTATTTTAAAATTAAACGCGCAATTCGTATAGTTTTTCTTATTTATTATAAATATTTTATTTAAAATTTTAGCCAGAATTTTTAAATTTTTATTTAAGATTTCCAAACTAATTGAGTGGAATGAAAGGCAAAATATTGATTTTTTTTTGTTCTTTTTTTGTAAAAAACGTTATTTCAGCATGACATAAGAATAAAACTTATCACAATGACATCTATTTACCGCTATTCGCACTCAACTTTGTAAACATAATTTTATACGTGAAGTAGCACTCAACTTTGTATTTTATACGTGAATTAAGTTCTTCACCACTGTCTTACAACGAAACACATTAACTTTTATGAAGAATGAAAGTTTGTAATTTGTGATACCATTTTTCTTTTTTTTTCATGGAATTATTTTGTAAAATTAAGAAGTATAAATGTGAAAGGCAATATTTTTTTAAATTAAATATTCAGAAAGTATACATATTTATATAGTAAAAAACTGTCATTATTGTGAAATAGAAATTCACCAATTATTACTGTTTATTACTCAGAGACTGCCAACCATGAAATGAAATTATACCGAACGTTCTATTAATTGTCTTGTCGCTTATGAAAAACAATTTACTTAATTATTGTTGATCGTTATTTTTGACTCATATTGTACCAAGAATAAATATCAATAAAAAAAAAATTATTGATGGTTCAAAAAAAAAAACAAAAAAAAATCGAAATCAAAACAAAAAAAAGAAAGAACAGTAACAATAATAATTTGTTTATATATGTAGCTTGTGAAATAACAATGCCGTGATGATGATTATCATTTGTATAATTTATTGTATTTATTTACAACACTAATAACATTATAATTATTAATAATAGTAAACAAAACAAAATTAAAATGATTTACCGATGATTGTATTTATTTAAATTTTAATTTCTAGGAAGAAACAAAATAAAACATTAAATATTTCAAAATTTTTACATAGAAATGGGAGAATATTAAATAAATAAATTCAAAAAAAAAAAAAAATATTACCCGAAATCCGTTTATTATGCATAAAACTGAAAAAAAAACAACAAATTTATATGTTTCATTATAAATTGTAATAATTTTTAATAAACGGTTCAGTTCTTTTTCCCACTTATTATTTCGTTTACAAAATGTTAAAAATTATTCACTTAATTTTAATATAAATTTTAAACAAGAGAATGTTTTTTTATGTTTTGAAAGTATTTTTTGTTTTTTTTTTTTTTAATTTTTAAACAATATCCCCTCATTTTTGCAAATAATAGCTTCAAATACTGTAAGTCTAGCAAAAATATAATATGTATCGTAATTTAATATCGTATTATAATATCATAAAAATACATAATGTTAAATAGTATTAAGGCAGTACAACTAAATTTATTTTCAGTGCTTCATTTTATTACATACTTTCTCTTAAATTTTCAAAACTATTGAAAACTATTTTCCACAATGCTGTTGTTTTTTTTTTTAATTACTGTAAGGAAATGTTATATGCTGCATAGTAAAAATTAAAACAAATATTAACTGTTAAACATTGTAAGAAAGATATTCTTTGGCATTCGTTAACGACATTGACATTAAACCATAAATTAAAAAGCAACATTTTTTTTTTTAACTCTTTTAAACAATTAATTATAGAGTATTTGGAAGAAAGCAAAAAAAAAAAGAAAAGGCTTTACAATATACATAAATTAAATAACATTGTGTAA
This sequence comes from Sarcophaga peregrina, assembly GCA_014635995.1. Taxonomy (NCBI): domain Eukaryota; kingdom Metazoa; phylum Arthropoda; class Insecta; order Diptera; family Sarcophagidae; genus Sarcophaga; species Sarcophaga peregrina. Next base: position 114,694,517 of record CM025789.1, read on the forward strand.
TTTTTATGAACAAACTTCATTATTACATTACACTTGTAGAAAATAAATTGAATTTTCAAAGTCAAGTTTAAACATTTTATGTACAAACATATTTATTGTATATGCAGTAGATAGTATATACTGTGTAATGCCTTTACGAGGATCGAAATAAAATTTGAGCTTATCACGTTTAAACAAATTTCCTAAAATTGCTTTAGTTTTATAAAAATGAAAATTAAAAAATAAATGCGACTCCAAATATTATGAAAATCTTTAAGCCTGAATTCAAGAAAGAAAACGAATGTTTTTTTTTATATTTTTTCAATATTTTTAGAACAGAAGGCGGCCAAGAACTTGGCGCCAGAATATTTAAACAAACAAAAACAAAAGCTTTAAACTTTACATGCCGTATTCATTTAACACCGAACAGGCAGGCAATGCCAATGTAATGTTCAATGCACAATAGAAAATGTTTTTAGTCATTCTGTTCCATCGACGTCATATTATAACATCCGTGTCTGATGATGACGTCTATCTGTCTGTCTATAATATAAAAACTATGTAATTTAAAAAACAATTGTTGTTTTGGTTGCCGTGTTACCATTTTTTTTTTTTTTTTGTTTTATATTTTTTATTTTTTTCCAAACTAAAAAAAAAAAATTAAATTGTTATAATTAATTTATAATTAAAATACTCACATGCATATACATACATATGTACATACATAGACGAACAATTTTTCAATTACAAGAGGTTTAGTCAAGAGTATAACATATACGGTAAAAACAAAATGTAGACATGGGGTGCTTATTAACAACAAAACCTTGACAGAAGTTTTGTTTTTTCTCTTTGTTATAAAAAAAAAGAATGACATTTCCTTTATTAATTTAATTTATATACTTACGTTATAGTTCACACGTTCAATTATTACTTTTCTCTTCATTAATAGTTTTTAGTTTTATTTTTGGACGGAATTTAAACAATCTGTAACAAATATTAGAATTCACACTCAATCATCTCAATTATTAATAATTACACGGTGCGACAGTGAAAATACACCCTAGTAACTACATAGTCCACGTAGAACTCAAAATGCCTTTTTTATTTTCCGCGAATCCTCCAAACTTGTTTTATTTGATGAAAACTGTTTTTTTTTTACTTTATGGACAAATTTCTGGATTCCTCAGATATTTCTGACCCGATTTCATTAACTTAAATCTTGTTGGAAAGGGAAGAGATGGACTTTTAAAACGGTATACATATGCCTATTATTCGTCTTAATATGCTATGAGATTTGAAGAGGTAAACTTGAAAAATTCGAATTTTTTTCATATTTTTTCAGATTCATAGTAGCAAACCTTGACTAAAAAGAATGAAATAAGTGATGGCATTCTGAAAGTGCGTTATCTTGTGAAGAAATTCACACTTTGTTTAATCAAATCGGACAAAAATTACTGTAATTATTATATAAATACATAGTATAACAGTCAAGTGATATTTTTTATATATGTCATCTCATTAAATAAACTTTTAGTTCATAAATTTTCAGAATTTTTGATGGATTTTGATATATTTTGTGATAAACAATCAAGTTACACCAAGAATTCTGAAAATTTATTAACTAAAAGTTCATTTGATGAGATGACATATATAAGAAATATCACTTGACTATTAGATCCCTTAAATAATAACTACGGTAATTTTTGTCCAATTTGATCAAATGATAACTCAATCTCATCACAAGAGAACAGACTTTAATAATATTTTCATTTATCCTATATTTTTTTTTTTTATTAAAGTTTGCTACTATGAATGGACAAACGTGAAAAAACATGAATATAATTCGAATTTTCTAAATTTATCGCATCAAATCTCATATACCGTTTTAAAGCCCTATCTCTCTCCTTTCCAACAAAATTTAAATTTTTGAAATCGGTTCAGAAATGTTTGAGTAATCCAAAAATTTGTGCGTAAAGTAAAAAAAAAATCATTTTTTGTCAAATAAAAAAGGTTTGGAGGGTCCGAAAAATATAAAAAAAATATTTTTGAGATCTACTCAACAAAACTCACAACCTACACTATGTGATTAGCTGGGAGTATTCAATTTAATTTATTTGGAAATTAAATGTGATTCCCCATAAATTTATTTTGACAAAAATTTTAATGGAAACGGCAGAAAATTCTTGGGTGTGTATATACACTTAAACAGCAGATAATTTAAGAAAATTTGTTGATAATTTATAAAACAAATAGCATGTGCTGAAAATAGAAATAATATAGTAAAATTTTTGGAAAAATATAACAATTTTAAGTTATAAATTAACCAAAAAAAAAAAATCATTTTCATATCTAAGAAACATAAATTAAAAAATTTTATTGAAGTAAACATTGTTTATTTCACGTTTACTTCACACTAGTTGGTGTATGGTAAACGTGCCTCTTTTAAAGTGGCCCATTTCTTTTATTTGTAAACACTTTTGTTTTCCGATTCACATGTTGCCAACTTTAATGATTTTGCGGTAATACAAAAGCAAATAATTTGTTGATAATTTATTTTAATTGCCGTTAAACGTATTTTTGGCAATAGATTAATTGACGAACATTATTCATTTGGGCTAAAATTCCACCATTTTGAATAAATATGACACAATCAATTATTTAAACAATGATTAATACTACTCGAAACAACAAAATCTCGATTCATTTGTTATCATTTTTAATTTTTTTTTTTTTTAAGTGTATGTATTATGATAATATAAATTAAACAAATTTTACGTTTCATTTATACATGAGTTCATAGATCTACAATAATTAATTAAAAAATGATAGGGCGCCATGTCTGTGATAAATCTTAGTACATAACTCAAGATGTCCTTAACGAAAATAGCTTAAAACAATTGAGATTTTGTCAGGTATTGCCCCATATTTGCGAACTTTCTACATATGCATGTATGTATACTAGTATCAGTCGCAAGTGCAAATAGAATGAAATCTTTTCTATAAAATTGCCTTGAGGCCCTAGCAGCGATTCTTTATCAATTTCACAAAATATTGATTATGACTGTGATTTCATATTCTACGTAGTAGTATAATAAGTGTTTTATAACCGATACTAAAATGTTAAAAAAAAAGAAATAAAGAAAAACAAATTTCCATTATCAATTTAATTTTTATTATTTATTTTCTTTTTCGATTTTGTTATATTAGTGAGTGTGTTGTATTTTAAATTACCTGTTAGCCATAGCCAAAGTAGCTTCTGTTTTAAAGCGTAAAGATATTTTTCTATAAATGTTCGCATTCTCTAAAGACTTTAATCATTCGTTAGTCAATTACTCACTTATCAAAATGGTGAAAAGTTCTCTCTTACAAAAGTATCAGGATCGTCCTAGAAGGCGATCATCATTCCTTCAGTTGTTTAATAAACCTAGTGTAAGTGTATATGGAAAATGAAAAACAAAAATTAAAATTAACGAAATATTGAAAAAAATATGTGACTAATGATCGATGATCGTTTGACATTTTAAGTAAAAACGTGTGACTAAAAAAAACTATACAACTTAAAAACTGAACAAAAGAACTAAATAAGTTTTATCTTGTCGTATGAATAATTTGTTAAAATATGCAAAGAAACGTTTGCAAACTGTTTAAAATTAATAAGCATGGCCGTAGCTAACTAGTTATGCAGATAATGCAGTGTATAACTGATGTTTAAATATTACTATTGAATTTATACAAATTGGATTGATTTTACTTGAAATTGCGTTTTCCTAAAAGATTTCGAAAAAAGTGTCCTGCTTTGAAAATTATTCCCTTTTCTTATGCCAATAGTTTGTGACATTCTTAATGACAATTTCTATCTCTGAGGCAACTGAACTGATTAGACCAACCAAGGTAATGTTTGTTAAACAATTGAGATGTAATCTTCCAATAAATTCTAATCTACTTTCCTTCTTCGTACAGAATAAGTCTTTGGCTTAGAAATGTTGAGTGAATTTTAATTGCATTTTCTACAAAATTATAATTGAATTGATTTGAATTTGAAAATAAAGTGAATTTTTTCGCATATCATATGTCTAAATATAATTTCTTTCAGTGCAATGAAAAAAAATAAATAAAAATACATCAGCTACGCATGTGCTTTCGCCATAGATTCCTAAGTTTAACATTATCGTGTTGTTCTAGTTGAATCATATCTTGAAATTATATTTATAAACTTATCGTCCTCGACGTGTTTTGTATTGTCCAAGGCAAAGGTTGGCTTTTAAAAACATGTTGTCATGTGTGAAACTTTCAAACATTTTTCAATCCAATTAAGTACATAAAGTCGTCTCTTGTACTTTATAAATTTTATTATGTTTATTCTTCTGTTTAAAGTAGAAAAACAATACTCTTCGAAAAGAATTAAGTTACAAAGAATTTTCAGCAGAATTTGCTGGTTGTGTTACCAATAAAATCACTAGGCAAACTTTATAACAGACTATATTTATTATTATAATTATTTTTTTTTTCTTTAATAATGTTTTATTTAAATATTGAAACTTAAAGCCAGTTGTGCTGTCAAAACAAATATCGATAAATATTTGTATTTATTTTTATTATTTTTGAACTTGTTTTAAGCGTTTATAAAGTAATATCACGTTATGATAAAAAATAAAAAGTATGCCAATAAAATATCAGAATTAAATTAAATATTTGAAGAGTTATTCTGTCTTAATTTTACAAATACATATGTATACATATGTACATACATATCTTTGAAACCAAAAAAAAATTACTCGTTTTTCTTTTTTTATTTGTCCTACATTATCGTAATCGTTATCGAATATAATTGACATTACTCAGTGTGGTAACCTTTTTTACATTCTTTGAAAATTAGCACTTTGAAAAACATACATAAATATGTATTTTAAAAATATTTTCCTAACGCACAGTCATTTGACTATCATCTATGAATTTCTTGTATAGTAAAGGTTTTTAGTGATAATTCGATGAGAAAAAATTTATATTTTTGTACTTATAACTCATAAAATAATCATAATTTTGAATTCAATCAGGGATGTCACAGAATCCACTAATGTCGTAACTGGTTTTGAAATCGACACAAAAATCAATTTGGTGTCATACAATCCCAGGTCAGACATCAAAACGAAAAAATATTTCTTCGGCGTCTTCTTCTCAGCAGATTTCTGGCAAAGACTCTGAGAGTAAAAATTGCCATGAAAAGCTTCTCAAAAATCTGTCGTTCGGAGTCGACTTTAAACTGTAGGTCCCGCCACTCATGTATAAAAATTAACGCACACAACATAAGTGGTGTGAGAAGCTAGATCGTAATCCTAACTGAAGATTATTGGTTTTGTTTTCGAAGTATCGGTTTTAGGTGTCACAGAATGTCTTGTGATAGGTTTTTCTATTAAAAATAAACCAGCAGCTAACAGCTCTCTGTTTCCATTTGCACTCTTTTGGTTTGTTTTTTTTTCTAAAATTTTTTTCTATATGAAATAAATACAACTGTAATTTTACTTTATAAATAGCTTTTATAAAGTATTGGCTATTTCGTCCCTGATTCTCTGACCTTTAATTTGCAGAGACGTGCTTGTTGGCAAAATAACATTGTCTTCACTATCATTCTAACTGGTTTGTATATTATAGCTCCTGCAAATGTTGTGCAGAGTGCAGTAGGAATTTATAATTCTTACTGGCTTTTCCGGATGGTAGTGTAATGTGCACATTAAGCAGCGGAATCAACTTTTCAACACACCTATTGTTCTTTCCACAATATTACGTTCCGATGCTTTAGTCATATTGAATTTATATTGCATCAAGTTTTGGCTTAGATCTCTGTATGACGTTGATCTTTGCTTACCGTTGAAGTTCATGTCTAGTTGCACACCGCTCCATAACATTGGCATATCGTCGAAAATTGTAGAAACTGTGCTTCTACCCAGAGATATGCTAGAGTCATTTATTATCTATTTATTTATTTAAACAGATTTATTTTTCTTATTGTTATTTCAATAAAAATAACAATTTTCAATAAAAATATTTCACATCGATTTTATTTCAATTCATAAACAACAAAATCGACTTCGATTCTATGACAGCCCTGAATTATTGAAATTTCAATTGTTTTGGAAAAAAAAGTTTTAACATAAAACAGTTTTAAACAGGTTTAAGTCTTGAATATTTCAAATAATCTTTGTTTTAACAACAATTTGTGTTAGCAGAGATTAAACAAAAAAAAAAAATTAAAAAATTATCTGGAAAACCCAATGACTTAGAGGTCCAACTCCAAAGTTAGTTAACATTCCTTGAACTTCAAGGATAGAAGAAGAGGTATTTAATACATATGTATGTTAGTGAAAAAATATTTGTTTCAAGGCGAATTCATAATAGGTGGTATTATTCGCCCAGCTGAATGCTTTTTTGTGTACACGGGATAGTCAAATGTTTTGTATACGTACAGTGAGCAAAACAAAAATTGTACACTTACTATCTAACTAAACTATGAAATTCAACTAATTTTTTGTTAAAAAAACACTGCGAATTCAGTTGTTGTACAATGGCTATTGAATTCGCTATTGGATTCACCTTTGTCATTTCTGGCTTACGGCGAATTTCATTTGACATAACCGGTCACATAAAAACAACAGAAACTACATGTTGTTATTGTTAAAAAACACTGCGAATTGAGTTGCTGTACAATTGCTATCACCTAATTGAATTCGCCATGATTAATTTTAATTACAAAAAAAAAAGAATTAACATTCAAAAATATGTAATTTGTTATACAATAAATTTATTTCTCCAATAAAATTGTTAAATTTGTTATTGCTTGTAATATCCAGCTGTTCATTATTTTGTAATTGGAAACATTTTCAAATCTGTTTTTACGTAAATAGGAATTAAAAGAAAAATGTTTGTATTTAAATATTTAGAAAATTGCTGCAATGTCGTCTAAAACAAATTATCGTTTTAAAACACGTGATAAATCAATCAACTTACGATAATTAATGAAAACGTGTTAAAACAAATTTATAACTGTTTAAATATTAATTAAACGAAATAACAAATCATATAAGCAAATAAATAAATTATTATAATTACAAAAACAAAATAAATCAATTTTTTTTTTCAAATTTCATTTTAATTTTCAATAATCATCGTGTCATAATTCATTTGACAAAAAAAAAAAAAAACAAAAGCAAGAAAGAAAAACAATTTAAAAACATTGTAAATAATTCATTATTTTATCATAATTTGTTAAATTTAAAAATTCCTAAATAAAATATAACCCTGTCGTCGTTATATTTCTAGATAAATATTCTTCTTCTGTTTTGATATTGATTTGTTGCATTGATTTCATTTTAAATTTTTGAGCAACAATTACTCACAATCACTCACTCACTAACTCACTCTAATGGTATCTGCTGCTGGTGTTTATTATGAGTTGTAGTGTATTTTACTTACACCCACAGAAATTGTTGTGTGTAAAGCTTTTGGCATTTTTCGTTTAATCATTTCAATGTGCGCTGTTGTTTTAAAAATCACAGAAAAAAAACAAACAAACAAAATGAAAATAATAAATAACTAAGAAAACCTATAGATTTTATACAATTTTAATTTCTTTTTTTTTAGTATAATTTTCCTTTATTGTTTCATTCGATTCTCTTGTACTTTGTAAAATTCACTAAGTTTTAAGCTCTAGGTTGTTTCATTTACTTTTAAAATTACAAACTACACCACCACCACCACCACCACCTGTTTTTCTATGACTGTTAAGTTTATTTAAATATTTGAAAGGACTTTAACGAATTTACTTTAATTTTTTATTGTTTTTCATTTCTTTTCTCATATTAAAGGTACTGTCTATGAGCAGTGAAGATTATCGCAAATCTTCAATATTCCAAACAGGATCATTTGATTTAGATTTTCCCATACCCGATCTAATTGGAGCAACAGAAATTTTAACAGAAGAGCATCGGTTAGTATCAATAATAATAATTTTTTTTATTTATAAAATAACTATTCGATTTTCTTCTTTTTTTTTCAACAAAAATAGTGAAAAACTTTGTGGCCATTTACCTGCCCGCGCTGAAGGTTATTCCTGGTCATTGGTATTTAGTACGTCTCAACATGGCTTCTCATTAAATTCACTTTATCGTAAAATGCAGAGACTTGAGAGTCCTATACTTATTGTAATACAGGACACAGAACAGAATGTAAGTTGTTTCATAATTACAAGTATTTAAAAATACATAAAATATAATATAATATAATTAATATATGTATGTATGTATATGTAGTTATAGTATGTAAATATTTGAAGGTAAATTGTTTAAATTAAATTATAGATTTTGTGTTTTTTCTTATAAATTTATTCAATATTTAATTTTTTTATGTTGAATTGAATTAATTTTTTTTAGTTGAATTGAATTTCGTCTATTTTCAAATATATATAATCAATTTTGAATAATTATTTCCAAGCCTATATTTAAGCCTTTATTTAATTAATTGTAAATTTTAATAAAATGAATACCTTTATACAGTACATATTGTAATAATAATTGAATATTATTCTGTTTAAGAGATTTACTTAAAATTCCCTTTCATATATAATTTACAGGTTTTTGGCGCCTTAACATCATGTTCCCTGCATGTGTCAGATCATTTTTATGGCACTGGCGAATCCCTGCTATACAAATTTAATCCCAGCTTTAAAGTTTTCCATTGGACTGGTGAAAACTTATACTTTATTAAAGGCAATGTTGAAAGTTTGTCCATTGGTGCTGGAGAGTAAGTATTATTATTATCATTTTTGTTTTTTTTTTTTAACTGATGTATGCCTTACACATTGGGTTAGGAAAGAAAAGCAATTTTTTAGTCTTTCTTATTTTGATAAAGATTAAGGGTAACCATAATCATGTACACACTTCATTGCGTTGAATCCATTTCGACAATTTTTATTGCAAGAATGTACCTCTCCAGATGTAGAATAATTGTGAAAAATATCAATACAGATATCCCTCCTACAACATGGTCAATAGGTTCCTAGGCTTCTAGGAGATTAGAAGCTGGTACGAAAACAAAGGTTAACTTCCAAAAAAAAAATATTTTAATGCCACAGAAGAAACTTTATTTTAATTAAAAATAACAAAACAAATAAAAATTCAATTATTTTATATAAAAAAAAATATAAAGCCACGTAAATTAGTATATTATAGATTTAGTTTATTAACTGTCTTTATCATCGCTGCTGAATTCAATTAAATGGGAACGTTTCTTCGGCAGAATAATATCTTTAAAAAATCTATAATCTTGCTTTGTTTCCTTGTCCCTCCAACGTTGTTGTAAATTTCTTGCTATGGTGATAGGCAATTTTGAAATTCCCTTTTAAATTTTCGTCTTGTTTCAGCATAAGAGTCTGCTTCCAAGAACAACAATTCCAATTTTTGGCCAAGTCTTATCCTTCCAGTAATTTTTTTCGTGTCAAATTATTATCTTCATTATCTTCATCAGAGCTAGAATCGTTTTCATTCACATGGAGTTCGTATGTGATTTCTACCAAATCCGTTTCCCCCACTTATTTTTGGATTCTAATAAGTCTTGCACGTCTTCATTAGCCATATCCATATTATAAGAGGTTTTCGAAGCATTTCTTAATCGTGTTAGAGTTAAATCGTGTTGTGGAATACCATGTTGTAGGAGGGATATCTGTATAGTAATAAAATTTTAAAATTTATGGAGTTGGGCCATCATATAAGCACTGTTTCTCTTGCCTGAGTATTTAAAATTGTTCAAAAAGCGTTTGGTATCACATGATTAAGCCAGGAAGAAGAAATACGCTGTCCATGTTAATGCTCTTAAATGTGTTGTGTAATGAATAAAACGATTTCCTCTTTAACTCACCTTATATTTAAGACTATATAGAGGATCTGTGCTACAGTTAATATTTTACATTTTTTTTATTGTAGTCTTGGTTACAAGTTGGCCATGTCTTTATTACTTTCAACAAATGTTATCCTAAAACGTGATTTGCTTTTAGTTTTTTTTTTTGTTTTTAAATTCTCTTAAAATATAAGTTTTTTTTATAGTTTTTTTTAATATTAATTGGTTATTTTCTATTCTATTTTTAGTGGACGTTTTGGTTTATGGCTTGATGGTGATTTAAATCAAGGTCGTTCACAATCCTGCAGTACATATGGCAATGAACCATTGGCACCACAAGAAGATTTTGTTATAAAAACACTCGAATGCTGGGCATTTGTTTAAAACAAAAAACAAAATTATAATTTAGATTTATTTATAGAATATTAATTAATATCTTAATGATGTATTTTCGTCATCGTCATCGTTAACATTGTCATCATCATCATCCCCTCAAATCCCAACCAACCAACCAACCACCATTTGTTTGCTATGGTTCTTATATGTATGTTTTTATATAAAGCAAACGATTGCAACAAACAGCAACAGCAAACATATAGAATGTAATTTAGCCATGATAATGAGCAATTAGCAATTTAAAAAGAATATGATTTTTGTTTTTATTTTTTTTTTATATCTATATATACTTAAATGTATTTAAAGAAATAATAATTATTTTTAATAATCAAATAATTTAAACGTTTTTAAAGAGAAACGCTTAATATATACATACTATATATACATACATATTAATATTAATGTTTATAATGATTAGACTATAAATCTTGATTTTATTATGTATTGTTGTTACTACAAGGCAAAATAGCCATATTAATATAAACTATTTAATAACTTTTCTCTTATTGCAACAACAAAATTAGAGAAGTAAACATATATTCTGCTACATCTGCTCTGCATCTTTGCCGCCTATTTGTATACACACCAATGTATGGTTGTTATACAATATTTCATTTCATCAATTCATTCTAATTGCGTACGTCATCAAGTTTATATCGATTTTGTCTTGATTTATTATTATGCAAATATTATATATTTACATACGTATTCTCTCTCTTCATTCATTCAGTCATTCATACATTTATTTGATACAAAAAATATTCTTTACTTTACTTTACATTACTACTACTCTACTTTACTTTCATAATAATTTTTTTCTTTTATTCTTTTATATTTAAGTTCGATTTAATATAAGTACATACAGAATTAGACTTCAACATTAAAACAGAAAAAGAAAGCAAACAAAATTGATTACAAATGTTAAAATACAAAAGAAAAAAACAACAACAACAAATAACATTATAAAATAAATAAACAAAAATTAATATATTTTGCCGTGAATTTAAATTTTTAAAACCTTAAATTAAAGTAAACAAATCTACAAACATTTTTATTAATTAATTTAATTTAAACAAAATTAAAATCAGAAAGAAATTATTTAATCAGAAACGGAATATATAATGAATGAAATCAAGAATTATTTAATAAAACAAAACAAACAGAAAAAAAAATAAACAATTGAAGTATAAAATACATGTGAATGCATTGCAAAATTAATTTAAAATAAAAAAAAAATTATTTAAAATCTTGTGCAATTATTATAATAAAATTAAAAAAAAAACTAAAAATAAAAATAATAATTATAAGAAACTGCAAGTAAATTTAACTAAAACCAACATTATTTGTTTATGTTTAGTGAAGATTTATTATTTTTTTTTTAACTAACAATATAAATTATATAATTTTATTAATCCAACCAAAAGGAAAATACAACATAACAAGTGAATTTTCTTTTTTTTTTACAATATTTTATTATTTTTCAGTATGATTTTTATTTAAGCCATTTATGATTTAATTTTAAAGAAAACGAAAAAAAAAAAATTCAACAAAAGAAAACAGAATAAAAACAAAACAATAAATGAAAAACAAAAACAAAAAAAAACATTTCAAAATTAATCAATTGTTTTTATTTACTTACATCCTTTGATATTATTTAATATTTATTTTTTTATATCGACATGCATACATACAGTATCGAGCAACAAAAAATGCAACCCTAAGACGATTGATTTTTATGTAAGCCTCTTTCAAAAAGTACGGAAATTAAATACTTCTTTTTTTATTTTTATGGTCCACAAACTTAGTTAGGCCATGGAATGCTTCTCAAAAAATGTGTCGTTCGGAGTCGACTTTAAACTGTAGGTCCCGCCACTCATGTATAAAATTAACGCACACAATGTGTGTGGTGTGAGAAGCTAGGACGTAGTACAATGGGTCAATTCGACCACCGAGTACTGCACTTGTCAGAATTGACAAATACACGTCCTCTAACCTAACCTAACTTAGTTAACGAATACAGGTTACAATGGGTGCGTTCGTAAATTCAGCGGCAGTAATGCCAAGTTTTGTTGCTAATGCGTGATCAGCTGTTGCAATTGCTTTGCACAAAAACTAAACAGAATTTGCTTTTTAGAACGTTCTGCAAAAGTTAAAAAAATTTAACAAACAAATATTATTGAAAAGTGAGGCGGTGGGTTAATAGAGTGTTTTGTACCATAGACTTCATCAAATATGTCTTAGAACACCCAGCAAGTGGCGTTTCGCCCGGTCCTATTATTTCTAATTTTAATTCTTTTATATGTGATTTGCAAATTCAAAAATTTCCGGCTTATTTGTTCCTTTGTCATTGCAAAGCACTTCAATACTGAATTCTTCTTTCTCCCTTCCTGGAAGTCCGACTCCTTATCCAGTCCAGTCCGTAATTTTTGTATGTTACATGTAAAATCTTCTTTGGAACTAAAAATATTAATAATTAAATTTTTCTATAACAATATCGGTTAAATTTTCTTACTTTTCCTTTTTTTTTCTACAAATAAAACAAAATTTTCTTTTGTTTAATGGCTTTTATATCAAGAAAATACAATGTTTGTCGAAGAAATGGTTTACCGCAAACTATTGCGATTGAAATCTGTTGCTGTATTTGCAAAAATTTGCGACTGCATTGCAATTTGCCTGAAAAAAAAACGGTTGACTTAAGTCAATGCTACCAAGTATTGCATTTTTGAACATTTGCTTTTTATTATGCTGCACTGTTGCACAACTACTGCATTTACGAACGTACCCAATATCAAAATTTTTCTAACATTTAAGTAAAAAAAAGTGACAAATTTCAACAAGCAAAAAAAAAACTTATTCAATAACTTTATTTAAACTAAATTTGAGTTCTTATATAATGTTGGTTGCGTAGCCTTTATTTTCAATTATTGGTTGCATAGTCTAGAGGATATAAAATCCACAAAGGGGTACTTCTTCAAAGGTTTAAACTCTTTGTCGAGAGTTGGCGTTAAGGCTTTCCGTAGATTCATGAATATACTTCTTATCAATTTCACTATCTCCTTTACTACTCTTTCTTTCTCTCTCTCTCTTTTCCTCTTGGACGTATTAAAATGGGTGATTTTGACTTCTGAGCATTGTACACGTCCTTAAACCTGAACTAATCTACTCCTAATTATTATTAATTTTTTTTTTCGGAAAATAGATGGAAATTATCAATTCTTTAAATAGCTTGATTCAAGGGGTTCGGAATCTTTTAAACGAAATTTTTTTTTTAAATATCACAACGAGGAAGACTTATTCGTATCCTGGAATGTTTCCTTGATGAGTTGTTCGATATTAAAAACATAACTTAATGCAAACAAAACAAAAACATAAAAGAATTTAAAAGTTTTTCTTGACATTTAATACTAATTTCTGATTTTATTTTTGTTTTCAACTTTAATGAATTTTTTTCAGTTTCTTAAAAACTGTAAATTTAATATGATTTTTTAATTTTAATTTTAATAAATTGTTTGTTTTGTCATCTATGAAATCAAATGATCATTATTGATTAGAACAGAATACGCACACAACAAATTTCGGAACAAAATCAAATGAAAATTGAGTGAAAATAGATTCGATTTAAAAATTATAGACAAATATAAAATACATACATTCATATGTATGTATATTGTATTATTTTTGTTTTTTTAAATAACAAAAAAGAAATTGTTAAACAAAAACATAAAAACATATTTTATATATAAAAAAAAAAAAACAAAACAATAAAATAATTGTAGCTTAAAAAGTTTTTTGCACTAAAAAAATTAAAACAAAAAATTAAAATTAAAACAAAACGAATCCCTCAATACACATAAACACAATTGTTGTTGTAATTATTTATATATGGATGTATGTATGTATGTACATGCATATTCGTTTACATATAAATAATTAGAAATTATTAAATATACAAACGTACATACATACATACCTACTACTACATATACATAATATAATCGATTAAAGTTTTTGTAAAAACAAAAATAAAAAATAAATTCAATTCTAAAGTAAATGTATGTATAACTGAACGTGTATGATTATATTTCTATTTGTTAGAGTTTTTTACTTTAATTTGTAAATGTGTAGAAGACTATCCGATATATACATGTATTGATATATACTTACATAAATACATATAAATTAATACATATAAACATATATACATACATGCGTATATACAAAATATGAATAAATAAAAAAAATAATTTTTAGCAAATTTTTAGATGAACCACAAAAAACCAAAAACAAAAAGTGTACTAAACCACTAAAACAAAATATAATAGAGCTTTAGATAAATGACAACCTTTTTTTTTTTTTGTAAAATGTATAAAAACAAAACAAAAGACTTTAAATGTAAATTACATGATAAATATAACCGAAAAAAAAACATAGAACAACTAAATATGCTTAATGTTTATATATTACGTGTATAATAAAATATACAACAGAAAACAGCCTATTAAGTATACATACATACATACTAAACTATACTATACTATACATAAATACATAGTGTGTAATACCTACAAGCATTGCAAGCAAGGATCTACAACGTGTTGTAATTAAATAATAAATAAAATACTTAAAAGTTTAATTAAATAATTATGAAAACAAAACAGGTATGTACTTGTACAAATGACTACAATTACAACTAAAATTAAACTTTACATATAGACAGGGTGTGCCACATAATACTCATACTCGTATATGATTTTCTTTTTTACTAAAACATAATTAAACATTATAAAAGATTAATTTTCGATTACAGTTGACCCCCGGTTAACGAACTTAATTCGTTCCAGAACCTTTTTCGTTAGGCAAAAAGTTCGTTATGCAAAAATGACTATTTCCATATAAATACAGTGAAAGCTCTACTAACGGACACCTCTTTTAAACGGACAATTTTCTTAGTTTGTTTGTTTTATAAGAATTTTTAGAACAGATTACTCTCTCCCAGACGGAGGCGGATATTTTTTTTTTCATAAAATACCTCCAGTAGACGGACAAATTACAAAAATTCGATATATACATACTTACGCCACAGGAACACATTTATGTACATATATATATATATAAAACTTACGGGATTCCCCTTTTTAGCATCATTGGCAGATTGTTGTGTAGTTTTATTTTTTATATTTTTTGAATGTGATCATTTGGGACAGTATGTCGATTGCGTAAAATGTTAGTTATTGAAGAATTTTTATTGTAGGATAGCTAAACGATATTCTCTTAACAAGAACAAGAAAAACATTCAGTGCATGAAATTACTAAACATTTTGAAAAACTCAGGCTGCAAGCATTTTGAAAAATAACTAAAGGTTCAATTAGTCGTGCCTGTACCATAACGCTGTAGTCGTAACATAATCCATAATCGTAAATTTACTATTAGCAGCAATTAGTGCTGCCATGGCCATAAACAGTTGTTTACGTTAATTGCACATATGTATTTTTCAAAAGTACAAAAGTAAACAAAAAAAAAATGTGTATACATATAAGTAAATTCAGCAACCAGCTGTTTATGGTTACGGCAAAAAGCAAAATTCAATTGGTGCATATGGTTATCGTTATGACTATGGCATTATGGTAAGTCACCTATAATCGAAAACAGTGAAGTCCATAAAGTTGGTTAAAACAGCTGATTTATATGGTTATGGTTAAGTCACGACTAATTGAACCTTAAGATCTTAAGACCGTATGACAATCTGGAGTCAACATTAATTATAAAACGAAATGCCTTTCTACAAAAAGGATCGGAAGTTTATAAGATGTGTTTTGATTGGTTTGCAATTGCCAGAAGCAAAAATTTACCTAATCTGGACCAATTGTGAAGCCAAAGAAATAGATTATCATGGATTTTCTGTATCAAATGGATGTGTACAAAAATGGTGGCTAATAAATAATAGCACAAAGTCCTGACATTTTTTATAGTTAACGATCAAATCTGCTGTTACGATCGGTGTCCACCTGCGGGGATTTCACTGTACATGTAAAGTAAATTAAAATATGTTTCAATTTAAACTTTTATTTAAAAGAAGTTACAAAAAATACTTCAAAACTTTTAAAATCGAAAAAGTAAACCAATACATTACATATCTTAAAAAAAAGGAAAATAGAAAATAATTTTTTTTTTTTTATAATGGGTACATGCATGCCTAATTTGCCATTAACAAAAAACTGTGTAGTGTTGTTTGTATCTGACGTCACTTCAAAATTTGTTGAAAATGCAGCATTATCGTTAAATAATTCTATTGTACGTATAGCCACTTCCTGATGGGGATGATGCTTTTTAATGTATGATGCCACAGATTCACATGAATTCAACATTTTTCTGATTACACGTAAACGATTGAGGATCTTCTGTTATCTCCTCGTCCGATAAAGAGAGTGCTCAACTTCTTGTTCTAAAGCACATTGCAATTTCATAAAGTCAGATCTTCAATGTGCTCTGCTCCAAGCTCAGCAATGTCATTGCTATCCACCTCTAATCCAATCTGTTAAGCTAAAGATATAATTTCGTTGGTTATTGGATCAGTAGATACAGCGTCGAGTTTTTCAAATGTGCTTTAGACGAAGTGTTTGGGCCTAAGCTTTTTCCAGGAAGATTCCCTTAGTAAGGCCATTCCATATTCGGGACTTCCCCTGTTTCGTTGCTATAAACTGAAAGAAATTTTACATACAATTAAGGTTTTCCCTTTTTTGGTCGTTCTGCGAAGCTTTTTTTCATAAATAAGTGTTCATTATACGAAATGTTCGTTATGCGGGGCGTTCGTTAACCGAGGGGGTCCACTGTATATTTAAAATTTTTTTCATCATTTTGTATAGGGTAGCCCTTTAAAAAATTCAAAACGATTTTCTTGAAAACAAAAACAAAAAAAAAATTATGAGACCAATTAACAAACAAACAAACATATAAACACACAATTTAATTGTGAATTGTGCACAAGAAAACTTAACTAATTAAACTATCCTTAAACTTAAATTATAAATAAAATAATAACAAATTGAAACAAAACACATACATTTTATATTGTAGATGGTAATTAAAAAAAAAAACCCAAAAAAAAATTATGAATTAACTCCTAAAGAAAAGATGCTTTAGACTTCCCTTATAAAGTCGCCTAAAATGGCTTAAAAATAATATTAATTTGTTCTTACGTATATACGTACATACACATACATATATGTATGTATGTATGGCAAATATATTTAACAATTACTTTGTTTACTTTAAAAAATAATATATTAACAAGATACATACATAAATTGATATTTTTTTTTTGGGTTTTAATTTTATTTATAAACTGCATTTCTTTACTTTCATTTTTTTTTATCGAGTTTCGTAGTTTTAAATAAATTGCAGGTAAATTTTTAGTGTTTGTATTTGAGTTTTATCTAAAACAAGATTTAAAGTAAGTTAACCATTTAAATAAGTGTTTTCGGTTATTAAACAATGTACGGTTAGCATAATCAAAAACAAAACTGATGTAGTTATCGCATTGATCGCATATTTCTATTGGGAATAAATGATATAATTCCGCGTTCTGAACCAACATTTACCGTGTGTCCTATACAGAGATACATACATACAGCGTTACCGTTGAGCGACTAAAGTCGCAGTTTGACACTTTTTCAGCGACCCCGCCACTTTTTGTGCCCCCTTAGTGAAATGAACTAAATCTGACACTTTTCAAGATTTTTGACCCTTTTTCCCCCTTTTCTTGGAAAAAGTATTTTTTCCTTTATTTATATTAATAAGCCTGCAAATTTTTAACAGTCCAAACCAAATAACAAAAACAAATTGCCTGTGGTTTTTGTAGACGTTCGTTGTGTCGTTACTTTAATAATTTACTTTGAGCACTTGCTTGTCTTTTGTAAACAAAAAAATTACAAAATATTGAAAACTAAAAATTGGTTGTTGCAGAAAGCCCAAAATAAAGTATGTGAAAATGGACGAGTGAGTAGAATGATCCAAGATTAAAAATTTTTTATTAAATTTGAATTTTAGACTAGACTATAGACTAGACTACAGACTAGACTATAGACTAGACTATAGACTAGACTATAGACTAGACTATAAACTAGACTATAGAGTAGACTATAAACTTGACTATAGTCCAGATTATATACTAGACTATAGACTAGGCTATAGACTAGACTTTGTAAGAAATCTGAAAACATCATGAAATATTCAAAAAGGATATTTGATCGATCTCATCATTGTTTTTTCGATTACTCTGAAATATAAATTAGTTTTGGAATTATAATTGTATAACTAATAGTAATAACTTTAAATGTTAGATTTTTGTTAAAAAACAAAAGAGATCAGCCGTCATCTAGTCATGAAAGTCTTGTAGAATGCGAAGAGGAAATTATTTCATCATCGGATGAATCAGTTCCTGTGAAGCGTAATTATTTCAAATGTATGTACCTTATTAACTTCATACCTTTTAATTTATTACAAAATTAGCAATTTTTAATTGTTTTTTTTTAACATATATTATATTTTTTGTTATATTTTATTTTAATTTGTTATAAAATACTCAATTTTTGTTTAGGCTTATTAAATTTTGGATAAAAAATTGGAAAAATTATTAAAAAATAAACTTATTATATGTTTGTTAATGTATATTACAAAATCCAATAAAATTTTATTTTTTTTATCTGTATTAGCTCATTTTCTTTTCTTTTAAAAATGTTGCCCCTTTTTACAGCCAAAATACCCTTTTTGTGCGACTTTTTTTTCAAAAATCCCCGTTTTGTGCGACTTCTTAAAAATTTCCAGCGGTAACGCTGCATACGTACAGTAGTCGCTCGGTTATATGAACTAATTCAAGCAGAGCCTGTTCACTAAATGGTGACATATAATCGAGGTGACACATAATCGAGAGAATATAAAATAAGTAATTCAAATGATTTCTATTACATTAAGTTTTTATTTTTAATAAGCTGTTTAATGACAATTAGGAAATCGGGTCAGAAATTTTTGAGAAATCCACAAATTTCTGCGTAAAATTAAAAAAAATTCAGTTTTTGTCAAATAGAAAAAAATTGGTGGGTTCGAGAAATATAAAAAAGGTTTTTTTTTTCCAATTTACTTAACAAAACTCACAACTTACGCTATGTCATTAGTCGGGTCTATATAATTTTTCTTATTTTGCCGCATTGTGTTATGTATCTTTAACTTGTGAGTATTTTTCACTTTCTTTTTATTTTAGAAATGCAGTTTAAATCAAAATTATTGAGATAATTTTCGGATTATAAACATTTTGTATTGTAACCCTATAAATTAAACACAAATAAATATAATTGTTGTTATTTGAAATACAATATTAATAAAATAAAATAAAATAAATTAAAAAAAAAAATTGAAACAAAATTAAATTAAATAAATTCTGGAGTATGCAATACAATTGTGGATTAATTTTGTTAATAAAAAATGGAAAATTATTTATACCAAAAAAAAAAAAAAACAAAATTATATTAAATGTAAAGTGAAACAAAAAAGGAAAAAAATTTTTTTTTATATTGCATTGAAACTTCTGTCAATTAAATTGTAGACTGGATCATTCCTTTTGACAAAAAAAAAAAAATATTAAAATATTAAAAACAATTAAAAAGTAAATTATGGAAAAAAGAATTTGTTTTCTATGATTGAAAATTGTAATCAACATTAATTAAATATTAAAATTATTACAAATAAGGCATATTCAAATAAAAATCGGACATTGAATAGCATAGTACGATTGCTGAGACACAAAAAAAAAATATAAGAAAAACAAAATCCATTGAATTAACCAGGGTGAATTCAAATTAATTAGACAATGCTGAATATAAGTAAATTAAAATAATATTTTTTAATAATAAAAATGAAAAGTATACTTTTTATAAAAATAAAAAAACAAAAATTCAAGCATACTTATAAAAGCATTTAATTAATATCCATTCGAATGTATGCATGAATGAAATTTAAAATTTTAATTGTTACGCCCATATTTATTGTTTATTTTAAATAAATTATAAATTTAAGAATTATTAATTAAAATAAAATTATTTATTAAATATTTCCTCGTATGAACATACTTATGTATACACTAAATGTATGTCTTAGGGCCATTATTACAACTTGCCGTTAACTAAAGGGAGGATTTTAACGGGCAGATAATTTTTTTTTTATTATTATGGCTACCCAATAAGATAGAAGTGATCGTTAAGCTAAAGGGAAGATCATCCTACCTTAAACATTTAATGGCCCCCTTTTTTATGTTTGAACTTGCCATATTACTATTATTATTTTCGATATGGCAACTTCAATTTTTTGTTTTCAATAATTCATTGGTTCGCCTACACCAAAGCTACTAACAAAAATCTCTTCCTACGCCAAAGAATTTTTCGATCTTTTGCGGCAAAGTATTGGCATTCTCATTTGTTTTTTTGTTTTTTAACAAAAATTACAATGTATAACAAAAATGAACTTTGTATATTCACGACACACAAACTTTGTAAACAAAATAACAATAATAAACAAACCAAATAAGAAAGCACGTCGCTGCCACTGCGTTTTTAAAGAACTTTTTTAAAGTGGCTAAAGTTATCGATATTGCACCGGCATTCCCATATTTTTGAAAAAGTTAATTTTGTAATAACGAAAATAAGTTAAAGGTAACTTTACAGTCCACTTTAGCTAAAGGTACCTTTAACTAACCTCAACTTTAACGGGAAGTTGTAATAATGGCCCTTGTTAAATTAAATATTAACGGAACAATATTTTTATATTTATAAATAGTGAATTGTTTCTGTGTATGTATGTTGTTATTTAGAAAATATTAGTATACATATATAGTGTATATGTGCACATTCTTAAATAGTAATTGTGACCCTTACAAAAGGATATAACACGCCATTAGAAATATAATACATGTGTATACATATTGATCATGATCGTAAATCTTATTTGAAAGCAATAAATTGAAATTCATAATGTTGTTGTATTGGAACCAGAAGAAAAAATATAATTTGCAATAATTTAGTATCCCCGATGTGCGTGTGTCATTCAGAATAAAGGATTCTTGGCGAAATATTGATTTCAACAGTTTTTTCTGGCCCTTAATTTGGGGATGCTTTAGTTTTGTCCGCTTTTATTTGCGACTTAAAATGTTTTTTTGAATTTTAATCTTTTTTTTCAATATTTTTTTCAATAATAAGGATACAAATAAATAATATATAAAAAATAATAATATATAATATTACAAAAGTAGAGAAAATTTATTTTTAAAAAAATATTTCATTTCACTAGATATGCATGTTAAAATATTTAAATGCAAAAAAAAAAATCCAATTTATAATTGAATCACATTGATTGAAGCATCTGAATAGAAAAGAGGAAAATGTTGAATTATTGTTGTTAAATTAGATGTGAGCACCATGTTAAATAATAAAAAAAAAAACTAAATAAACATTAAAACAATGAATTGAATTGAAGATTATAAAATAAATTTATATATAAACAAATTAATAATTAAAAACCAAAAAACAAAATATAATAAAATATAACAGTAAATAAATAAAATATATACATATATGTACATATATGTATGTATATTTTCTATTTTTTCATTAAATATTTAGTTTACCAAAACATATATAAATGTAAAGCAAAGATTTATATACAATAAAAACACATAGAAATTCATCAATTATTTTTTTTCTTTTTTTAGTAAATGTTTCAATGGAAACGGAAATGGAAATGAATTTTTAAATTTTGTTATCCTTCAAATATAATTAAATAGTGTACGTACATATATTTATATTGATATACATTTAACACAATACAATAAGTCAAAGAAGAAGCAATAATCGAAATATGCTTTCAAACTGAAACCTATTCTCTTATGTATATCTTTCTGTCTCTGTCTCAGAATATATACTTCTGAAAAATATGAAATAAAATTTGAACAGAAATTAAACAAAAAAAAAATCAAAAAAAAAAATTATTTTTTTACTTAGAAACTAAAAAAAAAAATAAAAACAATTACAGTTCAATATAAAAAAAAACAAAAATAAAAATAAACTCAAGAAAAATAGTATAAAGAAATATTATTAGTCTCGATTGAAAGAGAACAGACAACAAAAATGCAAAGAGCGATTGTAATGACAAATAATGTGTTTTCAATAGCCTAGCCTGGTCTGATCTGATCTGATCTGGCCTGTATGCATGTGTAAATATTGTAATGTTTTCAGATTAATTTTTATTTACGTTTTTTTTTAGTTTTTTTTTTTTTATTATTTTATGAAAATTATTAAAAATTAACAAACAACACTCCCGATAAATTTTAAGTAGACATAATTAATTACAGTGCTTGACAATACAATGAAAATATTCTTTAATATTTTGTAATAATATTACAGATTTATAGCAATTTAAACGTTTCAAAAATTACAATAAACCTATTTAATTGCGCAAATATATAGAAAATGCAGTCACTTCTTGCTGTTAGCAAAAAAAAAAAACAATTTTTCAGCAAACAAGATTTTTAGATTTTCAAGAATGAGTTTTCACATTAAAGAAATTTATAATTTAGGTGTTATTTTATTAAAAAAAAAGTTTTTCTTATTTTAAAACAAAAACATTTTTTAACTTATTCATATTATTAATACAATTATTAATATTCTCACAAAGTTTTTCAACAAAAAAATAAAATTTACTTTGATCAAAAAAATAAATTATAATTTAGTAAAAACTTTAGTAATCAAATATTTCATTGTGAAAAAATTCTTCAAAACGTAGTAATAATTTTGTTTCAATTATTTTTAAATTCATTTTCGAAATGTCTAAATATTGTTACGGGTGCAGTTTTGTATCTATAAAGAACAAATCTCCTAAACAAATCTCACTTTTACTCGAGATGCAATCCCAAACCATGGTCGACATTTTTCCAAATTTCACAGTTGGTATTATATTTCGGTTTTCTAACGCTGTTAACGTCTTTTGCCAGACTTTCCTTGCTCCATCGTTATATTATCTTGGTCTCATTGCAGAACATTACGTCGTCTTAATAAGTCACATATTGCGAAATTTTGGTTACAGCAAATGAAAAACGCTTTTGTTGCTTTACTTTGCGGAAAATAGTGGTTTTTCATTTGGAAACAACGACATTACGTTCCTTTCTAAGCTCCTTCGAAGAGTCCTTAATGAAATTTGGACGTTTGTTAAATTTAGCCGTAGGACCTCCTCCACATTTTAGTTCTAACCTATCCTCTTTTTTAGCACATTTAATCACATGCTATACGATAAACATTCACATACGCCTGGACTAAAAAAAATTGGCATACAAGCTTTGGTACATTGGTACATTCTTATACTCTTATTCAGAAGACACAATTAAACTATTAAAAAATCGGTTTATTTAGTCCCTTACATATGTGTGTATGCACTACCTGGTGGGTAGTTATGTTATTCCAAAAGGATACAGAATGATTAATCGTACATTCATAATTACAGACTTCAGTTTATTATTTATTTAGTATTTTTTGAATCATTTTGTTTTTTCTTTTCTTTTTTTGGCAAATAATGAATTAATATTTTGTGTTTGTTGATTTTTTTATATGATTTTGCTTTAATTGTTCAAATAAAATTTCGAATTTTTTCAGAATTTTAGAACGAATTATTAATTTTTATAAGAAGCTAGAGTTTTATGCGAATTCATTTTATGCGATTTTTTCTATAAAACGAGACTTGAGTGTACTTATGTAAGTGAGTTTTCGTAAAAGTTTCCATTGCACTGTCAAACATTGTATAAACTTATATAAATACATAAATATTAAATACATATGTATGTAAAATAATAAATATAAAATATAATATAATAGTTATTAATTAACATTAAAAGCATTGTTTAGATTTTATTTTTTATAAAGTTTAAATCGTAGTAATTGTGAAGAAAACAGCAAACAAAAAAGAAAATAATTATAAAAAAACAAAACAAAAAAAAAAACAAAATGTTTTATTAAAAAAAAAAACGCAGATATAATTATTATTGTGTTATACATATATATATATATACAAACATAATATATGTATGTATACATTAATGAATACAATATACATAAAAATATATAAATAAAGAAAAATATAAAATCAATAAAAAAAAACTATAATAATAATTAAATTATAAAAAGAAATGTATTTAAATGAATTGTTTGTTAAAATTTTAAGTGATAAAATGAATTATACAAACATACACACACACACACACAAACTCAAATACTAACACTAAAAAAAAAACACACACTTGTTGTACAATTGCATGGTGGTATATGCCACACTAAACCGTACCATACCTGACCATACAATACAATACTCGACAATTATCCTTGACTCCAAATAAATACATACACATACATACACGCATTAATACACATATAAATAATACAATAATAAACAATATTGTTATGATATATTTATTTAGAGCAAAAACAAAAACAAAAACAGAAAAGAAAAAACCAAAATCATATAATGAAAGAAAATACAAACTGAAGAAATAAAAACTCATTTAAAATTTATTTCTGAAAAATAAAAAATAATAAGAAAACGAAGAAATTAAAAAATTTATTTCAATAATTCTCTGCAGTTGTTATTTATTAATTAAATACGATGATATCAGATGGTAAGTGTACATATCTACATACAGTTTGCCAAAAAAATCTTTGCACATAGAAAAAAATTAAGAAAACTTAGAAAAATTCATTGATTTCTAATATAAATAATCAAAATTTTAAATTTTTTCAAACAGGATTTTATAAACATATGTTTTGTTAATATAATAAATAAAAAACTTTTATAACAATGACAATATACTAATGTAAAATATTAAAAAACAAAACCAAATCAATTTTACTGCTGTCAAAAAAATGTTTGTACACTTGATAATATATTAAGACCTACGCAATTTTTTTAAATTTATCGTCCTAATATTTTGTGGGTTCATCTTGAGCATCAATTACCGGTTACCGATGCCTTCTCGTGGATTGAATAATCTTCGGAATGTCATATTCTAATGGAATTTTTTACCACTCTTCTTTGATGAACTTTACCAAATCGTGTTTTTTTGTGGGCGATCTATTCCTATCTTTTTCTTTAGATGAACCCACAAATTTTCGATAGGGTTAATATCAGGACTTTGGGCAAGAGTATCAATAACTTTGGTGTAGTTGTAAAGGAACCTGGAGTTACATAAATAAGATTTATTTTAAGGATCATTATCTTGATAGTACTTGTAAATTAAATTTATTCGGATTAACCAGGTCAATAATATTAATAATAATATTTTCTTCTCATTTGAGAAAATAACGTCGTCCCAGTACTCCGGAGGAAGTGGAATGTATTCGGTGGCAAATCTTAATTTCTTTTCGACATTTTGTGCTGACAGCAAGAGTTTTTTCCTAGTCATTCTTGAAGAATATTTGTGTTATTGAAGAACATTTCTGACGATTTCTTGGAAAATACATAACCCAAAGCCTTTTTAAACTTGAAGAGCTAATCATCTCGCACTGGATTGTGGTCTATCATACACGGTTCTAATAATTTATCTCTCAACT
Source organism: Sarcophaga peregrina (assembly GCA_014635995.1). Classification (NCBI taxonomy): domain Eukaryota; kingdom Metazoa; phylum Arthropoda; class Insecta; order Diptera; family Sarcophagidae; genus Sarcophaga; species Sarcophaga peregrina. The sequence goes on from CM025789.1 coordinate 114,720,413, forward strand.
CGCAGCGTCATCTTTTTTGGACTGTCTGTAGATCCCTTTAAATCTAGTCCTCCTTCTTTTTCAGCACGGGATATAAAATTATATACAGTCCTGATGTTTAGGGAGAACATAACGACAATTTCCTTGGCAGATTTGCCTTTGTAGTAGTTGAAATATCCCAATTGCATAAAAATTTTTGAAACTCGTTTCTCTGGCATTTTTTGTATTCAAAAATAAGGACACCTGTTACATAAAAACGATTCCTTCGTTAATAAAACGTTATTTACCCCTTTCACATTCCATCTCATTTGTAAAAAACCCAAAATGCGCAACATTTTTGGGAAATAACGGCATATTACATACATACATATATGCAATTAATTACACTATCTCAAACAATTTTCCTTACGCCAAACAGGCAGAAACAACTTTCAAAAAACGTTTTTATATTCGTATAAATTCGGTATCCGAAATAGCTGACCTGTTTCTGTAAGATAAACAATTTCACTTGTTTGTCCATTTATATGTTAACACAAACACAAAATTGAGTGTTTTTATTTGTGTAAGTGTGAAATTGTTTGTCATACAGAAACAGCACATACAAATTATAATAAATATATCCCGTTAAATAAATATAAAATCGTTGACATTAATCTAAAAACGCTGTAGTCATAACACTGTATTAACAGTTGAATTAAAGAGAATGGTAAGGCGCCATAATTAAATACGGTAAACGTTATGAAAACGAAATTTTTAAAATTAAAATAAAATCTGTTTAACAAATTAAAATCTTTTGAAATTTAAGACACATAAACGAATTTTTTGTATTCCATCACAATCCAGAAGAGTTCGAAGACCTGTCAGAAGTAGACTAAAGTCGAAATAGTGTACTGTTAATCATGGAGGTGGCAATGTTATGGTGTCTTTTTCCATTAGAATCCGGAAGAGTTCGAAGATCTGTCAATAGCATACTAAGGTCGAAGTACTGTTTTGGAACAGTTAATCATGGAGGTGGCAATGTTATGGTGTGGGGTTGCTTTTCAGGGGAAAGCTTAGGACCTTTACACAAAATCGACAGTATTATGGACAAACAAATATATACAAAATATATTGCTACATGTCCGTGATAAAATGCCAAGCCAATGGATATTTCAACACGACAACGCCCCGAAACACACATCCAAATTGGTGAAAGGTTTTTTGGGAAAAGAAGGCGTTAATGTAAAAATGTAATGCACAATGTAATGTGTAATATACAAAGGTAAATCGGGATAAATATCAAGCTATAAATGAGGCATGGTCAGCTATTCCACTGAATACAATAGAGAATCTTATTAGTTCTATGCCGAAAAGATTTGCTGAAGTTTTGTAAAATTGCGGTTATGCAACAAAATATTTGATCATGCTGCATAATCCAATATGTTTTGACGTATGATTTTTTTTATCTTTATTTACCTTTTTGCTTAATTTTTAATAATATCATAATAAACACTGAAATTAAATTTTATTTTTAACTATACTATGTATTTGTTGTTTCTAAAATATCTAATTTCTTTTTAATCGTACAAAATATTATAACCTGAATTTCATCCAATATATTTTGACCGACTCTGGATGTATGCTTCTCAAGCATTCGGAATAAATAATTTGTATAAAAAGTTTTCGTTATATGATCTTTAGTTTTGTCTTTTAGTACACGAAATTGTATGCATTTTGATTTTAATTGTTTGTTGTTAATCTTCCAGTGAAATGTTCATTCTTTTTTTTCCTGAATAAACTTATTTCCTTTGAAGCAGAGACTAATGCTGTTAGACATTAGATTACATATTTGATATTGTAGATTTCAGTGTTTATTTATGAATATTTTTTCACATTTACATATCAGTTATAGTGCAGATATTTTCATTGTTAATTATTTAAAGTGGGCTATTAAAAAAGTGGTAGTAAAAATATTTCAATTAATCATTTTTGGAGTGAAAAAATCCCAACATTATTTCGCTAGAATACATTTCTACAATATAATCCTACATTAATAAATAATAGATGATGTAAAAATCAGTTCATAACTTTATTAAGAATGAAATTTAATTTGCTTTTCTTCGATAGACGTGATGATTTTTGTTTTGTTATTGAAACATCATTGCTTACACGAATTCAAATTAGTTTTTATTGTTGAATTCCGTTTAATTTAATAAGATATAAATATGACATTTTTAGTTGAATTTTTCAAAGACAAAAAAAAAATAAAAACAAAGAAAACAATTATTATTTTTTTTTTTTTAAATATTTTTAATACTTTATGTTATTCTAACTAGAGTAGTATAAATGTAATTGAATATATAGATACATACATAGAAAAATAATTAATAAACCTACTAATATAGAAGATTTATTTATTTTTGTTATTATTTCTTTTCCAGACAATTTAGATTTTAATTATAAAAATAAATTAATTTGCAAATATCAGTTTAACGCTATTAAATGACTTCTTACAGTTTCACTGACTACAACTAATTACATATGTTGGATTTTATATTTAGATGAAAATGATACGTAAAAATACCAAAAAAAAAAAAAAATTAAATTAGTTCTTCAACATAATTTAGAAATTTAGAAACATGATTCAATGTGACAATATATGAACGAATACGTTTTATCATGCATTCAGTAATTTTTCTTTTCCTTTTCCTTTTTTTGAATAATTTAAAAAGTTTTAAGCGTAATAATAAAATAACAACGAAAGAAAAATAACCTATTTGACATATTTAAAATGATTTTGACTACATTATAAGGATTTGTTATTTACAAGTATTTGGTCGAACCACTTGTGTGGGCTTTGTTGGACTTGGTGATGAATTTGTTTCAGTATCAGTCGCAGGATTTTCAACGTTATCATTGGCTGATGCTTGCGTTGACGATAACGATGGTTGGGCTGTGGAAGATGAAGATGATGGTACATGTGAGGGAGAAATATTATCTACAGATATATTTGATTCTTTAGGTATTTGATTTTCTATACTGCTATTATTTATATTCGTTTGTGAGGCAGAGGCACTATTGATATTGCTCGGATGAGTAGTAGTCTGTGAGGTTTTACAGCGACTTAAAGCCTGTTCACGTTCGTTGGCATCAAAATACCACACAGTTATGGCGTAACGTGTCTTGTGGGCGGGTTGTACTTCGTGGGGATTTCGCTTGTCTGACCAAAAGAATATTAAACGATCAAACTTTGGTTCAATATCAGCCACAGATTTTGTTTGTTCAGGAAAAATTCTACAAATAAATTCATAAAATTAATGATTGACAAATGAAAATTAATTTAACAATAATAATTACCTTAGAACGCCACCATTATTTTTCGAATCCCAATTAAGATTTAAGTAATAAATAGCGGTTATAACACGACCAGTCTTTATTGGGATTGTCAACATGCATGACATAGTGAGAACCTGATCCGGGGTAACATGCAACCATGGCCTAGAATCGAAAATCACAAATTAAAAAATTAATCAATAAAAAAAAAAAAAAATACAAGAAAATAAAGTTAAAGTTTACAAAATTTCTGTCTTACATTTAATGATCGTCACCTACCTTTGTTCTCTCTTTAATCACATAATTGCCCAATTTGCCATTATTTCGCATACTATTTGCACGACAAATGACTGCATCAATCTAAACAAAGTAAACAAAATAAATCATAAATTATTTTTAAACAATTAATAAGTAACTCACCTGATTTATCAGGTAACCAACATTTGCACAACCGGGTTCAACACCTTTTACCCAAGTAATTTTATCACCACGTATTGTACGTAAAGACTGTTCTGATTTCATATTATTGACTAGTTGACCATCCTGCAGCAAATTAAGGTTCATGTTAATAATGTTTGCAAAGTGACTTGATATTAAGAGAATAGGAGAATAGACTTACTTTAAAAACACCAGCTGAATGCATTTGATGTACTTCATTTAAGATCTGTAGACCTTTTTCTCTGCCTAAAAAGTCATCTACTACCGAGAGACCGTATTGATTCATGTCGTTAATTATATTACGACATAATTCCTCATAGCGTCTTTCACTAGAAAATCAAATAATAAAAAAACAAAAATAAAATAGTTGTTAGAAATTAATGATGATAGAAACCTAAAAATAAAGTTGAAAACAATAAACAACAAATAAAGTAATGAAGAGGACAAGAAAAATGTAATTTATTACATTTAATGTGTAAATTCAATAGAATTGTATTATTTTTTATAGCTACACTTCATATGAATTGTAAAATAATGATTTATAATAATTATAAAAAAAAAACTTTTTTCCCTTTACCCCGCCTGCCTTATATTGAAATTAAGTAGATATACAGTGGCTTCCAGCTTATTTCAACTAGCAACTTTTGAAAAAAATAATTAAGCTCGTATAATTTCGAAACAAAACAAGATATTAAAAAATTTGAATAAGAGTTTATAAAATATGTTTAAAAATTAATAAAAAAAAAAGATTTATTCAGTCTCAAATTAAAGCACTTATTAAATTCTTTTTTAAAGGTACTGGTTGAAATAAGATGGGAGCCACTGTATGTATTGCATATTTTTATGGGTGCACCTTCGAATAATTTATATTCTTGAATACATCTATAAATATTTATTAAGGGACACACACACGAACACATATTTTAGATGCAAAAGCGTCTAATATGGGTTTTTTTTGGTTGCTGTTCGCATCGAATATTAAAATAATTTCACATACAAAATGAATTATTTTTTTTATAATTAAAAAATTTTTAAAAAGTCAATGTTTGCTCCTTTTTCATTTAAAAAATTTAAATAACTATTATAATGTGACCTCAACCACAATACATACATGTGGCCATTAAAATAGGAACGATCTTTAACTGACGCGAATTTAATGGGTTTTTTTTTTTGCCAATCGCAAAATTTTGTAATAAAGTTATGTTTTTATTTTTAATTCTCAATACTGCTTTCATTTGACATAACAAATTCTGCATTTGCTATATTTTATGAAAAGGTTTTTTAAAATACTAAGAAAATTTTCTGAAGATTTTTGCAAATTTTGTAGTAAAATTAACATTTTAAGGTTTGTTATTAAAAATAAATTTAATATTGAGGTAACTAGAATTCCGTTTTATACTAATAGATAGATGACTTGAGCGCAACATTGTATACTGGAGGAGAAAAGGCTCATTCAAAAGCTTCGAGAACACAAAAAAATCGTATAAATTTAATTCTAATGCGCTTGGACGATCTAAAAATTTAGTTTTTAATGTTCTCTAGCCTCAAAGCATTGTAGAAAAACTAGCACTATTATGATCGGTTACATCGTGATGCTAGCTAAGCGAGATCCTTTTAAGTCTTCGAAAGCAATTGCCGCTAAAAGAGATAATCAAATACCGACAAGAACTGTGTGGCATCGTCTATGTGATATTAAACTTCCTCGCAAAGTTCCATTGCTAAGAAAAAAAAAATATCCAGAAGAGGAAACAGTTTGCAGAAAATCACAAGACGTGGTGTAGACCAGATATCAGCAATGAATCGTTTTTCCGCTACTCATAAGCACTCATGATTGAATCAATAGAATTGAAATTCAACTACTCTGATTCATTCGTCCTTGCTACAACATTGAATTATAAGTAGCAATGAGTATGAGTACAATGTTGACATCAAACTCATAACATTCGAAATATGTTTGATTCATACGCCTATTCATTCTGATTCATAAATTTAGAAAAATACTTATAAGTAATTCGAGTGGCTTGAATCATTCATCAAAATTTACAGCCTTTGTTGTTGTTGCATATACAAACAAAGAAGAAAGGAAAGACAAAGACAACTAACAAAGCATACACACAATCTTCTTGTGAGTATAATAGTGTTCGTACGCAAATCATACTTATTATGTGCTTCGTGTAAATGTTAAGTAGAGACGAGTCGAAGTTAATAACATCACGTGTATTGTAAAGTAAGAATACGACGAGTACATCCAACTTTGAGTATGAGTATCATATTAAAATAAGTATGAGTGCGTATAAGTATCAGAAATTATAAGTATGACTCGAATCTACTCATCGTTTTGAATACTCGTTGCTGATCTCTGGTGTGGACCAGAAGGTATCAAAAATAGCATAATGAATCCAAGAGCAATAAAACCAATATAAATTTTTTTGTAAATAACGAAGAGCGTAATGTCGGAAGACCAAGGGAAAAGTAATTCGACACACGTTACACAAAAATAAAACCAGTTAAACACGCAAACGGAAAAATTTTAAAACACAATTTTTAAGAAATGACCACTATTTTAATGACCACATGTGTATGTATGATATCATAGATGTTTTGGTTCTTTACACAACTGCTAATAATATTTTTTTTTCAGAGTATTTTATAGCGAATAAAATGTATTTACCAGAGCAAGAATATTTAATTAAAACACCATAAATACTAAACTTAAAAATAATGAACTATTACAGTCAGGATATGACCTAGCTTCTCACACCACATACACTGTTTTGTGTGTTCATTTTATCAGAGGGGACTCTGAACAGAGAGATTTTTGAGAAACTTTTCGTGGCAGGTTTTTTTTACTCTCACAGTTTTTGCCAGAAATCTGCTGAGAGGAGGTCGTCAAAGAATTATTTTTTTACATTTTGCTCTCTTGGCGATGTCTGACCTGAGGGTTGAAAAACACAGTACCTAAAAGCCTGATTATTTTGTAAAATAACTATTGAATAATTCCAAAGCTTTAGAGACAATGTACAGACGAATTTAAAAATAAATACATATAAATGTTGAAAAATGAAAAATTCACATCACATCAAGTATTTAAAAGGTTATGAAGTATGCAAAATACCTTTTCTTTGCCACAATAAATATATTTACATTTGTGTATAATATACAAGACATAGGAAAAACGTTAACTAACGTACTATGAATTATAATCATAACGTATGAACTTATATAAAGAAATTTAATTAGCTGATTAAAAAAAACATTTATCGTATTGTATACCATGATTTGCAAATTTGCAATTTTACCCCTTATTAAAGTTTTAAAAATCCCAATTTAAGACACTTTTACTCAGCTGCTATCGCCAAACAATGTATTTGTCGAACATATGTACGCATTTTGTTTTCATTACGTTTCTGTATGTAAATTTGTACAAACTTTTACAGTTATTTGAATTAGGCGAAAACAAATTTCGTTCGTGTTTTCATACGTTAAATGACATACATAACAGTAAATAACAGTACAGCTACAATAAACACATAAAGTTGTATATTGATTGGTGCATGATATTGTAACCATTTGCATTCATATTAAAAAAACCTCCGCTTCCCATTCCCCCCATATCCTCATTCCTCCTTTCATTCGAACCCCTCTAATATCATTCCCGCTTTTTGAGTGTTGTACAATTCGACCTCCGGGTACTGTACTTGTCTTGATTAACATGTACACGTCCTCTAACCTAACCTGAAAAAAAAAGTTACAAATAAAAAATATTATTTTATCTTAAAAGCAATTCGTTCAGTTTACTGGTCATTATCAAGTCCTGTAATGGTGCTTGACCTTCAATTCAATCATACAGACTTGGGGAATCTGCCTCTCACAAATATAAGGTCGAAAGAAAAATAACAACTGAAATTTATGTTCCCTTGAAATTTTGTCGCCTTCCCTGTAAAATTCATTCAAAACACGAGAGACGGGAGGTACAGTTTTCCCTGAATCCGAAATTCAGATTTGAGGATATGTTTTATAAATTATAAAAGTTATTTTCACAACTTTTGGCAGAAGACTCCTGACAGGCGGTCTCCAAAAGGAATATTTTTTTATTTTCAAATTCCATTCTATAAGACATTGAATTCTAAAGGATTCAATACTCGCTTAACTCTAGCAACAATAAAAAAGTTTGTAACATATAATTTAAAACCAGAATTAAAGAAAAAACTTCAGAAATTAGTAAATCTAATATATAAAATTCTCGTATAACGGTGTTAGAGGTTAAACTTCTCCGAAATGGATCGATCGATTTTCATGAAATTTTGTGTGCATATCGGGTAGGTCTGAGAATTGGGCAACATCTAAATGTTAAGAGGGCGTGGCAAATCGTTAAATTTAATATTTATGTACATAATGATCGTAGACGAATAAAATTTAGTGCGTAAGTTCGTCGAGACGATATCGACAATCCCATAAAAAATGAGCGTGACAAGCCACGCCCTTTAAGTGATGCCTATAACTCTTAAACTACTGAACCGATTTTAAACATTATTTTTTTGATCGAAAGCTTATCCGGTTTAGATAAAATACAAAAAAAATTCGATATAGCATAAAGTAGGCGTGGCAAAACTTTTAAATTGAATACTTAGGGGAATAGCAATCGTAAACGAATGCAATTTGGTGGGTAAGTTCGTAGAGTCGATATCGACAAACTCACCAAACATGAGTACATATGTATACATATAATATGTACATATGTATGTACAATAAATATACAATGTAACCTGTTTTAGGCAATAAAAAAAATCAATTATTTTGGGCGGGACAAAGTTCGCCGGGTCAGCTAGTTCTATTATAAAATTCGATTTTATTTTTACTTTTTTTAAATAAAGTTTATTAGTTATAATTTTTAACATTTATTCAATTTTTTAATAACAAATAAAGGTAATAATTACAAATTGAAACAGAATGGAAATATCTTTTAAATGTTGATGAATAAAATGTATATTTTATAAAAAATTCATTTAACCTCTATTTTATTTAATGTGTCAAAATTTGGCTATAAGATTACAATTCCCCTGTTTAAATAAAATTTTATATGCAAAGCAAATAAATAGTTGCTTAAATATTACTCACGATAATAGAAAAAAAAACGAAATAAGAAATTCATTGATTAAATCGTTAAAAAGAGATAAAGTGGTAGGCAGTATCGAAAAAAGTGAGAAAATATTTGCAATCTAAACTAAAGCGTTGATAGATGAATTTGTGATTTTTGATTACTAATGAAAACAAATAGGTATACTAGTCATCATATTTGCATGGATAAAAATACATGTTGGTTATAATATTATCATTAGAAAATGAAACAAATTTAAAATTAAAATCCAACTCTAGAGTTTAGCCCCCCCATGTATAATTTAAAACATAAATATACAAGGTATATACAAAAAAAAAAAAAAGATTAATAATTATAATTACCAGCTTATAAAACGTTCCCGTAGATACTGTTCTGCATTGGAGGGCAGTGCAGAACGTTTAAAAAATGTATTATAATCCGTAGTTGTTGCTGAAGTTATCATAATGACTGATTGTACAGGTACTTTTAAAAATCCTTTTTATTAATTAAAGAATTTCAATATCACAGTTTAGTATCTAATTTTTTTTTTTTTAATATTTTTTAATTTTAGGAACTGTATTTTTATTTTCTTATTCACTTAATATATTATAAAAACGATTCAATTACTTTCTTTTTTTTTATAACATTCAGTCTAATCGTATTGAATTCTTATACGCAACTAAACGCCAACAAATTTTGTTGTAACAGTGACAGTTTCGAGTTTTCAATGTAAAACGCCAATTGTTTCTTTAGTAGCAGATTGTATCGTATATATGAGGTAAACTTTACAAATAAATATATTTACTGATTTTGAGTAATCACTTATTAACCGGGTGGCCGGCGTTTATTGCAGGGACGGCAGGCAATAAAAATTGCTTTGCAATTACCAATTTAATAATGGGAATCACTAACGATTATATGCAAGGTTTTCATTGGATTCTAAACACTTTTTGGTGTTTAAGTACATTAATGGGACAGACAAACGTCTCAGGCAGTTAAAAACGGTTAGCTGACAGCCTTTTTGGCTTTAAAAAGCACGTATCAAATATTTATAACTTGTTAACTAGACATTGATAATGTTTTTTTTAGACCAAATAAATAAAAATAATACTTTTAGTGTGTTTATTTTTAGTATTTTTATTACTTTTCTTTGTTATGATCGCATTTGCATTATTTTCTTGTTATATTTTTTTTTTTTCTGTCTGTTTAAAAATTTCTTTCTTTATCAAATATTTTCTATTAATTTTTATTCTTCTAAACTCGAAGGCCTTTTTTTAGGTCTGCTCTTCACGAGTGCTTGTTTTTGAATGAATCGTAAGAGGCATCCGCTCGTATACTTAATGTAGCGGTTCATACAAGTTTTCAACGAAAATATTTAGTTCGAACGTGCAAATGTACATATACTATGTAGTAGATACATACATATATGAATGAATATGATACAAAAATGCTTGGGAGGGTTTCCAGAAACTTGGGAGCAAAATATAAACACTCTTCATAAGCGAAATCAATGGAGTGTGAGAGTTAAAGAGAGAGAGAGAGAGAGAGAGAGAGCTAGAGCAAATTTACCGTGAAAATGTGAGTAAATGTAAACAATTTCCCCTATTGTATACGACCACATAAATAATGTCAATAATTGTTAAGATTATAATTTATGAGGTGTTAAAGTATAAGCAGAGATGCCATCGTTTAACTAAAATCAAAAAGTGTAATTGTACAATAAAAGAGACTTCTTAGGAAAGTCGCTAGTTTAAAAAAAAACACAGAAATTTCTTTAATTTTCAAGTTTAACAGAAAATATTGTACAAAGCATTTAAGTTGATTTAAGTCTAGCAGTATGTGAGCCTACCAGTCGAAAGCGCGGCTTTGAATGTAAAACACAGCTCTGAGAGTAAAATTTCCAAATTTGTCAACTAAGGCGTAAAACTGGCTCAAACAATATAAATGTACGAAAACAGACCGTAGTCCTGGCTAGAGGTTGGTAATGGAAAACAGAAAAACAAAACAAAAAAATTGAAGAAGAGTGCGGAAAATATAAATGATTACTATTAAAAGTTTGAACAGTTAATAAAATATTAATAAATTCATAAAATGATAATATTAGATATACATGAATTAGAAATGTATCTTAATTGTAAAAAAAATTTACAACATCAAAAAGAAAATGGCTATAAATTGTGAATAATTTCACTTTACTTAATTTTTTAACAATTACATAGTATATAAAGCTTAAAAAATAAGGTTCTTTATTTTATGTTATTTATTTTCAATATTTCACAACTTCCTAAAAAGGAAACTACAAAACCTATAATTCCTCGTTTCACCGATCTGTTTCTCTACCAATTAAATCAGATACAAAACTTCATATTCGAAAATAATAATTATAAATTTGATTTTATTATCAAAAGTTGTTTAACATAAAATAAAATTAAGAATTTTTTGATTTTAATCTTATCTACGTTTTCTGATACTTCTGGCTAAATCAACTTCAAATTATCTAAAAAATTATAATAAATGTTTGTTATACCAAAACGTGACTTTGATCACTGAACACAAGACAGAGAACATTGGAGCCATTTAGAGAAACTGTTGAAAAACATTTTAAAGAGCTAAAAAAAACTAATAAAAGCAAACTAATTTTCTCAATTCAGATAGAAATTAATAGGGATGTGCTGGTTTATTGGATGTAAAACCAGGCTTCGAGCCCCAGTAGAAGTATAACTTCGGCGATTTTCTCTCAGCAGATTTCTGACAAAAACTCTGAAAGCAAATAAAACCTGCCATGAAAAGTTTCTTTAAAAAAAAAACTGTCGTTCGGGGTCGACTTTAAACTGTAGGGTCCCGTGACTTATGTATAAAATTAACACACACAACCTAAGTGGTGAGAGAAACTAAATAGGTCAATAATCATGACTGAAGGGTTGCAATGACTAATTATGTACTTTTAAATCCATTATTTCGGAATTATATATCAAACTAAATTACAAACATTACATTAATTAAAAGCACGCTCTATCTAACAATCACTTAACTAGTTGTACCGTGACAAATCAAAATTAACTGAACAAATTTACAAATCTGTTGATAATAGTTATTTCGCTTGCCATTTTATTTACATATTTCATTTTATAGTTGTTGTGAAGAGGTAGAGAACATATCGCTAGTTGTAGTTACTTAAGCAAAACTGCTCTTTTAGACCTTCTGTACATGTTGAAAAAAATATCTGTTTTATATTCCAAGCTGAACCGAAAAAGTATTTGCGGCAATTAGATCATCGGACTTTTGTCTTCAAAACTTAAATCGCATTTTGCCAAGTTCAAGTTTTTTTGAGACATGACTATGTTGCAATAAAGGAGCGATATGATGTATGCAGCGCTAGTGCCACAAGTCAAGAGTATTTTGGTAATTTTCAAACCCTGCTCGACCTATATGTGAGAGTATTTTTTTACCAATGCAATCAGAAACAGGTGAATTTGATGATTGCAGAAGATAATCTGGCATAATCTAAATATGTTGACATAGCATTACTAAGTCAATATAGGGATGTATACGCAAAATTCGAATGTTGCCAATAACAGTATACAGTATACATCATTCATTCACTATCTATCACAAACAGCTTTCATTTGATCTTGGCAACTCTATACCAATATGAAATGTTGTAAACTTGTTTCTCTCACTGCTGTTATTATTTTCTTCTTCGTTGTAGTTGTTGTCCTATGTTCAACAACAAAATACAGAAGGGTATTGTTATTTCATTATTTTTGTTTTGATTCGTTTTTCTAAGTTTTTGCTGCGGTATTTATATTTTACTCGGATTTTTGTTTCTCTTCATTCGTAATAAATTTTAAAACACTGTATGAGTAAATACAATACAGATTTTTTGTAGTGTCGTTGTTATTGTTATTACGTTTCTGTTTTGTTTTGCTCTATTGCGTTTAGGTAAAGCCGCTTTGAACTCACCAACAACTCTAACGAGCCATCGGGCACGTAGCCATCTTCACAATTGTTGAATTGTGTAGAGAATGTCACAAGGGGAATGGTTAGAGGGCTGGCTGGCGTGTAGCTAATATAAAAAATTTGTTTATTATGAAAACAAAAAAAAAAAATAAAGAAATAATAAGAAGCTTTCAAACATTTCTATATTTTTTTTTATTTTTATTGTATTTTCTCTCGTTAGCACAAAATGTTTTGAGACACAAGCAAATGAACTAAACTTTTTAGTTCCGAAATACTGAATGAAATAATAACTACTCATACAAAAAAAAAAAGTCCAAAAATAAAACGAAATGGGTGAATAACCGAATTCAAAGACGAAAATTACGCGTTTTGTAGATAAATGCTTAACCTTCAACGGGTAAGAAAAAACCAAAAATTAACATTTTGCGTTTAATAAATAAAAAAATATCAGAAGTTCACAACGACAAGTTGTTGATAAAGAAAAGAAATTTGCCGGTGCAAGTAATTTTTGTGTTGCCAGATAAAGCTGATTTGATTACTAACAACAATTTATAGGAATTCTAGCCTAGTTTGGTTTAATGAAACTTTAGAAGGTTTAGAACCGGAGCTTTAAAATGTGGCAGCGAAACGTTAAAGAGATAGTTTAAGACAACAAAATTAATTGAGTTCTTATTCAACGAAAACATTCGGACCCCTTAACCAGTAGTGATTTATGAAATAAGTCATTTAATTTATATTTTATTAAAATATAAAATGTTAAGTATACCACGAATTTCGGTTTATGCAAAAAAAAAGCAGAATTATATTAATTACTAGCTGACCTAGCGAATTTCGTCCCGCCCTAAACATTGATTTTTTTATTATCCAAAACATTGCTCCAGAACGTCGTTCCGGCACTTTCGTTTTGGACAGGAACGCGTTTTGGAACTATAGATGATTTCTAATGACGAGAATTGGCTGAGTAAAAGTGTTGCTGATTTTTTTTTTATATTTTTTGATGAATTTTTATATGTATTTTTATAAAAAAGGGTTTGCGAACCCGAACCGGAACGAACCGGCTTGTTTTTCGAACCGTGAACCGGAGTCCGGAACGCGTTCCAGTAAAAAAAAAAAAATTGGCAGAACAGCACTGGTCATATTTTATATTTATTGTAATACGTTGGATAAATCACTGACGAAGTTGTAGTTGTTGTACTCGCTCCAAAACAAAAACTAAAAGACATACATGTTATATATCGAAAACCCAGTACAGAAGTGATTCAACTCAAAATTTACATTTTTAGAGTTTATAGGGTTAAGCTATGTAAAATTCACTTGCTTAGTTATAAAAAAAATATCAGTACTATCAGTTTCGTACTGGGTGTGGGATATGTGTGTACATATGCATTTATTTCTGGTGAGTTTGTCGATATCGACTCTACGAAATTACCCACCAAATTGTATTCATCTACGATTACTATTTCCCTAAATATTCAATTTGAAAAGTTTGCCACGCCTATTTTTTGCTATATAGAGTATTTTTTCTATTTTAACTAAACCCGATAAGCTTTCTAACAAAAAAAATTTTTAAAATCGGTTCAGTAGTTTAAGAGTTATGGGAATCACTTGAAGGAGGAGTGTTGTCACGATTCAAATTATATTCGTCACGATCAATATGTATCTAAATATTCAATTTTAACAATTTGCTATGCCCTCTTAACATTTAGGGATATGAAAAAAAGATGTTGTCCGATTCTCAAATATATCCGATATGCACACAAAATTTCATAAAATCGGTCGATCCATTTCAGAGGAGTTTAACCACAAAAACCGTGACTTGAGAATTTTTTATATTAGATGATGTAATTTGAAACAAATGTATCCATTAATGTGTAATTAATAAAGAAATTCATAATTATGAGTAAAATTGAAAAAGTACAAAATATTAAATATCTGAATATATATTTAAAAATGTATATCGATTTAATAATTTGACAATTTATTTCAACATTAACATTTATTTCATCTTACTGAAATGTATTTCAATAGTATCCGGTGCATAGGTTTTACTAAATAGACAATACATTTATATAGAAAACAAAATCGCCAATGAATTTACAACATTTGGCAACACCAAACTGATAAAATACATTAACAGAAATTTCGCAAATGAAATGAATTTGCGAAAATTTTGAACGGATATGTATGTTTATTACCATGCATACGTTTGTATGTGCCTGTGATACCAGAAATTAAAAACAAATCAATACACACATACACACCTACCACCGGGGCGAGTTTAGTTTAGAACTTTATTTACTTTTTCAATGAGGAACTAGGTATCATATAATATCAAATGACCTTGAAAATAAAACAGAACAAGAGAACACACTCACACGTCTATGTATGCACTTATACATATGTACATGCAGTGGCTCACAGCTTACTTCATTCGGTCTCTTTTTAAAAAAGTAAAACCAATGTAATTTCGAAACGTAATCAGAATGGAAAACATATTTAAGCTTTATTCATTCTCAAATTTAAGCTTTAATCATTGGAAATGTATTACTTAACGAACCTCAAGTAAACTATTTAGTTTTTCTAATTTATTATAATGCGTTTAATTTTGGGGATACTCTACTATAAAAAATATGGCTTGAATTGTGAATTAAACTAGCTTCTGTAACCAGTTTTGGAATAGACAGTTTTTACCCCTATTTTTCAATCAATGTAATGCTTTTAAGGTTCATTAAAAATTTTATTAAATTTTTGCTGCTTTTCTGCTTTGTCAAGAACAGTTATTAGAAGTACCCGACAAGTTCCTTGTCAAAGTTTGAAGTTTTCAAACAGCAAGTTCTTAGAAATGTATTTTGTTGATCTCGTTTAAAATTTGCCAATATATATCTATACATACATATGTATTTCCATTTCGAAACTATAATCACTTTATCCTCATAAAAAATTATGGTTCAAATACGTCATGAACCACTGTATACTCACATGTAGATACAAATGCATGTGTAAACATTGTTATTGCATGCTATTCTGTGATATGACAACATCTCCGAATCACATTAACATATACGAATGACTTGAGAATTCGGTTTAATGTAATTTATTTTTCGATTTTGCAAATCATATCCTCTTCCAAAAGAGTGAAGCAAAACAAAATTAAGTGAAAGGAAATCAAGGTAAAATTAATTAATACTCGAATCATCATTTACGAAAAACGTTACTATTTTGGGAGATCGGCAGCATTTTATAGTTTTATTATGCAATTATGAAGATTGCATCAGGTTATCTTTTTACAAACGATATAAATTTGCCTGGAAATGTGGTAATTCTATTTCAGTAATGTTTTTTATTTGAGATTTTATTGTAAACAAAAATTGCACCTGGAATATGTATAACCGTGTGTGTTATATTTTGTATAATAATTACCCCCTCGTATGGATAATTGCATTTAAAGCACATTAAATATAAAATAAAATTTCCTTACTTTGATGGCAATAAAGTTAGCATGTATGTTTACAGAAAGGTTTTTTATTGAAAGCGATCTTTATTACAGTAGCTTGAAGTCAAACTAAATCAAAATTCTTATCGTATATTTCAAATAATAGTATATATACTTAATCGCTCTACACTTTTTGTGTCCCTTTTTAATCGCTACTACTACGTTGCACGTTATTTTTATTCTTATTTTTCTTAAAACCTTTTTAACTGTTAAATGTCAGCTAGTGCTATTTATATGTACATATATATTAAAAGACATCGTATTACTACACTTCATAAAACAAACAATGCCATGACAATAACGACATTTCGAAAATGGTTTTTACGACTTTATATATTATTATGTGGAATAGCATTACAATTAAGCGACCCTGTTTATCGCACTTGATCTAACAACTACTACTACTACAGCAAAGTATAAATAAATATGTACATATGTATGTTGCAACTTCCAAATATGTATGTGTAAACATTTTTGGTATCCTTCTGTAGGAGTGCTATACAACGCCTCTGTAATATAATTGTGCACTTCCATATAAATTCGTTAAAATTAAAGCTTAAACTATAAAAAAACAAGTTGAAAGAAAAATAATTCATACTTTAACCCTTGTAACGCTATAACGCATTTTAGAAAATTTACTTTCCATGTATGTAATACAATTTTATTTAAATATGAATTGAATATTTTACAAATTGAGTGTTTCATATAGAAATTTTATATTTTGATGCAAAACATATTACATACATATATCAGACTATTAATTTGTTTATTGTCGACTTTCAAGGTATTTATTCTATTACAATAGCAAGATGTACTATTACAACAATAATTTGTAAACATTTTCAATATTTAAAGTTTGACAACAAATGTGGCCAACATCAAATACCTATAATAACTCATTTCAAAGTCGAAATTTGCGTCTTTTCTTTTTTTTGTAAATTATATTATTTCAAGGTCAAGTTCTTATTACGATTTCAATTAATTTCATATTCTTCTTCATAACATTTCGACTTCCCACATTTTTCCGCAGTTCGTGTAAAATATACGACGAAAATCACAATTTGGGAATCGTTCAGAATTACACGTACGCACCATAAACTGTGTAATGTTTGTTCGTCCGTCTGCCTGTACATTTGTGGTTGTATGTATGTATGTATGTATGTAGGTAAGCATGTATGACTATATTTCGTAGTATCGTATATGTCTCACTGTCTGTATTATATCCGAATATTTTCTGTAATCATAAACAATTATTTGGCTTGTTGTAAGTGCCGACAGATGTTGGCATTAAAAATCAGGAACAATCAATCATTCTATAATTTGTGTAGCGTTCTTGTTGTTGCTTCAACATGAAATTACATTTTCTTTTTTTTTTTTGAATGAACAAGTACACTTAGAAAAAATATCTAAAAAAAAGTAATTTTTCTACCATTTCGAATCGAATTATATAGAATTACTTTTGTTTTACTATGGCAGCATTGTTCCCTTGTTTTCTTAGAAATATTAAATAAATGATTTCCGAGTTCAGTGATTTTCTGTTGTTAAAAACAATACCATAATGCGGCATATAAAAATACGTCGGAATTATCGAATGCCGAAAAAAGCAAGCTTCACAAAAATAAAAATACAAGACCATTAATGGAAACAGTTTCGAACTCATTTTGAATGTAGATGCCACAAGAAAAATTTATAACAAAAAGGTAGGATAAACACTTGAAAAATCGAACCGTGTAAAGACAACGACATGGCTTATTAGACGTAAAGCCAGGGTGCGAGAACCAGGCGATTTCCCCTCAGCAGATTTTTGGCAAAAACTCTGAGAGTAAAAAAACTTGCCGTGAAAAGTTTCTCAAAAAAAATCTGTCGTTCAGAATCGACTTTAAACTGTAGGTCTCGCCATTTGTGTATACAATTAACACACACAACATATTGGCTGAAGGCTATTTTAATATGCCACCTAATTTTCTTCATCATCTCGTGTTGAAGTATGCTTCGATGAACCTTCGACCTCCGATTTTGGAAGGTCTTCTAAAGAATTTTTATGTAAAACTGAGAGAACAAACCGTAGAAAAGTTGCCCCTTTATTAGAGACTTTGTCCGGCTAGATTGAACATTTGGACCACTGTGGACCGTTTTCTTTCATTATTAGGCTCTTTCAAGTTCTTTCAACAATGAACTACGATCAACAAGAGCTAAAGTGATGATGACCTTCAATAAATAAATAAAACATACATTTTTTTTCTATTACTAATTGTTGTTACTATTTTCCCCAATTATTATTATTATTATTATTTTTTTTTTTTTTTTTTTTGCAAATTAATAAAATGTCTAATTTTTTTGTTCGAGTGTATCAAACATAAGTTTAACGGACGATTACTTCTAGCTTTTTTTCCAACAACCACACATAATTATGGGTGTATGTATGTTTGCACGTGTGAACAAGATAAACTGTGAAGGTTTATGTCTTAGCTGGAACATGACAAATAAATCTACGTGCAGACCCAGGCATAACAATTTTCCGGCACACGTCGTAATTTCGTAAAAGTGTGTAAAGTTTTTGGATTCTTATCTAAAAAATTTTTTTTGGTATTTTAATAGAGACGCAATTTTACAAGTTCTGGTAAATTATTAAAAATTTATGGCGTCTTTTCAAAAGGCCAAGATATATAGAACTTAAATTCATAAAAAAAAAACTTTAAAATTTTTATTTACATGTGTATGTTTGAGGAAATCTACTATCTCTACAAATTACGTACTCTTCAATAAATATTTTTATATTCTTCAGGCAAAAAATCTAATTAAACAATTACAAACGCTTTGTTCAACAATTTTTTTTTATTATTATTATTATTTTAGCTATTAGCAGCTTAGTTCGTGTTGGATTTTCCTAATGATGTTTAAATCTGTTTGCTAAAACAATCAGTGGAACTTTTAAGATTATCTTCTCTCTTAATATTTAGATTGAAAATTCAATTGTTTTAACCCTTTATTACAGTAAAAAGCTTAAAACAAAATTCAGGCATACATACATACATACATAATTCATCATTACAACTCTTCAGTCCGGATAATTGACCTAGTTTTTCACATCACTTATGTTGTGTGTGTCAATTTTATACACAAGTGCCGGGACTTACAGTATAAAATCGACTCCGAACGACAGATTTTTTGAGATTTTTTTCATGGCAATTTTATTGACTCTCAGAGTTTTTGCCAGAAATCTGCTGAGCGGAAATCACCGAAGAAATGCTTTTTGTATTTTGTTTTGATATCTGGCCTAGGACACTACCTACTCGACTACGGCGACTTTGCCAAATTTCAGATTTACGTTTACAAAGTTGGAATTAATCGTTACATAATAAAAGCTAATAATAATTAATTTTACAATTTCATATCAACTAACTTACAAAATAAATGTGTAGCCAGGCGGGAATAGTTTTAAATTTAAATAAAGTCAAAAATAATGCCATCTATGTATGTATATTCCACAATTGACCACATAATTGGCCTCAATGATATTTAAATGCAATACTTATACACAGGGTTGTAATAGCAGAGTACATAATCTCAATTGCAGGTTGTTTTAGGTTACCTGAATTAAAAATTAAAATAATTAAATAATTAATTAAATTAAAATAATTCTTAATTAAAATTCAGGATCGAATTGCCTTACGTTTGTTAAATAAAAACTCAATTACACGCTGATTGTAATAGAAAATAAAAATCGTAATTAAAAATCAGAAATAATTGTATATTTTCTGGTATAAATAATTCAATGAAATTAATTACAAATATTTTTAAATTATCATATGATCGCAACATTTGAACGAATTAAATTGATGACAAAATCAGCTTTTAAATCAACAGATTCAATTCAGATGACATCCAATTACATTATATGTTTAGCACTACTCGGCGGATTAGATACTATATAATTTTTTTGAGTAAGGCTTAGCATTCAAAATCGCTTGCAACAGAATTTAAATGAATTCAATTCACGATATTTAATACTTAAAAAAAAAATATCTATTAAAAATAAGTTGAAGTTTTTTTTGTGTTTTTTGAATGATCCCTATTTCCATTCGAATTTCGCACTCTGTGGTCTAATATTTAATATATTTAATAGATTTCAAAGGCAATTATGAACTAATTACGATAAAATTATATATACATACATACATACAGATGCATAAATAAATTTTTGAAAAAGTTTCCATTGTTTTGTCACCCACTGTATACTTTATTATTAAGAAATGGTTGCATCAAAGCAGATCAGATAATGAATCGAATTCTTACAAGGCAATGTTCCTTAAAATCCCATTTTTTTTTTGTTCACTGAAATGTTTGCCACCATTTGTTAATTTTTTTTCAAATTATTCCGATTCAATTGTTCTTATTTTTATGGACGTGATGATATTCGACCCTTAATTAATTGTATAACAGCTTTAATAACGAGTCTTATTAAATAATTAGTATAATTACAGCATAGTGAACATTCCATTGTATTAATATCGACTGTATTATATTGTTGCGACTACAAATAACTGTATAAGATGAGATCTTCTAAAGAGTCCAGTAAATTTTTTATATTTTTCGTAAAATCTTAAAATCGTAAAAAGGTAATTTTGATCTTAAAATTCATCTCAATATCGATAATAATAGGCAAAGGTAACAACAATGTGAACAGTGCATTGTGTACTATTTAATTTATATTTTGTTTGTTCATTATTCCTATATCAAGTTGAATATAACAGATTAATAATATTAAATGCGCATTTATAAAAAGTTTATACACAAATTGTCTGGAAAATAGTTTCGGTAAATTATTCTTTCAGAAAACTAACAAACAAACATTTGAAAGGCAAAGAAAATATATATGTATATATATCGAAGATAGATATCAAATATAGTGCATATATGGAATTGTGCGATGGGTTTATACTAGTAAAACGTGAAATTGTTGATTCAAATTAAATGAGACATTGTTAAATTATTAAAATTATGTTAACCTTCGTTTCATTATTGTAGATAAGCCCTTTTAGTGCCATACATAAGGGCAGTAAAAGGGTTAATTATAACAAACGTTTCGCCTAGAATATTAAATATACATAAATAAATATGTAAATGTGTATGCACATATGTATGGGCAATCACATATTATTGATAAGAAAAAAAATTTAAAAAAAGCTGACATTTTCACACACAGACTTTCCTACCTATCTTGCAATTTGAAATCTAATAGAAAAGTATATGTGTATGTATTCTTGTTCATTCTACCAGTATTTGTTTAGAAATTTATACATATTTTTAGAAAAACATATTTCATTTTCAAATGGCTTACGTGAATAATTCTAGGAAAATAGAAACATTATATTTATATTGATCCAATCAAAATTTATATTTAATCTGTCAAATGACAGAAATAATTGCAATTGTGGTGTTAAATATTATTTTTTTCTTTTTCCTTTTTTTGTAATTTTTTATTTACATTATATTGTAATACAATAAATAATAAAAGTAGAACGGAAAGAAACAATAAAAATTGCAAAAACCGAATAACAACAGCAAATAAGACAATTTCTTGAAAATTAATAAAATAGTAATCATTTACAATGGAGTTGAAAATTGTTAAAAACTACTAATGATACTTAACATTTTTTATAGTAATCCACAACATTCCATAGCCGATAAAAATAAAAATCACCGACCGAATCACAACAAGAAAAACAAATACTAACAAAACTAATGATAACAATGATTTATCAATCTTAAATTTAAACTACGAAACTATACAAGGTTAGATTCCATATTTTTTATGCCAAGAAACGGTTTAACAAGAATGATTCACATCTGACACAAGTGGCAGCATTAATTGTTTACCGATAATCACGAGATCATATCTGCAGCTTTTTCAATCGTTTGTTTTTAAAATTAAAAAAAAATCGACAAAAAATATGCACAATTTGACTAAATATTTATTTGGGTCAATAATAAATGAATTAACCATTTACTTTTTAAAAATCAATTTTATTTCATATGTAAATGGAAACCAATTGCAATGTATTGAAATTTCTAAAATCTAATATCTATAAAAAAAAACTAGGTCAATAATCCTAACTGAAGGGTGGGTTGTAATGACCAATTATGTATGTATGTATAAAAAAAAAATATTGAAACATTAAATAATACAGTAGTCGCTCACAAATTAGAACCGCTTTGTTTTTCTGAATTATTCTAATTTCTGGACTTTTTTTGTACATGCGTATCAAATTTTATAAATAAACTAGACACAAAATACATAAATGCGATAAAAAAAAATTAATTACGGAAATAAAAAGAATTTGGGGATTTCTAGTGTTAAAAACGCTCAGAAATTAGAATTTTAAATTCGAATTTTAAAGCGTATAATGTATTGCAAGCACTGATTCTAATTTGTGGAATTCCTAATTACTGGAGGTTCTAATTTGTGAGCTTCTACTGTACTTTAATCTAGATTTCTAATGCAATTAATGCACTTAATTCCTTATGATTGTGCTGGACTGTACCATGTAATTCATGGTATATTAAAAGGCAATTATGAGTCAGTCATTCATTTAAATCATTCTGTTTAACAATTTGTCAAATTAAAAATCTTATAACAAATTTACTAGACACTGTATATACATATATATATTTATATTTTAATTTTAAGACAAATAGATTGTGGTAATCAGTAGGATCATTTTGTGTAAAATATGTACACTATGTTACGAAATTTTACATACGATCACAAATTAAAATTAAACGAAATAAAAAAATTAACGAAATTACAAAAATTTAAGTAATTTATAAAAAAAAAGAGTGTATATGTACATTTACATATATTTATGGTGTTGCAAAAGTCTACAGTTTGCTTTTATAACTTTCTCAAGTTTTGTTAATTTATTGCTTTTAAATCAACTATTTTAAAAGAAGATGAATTTATGTGCGCATATAGTCTGAGATACCCGGCGTCTTTTGTATTTATATTTTATGAATTTACTTTGTAAAATATATATGTATTTAATAAACAAATCAATAACTTTCTGAAGTAGAGATGTGGGACCAATATATAATTTTTTGTTGATCTCTAATTAAATTTCCTTCATTCTTTACGTATTGTATACAAATACGTTTAGATCTGGAGACTACGACAGGTGGTCGGTCAAGCTCTAATCTCACATTGCATAGCATTCGTACGAATACTTTTGTAACATTGTGTATACATAAATGAAAAACTGAACGTAAGTATGAACACAAAAATACAAATAGAATAATCTAATCGCAATGCAAATATTTGATATTTAAGTTTTAATACAATACATATGTTTAACGTAATGTTTAACAGATGTATTCGTACTTTCGTTGAAGTAATGCTATCAGCAATAGTAGCGTATAGGTCTACTATTGCTGATCTTAACATGTACTACAAACCCTTTTGTATACCGTGAAGTTTAGTTTATTCAGTTTCCTGATTTTATTTGTGTTATTTTTTTTTTTTTGTTTTATTATTTATCTTTTTGTTTGATTGCCTTTATTCTGAAACGACTGCAATTAAAAAATAAATAAAATACTACAATTCTCACGTAGTCTTTTATCAGTAAAAAAAAAAATAAGTTAAAGTGACAAAATAAATTAAAAGAAAAAATGTTTTAATAAAAACAAAAGTTTCACGTAAAGATATGAATGATCGCGTTTGAAGTACGTTTATAATTGTTTGTATTTTTTTTTTTTTTTGTGCATTATAAATAAAAAGACTTAATATTTTAATCATTCTAAATATTTGATATTGCTTTCAGTATATTCAAAATAGAAATGGAAATTAGTCATTAAATAATGTCTTCTTGACTTCTATTTCTGCCAAAAATATTTTCAAGACCTCTTTATTTATTTTAAAACAACCATTCAACGTGATAACACAGATATTAAATAATTGAAAAAAAAGCAACGGTATTGATCAATATTTTTCTCAAAATTACAAGTGCCTAATTTATAAATTTTCTATGTATATTTAATAATACAATAATAATAATTATTATTATGTGAGTAAGGACAATAACGAAATGGCCATAACCTAACGTGTTGCAATTTGCAAACTAAAATATTGAAATTTTTGTTATTTTAGGGCATTAAAAATAAATAGTAATATAAAAGAACTTAATAATTTCACCTGCTATTGAGCTAATTAGAATAATCAACACTTGAAAAGTGTTTAAATATTAAAAGAAATTTAATTTTAATTTTGTTTAAAACCACATTTATGTTGGCTTATTAAACGTAAAACCAGGATTCGAGCACCTAGGCCAAAAAGTATTTCTTCGGCAAATTAATCTCAGCAGACTTCTTGCACAAACTCTGAGAGTAAATAAAATTGCAATGAAGTTTCTCAAAAAAAATCTGTCGTTCGGAGTCGACTTAAATCTGTAGGGCCTGCCATTTATGTATAAAATTAACACACACAACATAAGTGGTGTGAGAAACATACATGTACCATGTTGTACCATGGATTTTTTTTAAAGAGCAATTTTATAAAAGCAAAATGTATTTAAAAATAATTATTTAATAATATAGTTTTAAACTGTTATTTAAAATGCAAATTCTATTAACAAATACTAATTTTTTTTTTAAGTGTCTAAGATCGCAACCAATTGTCTGCATTAAATTTAAATACATATTTATGTATGTATGTACAGTGTATAATTGTATTTACAATATGATGCGATCTGTTTTATTTATAAAAACGGGAGACACAGACAGACAGACATACATAGAGAAGATAGTGAAAAGAAGAGAGATATTTACTTACTTGATATTTTCCAAAAGATTGTCACCGACTACCGCTGTACCAATCTGATAACTGGAACTTTTCTCATGTTGATT
Organism: Sarcophaga peregrina; assembly: GCA_014635995.1. Lineage (NCBI taxonomy): Eukaryota > Metazoa > Arthropoda > Insecta > Diptera > Sarcophagidae > Sarcophaga > Sarcophaga peregrina. Next base: position 114,745,591 of record CM025789.1, read on the forward strand.
AATCAAATGGTTACTTAACTGCGGCACTGGAAATTGGAGGGCAGTAGTTTGTTGTTGTGGCATATACGTCTGCTGCAACGGTATATTTAATTGTTGTGGTAGCGTCTGCACCTGTGATTGAAATCCAGTGGGCGGTGAAACATACCCTGAAGCCTCAGGACAATACTGAGTTTGTTCGCTGGACTCTTGCTGATTTATTTGGTAATGTACCAAATTATCACAACATTGCTGACTCAACGGGCTATCCAGATTATTTTGCACCACTAAATGCATTTGATCTGACGTAGTAGAATTAGCATCAAAACTACCAACATACTCGCTGGTGTTCGATCTTTGAGTAACCGTCTCGGCTTTGCTATTCAGTATTTCATTTTCATGTGTCCCAAGCATAAAAGTATTGCCCTGGAGCTGAATGTTTTCGTAAGTGGGAGCTATGTTATAAGACCAGTTGTTAACCGATATATTCGATGAGCCTGCTACATTAAAATTGGAGTGGGTATTTATGTTGATGGCACCACAACTATTTGTTACCTGTTGCAAGCGATTATTAATTTGCCTTTGCTTTGCTAAGGCACGACATTCTTGCTTGTGAGTCGGCCAATCAAGATGTTGGTGATCTGTGGAGCAATAGTATATTGCTTTACATTTGGCGCAGCGTAAAAGTTTTTGCGTCGTCCCACAGATATTACACTGTGGCTGTTGAGATTGCGGTAGCTGCTGTTGCTGAACTACTTGTGTGCTTGTTTGTGGTGGGCTTGTTTTTGAAGAGGCGGACGGTTGTTGATCTACTTGAGGCACCATAAACACTTGTTGAGGATCCATATTTTCTTTTTTACTTTTTTTTTTTGGCTATTTTTAAATTTTAATATCAGCCCAGATAAAATGAATTGAATTTATCTGTCCAAGCAGCAAGCGTTAGATACAGTTGTTCTCCTTTCCACTTCTAGTTGCTCTGTTTAATGTTACAAAAATGTCCTTGTTTTGCCCTTTCTCATAATTATGTGTGTTTATATTTTGTTTTTGTTTTTTCGTTCTTCTGCGTTCTTCTTAACTATTAACAACAATAAATTCGAAATCTAACAAAAAAAAGAATAAAAATGGGAAACCGCTGACATTTGTTCGCATTTATGCTCACTGTGTGATGTAGAGGGGAGAGGTTACTTCTCACGCCCTAGTTTAATATTGAATAATTTTTTTTTTTAATTGTCGGCGCCACAACAGTTTATCTTTGTTGGTGTTGCCTGTGCTACTGAGGACTTTGTTGTTTTTGTTTTCTTATCGGTTTTTCAGATTAACCTTGACAGGGGACTGGCGGTCAATTAGGGAATATTCTCATGCATGCATGCATATGTAGTTGTTAACGTTGTTGCTACTTTTGCTACTGCCTTTGCTGTTGTTGCTTATTGTTGTTTATTACTGCTGTAACACAAGAAACAACTGTTTAATGTAAAATAATATGCAGCTGGATTACTGGAATTGTAACAAAATAAAGAGTGTAAGAAGTCGAAACATGTTTTACAGAGAAGGTGAAAAATTTATTTTTATCGTTTATATTTTCGCAAAAAATTTAAGCATTAATTTACAAAAATTTATTTCCTTTTAGCTATTTATTTATTTATGTTATTTATCCATGATTAGGCACAATTTTCGTTAGTTTCTCTTTCTTTTCATTTTTTGCAAACTTTTGCAACACTTCTATTTGTTGTTGTTAGTTGACGTTTTATCTTTACGCAGAGTAATTTTTTAGACAATGCTGACGAAAGATTCTTGGTTCGGCTATTTGTTTATTATTTCTATTTTTATTTATTGTCTCAATTTATTGGAACACACTAGAATCTTTACATTTTTCTTTTTGTTTTTTGGTTAAACAAAATTCAGCACATCAAAATTAGCTCTGCCTCGTTTTTGCTCTTTCCGGCCTCTAGTTTAGTTAAATTTTCTTTCCCTCTCGCTTTCTCGCGTATTGATAATATTATTAAACTTTTTGTTTATCTTATAAATTTGCAAAAATTCTCTAGTTGGAAATTTATTTTAAAACTTTCACATACTTTTCATTTGTTGTTTTTTAAGTAAATTTTGACGGTTAAAACGTCATTTTGACAATAAAAATTACACTTTACGTTTTAAACGAGTCTCGTTTATGGTGAGAATAGGGAGTATTTAAGTGTAGCCAATCTTTATATAATATAGCGCTATTTTTTGAAGCGTGGGAAAGTACTGTAAAATTAAATAATTTGAAAAGAAAATTTAAACCGAATACTATTTCTGTTAATTTAAATTTAATTTTTCTTATCGGATATTAAAGGCTACAGAATAGTAAAGTATTTGTAAACTCGTTATCAGTCTTTTATACCGCATTTCAGCGTTTTTTATTTTTCTTTTGTCAATTATTATTACAGCTGTTGGGCGTGCGTACACTATAGGGAAATGTAAAAGCGCCCAAAGAATTTCTTATCAGTTTTATTACAATACTTACTTTTGAAATATTTATTTTTAAATAGAATCTCACTTGAGTATGCCTGAATTTAATGTTAAAATTATACTGACTGATATTGAGGGCACCACCACCTCGATTAGTTTTGTCAAGGTTTATTTAAATGAACACTTAAGGAGGATGGCGCTCGATTTTCATATCTTTCAATAATTTCAGGATACTTTATTTCCTTATGCTAGAGAACACACAGAGAATTATCTGCGCAAAACGTGCCACACTCCGGAAATTCAAGCCGTAATAAAAGAACTAATTGTATTACCTGAATATAAGGATTTCTTAAATTCAGAAAATATAACTGGAGGAGGCGATGATAGTAACATAACCCAAATAAGTCAATTTGTTAATTATTTAATAGACAAAGATTTAAAACTTGGACCACTTAAGACGCTGCAAGGATTCGTTTGGGCAGAGGGATACAGTAGTGGTAAACTAAAGGGGCAGTAAGTCATTGTTATCTATATAATGGATATGATAATTAAATTTGCAAATTGATCATAGTGTTTATGCAGATGTCCCAGACGCATTTAAACGTTGGCACGATGCTGGCATTCGAGTGGCCATCTATTCCAGTGGCAGCATTAAAGCACAAAAGCTTCTGTTTGGACAAACGGATTTCGGAGATTTATTACCATATATAACGGGACATTTTGATACCACAAGTGGTCACAAACAAGAGACACAATCCTATATTAATATATCAAATGCTCTTGCTTGTGATTCTTCCGATATTCTGTTCCTGACGGATATCATTAGAGGTAATGAAAAATAAAAACTTTTTGTTATATATCTGCCATCTACTTATTCAATTACAGAGGCAGAAGCTGCTCGGTCGGCTGGCTATCAAACGGTTATATTGTCAAGGCCCGGCAATGGTCCACTAACTGACGATGACAAATTACAATTCACTGTTGTTAATAACTTTGAGTCTCTTGAAATTATTCCGAAATAAAAATACTTCAATTTAAATTTCATCAAACATTATCAAATATTGCCAAACATAGGTAAAATATCAGTTTATTTACCAATATCATTGCGGGCTTTTATTTTTATTTTTTTCATGTATCCTATTCAGATCTCATTCCATTTAATTAAACATATAAAAGTAGGTATAAATTCCTTGCATTTTTTTCTAAAATTCCAAAATTTCTTTAACTTAATAAAGTTAAAAACATTAAATCGTACAACTAACGCTGAATACGATATAATCCTTGGATTAAAATTAGAAGACTTTAATTCGATTCATTTAGAAAACAGAAATACCATCGAATCTATAAAAAAAAAGAAACATAAAACGACAGCACGCTTCGTAAATCTTTAATCTGGTGCCAAAAACAACTTGCTCGAGTCAACAAAATAATAGATCGGTTACGCATGGTATTGGAATTCATGAAAGTTCATAGAACTCTGCAGACAGTGTAAGTGACTTTATTATTAGATTCTTTGTAAATCTTATCTTGTTTTTTCATTCCTTTATAATACTTGCTTGCGTTAAATGCAACAGATAGCTATCAAATTGCTATAATCGACAATAATTTTCCAAATAAATTGCGGTCTAATGAAATGAATAAATTAATGTAAAATATACAAAAAAGGATTGATTAACATTGTACCAGGTATTTGAGGATTTGGAGTAGCTTTTCTTGGTCTTTCTGACAATTTAACTACTTCAGATGTTTTGTTGAAAACATTTTAATGTTTTAAATTTCGAAAAAATTACCGTAAACATTCCAACCTAAATCAAGAATGTATTTGTTATGAAATGGTATATTTGATGTCCTACAAGATCACATCTGGTGAAATACTCGAAAATTAAGTATTATACTAAAAATTATGTCAAAAATAAATTGTCAAATCTCATAATATAAAAATTTTTCTAGTTTTATTACCACACATACTAGTTTTTTAAAACTACTTTAACTTTCCGAAGCAAACGAGTTTAATTATATGCAATTTATAAAAATGCTCTATCTAAACTCGACAATTCATCCCCACTATCGATTTCTGCACGAGATTCTATATTATCTTGCAGTGACTTCCCATTGTAGGGTTTGAAATGTCCCGAACTTTTTTTGATTGAATTTTTAAATGTTTGCTGCGAATTTGTACTATAATTTGAATTACGTGACCGAGATCTTGTACCACCGGCACCATAAATCTTACGCAACGTATTGAGTTTGTGCGACGAACGTGATTCTGTTTGTACTATGTAAGTACGTGGGGGCGAAACAGCATTTTCGCAATCTAATGGTGAGGAAGAACTCAAAATCAAACTACGTCTACAGCTTTGGCTGCGCGATGAATTCTTTTTGCGCTTGGAACGCTGCTGATTAGATTGGCACATGTGACGCCGACCTTCTTTTTGACAAGCATGGGACAATTTTCCCACATGGGGTCCCCAGTATGTAGGGCCTTCTAGTAGCAATGGAGCAGATTTTACACGCTGGCGCATTAGCTCCATATTAAGTTCATATTCACGTTGCTGTAGGGCCTGTTCAGCTTTGCGTGTAGCCAAACGCAATCGTAATATATTCTTGTGAGGTTCACTGGAGAATAAAAGAAAGGATTGCAAGTAACCGTTAATATACATCTTATAAATTATGGAAATGATGACTTGCTTAAATGATAAGGTTTTCCAGGCTGGAGTCTTTCTTACTTCCCAGTCAAATTGTGGTGTGGTATCGTGATACGTGCAGTTATTTTTAAGTTCTTGTACTTTCTTCTTTGAACTTTCGACCCTTAAAGTAGCAGCTAGATTAGGGCGAGCCACAGGATGCACAGGGGAAGGAGTAGAAGGCTGTTGTGTTTAAAAATTAAATCAACTTCTTTATTGAAAAGTAATTTTTTAAGTCTGAACTTACCTTAACCCAATGATCCTTTTTACTTGGTTCCAAATCAAATAATGTAAAGGCTGTCTTATACTCCTCTTCATTGGTTTTATTCTGTTTCTTTTTTAATTTCTTTACATTGTTTATTTTCTTTGAGTCGTCAGGAGAATCCACTGTAATTTTCGGTACACTATGGAGTATATGTTTATTATGGAAATACATTTAATATACGTTTTCAGTTCAGTTAATCTACCTTGTATTTTCTGGTTTTGATTGCTTTTGAAAATAGTGACTTAATTTACTAGAATCCTCGCAAACGTTTTTATATCCTTTATAAGATAAAAACTCCATCGTTTTATTTTTCTTTCGTAATTCCAAAAGTTCTAATGGTTCTTTGATCGTGGGCAAGTCGTTATATGATAACGATTTACGTAATCGCTCGCGTAATTGCGATGTAAATGTATTACGAACAGGTACTCTAGAAGACGTAACATTTAATCAATTCGTTAGTAATTTACTACAATTAAGAGTATTTTATTTTGCATAAATAGTAAGAATAATGTATGTATATGATAGTATTATTAACTTGATTAAATTTGAACTTTTTTCTAATATTCTAACATTTTGTGGGTAATATTTGCTTTGTTTTCAACACAACTCTAGAAAATTTAGATGTTTTTATTGAATGCAATACATTATATTGGTATTGGACTAGGGAAATGTCGAAATTATAAAAAAAAAATTGTTAAACGTTTGTTTGACCGTTGCAGCACTACTCGCACTGATATCCCCTTTAAAAGTTTGATGTAACATGTATGTTTCACTTACTTTTTATTCTTATTTAATTCATCAGCTAAATTATCTTTGGTTTCGAATGATTTTTTAATGCCTTCCTTCAAAGAGCTACGTGAGTGAGATCGTTTAAATTCAGCTTCAAATTCTTGAAGTGATTTTTTAAAATCTTCAACTTCTTTCTCTAAATCTTTTTTTAAACTTAAATACACAATGTTGTTATTAAGGTCATTAAGAAAAAACTATTTTTTTTTGAAATACCTTTTATTGGATAGTGAACTGTAACGCAATTTTTCAATATCCTCCTCGTTGTTACCGTTTATATTGGTTTTTGGAAATGCTTGTATAGCTTTCGGTTCCTGTATCTCAATACCGGTTTGATTATTTTGGCTAACGCTACATTTTTTCTTCTTTTTGGATTTTTTAGTCTTCTTGCAGCGACTTTCACCGAAACCACTGCCAAATGATGCTAAAGATGATGAAGTCGTTGTAGTTGTACTACAATGGTCCTCAATATTTATGCAGTTGACTGCAGTATCTTTCAATTGACGGCAGGTGGATCTTAAAGTGTCAAGAGCGGTATAGAATTCAGTGCCGCTTAAATGATTCAATTCTCTGTAATCTTAAAATAGAAAAGGAAAGTTTTGATATGCAAACTCCTTATGTGATTGTTTTAGTAAAGCTCTCTTGAACCTGGTATGCTGTCGTAGAATTTTGCCAAGGATCTGATGCCATTACATGATGATTTAGCTTCCTTTGCTACAGTATTACACTGTTTTGTATTTGGTGATGGTGTTGTTATCGATGTTACCGATAAACTGCCCAAATAAATTTTGGGGCGGTTAAATACAGGTGCTGGGCAATTGTTACATGGATCAAGAGGTACATTTAAACAGGAATTTAAATAAGAATGGCTCATATGGGAAGCCATTTGTAAGTTTTATTTTACGGTTAAATTTCGTGTTCTGTTCTATCTTTTACAGTGTTTTTTTTTTCTTGTTTTGCTTTATCAATAATGCCTTTTTATTCTTGTTGCCATAAGCAACAGTTATTGTTGTGCAGGAGTTTATTTCGAATATTTTACTATTCTACTATATCTGTGTTGTGTTGTTGTGTCATAATATTTTCATTGAGAAAGGACATGCACGTCTATATACTGGAGACGAAAAAACGTTGTAACAGTTTCAACTGTATGCATTATTATGCATTATTTGTACGTTGACTATAACCAAATAAGCACAAATTATAAACACTTTAAAATGTTGCCTTTTTGACAGTAGCATTTCTAATATTTATCATAGAAAGAATTTACTTTTCTCTATAGAGAGGTTTCGTTTTCTCATTCGGCTTTTTAGGGACTTGTTATTGCGTGTGTTACCAAAGTCCATTTACCTTAAGCTTTACATTAGCTTTCTCTTGGCCCTTGGTAGTAACAAATCAACACGTTACGTTCTAGACTATGGTGACTTCAATCTATTCTGGTATTTTTAATTAGTTGACGCCAATTGTTGAGGATTTCTTTATTATATTTGCTTCTTACGATAATTATAAATAGAAAATTTTAGAACTTATTGAATAATACCCGTATCCGCATTTCAATGGAATTTTTTTTCCAATGTTTTTTTCAGCATGATTGTATTATTTCAAATATGAAAAAGATTTGAATTTGTAAAATTAACGTATTTATTCATGCGCTATTTTACAGTTTAACGCCTTTGCATAGCCGTTGATGTATAAAGTACATTGTCAAAGAGTGTAAAAAGTAGACGGCGTTTGAGCGTCGACCGCTTTTAGTTGGTCGGTTTAAATTGTGTCTTGTCAGTTGATTTGCCATTTTCATATGGTGTGTTTGTTTTGTTTGTGAGCGTTGCGGATAAAAGTAAAAGAAGAAACGGAAATCGCAAAAAATTATAATTAATTTTTTTTTTATTATATTTAATATTTCGGAAAAAAAAAAGAAATTAGTGACGAAGCAACAATTGTATATAAATATTACACGTCGCAATTTTTAAAGTACAAGAAATTTATTTCGAGGTTTGTGTAAACGATTCGAAACATCAATAGAAATGCGTTTTTACGCAGTTAGCGCAACAGTTGCGCTGCTTTTTATTATCAGTGCTGCTGCACAAGATGCCACTGCAGCGGAGGTGAGTTATTGTTGATTGATTATTATCATTATGATGATCTTATTATTCTCAATTATGGCATTTTACTTGGACCTCATTATTTACAAAAATACACATTATTTTACTTTAAACAAATTGCCTTGCTAATGCTTTAACTAAACAACAAAATAACTAAAAAATAAAAATAAAATAGAAGAGCTCCTCCTTTCACCTGCAAACAAAGGTTGATGTCATTTTGATAATTTTATTTTAATCATAATTTATTTTCGCTTTAATTCCTTCACAAGTAAGTCATAGAATTAAAATCAAAAACAACAAAGAAACATTTGAATAAATGGAATGAATGGCATTATATGTACATGGACATGTGTGAGGAGGGGAAGTGTTGTATGTGAAAATTTATAAATTGAATGATTGATTTCATTGTTTATGTGTGGTGTTTACTAATAGAATGCAATTGATTAACAATAATTTTAAATGAATTTAAAATGATATTCTTGGAAAAGAAATTATGAAAATAATGAATAAAAATTTGCGTTTTAACTTTGGATTTATTTATCCAGTTGATTATCAGTGAGATTTTTTTTTTTTTTGTAATTTAGTTGCTGCTTTGTTGTGAATTTGAGGTTATGTCTTCTTGTTGTTATTGCTATTAATCACCGTTTGTTTATTCACTCGATAAAATTTTTGTAAACAAAGTCTTTTCTCTTCTCTTATCTTTCTTTAGCAAGCCCACTTAAGCCTTTAGTTGTCTTTCTGTTCTTATTTTATTATTTTCTTGTCTTTTTTTCATTGTTTATATTGATACTGGATATTGTTATTAAATCCCATTGAATATTTTTTTTCTAGCTTCAAAAATGGCACAAACGTCTTTTTTATTATCCATAACACAGTCAATTTAGTATTATGCTCTGTAAAGTGTTGTTTCAACAGAATACAGTAAGACGCCGCTTAACGCGGGGGATACGTTCCAATAAGTTTCAGCGTTAAACGAGGCAACTTAACACGTACATATGGCTCCTTTTCTGCAACATAGTCATATCTCAAAAAAACTTGAACTTGGCACAATGCAATTTAGGTTTTCAAGACATAAGTCCTATGATCTAATTGCCGCAAACACTTTTTGCTATAACTTCGGTTCAGCTTGGGATATAGCTTTTGATATTTCAGAAGTTTTGCAGTAATTTAGGGAAATATTTATAGAAATATATATGGAATACTTATACCACAAATAGATTTAAAAACTAACTTAAAAACGAATTATTATTTCTTTTAATATAATAAATTAATTCAATTTATAGAATAACATATTTTTATAATCCTTTGAAATTGACCTGATGCAAATAATACGACAAAACTCAATGCGTCGTAATGTAAGACTCGTTTAAAAGAAAATCTTTGTTTAACAAAAATTCAAGGGCTGGGCAGTTACAGAGGAGGTGTTCGATAGTCTCCAACTCCTCCTCATTGCAACATGCTCTGCAATAGTCAGGCTGGGATCTGTTCCAGATACCCTTCAGCGACCTAATCTCGCAGTGCTGCGTAATAAAACCGACAACCAACCTTAAGCTTAGCCTTATCAACGCCCAGCAGTCAACCTGTTCTCCTACTGTTCATTGCAGGCCATAGACATCTAGAAACAAAACAACCCGATCGATTTCCCCAAAGCCTCTGTCCTTCCACCCTGATCCATCCATTGATGAGGCCGTAGAGTTGGCAGACTGGGGTTTCAGGACCAACTATCAAATCGCTACCAGAAAGCAAACCTAATCTAGCGAGTGCATCCGCCGTCTCATTGCCCAGTATTCTGTTATGACCCGGACCCAGCACTAGACGGATACGGTCTGGTCCAAAAGTTCTCAACGACTCTTTGCACTCGCGATCGAGCTTGTGATTTGCATCAAACCGATGCAAGGGCAGCCTGATTGTCAACGAAGATCATGTAAGATTCCGAATCCGAAGCTGGGCTACCAGTTATTCATTCAACCTGAAGTGGTGTTCAAGACCGAGTTCTCTATAGAAAACCCCAGCACCTGTACATTCACTTAACTTAGACACATGTGTGTGGGTATATCACTCTGCCCCTGAAATACCCCCAGCATTCCAATGTGTCCGATCCGGTATAAGTATCCTTAAACGAGGCATGAACTTAGCCTCAGGCACAATATAATCAGTGGCTTTTTCCGAAAGTCCATATCTCCTGTCAGGAAAGATGACATTCAGAACTCTGGAGTAGCAGCCCAATTCACTCTGGCGTATGACACTACGCGTTAATATATTTAACCCTAATCACCGATAAGGCTTAAACTTTTAATTTTCAGATTTTCAAATATAATACATACCATATTAATAATATTATTCGATACAAAGATTAATTTTAACAAAATGTCTATCAAACTGTTAGTATTCATATGTACATACATATAAAAAAAAGTGAAAAATTGCTGAAGATGTTTATAGGCAACAAACGTTTAAACAAATAAAGTTTTATAAAATCACATAGCCTTGTTAACTATACATACCATAAAGGTGCAATAAAACTTTTTATCACTTGTGCAAAGATATGTATGTATGTATGTACATGTCTACATATATATGTTTATTGGAATTTTTATGTTTTTTATGATGCATTCGATTTTTTAACATAAACTAACAAGTTTAATAGTTTTACACAAAAATTTTGTATTTTTTGTTTTAATAACTTTTGTTTCAAAATATTTAATTTCAAGAAACAAGTTAATAATTCTTTAATATTTTTTTTGTTTTGTTTTGTTTTGTAATAGATGCGTATCTGGAAAAGTTTTATTGACTTATTATTTCAATTCATTCTAAATTTAAGATTTCATTTAACTGCTATTCAGAGCCAACATTATTTAATGGAAGCATTACATCCCCTAGCAGTACACTTAAATCTCAATTTTGTTTATTGATTTTTTATTACTCGGCAATAAAATTTAAATTTCGTTTGTTTTCTGTTTTCCTTCCAATAAACTACCTGAACTTTTGTTTTACTTAGTGGGACAACAAAATGGTATTGCTTTTACAAAAGTAAAGACTGCGTAGGATGGATGTGTTTTGTTGCAAATTGAATATCTCCTTAGTTAGTAAAGCTTTTCTTTCAGACAGCTGTCAATTGAAATAGAAAGAATTGAACTAGTTCTGTGGTCACAACTTTTAACCTTGGAAGTTCGCAGTTGCAAACATGTTTTTATTCAATTAAAATGTTATATTGTAATCAAATATAAACTGAAACAGATTTTTATCGTAACTCGTCCTAGAGTTGCGATAAATGCCAAAGTATCATGAATCAAAATTGCATTAGAAAAGGTACCACACTATTCCCAAATGTACCTATGGTTGAAAAATCGATTGCTTTTATATCTCTGCAATTATTATTATTTTTTTTAATACCATTTACGATAGACTATAATGTCTGTAACTTTCGATGACGTCTAATGACTAATGATTAAACTTGTATTTGAAGAAAAGCTAAACAAATTTTTGCACTTGAAGAATGAATATATCAATTTAATAAACAAAATTTCTTAGCTGCGTTTGAATATGTGGCATTAAAACCAATGAACAATAAAATCTTAAGCGTTCTATTTAAGAGCAAAAAATATTCTAATATTAAGGCCGAACATACTATATGATATAACTAGCAGATTGTAAACGGCGTAGCGTTTAGCAATTTGCAAATTAGGCAATTTTGTAAATTATTCGGAAACCGGTTTAACAACAACACGGTTTTTTGAATACTCTATGTCCTAGATAGGAATGCACTCAATTTGCACGTTTTTCGCCCCTTTCTGGACCCCTTTGGTTCAACTTTATAAACGGAACACATCCAATACCTATTTGGGAAACTTAACCAAGCTGAATCGTAAAAAATATCTTTAAAATACCTTTTTTTTCTCTCATTTTGGTCAAAATTTTAAAAATATTTATTGCCTATAACCTGCACCGACAAAAGATCGGCTATTTGGGAAACTTAACCAAGCTAAGTCGTAAAAAATTACGTATTACCATTTTTTCTCCCTGCGTCCCATTTTTTCTCCCCTTTTGGTCAAAATTTTGTAAGGATTTATAGACAAAAGCTCGATCTATAAGCCAAATTTCAAGAAAATCGGTCCAGTCGTTCAGGCGTGATTGACTAACAAACAAAAAAAAAATTTACAGAAAGATTTTTAATATATATTGGATAATAGGATTGATTAAAACTTTTCTTATTCTTCCCGTTGCACTCTTCAAATCCATTAGAGTAGTTGCAGCAAATGTTTAAGGTTTAGAACTGCATTTTATATACAATTTTAACGATGTTTAGATAATGGATAACGGATACATGTCCTGGAATCACACAACGTCATTTTCATGCTATTTTCTACATTTTATACTCGCATATTGATGGCTTAATATAAAAAAGACCTAACTCAATTATTTTCAAAATAGCGTTTTTAGTTTATTCTAGCGGACAAATGTCAGATGCATTTTGCGTTAAAATTTCTGAAGATTTCAAAAAAAAGGCCTAACTCGTGACAATGAATTTTGGAAAAAAAAGACCTAAATCGTTTTTTATTTCGTTTAATTAGTTTTCTCTAATAAGTATGTAAACCTGTAAGTGCATTTGAAGCTGTGTGTTTATATTTCCCAAGTAACAAATACACTTTAGCGGAAAAAGTTGAGTTCTTAAAAACAGGTGCTATAAATCGATAGACTATGTTGTTCTGTTTTTGACCAATAGGAAAAATTGAATACTAACAAATCGGTACCTCACAATATTATTATGCATGAAAATATTTTGAGTATTCCTGATCATTTCATATTGCTATTATGTGAAAAATACCGTTTAAGAGTAAAAGGTTTTAACATTAAAAAAATTTAATTATAAAATAGAAATTATGAAAGCGAGCGATAATTCTGACTTTAATTCGGAAAATGCAGATGGTATCCGAACAAGGGAAAATATAGGAAAAAAAGAATGGAAGACGACGTTTAATATTTTGGTATATCAAATAAAGAATGGACTCTTAAGCCTCTTAGAAAACTTGATTGTTTCTGGCCGTACAGAATCTAACGATTTTGAAGGATTTAATTTGTATTACAAAATTATGAAAAGATTTTTTAAAAAGTAGCACTGGAGAAATGTTAAGGAATAATGATTTTATTCGCATCAGTTAACTTAAACTTGATTTGTATGGATTAAGTTTTTTATTACAGTCTATGTTCGGTGATTTTCTTTAGAGTAAACATTCCCCAAATACTAAATGAAAATTGAATTTGTAAAATAATATATCATATGGCTTAGCTAGATTTTTTTATTTTATTTTCTTTTTGATGTTTATTTATAAATACTACTTTATATCCATTTGACAGAGATTGTTTAACTATTTACTGAGTTCATCTATCAAAAGCAATTAAACATTACTTGACAGCAGGCAAATCACAACGTTCAAGATTAACATTGCAACAAGGAAAAACAATACAAATCCAAATACGGTTTTTTTAATAACTATTGTTTTATTTTATTTTTATTTTTTCTGAATTTTATTTTATTGCATATTTTTTGTTTCTAATGTACAGAAGTTAAACAACACTTTGCTCGTAATTTGTCGTAATAATCATATTTTTAGCATGTCGTAAGAGGTCTCGAACTTCTTTATGTCATAATAAAATAGCACTTGTAGTTTTGCTTTGTTCTTCCACTTTTTTAATCTCATTTTGAATTTTGCATACAATTTGTATGCTAAACAACGTCTTCCACAGTTACAAGTAATTTCATTTGCTATTTGTTCTCTCAGTCACAATCAAGTTGGAAAATTTTAAATTTAAATTCGCAAATCTTTAACAGAGTGAATACATTTGATTGATAACATTTGAATTTAAATGTGAATATGATATAATTTACAAAGTTTTTGCGTAAACTGTATGCTGATGTATGTGCCATTAGTGTATAGCTTTCTGTTTTCAACGGTCATTACTAAGAAAATATTATCGAAGAACTGCATTATTCCAGTCACCGTATTATTAGTAACATCAGCACCATTAGTAAGAGTAATCAATTTGCGTTTGATGCAATTTATTCTTGAATTGTCATACTCTTTGTACTTTTAGTGAGTGCACTTTCTATTTTTCATTTTTTTTTCTTGATTTTCTTTTTCAATTTTTGCTTTTTTTTTTTTTTGTAAGTAAAACAAAATGTTGTTGACGGATGGTGATACAATAAAATGTTTCAACAACCACTAACCAATGTATGTACTTGTCTATAAATTAAGCTTCATTTAATTCTTGGGATTTTTTTCACAGGCCCCAACTGCAGTGATGTGGAGGCTGTGTTATTTATTCGAAATGGAAACCGAATTTTAATTTATAATGTTGGTTTCTCATTCACATCCTGGCGTGTTGGCGGGAGGATGGTTGTTTGTATGAGGGAATAGTTTACTGTTCCAAACAAAAAAATTTTCTATGAACTCTTAAATGCAATTGTAATTTAATTTTGTCAACTCCACTCTATCTCTAGAACTTGTAACACATTGTCATTTCGTTTTTTCCCCCCTATCGTCCTGATTACAATGTATAAAAGTAAAATGTAAAAAAGTTCGACGGCATTATAACAATCGGTATCATGGATGAAACTTTTTTTTTTTTGATACCTGTTTTGTAATTAAACATGCTGTTTTTTTAATTGATTCTTTTGTCTGAATTCATTTTAGTAAAGTATGTACACTTTAAGGACACTTTATTGTATTCAAATATAATGTTAATTAATTATTTGTGGCGCATTTACAATTGTTTTCATTGTAATTATTTATTTTCTTTCACAAATGCTTTAAGGAAATTTATAAATAGCCAAGCGATTGTATTAAATAAACGGCAAAAACAGAATAATAAATTATAGAATGTATTTGAGTGAAAAACGAACAAATTTGTTTGCATTTGATATTAAAAAACCTATAAGTTTTAGTTTTTCGTCACTTTCCTCAAGTGTAAGTGTTATTGAAAATCGTTCTAAAATTTCTTCATTTGTATTTTGAATATTTCTCAAAAATTCTTGCTCTTAAAAATGAAACGAAAAACAAATTTTGATAAGTTATTTAGCGTTTTAATTTTCTGATTTACAACAAATGAAGTCATCAAAAAGATCAAATATCCCTTCAACAAAGTGGGCGCAATATATAAAAAGCTAAGAGTTGGTTTCTAAATCCATTGAGAGATTATAAAAATTGTTTTTGAAACAAAATTTATTTGAATGAGACAGTAAGTGAATCACTTTTCATACACTTGCTAACTACCAAACGAACTTTAGTCGAAAGTATTATCTTAATGTTGGCGGATATTATATGCAAAGTGTACAGCTCAGAAGATATAAGAGAAAATCTCATAAAGTTATTAAATAAACGTTTCTAATGTATGCAGAAGAGAAACACAGTTTAAAAGGAAACCTAAAAGAGTTTGTTGATCTGTTTTTGTATCCCAGATCAGACATCAAAACGAAATATGCCAAAAAAAAAATATTTTTTGTCGTCTCCCTGTCAGCAGAAGAAAATCTGAACAATTTTCTGCCAATTCCCGAAATTCTATAAAATTTTTCAGAGTGAATTTAAACCATCTCTGATCAATAGAAATAAGCGATTAAAATAAGCTAAAATATGTAAAAGGCTTTAAAAAACTCCAGATCGATTAATTTTTAAACGTAGCGAAAGTAGTGGAAGAGAAGAAATTCATCAGATTACTGCAAAAAATTAGCAACTCTAATGCCTAACAGGTTATTAAGAAGCAAACGCAAATTTCTTAATTTTATGACCTAAATTAAGTGTCCGAATCTTACGTGTATTTGACAATAAAATGTACTTAATTTAATTTTTCCATTTAAAATGTTTTCTGTGACCCTAGTTAAATAACATGGACCTTTGTCAAGAACCGTATATAAATTATTTGTCCTGGGATGTTTTTCACTGATATTCACTGTAAATTATTAATTAGAATAATATTATAGATTTAAATCAATAAGTAAAATTCAAATAAAAAAAAATTTAAATTCCGATGGAAGACCGGTTCTTTAAAGAAAAGCTGAATTTAGTTCATTCAACTTGAAATCAATAAAATATTTTTTAGATACCTAATGCAGGCTTTCGAAAATATTAAAATATACCAAATGTTGAACAAAAACTTTCGAGTAATTATTTTATTCTACAGAATTATGCAGAAATCTTACAATGTCAGAAATTTATGTTTTTGGGTTTTTAAAGAAATTAAATAATTTGTGTGTTAAAAAACAACACGAAACTTTTTGCAATAACAATTAAAAACAATAAAACTATAAATATCTGCAGAACAACTGGACAATTAGAACAGACTATCGTATATACATTCATACATACAAATGTATTTTGAAATGATAGAATAAAATTGTATTAGAAATAGGAAATAATGAGAAAAAAAAAAAAAAGAATAAGAAAAATGAACAACTTTCTGCAGCAAACTCAATTTATTTCCGTCACATTTGTAGAACCCAATCCAGTTAAGAGTTTAATTCCATAGAATGAATACTATTCAAGAACAACAAGAACGGTTTAAAAGTGTTTTTTTTTTTTGTTCAGCTTTCGATTTGTTCTTTTTTCTCTCTATTCTTTTTTTTTTTTTTTGCGAAAAAGTTCAACTCAAATGTGTCAAAACCACACGTTTATATATAATATTCGTACATACAATTTTTCTCTGTTATTCTTTCCAAATTGTTTATAGAATATATTGAATAAAAACGATTTCTATCATTCGAATTCATTTTTCATTAGGCAAAGCAGAAACTGAAACAGAACGTTTACACTTTTCCCAATTCAATTGAATAGAAATTATACACATGAGGTGATACACTTCTATTGAGTTGAATTTGTCGTGTTTTATTTCTAATACATATTCAAAATCTATTTTTTAAATCATTAAATCTTTTTTTTAAATATCTTAGTTAGTGTTTGATATAAAGCGAAATTTACTTCTATGAATTCCATTTGTCAGGAGAAGAGGTTTACATTCATTTAACACAAGGATAGTTATACTGTCTGATATTAATAAAATTACAATCTGAATATAAATAAATTTCTAAATTAAAAGTAAATTACAATAAATAAACTTTTATTTAATTTTTCAATTAAAAATCCAATTAGTATTAATTCAGCCATAATTTCTATTCTATCAATATTTTATTACCTGTAAACATCGGTTTTTCTTATAGTATATATTACCCTAACAGCGGTATCCTTTCTGCTACTACATATTTTCTAAATCAATAATATACAGTGACGAGCAGAAGTGAGTGCATGTTCACAATACTGAGTTTCGTCATCCACAAAAACAAAACCATACAAGCAAATACAAAAAAAAAATTCATTTTAATTCTTTATTTTATTCTTAACAAATAGCAGTAAAAAAACAATAATTAATGAAATGAATTCAATGAGTTTGAATGAAAAAACGAAAATAACCCACATAAACTCAATTTTACACGTTTCAAGAAGATTCAATTTCAATATTTTGTCCATAGACCCTTATTAGAAATAGCTTGATTTACGCGGTTTGAGATGCTTTCTACCAAATGAGCAATAACATCTTTCGGAATTCGATTCCATTTCGCATTTATACGATCCCAAAGTTTGACCATGTTTGTTGGGGCTGTTTCGTACTTTCCGAGCCGGATTTTCACGAATGACTAACAATTTTCAATCGGATTGAGGTTGAGACTTTGTGTCGGCCATTCCATCAATTGAAAATTTTATTTCCCACCCCATATGTTTAGAATTTTTGCTGGTGCTTCGATCACCGTCCTGTTGGAAAATAATTTCTTATTGAGGTTAGAAGACTGTGGTCGGCCATATCACATCAATTGATGAAAATGGTTTTCAATGAATCTTACACGTACTGAGAAATGTCTATTGAGCTATTGGTAGAAAGCATGCTCAAACGGTCAAAGCAAGCTATTTCTAATAAGGGTCTATGGGACCAAAATATTAAAATTCTGCGTTAGTGTCTTGAATTTATTTGAAAAATCGTGCAAAATGAGTGTAGTGGTTATTTTCGTTTTTTTCAGTTTCAAAAACTGCTTGAATCAATTTCAATAATTATTGTTTTTTACTGCTATTTGTTAGGAATAAAATAAAGAATTAAAATTAATTTTTTTTGTATTTGCTTGTATGGTTTTGTTTTTGTGGATGACGAAACTCAGTATTGTGAACATGCACTCACTTCTGCTCGTCACTGTACATGAAGGTTACTACATACATGAATTTGGTATTTCAATTTCTCGTGAGTTTTCTTCTTGGAACGTATAATATTCAGAAAAATTTTCTTCATCGAGACGAGATAATTACGCAGTAGTTATTATAACTTTGCCAAAAACTTTACACCACATAGTAGTAACTTAAATATCTTTCCTTGAAATAGGTGTTTCTCAATAATCTCCCAACAATGATTCTGGAAGGCTGTAATCATTTGTTGTTCATAAAATTCGTATTACAATTCGTTTAAATTTATAAAAATTCAATATTGCCACTTTTTCAAACTTTAACTCCCGCGGAATTTGTAATTAGAATATTTCTTTCTCGAGAAAAATGTTTTCCATGAGAAAGAAATTCCTTTGAGAATATTCGTGATTGGACTGATAATATTATCCTCAAGATTTTTGATAAAAATCAAACAATTCTATACTATATTCGATTCTCATCTCTCATCAAACCTCTTCTCATTTTATTATTTTTTAATTTTTAAGTTGTTTTTACTTTGAAAGCAGATTTCGAAATAAAAGATATTTCTTTAAGTTACAAAAGATAAACAGTGATTGTATTCAATTACATTGCATTTTTTTATATGCTTGTATATGATTGAGGCAGGTCAAAAAGTCAAAGTTTGTCACAGCAAGTGCCTGCGAGGGTCAGTGGAATGGGTGGATCGGGCAGGTTGTTTATCTATTCATTTTGATTTTGTTAATTAAATTTTATTTTTCAAAGTTCCTTTTAAAATCATATTATTTATATCTAATTTGCATATTAATGAATGTACGTACAGTTGTGTTCAAAATATTAGGAGTGCCCTTCATTTAAAAGCAAAGTTTAAAATTAAGAAAAATAAAAAAGTAAATACCAAATTTGTTTGACTTAAAATTTATTTCTAATTCATTTTCTAATTTTTTCTAACACTGAATTATTTAGTTAAAACTACGAAAACAAAAAATATTTCATGTAAATAAAGCTAACTCTCAAAATTAATTGTTCCAAATAATAGGATTCTTATAGAACACAACCTAATAATTTTTAAACTAAAGGTACAAAAGATTGAAAAACCTTTGTTTTCAATGAGTTCAGCACATGTACGAGGCATTGAGTCAATAAGATCTTGGCATCTGTTTAAAGGAATTTGATACCATGCATCCGCGCACTGTTATCCATAGTTCTTCTGCATTTGAAGGTTGTTTCCCTGCAACATACCTTTGAGCATCTCCCCATAGATGTTCTATGGGATTAAGGTCAGGAGACTGAGCTGGCCACGCTATAACCTTTACCCCATAAACCCGAAACCACTCATTTGCCAATTTACTGGTGTTGTATCGTGTCACTATCTTAGAGGCGTGGAATGTGGTATCATCACTTCTGTCATAGTGCCGACATAGACGTTCCTATCCATTATTTCTCTAATTGGATGTATCGGGCCTACATCATTATATGAAAAGCTTTCCCATATCTTTCGTTTTGCACCACCACCATGTTTAACTGTCTTTATATTTGGTGCACGACGGACGTCTAGACCCAGTGCCACTAAACAAAACAATATTGCTTTGACCGGTTCACAGTCTGTTTTTCCATTTTTTTTTTCGGATATTTGATATGTTTTTGGGCAAACTTTAAGCGTACTGCTACCTGGTTTTTTTTTTGTCAGCAGTGGCGCATTTGGAGGACTTCTTCTGAATAAATTGTTGTCCATAAGTTGCCTACGAATAGTAGGGCCACTTACGGCAAGATTCAGATTCTTTTGAATTTTTTTGAAGACGCCGAAAGATTTATTTTGCTGTTTCGCACAATTGGGCTGTAATTGACAGTTGATGTTTTGCCCTTCAGTTCACCCGGTTTGGGCTTTTTTTTATATTTTAATGTATTTATGATCGTTTGATGAAAGTAAGTTAAAATTTCGTTAATTTCTGTGTAAGTTTTGCCTTTTTTTCGAAAATTTTTAATTAGTTTTTTCTTTAATTCAGTAAAATGCTTTCGCCGTCACTGTAGAAAAAGTTCACTTTTTTTTTTAAATTCTATGCAGCATAGACTATGCTATTATAGTTTTAATATAATATTTTAAATCAAGGGCTTACGCAAAAATAAATGAATTTCATTGCAAATATTAAAGTTATTAGGAGATTCTGTTTTGTATTTTATTTCTTACATATCATTGTAATTACCATTATAATATATTATGTTTTGCAAATTGAATACAATACAAATTTCTAACGTTGAAAATATTACATGGTAGCATCACTCCTATTATTTTGAACACAGCTGTCTGTATGTACGTATGTTTGGAGAATAATATTACCTTTATATCGTTACCGTTTTAATTAATATACACATAAATTTATATTCGTCCATAAATTCCCATACATATGTCCATACCTCTATACTAATGCATTATAATTCTAGCAAATGTTGTGATCTCTTAAACAGTATACATATGTATGAATATCTGTGTGTATGTATATTTTAAACTGGTAAATCATCATCATTTATATTTTGTATACCTTACGGAAGAAGTATTTTGACAAATTTTCTATAAAATTCATAGGAAGTGTTCATGACAGACACGTTTTAACAGTTTGTTTGTTTTATTTTTTTTTCTCTTTCAACGTTATTATTGTTTTATTTTTATTTTAATTTTTATTTATCATTAGCCATTTCTACTAAATTTCAAATAATGTGACTGACTTAACTAACTTAACTGCTCCTGCAAATCGAGCTGTTTGTTACCTACCCATACGCCAGCTCCGTACGTTTTTAGTTTATAAATTTCTCATTACGTTTATAGCTACAGTGGCTCCCAGTTTATTTCAACCAGCACCTTTCAAGGAATATTAAGCTCGTATAATTTCGAAACGAAACAGAATATTAAAAATTTAATTTGAATAAGAGTTTATAGAATAAAAGTTTTATTCAGTCTCAAATGTAAACTTACAAACTAGGAACCCAATTCGTCACAGCTTATTTCAACCACTAAACAAAGAATTAAATGATTAAATAACTAATAGTTTAAATTTCTTAATTTAGTATGACCTTCTATTTGCTTAATTACAGCTTTTAGCCTGTTTTGCATTCTAATGGATTGGGGAGTTATTTTGGCCCATTCCGAAATCTGAGTTTGGCGGACGGTTTGACCGGTTTGACGGTTTTGAATAAAATTTTTTTTGTTTAATTTTTAAACATTTTCTATAAATGTTTTTTTCTTGAAGGCGCTGTGAGCCACTGTATGTATGTACATGTAGTTCTGCTGGTGATATGTACATATGTATGTACACATATGTATATTATAAACGTTGTATTTAAATACTGTACCCCACTTTGTAGAGGCATTTAAATAACAAAACTAAAATGAAATCTGATGTACGAGCATTTAATGCTTAATATAAGCATTTATTTGTGTTACATTAATAGGGGCCATTTGTAATTGACGCTTATTGTTTGGACAAGTTGAAATTATTTCCATACATTTAAATACTGCTATACTACTACATATAAAAATACTTAATCCAGAGCATACGTTTCGGTTATTGCTATTGTTTGGGATTTAAAATAATTATCAAATATGTTTTGAGTATGAACAGAAGCTAGAAATTGTGAAATGGCATCTGTTTACTTCATCATTTCTTAGGAGCATAACTAATCCTGGGCAATTAATTAAATTATCAACCAACAATTATCCCCTACAATAATTTGTAAAATATATTCGTATCATGCTAATCAAGCTAAGTTGATTTGAGTTGAAAAAGTTACTAAAAACAAAAGTTTTCAATAGTTAATTATAGTTTCGAAATTGTAAAATAAATTCGAATTTTATAGAGTGTATGTATTTTATATTTATTGACATAAGACTTAACCATCTAAGATTCAAAATAGTATATTGTTTGATACTAAAGATAGAGAGCTATAGAGTTTATTTATTATTGTGAACATAATACAGAAACTATAAAATATCTCCGAATGTTTCATACAGTGCTCAACAAAATTGAAATATATTCTTATTGGTCTTGATAACTTTGAGAGAAATTAAAGATATTAATTCTTGTTTTTCTTTGGCAACTTTGAGACTATCGTAAAATATTATTGCTATGAAATAATAAGCTCTCAGCTGTCTACTAGCAAAAAAATCTAAGATTAAATAAAATTGCCATGAAAAGTTTCTCAAATCCCTTGATTAAAGTTGCGGTTAGGATTGTAGATCCCGTCACTCATAGAAAAAATTCATTAACACAACTTGGGTGATACGACAAGCTGGGTTTTAATCTTAATTAAATGACTGTAATGACTAATTAAGTAAGGAAAAACTCCTGGTTAAAAACCCTTAATTACTCAAAAACTTTTGAGTTATTTTTATACAATTTTCTATCGGGACTAAGTATGTTTTGTATCATAAAAGCTTGCATTTATTAGTCAAATCTTGATTGAAACTCATTTTTTTTCCTTGGGGGAAATATTTTTGTCTCATTTTAAGGCATTAAAAGAAATCAAATTATGTATTATGAGTTTGTCAAACCCTTTAACCCTTTAAAATAAATAAAATGTGTCACAAGATTATAATAAAAAATTTATGTGTTGATAATATAAAAGTAAGAGCTTAAATCATTTTTATATTTACGTATTGTAGAGTGATAAAAAAATTATAATTCCTTCTATAAAAATGTTTGTTTACCACTTTAAGACATCTTTGTCGGGCTTATGTTACGTAAATGAAGCCTACAATCCAAAACCAAAGTCTTTAGATTTTAATATTAACGAAACAGTCAATCAGTTTTGGCCCAATACGGTCTCAAAGACATATGGCAGATAAAATAAAACGTCTCATATGACGATGGTTTCGATTTTACCCTATTTAGCTCAAATAAGAACACAAAAAAGGACTCCTTAAAATGGAATCCCCCAGGGAAATCTTTACGCACATAGAAAAGACATAAGAGTCTGTTTCGAAAATAGCTGCAATGGGAAAAAACTGAAGGGAAGCGAAGTGCGTTAGTGAAGACCATAATATTTTTACCCAATTTGTTGTGGGTTTTGGTTTAAATTCAGTGACTTCCTTTTTATTGTTGTAGTTATTCTCCAGGTGATCTTAGGACTTACGACTATGAGTTTACTAGGTTAAAAAGTAAAGTAAATGTATGTGTTCTATGTATTCTATTCCAGTTCTGATTTCAGTAGTAACTTATTCATATATCGTTTTTCATCATAAGTCTCCATTTAGAACAGTTAATGGCCAAAACAAAAAGGAAGGAGTACGTATTGAGTCACTATAACCTAACCTAATTCTAACGTCAAATTTTAGAAAAAAAATCTGTCAAATGATCATTTTTTGTAAGACTTTGAGTTGCTATTTATAATTTTATGGATTTAAATTCTAGATGCCGTCAATAAGCAAATCTGAACCTATTTTTTATAATTTTGCTGTAGATAACAATATAAAATTAAAATTTATAACAAAAAAAAAAGCCATGAAAATTATTTATTACGTCCGTTGTAACTTGTGTTGTTTGCTACTAGTATCTGCATTGTTTACTATTCTATTATGCATTACAACTTACCATGGCACACATATAAAGCGCTGATTTCTATAAGTAAATTGATGAAACTTCAACTGCCATGTTCTAATTCGGGAGAAGGGATTCTCTGCATTTAAAACGAAACTATATTAGCAGTTTACATTTAGGTCTTTACATTTTGATTTAAAGATTCTTATTTATTTTATCCAATTTTTTACATTTTTGTAAAATATTTTTTTGTTTTTTAAATTAAATATTAAAAATTCTTGATAATTATTTTTCTAATTTTAAGAACACATTACAAGTATTTCGAGTTATGTCACGTTTTTGTCCAATACTGTACGAATTAAGTACGAACAAAGTCTGTTGTGCCTTGTATTTATTTATGTCTTTATTATTTTGTTTGTTCATTTATTACAAATCGATTTATTGTCGAAATTTATATTTATTAACTCAAATGTGTACATTCGAATGTAAGACAAACAAAATAACAATAGAATTCCTTAAAATGTCGTCAGGCATGCACAACATTTTCGAATTCCAAAGAATTTATAGTTCACAAGAATTAAATTTGTTTAACAACATTTTAGATGTTAGAGTATCAGCGCTTAAAAATTTTGTAATTATATTGCAAATACTAGTATATCTTCAAAACTTTATTAATTTAATTTAAAAGTTATGCGCCGCTGTGTGGTAAGTTACAACATTTAATTGAAACTGCAAGTAGTCAATAACCCATATGGTCGCTAACTACCCAATAATAAGTATTCACATCCGCTTTCATTAAGCACATTTCCAGCAAAATGTAGCTAAAAGACACTATAGGACAAAAATAGGAAACAAGATGGATGGAAAAGGAAACGTTTTTCTAAAAATTGTATGTACAAAATGGCGATTGTCTTGAGATGGAGACACATTACATTTTTACGGTTGTCGTGAAGACCTGAAGAAGATCTTTGCTTTATCGTCAGAGAAGTCTCTACAGAGACTTTTTTCATTTGATTCCCCCTTTCCAATACTAGGCATTGAGTTGTTACTAAATTCATTAAACTCTTAGGCTGATTTTAAACTAGATTATAGTGGAATTATGTTTTAAGTGCAAAGCCCTGATGGCCTCAGCTATAGTGTAATAACATGCCGCTATCTGTACTCTCTTCTATCCTATCCTATGTTCGAATTAAAATTTTGGCCATGAAGTAGAGTTCATATTTGAATTATGTCGTACTAATTTCAGAAAAGCGCTTGGAAAAACCTTCCTGAACCTGGTGCGGTTAGTTAGTGTCAGCCAATCATTATTCAGGGATTCATCTGTCCATTTAGTTTTCTTGTGTCTGTTTTTATTTAATCATAATTGTAGTATAATTCAAATAATTTCAAAATTACAGAACCTAAAACTACACATTTTCCCATAAATAATCAAGATCCATCAAAAATTCTGAAAATTTTTGAACTAAAAGTTCATTTGATGAGATGACATTGTATATAAAAAATATCACTTGACTGTTAGACTGTTTATATATAATAACTAGGATAATTTTTGTTCGATTTAATCAAATAATGGCTCAATCTCTTCACAACAGAACTCTTATCCTATATTATTTTATTAAAGTTTGATACTACAAATAGACGAACTTGAAAAATATGAAAACAATTCGGATTTTCCAAGTCTAACCCATTAAAACTCATAGCATATTAAGTCGAATAATAGATATATCTACACCATTTTAAAGGCCCATCTCTCGCCTTTTGGAAATCTGGTCACAATTGTTTGAGTAATCCAGAAATTAGTGCGTAAAGTCAGAAAAAATCTGTTTTTGTCAAATAAAACAAGTTTTCATTTCGATTAGTTTATGCTTCAGACTTTATGCCAAATGCTTCCTGAGAGCCGTCGTTCTGCCAAATAATATATTTTTTCATAATCGTTTAGTTTTTATCGATGTCATAAACTGAAGTTTATGTTTCTAAGCTCTATAGGCTACGGAAACTACTAAGATATTCAGTAAAATAATCGTCTAACCTTCGAATCAATTAATTTTTATTAAATAAATAAAAACAAACTGTGTTATCGAAAGTAATCGCTTAATTAAAGGGGCAACTATTTATTTTTTTTTTTATGTTTTATTTAAATTATTTCTTAATTCCATTTTATCTCAATATCTGCTTTGTGCTGTTTTGAAGATTTTCTTTTTTAATTTATTCTTTAAGCAAATGCAATAATTCAAATACATTCATGCTAAATGCTAAAATACTGTTTTTGTTTTTTAATTTTGATTATTTTATATAATTCTAAAATCGATTTGATTATTTTGCTTCTATTTTTATTTAATTTTTAGAAAGATAATTGTCCATAAGTGCATAATTAAATAGAAGACACTAATTAAGACACAATATATATTAAAAAAAAAGAAACCAGTTTCGGTTGAATTCAAGATTTTGCTTGCATGACCTGCCTCTGCATATTTTTCAATCACCATTAAGCGTTCCAATTTTTTCTTTTATTTTTTTTTGCTTTGTTTAGTCTTTCTGTGGAAGTTAAAAAATTTTTAGTTGGACCATAAGGAACAATTTTAACATCTTTTTTTGGTTACCATATACATTTTATGCCGATGAAATGTACAATATATAGCATTTTATCTACTTTAAAAACATATTTTTTCTTTTAGACTTTTTTATCCTTTTTGCTTTTCTTCAAAAAAATAAAAAAAAAAATTTTGAAAGTTTTCATATAAATTATGAACTTAAGAATTCCCATTTGTGTGTTGTGATTTTATATGTTAAAGGTTGGAATCCGCTGGAAACCAAAAAAAAAAAAATAAGAAATGCCGATATTAAGCGCCATAAATAAACCATTCAATTTGTAAATTCTGTGTAAGCGTCTGCTTCATGTGGGGGAGGGCACAGGGTGTTGATATCAATTGAAGAAGCATCAGGCCCAAATGAAATTGCGAAGGCTGGCGTAGCATATGTACATACATATAGCGAGATAGATAAAAGGGATGAGTAGGACAGAAAGGGAAGCGTATCACTTTCTAAAGGAGGCAATAATATGCAAATGGGTAAAGTAAAGTAAAGCAAAGCAAAGGAAAGTAGAGAAGAATTGAAGGCATACACGCGTGTGAATTGTTTCTTTCGGAACTCATTGTCTGCTTCCATTTTATTGTCTAAACGTTTCCATACAAGCTTGGATTTGTTTTCGGTTACAAATATGATTGTAAGCAATACTTACATACAATATAATTTAAAATACATGTATGTACAGACATACAGTCGGTGACAAAACAATGAAAACTTTTGCAAAAATTTTCTTTATGTGTTCTAATCAAACAAAATTTGGAAATTGCAATTCATTAGTATGCATAAAAATATAAAAAAGCTATATTATTGAAGTGTTGAAGCCTTCTCCAACATGATGAGTGTTTACAGTTCTGGACTCAAATAATGTTTTAATAATCTTTAATAGTTCTGATTTGTTAAGTCCATATTTATCATTTTAAATTAATAATCGTTTGTTATTAATAAACAGCATAAATATTTTACGAAATTCTTAAAAGTTTTTTAATTTTTAGTAAAATTTTGAAAAAGTTTCCATTGTTTTGTCACCCACTGTATGTATGTATACAATAGTGTTGTTTACGCATATAATATGTATATTTATTTAGCATGATGTATACATACATACACACATATATGTATGTGTGTGTTAAAATGATATTGAAAATAATAACATACTCGTAAATATCCAATCGGTATGTATTGAGGTTTATTTATCGCTCTTGTGGTTTCAGTTCCTTTCAATTTCTTGGTAATTTTTTTTTTCTTTTTGGTCTGTCAGATGATGTTGTGCAGATGTTGCTGATGATGACTATATTTGTTTGAATAAAAAATATTTCAAATTATTTATAAATTGTTTATTTGACATTTTTATTCTACATTTGTGTAACTCGATCTCTATCAATATTTCTAAAGAAAAAAACTTCATTTTATTCACTGTAGCTGTAGCTATGTTTATACGATGTTCTCTTTGTTATTTGAATCATTAATGGCTCTTTTAATTTATTTTCGTTGAATAAATTTTGTATAATTTTGAAATTATTTATCGTGCCTAGGTATATGTATGTACATACATACGTATAATAGTCGAAAATTTTAAATTAATTCATTAAAATTTATGTTAATTACAGTTAAATGATTTGTTTAAATAAATAGGAAATAAATATAAAATATAACGCAAGTAAATTTTATGTATTATTTACGGTTGTTTAAACACGGAAAACTTAATTTTGCAGAAAGACTATTACCATCCATCCATCCATCCATCCGTGTGTTGATTGTTATTCGTTATTTATTTATTTATTTAAATTGATTTAATTTTTTATAAACTGATAACTTTTTACAACCATTATTGGAGCATGGATGGAATTGTCAAATTATTTTTATACTTTTGAGATATCTTTCTGCAGAGTGTTTTAAAATTCACATTGTTTCATGAGATTCATATTGAATCTCACATACTTTTAATGGGGTCTAGTTGAATATGGAAATATCCATTATTGCCCTTATGGGTTATATAGGTTTTGCACAATACTTGTCCCTACGTCGTATTAAAATCGCCTTAAAGTCGCCGGATTCTAAAGGAACTCCGTGTTGGCATCTTATGAACTTCTTACTTAATTGGCCATTACAGCCATTTATGGAGGACTATGAATTTGCTTCCAATAACACTCATTTTGTGTGAGTTAGTGTTATCCATGAGTGCTGGGACCTACTGTTTTCCTTTTAGAGTTTTTGTCAGAAGACAGCTAAAAGGAAATCGCCCAAAGGAATATGTGTGAAATGTTTGAGCCCAGGGTTGTGCCACGGACTCTCATCTAGTGAGACAAGATACTACCTACCAGACTAAGGCAATTTGCCGCTCTGACATCTAAAAAAAATATATGAAAATATTGTTTCGATGACTTCTTCTGACAAAAGTCCAAAAGTATCAATTGATCAAACGAATTTAGAGGCGTTTAGGCCGTCCTTTGCATAAATGAAACTAAACCCAATTATAATCTGTTTATAAATGTTAAATTTTGTAAAAAAAAATTGTGATGGATTTAATTTTAATTTTTATAGCTTAAATGCAACGGGATAATCAATCGTAAGGAATGGTGATATGTTGAGGTCTGCTCAGTATGATTTCAAGGTTAAGTTTATAAGCAATATTTAGAAAATCTGTTTAATCCTGATAAAGAGCTCAAGAGTAACTGTACAATTTTTTTAAAGTTATTGTAGTTTCCTTTACCATGGTTTAAAATTTAAAAAATATATAATAAGACTGGCCATACTATTTGATAATCTTCTTACATTATAAAAATTAGTTTCATAAATTTTTTGTATTGTTGATTGTACTATTTAAATGATTCATTTATTTGTTTCCATTAACATTTTTTACAGTTGTACGAGTATACTAAACACATGTTTATTTTGTTATGCATATGTTTTTAAATATTTTATTTTATTTTTATCTTAATTAGCAATAATGTTGTATTAATTAATATTGTGGTAAATAAAGACATATGAAACGCACCTATCTAAACATATCTATTAATATTTTATATTCATTTAAAATTTGGTGGTTTTGGGCTAATCATTCTGGGTTTTTGGTTTACTAAATACGATAATTTAAACATCACATTCATACTTACATACGTACATTGACACTATAACTATAAAGTTAGAGAAAGAGACAGAAAGAGATAAATAATAAATCTAACGTCATAAAGACTCTTGTCATAATACTCCGTATACCTCAAAAGCCACAAAAACTCATTCCAACAAACAATACTTGTTCGCACATATTAAATCTTAATATTAATCATCAGAAGAGAATGCAGTTGAATGTGTGTTGAAAATACTCATCAGTTTTAATTCAATGGCAATGACATCCCCACCGCCACCACTACTACTATCCTATCCATGCCATCATTATTATCGTCTTTATTGTCAACAAGAGTGACCACATCAACAATACACACCGTACAACACTAGATTTTATTATCACGGTAATATTACCATTCCAAAGGATGGATTTGGATTTTGGTTTTTAACCAAACAAACGCATACACACGCACTGTTGCAAGAACAAAAACAACCAGCAAATAGTACTTTGTAACCAGTAGATTCAGTAATTCACTAACGCACACCTCTATCACCGCCAGCATAACCACATGTTGTACACTTTTGGACTTTATTACCATCAGTTTTATCAATCTGGTCATTTGTTATATTCTCTCTTTGGTTAAGAGCGTGAGTGTGTTTGTGTAAAGTTATTAACTGCGTTGTTTTAAAGCTAAATTACACAGTGGTTGAAGCAACTTATTAAATTGCATACATACACACTCATATTTATACTGTTAGAGATTATATCAAATGCCCCGAACATTGGCTTTTTGATTGAATTTCGATTCGTTAAGTCGTCGTCTACGTTTCGTATAATTTCTGTTGTAGCGTTTTTGTTATGTTGAATGAACATTCACATTCGATTTGCTTATTAACCTTAGGAAGGAGAAGAGAGAATAAGTATGATTTAATAACATTTAATTATTTTAATTATTGTATTAACCACAGCAAATAGCCTTAAGATGTTAATTGGAATTATCCCAATTCAATGCATTAATTTATTAATGCTTTACAGTGACAGCCAAAAGTGGTCCCAAAATTTGTTTTTTATTTTATTGTATTAACAGTTGGCCAATAGATCGACATACTCTTTGATAATTTGATATAATATTCGCCTGGTATATCTGACAAATTGAAACTCAAATAAATATCAAGGCAGATGCATATAAATCTCCAAATGTAGGCAATGGATTGTGCCCAGCAATGGGTCATAGAACGTTTTATTTGCCTATGTTTTGGTCTCGCAATATTCACAAATCTTTATCATAGCTTTGCCATACGCATTGTACAACTTTAATAGTGACCTATGTATGTATGTCAGCTTGTTCCTAATCTAAATCAACTTATTCAGTTCTTAAACGGATCAGCACTCATTTCGTTTATAATGATTCACCGGAAGCTGTTATTCTTTCTTCAGTTATCACTTTTTATATTTTTTTTTCATTCTCACTCTCTCTCTCCACCCCTCTCTCTACGCTACAACACTAAACTCTGAACTAGAAAATTTATTTAAAATTGATCCTCAAAATAAAATGAAAGAAAACAAAATTCCTCTAAATAAGGGAAGCAAGTTTGGCATATAATTGTTGATATTATTAACCGTTTGGATTACGAAAATTGTAAAAATACAAACAAACAATTTGCAAAAGCGAATGAGATATTTGTTTGGAACGATAAATGAATGCCAGTCATTTGATTTTTAAAGAAGATTTCATCTAATTGTTGTGCACTACTAAGCTGTATATACTGCAGCCTGAAGCTTCAAATTCGACATTTTTTTTTCCAGTATTTCGTTCGGTGTCTCACATATGGCAGCTGATTTTAATTGCTCTGCAAATTACGTGTAGTGTCTGCAAAGCCTAAACCTTCTCTTGTGGGCAAAAAAAGTTAGTTAAAGATAGTGGAGTTTATCATAAAAAACTAATTATTCCAAGAAAAATTATGTATTTGTGGTGTAAAGTACAAAATCGGATTTGAATCGGTCAAAGGAATGCCTCATATTAAGCAATTCCTATCTGCAGTAGACGACTGTAGGATGGAGTATGTTATCTACTTGATTCATCTTTAACTGTTAGAGAGAGATTTTCTTATTTAATGTGTTAATATACTGTGTACATTGTAGCAATATATTAAATCCTCTTTACGTAATATGACGGGTTTTATTATTCACTCCTTTCAATATAAACGCTTAACATATGTCTTTAATAACAAGACTTTTTTAAATATTTTAAATTAAAAAATGCTTTTTCATTCACTTATAAGTGGTAAAATCATAGCTGGCTGGCTGGCTTAACAAAAAACTTTTATTGTACATATAATCGCTGCATGTAATACAAGGTTACGAAACATAATAATTACATACAGACACACACACACACACATATTTACCTTCGACTGAAAACAATTAACTTGAGGCTGCCTCTTATTTAACAGTTTATTATAAGACATTTCATTCCATTCCATTCCATTCCTTTCAATGCCATCGATCGTATTCATCACATCTCTTAACTCTATCCTTTTTTCTTTTGTTTATTTATATACTATGTATGTATGTATGTGTGTATTCACGTATGTATGTATAACATTTAACATTGTAACTCCAGCACATTTTATGGGTGTCACTAAAAATTAACATGAAATTCGCTTGGTGTCTGTTACAGCTTGCTTGTCTAAGGCAAACACTTGTCTTCACATTCAAAATTTTAATTGTTGTAACGCTAAACAAAAAAAAACACAAATTATAAATGTGCTTTAAAACTCTTTTGTTCTGTTTTCGTTTTCTTTATACGCTCTTTTTTTCTCCATCAATTTATTCCTTCCCACTTTGTGTCTACGTCTATATATCTTTATGCATATATTTCCGATGTCTGTCTCTGTTGTATGTGTCGCACGATACAACCCTCATGAATATTGTAAATTTGGTGTCAAAATTGCAAACCAAATTTACCCTCGCCGTTGAACCTGTAATACACTTGCTCTCCTTTTTAAATGTTGACAACACTTGGAATACGTGTTAATGCGTGTCACTAATATGTACGAATAGCAGGAGTATGAAACACAGACAATTCAACCGGTTTCAGAGGAACCCATTAAATACGTGCATGTACTGAATCCCGGCGAACGTGAATACCTTTCCCCCAACTTAATTGGTGTGCAGAATATTGCCATGACATTTTTGCCACTTTCGATGAATTTCATCAACATAATCGATGCTTTTAGAGAAATTGTTAATGGAGTGCGCTATGAAATCGTTTTGAATGCAGTCAACACGGAAGACAATAATGCCGATATAGTGTGTCGTCTGGTGATATTGGAGAAACCTTGGCTTCGCACCGACTGGGGTGACAAAGTGCGTGAATTGCAACATTCTAATTGTACTGCTACTGAGGAAGATGGTGTCGCCAATACCACCCCTCTACCAGCCAACATGGTTAACGATAAGTATGTTAAGAGTACCGTTTTTAATGGCGGTTCTCGCAATGAACTCACTGATGGTGAAATGAAACGTTTAGAAGATCAAATATTTTCTTCTGCCATTAGTTATAAACGTATGCCATCATCAAACAAATTTGTAATACCAAGTACTAGTACAATGAAATCAATTACAGCAAACGCTGATAATATTGCTGACGAGCAAGAAGTTGCCGACACAACGGCCATCAGTTCAAATATAGATGAGGAATCAGCAGCAGACAACAAAAATTACGCTAATGGCCAGAAGAGTGATGAAACCGAAACCGTTACTGAGGAAACAACAGCAGTTAATAATGAAAAAACCGTTGTGTATGAAGAGGCAAATCCCACTGAATTGCCACAACAAGAAATAACATCAACGACCACAGGTGTGCCTGAGCTGTCAGCCGACGAAATGAAATGGTTGGATGATATTTTCTCAATTGGTGCATTAAATTTTGAAAGTAATTTAAATTCGGTACCATCACTAGGAGGTGGCGGTGGCGGCGAATCCGGCCAACCTGATAATCTGCAGCAACAGGAGCAGGTAATTTTTTTTTTTAATTTAATTTAATTCTTGGAAAAAAATAACCAGGATACAACACCCATCACTATCATTATCGCTGTTATCGTTAGTGTATCATTACGTTTTTTCATCATTTGTATCGTCATCAAAATTGTTGTTGTTGTTGTTGTTGTTATTGTCTTTGTTGTTATTTGTATACTTTATTTTTCGTATTTTGTTCATAAACTACTCCCTTGTTGCTCATTATTTAGTTGTTGTTTAAATAATCAACAACAACAATAGAAATAATAGCAGCTTGGAAGAAGAAAAAATAAACACGTCGATAGACATTGTATTTGTTTTCGGCTACACGGTTGACGTGAACTCTCCACTCCGCGAAAGTACATTTAAGGGAATTTTATTTTTGTTTTGTTTATTTTTACACTCTGCTCTTCCATCACTCTTCTTCCTGTTGCTCACTCAGATGGAAATATTTGTTCATTTGTTCATCTGTTCGCTTTTATTTTTATTCAGTGTTTAATTACGAAATTACTTTTGAAAAACGTGTTGGTATCTGTAAAGGAATTGTTATTGTTATTATTTCTAATGTTATTACGACTGTTGTTGCCGTTGAAGTTGTCGGCGTAGTTGTAATCTTTGCTGTTCATTTTCATTATTTAACATTCAATGAACAATACAATCTCCGCCGTTTCCCAAGATATTTTTCGGTTAAATATGATATGATGATAGCATTTCTCATTTCTATTTTTAAAATATTTAATTTTTTTTTTTTATAAACGTTATTTTCATACTGTGTGACTGTAATAATAATAATGATGATGATGATGATTGGCGTTGGTGGAAACAATCCTTCAAAGAAAATCATCTAATTGTATACGTATTTACAGACTATACATACATACTATATTGTATGTTTACTTACGCCTGTAACATGTTTCTGTTGCTTTAATTTAAATTTAATACCCACATGCCATTCAAAATTAATGATATCGACATGAATCCGCAACAGAGACGTGCGAGAGTTCAAAATCGCCAAATATGAGACGTTTACAATAAAAAGGCTCATTATCTTTTGTATTGTCATGTTTTATGTTAAAACATACAATGTAACTCTTTTATTAAAACCTAAAACTTTAAATAATAGATCGACTGAGTCATAGCCAGCGTGTCCTACAACACGATCGATAGGTTCCTATAATAGGACGTGTTATATAAAACCGTGTCATAGGAGGCTCTAGGCTGGTACGAAAATAGGGGTTATGTTCCAGAAGAAACTTTATTTCTATTAAAAATTAACAAAATAAATAAAAATCCAATTAAATATATAAAAAAAAAAAAAATATATAAATATAAAAATCGGCATAAATATATATGAATGCAGTATATTATGAATTTTGTTTAGTAATTTTCTTCATCATCGCTGCTCAATTCAATAAAATGGGAACGTTTTTTTTTTGGCTAAATAATATCATCTTCACTTTCTAAACTCGCATTTAAATTTTGTTCAACTGCTGATATCTCCAAAAATATCCGTAATCTTGCTTTACTTCCTTATCCGTTCCAGGTCGTTGTTTATTTCTTGCTCTGGCGATAGGTAATTTTGTTACTCCCTTTTGAATTTTCGGATACTTTCAGCGCAAGGGTCTGCATCCAAGAAAAATAATTCCAATTTGTTGGCCAAGTCTAATCCTTCCTGTAATTTTTTTAGTGTCAAATTATTAACTTCATTATCTTCATTAGATCTAGAATCGATTTAATTCACTTGCGGTTCGGATGTGATTTCTAGCAAATCTGCTTCCCCAACTTCTTGTCCCACTAATAAGTCTTGCACATTTTCAATAGCAATATTCACAAGCCCTCCTACTCCGATCGACCTAGCAAGCAAGTTCTAATATGGCACCAATTTCATTTTCTCCTGATTCATGCACGTTTTCTATCTCAACTACTGCTGGCCATATATTTTTCCAACATCGATTTAATGTTGTAATTTTCAGATCTTTCAGCGATAAGGTTATAATATCGATGCAGTCTTTAATTGAAAATTTCTTCCGAGCTTCATTTACATCAATAGATTCGGAATCAGTTATGTCTTAAATCCATTGTAATGATCTTCTTATGTAATAAGTCTTAAAAAAAATGAAGTTGTAGTAGTACCGTGTTACAAGAGGTATTCGGAAATTTTTTAATCGTATTAGAGTAAAATTGTGTTGTGGGATACCGTGTTGTCGGAGGCATACCTGTATTTAAAATTGAATTTTGCTATATTGAAAGCACCAATGATTAAACAATCGAGTATTCTGCAGTATATGATCTTTTTGTGCAGAGAAAGTAGAGCATACATAAGCAGAAAAATATCTAACATAAACGACAAAGTATGATGGCATTTTTGCTGCAAGTATCGTAGTGCATTATGCAGATCTAGGTTCAATCGAGCATTTGTACAAAGAATTGTACAGAATACTGTGAAGCCAAGTTGGCGGACCTGAAACCAGGTTTGATGAAAGTAAAGAAAATAATTAGAAGGCAAAATTTTGAATTACTTTACGCTTACATAGCGTAATTCTAAAAATTTTGCTTCTTTAATATTTTTTGTTATTGTTTTATTCCTAGAGAAAATTTATTTAAGTTTCGTTGTCATTTGAAAAATCTGTGCTGTAGTATTTTGTAATACGTAAAAATGTATATTTTACATTAGAATATGTGTAAACTTATGTCCATGAAGTCGTCGTAGTCTCGTAGGTATTGTGTTGGCTTATTAGACGCAAAGCCAGTGATCGAGCCACAGACCAGACTTCAAAACAAAATACAAAAAGTATATCTTTGGCGATTTCCTCTCAGCAGATTTCTGGCAAAAACTCTGAGAGTAAAGTAAAATTTCTATGAA
Source organism: Sarcophaga peregrina (assembly GCA_014635995.1). Lineage (NCBI taxonomy): Eukaryota > Metazoa > Arthropoda > Insecta > Diptera > Sarcophagidae > Sarcophaga > Sarcophaga peregrina. Next base: position 114,782,124 of record CM025789.1, read on the forward strand.
AAGTTTCTCAAAAATCTGTCGTTCGAAGTGGACTTTAAACTTTAACACACACAACATAAGCGGTGTGAGAAACTAGGTCAATAACTCTGACTGAAGGATTATAATGACCAATTATGTATGTATGTCCATGACTGTATTTCCTGCACTAAATATGTTATGCCAGCTGCGGCCTATAAAGTGTATCCAATCAAACTTATGGAATTTAAGGCGCAAACTCACTCTCGTCGTTTGTACTTAGCTTTTTTTTTTGCCAAAACTAGCTCTCGATTCTTTAGATAATTCAATTGCCAACATTATAAGTTCAAATTAGTTTTCATGGCAATTTTATTTACTCTGAGAGGAAGGTAGCTGTATGCAGCTTGAAAATATTCACCTCTACTTTCCACCTGATGTAAATAAATCTATTTTTTTGGACAGTTGAGTATCTAAATCATTTACTCTATTAATGAGTTTTATATGGCTTTTGCATTCTTCGATGGCATTAAACGACTTTTTAGCAATGGAAGTACGGTTTACCTCATCTGAGATGCTATTATCGAAGTCGAGTGATATAGAATTTCTTTTTCAGGGCCTTTGCAAGGTCAAAATATTTATGCATTCACAAATCCCGGGACCAGTTTTTAAAAATCCTAGGATTTCGGGATTCCGGATTTCCCAATTGGCATCCCTAGTTTATACTTATGCTTACTTGATGCTATGCCTTACGATATATTAAAATCTTTAGTCACCTGCACTTCGTTTTTCTCTCTATGGAAAAAGAACTGTGAAGTATGACATTTTCTCTTAACTGATGTCCATTTTTAAAGCGTACTCAAACAGTATAGAGGGTAGCGGCCATACAACCATTTTGAACATTTCTTTGCACAAAATTTTATCTTTACAAAGTTATCAAATGTAATCCAAATAGCGTATGCTGATAGCGAACGATATACAGATTATTTAAGCAATCTTGTGGAAAAATAATGCGATTTCAGTTTACTACACTTTATTCATTCATTCATTCATAAAATAATCCTTGTTATTAAATATTATTATTAGTTAGTCTCTCTAAAATTAGAAATTATAACACTCGTTGTAATTTATTTCTTCAGAAAGCCATTGTGTAAATAAGCCTTAATCAAACCTTACGCATCTCCCACGCATGAAAAATTTAAAGTTGAAAATGAAACAATTTAATTACTTTAATCCCCTTTCCTTAAATTTAATCATGTGCAATATAATCCCGTAAAATTGTTCCCTTTAGTCGTCTTTTGCCAGCTCCGGCTTTCAACTTACAGAACACAATACGACACTCTTAACCAAGCGTGTGGTTGTCATCGGTAACAGCAGCACAACTTCTAGAAGATGAATGAGAATAAACAATCCGAGTATACTAAGTTCTTTTATACTTTTTTCTACTTTGTTGTTTGTGTTTGTGTTTTTTAATTTGTTTCATACATAAATAATAAGTACGATGATTATTCCATCTACTCGGCTACGGCTTAACGCACATTTTACAAACACACCTCTATGCCTTTTGTCGTCTTTTGGCCAAAAATTTACATCTTCTATCAGAATATGATGATGCTGATGATGATGATGATGACTTTATTCCAAACATTTTGTTCCAGCCATAGAGGAAAAACAATCCATTTAAAATGGAATGGAAAAACTTGTTGTAACTGTTTGTGTGTTGTTGCTGTTTGAAAACTTTCAAATAGTGGATGATAACAGTAATTATTAAAGAGGTAACTGCTGGAAGAAGAATACAAAGAGTTTGAAATTTTAAAGATGGCTTGTTGAAACGACAATATGTTGCGATTTAACAGCTTTTGAATTGCTAGATTTAATAAAATATTCGTATGATTTATAGTCACACAAAACTAAAGTAATTTATTAACAATTCTTACATGCATATTGGGGTGCCCCGATAGTTTAATGAGTTTCCCAAATCCCTAAAAAAGAGAAAAAGATGATTATTATTATGTCTTTATCATTTTCGATCATGTTCGTCGATTGTTTCCGTAATGTATGGTCGATCTTGCTGTGATTAAGAGCCCAGATTAACGAGTAGTTAATTGATTGAAGTCGCCATTGTCTAGTGGGTAGTGTGTAGGCTTATTAGACAAAAGGCCCGGGTTCGAATCCCAGGTCAGACATCAAAACGAAAAAATATTTCTTCGGCGACTTCCTCTCAGCAGATTTCTGGCAGAAACTCTGAGAGTAAAAATTGCCATGAAAAGTTACTCAAAAATCTGTCGTTCGGAGTCGACTTTAAACTGTAGGTCCCGCCACTCATGTATAAAATGAACGGACACACCATAAGCGGTATGAGAAGCTAGGTCGTAATCCTGACTGAAGGGTTGTAATGGCCAATTATGTATGTATGTAATTGATTTCTATCCAAAGCTGGAGATTCGTTATTATTTCGCCAATATTTACTTTCTGGCCAAAGTGGAAGATATGATCCTATTTCCTATGTAACCAAGTTCGTCAGTTTGCTTTATAGACCCTGCAACCGGCTATTTATCCCTATATTTAATAGGTTGTTTTAAAGCTTTAGGGAAAATTCTCTTGCTCAACAGTTGTTTACAGCCATCTTAATAATCATAAATTATTTATTTTCTGTTTTGTAATTTCTATTCCTTTTACTTTTAAATTTTATTTCAAAATTCCATTCATAATATGATACTTCAGTTCAGTTCATTTAGTCTCTGCTGCTGTTCACATTGGTGTCATTCATATTCAGCATGTCATATCACTTAAAGAAACAATAAAGAACGAGAAAAAAAAATAACAAGAAGACGAAGGAGAAAGAAACAATTATGAGGCTCTTGAAGAGTATAGATGGCCCAGTTGAAAAATAATAAAAAAGAAACACTTTCAGTCAGTCGATTTGCTTCTTTATCGTCATCAAAAACCACATCGTCATGTGTTCGGTAACATTATTTCACATGAAAGGGAAAATGAAAAAAGTTTCGGAAAATGAAAATACTCTCAAGTATTTTAACCAATATAAGAAATGCCATTTTTTGTTCGTGTTGGTTTTGTGTCCTTTTTTTTTTGTAAATTATTTGTTGTCGGTTGCCAGTTGCTGCCAGTACATGTTTTCATGCAGCTGCCTTGCCTCAGTGTTGATAGGTTTTTTAACATTTAATGTGTGGAAACAATTTAATCCATTAATAAAATGCAGAATATTTTAAGAATTGACTTATCATTTTGATTCTATGCTTTTATTGAACTTTCGATACAACGAATATGAGGGGGAGTACATTCTGCCTTAAGTGAAAATAAGATGAAAAAACTTTAAAGCACTGCAACGACACTCTTGAGCTGGCATAGCCAGTGAAACGATGCCAATTTCGGTTTTCCAATATGATAAGATTCTTCTTCTTCGTAATACTGATTCAAATATTTCTTTCGCTATCATGTCAAAGGTTGCATGTTTAACGTGGTTAGGAATACTTTTCTAGGAGTACTCGTAGAAGCCTTACTATTTAACACTTAGAGTACGAAGCCTGATTTTTGACATAAAGTATGGAGTAGGGTCAGTAAGTTCCCTCAAAAAAAACTGATTTTTTATGCCTTTATGTTAGCATAAAAGAACTAAAAATATTTGTTTTAAAGTAAAACATTATTATTTTATTAGTTTTCAATTTTTATTTTTAATTATCACATCAAAATGCATTAATTTAAGAAGTTATTGAAGAAAAATTAAGATTGGGGTACCTAAGTTACCCCAATCTGTACTTCAATGGTCAAAATGCTTTCATTTATATTGTTCTCAAGATACAGCCACAGCTTCCATCCATTATTTTTTGGCAACTGCATTGTGTGGAGTCCAGATTCAGATCGACGAATGTGGATGTTTTGACTAATTACAACTACACCCCATTAAGCTTTTGAAGTAGGAACTTTCCACGTCCAAGTATTGAATAAAGAGGACTATGCTTAGTTTTATCAGGATTTACACTAAGCCCGCTTCGTTCACCCTAGGTATTTAACTTTCTTGATGAAGATTTCAATTGTCTGCATGTGATGTACAGATGTACTCTAAGGAAATGCTTTACTAATCGGAAACCCTAGTTGATGTTTGCATTTACCAAATGTTTTTATTTTTGTTATTTAATTTGTAACTGGTCATGACGAATTATTTCGTCATACACGCAGTACTTCCGCGTTGTGGTGATGAATTTTTTTCTAATGCAGATATGCCGTAATTTTTTTAAATTCATGAATTTTTATGCAATTGAACATAATTTTATTCCCTCGGTTAACAGTTTAAAGAAATTATACTTTTCCATCACTGACATGTAATTAATTATACAATATGTCTCATACTCCCTCATCTTCACTTACCATTACCGTTACCATTATCATACGTGTATTAATACAATATCTGATGTGTGTGTATGTGCTGTAAACTTCTCACAACGATTGGAAATTTGTGTGGCCGACAGGCAGATGCAAGAGTATGGAACAAAATATGTAGAGGGGGGGGGAGGCAGCATTTAAGCTTTTTACATGATAACCTGATTATTTTAATTAAACCAACCTTAAACGAAACGGGAGGAAAAAATACAGATGCCCGATTCTCAAAAGCTGAAACAGAAATACAGAGATTCAAAATGGAATATTGACTAGGGGAAAAAAGGGAAAGGAACACGAAATAGTCATTATGTCATGCAATGATTTTTCATTATATTCATTTATTTAATGTAATATTTATATAATGTTATCTATGAATGAACGAATGTTGTTTGAATGTAATTGAGCGAATGTACATATTTTATATGCTTGTATCTGTATCTGTATCTGTTATTCCTAAAGATATTCTATGGGAAAGTGTGAATTGTTTTCTTTGTTTTTTTTTTTACATACATATGATGTACATATAATCTGATGATTTGTTTTTATTGTTTTTCTTTTCTCAATTTACTGATTAAATTTCGTTTAACAATTTTATCACCTTTTAACCACATATCCATGAATATCTGTATATACACTGTGAACGTCAAATAAAAGTAAATAATTTTCATTATTTGAAAAACGTGTGAATTATATTCCTAGAAACAGTATTTTGTAATTCACTATAATTTAGAGTAAAACTAATATCATTAAAATCGGAAAACAAATATCAGACCACTATGAAAATGATTGACTTTATTTTTCCTCTTTTAATATTTAAATTTTCTTTCTCTTCAAATCAAAGTAAAGACTTGCTATCGTTTTAAGACAAGTATGCTAGATTTGTTAAGAACATGGTATAACTAATGAAGTTTACATACATAAATATTTATGATTAATAATGGCGGTAAAGTATATTTTAATATGGTGATCAGATTATTAATATTCCAGTTATTACATAGAATTGTTAAAAATGAAAAGCAAATTTCAATTGACGCTCGCAAAATAATCAGATTTACATAAAGAAGGGATATCCTTGCTGGGAAAAAACAGATATGCACAGAAACCATTGCACTAAGGAGTGCAAAATTTATTAGACAGGTATGCGATATATAAAACATTGAACCATTTTGCCGTGAGAAAGGCAGTCAGAGAGTCTAGCGACATAGTTACTGTGAGAGAAGTAAAGATTAAAATATTGTTACGTTTTTATCTTTTAAAAACGTTAAAAATATGAGTTCGTAGATTGCAAATAAAATAAAAAATAAATATGTGTTTAATTTTAAATCAATTCTTTATTGTCCGCACTACTTTTATGCCACTGTTCGAACTTATACCAAGTATGTATTAAACAATAACTATCACAATATATGCTTGTTCGTTGTATTCCTCTGCTTACAAACTTATCGTAAGTAACACCACTTGTTTGTTATTCGTCTTTGCTCACAACCTTCTTGTAAGCACAATACTTCTGCTCTCGTAACACTAACAACTGCTTTATTTACACGCAACTTGTGTGCACTCAATTCAACGTGAACTCGTCACACACGACTAAATTAATTCTAAATCCCCTTTTATATCGCTAGATCAACACTGTGATGAATGCTCTCGAAGGAGGTTGGCAGCGTTCGGGAAAGATATCTTGTTTACATTCGTCCATGCAGAGTAGTTGTTGCTTCTGTATTTGCCTACCAGCAATTTTATTTTTTACGTTGCACTTTGTTTGTTGGTTGCTTACTTCTCTGTCCGATAAACTTTGATGTTGGCTGTTTACATTTTTGTTTATTCATCGAACTTATAAACAAGCCCATTTTGTTGCTATATTTTCGACTTATTCGTTGATTATGTGAACAAGTCCATTATTTTTGTTTTTGGAGCTTTTGTTTATCATTTCATACATGATCAAGTCCACTGTGTAGTTTTTGAAGCGTTTGTTTATTATTTTAACAACACCATTTCCACTTTCGTAACAATATCATCGAGAGCAGTAAAAATAACCGAAAATATCTAGTAAACTTCTGGGCAGTCAGGAAGTGCTACCATCGAGAGATCATCCCTACTAGAGATTAGCAATGAATCGTTTTTCCGCTACTCATAAGCACTAATGCAATTTTGAGTATTTAGTGAATCAACAGTATTGAAATTCAAATATTCTGATTCATTCGTACTCAGTACAACGTTGATTTCTAAGTATAAGTAGCAATGAGTATGAGTACAACGTTGACATCAAACTCACAACATTCGAAATATATTTGATTCATAGGCCTACTCATTCTGATTCATAAATTTAGAAAAATACTTATAATACTTATAAGTGATTCGGGTGGCTTAAATCATTCATTAAAATTTACAGCCTTTGTTGTTGTTGCATATACAAACAAAGAAGAAAGGAAAGACAAAGACAACAAGCAAAGCGTACACACAATCTTCTTGTGAGTATAGTAGTGTTCGTACGCGAATCATACTTATTTTGTGCTTCGTGTAAATGTTAAGTAGAGACGAGTCGAAGTCAATAACATCACGTGTATTGTTAAGTATGAATACGACAAGTACTTCCAACTTTGAGTATGAGTAATATGAGTATCATATTAAAATAAGTCTGAATGCGTATAAGTATCAGAAATTATAAGTATGACTGGAATCTACTCATCGTTTTGAATACTCGTTGCTGATCTCTGATCCCTACACCATCAGTAGTAGTATCAGGCAATCGAATTTTTTTAGGATTAACTCTTAAAAAAGCTGACTATCTGGATATTACCAAATAGAATGAAGCTTCTAGAGTAGAGAAATTGGGTTTATCACACGACTGAATATTTTAACAAAATTGTGAAGGAATTATTATTTTATGGTACCTAGAGAGAGAGTAGAAATGCTAATATGTACAACCAAAAGGACGGAAAACAATATATTTGTTATAGTAATTATGTATGATATTAAGATTTTGCGTTAATTTTATGAATTGATCCTTAAAAATCGTAATATTTTAATAAAAAAAATTAATTATTTAAGGACCGAATTAGTCAGTCCGTACACCTTGCTTTTAACTACACTTTGCTTTCTTTATTGTGACATTTTTTTCAGGAATCTTTGATTAGTCGCAATCGCATTCCAATCTTTTCTGAAAGTTAAAAAAAAAAATTGTAAATACAATTCTCTTGAATTTTTCTCCCTAAGTGACTTCACTTATGTTCGATTATGTTAAAATTAATCAGCAATAAGCTTGGCTTGCCATCATCTTTTAGGTTGTTCAATGAGGAACTTTTTGTAAATTTTTGTTACTTTTTAAGCTTCAATTTAATTTTAATTTTTGTACTCGAAAGTTTTGTTAAAGCATTATCATGTAAACAATAATCTGTAGTCGTATTTTTATTTTATTTTTCTTTATTCTTATTTTAAAAACTTAAATTCTTATTTAATTTAGATTGAAGAGGAACCTTTCGTACGTCGCATCAAACGTGATACCCTTGGTGGTGTTCAGAAACTCAGTAATGAAGATGCTGAAAAGAAATTACAAAAATCTTTGGATAAACTAACAACCGGCGAAGGTCCATCTTATAAGTATGATTACTACTTAGATCTTATTATAAATTATAGTGAATAAATTTTTATTTTATTTTTGTATGAAATTCATCGCTTGCAGAATTTCGAAAATTCATGCTGCCACTAAACAAACAGTTTCCGGTACTCTTACTAAAATCGATTGTGATCTTATTGATGCCGACGGCAAAACGGAGCGGTGTGAAGTGCAAATATGGTCCAGAGGTTGGATTAAGGACGGCCAAGAAATTACAATAAATTGTCCTAACAAAGAGTTGGTAAAACGCCGTCATAGTCGTTCCGTGGAACATGTCGAAAAGAAATCGCATAAGAAACAAAATCATCACAATTTAAATAAAATCGAACATTTGTTCTCGAAATTCCAAATCAAATACAATCGTCGATATCACACTTCCATGGAAAGACAAATGCGTTTGCGTATTTTTAAACAGAATTTGGAAATAATTAAACAATTAAATGAAAATGAAATGGGTGAGTTTATTATAAAAAAGGAAATTTCAAATTTATTTTCATTTTTGGTTTTGTTTTTGTTGTATCTTCAGGTAGTGCTAAATATGGTATAACGGAATTTGCCGACTTGACCAGCACAGAATATAAACAAAGAACTGGTTTATGGCAAAGAGATCCCATCAAGGCCGCATTCACACCCAAAGCTTCGATACCCGACGTTGAGTTGCCTAAAGAGTTTGACTGGAGATCGAAGGGCGCAGTTTCACAGGTAAGTTTATAATGGCGTTTATGTTTTCAGTTTACGTATCCTAATGGCAGTGATGCATTTGTTGTTGTTAAATTAAAGGTTAAAAATCAAGGCTCTTGTGGCTCCTGTTGGGCATTCAGTGTAACTGGTAACATTGAAGGTTTACATGCTGCTAAAACTGGCGTTTTAGAAGAATATTCCGAACAGGAATTATTAGACTGCGATACTACCGATTCGGCTTGTAACGGTGGCTTACCAGATAATGCTTACGAGTAAGTTGCTTAAGCTGATTATACTTAAGAAATAATTTTACATTGATGGTCATTGCAAATAATACACCGTAACAAACACAAAAAGTGTTTTAAAAATATTCTTTTAGTCGCATGTATAGAATACGTTCTTATATCTATTAAAATAATTATTTTATCTTCTTTTGTGATTTCCATATTGATTCGAATTCATTAAATTTTAACCAAAAATTTCCTGCGCTTTCCTATTAATGGTACTATATCTATAGATTTTGATATTCATATGTGATATGATATGTTCTTGAAGTATTTCACACTACTAATAAACCATATACATACGTAGAAGGGTTTGATTGATTGGATTGATTGATTATTCGACTAATACCATTATGGCTGAAAGTCAGTAATAAGTTTAAAAAATTAAGTTTAAAAATTATTTTTCAATATTGAAAGAGTAATTGTGTGACAAGTTTATTTCTAAATTTATAAAATTTTTAATTCTATAAAACGTTGGTTTTTGGGGTTTAGAAACTAGAATAATTTATCAAATGACAGAAAATTAAAGTACATGTCGATGGCTCAATATAGAAAGGTTGTATCTTCAATTTACAGGAGAAGGAAAAAACTAAACAAAGAGGTTATAAAAAAACGAGATACGACCTTTCGAAATACTAATCATGGAATATACTAGATGTGTCTTTTGACTTTTCAGTTTTTATTAAATTCATAGAAGTATCTGATATCATTACTAATTTCTTTATACTAACTGTCAGAATTCACACTTAATCGGAATGCAAAATATTATTTCATAACCAGCGACTAAGAATTTGTCCAGTAGGCAAAGGTAAAAGTAAAATAAACTGCCTTTATCTTTATTGGGGATCATTTTCCTCTGAATTTATTTTAATATTTCTATTGATTACATGGCCGATTAAAATTTCATTGGGTTGATTAAGGAATTGCTGGCAACAATGTTTTTTCGGATCTGCGAATACTCACCGCTAAGTAAAGATTTCTCTTTTTAGTTTTTAAAACCACAGGCATTTGGTTATTTTTTTATATTGGCTAAAATCTTTTTAACCTTGGCGTTCAAAGTTAATAAGGTTTAGAATATTTTTTCACTATACATTCTTAGTCCACATATTACACAAAATACGAGTCGGCAATTTTTCAATTTTACTCCAAGCAACAGAAATTGAAAAAAAAAAATTACATTAAAATTGATTAAAAACGTATCATTGGGGATTATGATTTTATGAAATACTTAATTATACACTATACCTTCCACTCTTTACACTTTAAGTTACAGTAGTTATTATTTATTTTTATGAAAACATTTTAGAAAAAAAAGTAAATAAAAAATTTAATAATAATTTAATTTTTGTTTAATTTCACAGTGCCATCGAAAAGATTGGAGGATTGGAGTTAGAATCGGAATATCCGTATCATGGTCGCAAAGAACAATGTCACTTTAATAAAACAAAAGTTCATGTGAAGGTCAAAGGTCATGTTGACCTACCTAAAAATGAAACAGCCATGGCCCAATGGCTCATTGCTAATGGACCCATCTCAATTGGTAAGCTTTAATTAATTTTAATTAAGATTTCTAACAATCACTGTAATTCTATCTAAATCCTATAGGTATCAATGCAAACGCAATGCAATTTTATCGTGGTGGTGTTTCACATCCTTTCCATGTGTTATGCTCTCACAAAAATTTGGATCATGGTGTATTAATTGTCGGTTATGGTGTCTCCGAATATCCTTCCTTCAAGAAGACATTGCCCTATTGGATTGTTAAGAATTCATGGGGCAGCAAATGGGGTGAACAGGGATACTATCGAGTATATCGTGGCGATAATACTTGCGGTGTTAGCGAAATGGCCAGTAGTGCTGTATTAGATATTTAAGATTAATATATTATCTATACTATATACTCTATATAAAAACATTTTTATATAAACAAAACAAAATGAAGCGAAAAAAGTGAAAATACCATATGACACTGGTGTATTATAATAATCCGGATATATAGAGATTTTTTGTTAAAACATTTTACATGCTACAAACATACATAAATTAGTATTTTTTTTTTTTTTTATTATAGCCTTTGTTTTTGTTTCTGTTTGCCTTTTTGTTTTAATTATTTCATATGATAGTAATTAAATGACAATGATAACAACAAAAAGCATATAACGTTGACAAAATATTTAAAAAAAAAGTAAGTAAATAAAATAACGAAACGAAATGAAAGTCATAAATTGTGGAGAAAATCTCATTAAAATCATAATCCTCTTATAAAATGCAAAACCCAATCATACAATCGTATGTAGCATAAACAGCATTTAATCGCAGTCACTAACACACTTAACCTCACTTATTATTAATTGCACAATAATACTACATCCATACATAAATATGCGAAAAGAGAAAAATGTAATGAAAACAGTAACTAAAGCAACAAAGAAAAAAATGTCATAAATGAATGAAACCAAACAAAACAATACAACATATTATACTACCAAATGAAAAACAAACAAAAAAAAGAGCTCAATAAATATTAATTAAACATTTTTATTGTATGCATTTGTTTTATTGTGTTAATATTCAAGAAATTAGTTAAATTAACATTTTAATAGAAGCAAATAGTGCCACCGGTCAAAAGCATTTTAACGCCTGAATGTACTTCAAGTGGATTTAAATTATCTCTTTTTTTTTGTCTTTTTTTTATGCATTTCACCAGGATATTGTATTTTAATTAATGCTCGTATTCACTTAATTTTATCAAGAGCAAACGCAATTTACGAGCTTCCAGTCCAATGGTCAATGGTTCAGCAGGGACTTCTTCAGATGCACTGTAAATATTTGCCGGCGTAAAAATACCATTTACTGTAAATTTGAGAAAGTAAAAATAATTAACATAATTATACTTGAGAATGAGATTACTCAATACTACGTATGCTATTATGAGGTGCTGTAAAAAGTAATTCATAATTTTTCTACTTCTATTTGCTGGCGTAAAAATACCATTTACTGTAAATTAAAAAATATAGACGCGTATGTAGGATTCCGTTCAAGGTGAAACCAGAAACATTTTCGAATATCTCTAAAAGTTCTCTTACTTACAACAGTATGAAAAAATTGTATGTAAAGTGTGTTGATTGAAAAGACTTTTAAATATACAAAAATAAGATTCAAACTTTACTAACGATACTTGCCTCATCCATCCTAAATAGTAAAGTGGATAGTTAAAACTCCAAAAGAGTTGGATTGGAGATTCACATTGAGAATACACATGGCATACATTTCATGTATTGTAAAATATTAATTCTGCTTAGGATGTATGATGTTAATAAGTGACGTCGTCAAAAAAGGCAAAATCTATTTGACTTATTACAAATGTCATAGTCTTTATAATCAAATTAATTTGTAAATGTATAGGATCTGTACCCTTTCAATGACCACTAGGGAACAAGAGGTTAGCACTGACATTTTAAAAAAATAATTAGAAAAAAATTTTATTTACAATCCCCTCTATTCAGTTTTGTAGCAAATACTCTTGAGTAACCCAATTGACAAATATAAATTCTTAAATCTGTCATTATGTTAATGAAGATACATTTGTATCTATCTAAGCTGTACGGATACTTTTTTGAGTTAGGTTTTTAGATTGTTTTTTGAGTTTTTTGTATAAAAAAAGTGATTTAATCTTTTTAAACTAAATTTTAGTATCCAAATATTATCAACACAAATCGAACTTTTAAAATATTTTCAAATCTGGTAAATAGTTTTTGAAATATTATGCAAATTATTTTTGCTTGACTTGTAGTACGAAGACTTATTTGAGCCAGTGTAACTTTAACCTATTTTTCTTGTAGTGCAATTGTTGCTCACTAACGAACCGTAGCGAGCTATACGTAGGGTATTTCTGCTTTGTTCCAAACTTAATCTGAATTTGATAATACGTATAATGAAGACAATAAAATTCTCTATAAATTAGATATCATTTATTATTCAATTGTTAGTTTTACATAAAGTAACTGTCTTTTTCAAACTTTCACTTGAAAAAAATTCTTTTTCGAACACAATAAAATTTTCTGGTTGCTATTCATAATAGACACATTGTGCCCTCTTGTTGAGGTACCCTATATTTAGTACAAATAATCATGCGCTCTATTCTTAACCCGTTTAACACTTCAAACAAAAAAGTTTTGATTGGCAGGTGGAAATATCTATGGAATTGATAATAACTTGAATAAATTGAGGTAGTGCTTCTTATTGCCAGGTACTTAAATAAAATAAAGTTTAGATTAAAATTTTAATGCTACGAACGATTATTGAAGACGCATTCATTAAAATAATGTACGGATATAGTAAAGGAACCCACAGTCAAGACTAAAATTGAAGCAAATAAATCTGAGCAATAAATCGTATGTAAAGTTAAGAAAAACTGTTTTTTTAAGTAAATCAAGTTGTATACGCACGCACGTTAGTCGGGTATATTCTTACAATCTTACTTACTTACTTAATTGGCAATTAACAATCCGATTAACGGATTTCGCGCCTACACCAGTTGGTCAGACCAATCGATGACAGATAGTAGACCCCCATTCAATAACACTAAAGGCAGCAGCAGTAGCATGTCGTCAGCGTACGCAAACAACTGGACACTTTTTTGAAAAATAGTGCCATTGGAATGCACTCCTGCCTTTCCAGAACACTCTCCATGACGAAGTTGAAGAGGTCGCATGATAAGGGCTCGCTTTGTCTGAAATCTCGCACGGTATCAAAAGGTTCGGAAAGGTCCATTCCTGCCTTGACGGAGCCTTATCAGCTTCACAGACACGATCCTTGCCAGGTCTGAAGCGGCACTGATAAGCTCCAATCAGTATTTTGACGAGTGGCTTCAGTTGTTCACTCATTACGCCTGCAAGAACCTTGTATACGATAGGAGAAGGCTTATACCCCTATTGTTGGTGCATATTGTAGGTTCTGCCTTTTTCAGGACAGGACAAAAGACACTGAGGTTCCAATTGTTAGTCATACTATACGTACTTTACATCCGGTCTTAAACAATTCAGCTGGAAGGCCATTAGGACCTGCCGCTTTATTGTTTTTAAGACGCATAATCTCGACTTTGACCCCTTCATGGCTAGGCGGCGGAATCTCCACGGCTTCATCATCGATCGGATTCGGATCATCAATTTCTACACTCGTAGATTAGCACATTACACACTAAACTAAAATGTTCTTTGTAAGTTAGTTTATCTAGTGTTAGTACGCATTCGTTAGAACTTCTATAAGATTTGGGCATGATTAAGGTCATAGTAATTGCATGATTGGCTTTAAAACTTTGTTACAATTTCTTAAACAGTTCTATAATGATTCTTTGAAATATAGATTTCCAGTATAGGCTCGAACTGACCAGTATCAGTATGAACACACGATTTACTTCATTCGCAGTAGAGTTAATATTTGAAAGTAAGTGGTGAGAATGGATAGTGTAGTCAGTCGTCCCATTTGATAAGGTTCATTTCGTAAAACTTTATTATTTTTTTAGTTCAACTCACCTTCGCAAGCTTTAAGGAAATTCATGACTTCCTGCAATGACGGATACGGCAAAATAATATTTTGCTTAGCCATTCCAGTCAAAAGACCTAAAATGCAACGTTTCACATGCAACCAAGTATCGGCATAGAGACGAGCCCCAGAACCACCTTCCAAGGCGTGAGCAATTCGTGACAAACCAAATTCATAATTTGATTTTGCACAATATAAAGTGCCCACTACTAAATTTACGATACACAAATGATGATATTGTTTGCCCATATTGCCCTTTAACTCTTCGGCCTTTTCCACTTTACGCATTAGCTCTTCGGCTTCTTCATTTTGGAATGTCATTATATAGGAAACACAAAGATTGGCCAAAACAGCAGCTGATACGGACATAATCTAAGAAACAAAAAGTACAAGAAAAATATTAGCCACTGAGAAACTCGATTAGTATTCAATGCGGCATACATCGTCTCCATGTTGACGTATGACGGGTTCATAAAAAGCAGCTGCCTCCTTGTATTTGTCGCCTTGCATGAAAAGCACATGGCCAGCATTCAAACGCCATATAGAGTTCTCTGAGCAAAATTCCGCACTAGACCGAAACTCTCGTTCAGCACCAACAAAATCATCATCACGCCATGATATCCAGGCTCTGGCCATAACAACTGGTAGATATCTGAAAGAAAATGATGAATTTATTTTAACTTAATTATTTCCAAAAGACTTACAATTCCAATGCATTTTCATAATCCTTCAAGGCATTCCGTAAAGCATTTTGATCGGTAGTTGAACGAACTTCTTGAACTTTTGCTGCTAAACTTCTTAATTTACCCGCTAAACTTGAAGCCAATGTACCCAATTTCTTTTCGGCCAGTTCAGATGACGCTTGAGCCGTTATTAGGGCATCTAATAATTCGTAGAGATACTGTTCGATTGTTTTATTAATTTTGCTTTTTAAGTTCGCCATCATTTACATTCATATTTGAAGAATTATATTCATTTCGTTTAAAATTTTACCTGCGATAAGTAGGTGTATGTTAAGTTTGTATGTTCCGCTAAGATATCTGCAGCAGTTTCATACATTTCATGTTTGCAACAGATCAACAGTATATTGGCAAATGTCTCCCTTGGACATGAAGGCGGCCCCAAGTCCAAGAGGAAGGCTAATTTCCGCAAACCAGCAACAGGACCTTGCATGATCTGTCAGTGCCATATTATGCAACGTGACCGGATCTAATTCACTTTCAGCTCTGGGCGGTAAATCCAATAGGGAATCTCTAGCACCTTCGACTGGAATTTATGAAAAAAAAGTGAGAGAATAAAATTAATCCTATTTCGATAGGAGCATAAGCATTATAGAATTTTAATTCTAGCAAGAGATTTGGCTGGGTCTTGAAATAATTAGATTATATGTAATTTATAATTGCATTGTAGTAAATAAATGAATAAATATAAACACCTTTTGGCAACAAAATTCTCGAAATTGATCGGAATTATACACTGATGCAAACAATTGTCCGCACACCAGTGCTATTGAAAATATATTACACTGTGTTTAGAGTACTCTTCAGACTACAAAAATTTTGTACGGTACTCTCCGAAAGTGTTTTCCACATAATGCGGAGCTGAAAACTCGGTTGACAACATTATATAAGTTCCTTCCGCACAGCCTATGAATGAGTCTAGTAGCTAGATATTGTAAGAGGGTTTAATATCAGTTTTATTTTCGATGCAAAAGTACAGCCGTAATATATAAACAACCTGTTTATATAAACATGTCCTCTGCAACATCGGTTTTACTCATCTTAAAATAGTACATACGCTTTGTTGGTGACCATCAGAGATCAGTAATAAGTATTCAAAATGATGAGTAGATTCGAATCATACTCATAATTTCTGATACTTATACGCAATCATACTTATGTAAATCTATAATTACTACTCATACTTAAGTTTGAGTCGTACTCATACTTAACAAGATGCATGATGTTATTGATTAAGACTCTCAATGACTCAAAATATTCACCGAAGCACAAAATAGGTATGATTCGCGTACGAACACTACAATACTCAAAAGAAGGTTGTGGTTTGCTTGTTTGCTCCTCTTGTCCTTCCTTCTTTTTGTTTGTACATGCAACAACAACTGACTGTAATTTGGCAACTGATTCGATCACTCGAACGTTTTCACGTTTACTTTTACTTTCCCCAGGAAGATATTTATCGAAATGAAAAATATCTCTGGGCAAATTTCAAGGGATAGACCTGTTTATAATAACATGTCCTCTGCCACATCGGTTTTCTTAACTCATCTTAAAATAGTATACGCTTTGTGTGACCATCAGAGATCAGTAATAAGTATTCAAAATGATGAGTAGATTCGAATCATACTTATAATTTCTGATACTTATACGCAATCATACTTATTTAAATATCATACTTACTACTCATACTTAAGTTTGAGTCGTACTCATACTTAACAATATGCATGATGTTATTGATTAAGACTCTCCATGACTCAAAATATTCACGAAGCACAAAATAGGTATGATTCGCGTACGAACACTACAATACTCAAAAGAAGGTTGTGTGTTTGCTTTGCTTTGCTCCATGTCTTCGTCCTTCCTTTCTTTTTTGTTTGTACATGCAACAACAACTAAGACTGTAAATTTTGACAACTGATTCGAATCACTCGAACGTTTTCACGTTTACTTTTACTTTCCCCAGGAAGATATTTATCGAAAATGAAAAATACTTCTCTGGCAAGGAATTTCGAGTGGATAGATTGATATTTTTAATCAAATCAAAAAAGAGAAAAAATTATTTGAATATATGAAACTGTTTTATCAATTGCTGATAACCTAGCTTTCCCCACCACTTATGTTGTGTATGTTAATTTTATACATAAGTGGCGGGTCCTAGACTTTAAAGTCGACTCCGAACGACAGATTTTTGATAAGATTTTCATGGCAATTTTATTTACTCTCATAGTTTTTGCCAGAAATCTGCTAAGAGGAAGTCGCCGAAGAAATATTTTCATAGTTTTCGTTTTGATGTCTAACATGGGATTTGAATTCGGGCCTTAATAGACTGTGGCGACTAGCCGTCAACCCTGCGCCATTAAAAACCAATTATTATATTATGTTGTCTGTATTTCCACTCATACTTTACGCCATTACGTTCAGCCTATACCTGTCTGCTATAAATAAGTACCTTATGGAAATACCCCCGGTTTTATAGTAAGAAACTAAATAGTTCCGATTGCGTGCGTCAATATAGAATCTATGTAATAAGTGGAGAATGCATAGAAACTAAAAACCTGTACGAGAATTCATTGCACGTCATATTCAACGAATTTTCGACAACGAACTTTTGCTCGTGTCGATCGTGTTTAATAAGATTCAAGAGATTTTTGAGAAACAAACTCACTTACTATTTTCTTCATTATATTCAATGGCTGCTTTTAAATTTAAGGCTTGTGTTATGCCAGATAAAGCCATTGTTATGGGATTACCGACACTGCGAGCACTTCCATCGGTATCGATTTGAGCACCTATACCCAATTCCGGATGATCTCTGATGCCACGTTCAACAATTGTCGCTGCAGTCAAATAAAATTATTCGATCGAAGGGATCAACAAGACAAGCACATTTTCACTTACTGGTATAATCAAGGGCCTGAGTTTTTTCTTTCTTGCGAAAATGAGACAAAGCCAAATTATACGTTATGAGGGGATTGAAACCGCCTACTTGTAAAGCTGTATTAAAACGTTGAACTGCACTTTCATATTGATCGGCCTGATAGAGCAGACAACCTTCATCGTTAAGGGTCTCGGCTGTACCGCTCGTTCGCTGATTCAATACACTTTGCGTTCCAGCGTAATCTTCACTCGAATACAAAATGGCACTTTGCAGCTGTAGACACTGTTCCTTCAGCTCTTCATTGTCACCGATTTGTTTCAATACCTTTAAAGCATCCACAAATATGCCAGCCTGATACAAAGACTGTGCGTAATAGAATCTACGAATGCAATATAAGAAATGAATTCATTTTAAAATTATGATTTTTTTTTTTTTCAATGTTACTTGTATTTGGGAATTTTCGGTACTAAATTACACAATTGTTCATAGCAGGTTGCTGCCTCCTCATATTTTTGGGCATGATAGTAACAATAACCCAATATGGATAGGCCAGCTCTAGTATTGGCTGCTTCGCCCAAGTTGATGATGCACTCTATGACATCTTCGAAACGCTTGTCTTTTATCTATCTTATCCAAAGCCATCAGTATTCACACGCCCAGAATAATTAATAATTCATGCAAAATGGGAAGGAAATGTAAAAAATAAATGTTTAGTAACATGATATACTAAAGAATGAAGGAGAAATCAGAGGGATAGAGAGAGGGAGAGAACGGTAGAGCATGATTTGGAATATACAAACCAAATTATAGATGGTGCGTGTTATATGACCTTCTCTAAGGATTATACCCTGATGCAACATTTTGTTTCTTATGCTTCTTGTGTTTTTTTTTTGTTTCTTTACTTTACTTTCAATTAATATGAGACAAATAAATTTGAATTGAATTATTAAACTGAATTCAATCTTTAAATGCAACTTTTAACCTTTTGTTGTTTCAGTTTATAGCAATTCAATGTTTCCATGGCAACGAATTTGGTTTTTTGTATAAAAGCCGATAAATACAACACTGAAATGAACAATAAATTAAAATTGTAAAATACTCGTAATATTTTGAATATGTATGTTGTTAAAATTATACCCGGGCGCTTGGTGTGCAGACCATAAGTAATAGTCCCCTAAAAAATTTGAGATACTCCCTTAAAATTTAAAATTATTCTGAAAAAGAATAGATAGATTAGGGAAGAAATACATTTTATTAATCCAATTCAATCCTTCTAAGCGGGTGATTAATCGATTGTAGCAGTCCTTTAGTTCTAGGATATTAAGCTTGTCAACCGTTGTTATCTGGAAATAATGCTCTCTGTGATTAAATTGAGTTGTTTGCTGTAGTGCAAATTTCTAAAACAATTTTTATCACTTTTTTGTTCCTACAGAATCATCATAATATACATGATTTGTGGATCATTAATTATGTGTGGCATAAAATTTAATTGCATCTGCATTAAGGTCTGTCAATCTGAGTTTTAAAGATCGTACACACCTCCACTCGGAAAACAGAAACGGTCTATGAGAGTGGTTTGGACTAAACATATAAACGAAAATACAAAAATAAGTAAGAGACAGAAACAAAGCGAACCGATCTAAAATTTAGATTCTAAACACAATGTAGGCAGGGAAGAAAAACAAATGAAAGAAAGTGAGAGACACAGAATTGGAATTATAAATATCTAAAACCTAGAAGATGATATTGAAGAAACCTCGTGGCATAAACATGAGTCCTACGCCACTGTGCATCAGGACAGCAATGCGCTACACATTTGAACTCCTCAACGTGACTACAAATCCTACAAAAGCTCAATGTCCCTTTAAGAATACCATCAAGATTGTGATAAATTCCCTCCATTGTCATAGGAATGCATTCCATTCTCGAACGGTCTCACCTCTCTCTCTAAAGAGCCAACAATCTTTCCTGTTTGATGATCGATCAGATCAAAAAAGTAAGCGAAAGTCTATCAGTTTCGCGCCTTTCACTCCTTCTCCTCTTGCTCTTTAGTAGAATCGTTATTCCGGAACCCAACACAATATCAAGCTATTTCGATTTAAGAACATCTTTGGAGCTTTCCTTTCAGTTTTAATCAATCTAGCCTAATGTAAATTAGGTGCCTTCAAAGCAATTAAACTATCCACATAGACAACCTAGAGTGCAATCCTAGCCAGTTGTCAGTTTATTCCCACAACCGGCTCATCTTGAATATATTTTTGTTTCTCTTCTGCTTAATGCAACGTGCAGTATGGGAAAATTTCTAAAGGAACGTAATGCCTAAAAAACTGACGTGTTATCTTGTTGTTACAATAGCGAGACCTGTGATTCATTATTTATGGAAACTATTGCGGACAATGTAGGACAATCACGTATCACAGAATTTAACCTTTTTGTGATGACAGAAATTAATGTAAACAGATTTGAATACAACATTAACTACACTCCCCTCGTTAGACTTATTTTTCTACTTTCAACAGAAACATTGTATGAGGCCATCTCTTAAGTGTTATACATACGTACGTACATATATTAAGATATTTAGACATGATTGATGATAATTAAATATTTAGACTACTGCATCCCTAACTGTCATCAAAACTCACAGACTGGCTGTACAAAATATATATTTATATAGCAAATGCTCTTAATTTAACCCATCTAAAGCGTAATGCATTTCAAAAATTTAACTCTCTCGCGAGAGTTTTTGTTCGCCGAATGTTTCGTTCTGAATGTTTCTTTAGATTTGTGCTGTTTAGAAGGTCGGGACTAAAAGGCGGTACACACTTATATTGTCTATATTGTTATCCACAGTCGCTGATCATCCGGCAGCGCTTATCTATAGTGAACAATTTAAGAATAGTAGTCGCTTACTAGACGTAAAGTCCGCGTCTTAAAAAAATCTATCATTCAGAGTCGACTTTAACATAAATGGTGTGAGAAGCTAGGTCGAAATAAAACCCGATAAATTAATGTTATGTACGTAGTATGTAATTTAGAGTAGCTGCTAGACTTTTTTCATCATGATTAATATGTCGGATTCATCGGTTTCTCGAAAGGTTTTGTGTGTTGAGAGCTAGGTGAAATGCTGAAGAACTTTTTTTTTTTTTTGTTTAAATGGTTTGGTTTAAGCATTAAAGAAAGGGTGATAAATGACACAATATATGTTGAATAAATTCTTATCATCCACTTGTGGATTCCAATGTGTCATATTCAGTTTCGTTAAGTATTAAGTAATTTTTTCACCCAGGGGGAGCATTCCAAATGCTTATTATAGGTATCCGTGAAATCCTCAATAAATGTTCGTTTGGCTGATAAATGGCAACGAAAAATTTGCTTTTCCTCCTCCGTGTGATCGGTATTCAATTCAATGACCAGCGAAGAAGCATTAAAATGCATCACAATAAATTTATTGATATTTATGGCAGACTATCAAATAATAATAATAAAAAAAAACAGTTTATAGACTTATTAATAAAGCTTATATTGGAGGAAGTGCTCAAAATTTTAGCGATAATAAATAATAATCTTACAGTTTTCGAATGACAATTAAAAAATTCCCTCGAATTTTGATGATTATTACAGGCGGTCAAGTCAGAACATGTCTCTTTAGAAAGTATTTCTAGTTTCTCTCTTTCAGTTTCAGGATCCAACGCTTGGGATGGAAAACGATTTTCATTATCCTCCTCTACGCAGGCTTCTAAGGATGCCGCAAATTTATTGTTGATATAATTTAGTTGCTGCAAATAATTGCCAAAACAATTAACTTCTGTCGTAAAGGCATCGTCCGCCTGTATTAAGCTCTGAATAATTAGGAGACAATAAATTTGAATAAAAAGTTTTACGACCAGTCGACTCATATCGCCACTGCTTGCCTATTAACACTAAAACACAGGCAACATGCCAGTGACAACAAATGGTCTGGTATGGTATGGTAAGGTATGATGTAGTGGAGCACCGATACTAAACAAAATGGAACAAAATTAAAAATAAAAAATAAAATTTAATCCATTTGAACTAGAATAGAGTAGGTGTAAGTGAATGGGAATGAATGAAAAAATTCAGAAAATGAATGAGCGGCGTATCTTATCTTAGATACGTTACGAATACTTACAGATACAATATTCTATCATATAGTATTTTAGTGTTATAGTTTTTGTATTTGTATTGTTGTTATTATTGTTATTATTTTGTTTTTAATTTTTTTTTTTTTTTTATCGATAATGTAAAAATTTGAAGTCGTCGAAAATGTCAAATATATGCTGGAATATTGATTTCATTATATGTACGTACGTATATTTTTTACTACTTAATGCTTGAAAGATAGTGGCAACACAACTTGTACAACAACTGAAATAAAAATTGTATTCGTAGAATTATTGCGATATTTTGTTGTTGTGTAAACGCAATTCATAAAAGAAAATAAAATTCTTTGAAATCTTATGTACATAAGAATGTACCTACTGTGTGTGTGATTGAATGTACAATTTAAAAAAAAAATAACATTCTCTGTTTTATCTTATAATTCATCGTCTGAATAATGAAATTCACAATGTTTTTAATTGTCGTGCAATAATTGTGATACCCCCATTGGCCCGTAAATGCTTGTGCATCATTATTATCGTACACCGCAGAATACAGTGTTTTTCAAGTTCAAGTTTAAATTGTAATAAATTGAACTTTGCAAAATCAAATACTACATCTAGCGTCATTATCAATAACACTAAATAAATAATGGACTTATTTAAATAAAGAAATCTCAACAGATGAAAGTAAAAAAAAAATCTTTCTGTAAATTTTAATGAATGATTCAATCCACTCGAATGACTGTAATGACAGAATGAGTAGGCGTATGAATCAAACATATTTCGAATGTTGGGAGTTTGATGACAACGTTGACTTATACTCATTGCTAATTATACTTATAAATCAATGTTGTAGCGAGTACGAATGAATCCGAGTAATTGAATTTCAATTCAGTTGATTCATTGCTAATCTCTGAGTACTGGCATATATCATCAACAATTGCCTACAAATAGTTATCAAAACTTATGATAAACTAAGCACAATTTCAATTGAATATTCCTATATATATACATATCCTATACGACTAATTTTGTTCTTCAGCTGTGACCAGAACCGTTGTGTTCTGGTAGTTTTATCTTTTGTTTCGTTTAAAATTGTCTATTAAATTTTTTTATGACATCCTCCATTGTAAATAAAATAAATCATAAAATAAATATAATAAAATAAAAAAGAAAAGAAAAGAAATATTCATTAATCGACTCGTTTCACTTGTTTTTGAACTACAAAAATAAATTATAAAATAAAAAAATAAATTGTACAAATTGATAGTATAATTCAGTTTTGATAAGGATCAAATCCCCACTATTAATTTACAAACAAACAATATTTTGTAATTTTGCAATTACAAGTTTATTGATATTGCCAATAAAAATCCATAAAAGTGTTTTATAGCGCCCAGTATTAAGAGTTCCGCTATAAAAAGCTCCGGATGGGAACAGTTACTCATACATACTATATGTAGAGTAATGAGAGGGTAATCTGGTATATCAAATTATTTTTAGATTAGAATTTTTCTTTAGTTTTTGACATGTGTTAGAAATTCCATTGAACCACTTGCGAGAAATATTAAATTCACATTTTTAAAAATATATGAGCAAGTATTCCAAGTCCCATTAAAATGTAAATGCTATTTTGTTTTTTTTTTTTCTGGATGATTGACCTAGTTTCTCACACCACTTATGTTGTGTGCTTTAATTTTATATATGATTGGAGCGACTTAGCGGCAAAAGTTGACTCTAAACGCCAGATGTTTGATAAACTTTTCATAACATTTACTCTCAGAGTTTTTGGGGTCGTCGAAGGAATATTTTTTTAATTTTTCGTTATTTTGGAGATGTCGGACAATGGGTATGAATAGGTAATAGTAATAGGTAATAGTAATAGGTAATAGTAATAGGTAATTTTAATGTGTAATGTCCTAGGGATAGTATGGGTAATAGTTAATAGGTAGAATAGTAATAGGTTAATAGTATACTAGGTAATGAATAGGTAGGTAATAGTATATAGGTAATCTATACTACGTTAATAGTAATGGAATAGTAATAGGTATCAATTTAGTATTAGGTAGTCTAGTAATAGGTATATGTATCGGTCCTCGTCCTCGGTCCTCGTCCTCGGTCCTCGTCCTCGGTCCTCGTCCTCGGTCCTCGTCCTCGGTCCTCGTCCTCGGTCCTCGTCCTCGGTCCTCGTCCTCGGTCCTCGTCCTCGGTCCTCGTCTCGGTCCTCGTCTCGGTCCTCGTCCTCGGTCCTAGTCCTCGGTCCTCGTCCTAGGTCCTCGTCCTCGGTCCCGTCCTCGGTCCTCGTCCTAGGTCCTCGTCCTCGGTCTCGTCCTCGGTCCCGTCCTCGGTCCTCGTCTCGGTCCTCGTCCTAGGTCCTCGTCCTCGTCCTCGGTCCTCGTCCTGGTCCTCGTCCTCGTCCTCGGTCTCGTCCTCGGTCCTCGTCTCGGTCCTCGTCCTCGTCCTCGGTCCCGTCCTCGGTCCTCGTCCCGGTCCTCGTCCTCGGTCCCGTCCTCGGTCCTCGTCCTGGTCCTCGTCCTCGTCCTCGTCCTCGGTCTCGTCCTCGGTCCTAGTCCTCGGTCCTCGTCCTCGGTATATCGTAATAGGTTAATAGTAATAGGTAATAGTAATAGGTAATCGTAATAGGTAATTAGTAATAGGTAATGTAAGTAATAGATAGGTAATAGTAATAGGCTAATAGTAATAGGTAATAGTAATAGGTAATAGTAATAGGTAATAGTAATAGGATAATAGTACTAGGGTAATAGTAATAGGTAATAGTATAGGTAATAGTAACTAGGTAATAGTAATAGGTAATAGTAATAGGTAATCGTAATAGTAATTAGTAATAGGTAATAAGTATATAGGTCATAGTAATAGGTAATAGTAATAGGTAATAGTTTCATTCTCATCGTACATACAAAATGGGCTCGAGAGGCATTTTACCCATGCGAGCAGAGACTCTCTAAAGTATCCGTGGCCCCGTCAGCATCTGGGTTATATAGTAGTCCACTTCTCCATGTTGCCTGTCTTTTCCACAATTTCAATTCGGGGATCAGTTTTGTACGTCCATCTTCCATGCTGTTCATTTTCCAGCGAGATGCCATCTTAGGAAAACTTCCTGCTTTATTGCTTCGTTGTTTTGTGGTTGAGTCATACTGTGCTTGGCATTAAAAATCTTCCTGCGCTATACTGCTCCCAGCCTCCATGAGTAGCTTCCTCCGACTTGAAAGTGGGCCTCCGATGTTTGCCATCAGTCTACTTAATTGAGTTATTATTTTAGCCGCTCTTGACGTAGTATATTCTATTTGCTCTGAGTAGGTCAATTTTGAGTCTAGTCTAACTCCTAGGTATTTAATCGCTTTCTTCGTGGGGATAACCATTTCGCCTATGTTTATGTCAATCTCGATCGGGATATGTCGCCTTGTTAGTAAAAGAAGCTCCGTTTTATGCATGGCCAGTTGCAGTCCGTGAGATTCTAACCAGCTCTTAGTCCGCATAATAACTTGTCGTAGTCTGCGTTGAACTTCGTCTGTGTTCCTGCCCCTAATGACTGCTGCGATATCGTCTGGGTATCCAACGAGGAAAGTATCTTCCGGCATCTCTATTCTTAGAATTTCATCATAAGTCTCATTCCACAGATCTGGTCCCAATATGGAGCCCTGTGCCGCTCCGGAGCTGACCTGCATTCTTCTTGGCCCTTGTTTTGTATCATATATCAATACTCTGTTTTTAGGTAATCCCTTATAACTTTCATCAGATATGCCTGAACATGAAAAATAGTTTCCAGGGCCTGAATCACATCCGTCCACCTCAAACTGTTGAAGGCATTTTTTATGTCTAAGGTTGCTACGAGTATAACCGGTCTCGAGAAATGATTACCGGACTGGGCAGCTTCAAATGTATCTACTACTTCCTTGAGAGCTCCTATAGTAGACCTGCCAGGTCGAAATCCATATTGCCTGGTGGAAAGATCTCCCGAAAGTTTAATAGCCTCCTCAAGCCTAGGCTTTATGAGCCTCTCAAATAGTTTGCCTGCTGAATCCAAAAGACACAGGGGCCTATATGATGATGGCGATCCTGGATCTCCCTTGCCCTTGCTGATAAGAACAAGTTTCTGTTCCTTCCACGCGTTTGGAAATATCCCCTCTTTGCGACAACTGTTATACATTCTTAACAGCATCTGGGGGCGTTTCATTGCTATCTCCTTTATGACCTCTGTTGGAACTCCGTCGGGTCCGGGTGTCCTTTTGTTTTTGAGACTGCGAGCAGCTGTGTACAGTTCAGCTATTGTGAACAAAGGAATGTTAATATTGGTCTCTGAGTCGTTGTTATCTTCTCTGATTTCGTGTCGTGGAAATAGTGTGCTCACGATATTGTACGTGATGCTTTCGTCCATAATTTCTATTGGATTTCTCATTCCTAGTTTGTTCATTACGAGTTTGCAACCGAGGCCCTAGGGGTCTTTGTTTATGTCGGTCCTTAGCTCTTCCCACTTCTCCTTTTTACTTTTGTATATTCTGTGTTTCAGTTGCTTTTTAGGTTCTTTGTATTCACTGCGTTCTAGTTCGGCATCACCTCTGCGCCTGGCCCTTGTATATCTTCTTCTCTTTTGTATGCAATTCCGTCTGGATTCTTCAATTGACGCGTTCCACCAATGTACTGGTTTCCATTTATGACCTTTGTTCATTTTTGGCATTGCACTGCTGCAGCATCTAGTGATTGTCGCCATAGTGTAGATAACTGTTGCTACTGTGTCTGCTTCGTTTAAAGGTACGCCTACTCTACCGTCAATTTCGGAGAGTAGTGCTGTTGTGTTTAACTTATTCACGTTCCATTTTCGGGTGGTTCCGCTGGTTTTTCTTTTGCGTGCAACTTCGTCGTCTTTCATACAGAATGATATATATTGATGATCACTAGCTGTATATGTTTCCAAGACTCTCCAGTCCTTTAGCTTGTGGGCCATATTATCCGAGACGAAAGTTACGTCAGGGATAGTAATAGGTAATAGGTAATAGTAATAGGTAATAGGTAATAGTAATAGTAATAGGTAATAGTAATAGTAATAGGTAATAGTAATAGGTAATTGGTAATAGTAATAGTAATAGTAATAGTAATAGTAATAGTAATAGTAATAGTAATAGTAATAGTAATAGTAATAGTAATAGTAATAGTAATAGTAATAGTAATAGTAATAGTAATAGTAATAGTAATAGTAATAGTAATAGTAATAGTAATAGTAATAGTAATAGTAATAGTAATAGTAATAGTAATAGGTAATAGTAATAGTAATAGTAATAGTCCTCGTCCTCGTCCTCGTCCTCGTCCTCGTCCTCGTCCCTCGTCCTCGTCCTAGTCCTCGTCCTCGTCCTCGTCCTCGTCTCGTCCTCGTCCTCGTCCATCGTCCTCGTCCTCGTCCTCGTCCTCGTCCTCGTCGTCCTCGTCCTCGTCCTCGTCCTCGTCCTCGTCCTCGTCCTCGGTCCTCGTCCTCGTCCTCGTCCTCGTCCTCCTCGTCCTCGTCTCGTCCTCGTCCTCCTCGTCCTCGTCCGTCCTCGTCCTCGTCCTCGGTCCTCGTCCTCGTCGTCCTCGTCCTCGTCCTCGTCCTCGTCCTAGTCCTCGTCCTCGTCCTCCGTCCTCGTCCTCGTCTCGTCTCGTCCTCGTCCTCGTCCCGTCCTCGTCCTCGTCCTCGTCCGTCCTCGTCCTCGCCTCGTCCTCGTCCTCGTCCTCGTCCTCGTCGTCCTCGTCCTCGTCCTCGTCCTCGTCCTCGTCTCGTCCTCGTCCCTCGTCCTCGTCCTCGTCCTAGTCCTCGTCCTCGTCGTCCTCGTCCTCGTCCTCGTCCTCGTCCGTCCTCGTCCTCGTCCTCGTCCTCGTCCTCGTCCTCGTCCTCTCCACGGCAGAAGTCGTTAAAAGGGAGCCTCATTCTCTCGGCGTACCTACCCATGATGCAATGACCCGTAAGCACGGCCACTACAGTCGAGATGACATCACGACCGAGACTAAGTAATCGGTTGGTACACCTTCCATTCATCCTGGGCCAGGTAAGTCTAGCGGTGGAGCAGGACTCCTCATTGACCCAGGATAGGTTGGCGTCCCGAAGGAACCTCTGCGCAATGGTCAACTTGGCCGAGGCAAGTGGCATACCCATCTCAACAGAAGAGGATTCCGGAAGGAGCGCACCAGCTCTGGCGAGCTCGTCGGCCCTACAGTTTCCCGGAATATCACTGTGCCCGGGGACCCACACCAGAGAGACACCGGTGAAGCGCCCCGAGACTAGGTTGGGACAGCGACGACATTCCCTAACGATCCTAGAGTTGATCACGAACCCTGACAGAGATCTTATCGCAGCCTGACTGTCCGAAAATATCGAGACGCAACTGAAAGGAGCATCGTTGACGAGGATCCATTGAGCGGCCCGGTAAATTGCCATAACCTCCGCCTGAAACATACTGCAGTAGTCCGGCAGACGGAGAGAAATATTCAGGTCCAGTTTTCTAGAATAGACACCACTTCCGACCCCAACCTCGAGTTTAGAGCCGTCAGTATATATATCCAGGACATCCGGGGGGACGATCGTATCAGGATTCCAGTCATCCCTACTCGGAATCAGAAAGTGGAAACATATATCAAGACAATGTTCAGCAGGGAAAAAGTCCATGTTGACAGGGACCACCGGGTCAATCTCCAGAATTGTGGAGTGACCAGAAGGTACAATGTGCCAACGAAAGAGAGCATTAAGTCTAGTCGCAGCAAAAGAAGCACAGTAGGTAGCCAGTTTAGCATTGTGAACAAGGCTTTCGTGGGGGTGGTGCGTAGAGCACCAAGTTATATGAATGGCGGCAGACCTTCTGACCTTGTCAAGAAGTCTGACGTTGTATTGTCTGTCCAGAGCAGTCCACCAGAACACAACACCGTATAAGAGGTTGGGTTCGATGACCGTGGAATATATCCAACGCATGATCCTTGGGCGAAGACCCCACCTGGTTCCGACCGCCCTACTGCAGCAGTAGGCAGCACATGCCGCCTTGCGTGCTCCAGCAGCCAGATTCGCCCTCCAGTTCAGTTTGGGATCGAGGATCAGGCCCAGATATTTAACCGCGGGACTCAACGTGAGTCTGGTCCCACCTATGCTGGGAAGGGAGAAGGTCGGAATTTTATATTTCCTCGTAAAAAGAATCGTATCGGTCTTAGAGGGGTTAATAGATAGTCCAAAATCCCTACACCAGTCCAACAGGATTGACAGCGCCAAGTTTAGCTTGTCCGACAGTGTCTGCGGACAAATTCCCGACGCTGCAATGGCAATGTCGTCAGCGTATGCTGATGACCTCATTGCCAGATTGTTCCAGCCCCCTCAGGAGTGAGTTGACTGCAAGATTCCAGAGAAGAGGTGATAGAACACCGCCCTGCGGTGTACCCCTACGAACCATCCTCTGACAATTCGAGGCCACCACTGTGGAGGTCACTATCCTCGATTTGAGGAGAAGCTTGATGAACTTGACCAGATCCTGTCCCATGTTCAGAGAACCGAGAGCCCTAACTATGGCGTCCGGATTGACGTTATTGAATGCGCCCTCAATGTCCAGAAAAATGGACAAAGTGTATTCTTTAACGTGCATGGACTTCTCCACCCGAGAGATAAGCGAGTGAAGTGCTGTTTCCACTGATTTACCTCTCGTATATGCATGTTGGGAAGTGGACAGAAGCGCTGAATCAATCGAGGCCCTAATATGAACATCAAGGACTCTTTCCAGTGTCTTCAGAAGAAAGGAACACAGACTTATGGGTCTATAATCATTTGCCCCAGTATGGGACGGTTTCCCAGCCTTGGGAATGAAAATCACCCTAGTATTCTCCAGCTCCAAGGGATGTAGAGGAGCCTGATACTAGCGTTATAGATGGCAAGCAACCAGGGTAGGATTTCCTCCCCATGTTGAATGTCACCTGGAATAATGCCATCCGGTCCTGGTGACTTGAATGGTTTGAAAGACCTAACATCCCATTGCACTTGGCTAAGGGTAAGGGACAGGGGGGAATAGTTCTCAGACGGTGGTTCATTAACCTGATAAAAGGCCTGACCACCAAGTGTGACACTTCCTGGAAAGTGAGTATCAAGGAGGAGTTCAAATGTCTCCAAACTGGACGTAGTCCAGCGTCCGTCAAGTCGTCGGATACAGCCAAGTGATTTATGAGTGGAACTTAGAATTTTACGAAGACGGCCCGTTTCGGCAGAGGATTCTATGCTCGCGCAATAGTTCCTCCACGAGGCCCTCTTCGCTCGTGTCACAGCGTATTTAAGTTCCCTCTTTTTGGCCTTATAGGTAGACCATTCACCTGTCGTCTTCGCCCTGTTAAAGAGCCTACCACAAGATCGGTGTAGATTAACGATCTCTTGGTTCCACCAGGGCGGTTTACGCTTGCCCCTATGGGCAGAGGGTCTGACGGAAGATGTGGCTGCCCCCCTAAGAGCGGTTGACAGTGTAGAGTGAAGACTGCAACGCAGTTTCTCTCTAAAAACGGTCCAATTAGTGTTCCCCCTGTTGACCGGAGGGGTCACGAAAGGAGGACACGCGTTTGTGTCAATAATGAAGGTAATGTATCTATGGTCCGAAAAGGAGCATTCGTGAGATACAAACCAGTTGTTAAGGTTAGTGGAGAAATCGGAGCTAGCCAGAGTGATGTCCAGCACCTCCTTCCTATTAGAAGTCAGGAAGTTTTGCTCATCACCCCGATTAGCTATAGCTAGGTTATTACTTATAATAAAATCAAAGAGGCACTCACCCCGTTCATTGGTACCGGAACTGCCCCACATTGTGTGGTGGGAGTTGGCATCTGCTCCGATTATGACCGGAACTCCGCGCAGCCTCGCATCCGCTACCAGTCGACCAATGGGATCCTGAGGGGAGAGAGTCCATAGTCATGAGCCATATAAGATGACGTGATCCAGAAGGTCATCGAGTTAATTTCGACGACCATGGTAACGGTGTCCTTATCACTGAACCTGTGGAGGAGAAGAGCGTTAATACTATTCTTAACCATAACACAAGCCCGAGGCTTAATTCTGGATATACGCTACGCGATATCCTTTGGTGTTGAGTCCACAAACCCTGCCGTCAACGACCCAGGGTTCTTGGATCAGAATGAGCTCTACATCCTCGGTTGCTAGTCGGAGGAGCAGAGCGGCGGAGGCGGTTTTAGAATGTTGTAGATTAATTTGTGTGACTCTCAGCATTGACTCGAGAATCAACCATTGTCACATCAGCGACCTCCTCGTCCGACAACGGGGAGGTAACGCCTGCGTCAATATCAATGCCGCCTAACAATTCCCCCACCATCTCAGAATTGGACTTCTTGCTGGAAGAGGAGCGTCTGTTGGGGGATGAGCAGCAGCGCGAGAATCCGACTTATAGACCCTTAGTTCGATTGAACTGAAACCATATTTTATCACGCCCCCACGGGCAGTAATAAATTGAAGTGACTCCTCATTCAGGATGATCACCACCTCGCGGTAATCACCCCACTGGTCAGAAACTTTAGCTACCCTCCAGTTATAGGTAGGCAGGTCGGTGTTGCTGGACTTGAGGATCCTCAAAATGGTTTCCGGGTCCGATGGTCCAGTAGGAATTCTCGCCTTGGATCGGGGGCGGTTAACAATCTGGTCTGGAGGGACAGCAGCAAGCTTAGCTCCTGGCCAGACTTCGCCAATCCTGCTGATGGCCTCCTTGTAGAGCTCCATAGAACGGAGGTCGGAGCAAGCCACCAGCTTGGGCGATCATTTCGATGGGCCTTAGCCCAGGCCAGCCGTTAATAGTAATAGTAATAGTAATAAATAGGTAATAAATAGGTAATAGTAATAGGTAATAGGTAATAGTAATAGGTAATAGTAATAGGTAATAGTAATAGGTAATAGTAATAGGTAATAGTACTCGGTAATAGTAATAGGTATAGTAATAGGTAATAGTAATAGGTAATAGTAATAGGTAATAGTAATAGGTAATAGTAATAGGTAATAGTAATAGGTAATAGTAATAGGTAATAGTAATAGGTAATAGTAATAGGTAATAGTAATAGGTAATAGTAATAGGTAATAGTAATAGGTAATAGTAATAGGTAATAGTAATAGGTAATAGTAATAGGTAATAGTAATAGGTAATAGTAATAGGTACTAGTAATAGGTAATAGTATGTATAAGTACTATGGTAAGGTAATAGGAATAGTAATAGGTAATAGTAATAGTAATAGGTAATAGTAATAGGTAATAGTAATAGGTAATAGTAATAGGTAATAGTAATAGGTAATAGTAATAGGTAATAGTAATAGTTAGGTTAGGTCGTAGTGGTAGCTCTGATATCACAAAGCTCACTTGAGCACGCATGGCGGTCCGTTGTGATGCCACGGGTGAAACGCAGTTGTGCTAACCAAGTTCCGCCATATCAGGGAAAGCAAGAAGTTGCTCAGCCCAAGGGCTGCACAATAAAAGCACGACTACCCCGCACTGGAAAACCAGCCAGAAAATTTGAACGAAGCTATATCCTTGATATCAATAGATGATAACTCCGTTAAGCTAACAAGGAATGGGGAGCCAAATAACTTATATCTACGCCCTAGCAAGAGACGGGCACTGGCCCTCAGTGGATCTGCATCCACGGCCGAAGTCGTTAAAAGGGAGCCTCATTCTCTCGGCGTACCTACCCATGATGCAATGACCCGTAAGCACGGCCACTACAGTCGAGATGACATCACGACCGAGACTAAGTAATCGGTTGGTACACCTTCCATTCATCCTGGGCCAGGTAAGTCTAGCGGTGGAGCAGGACTCCTCATTGACCCAGGATAGGTTGGCGTCCCGAAGGAACCTCCGCGCAATGGTCAACTTGGCCGAGGCAAGTGGCATACCCATCTCAACAGAAGAGGATTCCGGAAGGAGCGCACCAGCTCTGGCGAGCTCGTCGACCCTACAGTTTCCCGGAATATCACTGTGCCCGGGGACCCACGCCAGAGAGACACCGGTGAAGCGCCCCGAGACTAGGTTGGGACAGCGACGACATTCCCTAACGATCCTAGAGTTGATCACGAACCCTGACAGAGATCTTATCGCAGCCTGACTGTCCGAAAATATCGAGACGCAACTGAAAGGAGCATCGTTGACGAGGATCCATTGAGCGGCCCGGTAAATTGCCATAACCTCCGCCTGAAACATACTGCAGTAGTCCGGCAGACGGAGAGAAATATTCAGGTCCAGTTTTCTAGAATAGACACCACTTCCGACCCCAACCTCGAGTTTAGAGCCGTCAGTATATATATCCAGGACATCCGGGGGGACGATCGTATCAGGATTCCAGTCATCCCTACTCGGAATCAGAAAGTGGAAACATCTATCAAGACAATGTTCAGCAGGGAAAAAGTCCATGTTGACAGGGACCACCGGGTCAATCTCCAGAATTGTGGAGTGACCAGAAGGTACAATGTGCCAACGAAAGAGAGCATTAAGTCTAGTCGCAGCAAAAGAAGCACAGTAGGTAGCCAGTTTAGCATTGTGAACAAGGCTTTCGTGGGGGTGGTGCGTAGAGCACCAGTTATATGAATGGCGGCAGACCTTCTGACCTTGTCAAGAAGTCTGACGTTGTATTGTCTGTCCAGAGCAGTCCACCAGAACACAACATCCAACGCATGATCCTTGGGCGAAGACCCCACCTGGTTCCGACCGCCCTACTGCAGCAGTAGGCAGCACATGCCGCCTTGCGTGCTCCAGCAGCCAGATTCGCCCTCCAGTTCAGTTTGGGATCGAGGATCAGGCCCAGATATTTAACCGCGGGACTCCACGTGAGTCTGGTCCCACCTATGTATAATAGTAATAGTAATAGTAATAGTAGTAGTAATAGTAGTAGTAATAGTAATAGTAATATTAATAGTAATAGTAATAGTAATATTAAAAAACAAAAGCATTTACAGTTAGTGTTAAGCAATAATAATATCGCATCATCTATACCCATATGTGGTGTCAATTTTAGAGAGTTAGAAGATCTTGACAAATTCAGTGTGATGCTCGTTAGAACTGACACATTTTTCAGTGCCTTTGCACTGTTCAATAAATATTTCACTTTAGTCGATCTACTTACAAATTACACAATTTATAACAGACCGAAAATGAAATACAACTCTCATGTATGACTAGGCCCTGAAATTCTATTTTGATGCTTATCTACTAAGTGTTGGTCGTCAAAATGATGATAAATCATCAAATCTGGCAGCTATGGCTGCACTCCTATTCAATACAGATATTGATTTTTTGTCGTGCAGTAAAGGCAAACTACATATGGAAGGACAGCATTCATAGAAAGCACGGCTTAATAGCGACAAAGCGCCAATTTAATCGAAACTGTAAGGTTTAGAAGAAAACGTTCTTAATATCAATAAAAAAATTTAAAATTTTAAATAAAAAAATAACAAAATATGTTAATGATCTTTTATTAAAGTAATATTATAAATTTGAAATTAAATTGATTCTAAAGGATTCCCATTTACAAAATGTATAAAATGTCATAAAGTTAAGCCTAATAAGCGAGAGATATCGCAAGGTATGTAAATCTACCATAGACCGGATGACTTGCCACCTGGTGGATTCTGTACCTTAATCGATGAACGTGGACAATTTTCACCAGTCTCTTCTGTGTATAAAAGAAAAATTAAATTTTTTGTTAAATAAAATTGAAATTTCTAAACATCAGTTTTACATACCGGTACCGGCTATTTCTTGCTTTTTACAACAGCTTTTAATGTGATCACTACCATAAGCGGCAACACATGGCTTCTCGCTGGCTAGGGATCTATAGATGGGTACTTGTTCTTTGATTTCCTTCTCCATTTCTGGCAAATGGACATTCTTGAGTGCAACATTTTCAACAGGTTCCACCTTACCGTCCATGACATCATAAATGAATGGAGGACGAAGAGGTGAATTCAAATAGCGGCCAAAACCTTCGGCTACATGAACTTCACCATTTTCAACGCATACACGACCACGAACGAGAACAATTTCGGGAACACCATGGCACACCATACCCTCGAAAATGTTAAAGTCACAGTTGTGATGGTGAGTGTCTTTGGATATTTTGCGGGTGGCATTAGGATTCCAAATAACAATATCGGCATCGGAACCAACACCAATGTAACCTTTTTGTGGGTACAAATTGAAAATTTTAGCAGCATTTGTACTAGTGACGGCAACAAAACGGCAAGGATCCAAAATGCCAGCATATACACCATTTTCCCAAACAACAGACATGCGGTCCTCAACACCATTTACACCATTTGGAATATTGGCAAAGTTGCCTACACCCAATTCCTTGTGCTCCTTGTTAAAGGTGCAATTGTCACTGCCGGTGGTTTGCAAATTATCACTAAAATACACAAAAAAACGGCTATTAGAAGCATTCTCTAGATTCAAATGCTTTGCCTAACTTACTTGGCCAATAGTCTCATCATAAATTCAGGTGTTGTGGGATCAGATCTCAATGGAGGACTCAAAATATGAGCAGCAGCATGATGGAAGCAAATATGTTGGCAATGAGTACCATCGGTACCTAAAGCAGCAGCTAAAGTCTCTCCATAAATGCCGCGATTGTTGTAACGTTGACGGGCTCGGGCAAGCTCAATACCAGCCGATTTACTCATAACATGGACCACATAAAGAGGACAGTCTACCTATAATAAAATCAAAGAAATTATTAGAAATTAAGATGACCAATTGCCCAGAGACGATGTATTTTTTACGCAAAAAACAATTTAACCAAAATATGAATTGATTTTTTCCAAATTCAGCATTCCAATGAAATCGTGATTTCAGTTTTTCTTTTTTTTATTTCTTTTCTTAAAACCACGGACTCAAATCTATAATCTAAAGCCAAAAAAATTTAATTTTTCCAAATTCGTATAGTTTTACTAAGACTTACTTGATGAGCCAAAACACAGGCACGATGAACAGCCTCAGCTTCAACTTCCTCTTGGCGAGACAACTCATGACCTTCGGGACCGGTTACACCGGCATTTAAAAGTCTGCCAACATTCTTGGCAATAATATCACCATTTTCGGCATGAACCTAAAAATGCAAAAAAAACAACTCGTTTAAAGAATTTTTCTTCAAGGCCTTTAATATGCCATTCATTTACTTGAGCAATAGCTCCTAAAGATCTGATGTGTTCTAAAGCATCTAACATATCGGAGTCATTAAGCTGATACAAGCCTTTGTAGGCCATGAACATTTTGAAAGAATTGACGCCAAATTCATCGCACAACATTTTCATTTCTTCGGCTACCGACGGGGACCACCAAGTGATGGCAACATGGAAACCAAAATCACAGCAAACTTTACCATCAGCCCAAGAACGCCATCTTTTGTAGGCCTCCATCAGTGATTCACCCTTATCAGGTACAACGAAATCAACTGAAAATATACAAATACACACACAATTGAATTGAGCGTTTTCTTTTGTTTGATTTGTTCATTTTGTACTCACTGACTGTGGTGGTGCCACCAGAAATAGCAGCTCTGCTACCATGATAAAAATCATCCACAGATACAGCACCTTGGAAGGGGAATTGGAAATGGGTATGGGGATCAATACCACCGGGTATAACCAATTTTCCGGCAGCATCAATAACACGAGCACCGCCAGGTACATTAAATTCCGAGGCGGGACCAACGTATCTGAAATAATATTTTTGTTTACGCTTTTCATTTAACAACTACGACAACAGGTGTGATAATAATAAAAATAAAAAAATTAAAAAAAAACACATCACAAGTGAATTGATATGGCGACTATAGATAGATTGTTTGGTTTATAAAATACGTAAAGACAATTTGTATTTAATTGAATAATAACACCGTAGATAAGGGCTCTTTTATAAATCCAAATTAACAGTAATGGATGCTCTCCTTATCTAGAATACAAAAAAAATTTTAACTGTTGAAACAGTTTGTATTGTTATTGTAGTTAATGTCAATCCCAATGCCTATAATCGCTCTTATCAAATTATCAATTATAATTATTTTCTTGTTTAAATGCACTCGATATTTTGAGTTTAAGTTTCGAAAAATTTAAAATAGAACGCATTCTTTTAAGGACGACACCTTGATACAGTATCGTTTTGCTTTTGAAGATAACAATTTCAAGGCATACGATATACATACATATACATACATATATCTGTTACTAATATCTGTTATTATTCTTTATGTTTGGAGTCTTTAAGACTTCAAGATTCGAACAGAATAAAATTGAATAAAGTTTTCGAAATAGTCGAATCGATTGGTCAAAAAAAAAAAAAAATAAAATTAAATTTGTTCAGTAGATTCCAAAAATATTTTTTTTATATTTCTCGAATCCTCCAAACTTGTTTTATTTGACAAAAACTGTTGTTTGGACTTTACGTACAAATTTCTGAATTACACAAACATTACTGACCAAATTTCCAAAATTTAAATCTTAATGGAAAGGGGAGAGATGGACCTTTAAAAAGGTATACATACATAATTGGCCATTACAACCCTTCAGTCAGGATTACGACCTAGTTTCTTACACCACTTATGTTGTGTGCGTTAATTTTATACATGAGTGGCGGGACCTACAGTTTAAAATCGACTCCGAACGACAGATTTTTGAGAAGGTTTTCATGGCAATTTTTACTCTCAGAGTCTTTGCCAGAAATCTGCGGAGAGGAAGTCGCCGAAGAAATATTTTACGTTTTGATGTCTGACCTGGGATTCGAACCCAGGCCTTTTGTCTAATAAGCCAACACACTACCCACTAGACCACAGCGACCTTTTTAAAAAGGTATACATATATATATATATTATTCAACGGGATGGGGAAGTCTGTATTACATACTATAATAAGGAACATATTTTCTGTTTACAAATGTGACACATGCTGCACGAAGTGGCATTTAAATTTAGAATCCAAAATTCTGTTTATAAAATCTTGCAATCGACCCATAATGGCGTATGGATTTCTAGTCGGGCCAAACAACTGATAATGTAAAATACAGAAATACTGCATAGTTTTATAAAATGATTATTTTTACCTTGTATGTCACATATTGCAAATATTTTCTGAACAATACATACATATTTTCACTCCTTTTCAACTTTAAAACTTTAAGTTGTAAATCCGACCCGTTTTTTCTACTTTTTGAATAAGTAACTGGTGGAAATTCTAGTTACAAAATTTCGTCTAAACTGTGCTAAGTCGTTTCCGGTTACACAAATACAAATCGGATTTCGTTGTAATATTTGGTAACTTGATCATAACTTCCATAAAAAAATAGACAAGAAAGTGGTATTAAATAAGTTTTTGAAGTAATTAGGATTACTCTGGAAATTAAAACTTAATTTGTTAAGAATCTTTTATGGTGCCTCTTGTAGTTTCCCCTATAAAAACAAAAGAAAATTTATATCTTGACAGTTCGATAACCGTTTAGATTAAATTAAGAAATTTCTGATAACACCGGGCGTAGTTATAAAAAAAAAATATGTTTGAAATTCTACTTCCATACTCTTTCGAAAAGCTAAAGATTTCTTCATTCTCATACCTTTATTATTATTTAGTTATTAGAACAAAAGCACCTGGATTAATATATAAAATGGGATTTGTTTGAGGGTGTTATCAGAAATTTCTAAAACTGATTTGTGATTTATTTAAAGACATTTTCTCTGTGCATTATTTTAAGTTATATTTTTTGGATGTGTTGGCTTATTAGACGTAAGGCCTCAGTTCAAACTGCAGGTCAGACATCACAACGAAATTATAGAAAAATATTTCTGCGGTGACTACCTCTCAGCAGATTTCTGGGAAAAACTCTGAGAGGAAAATAAAATTTTCGGAGTCGACATTATACTGTAGGACCCACCAATCATGTGTAAAATTAGCATAATTGATGTGAGAAACTAGGTCGTAATCGTGACTGCAGGGTTGTAATAATCAAGTTATGTATGTGTTTTGTAGTACTGTGTTATTTTAAATTAATTAAAGATTTTTTTTATTCATCTGAGCAAATTTTTACAAAAGGAAACTTCTCTTTTATTTTAAATTATTATCAGGGTTTTTAAATGTTATTGATATTGTTTTTGTTTTATTTATTTTGTTTATTATTAATTTTATTTTATTTAATTATTTTTAATTTTTTATTGATTTTTTTAAAAACTTACTTGATAATACCATCTTCGATGTAGACATCAGCTTTGAAAGACTCGTCATGATTTACAACCTGGCCATTCTTTATGTAGACACGGTTTTGGGCACTCTAAACCACACACACACACACACAGATACAGAAGGTAAATAATATATTATTAAAATAAATTATTTATATTATATTTATTCATGTACATATTAATTAATTTATTTATCTTTTTTTAATTTTTTGTTATTGATGATAAACATGAATAAAATTTTGAAAATAATTAATACTTAGCGATTAGAATGAATTTTTATTTCTAAATATTAATCACCTGTAGGTGTAGTGGTACCTTTTTAACGGGATGTGAACTGGACATGTTTATATTATTTATTTTGTTTTCTATTCAAATTGAAACTGTTAATTGAATACAACAAAAATTGTTAAATTTTTATTCTTTAAATAACTAGAAAAAAAAAATATGTTGAGAATACAAATTAGGAGGAACTTTTTTCGAGCCGCTTCTAATAACTACTAATCGCTTTTATACTCAAATCGTTGACTTAAAAATGAAAAAACAGATGCCAAATAGCAGCAGCAGCAATAAAAAAAAATTTTTTTAAAAAAATATTGTTTCTAAAACTCTGATAAGCTGAAAGTAAATAGAATCAAAATCGAAAGAAAAACAAAATACAAATATACATGTATGTACATACTATACATACAAATTTAAAAGTAAAAATGTTTGAATTGATATGAAAAATAAATATGTACTTTAATTTTAGACAAACAATATGTGGAATATTTCTTAAATAATTTTTGTTTTTTTTTTTGTATAAAAAAGGGACAGATTTTTCATACCCACCATGATCGTTCTAAAATATATTGCAAATCATTATGATTCTATCAAAATTTAAGTATTTAATATTGTATAAAAAATATTATTTTAAACTGAAATTGTGGAGTCTGTATACCCATACATACTTAGACATGATACTGTAACAGATAATAATCTTCCATTGTGGTTTCATTAATGATGAGCCGATAATATAATCGTTAGCACCGACCATCGGTAAAAAGAAACTTTTTCAATTGCCTTGTAGTTGGACCAAAAAAAAAAAAGAATACAAATCTGAATTAAAGCCAGAAACGGACTAACATGACACTATGCATCAAAATAAAAAAAAATTAAATACACCCGGCTAATGACATAATATAGATTGTGAGTTTTGTTAAGTAGATCTTAAAAATATTTTGTTTTTAAATTTCCCTAACCCTCAAAACTTTTTTTATTTGACTAAAACGGTTTTTTTTTATTTAGTTTACGCACAAATTTCTGAATTACTCAGACATTTCAAAACCTATCTCCAAACTTTAAATCTTGTTGGATAGAGAAAGATGGACCTTTAAAACGATATAAATATATCTAATATATCTTTGAAAATTTTGAAATTAACTCATAGTAGCAAACTTTAATAAAAACGTATAGGATAAGTGATAATATTCTTAAAGGCTGTTTTCTTGTAAAGAGATTGAGTCATTATTTGATCAAATCGGACAAAAATTACAATAGTTATTATTTAAATAGTCGAGTGATTACTTCTAGTAAGCCCAAATACTACACACTAAGCTACTGAAAACAGTTTAGTTTCAATATCAGTTCTAAGGTCTATGGATTATTTTTTTTTAAGGTTTAACTCATAGAGTCATTAACTCATAGAGCCATTAACTCATAGAGACATATGCTGTTAATAATGTCTTCTCATAAAGCAGAGCTTAAAATTTTATCTTTCAAATAAAGTATATAATAGTTGCCGTAGTCTAGTAGGTAGTGTGTTGGCTTATTAGACGTAAAGCCAGGGTTCGAGCTGGGATCAGACATCAAAACAAAATACAAAAGTTTTCGGCGATTTCCTCTCAACAGATTTCTGGCAAAAACTCTGAGATTAAATAAAATTACCATGAATAGTTTCTCAAAAATCTACCGTTCTGAATGGCCCGCCACTTATATTTAAAATTAACGCACCCAATATATGTGGTGGGAGAAGCTAAGCTGTAATCCGGAATGAAAGATTGTAATAATCTATTATGTATGTATATGAACTCATAGAGATAAAGTAGATTTAAATATATCAGTTTTAAATGCCTTTCAAAGACAAAGCTTAGAGCTTATAAATGGAATAATTTCCAGATGTAATTACAAACATAAAGTCGAGACACTCTAGTTGATAAATATGTCCATAAATATGTATGGTATGTATGGTTGTATATTGCAATAACAAATCGGTATTTAATATACATTTTAAAAAGGAGCACTTACTTAAAAGAACCTATAAAAATAATAATTATATTATTCATTAGCAAACACTCTCTACTGTTTCTCATCCTAACTGTAAGGGATGTATATCATCAAAAGAGATGTTGAAATGAATTATTAATTGACCCACAAACATTTTTAAAATAAGAATTTTTCGTTTTAATTATAAACTGATTACGTAGACGACAATGTTTGGTTCTAAAAATATATTTCCATAGTTTAAAACATTCTTACATACATACATATGTACATTTTCATACATAAAAATATGTACATACATACATACAACATATTTATTTAATCAATTTGCCATGTTCTGATAATCAAAATGTGTAGAGTAGTTTATGTACCCTTTCAGTGGGACGGATTGTCCCATACATGCATACATCGTAGTAACAATCGCACCATATTTCTAATCAATAGGTGTTTTAGCTACATTTCATACATCCATACCTCCATACATATGTACGCATGTATGTATGGATGTAAGTACACATACATATACCGTAATATACTGTAGACACAAGCAAAATATATTTTTGATTTTTGGCTCACACAGAGAATGTTATCTTTTAATTGTGTTTCCAATATCATATCGTAAAGCAAAACCTCTTCTTTATTTTTGATGGAAAGTTTTAAAATCGATTGGGCATATTTTTAATATACAAACTGAAATCAAAAATCCATATTATAAAAAATGATATAAGAGTTAGGGTGTACAATACATTTATCTTTAAGGTAATTTGGTAAACTCTGAATACTATGTATAGGATCTTATTTCCTGTCTTATTTATTCACGTAATTGATCATTACATCAAAAGAAAAATATTTCTTCGGCGACTTCCTCTCAGCAGATTTCTGGCAAAGACTCTGAGAGTAAAAATTGCCATGAAAAGCTTCTCAAAAATCTGTCGTTCGGAGTCGACTTTAAACTGTAGGTCCCGCCACTCATGTATAAAATTAACGCACACAACATAAGTGGTGTGAGAAGCTAGGTCGTAATCCTGATTGAAGGGTTGTAATGGCCAATTATGTTATGTATGTAATTGATCATTACAACCTTTTTGTCAGGACTACAACATAGATTCCATGGTGAGTGTGTAAATTTTATCCACTAGCGGCGGGATCTACAGACATAGCTGCCAGATTTGATGATTTATCGTCATTATAAGCTCCAAAAATGTCATTTTGACGACATGACGATCTATGCCCTTATTTTGACGATTTTTAGCAATTAAAAATTTTTTTATTTACTTTAGCACATTAAAGGCTTGCTTAAGCTTTGTAAACAGAGTGTAAAGTATTATATTTTTGAGTTATTTTCGAATATTTGTGATGATTTTTTTTGTGTTTCATACCGTTTTAATCCCTTAAAGGCCAAAAAATTTCAACCCATAAATAACATCGTAGGTGATAATAAATTATCATACGCCGTAACAAACAATTTTAAAAATTCGATTACAGCTTCTAATATTACCATCGGAAGAACAAAGGCAAGTGCCATAATTTTTTTTTCTCTTTTTTTTCATTACGACCAACACTTAGGGGTGGCATTATGTTTGGAACTAAGAAAATATTTAATAGAAATGAGGAAAAGGGAACAGTGTTTATGGAGACTAGATTTGAAATTTTTTATACCATAAGTAACAGGAAACATCTCTGCAGGAAGACAGTTCCTTCACACGAATTGTCCGTCTAACAAACGAACTTTGTGTGTAATGTACTGTCCGATACACTGGCCAGTCGACTACATACGGATGTGCTGGCCAATATTCATTGAAGTCGCCGTGGTCTAGTGGGTAGTGTGTAGGCTTATTAGAC
Organism: Sarcophaga peregrina; assembly: GCA_014635995.1. Taxonomy (NCBI): domain Eukaryota; kingdom Metazoa; phylum Arthropoda; class Insecta; order Diptera; family Sarcophagidae; genus Sarcophaga; species Sarcophaga peregrina. The sequence goes on from CM025789.1 coordinate 114,825,643, forward strand.
AAAAGGCCAAGGTTCGAATCCCAGGTTAGACATCAAAACGAAAAAATATTTCTTCGGCGACTACGTCTCAGCAGATTTCTGGCAAAGACTCTGAGAGTAAAAATTGCCATAAAAAGCTTCTCAAAAATCTGTCGTTCGGAGTCCACTTTAAACTGTAGGTCCCGCCACTCATGCAAAAAATTAACACACACAACATAAGTTGTGTGAGAAGCTAGGTCGTAATCCTGCCTGAAGGGTTGTAATGGCCAATTATGTATGTAATATTCAATGTAGCAGAGTTATAATAAGGACACAAGTCACATTGCAACGATGCTCCAATCAATCAATGGGATATATACTCGAAATTGCAATTTATTTTTACTTTTGGAATTCTGTTGATTAAGGCTTTTTTTCATCTTATAAAACTTTATAAAATATATCAATTCCCAAGGAATTCTGTGTCTTCAACAGGAAAACTCAAATTAATTTAGAAACGAATTTATTTCGATCACTAGTCTCATAATTAGCCCACTGGTCTGGACAAATGATATATAAATCATACATTTCGTCAGTATTACGATTTAGCTTCTCATACCACTTATGTTGTGTGTATGGATATTCATACATGAGTGGCGGGACCTACAGTTTACAGTCGACTCCAAATGACACATTTTTGAGAAACTTTTCATGGCCAGAAATCTGCTGATAGGAAGTCGTTTTGAGGTTCGATCTGGAGTTTGAATCGTGGCCTTGCGTCTAATAAGCCAATACAATACCTACTAGACTACAGCGATGGCTGGAAAAATTATAAGTACAAGAATATCACATTTCTCTGGAGCTTAGCGTAATTAATAACATAATTTCTCTCGTATTGGCCTAGACTAACCACATCAGGGCCTTTTCTCATTACGATTACTGACAGAATATTGAACTTTCCTTTCCTTTCCTTTCCTGATCATCAAATTTTTTTTTCTTTTTTCGCTCAGTGTATAAATAAAATTAAATCGGCCTATTTGTGTTATTGAATAATATTTATAAATGTATTGTACTTGACAAAAAAAAAAAAAAATTCCTAAAGATAAAACCTGTTCTCTACAAGAACAAAATAAAAATTCAAAAACGTGCCTCTTCTAAAAATGGGGGTTTGTGTGGCTTGTGTTAGAAGTATTATTCCATTCTCACTGAGAAGGGGGGCAAAAATGATCGGCAACAGTATAGAAATTGTATTTGCACAACAAATTAAAATTCACTCAATAATAAGAATTGTTTAGCCGGCAAACAGTTTGTGCTGATTAGGCAAAACTATTAAATGTTGACACCGCAACTGGAATGTTTACTTTTAAAGTTTTTTTTTATTTTTATTTTTTTTACTCCTTTTTAAGCAATGACAGATAATGGTAATTACTACTTAATTTATATCGGTTTATAAATAAAACTTATTTATTAACGAAATTTCCAGAGTCTTAAATGTATGTGATCATTATTCGCTTTTTAACAACTCGTAAGTTATTAATTGCCTGCGGAAGTTTTTTAGATCAAATGAAATGTTAAAGAAATTATTTTCACGACAGCACATTTAAATAACGCTTGTTTCTGATAAAGAGTGAGTCAGAACTCTTAATTCCTTGATCTATATTTTTTTTATTTTTAAAATTCAATGACAATTAACATAAGAACTTTTCATAAATTTAATGTACGAGAAGACACAAGGAAAACCTTTTTGCTGTATTTACTATTCAATTTTGTTTATCGTCATAACTAAATCTATTTCACCAATGTGATGCTTATAGTTTTAATGAATTCGAATTTGTTATTGTGACATACATATGTATGTACATACATAATTGGTGATTACAACACTTCAGTCAGGATTATGGATCTAGTTTCTTACACCACTTATGTTTATGTTTTTGACCTACAATTTAAAATCGACTCCGAACGACAGATTTTTTGAGAGGAAGACACCGAAAAAATATTTTTTATTTTCGTTTTGATGTCTGACATGGGATTTAAAACGTGACGTACTAGACTATAGCGACTTATTGTGTCATATAAACTGAAAATAATTGCATTTACTTCTGAACTATTTTCTCATTAAATTTCTATGTGTCACATTGGTGTCCTTATTATTTTTCACATCACTATATTCGGTATATAATCAATACATTTCCAAACTTTTATTGTTTTCCACATTGCTCTAATCACTTACGAATGTTTTTAATGAACATAAAAAATTTTAATCTATGCTTTAATCTCTAGCATGTGCTACCTCCTATGAACAAGTTGTTCATTTGAAAAAAAAAATCTTGTTGTTAAAAATCATATTCAAACATCAAAGACATAAAATTATAGTCCAGACCAGTTTCACCAGTTTTTCATTTTTGTGTTATAGGCAAAGTTTTTTAGTCTGTAAATGATGAATTGAATTTATGAAATTTTATGTTGAAATCTTTCTAATACTTCTTAAGAAAGAAACTCACAAAAATGTTTTTTGATCATAAAAGTGATGCATAAAAATAGAATATTTGTTTATACGACATATGTATCTATGAAGGTCGAATATAAATTTTTATTTCAATACAAATTCAATAAAACAATAATTCAATATCAATAGAAATTTAAATAACATTAAAGGAATATCAATAATGAAAAAGAAGTTCCAAACATATTATACACTTTCGGATAGTTTATATTAAATACTCATTTACGATTAAATATCTATTTTCTTATTTATTTCCAAAAAAGAAAACACCCACACTAAATATTTATTTATTTTATTTTAAAAATTTAAAAAAAAAAAACTTTAAGAGAATCACACGATATTATGAAAGAAAATAAACGCCACTGAACACGGTGCCGGTCAAAATGCAATGAGGAACGTGAAACGTCAGATTTGAATAAAATACTATATTGATGGTTGAATAAAACTAAAAAACCAACAACAACAATTTCGAATTTAATAAATAAATTGTATAAACATACATACATACATAAAATTATTAAAAAGAAAAAATAATAATAATAACAAACAAACAAAGTAAATACATTGAAATGGTGTGAAACAAGTCAGCGTAAAATTAACAACATGGAATTGTATGATCTTTAAGATACAATATTATAATTATTAAACTTTTAGTGTTACCACCATTTCTTTCATATACAATACTAAATATGTAATTTTATTTTTCAAACCCAAATCAAATTAATTCAGCTTAGCTACAAACTTTAAAAGAATATTTAGTAATTCGAAATCCACTACCAAATAGAGGTCAATATCATTCAAACTTGTAGTTACATACATACATAATTGGCCATTACAACCCTTCGGGCAGAATTACCACCTAGCTTCTCATACAACTTATGTTGTGTGTGTTAATTTTATACATGAGTGGCGGGACCTACAGTTTAAAGTCGACTCTGAACGACAGATTTTTTGAGAAGCTTTTCATGGCAATTTTTACTCTCAGAGTCTTTGCCAGAAATCTGCTAAGAGGAAGTCGGCGAAGAAATATTTTTTTCGTATTGATGTCGACCTGGGATTCGAACCCGAGCCTTTTGTCTAATAAGCCAACACACTACACACTAGACCACGGCGACTTCACGATCTAGTGGCAATTAGATCATAGGACTTATGTCTTGAAAACTTTAATAGCATTTTGACAAGTTCAAGTTTTTTTTTTTTTGAGATATGACTATGTTGCAATAAAGGGGCAATATATGAAAAATATTCATGCACACATAATCGGACCATTACAACCCTTCAACCAGGATTACGATCCAGGCTTATATATGTTGTGTACATAGCTGACAGATTTGACGGTTTATCATCGTTTTGGCGATTTTATGCTGCAAAAATATTATATATACGATGTGGCGATTTATGTCCTTATTTTGGCGATTTTTAAAAATTAAAAATTTACATCATATTCTTTACTTTAGTGCAATAAAAGTCACTTTAAGTTTTGTATTGCAAATCTGTATCTGTATCTTATGTCTTTTGATCACTTAAAAGTGAAAAAATTACAATCTCTGGACGAAAGGAGCTCCTCATATGAATAGTCTGGCAAAGGAACGAATTTTATCTGTAATGCAGTGGGCGATCCACTACCCAATCGACCACATATGTATATGCTCCCCGAAAATGTCGAGTTTTACGTAGAAATACATTATTCTTGGGAACAAGTTCCTTATATTGCTCGAACAAAATCCGTTATAATAGCGATAGAACAGTGAAACATAAATCACATTGCAACGATGCTCTAATGAATCAATGGAGTTTGATACTCTACCACCACTAACGGGCAACTTTGCCGCCTCTCTTGTAAGCGGTCGAAAAGTCTCAAAATAAACGTTAAGACACCGGTCTTTGACGATTTTTTTTTCTTCTAATATTTGCTGATTTGATGCTTTATTTATCTGGCAGCTATGGTTGTGTACATTAATTTTATAAATGTGTTGCGCAACCTACCTACAATTTAAAGTCGACAGATTATTGAGAAACTTTTCATGGCAATATTTACACTCAGAGTTTTTGCCAGAAATCTACTTTTTGTATTTTGTTTCGATGTCTGGTCTGGGGCTTCAACCCTAGCTTTACGTCTAATAAACCAACAAACTACCTACTATTACATACATACATAATTATATAATTTTATTTACTTTCAAAGTTGTTGCCAGAAATCTGCTGAGAGGAAATCGCCGAAAAAATACTTTTTGTATTTTGTTTAATGTCTGGTCTGGGGACTCCAACCCTGGCTTTTACGTTTAGTAAGCCAACACACTACCTACTAGACCACGGCGACCACACTACTATTGCAGTCGTTAATCTTAGTAATTTAATTTTGAAACTATAAGTTAAAGACTTTATTCCTAATTTCTGAAAAGATTTCAAAAATTTCATTAAATACGTCAACTCTAAGAGATTTATACAAGCGCAGTCAATTATCATTTACATTTGGAACCACAACCGTTCGCATTTCATTCGGTATTGTTAATAAAGGCTTATATTATATTCACTATTTAAGCTTTTAATTCTATTAAGCTTACCGAAAACCGGCACAACAGTACCATTTCCATTTAAAATAAAAAGAAGATAATTTCATAAAATTTAAAAACAAAACATAGTCGTAAGAATATTAGTTTCAAACAAATTTATTCAAATATAGTAAAATTTCCACACCCTTAAGAACTAAACAAACTTACTTTGTTAAACATTTTTATGGGATACGTTGTGTTATAGGTATAATGTGTCTTCATCATTCTTTGAGTATTACAGTAGTGGCACTTAGGTACTTAATCAACTTTGGAAATTTCAGGATAGTGCCAAAAAGCCTCTTGCACTTTAAATGGTCCATTACAGCCAAGGAAGAAAATAATTTGGTACAAATTTATTTTACATGTTTTGATTAAGTAATAGCAAGAACTTTAATATTTAATGTTACTTATTACAATGCTGCATGAATTCTCCGTGGAACCCAACTATCGTACTCAGATTGAATTGTTGAGGGAAAATAGGCATTCAATAAGGCCTATGGCAAACAGAATTGAGAGATCTAAGACGACCGTACAAAATTATTTGGGGGATCCAAAATCATACGGCACTAAAAAACGATCTGGCAGAGAACCAATACTGACTGACCGCGATAAATGGTCAATTAAGCGCTTAGCTATCAGAACTAAAGTTGGAGCTGGGACTAAACGTAACCAACAGACAGATTAATCAAATTTTAAATGAAGATCTAGATGTGAAAAACAAAAAATAATACCTAAACCACAATTGACTCTTAGACACATGGCAGCTAGATTGGCTTTCGCTGAAAAATATAAATTTTAGGAAAAGGAGTGCCGTTGTATTATATTCAGTGATGAAAAAAAATTCAACTTTGATAGACAAGATAAATACAAATATTATTGGAGAGAAAAAGGAGGTGATAGGCGGACCAGAATAGCATGTAATTTTCAGGGAGGATCTTTAATGACACTGGTTACTTTTGAATATAAAGCACCTCTTCAATCTGTTTTTTTTTTCAATATTTCTTATAAAATGACTGCGGAGAACTATGTGGTATTACTGGACAATGTTTTCGTTGAATTTGCTAAAGAAAATTATGGAAATAATATTACTTTTCAGCAAGACAACGCTCCTATACATGTAGCCAAAAGGACCAAAGAATTTTTTGATGAAAAATATATAGCTGTTTTGGACTGGCCAGCACTTAGCCCCGATCTTAATCCTTGCGAAAACCTCTGGGGAATTTTAAGTTTCGAAATAAACAAAAGTGGAATGGCTTATAACTCCTTAAAAGAACTAAAAGAAGCTTTAATAAAAAAAATGTGGCGAAACTATATGCCACTTCGGTTAAATGAAGTAATTAAAAATCGTGGAGGACACACGCATTATTAAAATGTATGTCTTATTTGAATATATTTAATTAGATTTAAGTTTAGAATTCTTTTTTATTTTTTACCATATAAATAAATATTTCCTTTAAGAATTTGAATCAACAATAAAAAAATATTAAATAAAAATATGCAAACTCTGAAAATTGTTTACTTTAATTTTTTGTTTCTCTTTACTAAATATTAAAAATATATAAAGTTATAAATTAGCTTTAAAACCGAAGAGATTTTTAGAAAAAACACATTAACATGTAATTTTCTCCTTGTCTGTACCAGGGATGGGAAATTGGTCTTAACAAATTGTACTAACGTTCACAAAAAATTGTACTTTTTTCAGACCGATTGTACTAAATTCACTTTTTTCTTTTTTAAACTTTTTTGTTATAAATTAATAAAAATATAAATGTCAATTCATTTCATTGTGTTAGTTAGTATTAATGTAAAAGAACAAAAATAACAATAAATTTTTCAAATTGTTAGTGCAGTTTTGACTTCAATATAAAAATTAAGGTTTTTAGTCTTTGCAAAATTATAGCCCGAGTCTCATTTTTATTCAATAAGAAGCTTTATTTACCAAAAATATTTATACTCAAAACTTAGTAAACCCTCCGTATTAAAGTAAATATTCGGTCTTTGATATTCTTATAAAGATTATTTAATATTTCTCCGTCTATTTTCACCCACTCTTCAATCATTTTTAATTTCAAATATTCAGCACTGGTAAATTGTCTGTTATTTTGAATATAATCTTCGGACAAGAATGGGGAATTCGTTTGGGAAAATGTTTTCAATAATATTCATATCAGGAGAGCAAGCTGGCCACGATAAAACCTCAATAGATTGTTTACGGAACGATTCCATCCTCTGTCTGCTGGCATGAATTCTGGCATTGTCCTGTGGTAAAATATATTTTTTCAATATTTTCTCTCAAGAAATATATTCGCGTAGATGGAAACTGAAATTCGAGGCAACTACTTAATGGTTATTCCCCAGCAATAGACTATATCCCCAAAACACGACAGTAATATCGATAGCCATCTGGTCTATCTAAGTTCCACTTTTTTTCACCAGAGAATATGACCTGAAGACAATTCATTGTTTATTATTATTGAAATGCTGGTGGTGCTATAATTATGAAAAGCACTTTGTAATAGGTAAACTTAACAACTTATTTTAATACTTAACTATAAAGGAATAAAAAAGTTTATGAGATCTAAATTTTAAATCACTATTTATGATAAATTTTGTACCAGCAAACTATTTGTTATTTTAAAATTGTAGCAACACTTATGAAATGATTTCAATAAATCCCTTGTTTGGATTAAATTAGAGACAGTCAAAGGAAACACCCCATTTGTGCCTTTGATTTTTATTTAATTTTGGTATGAAAATATCCTTTCTACATTTGCAGATGAATGTGGAACGGATAATATTCCTTTTATAACTCTTGATATGTCAAGTTAGCAACGAGTTGCCATATGGAAATGAAACGAAAACAAAAAATTATACACTGATGAGACAGAATATTTGAGTGATGTAATAAAGTATAGAACATTTTTCAATATGTATTGTAAAATGATGATGATATGATGAATGTATGTAAAACATGATAATTGTAAATGTACCACAAAAGTACTACAGAATAGAAGCAAAAGTGATACAGTGATTAACCGCTGATGTACAAATATACGGTATCAAGTTATTTTGCAGGAAGAGGACTGCGGGAGCCATTGAGTTGCTAGCAACAGTCGGGTGGGGGAGTTCGGTCCTTTCCTAGCAAAATATGTCTACAATACAAATTTATTATAGACTCCCTATTTAGTGATGATGTTTATGGTATATGGTCTGGGATGACTAGATTATCAAATAAATAATTAACTAAGCCCCAATCTAATCATTTTGAAAGTCTACTATTGGTTGGGTTAGTCAAAACTCGGAGAAAAAATGTCATCACCTCTGTTGTTGTTGAGGGATGTTGCCTCATAACCCACGCCTACCAAGTTTCCTAGGCAAATAAAATTCTTTGTGGAAACCCCAAAGTTAATCCTACGTCTAGCACCATTCTATTTCTTTACCGTCAGAAAACACCCCTATTTTAAAGCCTTAATTTCGCATTTTAATTTAATACATATTTATTAAATTCATTAATTTCTAAAATAATTATAAATATTCTTTCTAATCATTAACAAATCATTCAATACAATTTAGAAAAGAAAATATATATACATATATAGGTATAATTAAATTTTTGCACTGAAAAATATATAAACTTCTATTAATAATAAGGTATATAAACAAAATATTGTACAATTTGGTCGAGCCTCAATGGGTTATATCAGACAATAATAAAAGAAACAAAAACCAAAAGAAATTCAAAAGATACGATCGCAAGCATTATAGGAATGTTTTGGAATTAAAACATAACAATAAAGTTAAAAAAAATAAAAAAAAAGAACTAGCATATCCAAACATATGTTAATATACAATGGGAAAGAAAATTATGCTAACGATCTATTTGGTTGTGGTTTCTTTTAACTTTTCTTAAATGAAAATTAATAATTGAAATAAAAGATCATTATACACTTACCAAATCAATCGCATGAATGATGAAGGCCTCCAGCATGATGTCGATGATATGGTTGTTATACATATCATGTACAAATTTTTGTATGAAATATGTAAAATTTAATAAGGACATTTTTAACGTTAATTTTTAGATTAAGTTTTAGATTAATGTTAATTTTTAGATTAACTTTTAGATTAAGGTTAATTTTTAAATTAATTCCTAATATAATATTAGTATTTTTTTATAATTTTAATATAAGATTACTATGATATTTCATTTCTTTAATTTTTAGGTAATAATTTAGATACAAATATATCAAAAGGATTTGATGATACTACAAAGAAATATATATACATATATAGGTATAATTAAATTTTTGCACTGAAAAATATATAAACTTCTATTAATAATAAGGTATATAAACAAAATATTGTACAATTTGGTCGAGCCTCAATGGGTTATATCAGACAATAATAAAAGAAACAAAAACCAAAAGAAATTCAAAAGATACGATCGCAAGCATTATAGGAATGTTTTGGAATTAAAACATAACAATAAAGTTAAAAAAAATAAAAAAAAGAACTAGCATATCCAAACATATGTTAATATACAATGGGAAAGAAAATTATGCTAACGATCTATTTGGTTGTGGTTTCTTTTAACTTTTCTTAAATGAAAATTAATAATTGAAATAAAAGATCATTATACACTTACCAAATCAATCGCATGAATGATGAAGGCCTCCAGCATGATGTCGATGATATGGTTGTTATACATATCATGTACAAATTTTTGTATGAAATATGTAAAATTTAATAAGGACATTTTTAACGTTAATTTTTAGATTAAGTTTTAGATTAATGTTAATTTTTAGATTAACTTTTAGATTAAGGTTAATTTTTAAATTAATTCCTAATATAATATTAGTATTTTTTTATAATTTTAATATAAGATTACTATGATATTTCATTTCTTTAATTTTTAGGTAATAATTTAGATACAAATATATCAAAAGGATTTGATGATACTACAAAGAAATATATATATGATTTTTGGATGTTATATGAAAATTTTGAAACTATTTCTCTTGATCTCATTTTTAAACATTTGATCATTTTCCTTTTATAATTCATTATTTAAAAATTTTTTTACAATTCCAATCATTATTTCAGCTTTAAATTAATGCAATATCCTAATTATATATTCTCAACAATTTTGGTTATATATATAAATAAATACATATTTTAATTATTTAATTCACTTTTGTAGCAATTCATGTGAGTTCTATGTTTAACTTTAAGTAAATTCATTTAAACAAATAATCATTTTTAAACAGGATTTGATAAAATAAAAAAAAAATTAGGAAAAATTCAAATAATTTATTAATAATAACTAGTAAAAATTAATTATAATAATTATACTCAATTTTAGTCATGTTGCCGTGGAGTAACATTTTGACACTTCGGGATAACGCAATTTCGGTTCTTGGTAAGATGACTTCAGGCTCTTCTGGTCACTACCAAACTTCGTGGAGGTTAGGAGTTAGGGTTCCACAGTTTTATTACAGCGACAAATGGTTTTTTTTTTTTTTACAAGAATATTCCTTCGGAATATAATCGGTGACATCTTTCTCCTTTTAACAGTTTGTATTTTCTTTTTTTTTTTTTATTATATTTTTGATTAAATTTAATTTTATTTTCAAAAAATATATAATTTTCAATTTGAATTTTACACCGACACAAACCAAAAACTTCACTTCAAAAAATTAAATTTATTGAGCGTCACATTTTAATTAAAGGTATTAACTACTGTTCACGATCTGAACGCTTTGAAGTGTAAAAGTAAAAAGAGACCGATTATCATCGCGTGATCACCCACGTTAAAAAAAAATGCTTCTAGAACATTCTATTAATTTAATATGAAGAAACCGCTTTTCGAAAATAACTGTAACTACTAAAGTTAGTAGCTTCCAATTTCGAATTTCCATTATAACAAAAAAAAATTACAACCTTGTGACGTTTCAAAAATTTGCACTATGGTAACCCCAATCTAGTTTGCTGTATTTTCTATATGGTTCTTTTTTTTCACATGATATTTAGTACCTTATAAAGCTGTCGTGGTGAAAATACTCTATACCGATGCTTAACCAATTGAGAACCAACTAACAAAAATGTAAGATACCAATTCTCTTATACCTTTGTCAGAAGAATGATTATATGTGAAAAAAAATACAAAAAGATAAGTAGAATTTAAAACGACCATTACAAACCAAGAAATTTTGGAGGCATCCGATGCAAAATTTATAGGAACAAGTCGTTTAAGGTCTAATGTCCTTTCCGTGATATGTACCTATAAGTTTTCCTGCCGAATCTTCCAAAACATAGTAGTGGTTACCTATTTTCTCACGAATTCTAGCTTTGACAAACAAAGGTGATAATTTAGCATTGAAGTTTTTCTCGGCACTACTTTGGGCAAAATTTCTTCTAAAAATTTCTTGGCCTACTTTAAATGTTTGAACTTTTGAACGAAGATTGTATTGCCGTTGATTAGTTTCGTGTGCTTTTCTTATGTGTTTCCTAATATTTTGTCTTATTAACTGAAGGCTATCTTCTTTATTAATCTTTGCCGAAGGCTCATCTAATAGTTTAAAATTACGTAACAACTCATAGGAAGAAGCATGAGTAATCATGTTAAAGCCAAACAAAGCATAATATGGTGATGTATTTATAGACTGATGGAACGAATTCCGAAGTGCACAGCTAATTTCACTAAGCTTCTGATCCCATAATCGATGATCAGATTTTAAATACGCTCTTATACCAGCGATAAGTGAACGATTCACCCTTTCAGATGCATTAGATTGTGGAGAGTATAATGCGGTATATATGTGTTTGATACCATATGAAGTTAAAAATGCATTGAAATCATTAGCACGAAATTGACTACCATTATCGCTAATAATATTCTCGGGAACTCCATAAATATGAAAGATTTGTTTCTGTAAAAATTCTATTATGCCAGTTGAAGAAAATTTTCGTAAAGGACAAAGCCAATGAAACTTACTTCAACATCCAACCAACCATAAACTGTCTGCGAATGACCATCGGCAGTTTTCACAAAATTTTTACACTTTGTAAAGCTATGTAGCTTAGAAAAATCATAAGATGCTAAATCTGAACCTATACAACTTACATTTGCTCCTGTGTCAATTAGTCCTAATTCATTAAAATTCAAAAACTTAACCTTTGCGTAATATCGCAAATCTTTTGGATTAGATACTATAGACGACACGAGAAGTTTCCTACAAATTCTACGAATTTTGAAATATTTACGTAATCGGGAAGTGGAACGTTTAGGTTTTGTTTTACATTGGTAATCAAGTGAAGACAGACAGAAAATCTGTTTACGTTTTTGTAAATATAATTCCCATCGTCTATGATAGGGCATTTTTGGCATAATAATTTTGGAAATGTCTTCATTTTCATTCTTTTCAATATTTACTTCACGTTTAAGAATACTAACTTTTTTAATTCCATCAGAGTTTAAATCAATATTTTTAGTTATATCAGTTTGTACAGATTTATTAAAAGTTGTGATAATATTTTGTGCTAAAGTTTCTCTTTCGTTACGGTAGCACGAAAGTTTTTTAACTGTTGGTGTTTATTGGCAGCACATTTCAAACAATTGGGTTTATAGACATTTTTTGTGCCACATCCATAACAAAATATAGATCTTTTCTCAAGACAATTTTCCCAATGGTGGCCTATCTCGTCGCAATTCCAACATTTTGCCTTAAAATCGGTGCCGTGAATGGCTTCAATAGAACAATCAGCATTTGCGATTAAATTGACATTATCCTTTTCTGTCGCATCAATTTCCGAAATATATTTCCTGTCAAAAGCTGAATTTTGACTGCGAGTAATATGCAGATTTTTTCGTACAGTTTGTTCACTTAAAAAGTTTTCTCGCATTTGCACAAGCTTTCGTAGATGTGAAATGGAGTGTATGGGGACATAAAGTAAATCTTGCCGTATCTCAGGTCCCAAATTTCTTGCCAAAATTTCTATTAATTCTGCGTCAGACATTGGTATGGGAAGATGATCCATAATAGATAAAATTGAATCGAAAAATGAATCGAAAGTTTCACCTAACTTTTGTTTCCTATTTCTAATTTCCTCTCTTATGTCAAAAGAGCTTTTGTACGATTTGTATTGACACCTAAGAGCGTTACAAAAGTCATTCCAGTTTATTGTCTCGACTTGTTTATGATACCGCCAGTACCAATCTCTAGCTTTTCCTGTTAAAAGGATATTTAAATTTCGACAAATAACTGAAAAGTCACCATTAAATGTATCTTTGGTCAAGGACTTGATTCGATATAAAAATTCTTCAACTTGTAAACCTGTGGATGAACCATCAAACTTAATGTTCCAATTTTGAATAACAGAAGTAATCTTATCAGCATGTACTGAACTTGAATTTGGGTTAGAATTTGCTATTGGGGAAAGTAAATAGGGATTATTATGGTTACTATTGGGACGTTGAGCTTGACTCGTGTGAAGAGTATTATCTATATTATTGGGCCGATCATTTCCATTATAATTGGTAGGTCCTAAACTAATATTTTGTAAAATTCTTGTAACATTTGCTTCAATCATACGATTTATTTTATCATAATCAATATCAAAAGAATTATTGTTATCATTTGTTGGTTGAACTGATTGATTTGGGTTATGTAAGGGAGAGTTCAAAATATTCTGTTCCAACTGATTATCCTCATGTACACTTGCTTGAGGTATATTAGAATCAGTATTGGAGACTGGCTGATTAAAATCTTGAGCAATGTTGCGATTGCTACTACGAGTGTTATAATGTTTTGCTAATGCTCCTCTTGTTTTGTTTTTGGATATTATTCTACTTGATGGAGCTTTAGAGCTAATTCTCAACTTACGCAGTTCATTTAATTGACATGAGTGCTTACACACTGGACATTCCGAAGTAGTTGATAAATATGACTCAATACATGACCTATGAAATGCATGTGAGCATTCATTAATAATCAAACAATCGTCCTCTTCTACCATTGTTTCCATGCAAACGTGACATGTGGAAGGCTCAGAATAGACGGGAGCCAAAGGTAACGGTGGAGGAAAATCTGTCCGTGAAGGAGTTCTTTCCATCGACATTCTGACTATTCTCAATATTTTATCAATGTAAGCGACAATAAAAAAAATATAATATAAATCAAATAATTGTACTAATATACCAAAATTTAAGTTAGAAGCAATTCGAAAAAAAGAAAATAAAACTGAATTTCTACTAAAAAAATAAAAAAAAAAGAATTCAAAGTGTGCTAAGATAATATTCTTGACTTAGCACTTTCAAAGAGAGAAAAAAAAATATGGTTTCTTATAAATTTCAATAAAAGAATGCGAGAAAAATAATTCAAATAAAACAATATAGTTAATAATAATAATGTACAAATTTCTACCGGGTGTTTTCTTTTAGCAAGAAAATAGAAAAGTCTACTAGACGGAAAAAAAAAAAAAATTTCTAAGAGATATTTGACTAACGAGTTTATACAAATTGGGCTATGGTGTAATATCTGAATGAAAAGTATTATGACTAAATTCTCACCTATCAGCACGTAGTAGTTACAACAAAAAAAAAAAAGGTATATAGATCTCTTCCATACATCGGTCATCTACTTGCAACCAGCACAATAGACGATATCCATTATGTATGTTAGAGGCTGAGAACAACGCTAAGAAATTTAGGCATTATAATTTCATCAGTATATCACAATAGAAGAGAATAAATTCCTAGATATAACTCAAAAGGGATAGCAAAGAATATACAGGTATTAAGCGGTCAGTCTATTTGAAATTTGCTACTCAAATAACTGAAATATTCCAGCAAAATCCTATACATTATTACTAAACTCATTTTTGGTACATCCAAACACTTTTTCCTCTATAAAAATGATCTCTAAAAAGTATTAACAAAAAAAAATATAATAGAGCCAGAGTTCCCTCGATAACTTTACTCTTCGCACCAGCCTCGAATTATCAACCTCTTTGATCTCATCAAGCTTTATGCCTCCGAGCCAAAGTACCAAAGAGTCACTCATGTGCCCCACGTTGGGCGCCATTTTTATGTATTGTAAAATGATGATGATATGATGAATGTATGTAAAACATGATAATTGTAAATGTACCACAAAAGTACTACAGAATAGAAGCAAAAGTGATACAGTGATTAACCGCTGATGTACAAATATACGGTATCAAGTTATTTTGCAGGAAGAGGACTGCGGGAGCCATTGAGTTGCTAGCAACAGTCGGGTGGGGGAGTTCGGTCCTTTCCTAGCAAAATATGTCTACAATACAAATTTATTATAGACTCCCTATTTAGTGATGATGTTTATGGTATATGGTCTGGGATGACTAGATTATCAAATAAATAATTAACTAAGCCCCAATCTAATCATTTTGAAAGTCTACTATTGGTTGGGTTAGTCAAAACTCGGAGAAAAAATGTCATCACCTCTGTTGTTGTTGAGGGATGTTGCCTCATAACCCACGCCTACCAAGTTTCCTAGGCAAATAAAATTCTTTGTGGAAACCCCAAAGTTAATCCTACGTCTAGCACCATTCTATTTCTTTACCGTCAGAAAACACCCCTATTTTAAAGCCTTAATTTCGCATTTTAATTTAATACATATTTATTAAATTCATTAATTTCTAAAATAATTATAAATATTCTTTCTAATCATTAACAAATCATTCAATACAATTTAGAAAAGAAAATATATATACATATATAGGTATAATTAAATTTTTGCACTGAAAAATATATAAACTTCTATTAATAATAAGGTATATAAACAAAATATTGTACAATTTGGTCGAGCCTCAATGGGTTATATCAGACAATAATAAAAGAAACAAAAACCAAAAGAAATTCAAAAGATACGATCGCAAGCATTATAGGAATGTTTTGGAATTAAAACATAACAATAAAGTTAAAAAAATAAAAAAAAAGAACTAGCATATCCAAACATATGTTAATATACAATGGGAAAGAAAATTATGCTAACGATCTATTTGGTTGTGGTTTCTTTTAACTTTTCTTAAATGAAAATTAATAATTGAAATAAAAGATCATTATACACTTACCAAATCAATCGCATGAATGATGAAGGCCTCCAGCATGATGTCGATGATATGGTTGTTATACATATCATGTACAAATTTTTGTATGAAATATGTAAAATTTAATAAGGACATTTTTAACGTTAATTTTTAGATTAAGTTTTAGATTAATGTTAATTTTTAGATTAACTTTTAGATTAAGGTTAATTTTTAAATTAATTCCTAATATAATATTAGTATTTTTTTATAATTTTAATATAAGATTACTATGATATTTCATTTCTTTAATTTTTAGGTAATAATTTAGATACAAATATATCAAAAGGATTTGATGATACTACAAAGAAATATATATATGATTTTTGGATGTTATATGAAAATTTTGAAACTATTTCTCTTGATCTCATTTTTAAACATTTGATCATTTTCCTTTTATAATTCATTATTTAAAAATTTTTTTACAATTCCAATCATTATTTCAGCTTTAAATTAATGCAATATCCTAATTATATATTCTCAACAATTTTGGTTATATATATAAATAAATACATATTTTAATTATTTAATTCACTTTTGTAGCAATTCATGTGAGTTCTATGTTTAACTTTAAGTAAATTCATTTAAACAAATAATCATTTTTAAACAGGATTTGATAAAATAAAAAAAAAATTAGGAAAAATTCAAATAATTTATTAATAATAACTAGTAAAAATTAATTATAATAATTATACTCAATTTTAGTCATGTTGCCGTGGAGTAACATTTTGACACTTCGGGATAACGCAATTTCGGTTCTTGGTAAGATGACTTCAGGCTCTTCTGGTCACTACCAAACTTCGTGGAGGTTAGGAGTTAGGGTTCCACAGTTTTATTACAGCGACAAATGGTTTTTTTTTTTTTTACAAGAATATTCCTTCGGAATATAATCGGTGACATCTTTCTCCTTTTAACAGTTTGTATTTTCTTTTTTTTTTTTATTATATTTTTGATTAAATTTAATTTTATTTTCAAAAAATATATAATTTTCAATTTGAATTTTACACCGACACAAACCAAAAACTTCACTTCAAAAAATTAAATTTATTGAGCGTCACATTTTAATTAAAGGTATTAACTACTGTTCACGATCTGAACGCTTTGAAGTGTAAAAGTAAAAAGAGACCGATTATCATCGCGTGATCACCCACGTTAAAAAAAAATGCTTCTAGAACATTCTATTAATTTAATATGAAGAAACCGCTTTTCGAAAATAACTGTAACTACTAAAGTTAGTAGCTTCCAATTTCGAATTTCCATTATAACAAAAAAAAATTACAACCTTGTGACGTTTCAAAAATTTGCACTATGGTAACCCCAATCTAGTTTGCTGTATTTTCTATATGGTTCTTTTTTTTCACATGATATTTAGTACCTTATAAAGCTGTCGTGGTGAAAATACTCTATACCGATGCTTAACCAATTGAGAACCAACTAACAAAAATGTAAGATACCAATTCTCTTATACCTTTGTCAGAAGAATGATTATATGTGAAAAAAAATACAAAAAGATAAGTAGAATTTAAAACGACCATTACAAATAGTGCTAAATAAGTCATTGGGGTGCTATGGTGTTTTTGATTTCCAAATAGTGCTAAAAAAAGTACAATTGTACCAACTTTTCCATCCCTGGTCTGTACAGTAGAAGCTCCAGTAAATAGAAATTTCAGAAATTCGAATCAGTGCTTGCAATACATTATACGGTCTAAAATTCGAAATAAAAATTCTAATTTCTGAGACGAAATCCCCAAATTATTTTTATTCTGTAAATCTAAAAAGGATAATCACCAAATTATATACACGTTTTCCCATATTTGATGTTTTTAGTTTATGTTAGTTTTAGTTTATGAATTGTTATGTTTTGTTTTCATGTTTTTATCAAATTAAATTGAATAAAAAAAATTTAAATGTGCTTTATTTTAGTTTTTGAAAGGAAATCTTTAATTCTTTATTTTTTATTAAAAAAAAGTCCAGAAATTAGAATAATTCTAAAATTAGAATTGCCTTAAAAAGAAAGCGGGTGTGAGCAACTACTGTATATAAATTTCTAAAACGATGTACGAAACATATATAGTTGACGTTCTCAAAAAACAATCTACCTACCTGTACCTATCATTTATACATCTTTTTAATATTGATGAAATAAATAATAGCGTCGTTGTAAATAGCATTTATTACGATCTATTCGAATCGTGTTTTTTTTTGTAATTTATTATATAATAATTTCAATACATACAAATTTTATTATTATAATAAATATGTACGATTACGATTATAAAAATTTAGTAGAAATAGCTTTAATTAAGAATATACATGTTTGTGTATGTATATATGTATGTATGCATGTATGTTGTATTATGTTTGGTATGTACTTATGTATGCATGTCTGCCTATCTGTCTGTCTGTATTACATTTGTTTAAAATTGATTAATAAATAGATTTAAATAATTTCAATAAATCGTTAATTCAACTATTTACCAACGATAACTGAGCAAATTCTCAAAATATAATAATAACAATTAAATCAATTAAATTAGGCACAATCATTGAAAATCAGTCAGAGTAATGCATTCATCTTTATTGAGAAAACATTATTTTGAAACGATTTTATCTGATAAATTTACTACAAAGTTATCGTGTGCGAACAAACATGTTTTGATTTGATTTTAATGCACTTGAGAAAATAAATATTTAATTTCATTTAATTATAATTCGTACGTATATTAATAGATTGATTGATATTATTAGTAAAAGATTGCAAACATATTAGACTAACAGAGAAAAAACAAAAAAAAAATGAAACATAAATATTTAAATTAAATTTTTTTTCCATATACATACTCGTATGCTAGATAAGTAATAATGTTAATAAATAAATAATAAATAAAATAAGTTTACATGCTATTTGTTTTAATAATTAACTAGAATATTGATCAATGTTTTGTTGTTAACCTGATCATTGCAATAATCTCTGTGTATAGTTTTTGCAAAATTCAGTTTCATTTTATTTGGTAAAATAGCATTAATTGTATTTGTATTGTATTGTATTATCATATATGTATTGTATTGTATTTATTTCAAAATAATAAAAATGAAAATAATTTTTTTTTTGTTTAAATAAATTAAAACTAATGTTATGTAATGCTTGCATGTGTGTATAAGTATTTATGAATTTATGTATGTTCTCCATTTATAAAATTTCTATTCTATTCATTCTGGATTTTATAAATGTTTTGATTTTCCTTATGGTTTTTTATCTTTTTTTTCTTCTTCTTTTTTTTATTATTAAGTATTTTTCTTTTATTTATTGTTGCTACTGCGCAGATATTGTTCTTAGTGACGTTGTTAAAAGTAGAAGACCACTTAAAATACTTTATTTCCTAAGAATTATTTCATCTATTGTGCGAAAAGCGTCTTTTTTTCTATTCTCCCTTATATGTTGATCCTTTTGACATTTACCAGAAACCAGAAGATTTGCCACCGGGGGGATTCCTTACTTTAATGCAAGACCGATTACCGCTTGTGTCAAGTTCCTCTATAAAATAAAAATAAATTTTTTTATTTATTTTATAATTTAATAGATAAGGATTAAGATTGTTACTATGTACATACCACTTATAGAAAATGTTGATTCTTGCATGTTGCGCGAACCAGAAACATGACCACGACCCGAAGGTGTACTGCCGATGGAGCCTGTTTGTGGAGCCCCAGCACCCAAGACTACTTCCTGATAAGGTATTTCAATTTCTAATGCTGTCATATTCATTTTTTTCATGCTGCCATTCAATTGGTCCTCATGATCGGGGGCACCATTATTATGTTGCTGCTGCTGTTCTTCCCTAAGCGATTTCTTGCCTTCCAATATGTCATAAACGTGTGGAGCCAATGTTGGAGTATTTAAAAATCGCCCAAAACCTTCGGCAACACGTAAATTGCCATCCTCAATACAAATACGACCACGAACCAAAACCATTTCGGGTACACCATGACAAACGAGGACCCTCGAAAATATTAAAATCACACTTTTGATAGTGAGAGCTTTTCGATATGGTACGAGTAGCATGTGGATTCCAGATTACAACATCAGCATCAGAACCGACAGCAATACGTCCTTTTTGCGGATAGAGATTAAAGATTTTGGCAGCATTAGTACTGGTTACGGCAACAAAGCGACAGGGATCCAATAACCCAGCATGTACTCCCTTTTCCCATACAATCGACATACGGTCTTCGACACCATTAACACCATTGGGAATTCTCGAAAAGTCATTCCTACCTTTCGACTTGTCTTCACTGCTGAAAGTGCAATTATCGCTGCCAGTAACTTGAAGATCATCGCTAAAAATGTGTTTAAAAACATTTTATTTACATTTAATAAATAAATAGTAATAGAAATAAAAAAAACAAAAGATAGAAATTCTGATCTACTTGAACATTTTAAAGCAAATAAAGATTAAGTTATTTAGAATTGTATTTGCCAATTTAAAGGTTTTAATTTTTAAAAACGTTTATTCCTATAAAAAGAATTCAATCTTTTATTTCCGCAAAAGCCAATAAGTAGCATTATAAGTATAATCGCATGCTTTTCTTTATTTGTTGTTGTTCAATGATGATGATGATGATAAAGTTAAATTATAAAAAAATAAAATTAAAATTTAAATACTTACTACGCCAATGATTTCATGAGGGATCTTGGCGTCTCTGGTGATTCTCGGATTGGAGGACTAGTAATATAATGTATGCGTTCTTGATTGGGAATGCCGTGCATACAACGACCCAATGAACTGGCCAAGGTCTCGCCAAAGACACAGTAACCACTGCGTCTGGCACGGCCAATAACTTCAGCGGATGACTTTGAAGTAATGCGTGTTACATAAAGCGGTGCTTTCATCTAAATTAAACAAAATATTTGGTTGTTTTTGTTTCTTGTTTATAATATTAAAATTTGTTAATAAAATTAATTAAACATTCAAAACATATTTAGTAACAGAAATTTAGTAATAGAAACAATTAAGAGATGTAGTGTGTGATGCAAAAATGAAATGAAAAGATAAAAATTTTAAAAACAATATACATTTGGATTGACAACTGTATTATATTAATTGAATTCAACTTCAATCAATGATGAGTTGTAGTTGTCTCTTTACCATTTCAAAAGTTGTATTAATATTGCGCAGGCATTGATGCAAATTTATTTTAAAAAATCTTTTTTCAAAACTTACTTTGCCAACAATTTCATTAAAAATTCAGGTGTAGTAGAATCTGGTCTTAAAGGAGGACTGGTAATATAAGCGGCTGCATGTTCAAAACTTTTATTCAGACATTTTGTACCATCAGTACCTAAGGCAGCGGCAATAGTTTCACCATACACCAATTGACGATGCCTGTATAAGTGACGGGCTCTGGCCAATTCAATGCCAGCCGATTTACTCATACAATTACCAATATAAAGAGGGCAATCCATCTTTGTAAATTGTTTCGAGAGTAGTACAGTGGATTTATTTTAAAATATGTTGGCATTCGGAAACATTTACACAAACTGATAGAGTGTAATTGTAATTGTTTTGTTTTACGGATATGTGCGTTACATGTACAGTGGGTATTTACAAAAAAAAACAAAACAAAACAAAAAAAATATGATAAAAAATAAAAACAAAAATACAAAAATAATAATATAAACAAAATAAAATCTTAAACAAGAAATAAAATAATTTTATAAGCATACAAAATCCAATTAGATATGTAAACGTGTATTTTATCAAATTGTTTAAATGTATGTATTTATGATACTGCAATCATTGTTCAATAGATTCTATTTCTACGATCGACAGCAAAAGAAATGGTAATAAAAAGGTGAAAAAAAGAAGTTTAAAAGTTTAAAATATAATTTATTCTTGTATACGAATATACACATATGGACGGCCTTTAACTGACACGTATTTCATGCCTTTTTATTGCCAATCGCAAAATGTTGTAATAAAGTTATGTATTCTCAATACTTTTTATGAAAGGTTTTTTAAAATATTAAGAAAAATTGCTTGCCATTGAAACAGGAACGTGTGGAGACATTTTAAGGTTTTTTTTTTCGTTTTATACTCATATTATCAATAGATGGCTTGAGCGCAACATTGTACACTGGAGGAGAGAAGGCTCATTCGAAAGCTTCGAGAACAGAAAATCGTTTAAATTTATTGCCAATCGCAAAATGTTGTAATAAAGTTATGTATTCTCAATACTTTTTATGAAAGGTTTTTTAAAATATTAAGAAAAATTGCTTGCCATTGAAACAGGAACGTGTGGAGACATTTTAAGGTTTTTTTTTTCGTTTTATACTCATATTATCAATAGATGGCTTGAGCGCAACATTGTACACTGGAGGAGAGAAGGCTCATTCGAAAGGTTCGAGAACAGAAAATCGTTTAAATTTATTGCCAATCCACTTGGACGATCGAAAAATTTCGTTTTTAGTGCTCTCAAGCCTCAATAAGTCATAGAAGAACGTGATGCAGTGATAAAAAATTACACTATTACGGACGGTTACATCGCGATGCTAACTAAGCGAGATCCTTTTAAGTCTTCGAAAGCGATCTCCGCTGAAATAGACAATGTGCGGCGTCGTCTATGTGACATTAAACTTCCAGGAAGAATAGCACGCAAAGTTCAATTGCTTAGAAAAAAAAATTGTAAAAGAGGAAGCAGGAAGCCCAAATTTATCTTGATTTCATTGCTACAGAGTGTATTTTTTTTTTAATTCTTTTCTTTTAAAATCGGTGCCGATTTTTTATTGAAAAATATTTAGTTTTTTCAAATCTTTGGAATTTATTTCAATAACTTTACATTTCACATAAGCTAGGCAAACATGTCGTGTAATATTTCAATTAAATCAGAAGTCTTAAGGTATATAATTAGCGTTGATAAACCGCTAATGGATATACTCTTGATGCCACGTAAGCATTTTAAAATTTAGTCTAGCTGCTTAAAGGCTTTGGATGAAAAATCAAATACCAATAAATCGCCATTACTTTGTCCTTACTGTAGACAGATTGATAAATTAAATATTTTTCAATAAAAACTTAAATAGTAATGAGTTTATATATTTTTTTAAAGGAACTCAAATATGTGGACATTATGACACTACCAACAGTGGACATTATGTCATGCCACCTTTTTATTTTAATCACTATTTGATTGATTCTTTTACAAATTACTTCGAATATTTTCACTGATCATTTTTAAGACCATATCTCAGATTTTTATATCACTAGCATACGTTTAGATATTATTTTTAGTACTTAGAATAGATGAGACTTAGACTTTAAGAAAATTAATTGTGGGCGCTACCATACAGTGGATCAAAATTATAATTTATTTATTTATTACCACTTATTTTGAGATCGACTGATCTATGTACTAATATTTTACATGAAAATAAATTAACTATCAGATTTTAAGATTATTAGTTAAATTTATATTAAACAGTTTGCATAATAGTTACGAATAGTCTATTTAATATTTACATTTAATAAATTAACGAAACCAAAACCGAAACAAAAACAAAAACTTGAATCATGAAATGTTTTGTGTAGACCGGTGGACAAGGAGAAAGTTTAATTTAAGTTTTATATTAATGTGACCTACCTGATGCGCTAAAATACAGGCACGATTAACGGCCTCAGCTTCTACTTCCTCCTGGCGAGAGAGTTCATGACCTTCTGGTCCAGTAATACCGGATGCCAGAAGTTTACTTGTATTTTTTGCTATTATATCGCCATTTTCGGCATGAACCTATGATTCATACAAATTAAAATCAAACAATAAAACAATAATAGTTCCTAATCATACCTGTGCCAAAGCACCTAATCCTCTAATACGCTCTAAAGGCCTCCAACATTTCAGCATCGTTAAGCTGATAAATACCCTTGAAAGCCATGTATATTTTGAAGGAGTTTATGCCTAATTCATCACACATTATCTTCATTTCATCTGATACGGACTTGGACCACCATGTCAAACCAATATGTAAACCATAATCGCAGCACACCTTAGGATCTGCCCACGAACGCCATTTGTCATAAGCTTCTACCAAGGATTCTCCCTTTTCTGGTAAGACATAGTCGACTATAAAACACAGTAAAGCATGTTATTATTAAAACTGCATGTTTTTCTTTAAACAAATAACAATTGCTTACTAATAGTAGTTGTGCCCCCAGCAATGGCTGCCTTAGTGCCACTATAAAAATCATCAACACTAACACATCCGCCAACTTTCAATTGAAAATGTGTATGGGGATCAACACCTCCGGGCAAAATTAACTTGCCAGCAGCATCTACCACACGAACACCGCCGGGTATATTAATCTCCGATGCGGGGCCAACAAACCTAAAATGATAAAATAAAAAAAATTTAAACTTTAAGCATTTCTTATTTCATATATTATCTTTGAACCTTTTGTGAACATAACTTTTCTTCCAATTTATAGTACGAGGGAATATTACTTACTTGATAACACCATCTTCAATATAAACATCGGCTGCAAACGTTTTATCGTGATTAACAATTTGGCCATTTTTAATATAAACGCGGTTTTGAGCACTCTAAAATAGAATTAAAATTTATTGTTATTGGAGGATAGTAATGATGGTACTAAAAACGTATGTATACGTACTTGTAAATGGATGGGTACTTTTTTAACTGGTTTTGGGCTGGTAGACATATTTTACGATTTGAACTGTAATTATAAACGAAAATAATACATTAATACATAAGGACTTACATTTTGGTTGAAAACAATTTCTTTCACATTTTAAAATAGAAAGTTTTTATTAAGTCTAGTCAGTTCTACAACTAAAATTATTTTTTATTTAAAAAATTTTATTATTTTCAATACAACTTATGCCTTTACGAATATAACAGTAGGTATTAGGGATGCCAAACGTGATAGATTTTCAAACATCGGGGTTCTAACACCTCGTGATACAAACAGATCTATTTCCTTTAAAAAGTTAAGTATCTAACACATTTTATTCGATTTTTACATTCTTCAAGAGTTGTAAGATACACTCGAAAACTTTATAAACTATATCCAAAAGTACGTAACATCACTTTTTCTAATTTTGCAGGAGAAGCAAAAAACGTTATAAAATAACAAGTGCCTCAACGTTATTTCTGGTCGAAAAAATCTAAAAATTTGTTGAGATATGTTAGATAACCTTAAGTATCATAATTAATCAAAAACTCGATTTTGACATTTTTGATGATACGTATTTTTGGATTTTCTACTACTTTAGATGTGTTAATTTATAACCCCGAACATTCCGGAAAATCCAAGGAAAAGTTTTAAGAAATCCCGGGATTTGGGATTTCAAGATTCAGGATTGACATTCCTAGTATCGTTCCCTTTTTTATGAAATGAAAAGCGTCCCCACAATTTAAGATATTAAAAGAAAATAGATTTCTGCGAATTTAAAGATTCTTCAGATATGTTGTCACATGTTTGAAGATCTATGTCTCTGCCAAGGGCACGCCTATGTATGAATCTTTAATATCACACGGAGCTGCTGTCATCGTTCGTGCGATGCTTAGGACGAGTCCCTTAACCCATATCGGTTTTAATTATGAATTTTATAACAAATGCTTGGAATCAAACCTTATAATAGAATTTCTATCAATTCATGAATGAATCAGTGCCACATATACAGCATTGGGATGAACTTTGCATCAACAAGAGTTTTCCAGGTTAACATTGATGCTCGGTTGACCTAATAGATCTATATTGTAGAGAGAAAAAAATTTAATGCAATGTCATATGATATTCAATCGAGGTTCGAAACTTATAGTAACGGTATTCAATTCCACTCCACTTTTGCTTTTTTTATTCGTTGATTTTTAAATTTCAATAAAAAGTGCTGTTTGATACTCTTTTAGATTTATGAAAAAAGTGAACAATTTTAGCTAGAAAAAACAATGCAATGCAAAATAAAATTTTAATTTTCAAATTGTAAATTTTAAAAAAGAAACACCTATCAGCAGATAGCAAATTTGCCATTATAAGGGCTTTAGAAGAAGGCAAATCAATGAATGAAGTTGCTCATCAATTTAATATCAAGAAATCAACGTTTTTTCGGATTTCATCGCGATAATGTTAAAACATAACATAACGGAGAAAGAAAATCAGGAAGTCATGGAACTTGTAAATCTGCTGCCTACCAAGACCGTCAAATGGTAAAAATACGAAAAGTTTACCTTAGGAAAACGATAGTAGATGTCAATAATTATGCAAACGACTAACTAGGGGTTTCTATTGGCGTCCACACATCCAGAATTCTATTAAGAGAAGCAAATTTATTAGCTAGAAGACCAAGCATGAAGCCACTTATAAGTAAGGTTAATAAGAAAAAAACGGCTTGACTTTGACACACGGAATCTGCGTTGGTCAAAAGAGCAGTTTTGTGGAACGACGAATCAAAGTTAACCTTATTTGGGTCTGATGGGTTAAATTACATTCGTAGGCAACCAAAACAAAGATATTCACAACAATTATGTAAATAAGAAAAGACAGGGTGTTGAACATAATATGGCATCGAGTTGCATTTTTTTCTCGCTACTGTATATATGTATGTGTTACTTTAAAGGCAGGATGATTAGAAAGGCGGGATTAAAAGAACTTACGTGACTACTAAACATCCTCTTGAAGTCGCCGTAGTCTAGTAGGTAATGTCTTGGCTTATTGGATTTAAAGCCAGGGTTCGAGCCCCAGGCCAGACATCAAAACAAAATACAAATATGTAGTAGCAGATTTCTGGCAAAAACTCTGAGAGTAAATAAAATTGCCATGAAAAATCTTGTCAAAAATCTATCGTTCGGAGTCGATTTTAAACTGTAGGTCGTCCCGCCACTTATGTACAAAATTAACACGCACAACATAAGTGGTGTGAGAAACTACGTCAATAATGCAGAGTTGTAATTTTATTTACTCTCACAGTCTGCTGAGAGGAAGTCGCCAAAGAAATACATTGGCCTCGCGTCTAATAAACCAACCACAACCTACTAGACTATGATTCTTCTCTCTCGATTCTCTCGATTAAAGATTTTATTGAAATCGAATGCTGCTGCTATCGTCTTAACAGGATATAGAATTTGTGTTTCTAATGTTAATCACTTTGTAATATTTTGCGTATTTGTTTGCTGTTATTAGGCATAGTATTTTCTTGTTTATACGTACATAGGTAACATATGCACCTTTGCGAAGCTTGAGCTTGACAGTTATTCATGTTCAGAGCTTTTACCAGAAGACTGCTAAGAAGTAAACTGATTTTGTAATTTTTTTTTTTTTGTCGTAATGTCAGAGCTGGGGTTTGAACTTACGAGATAACATTCAGAAGGACGTTACCCATACATACCATACCAGGACATACATATGTATAATACGATGACGCATCTAATTTAGTTTCGAAATAACAAATCCATCATTCATTATACATACATGCACACTATTCATATAATTATGTACATACATATATTCATGTCTGTATATTCCAAACGAAAATTTTGGGGAAAAAAAAGAAAGATCGCATTATGATTGTGGCAATGATTCATACATATTTATGTATGTATGTACGTATGTATATACATTACACCCAGAATTTGTATCTGTTTTAGGGTGCATTACGTAAATGAATTGCAATAAAATTCAACCCTTAAAACATATTCAACACGCAGACAGCATTGACACTGATTTCATCAAAAAGTTTTTCAAACTCAAGTTGAAAAAGAGTGCTTCGAACGAATAACGATTTATGAGTCATCATAAGCATAAAATCATACTCGTAACCACCTTGCTCTTGCTTCAGTCACAGACCGAGTAATTGTTTCTTTTGAAATTTCAACATAACATAGAAATGAACGAATGACGAGTCGAGTCAAGTAAGAAAGCAATGACAAAGAGAGATAACCACGCACGTGCCTCAAGTGAAAATAAATGCATTTAAAAAATCAATATTTAAATGAAAACCTCTTTACTGCCATTGGACGGACTATCCACCGCAGTTTAACCAGAATGTAAACATTTTCCAAAAAGGGGAGGGGGACGAAAAAGTATGAAAAAGGGAAAGAATGTCTTAATTTATGTCGTCTAGTCCTTATAAAACGTTTATCACGAACTGTCTCGTGTTAAGAGAACATTTTTTCTTTTCTTTCAATATTTTATTACATACTTGAAATTTAATTAGTAGATTGTGGTTTTTTTCGTTTTTTTTTTTTTTGATTCATTTTTGACATAAAAATATTTAAATTTAATTTCTTATACTTGTTTTATATTGAAATAAATTAAAAGGAAACTACGTCTTTGTATTTCTTTTTAAACGTTAACGTTTAACATTTAACATTTGTTGTAACATTTAAAAAGAGGAGATTATTTATTACAACAATATGATGTGAATGGGTTTCGAAAACCATTATAAAATATCACAATATAATGGAATCCTTCCTTGTAAATCGATAAGGATGGAAAGAAAAAAAATAAATTTCTAAATTCAAAAGGTCAATGTTTTGCTATAAAATTATTTTCTATGAAATTCTTTTAAAGGTTAAATAGTATTTATAACTATTTTTAAACTTTAGAATATACACAGAAGAATGAAGTGTAGTGAGAGATGTAGTATTTTTATACTCACCGTATTTACTACTTAGATGATCGCGTGGAGTGCTCTTTTAAATTCATGGAATTAGCCTATTAAACACCAACATTAAATAAAAAGGAATTGGACATAAAAACCAATCCATTACGCAAAATATTAAATTATTTATTAGTAAAATTAACTTCGATAATATGAAGTTATTAACAAGCGTTGAAGTTGTATATTAAAATACACACTCAAGTGGTTATTTTCGAAAAGGGACAAGAATAAATATCAATATCAAAACAACAATGAAGCTATGAGAGTTGAGACAAACAGGGTTAGAAAGACGATGAAGTATATATTGACCTAGTTTCTCATACCACTTATGTTGTGTGCGTTAATTTTATTCATAAGTGACGGGATCTACAGTTTAAAGTCGACTTCGAACGACAGATTTTTGAGAAACTTTTCATTACAATTTTATTTACTCTCAGAGTTTTTACCAGAAATCTGCTGAGAGGAAATCGCCGAAGAAATATCTTCAAGTGTCATTTTGAAGTCTAGCCAGGGGTTCGAAGCCTGGCTTTACGGCTAATAGGCCAACACACTACCTACTAGGACTACGGCGACTCGACGATGAAGTATAGAAAAGAAATAAATAACAATAACAAATCAACAGTGAGGTTCTAGAACTTACCAGACCGATAATAAATGCAATAGATATAAAGCGAAAAGTAACGCTGGAATTAAGATATTTTGAACTATGCGACGTATATGTTTGAAGATCAAAATATTGGTAATAAAATGATCGCGTAATAAAACTAATAGCGTCGTATTATCAATTAAAGTTTGTTATTCAATTAAAATAATCATCATATATCATTTACTAATTTTAATTTTAAAAACATGCTTTAAATATAGAATTAACAACAAATAAAATCAAGAGTGATTAAGATGCGAAAACTTAGTTCCGGATCGACCATGACAAGCTGCAAAAAGACCGTGATCTTGAACACATTGCCTTGAAACACTACTTCTAAGTTTTATAAATCCCTAAATATGTTTTAACGAAAATCTTCATTAAAGAACTTTGTGAATTATATTACTAAATTTCACGACTATTGAAGAGTATTCCGATCCAAATTATATATATCCACATCGTTTGTTATACACATAATAAAAAAAGAAATTAGAAGTTAAAGATAAATCGTTGTTATGCAAACTGAAACCGAAAACTAGACTTAAAAAGAAAAAATAAAAGTTCGCTGTCTTTGCTAAAACGACCACAAAAAATTTACCATAGATTTGAATTCTTGGGACCGTTTCTAAAGACAGCAAAACATATTCGTACATACCATATTCATTCACTTGTTGTTCGCAGTATTTATTCACACAGCCAATTTGTAGCTGCGTAGCTGTGAATAAACGAGTTAAATTTAATTAAATTCAATTAAATTTGTTAAAATTTTCAATTCAAATATTGTAATAAACGGATGTCATTACAGACTGAATAAATGTTAAACGGCCAATGGTGAAGATAATTAGTGATTCAATTTAAAACATAATTTAATCAAATTAAACCCATTTCGTTGCAATCGAAAATGGAAAAAACATTAACGAATGTCTGCTATTGTATGACGATATTTAAAAATGCATGCACCCGTATGTGTATGTTTATTTAAAAAATTTAATTATTTCTAGTATTTTTTAAATAATTTTAAAATATAATTTATTAAGAAAAAAGCAACGTACGAGTATGTATTTTTCATCAAGGAAAGTATCTCCTTTCAGTGATTTTAATAATCTCAAAAAAAAAAGATAAAATAATACCAGAAGAACTTTTTATTTCTCTCAAAAAAAAATAATTATTTATCGTTTAATAATAATAAATCAAAGAAATTCTCATTTGACGCTATAATAACGAATGCAATTGTTTCCTTAATTTTGTTTAATTTTTGAATAATTTTAGCAAGAAAGATTAAAGAGAAGATCTCTGGCAACGTTGATAATGCAGGCTATCAAATTTGGACTTTTTTTGCGCAAATAAGATGGCTCCAGGTGTTTCCGAAGAAATTTTACGCGCTGAACACGAATGAATTGTCAATTTCTGACAATATCTGTTTAGCTCTACAATTTCTCAAAAAATGGTTATAAACGCTATTTTTAAGGGTTTCAACCCCCTTTTTGTCGAAAACCTGACGTGATGGAATCCAGATTCGTGTTCAGCACGCAAAATGCCCTCGGACACACCTGGAACCATCTTATTTGCAAAGCCCATGCATGACCGTGTAATCTGTGCATATTGAAAAATCCGTTTAGTTTAAGGAACGGGTTTAAAAGTTAACGAACAT
Source organism: Sarcophaga peregrina (assembly GCA_014635995.1). Classification (NCBI taxonomy): domain Eukaryota; kingdom Metazoa; phylum Arthropoda; class Insecta; order Diptera; family Sarcophagidae; genus Sarcophaga; species Sarcophaga peregrina. The sequence continues at coordinate 114,856,746 of CM025789.1, forward strand.
TCTGAATGAGGCATGATTTCTGAGTTTCAAATTGATTACATAAGAAAAGATTAGAATTCCTATTGCAGTATCCCTAGCGATAATATAAGGAAATAGCAAAGGAAACATTTTTTCTGAGCTTTCAATCAAGACGATTAAGTTTTGATTTTCATTTCGTAACTATAAACCAAGACGTGCAATCGCCAACACCATTTACGATCCTTTCCGAAATATCTGTAGAAATCATTCAGTTTTAGAACAAATTACTGAACATTCATAGAATTTTATGTGTCTTGACGATTTCTTGTTGCCTTTGTTTTACTTCTTTAGCGTGTACTTGTTTATCGTATCAATTACAGACAAAACTTCCTCAATTATGTGCAACCAACGCAGACACTATTGTCCTCAACACTTACATCGACTAAATATTCCATTGAATATATAGATTTCACCAAAACTCACCGTTCTATCTGAACTATTGGCTAATGATTGTTAATGAACTGAACAACATCGACGTCATAGAGGAGCATTTACCGCTCATTGTTGATTCGGATGCATAAATTATCCCCAATTTACACAGGGCCCCGCCTTAAAGGGGTTGCACGCGAGTGGACTACTCCTTTGAGGCCATAATAGTAGCTCTATGACTGATCAACCTGAGAGTAAATAAAATTGCCATGAAAAGCTTCTCAAAAATCTGGTGTTCGAAGTGCGCTTTACACTGTAAACCCTCTTATAACATCCAGCTACTAGAATCATTCACAGGCTGTGAATGAAGGAACTTATGATTTGTTGTAAGTTGTAATAGCACCGCGTTTAGGAGGACTATCGCAATTTCGGCTCTACGTTAGATGGAAATTAAGTACAGAGAATACCGCGTATAGCAGGGCTTGCGCAATTTCAGCTCCGATTTATATGAAATACCGCATTATACGCCGTTATAGAAGGTTTAACTGTAGTTATACGATAAGAATCTTTAACAATTTGAAATTGTAAAGCGAATTTCATTGAGCTGTTCGCCAACATAAAAAACTTTGATGACAGTTCATAAAATATTTGTAAACATCATTAGTTTTATTACACACCAATCGTATTTGGTTGTCTGTCGAAACTATTTAGAAGAGATAAAAAGGATGCAATAAAGCCGATTACAAAAAATGTGCAACTACAGATAAATAAATAATTTTAAAATATTGTTGGCAGTCTAATAAATGTATACGAACATATGAAATACAAACAACAACAATTCATTTGAACTATTTTTAGTTTTTATCATTTCAACTCCATCTATTGTAGGAAATATGTACATGCATACATTTATGTACATAGAATGCAGAATGGGGCAAAATAAAGTACTTCCACATGATTGTCATTTAGTTCTTGAAATATCAACAATATGTTGTGTGTTGTATAACAACAACACTTCATTCTTTATGAACTTCTTAAGAATTTTGTAAGTGTTTTAGGGGCCTTTTTTTGCCTTTTTCTATTTCATTTTATTTCGTTTCAATTTTAAGCACTTTAAGCGCCTATTCGTCTGTCTTTGGGTGCCATTAAACGTTCATGTTAAATTTATTGTTGGAGTTCCTCAACCACTTTTTCCACTTAGTTGTACACTACAAAAGGGCTAATTTAGCTATTTTCGAACGATGTACGCTTTTATATTCACAGTTTACATTACCTAATGTTTACACATGCCACTGTCACTTACACAAGTCAATGCAGTTGGCTTATTAGACATAAAGCCAGAGTACATATCCCAGGTCTCAAAAAGGCAGGAGCTCAAAAAGGCATATCGATTCATATCAACATAGATCTTAGAGTTCCCTTAAATTAGAATTAGAATTCACTGCAACTATCCTTAGTTTACAAAATTTGATTAAATTTTCTACAAGATTATGAATGAAAAATACCAAAAATTATTTAAAAAACAAATTTATTTTAATTTATTTTAAAAGAATTACTCTTTTTGGTTCTTATAAAGTTGACATCACTGCTGTTTCGCTATTTAAACGTACGTAAGTGCGCATATGAGTGCGAGTATAAGTTACACTCGTTTAAGGAAGTTCATTGCCCTCAACACAGTGTATGAAGTCGTAGTTTCTTTTAACAATATAAATACATGCCACTTTACTGTGAACCATAACGTACTATTGAAACAATACTTTATCCAAAAGATCCAGATAACAAAATCTGCAAAACAATATAAAGTTACAAGCAAAAACTGACAGAAAAACTAATCTGATATCGTCTTCATACATAGATACATATGTATGTACATACAAAAAATATTTTATATTTTTTTAATTTTATTTTAAAGTGTAACATCTTTTAAAGAAATTTTATTGAAAATATGCTCTAAAAATGAAGAAAACAAGTTTGGGATTTCGAATCTTATATGGCTCCAGGACATTGCATTGTTGATGAACAAGCCAGGACTGGCACAGAGATGAAAGCAAGTTCAGTATTCCTACGCTCTCCTGGACTGATCTTGCTAAGATTGTCTTCTTACGTTGATTCGCATGATCATTCACTGCGCTATGACGGTTATCACAGGCCACTGTTGTATTTAAAAGTGTGCCGAAATATTTGGCATTTCTTCGAATGATTTCTCCCGGAACTTTGTATATGAGGAAGATGAAAAAACTATCTGTAACGTTATAAGCCGCCGTGGTCTAGTGGGTAGTGTGTTGTCTTATTAGGCAAAAGGCCCAGGTTCGTATCCCAGGTCAGACATCAAAATGAAAAAATATTTCTTCGGCGACTTCCTCTCAGCAGATTTCTGGCAAAGACTCTGAGTTTTACTCTCATGCCATGAAAAGCTTGTCAAAAATCTGTCGTTCGGAGTCGACTTTAAAACTGTAGGTCCCGCCACTCATGTATAAAATTAACGCACACAACATAAGTGGTGTGAGAAGCTAGGTCGTAATCCTGACTGAAGGGTTGTAATGGCCAATTATGTATGTATGTATGTAACGTTATACGTCAGTGTTCAGCACTTAATTTTCTGCAATAGTTCACTGATGTCTGGAAAATTAAAAATATTACAATAGCGAGATTTATTTTAAAGTAGGAATGGTTTCGTATGTGAACTCCGGTTGAGATATTGATTTAAGTTATCATAAGGGGTCTTGCTGCTCGTCTAAACAGAAAGTTACCCTTCAAAGTGAGCCTGCCACCCAGAGCAGCCTAATATAGATTTGTGACGGAATAGAAAAATCAACTCTGGACCAAACCATCAAAAATTAATTTAAAAAAATTTTAGAAACTGGGTATACAGTTTGACAGACAACAAAATTCTGCATTATATAGTGAATTTCCGTGACTTTAAGTTGAGATTTGTAGATTTGAGACGATGTCAAAGTCAGGAAAGTAAAGAAAATTAAATGCGATTTTGATTTTCTTTTTGAAATTTTAATAGGTTAATTTGTTTTTTTTTTGTAGCTAAACGAATAGAGGTTGTATATTGATTTTTTTTATTTGAAAGGTATGAGGTACCCTCCCTCAAAAGATAAGGATTTTAAAGGTGAAAGTAGTTTTTAAAAGTTTAATGTTAAATACCACAAGAAAATAGGAACTCTTTATACACAGGAACAAAACAAGTTGGGATTAGGTTATGGTTTTATTCCTATGGATTTATTTCATTGCACCGAAAATTACCATTTTTTTCTACCAATTGTTAAGTATTAAATAATGTAAAATAAATATTATAAATAAATATAAATTATCATAGTACATTAAAAACTTAATTCGACTTTTATAACAACATGAGATGTATGTTTGATTTTCTTAATGGACCGTATGTGGTACCTAAGCTAATTATAATTGCTAAACATATTTTCTTAAGGGGCCCTATTTTGGACCGAGGACCAATAATGGACCGACCATAACAAAATTTGGCAATAGGATTTAGATTTACATAATACACGTTTATACCGAATTTTATCACGATACCCATGTTTTTAAGCCATTTATAAGCGTAAAAGTAAACTTATATGGGGACTTTCACTTTACACCATGATTTCTTAGCATACAGAACTGATCCATGCTAAATTTTGTCATAATTGTTGCATAATTACCATAATTATGTGTGAATAAATGGAATTTCAAGGGAAATTGGTATGGCGGCTAGGCGAAATCACGGACTGATTTGAACCAAATTCAGTTGGGTTCATCCTTGGACCTAATTATCACTAACACTATTAAAAAAATTCCAGATTTTCAGGCAAAATGCCTCTCTGTGCGGCGTTTATTATTAGATAAATGCCTAATGCCTAATTCATAATTTGTTAAAATATTGGTAAACTAATTAATACCAAATTAAATTTTTAATTATATGGACATTTTTTAAGTAAAATGTACGTGGGTGCAACAGTAAAATAAATACTCAATAGAAATAATTTTCAAGTCAAAAAACAGAAACACCAGAAACACCAAGCTAAACGTCCTAATTTATATGCATTTTTTAAAAGTTATTTTTAACATGTTGTAGCTCATATTCACCATTAGAGGGATCACAAAATAAGGGCCACCTACTTTTTATTATTTTAAATGTACAACTTCTAAACGGGTATGTGTCCGTAATTGCAACTTTGAATTTTAATATTAAATTTCCTCTTCAGTTATTTTTTGTTTGTATTTCCGTCCACGTCTTTGAACTCTGGTGGTGTGGGGTGGGGTGTTGTGGTGTGTAGAGTTTAGAATTGTTTTATTTCCATTCATATACGTCCATACCGTATGTACATCTGTACATGTCTTAGAAGTTTCAATACAAAAAACAATGTGACTTAAATTCTTTACACTTGTTCAGCTATGTATTTATGGAGGCAAAAGAATGTACACGACCATAGTTAAATGGGTACGTACATCCATTTATGCTGACATGCAAAATTAAATGCAATTTCATTTGCAGCGTTAAATAGTTCGTGTTGCATAACCATTTGTAGTGGAACAATGGTTAGTTGAGGTTCATATACCACCCACTCAGTTAATAAATTTTTCCAAATACTTGCATATGACATCATTTATAATAATTACAATGTACAATGTACATGTGTATACGTATACGTATGTATGTATACTTAGTATGTGTATTTAAAAGCCTATTGTCGGTGAATGTATTGTTTTAGAAAAATGTGTACAAAATTGTATTAATTTATTGCTTCAGTGGACTTTGATGACCACTAAACTAATCAAATTACAATTAATCATTATTGTTAACAAAATAGTAAAAAAAAATACCTATACCTAATACAAAATCAACAACAATGTTGAAAATTTTCATTTAGAATCGGAATTGAAAGTGATTATTTTGTGCAATTAATTTACACGACCGCTTATAATAGTCTCCACCCACGTGCACATACATATCGGATGACAATTAAAATTACGTTTCAAAATTAATCGAATGAAATAGATTGTTAAGATCAATTTAAAACAAACTGTTGTCTAAAATATACAATAACCGCCACTTTGAAAGCAGTTTTTATTTTTGTTTCTTGTTATTTTTCCTCAAATTTTGATTTGAGTTCGCTTTTGATCGCGGCCAGATAAAGTTGCAGAAGCATAATTAATAATAAAATTGCCATCCTTTACAAGCACTTTTACGTAACTACATACATTATTAGCTATTACAACTCCAGACGGGGGCTACGTCGAACTAACTCGTTACAACCATCCATCTCATGTGCAAAATTTTTAACCATCTACCATAGATAATGACTTTACTCGCCGAAATTTTGCCAAAAAGCTATTGAGAGGGAGCCGCTGAAACTTATATTTCGATTTTTAAGTTGTAAAAGAAAAATACCAATACCTCGACTCCTCGTCATATAAGCCAACAGAGTATTTGTTAACTAACGGCGACCATGATTCACATTCTTATTATTTTTTTATTTATTTCTGCTATTCTTGCTTGTTCTACAAATTTAAAAAAGTATTTTTTATATAAATTTCCATTTGAATCAGGTTCGAATTTTAATTTTTCCAGTCCAAAATATTATACATCGACAGTTTTTTAATGACATGATGTTTTAATTACTTATTGAAAACAGAAATGTATTACAAAAAGAAAAGAGAGTAGAAACTACTTAAACTGTCTGAATTTTACTACAGTCGAGCGTTCATAGTATTGAAAGAGTATTAATTCCCAAGAATGTCATCAAAAGTTAATTTTACGTACTTATTGCATTTATTATTTACAAAAGGCCTCTATTTGTTTAAAATAGTTTCAATTTGGTTTGATTTTCCTTCCTTTTCACTTTCAAACTAAAGAGAAAGAAATTGAAGAATGCAATGAGAATGTATACATACATTATACGGAGAATACATACAGTGGTGGCCTTATAATTAGAAACGACTTGGCAACATATATGTTTGCTAATTTATTTTCAAAACTTTGGATTTTATTTTAAATTGTGTATCTATGTACCTGGAACCAATGGTTTTATTTGAAGGATGTCTTACACAAGCTTTTCCATCAGATTGGAACAATTAAACTTGGAGAACTCTGTTCCAGAAACCGATTTTTTTTTTGTAACATGCAATTTTTTTTACGCAATGCACTTCTGAAAACGTCTTCTTATTGTTCGTGTGTATGTTTCTGATGTTAAAATTTTCCAATTTCAACGTTTATTCCACGACAAGACAAGAAAGGGTTTCTCTTCCTGGCTCTTCAAATAATTCTGTCTTCTGCTGGAGTGGTTATTCTAGCCCTAGGCTTCCTGTCTAGGTTTTCAAATAATTGTCTAAAGAGATGTTAAGGACAAAAACCCTCGAAATAAAGATGAATTGTTTCAGCTGACACAACATATCAGTACAAAAATGTCAACGTTTGATATAAAATTTATCGAAAAGACTTGCAGATGTTGTTCAAAACAAGGACTATTCGATAAAATATTAAAGAATATGCCCATTAAATGTGAACTTACTAAGATATTTTCTGTTTCTAATTATATGACCAACCTGAAATTGGTTTTTATTTTTTTTGTTTTTAGCTAATTCATAATTTATATTTTAAACTTAAAGCTAACATGTTCTGTATTTTTAACTGTTGGTTTTAAAAGAGTATAAAAGAAATGAACAAACATACATATTGCTAAGTCGTTTCTAATTATAAGGCCACCACTGTATATACATATGTATGTACATACATACATATATGTATATTTGCCGAATGAAATTTGTACACTTTCTATTTTTAAAATTAGGAAATACGAACGTATGTATGTACGTATGCTGAAATACATATTTTTCACTTTCAAAATTACGATTTTAGCTCACCGTTTAATTTATTGTGTTATTTTAAAGTTAATTTTTCTTATTAAATTTTATTAATTAGTTTATATTCTTTTTTATCTTTTTTTCTTTAATCTGCCATACTTGAAGTTTTAATGTTTGTAGAACAGACCTTTAAGCGAAACGAGAAATACGTAATGAAATGAATTAGAACCGCACATTCAATTCCGTTACAGCTCACATCTGTTAATAAATGTTGTTTTTATTTTTACTTGCATCGCATATACATACATATAGAGAGTACATAATTGTGAAAGTAGAACGAACAGTCTATCAAAATACACAAAATTAAAAATAAAAAAAAAATAAAAACATCAAAATGTTTATAAAATCATTTTTGGAACATAGAATTATAATTATTCATACAAATACATACACATACAGTTTGTCAAAAAAATCTTTGCACAGACCAAAAAAATGTAAAATTTGATCTTCATTCAAGAGTTTCAACAACAAATTCTTTAAAATATTTTTTTACAGGTCAAAAAAGATGACGCAGCGAGTTGAGAGAAAAATTATTAGAACCGTGTATGATAGCCCGCAATCCAGTGCGAGATGATTAGCTCTTCAAGTGCAAAAAGACTTTGGGTTACATGTTTTCCAGGAAAGCATTAGAAATGTTCTTCAAAAACACAAATATTCTTTAAGAATGACTAGGAAAAAACTCTTGATGTCTGTACAAAATGTCGATAAGAAATTAAGATTTGCCACCGAATACATTTCACTTCCTCCGGATTAGTGGGACGACGTTATTTTCTCAAATGAGACGAAAATAATGCTTTATTATCATAACGGACCGCAAAGAGTTTGGCGTAAGCCTCTGAAAGCACTAGAAAGTAAAAATCTCATTCCTACAGTAAGGTTTGGAAAACTGTCTCTAATGGTATTCGGCTATATATCCAGCAAGGGAGTTGGTGTTTGGATGAAATAATGACTAAGAAAGTACATCTTGATATTTTTTAAATTGAACTGACCGCCAGCTTCAGGAAATTTGGTTTTATTGACCCGGTTAATACGAATAAATTTAATCACAAGTACTATCAAGATAATGATCCTTAAAATAAATTCTGTTTATGTAACTCCAGGTTACTTTACAACTGCACCAAAGTTATTGATACTCTTGCCCAAAGTCCTGATATTAACCCTATCGAAAATTTGTGGGTTCTTCTAAAGAAAAAGGTGGGTATAAAAGATCGCCCACAAATAAAAACGATTTGGTAAAGTTCATCAAAGAAGAGTGTGAAAAAATACCATTAGAATATGACATTCCGAAGATTATTCAATCTATGAGAAGGCGTCGGCAAGCTTTAATTGATGCTCAAGCTGAACCCACAAAATATTAGCACTATAAATTTAAAAAAATTGCATAAGTCTTAATATATTATCAAGTTTGCAAACATTTTTTTGACAGTGGTAAAATTGGATTGTTTTTGTTTTTTAATATTTTACATTAGAATATTGTCATTATTATAAAAGTTTTTTTATTTATTATATTAAGAAAACATATGTTTATAAAATCCTGTTTGAAAAAATTTAAAATTTTCATTATTTATACTAGAAATCAATGAATTTTTCTATGTTTTCTTAATTTTTTTCTATGTGCAAAGATTTTTTTGACAAACTGTATGTCAAGAATGAGTTTTCACATTAAAGAAATTTATAATTCTTTTTTATTTTTTTTTTATATTTATTCCGATATTTCGAAAGGACGCCGCGTTATATTTGTGGAAACTTATTACTAAAAATTATGCAGAGACACTAGCAAACTTCTTAATAATTTAATTTGAGATATTTTAAGAAATAAGAATAATTCTGCTGTCATGACATTCGTCAAGTTGTGAAAGACTATGTCGAAACGTTTGAAAATTGTAACCAATATAGGTGTGATAATTTATAGTATTTTTTATATTTTGTAATGAAATACAAATTTCATCGAATTATAGCTTTATACGTGGTTAATTTACTTTTACTTTTGTAATCGATATCTAGATTATTATTTAGCATGATGTCATTATTGCTCCTGTTCCCACATCATTACTTGTGTGAGGGCCATGTGTTCAATTTCCAGCAGACGTTTTGATGATTAGAATATAATTTGTAAATTGAAAATTTCTTCTTTAATTGCTCTAAAGAACTGTTTTAGAATTAACTGCACATTTAATTAAGTTTCTCATTAATTTTGTACCATATAGTTCCATTGTTTTTTTTACAACTTAATTTTAATGAACACAAATACAACACATTTTGTATTCTAAAATTATTAATTTTTTTTGTTTTTTTTTCGTTCTATTATTCCTCTTGGTTTTTATTGTAATTATTTTGTTGATTTGGTTGTTATTATTTAAAGTGAATAAAAACAAACACATCGCATGTATGCCATTTAGTCAGTAACACTCATACAGAGCGCTTTAAGTGTGTTAATAGGGGAATAATGTGTAAATATCGTATTACCAGTCAACCATCATTATTCTATTTAAATGGTTACAAGTTATTTTAACCATGACCAACCAACCATCACCCTCCCTCCATACATCCAACAACAGTCAATCAATCTTTTATTCACACACTCACTCAGTCACAAAAATTATTTCTTCTTTTTATTTAATTTTGCAGGTTTTTAGTTCAGTATTCGTCAATGCGAATATGTCGGTCGACTTAATGAAAACGTTTCTTTTTTTTTTAAATTTTCAAAAATCACTCAGTCGATTTGATTGTACCGGTGAAATTATATTATAGTAACAGAGAGAGAGAAAGAGAGAAAATAGTTTTAATTCATCAAGAATTGTTTAATTATTTTTAAAATGGTATACACGTACTAAACCTATGGCGACGACCCTTAAAACTTATATACATTCATATATTGACAATATTTTTTTGTGGAATTAAAATGTTGCTTAAAATTATAGAAGCTCAAATGCAAATTCCAAAAGAATAGACAAAAAAAAAATTACGGTATTCAATATTAAAGGAAATTTCATAGAAATTAAAATTTATTATTATTCATATATGTATATGTGCATATATATACATTTTTTTTGTGGCTTTTTATAATCACAAAAGTAAATTATATTTATATTTATATAATTACTAGCTGTACCCTGCACGTGTTGCTGCGCCTCCAACTAAAATAAATTTGAAGGAAAGGCATTACACAAATGTCCAATTAATTTTGAATCATTTTATTGATTTTGTTTCGCGTTGTCCTGATGATTCAGATGAACGGGCCTGAGTAGTAAGCATTCGATCAGTTTCCAATCTCACTTCTCGTTGTTCAAGTGGTTCATGCGAACGGGTCTCAGCGGCATATACTCGAGGATTTTCCTGTCACAGTGCTCGTCTGTTTCTGAGGCTCGTTATGCTCTTTTCTTCTGTGCTTGGGGTGTAGGTCGACCAATTGCTTGTCATTCATCTTGAATAATTTTCAGTGCATCAATCTCTGTCGCATCAATCTCTGTCGGCTCATACGTTACAACTTTGTTAAAGAATGCACAGTTTAAGATTTCATTCATTTTAATTAATTTTCAGTGGCGCCACCTATCGGATGTTGGTCATACCAACTTAGAAATCTTCATCGGCGTATATGCAACAACTTTACTAAAGATCATAACATAATCAAATGCACAGGCGGGGCAAAATTTTCTCTTGATGAAAACTTTAAATGGATAAATACAAATATTTGAAAGAAAAATTAGTCAAATCGATGGAGCCGTTTTCTGATTTTAGATAAATAGAAAATAAAAATGGGAGTAGCAAACATCACATAAACCATCTACTAAATAGTCCGAACAAAGCCTAAACATTCGGCTTGTATAGGTGAGCCCGTTCTTGCTTTATAAAATGACAAAGAAAAGTGGCATTAATTTTTATATATTACATACATACATAATTGGCCATTACAACCCTTCAGTCAGGATTACGACCTAGCTTCTCACACCACTTATGTTGTGTGCGTTAATTTTCTACATGAGTGGCGGGACCTACAGTTTTAAAGTCGACTCTGAACGACAGATTTCTGAAAAGCTTTTCATGGCAATTTTTACTCTCAGAGTCTTTGCCAGAAATCTGCTGAGAGGAAGTCGCCGAAGAAATAATTTTCGTTTTGATGTCTGACCTGGGATTTGAACCCGGGCCTTTTGTCTAATAAGCCAATACACTACCCACTAGACCACGGCGAATAATTAGAATAATTATATAAGAAAATTACATTAAACTATCGTTCAAAGTCAATGTTACCAACGTATAGATCCTGCCACTCATTAACAAGATTAACATGCAAGTCGTAAGAACCTAGGCCCTAATCCGACTAAAGAGTTGTATAATTATCAATAATGTAAATATGTAGGAGTGATACTGAATGTAGATTATTCTAGTGCCATTTAAGCTCAAAGTTCACATGAAGAAGTAATGTTTAAAACAGAGTGACAAAGGGCACATAAAAAGATTTTTGATCACAAATTCAATTAACTCAATGGATCGGAAGATGTTAAATCAATTCAAAATGATTGGATTACGGACTTTGTCATTACAGATAATTCTCCAATCAAATATAGGTAAATGAAGGGACTCTCATGTATGATTTGAAGACTTAGAATTTTGACTCGATTAGGTTAACTTTCTGTTACACATTTCGTGGAATGTGGCAAATACGTGTGTTAAATAATTTACAATTGAACGCTGAATAACGGGAAACAGGGTTGGTTAATTCATCAGTACCAAGCTCATTGATTTCTAATCTAATCTTAGGGTCTAGTCGCAACCATCTTATTACAGGTTTTAGTTACCTAAAATATATTCATATGTATATATATATAGTATGTATATTTTTCTCTGTTTAGGGCGATCGTTTCTATGTTTTAAAATACAATACGAAAAATGAAAATGTGTGTTCGTTCACTGCTACTACATATTATATTTTTGTATAAAACCGAAACTTTAATTCATTTGTTTGTAGCCCACAAAAAAAAAGAATTATTTTATTTCAACCATACACACATACAGACGTATTAAATAATAAATTTAAGTGACATTAATTTCCTAAATTTTATTTGTTTTTTTTTTTTATTTTTTGTTGTTGGGTGCAAAATTTATATTTCGTTGCATATACTTGCATGCTATTAAGCAATTGAAAAAAATCACATCATTTCTACATATATGTACATGCATATGTATACATACGTACATACATATCTACGTTATTAAATAATTTTGTATTATAGGACACTGTTTAATGAGATGTAGAGTCCACACAAACTATTCCATTTCATATAGAAAATTAACAAAAATTCACTGATAGTTACTAAATAATTCTAATAATTCTTTAATAAAACGCTTACGATTTGAAAAAATGATTTTTCTGTTTTATTGTTTGATGTCATAAATCAAATGCAAAGTTTTAGTAAATGTTAACACAAGTATTGTTTTAAACTGTACACACGCATAAAATCTGTTAATTGTAAAAGTGATTTCAACAAAAAATATAAAGTAAAAATGTTAACAAAAAAAAAATATATATTTAAATAAACGTTACTTTCTCCATAAAATATAAATAATAATAATTTTAACTTAAAAATTAAGAAAAACAAAAAAAAAGAATCTTTAAATAAAGTTTTCCTATTAGAATTTGTTGAAAATCAACAACATTGTGACTAAATATCTTTCGGCAAATTACTATAAATCTTGAATAATAATGCATTGCAAAGGTAGTTTGGCATAAACAGATTTACTTTCCAACATTACCAATTTATGGTAACACCAGCAGCTTCTTGTTCCTTGAGCACGTCAACGATAAAATCACGAAACTCTTGATACGCTTGATCAATGTCAATGTTGTGAATAATTTTATGGAAATTTCCGGGGGTAAGACCGTAAGCGATTTCCGAATTGGCAGATTCTAAACGCTTCTTTAAAGTTTCTTCTGTTTCGGTGTTACGTTTGCGCAAGCGTTGTTCCAAAGCCTCAACAGAAGGAGGATTGTTAAAAATTAAAATGGGATTTAAATCGGTCTTCTTCACTTGTTCTACTCCTTGAGGTTCAATATCTAAAATACAAACTTTGCCAGCACTTTGCACTTTTCTTACAGCCGCTTTACTAGTACCATACATATTGCCACCAAATACAGCCGATTCTATAAATTCATCATTAGCAACGGCTTTTTCCATTTCTTCGCGGCTTACAAAGTTGTAGTGTACACCGTCTTGTTCTCCTTGTCTAGGTTTGCGAGTAGTATGGGACACACTAAATCCAAAAGTGTTTGGAAATTCTTTAAATAGTCTATTCAGCAAGGTACTCTTACCGGAACCCGAAGGTCCACACACAACTACTGGTCTTGGCCCCTTTTTAACCATGGTGCTTAATAGTCTATTTGCAATAAAAAGAACGCTAATCATTATTAAAAATTATTCGTAGCTTATTGATCCACACAAGTAAAATTTATGAGTTTTTTTTTTGTTTTTTTTTTTTTTTGTTAATAATGGTGTATTATACTTATTGTTGTTGCTAATGTAGCAGCAGTTGCAACTATTAATGGTGCAACTAGACTAGAAAAGAGAGAAAAGATTTTCTAGTTGTAGTGCTGCATATTGAGTGTATTCAGTCAATATTAACGAAAGGCGAAACATAAAAAGCCAATTTAATTATGAAATTAAAGCAAATAAATTAAAAAAAAGAAAAAAAACATACTTTTAAAATGCAACCAATTGTTTTTCCTTATTTTCTTTTGTGAAAAATTAAAATTTATGCTTAAAAAAAAGTAATATTTTCAATAAATGTACTCTACTATACTATATATCTTGCTAAATATTTTTATTTAATGTCATTCGGTGTATGATTATTACTTTAGGTGTTGGACCAAGTCGTTACATAAACTCTACAAATAAAAGATTTTTTTTATTTCTTTATTGAATATAAAATAATAAAAATGTTTAAATTATTGTCTAAAACGTCTGTATGTTACTGCTTTTTTGTGAGCACTTCAGTCCGATAACGTTCTTGATATTTTGTTTTTCTAAACTACGGGCAATATACATTGTAAGTAGTGGAGTGGTTTTAATAAGACGGTGTACCAGAATGAGCAGTTCACCACGAATGATAATTGTAAATGAAATTTCGAAATAAATTGTACGTTAAGTATACCAGATTTAACCCATCACCACAAAGATAAAGATTATTCACGTAAAGCAGAAGCAACTAAGTCCTAGAAGACATATTCAGCATGAAACAGCTGAAATTAGATCATAATCATTGAAAATTTTACCATATGATCGATGCAAACGCCAGATATATTTGCTAGATATCATTTATTATACATAAAAAATTAAACCCTCTAGATCATATTTCAAAAAATATGAAATTATGTACCTTGCAATATAATTGGCCAAGTCACACAACTTTGTACAGTGAATGTTGTATTGACTACACTTTTTGCATGTGTTTCGTCTTCCAAACGTCACAAAACGATTAGTAGAAGACCAGTATTTATAATCCAAAATGTTACGGAAAAAAGTAAATTTATTAATTATCTGTGCCAACAATTATTATTTTGAAATGTTGATAGCTCGAAATCAATAGAATTTCCAAAAATAAAGGGCTATCCATTTCGTGGTTTCAAAAGTATGGGTCTGGAATTAGACATCTGTCAAACTGAGTTGTGAAACCAATTTTTTTCCTTTTCAGTTGAAAGTCTGACATTGACGAAAATGGATCGCTTAACTATTATCACACAACGCATAAAAATTATCAAAACCGACTACACAAATGGTGATTCTGCCACAGCCACGTATCATGTTTTAAGAGGAGGTTATGGTTTACATGGAAGTCGCCGTGGTCTAGTAGGTAGTGTGTTGGCTTATTAGACGAACGGCCGGGGTTCGAATCCCAGGTCAGAAATCAAAACGAAAAATATTTCTTCGGTGACTTCCTCTCAGCAGATTTCTGGCAAAGACTCTGAGAGTAAAAATTGCCATGAAAAGCTTCTCAAAAATCTGTCGTTCGAAGTCGACTTTAAACTGTCGGTCCCACCACTCATGTATAAAAACAACGCATACAACATAAGTGGAGTGAGAAGCTACGTCGTAATCCTAACTGAAGGGTTGTAATGGCCAATTATGTATGTGTATGGTTTACATAATCGTCCAACTACGTAAGCAATTAGCAAAATTGTGAAGAAATTTGAAGAGACTGGAGTGGATTACAAATATTGAAAGGCCTGTGCATCATCGTTTCGCCCGTTCTGCTGAAAATACCACTATTGTAAGTGAAAGCCGAAGACCCGAATGTGTCAATTCCTCGTCGTTCTCAGAAATTAGGACTGTCTTACGGCAAATTATGGCGTATTTTGCATTTAGATCTACTGCCTACATCCATATAAAGTCCATCTCACGCAACAACTGAAGCCAGCTGACCATTCACAACATCGTAGATAGGGGGAATGGGTGCTTGAACAACAGACGGTGACGGCAATTTTTCGAACAAAATTTTCTTCAGCGATGAAGAACATTTCACACTCGGTGGGTATGTTAATAAACAAAATTGTCGTATTTGGGGTTCTGAGAATCCTCAAGTAATTAAAGAGAGTATATGTACACTGTTGTATATTCGCCCAATAATACAATGAATACAACAATACAAGGTCTTGAGTGAATTGCCCAAATGTTTTTGTGCCACTAATAACAGAAAATATTCTTAACAACGCAGTTATTTATAGTTTTGTTTTGAAAATACTATTATAACAACCGGCAAAAGCCGTCACAACAATTAATATGGATGAGAAAAAAATACACAATCACACACAACCATTCATCCAATATATATATATTGTATGTACATACAGTATCTAGAAAATTATAACAATATAATGAATGGCTGGTTACAAGATTTGTTGCTCAAAAGTAAAATATTAAGTCTAATTAAAATCATCATTTTAGTTACGAACTTAAAGAGCAAAGCAAAGCAAAGCGAAAAACTTTCTTTTTTTCCACATAAATTCACTTGGAAAATTCACTGTAACATGAGACATGTTCATGAATAAAGAGAATACCGTTTTCATACAATTAATTAAACGTACATATGTATGTGATGTACATAAACGTGTATATATGTATGTATGTATGTATGTACATATTATAATAAAATATGGAATAAATTTTAAACATAAACTTGAAATGAAGAAAACATATTTTAAATGGAAATTATTTTAGTCGATTGGTATACAAAACGCACAAAAATGTCTCGTTTATTTACGGCCCAGCATAATGAGTGTGCCATTGAAGGAAAATCGATATCTCTATAGTCGCACGGTGTCTGAGATGAACGAACGCACAACATACAACACATACAAGCCAAAACGCAACCAATAACTTAAGAAAAATATTGTATTTATGTATACACGAGTATATACCACATGTATGTATATACATATGTGAATACGATTATGGGATTGAAATGAAAAACAAGAAGAAAAAAAATGTAACGAAACATAATGAAAAGCAAATTTGTTGCCATAGATTTGAAGGTAAAACAAGACTGGCGGTGAAACAGACATGCATGCACATACACACAATATGGAACATGGTATTTGAGCCCAGTTTGTTTACAAAAGCCACAAATATTCGTTCAAGCCCATAAAATAAGATCAACTTGCTAATGATTTAATTATCAGCCATATAGGGATGACTGGATGAATGGCTTAAACGATTGATTATTGATAAGATATGTATATGGTTGTACGTAGATATTGTAGACGATGGTACTTCAAGTTGCCATATGTGGATGATAAAGTTCAAAACCAAAATAACGGTCATTTACCATAGCAATATTAAATAAATGTATATACATATGTATATATGCACATATATAATATACATAAAACATATTATGCATGTACTTATATATATATATAAATATACATATATGTATATACATACTATACCATAGATATAGACAAATATCTATGCCATCCGTGTTAATAATGAACCAACCAACATACGCATAAATATCGCACCGTGCATAAAAGGCGTGGTAATGTTGGCTGGTGGAAACCGAAAAAATATCAACCGGAAAAATCCATAAAAAATAATAATTTTTTTATTTTTTTATTTAATAGCACCCTTATGTATTGATTTTGAAAGATAAACAATTTTTTTTGAAATTCATTAAACAATACAATACTACATAGGTACATACCTGTTTTAACAATTGTCGATTGACGATTATATTAATTATTAAACTGAATTCAATATTTATTGAATGTTGCAACGTGTTTAGAATTTATTTTATTTAATTTTCTTTTAATTTTTGCAAATTAATTTGTAAATTCTTATTAAAATATCGTTATACTATATTTGAATGCGACAGAGAGAAATCCAATAGATAAATTTCTTTTCACTTTAAGCTTTTTTCACCCTTCGTTACAACACCGATTTCAAATATGTATAGAAAAAATTGATTTTACTTATTGCAGTTCACTAAATTTAAATATAATTTTATTTTTCACCCTTCTTTTTGCTTCTGTTAACGAAAAATACTGGGAAAGGAAGTAGACAAGAAAAACAAACTTCTCACAATCGCGTCCACTATTCGACTGTTTAAAAGCTTTCGCAGTTCCTCTCACAATAGGTGGAAAAAAGAAAATTCACAAGAAATACAAATGTTAAGCAGTGTTGCCATTGCAGCATTATTACATTTTTTGCCCACCTAAAACAAACGATTGAATTCTGAATACAAAATAATAATAATTAAAAATAGCAAGCAAGTATCAAATAAAAATTTTAATATATAAAATTCTCGTGTCACAGTGTTAGTGGTTACACTCCCCAGAAATGGATCGACCGATTTTCATGAAATTTTCATTGTCTGAGAATCAACAACATTTATTTTTCATATCTCTAAATGGTTAGAGGGCGTGGCAAATCGTTAAAATTGAATATTTAGGTACATATTGATCGTAGACGAATAAAATTTGGTGGGTAAGTTCGTAAAGTCGATATCGATAATCCCACCAAAAATGGGCGTGACAACCCTCCTCCTTCAAATGATACCCTATAATTCATAAATTACTGAACCGATTTTATTTATACATTCTTTTTTTATTCGAAAGCTTATCAGGTTTAGATGAGGTTTAGATGATTAAAAAAATTCGATATTGCAAAAAGTAGGCGTGGCAAACCTTTAATATTGAATATTTAGAGACATAGTAATTGTAGACGAATGTAATTTGGTGGATAAGTTCGTACAGTCAATATCGACAAACTCATCAAAAATGGGCGTGGCAACGCTCCCCCTTTAAGAGATACCTATAAGCTAATTCGATGGTTTATAACTACCTTTGTACATATATAACACGTATGTCTGTTAGTTTTTGTTTTGGAGGGAGTACAAAAACTGCCACATCATCGTATTACAATAAATATTTATAAATCGTTTATCACTGTCACCGATGACAGCAACCAACCATTCTCCCCGTATGGTTAAGTGTGCGAGCTCCGTATGTTCGAAAACAGTCTCCTGCACTATGTTGTCACTCCCATAACCTGGGTGATTCGTTTCTACTCCACGCAGTATTGAAGTTCGTACATGGAATAAACACATCTGAGAACTTAACACATTCTCCGTCAATAAGTTTTTTCATAATACTACTGAAAGCAGTGCATGCTAAGTTAAAGTAGGTACTCAATGACAGTCACTGGTGACTAAAGAGGCGGCCAATGTATTAAAGAAAGCCTCAATGCAATTCTAGCAGCCACTTTTTGGAGAAAGATGTCCAATGGTTATAAAGACAGGATTACCTCAAGGCCAGTCTGTGGCGTGAACTTTAAACCACCCGTGATGCCTAAGCATGCCAATATTTGTACCCCGTTCAGTATAGCGAAAATAGGTTTTTTTCGTATAGCCTTATCTGAACGATTGTCCGGAATTGGCTTTCACACAATCTGACGCACGTGGGGGAGGGTAGTAGTTCGATGTTTTCCTAGATGAGGGTACTAAAATCCTCCCAGTTAGCCTTATTGTAAGGAAAAGACGTGTGTCGGTCAGGTTTCAGAAAACTTCCATGCTTTTCAATATTGACCACGATTGGTATATGGTCTGAGTTTAAAGCCGTATGTGTCTACCATATGGTATAGGCTAGGAGTGACCGACTGATCTTTGGAGCTTCAGCATCTTGCTGTGAGCCTGGTAGGATGTGGCTCATTTATCGTGGCGAAATCTGACTTATCTATTTGTTCAGCAATCGCAATGTCACGTTGATCGTTGAAATCGCCAAGTAAGATTTTGTTTTCGCCCTGGAGGAGGTGCGTAATGTTTGAGTAGTAGTGGGTTCCAATACTATTTACTGGTAGAATGTAAATATTGGTGATTTCGATGTCATTATCCTCAGACTTTAATGATATAGACATCACCTCAATGATATTATCCGGATTGAGGGGAGGCTGGTGTATTCGTCACTTTATATTTGACGTTACGTTCGAGGATGCGATGAAAGCTAGTTCTCCTCCGTTATCCCTTTCCCGGTGTTTCGTCACAATATTATGGGGCGCTCCCTGGATAGTTTAGTCTCTTGTATGCCAGCTGCTCTGATGTTATTATTGTGCATGTAGTTTGTTATGTCTGGTATTTTGTTTCTGATTCCGTTGCAATTGAACTGAATGATGCTGAAATTAAAATTTTGACTATGGTGCGGAGTAGACTGTTGGGCTATGGGAATTATGGATGGGGCGGATGGATGATGTGCGTTGTGGATTTGTGGTTGTCGTCCGTTCGTGTCGATTGCGTTGTCGAGTTTAGGTCAATCTGCGAGTTTAGGTCTATCTGTTTATGTTATGTCTCTTGAGTTCAT
This sequence comes from Sarcophaga peregrina, assembly GCA_014635995.1. Taxonomy (NCBI): domain Eukaryota; kingdom Metazoa; phylum Arthropoda; class Insecta; order Diptera; family Sarcophagidae; genus Sarcophaga; species Sarcophaga peregrina. The sequence goes on from CM025789.1 coordinate 114,876,850, forward strand.
GTTACGTTGTCTACTACAGCAGTGGGTTCTGTAGTTTTCTGACCACTTTGGATGACAGGTAAGGCCAGTGAATTTCTTAAGGTGGCACTAGTTGTCACAGGCATTACATCTCACTGATGTAGAATTTGCCCTGATAGTCATGTGGCACACTGAACAGATCCTGGATTCTGGTGCTGGAATGTTTTGCTCCCTTTGGGAAAAAACTTCCGGTTGATACAGCTTTCGCTGATGTTGACGACCTTGACCGATGTTGAATGGGGTCGTTCCAGAGCGTAGATCCGATTGTTGTGGGAATATTGTTGATTGTTGCTTGTCGTTTCCATTTCAGTCATGTTATATATATAAATACATACGTATTCCATGCACAGCGATTAACTACTATTAAAATTTACACTTTGAAAGTTCCTACAATCCGTCCTTTAGCACAGATGTCATCCCAAACTATCAAGCTATCCTATCACCGTACTGCCCATTATTAATGTAAAGTTCTTCCAATAATAATTAAAACGAACAAAAACTGATTTTATCAAATTACCAATTAATCTATCCACATTGAAAAAAAAACAAAAACAATTTTTAAGGAAATTTCGTTTAAAATTAAATCCAACTTCGTTTTATAAGCAAAAAAAAGTACCCAACACATATGTATGTATGTAATATGTATGCATTTGGGTTTTGATTGGCAAATTACGACTTTCCATTCCAAGTACCTATTCCTTCTTATGTTTTTCACAAAGGTAAACAAAAATTTGTTGCATTTTAAAGGTAATACAATTTAATATTAAGAAGCATAACAACAATTAATAAATATTGTATGTACAACAAAAATTGTACGCATGTAAGTAAATAAATATGTAAATAGATTATTTTATAGTAGAAACAATATATTTCTTTACCTTTGCTTTAGCGTAGCCAAAAATAATATCGCGGTGGGATATAGATGGATGGATGCAATAACGTGTGAAATTTTTAATATCACCAGAAGAATTAAAGCGGCTAGATTACCAGCTAATTTGTGACTAAAACAAATATTTGTTCTTTTAAATACTTTGGCAGGATAAACTCTATGGTCCTTAATTTGTCCTTCACTTGAAAATTTATTGTTGAATTCGACAATATCAATGGAAAGAGATGGTGGTGTTTTCTTCAGAAACCTGAGAATTCAATTCAATTAGAAATGTTGTTGTTATTGTTTTCTTTCATTCTCGCCGCAATGTGTTAAAGGTAACAGAGATGATAAAATTTCGATTGTATGAAGAAGAAAAATAACATCTGTACACGTAGAGAAATAAAATTGAGGTGCTAACAAAAATATAAAACAAACATTATAAATATAATTAGATTTAAACTCATCACCGAAAAATAAAATAATATAATCGTTTAATTTTAAAATAAAGGAATAATAATAATTTAATATCAAATTAAAATCCTAAAAGTAAATATTTCACACGTTCAATCTTCTTTTAAAAATTGATTACAGTACTCCCTCGATTTACGTCGTCTCGATTTACGTTATTTCGATTAATTTCGTCAAAAATTTTGTTCCCTTCAACTTTGATTTACGTCATTATTCGATTTACTTCGCTTCTGTTGTTTATAAACCAATTCAGGGGAATTCAATACATGGAATAAAAATTTAATTATACCTTCCCATATGATACACAAGCGTATGAAACCAACTTGCTGTATATTCCTTGTGATGTAGAGGACAGGGAAAGGGTTATCTTACTTTTTTTTTTTTTGTAAAATGTACATAAAAAATGTATCTATTAGTATGAGTTATTTGAAATTCGATTTACGTCGCCTTTTTACGAAACATTCTACGACGTAAATCGAGGGAATACTGTATATATACTGCGTATCTGAATTCAATAGAATTGATAGCTGTAATATCAGGAAAACAATAAAACGTCTTTCTAAAAAAAAGCAGTTAGTAAAAACTGTGTATATGTATGTTAAAAATTTAAATTCAAAATTTTAATGATAATAATTAATTTAATGATGAAGTTATAATTTCATTACATTTCAGCGTCATTTTTCTATGTTCGCTGTACGTCTTTCAATTCAGCAAACTTATCGATGTTTACACATCACTAGTCATTGGAAATGTCATCACGTCGTTTGCTTATTCTCACATTCTTTCTGTGACAAGAACAAGAGTTGAACAAAAAAAGCAAACGAAAAAAAAAATTAAAAGTATTTTGTGAGAAATGCAGTAACACCCGTTCAAAATTTTAAATAATTTATTAATTTTAACAAAAACTAAACAAAAAGCTCCGTTATAAATAGCACAATAACAAAATAAAATATTTAATACATTAAAGTGGGCAAAGAAAATTACAATACTAATGTCAATAACCGTAAGTTATTAAACGAAAATGATGATCCAAAAGTATCAGACAGAAGATTTGAAAAAAAAAATGTAAATTTTTCTACGTGAAGAAAGCAAATTGACAAAGTGCGTGAGATAAAAAAAGAGTTCAAATGAAAGAAAAAAGTGACGAAAGATAAAGGCAGTCGATTAGCAAAATTACATGCAAAGAAATTTAAATGTTTCGACATTAAATGTGTTTTAATTTAATTTCGGAACTCAATCGAATTACTATATAAGCACAATTAATTCTGAAAAAAGAAGAAATAAACGAAAAATGATGACCACACAGGTAGGCAGGCTGGCTGGCTATTGTTAATAGGCAGACAGACAGACAGACGAACATACAGACACAGCAAAGACAAGTTAACTTGGCTTCGAAATAACTATTAGCCAAAGTCAAGACAACTTGCAATTACTTTTTGTGGTGGCTAAAAATAAAAAATGTATGAATTTAATAATATCATATTTAAATATGTGTTTATAGAAAAACAAGGTCACGATACCTTATTTAGTTTCAATACAATTTGTACTTATAAATAACAGTGGACGGCACAAACAACATAGAAAAAATTAAATCTTAAATTTGTTGTTGCGTCTAATGATACGGAAAGTGGTTTTTTTTTTTTGATTATTTTTGACCCGATTTTAGAAGAGACAATAAAAATATAAATTTTCTTTCTTTACAACACTTTCCATTTTATTATAGCATTGTTGTTGTATGTATTATATTAACATTGCTTCACACAACGGTAATAATAGAAGACGAAAATAATCATTGTTTTGATGACGTCTCCAATACTGTGTCTTCATTTATTTCTTATTACACAAAATATGTGTCACACTACTTGACTGCTTTTGACGCATCATTCGTTGACTCTTTCCGACTCAAAATCACACAAAGAGGGTACGAAATTGTTGATAACTTGTGTGGAGATAGCAGAGTGTCCGTCTTTGCGGCTTGTTAATTCCCAATCTAATGCTGCAATATTGATAGACACGGTACAGACAGGCTATTGATAGACTGTATCCTTCGATCGATTATCTCGCTATAGTAGAAAAGACAACGGAGTAACAAAGTTTAGAGTTTCTATAAATTGCAACTCGCAAAAAATAACTTTAGAACTATTTTTAGATACAGACGTGTTCGTAAGAATAAGAACATCCAATGCAAAACAAAAGGTCGTTTTAAAAATTTTTTTTAACACACTCACTGCCAAGGACGAGTATACCTGTCTTTGACAGGATATCCCGCACTGTCAAGACGAGCATACTCCCCCTACTTTAAATATATTATAACATGCAGGGCTTTTGAATTAGTAAATTTGTTTGCCAACTACGAGTATACTCGTCTTTGGTTTTCTGCTTGTAAATGATTATGTATGATAAGATATGCATGTGCAGGGGTTTGGCAAAAAATAACACTCAAAATATAAATGGCAATATGGCTTTCTGTTATTTTTATTGGAGGCATCTTTAGCTTTTAGAAAAAACTAAATTTTATTTCTTTTGTATTGGCAATAATGTTGAGCTAAATAGAAAATCCGTTGTTCGAAAAAATAAGAACAAATCATATTGGACCCACTTACATTTCGCACATGAGAGAAGAAGTACAAAGTTTTGTTGCAAATAGAATCGTTTTTTGTGCAGAATATTGATTCATATATTCTAAAATAGGCAGAAGCAAGCATTGCTCGAGCGTAAAATAATAAAAAAAAATTTGCTTTCATAAGAGAACAGCTTGGAATGCAAAATGCAGGATAATGCTATCACACGAATCGTTAAAAAGCATCCCTCCATAACGTGTTTACAAATGAGAATCGAAGTTAGATATCTTAATTGCTTCATCGACGATAAGAAAACGTTTCATAGAAGTCAATTTGAAAGCACGAAGCCCTAGAAAAGTAACATTGTTGAAGAAAATACAACTAAAGAATAGGCATTCTGTTTGCCAAAAAGTATATCGATGAACCTGAGACTGTTTGGCGTAATATCTTATGGACAGATGAAACAAAAGTAGTCCAACTAAGCCACGGCAAAGATAAACAGTACGTTAGACACCCTCCAATCAACAATGCAACGAAAAGTACACTATCAAAACTATAAAACATGGCGGTCTCAGACTCATGCTATGTGGGTGTTTTGTGTGGAACGGCGTTGGACCTCTAGTTCAAATCGTTGGGAAGATGGATGCCACCTATTACGTTCAAAATATTTTAGAAGCCGTAACGTTGCCTTCCACTGAAGGGGAAATGCCTTTGCGATAAATTAAAATTAAATTATATATTAAATAAGCAAAGTTTTTGATAAGAAAGTATAAAATGTACTTTGTCTAAGCAGAATCTAATTTTTGTAAGAGGAAATCATGTCCTAATGTGCTAGGCTGGATGACACGGTCCTGGCTAATAGAGTTTGTAAACACAATCGTGTCATTATCTTTACTGTGCGTTCAGCGAATTACTTCTTTCATATTTTCTCTGACGTAACGTTTTCTTCATGACTAGATTTTTAATAAACACAATATTTTGTACTTAAAATCTGTATAAAATAATATTTGTTAAATAGGAAGCTCGAAATATGTAAAGCATTTCTACTAGAGCAACTGCTAAAAAATAAAAATTGCACCGACACTGTTTAAAATGTTTACGCGCCTTTTTTAATACGGTATCGAATAGATTCTATTCGAAATACTTCGAAAATATTGAGCTAATTACCTGAAATTTGTTTGTTTTCTTTTCAGCTATTAAGAGGTGGTAAGCAAAAGACAAAATCTTGTGTAGGAATGACCGTGATGTCCAAGACTTCAATAGCGGAAATATGTGAGAACGCCAAATTGGCCAGAGATATGGCTTTGACCGGTAATTATGATTCAGCATCCATATATTATGAAGGGTTACAGGGTCTATTAGCTCGCATGATTTCCTCTACAAATGATCCCCTTAGAAAGGGCAAATGGACAATGGTAAGCTATAAATAAATTCATTTTAGTTTAATCGACACATCATATTTAAATTGATGTTATTCAGGTTAAACAACAAATAACCAAGGAATACTCACAAATTAAAGAGATCCAACGTACTTTATCGGAGATGACTTTGGATTTACAGAGTACACAGTTTGCTTCGAAATTAAGAACTCAAACAAGTGAAACTGAAACCAAAGATCCATCGTCATGGTTTCGTCCGGATCCAGATATATGGACCCCACCACCAAAGGATCCTGATGTTTGGGGACCACCGAAACCAGAAAAGTATGTAAACGTTAGCAGTTTCTTTCTAGTATAATTATTATTCTGAAATATCATTTTAATAAAATGAAATCATTTGAAATTCGTTAGACATTTAACAATCATAATACATAGTCCGTTATTGAAAAGTCTTATTTAAATTGCGATTATTTTAACATGTATTACGAGAATAAGATTTTTTGGCCCCGATGTAAGAAACGTGTTAACTAATTTTGGGCCTAGTGTTCTAACTCACGGTGTTAACCATATAAATAAAAAAATACAGTGGATGACAAAACAATAGAAACTTTTTCAAAAATTTTTTTATGTGTTCTGATCAGACAAAATTGGAAATTGAAAAGAAAAAAATTGGAAATTGCAGTTCATTAGTATGCATAAAAATATAAAAAAACTATATTATTGAAGTGTTGAAGCCTTCTCCAAAATGATGAGTGTTTACAGTTTTTTGTTTTACCTAATCATTTTAGAAAGTTCTGATTTGTTAAGTTAATATTTATCACATATTGGTTCTTTTTCTGAAATTCAGTATTGAAATCGTTTTTTTTTATTAATAAACACCACAAATATTTTGCAAATTTCTTAAGAATATTTTTAATTTTTAGTGCAATTTTGAAAAAGTTTCCATTGTTTTGTCACCCACTGTATGTTCTTATTATTAGTAATATATAAGTCCACTTTCATATCTAAAACACGAAAATAAAGCGTTTCTAATACAGTAGAGTCTCATAAACAAAATCATTCATTTGTTTAAATAATTAACACGTTGACTGCCTACTACGAGATAACTCGTAGATTGCGTTCCCTTCTAAGTCATACAACTACAGTGGTGTTAATTACTTTCAAGGATGGAAAGTGTATGTCTATCTTGATAACACAACTGAAATAATTTTGTAATCCGAGAGGATTGAATATAAAGAATCGATATTCAATGCGAAATAATGAAAAAAAAGTTGTAATTTATTATTGGCAATATTAGAATACATGGGGCAAGCCCCACTACATAGTAATTTTAACCTAGAGAGACCTACATAGTCTGAAACTGTGGTAGTTTTACATATATTTAGAATAATTTAATGATTTCAGGAAATTGAATTTGAAAATAATTTTTTTATGCTTCCTAGACCTGCTGTCCCAAACCGAAATCGTAATGTAGGCGGTAAGAAATCTTTGCCTACGAAAAGCACAATTCCTACACGCAATAGCGCTTCGAGTAATGGTTTAAATAAGAAGACAAATAATGCGGCATCTGCGTCAGCACGATCTGCAAATTCACGTACTTCAACATCAAATCGTAAGTCAGTTATAACAGGCTCTACAAATGCAGCCAATAACAAAGACGACAACAGTTCAAACAAAGATAATGATGAGGCCAGAGACGAAGAATCTCCCGACCAAGACGAAAAAGAGGAAAAGAAATTTCAACCCAATAATCATATTGAAGCCGAATTGGTGGATATATTAGGTATATTAATACACTAGAATTTTAATTAATATATCTTATTATTTTATAGTTTTATTAATTATTTTCTTAATGCCATTTAGAGCGAGATATTTTGCAACGAAATCCAAAAATCCGTTGGAATGATATCGCCGATTTACATGATGCTAAACGTCTACTAGAAGAAGCTGTTGTATTGCCTATGTTAATGCCAGATTATTTTAAGGTGAGTTTTTTTTTTATTCTATCATTTAAAATCATTAACGTCAACAAGCTTATTAATATTCCCATACAATATTTTCAAAATAAATAAAACTACAAATTACAATCACGTTTTAAAGAGTCACGATTTTCTAATGTTTACATTTAATACGTATTGAAAGAGAAATAATAAAATTTATTTAAAAAACGACTACAAGCAAATTGTGTAAAATTTGTAAACGAATAAAATTATAATATTCTTCATAGTGGGATAGCCTAAGTATTAAGGATTCCAAAGCAATATGCGTTACAATTGATATTTGTTACTAGAGATATAAAGGGCCTTTCATTAAGCGCTTCTTATCTTGATATTCAAATAAATAAAGTATGTGTGAGACATCGTTGACATTTGTTTGTTCGTTTTAAAGACCTATTGATGTCATTATCTGTTCAAATGTCAGCCACGGGTTCTCTGGTTGTATTGTTTCCGAAAAGATATTTTTTCTATTACTAGCGCATAAACCGCATACCGATGGCATGGATTATCTACTTTGAGAACGATTATGGTTTATGAATTATTTGCATTCATCTCCGATTTAAGAAACCAACGCAAGAAAAAATCTAATGGAGTAAAATCACATGATCCTGGTGGCCAGTTCACATCACGTTCACGTGCATACAGAACGTCCAATGTGATATGAACTGTCTGGCAAGTGGAGGAGACGTTCTTTTGAAACCACATGACGTTGGTGTCCAGATCATACAATTCAGGCCAAAAGAAGTTGTTAATCATCGACCTATATAGTTTACGCCGTTGACAGTGATGTTCGCAAATGAAAAACCCATACTTAACAGTGATTTTTGGAGATGAATTAAAATTTCTAGGACCTCATATGAATTGGCAATCATAATTGCTTATAAATTCAGCAATTATGATTGCTCACTTACTTATTCATCTCGAAATGTTCCTCATTGCTGAAGAAGAATTCGCTTTATCGCCGATGGTTATCTTCATTTTTATGGTTACACGCCCAATTTATGACGCAAAATTCGCTAAGCTGTAGTCTACGAAAAGCCGAGCCGATCACGTAGCGAATAGTCCTCTCGGTAGGACGATTATAACAACCATAAAATGGGCAATGCCCGAAAAGAACGCAGAAAAAGAATCTCCAAAAATATGTATTTATGTCTCTAATGTTTTCACATTACCCTTGGCCGTAATGAAAACTTTTTTTTGCAATTCGTAATATCATAACTATTCCACCTATTTTGTAAGTTGGTCTGCCTTTTCATTTCGTCTACGAAACATTTTTAATGATAAATTAGTGGTTAAATAGCAAAAAATCTACCAAAACTATTTATGGACGAGTTGTTGAAGGTTTAAATTCTCATAGGGCACAATTAAATTAAAAACTGTATTTTTTACGATGAATCCAAGTTTAATCCGAAAGATACTTATAAAATAAAGCTTGTGCAAAGACCAAAAGCATAATGTCTTATTCCAGGATACAGCAGAAGTTGAGTAAACACGGAGTTAATGTATCGGTTCGGGTAGGGATGTTTTACGGCGCGTGATATTGGTCCACTACATAAAATAAATTGCACCGTTTCATATAGCAGGACATTGTGCAAAACGTTAGGCTTCTACAAACAGGCGTAGAAGGATCATGAAGTAGTGAAATCAACTCAAAGATTTGTATGTAGCAAATAAAAGTAAGGTAAATAATGCAGAAGTACTGACGAACTTCTTTCCTTATCAATATTTTTAATTCTTATAATCAATATAAGGAAAGAGAGGGTAATCCCAACCTTTTCGTACATTAACCTTTATAGATCGGCTTTTGCGATTCAGATCTTATTTTGAAAAATAATTTTGGGTAATAAAATATAATAATAATATAAACCAGAATGAGAATTTTTTTTATTTAATTTCTTTTCATTGTAATTTTTTTTAGGGTATACGTCGACCATGGAAAGGTGTGCTGATGGTTGGTCCGCCTGGTACTGGTAAAACTATGTTAGCTAAAGCTGTCGCTACCGAATGTTGTACTACATTCTTTAATGTGTCCTCCTCTACGCTTACTTCAAAGTATCGTGGGGAGTCGGAGAAAATGGTTCGACTACTATTTGAAATGGCACGTTTCTATGCGCCCAGTACCATATTTATCGATGAAATAGATTCGTTATGTTCGCGTCGTGGTTCGGAATCTGAACATGAAGCTTCGCGGCGAGTTAAATCAGAACTGCTGGTACAAATGGATGGTGTGGGAAGTGAGGAAGCCAATAAAGTTGTAATGGTTTTGGCTGCCACTAATTTCCCATGGGATATCGATGAAGCATTGCGTCGCCGTTTAGAAAAACGTATCTATATACCATTGCCTTCGGATGAGGGTAGGGAAGCTTTGCTGAAGATAAATTTAAGAGAAGTTAAGGTAGATGATAGTGTAGATTTAGGAGATATTGCAAAAAAATTGGATGGTTATTCGGGTGCGGATATAACGAACGTATGCAGGTGAGTGTGTGTGTGTGTGATAAATGCTTAGTATTTTATAGATTGATTTTATATTGCATCTTCATTACATTACAGGGATGCCAGTATGATGTCTATGCGTCGGAGAATTGCTGGCCTTACGCCTGAAGAAATACGTCAGCTGGCCAAGGAGGAAGTTGATTTGCCGGTATCAAATCAAGATTTCATAGAGGCCATTAGTCGCTGCAATAAAAGTGTTTCTCAAGCTGATTTAGATAAATATGAAAAATGGATGGCAGAATTTGGCTCATCATGATGGCCTCATAGCAATAACAACCAGAATACTAATAGCAGCAACTGCTACGCCACTAGCAGCAATAAACGCCGCATGCTGTTGTGAAATGTTTAAAATTGAATGATTTTCGAATGAAATAACAGAAGGAAAAAAAAATTAAGGAACGTAAACTTTTAAACATTTACAGATGCAAATAAAAAATATTCTGTGGAAATCTTAGCAAAGCTAATGAATACACACACACTCATTTACACATAAACCCAAAAGGCAAAAGATGTTTTTTTTTTCTGTAATTTTTTGCTAAACAACCTTAAAAAAAAACAACGCATTTTCACAAAGTGATTATTTAATATGTATTTGAAAAATTTATTACTCCTGCCCAGATTTATTTCCACTTACACACTCAAATATATATACACATAATAAAATAGACAAAACAATATGAATTATACAATGAAATGAATTTATTAAATGAATTAATTTTACACTTACACACACAGGTACACACATGCAGATACAGATACATAGATGCAACAAATAAAACTAATTATGAATTAAATAAAAGACTAACAAACTATTTTAATTAAGAGTAAAAAGTAAACAACATCAATAAGTGAATGAAAATAAAACAATATTACCTACCCACAGTAGTAACAACAGCAACAGCAACTATTGTGTCTAAATATTAATATAAATTTTCTTTTTCTACTAACAATCATCATAAATTGTATGTATACACACACGTTAATAATCCTTTTGAACATTGATATTTAACACAATACAATTTTACAGCAGCATCAATTGTTGTTTATATTCTGCTTACTTTTTAATATTTTTTATTTTACTATTTAATCTTCTCTATTCATATTCTTTATCATTGATATTGATTTTTGTCTTTAACACCACTCCTCTAATAATTTTATCTTTATCTTCAATTTTGAATATCTTTTGTTATTTCCTTTTTTTTAACATCATTTTTTATTTCTTTCGCAGACTTCATTAGTTTTAATTTAGTTTATGATAAAGATATACAAACAACTACATTTATAAAATAACAAATTTTTAAAATAAAAAAAAGGGAAAAAAAAAAAAACATTAAAATTACGAAAAAGTGTATTTTCTGTGAGATAGGTTCTACTTCTTTACTGACTACATACAGTGCTGTGCAAAATAATAAACTGTTGACACTATTAACACTCTTACAAAAAAACCTTCTCTTAGGAGTTTTTGGTACCGTTATTTGTGATATTGTCCAATACTAAAAATAATGGGTATTTTTTAGAAGATTCTTTCTCTCTTTAATGATGTGCTTTCGTAAACATTTTAAGAAAAGTCAAAATAGAATTTGTGCAAAATAATAGCCTTATTTTAAAAGAAAATATATTTTGTTTTAATTTTCCTAATAATTGGGATACAATTTCTGAAAATAATTAAATGTAAGGTAAATGAACTATTGTTATAAAAAAATATTATAAAATAATATTTTTACGAAAAGATTTGTCGTAATGTACATTGCACTCCTGAAGAAAGGCGAATAGTGAAAAAATTACGTGACCCAATTTTATTGCGGAATTGCTTGGAAGGTCTCATCATTTCGTCAGAAACGCCATCAAGTGGAAGCCTTCAAAAGAAACCCGTGGTAGATCTCGCAAAACAACCGCTACCACGGATTCACGGATAGCTATTCTGGTTAAGAAACAGATATTTTTATCTTCACAAGCCGTTTCTGAAGAAATAGGCAACATAATTAATGCTTCAACAATCCAACGAAGACTTTTAGAGAAAGGTTTGCCAAGTAGAATTGCCAGGAAAATACAATTTTTAAGCTCAAAAAATAAAGCAGCTCGAAAGAACTTTGCCACAAAAATTAAAGACACTGTAGTTGATGATTTTAAGACCTTTTTCTGGAGCGACGAGACAAATCTCAACTTGTTCGGTTCAAATAGTCGCAGAAATGTTAGAATACCAAAAGGAAAGGAACTAGATGATCGCTGTACAAAAAACACTGTAAAACACGGCGGAGGAAGTATAATGGTGTGGGGTGCATTTTCTTGGCTTGGTGTTGGCCCTCTTTATCAGATCACGGAAATAAAATTTGAAAGATATTATCCTACCCTATGCGAAAATCAATATGCCACCAGGATGGACATTGATTCTAAGCACTGATCAAAATTAGTTAAATCTTGGCTGAATGCTAACAATATATCTGTTTTAGAATGGGTTGAACTGAAGAGAGGCCTAGATGGGAAGCCATTCCGCGATAAAAATTAACTTTGGGAAGAAGTTAAAAAGATGTGGGAGGCAATTTCTATAAAAAAATTTCAAAAATTAATAGAATCAATGCTTAGAAGAGTTCATTGCGTTTTAAACAACAATGGTGGTCATTCAGGTTATTGAATTAACTGGCATATTATAAAAAATATTCAATATTAGTATAAAATATAATTTGTTTAAGAAATCTTGAATAAGTCAATTATTTTCAATCATAGGAAAAATATTTGTTTTTTAATTTTTGTGTTAAATAAAGTAATAAAAGAAATATGAACATTTAAATATCGTTCATAATAGGATCGGCGCATCTTAACCAAATTTTGACAGTGTTTAAGTTAGAGAACGTAGAATTTAAAAATCTAAGTATACTTAGAACGTTATAGAATGGAGGCGTCGTTATGTACATGATTTTAAAAGATAGCCTTCAATCTTAAATACAGCCAAAGAAGAAAATAAATTGGTATAAATTAATTTTACATGTTTTGGTTAAGTAATAGCAAGAACTTTAGTTTTTAATGCTACTTATTATAACGCTGCATTCAAGGTCCCAAAGAAGGCCTTGCTGAGGGTCCTCAACCTACCAAGGGCTAGGCAGTTACAGAGGAGGTAATGGATAGTCTTCAACTCCTCATCGTAACATGCCCTGCAATAGTCCGGGTGGTATCGATTCCAGACTCTCGTCAGAGACCTAATCCCGCAGTGCCCCGTAATAAAAACGACAAACAACCTTAAGCTGACCTTATCCAAGTCTAGCAGCTAACGTGTTCTCTTACTGCCTACAGCATAGACGCCTAGATACAAAACAACCCGATCTGGGGAAACGGCCGTGCTTTTTCTCCACGACCCATCCATTGAAGAGACCGTAGAAATGGCAGACTGGGGGGGTCAGGAACAACTATTAAATCGCATCCTGAAAGCGAACCTAGTATTCCAGTATTCCGCTATAACCCGGAACCCAGCATAGGCGGATACGGTCTGGTCTAAAAGTCCTCAACGACGACTTGCCCTCGCGAACAAGCCGTGATTTGCACCACATCTAACGAAGATCGTGTATATAGTCACCAGTAGCAACTCGTTTCCTTACCGTTCGTATCTTCCCTCTTTCCTAAAACCTGCACAATGCACTGCATGAGTTAGGGGTCATCCCCTGAGTGCTGGTTTAATAAAAAAGAATCCGAAGCTATGGCCTCAATAGCCTTCAAGATTGCGAAAATCTCCGTCTGAAAAATGCTGCAGTCATTGTTCAATCTGATGCGGAGTTCAAGACCGAGTTCCGTACAGAAAACCCCTTCACCTCACATCCACCTTACTTAGATCCATCTGTTAAGATGGGTGGTATACCACTTTGCCCCTGGAGTACCAAACCATTTCATTGTGCCCTGTTCGGTATAAGTATCCTTAAACCAGGCTGGAACATAGCCTCAGGCACAATATAATCAGTGGCTTTTTCTGAAAGTGTATATCTTCCGTTTTGAAAGACGACATTCAGAACTTTGGAGTGACCTATCGAACGCTATTTTAAGCAGTTCGATTCCCTTAGGCGTATGGTATTACGCGCTGCACATTACTTGGCTGCCATTGACATCTTTGACCCAGTTATCTAAGATAAAGATTGTTGCTATGGCAAGATTTCTTTTAAGCTCGGGTTGCCATCCTCTAGGAAATATTTAAACTCCATGTTAAATATTGATTGTGGTACCACAATGTGCCTAAATGTTGGCTTCAGTAAAGTAAACAAATTAATTTAATAGTTGGTCAAAACCAAACCAAAGTAAATTGTTCTAATAAACAATTTATAGTCCACCTCTGTCAAGTTGACAATCAGTGTTACCGTTGAGCGACTAAAGTCGCAATTTGACACTTTTCTGTGGCCTCACCACTTTTTGTGCCCCCTTACTAAAATGAACTAAATCTGACACTTTCAAGATTTTTTACCCTTTTTTAAAAAGTATTTTTTCTGGACTATATACTAGACTATAGACTAGACTTATATAACTAGAATATATACTAGGCTATAGTCTAGACTGGAGACAAGACTATAGACATTTTCTTTTCTTTTAAAAATGTTGCCCCTGTTTACTGCCAAAACACACTTTTTGTGCGACTTCTTAAAAATTTCCAGCGGTAACGCTGTTCAATATTCGTGCTACTAAATAAAGAAAGAAAAAAAAGTGTTTTTCATACACACACACGCACACCACACACTATCTAAAAGAATGTCCTTTGCAGTACGAAATTAATTGAAAAGAAGAAATTTGTAATTTTTTTTTTTGTTCATTTTTATTATTATTTTTTTGTTTTTTAAATATAAAGTTAAAACTACAATTATTATTTGTTTTGTTTTTTGAATTATTTTTTGTTTTCTTTTTTTTTTTGTTTATTTACGTTTTTTTTCTTTCTTCTTTTTTTTTTTATACAATATTAATCAAATGTAGAGAGTTTGTTTGGGAAATGGTATAGAGGAGGAAGAGGTGGAAAATGGTTGGAAAGAAGGAGGATGTTGGTTGGTTGGTGGTTGTGTGGTTGGTTAGTGATGGAAGGAAATAAAAAAAAAAATGGTTCAAATTGATACACATTTTTGCTTTTGTAACATTTAGTAAGTGATAGAAAGATGTTGTTTGAAAGAGAAAACAGTTATAAGGGCATTCATTGTAGTGTACTCTTTGTTGTTGTATTGTAATTTGCTTTTTTTTTTTGTTTGTTTTCTTTTAAATTTTGTTTTTATGACGAATTTATTATATTTATAGCTAAGAATATTTATTATTATAATTATTATAATTTTTGTTGTTGTAATATATAATATATATTATATATATATATATTTATATATATAATTTTATTTAAAACTAAGCAATTGGTTTTTTAATGATTTTTTTTTTTAATTTTTCGTTTTTTTTTATTTTTTATTTATTAATCTGGTATTTACTTAATAGATTTTATATTAAATTTATAACTTTTTATTTGTTTTCATATTATTTATTCTCTTCTAATGTGTGTGGGGGCTCTTCTGGTTTTTGTTTTGATGAAAGAGTTGTTGTTATTGTTTTTTTTTTGTTTTTTTTTTTTAATTTTGTATTTATTTACGACAAAGAAATTTTTACTTACGATTAATTATTTATAAGCTAAACATTTTGTTTATAAATAAATTAATTTTTTCAGTTTTATTTTTATTTTTTTTAATAAACAATTTTGTTTTTATTTATATATATATATATTGTATGTATCATATTTTTATCATTTTGTTTTGCTCATTCATTTTCAATTTGTTTTATATTTAAGAGTGTTTTTAGTTCGTTCTTGACAATATAATGTTTGAGTGTGGTTTCTAAGAGCGGAGATGCTGGCTTTAAAACCTAAATTTACTTTCTATAACTTCTCTTTCGTTTTTTTTTGTTGTTGTTGTATTAATATGTTTTATATTTATACTTTTGACATGAAATATTTTTTTTTTTTATTATTATTATAATATAATGAAATAAAAAATTAAAACAATTTATTTTAAATTATAAAAAACATAATAATAATAATATTAATAATAATAAAAATATATATATAAAAAATTTTAAGTTTTTTTTTCTTCAATTTTTAACATTCAAGGTTAGTGTATGTTGTTGTTTTTTTTTTTCTTTGTTTTTATATATATCTATATGTATATATATGTATTTTTTTTTTATAAATTTATTTTCCTTTTTTAAAGTCTCCTTAATAATTAATGATTTTTAAATTTATTTAAGAAATTATGTAGAGAATAAATACTGCAGTTAATTGAAAAAAAAGACAAATTATAAATGAAGATTAAATAAAAAAAGAGAAATTATATATTATTATTTTTTTGTTATTATTATTATTTTCTAATAATTTCTTACATATATATTTCTGTTTATATATATATATAATTATAAAACTAATTGTTTATACACGTGCAGACACATTTATTAATAATAATTATAATATAGTATTTATGTATATATAGATTTGTTTTAATTATTTAATAATAATAATAATAATTAATATAATAATAATGACCATAAACTACAAATTCTTATCTCGTTTCTGTAATATTTTTGCAATAAATTTATTTTTTGTATTTTTGTTTGTTGTTTTTTTTATTTTTTTTTAATTTAATTTATATATATATTTAAATATAAACTCTTCAACTCCAATTATATTTATTAAATTATTTCTATAATCAGAGAGATAGTTTCCTTCTATTTTATTTTATTAGGTCTAACAGAAAAAGCATTTAATATGTATATTTAATATTTATAATTATTTTTTATTAGGAATATCTTGCAAGTTGCGCGTATGATTCTTATTTACTTGTTTTGTTTTGTTATTAAATATATAAACTTTAATCTTTTTTGTTTTGTTTATATGGTTTTCCGTTTTGTTTTTTTATTTATTTATTAATTTAATTTATTAAAATTATAAACCTTTACATTTATTTTTTACGTTTAAGGGGGGAAAAAATCTCTATACAAAGTTCCTATATTTTTATTTTTAAATTTTTTTTCTTTTTTTTTTTATGTGCAATTTAAGTATTTAAACCTCTTTATGATTTGTTTTCTTCCTTCATTGCCTTAGTATACATTCTTAGTTTAATTATTATTATATGCTGGCTCTGTCGCGGTGTTGTTTTCTTTCTTTTTAGTATTTTTAGTCATCAATACATATTTGCTGATCATGAAATCTAAATATTCATTTCGATTTGTGTTGTAAACATTAAGAGAAATTTATTGTTCAGTTGATAATAATAATAATAATATGTAATATCTATTAAAAAAAAATATTTTTATATTAAAATTAATATTTAGATTTAGAAAGTCGATTAATAAAATAACAAAAAAAAAAATAAAAAAATAATAAAAATTAAAAAACACGCACACACACACAAAATTATAATAAAAATTAAAAGCATACTCTTTCTTATCCGTAACGTGTGGTGTATAATGAAATAATGGTTAATGAATTGTGGTATAATATTTGTCAATTGAACGTGTCTGTTGTAATCATCTCTATAATGCATGTTGTGTTGTGTTGAATGTGGTGTGGTGTGTTGTGTTGTAATATTTTTTTTTATAAAATAATTTCTATGCAACCGGGGGGGGTGGGGTGTGGGGAATAAATTCGTTGCATTATCAATTGTTGTTGTTTGTATTTAAATGTTTCTATTATTTACCGTTATTTGTTATTAATATTTTATTCATTAAAAATAGAAAATTATTTTTATTTACAATAATCAATGAAACTATAAAATCAAAACACCAGATCAGGCTTAAAATCAAAGATGAGAAAACCTAGCCAACAACGAAATTCACAAAACCAAAATGTTTAATCTTCAACACGTATTGCATATTTAAAAAGAAAATTAAATCTGTCATATACATACATACTATATATATATGTATGTATGTACGTATTGATTTATTATTCGAAAAGTTTCTTGTTTCTTTATGTTTACTTATGTTTTCCTTTTTGTTTTTTTTTCTTTTCTGTTGTTTGTTTATCTCTCCGCCTCATTATATTTTTCGAAATTGGAAATATTAAAGTTTTTCTTTTTGTTTTTATTGTTATTATTATTATAATTAAAATTTTAATCCGAAATCGTATTGATAAACAAAAATATCAATTTATTATAAAAAAAGAAAGAATATAAGGAAATACAAACAAAATATTAAAAAACTAAAAACTAAAAAAAAAAAAAAAATAAACAAAAAATTAAAATTGAAATATTCAAACAAAGATTTTAATCAACAAAAAGCCAGAGACAGACAACAGATAGACGACAATTCGAATTAAGTTTGTTTAAAATTAAAATTTAACCTGATCTCTTGTGTCATGATGATGTTGGGGCGCTGATATTGATGCTGTTGCAGATTGTAGTGGCTGAGGGTGTTGTGATGATTGTTGTTGGTGTTGTTGTTGTTGTGATAGAGTTTGAGTCGGATTTTGAGAAGTTGGTTGATGATGCGGCGTATGTAAATGATGCTGTTGTAACTGTATGTGATGGTGATGATGTTGTTGCGTTGATTGACTATCATACGAGTGTTGCTGGTGCTGTTGTTGCTGTTGTAGTTGCCCTGCTACCCCAACAGTTGGTATTATTCCGGTTGATCTTTGTGTAATATTTGTGAAATGCTGCTGCTGCTGTTGTTGTTGTTGTGGTGGTGGTGGATGAAATGTTGGCGCATTCGTTTCATTTTGATTGGTATTGAAATGCATTTCCAGTAAACTGGTTGTGCTTGAGGGATTGGTTGTGGCAACGTTAAGGGGTGGTGGTGGTAGAGATAGTGGCGGAAGTGGTTGTGACCACAGATGTGGTGCTAGTTGCTGATGTTGATGTTGTTGTTGTTGTTGTTGATGTTGATGATGATGTTGCAGTGCCAACTGTTGCTGCTGATGATGGTGATAAGCAAACATTGTCGTTGCAACTGCTGTATTTTCAGCAGCCTGTAACATTGTATACTACGCAACCGCTGCTGTTGTTGAGGTATTTGCAGTTGGTGCTTGTGATGGTGCCGTTGCCGTAGGGGGTGGTGGTGGCGGTGCTGGTATTTGTTGCTGCTGTTGTTGTTGTTGCTGCTGCTGCTGCTGCTGTGACTGTTGATTAGACGATAAAGTGCTTGTGATTGAGTTACTATTATTTAATTGTAGACTATTACTACCACTATTACTACCGCTTGTACCATGATTACTGCTACTACTACTACTGGCCAAAGGAGAATTTGCATTTGAACTCAAAATATTATTTTTTAAATGTTCGGCTGTTGCACCCGCTGGTATTCCCGCTGTTGTTAAGCTACTGTTATTATGCGCATGTATATGATGAGATGTGGCATTCGAGCTACTATTATTGCTGCAACCACCAAGAGAACTATTCAAACTGTTTTGACTTAGACTGCTGTGGGAACTGGCTGCAGTACCACAGCTATTGCTATTTGTACTACTGTTGCTGACATCGTTGAATGCAGCTGTAGGTGTTATCTGTGAACTACTATTGCTGTTTTCGTCAGCAGACATAACCATTGCGGATGAAGATTTACTATTGCCAACTGCAGTTTCCGCAGTAGTCCCAGCGGTGATATCACCACCACTCGCATGGTTGGCAGCCTCGGTTTTGGAAATTGTTTCTTGTACTTCAGATGTTACGGACGTCGTTTTCAAGTCCGTCGAGTTCGCCTCTTTACCTACTGTCGTTGATATTGTTGTGCTTAACGGTGCAGGTGCAGCCGTCGCTGGCAATACACCTAAACTCTGTGATTTCTTTTCGTTGGCACTTTCCAACAATTTTTGCTGCAACTGTTTCTGTTGTAGCCTGTATTCGAGTGAATTTGCAGTGGTTCCTGGTCCCCGCGATACTTGAAATAAGACTCGCGATATTATTAAAGCCACCTGTTGATCCAATATGTGTGACATCACTAGACCTAACAGTCTTTGTTCTTGTTGCATGAATAGAGATCGGTTGTCGGGATGTTTTGCTAAATGCAACAGAGTACCGGCAGCTCTTCTCAACATATCTAAACTCGTGCCCATTGAATCGGGATTTTCTCGCAAGTAGTTGATGCCATGTTGATTAGCTACGCCCAAGGCAGTTTGTTCGGCTTGTTCTATGAAGGCTACCAAGTAGGAGATGCATGGTGACTGCAAGGCTACTGTTCGGGCCATTGCACTATCAGCAGCAGCTAAATAATGCAAGAGATTTACTGAAAACTCCCTGAGCACTTGATCTTCGTTGCGGCACAAGTGACGTGTGAGAACAGCACATAATTTTTCTAATCTAGAGTGGGGAGGAGTGGCAATCACTAAATCAACATTGTTGTCGGTAACACACAGTTTACACAGAGCCTCCAGGGCCAGTCTTTGGGGTGATAATGATGAAGCAGGACCGCACGAGGGGAAAGGATCTTGTCCATGGGCGCTTGGACAGACAGCCCAGTGAAGTAAACCATCTATTAATGGTCTGGCAATGAGTTCCTCGTAGCGTGATAAATCCAGATGTCCGGATATATTTGCCATTATTACCAACATATTCTCGCGTATACTCACCAAATAATCCCACCACCATTCGCGTTCGCCCTGCAAAGAACTGCAAGAGTCCGAGAAATCAGTATCCTCTTCGGTACCTCTGTCGTAGTTACGGTTCTTGGGCGTTCGAGGCAAATGTTCGTGGTTGAGTAGGAGTAACCGACCTAGCACAGCTAGAAATCGAGATGACTTTGCAAGAACAGACTCATTGCCGGGTACAAAACTTAAATTTCGGAATATATTTGAAATGCAAATGCAACGGCGTGCCAAAGAATCTTGACTTTCGTTTACTAAAAATAAACTAGACTCATCGCGGGTATAACATTCGTCTTCAAGTGAGGAAGACGAACGTCGTCGTTGCAGTACTAATGCTGGATCTCGCACAGTTGACTTGGGATCGAATTCTTTTGATGCGACCGTAGTATCTTTGGTGGTTATTGTTTCTAATTCCATATCTACCTCTCGGCAATCGCTGTCTGATGGAGCTGCAGCAACCGAACTGCTATTCATTTCGCTTAATTCTTCTTCCCGTTTAATTTCGCCTTCGTTCTCCTGATGCTTTTCTTCCAGCTTTGTTTTCTTGGCTTCACTATGTTCTAGGGTTTGTCCATCACCAGTACCTTCACTAATACTATTCCTGTTGAGGCTGGTGTTGACATTGGCATTCATAACGGAATTATTGAAAAGTCTACGTTTCTTATTAAATGTATTTTGTTGCAGTCTTGCCTCCGCTTCTACCTCTTCATCATCGGCTACCACCGCATCCACAGCTTCAATTAGTTTATCACTTTGTTCTTTGAATTCTAATTTTGGCTTCAGTAAGTTATTATTACCACTCTCGTCATCGTGTTGTTCTTCCTCTTTCGGCTGTTTCTTACGTTCTTTAGTCTTTGTTTTGGCTCCTTTGATGTAACGGGCGAATGGAATGTCTACAAATTCTGACTTGAACACATCTATAATTCCCGCATTTATATCTGGATCGGTAAAACCATATGTCCAGGCATTACTACCAACTGGCGCGGTTTCTTCATAATTACCACAGAACTCAGTGTCCCAACACTTGAGATCGGCAGTAATGAAAATGTCTTGCTCGGCAGGTTGAAGTCGCACGGGTAAGCCTTTGCGCGACATCATTGTATAATTGGGTGTATGTGCTAATAATATCACTCGTTCATCGGGATTGGGTAAATGTTTAACTTGCCCCAAATCGATGCCCTCATCTTCGTCAGAATCATCATGAAAAACGCCTTCTGCAACGAGGCGTTCGTTCTCCATCTCATAATCCGATGAAGTATTGTCATGTAACCTGGTGTTATCATTTTCCTCTCGTTTAACGTTTTCACACACACGTTTACGTGTGCTATTGTGCATTAAACTGCGCTTGTTGGCACTCGAGTACGATCGCTTTATACCGCCACTAACGACACCGATACGCTTATTTTGATGTGAACCATTTTTATCATTACTTTCGTCGTCGTGGAACATATCGGCGAGGTTCTTTTGGAAGTGCTCCAGCAGTAGAGTAAGCAAGCCTGGCAGATGTGATAGTCCGAAATATTGTACAGTGGTATCATCGAACAGTAGAACATTTAGAACATCCAATGCCCAAGTACATTCTGTTAGTAGACCCGAACGCATGGCCATAAATAAACGCCAAGGATCAACTGGACATACATCTGCTTTATTTAGACGTTTACGTTTATATAACACTGGTGTAGTAGCCTCCACACTTTCTGGGGGAAAAACTATTTCTTTCTTTATTAATTGCGCTGTGGGAGGAGCAAAGGCCGGAGCTTGTGGTTGTGCCTGCTGTGGCTGAGGTTGTTGTGGAACACTTGGCGTAACAGTTGGACCACTCGGTCCAGACTGACTACCTACAATACCTACAGGCTTTTGCTGGCTTCCGATTACGGCAGAAGGAATAATGCCGGTACCAGCAGGCCCTTGTGCATTACCAGGGGGTGCACCAACGACGCTGTTACCACTTGCAGCTTGCGGTGGTGGAGGCATTGAGAAGGGTTGCTTTCCCATGCTAACTGGTGGTAGTTGAGTACCACTAGCGCTATTGGCATTGGGCGGTACACCTGGAGGGCCAGATTGAGGACCAGCTACTTGACCTACGGCAACACCCACTCCTATACCCATAGTAGCACCGGCGCCACTGCTTGCAGGCATACGTTGTTGTTGACCAGCACTAGGAGGCCTTAAAGGCGAACCTGGCGCTCCACTTGGTAGTGCCCCAGGTGCGCCAGTGCCCGTACCACTCATTTGAGCCCATTGGGGTGGCGTAGGCTGTTGCTGGCCCTGCTGTTGTTGCTGGTAAGGTGGTTGTGGCTGTTGTTGTTGCTGTTGCTGCTGCTGTTGTTGTTGTTGCTGTTGAGGAGGCGGTGGTTGCTGTTGTTGTGGCGGATAGCGGTGTTGATCCCACTGCGAAGCTCCAGCAGCAGGCGGTTGTTGTTGTCCTGGCGGCCCAAGCGGCCCTGAAGGTGGTGCTGATGTTCTAGGTGGAGCCCCACCCCAGGATTGAGGAGATGGTGTCGATGGATACTGATTGCGATATTGATTTGATCCTCCCTGCCAACCACCTAAAATCACCATAGAACACATAACGTCAGTTAGGAATAAAAAAAAATCCTTCAAAAGCAATGATTACTTACCATACAGTTGTGGCCTTGTGTTATAGCCCGGATAGGGTTGTGCGTCTTTTACAAAGTCTGGATGACGTCGTGGTTGAGGACCCTGAAAAATATTAAGAAAAGTTACGCAAATACATGCGTTAACCAGAACTTTACACAAATTTTTAAAAGTTTTTATTACCTGATCCGGTGGCCTGTAATAATCCTGTTGGCCAGGAGCACCTGGCGGCGGATAAGGTGAGCTACCAGGCGCAGAAGGTCCGCCTTGTGGTGGACCGCCAGCTGCTGTAGGAGCACCAGGAGGTGTAGGTGTCTGAGAACCACCAGGGGGCGGTTGACTATAAGGACGATTTCCATAAGGACCATATTGATTCGAGCCAGAAGGGGGTCTACATAGCAAAGAAGAAGAAGAAAAAAGCGTATTAAATTAATTTAGGAACGATTTTTTGAACTTAAAAAAAAATCGTTAATGGTTATGAATGAATTTAACTGTGATTGGACAACAATACAATTCGAGATGAAAGAGTTTATGGATAAAGTCTTGGAAATTTTGTATGTAAAGTGTGTTTAAATAAAATGATAAAGTCACTCACGCTTCTCCCTCGGGACCATAGGGAGGATATATGCTACGATTCTGTGGTGGAAATTGGCCCTGTTGTTGACCAAACTGTGTAGGAGGTCCAGTAGCATTATATTGATCACTCGAACCATATTGGCCATATGCTCCGGGTTGTCCAGGATAAGGAGAACCTATAAAACAATAATAAAAATTGTATAATTAGCCAGGGTATTAATAAAATTTATAAAAAAAAAATAAAAATTTTAATTTAAAACTTATAAAAACACACGGAAAAAATTTTTTAATCAATTTCAGGCAGAGATCAAGCCAAACAAAAACCCAAAACAACAGTATGGAAATCCACTATAAATGAGTTGATAAGATAGACAGAGACAGAGAGCGAGAGAGAGAGGGAGAGAGAGAGAGAAAGTAGAATAGAGTGTCTAGTGATTAATGTGTTGAATAATGTACCTGGTGTACGTGACACCGGTGGGGGATATGGTCCAGCAGGTGAATATGATGGTCTTATATTAGGTGGATGAGTGGGATGAGGTTGTGGTGGGCCAGTAGGCGGTGACGGGCCAGTTGAAACATTGGCAACACCACTGTTGCCAGCTGTATTGGAGCTGGGTGCAATAGTATTTGCGACACCACCGCTGCCCACAGGATCATCAAATGGATTATTAACACTTATATTGTCTCCTCCGCCACTAACACCCCCACCACCAACACCAACACCACCACCACCACCGCCACTGCCGCCTACAACAGGCCCAGCTGAATTTTGATTATTAATACCTTTATTTTTACCATCATCATTATTTTTATTTTTTATATTTTAACACGATTTGTTTTTGTTTGACGTGGTACGATAATAATAATGACGAATAATAATTAATAACATTTTGTTTTATTTTTGTTGGATGAATTCATAGATGAATTTGGGTGATGATGATGATGATGATGATGATATATGTATGTATGTATGATGAATACAGGATTAAGTTTTGACATTAATTTGTGATGAATGGCAAGGCAACAATGTTGTTATTTGATTGGTTGGTTATTAGATGAGTATAAAATAATCACAAAAATAAAAACAAATAAACAAACAAAAAACAAATTAAAATTAAAAATAAATGATAAATTTAACAAAAATTGTTAACAAAAAATAAAATAAAAAGTAAAAAAATAATTTCGATGTTATGGTGATAATTACCTGGATGTGGACTTTGCGCATTACTCTGGGAGGGTGGTCGTTGCATTTGTCCAGCAGCACCATAATCCGGTTGTGGACCAGGACCACCTGGATAACTACCAGGATACTGAGGATAACCATCCATTGATGTATTGGCAGCACTGCCAGGAGCTGGGAATGAATCTTGTGAATTTGATGAGCCAGCTAAAATATTTCCAAAAATAACTTTTTTTTTTTTAATATTCCCTTTACGCACTCTACTAGACTAGATTAATAGCTAATTGTGTATGTATTTACCTGGTGATGGTACAGAAGCTGCTTTGGTTGATTTCTTTTTAGTGCCAGCCTCCACCTGTTGTATTATGGGCAATGGATCTATGTCGCCTCGATCAAAATGACACTCAAATGTTAGAAGATTTTTCGTATAGTGTTTACGCAACGTATATGCTGCACTACTGCTTGCACCAATGCCCAACAGGCCTGCAATATCTTTCCATGTTTTACTTTTCGTTACCTTTAATAGTTTATAGTTGTAAAGGGGAGGGGAAAAAAAAACAAAACACTTGGTTAGTTTAAACCATGAAACTTGATAAAAAGATATTAAAAAGAAGTACGTTTAAAGATATTGTATTTAAAAAAAATTATGTTCATTAATAAAATTTGTTTTTTCATTTTTTTTTTTTGTCATGAAACATACACAAATGCACAGGCAAATCAATGATGTTCTCAAAATGAAAATACACACATAAAGACAGGAAAACTTTGAAAGAATTTTTAAGGAATATTAAAAATTTTTTTTTGTTAACTTTAGCTTTAAAAAAAAATGTTTACAAATATTTAAAGTATGTTTCTTATATCGTATGGTATGTATTGATGCACACGTATGTACATAAATTAGGATGCGAAAAGCGGAATATCGAAAATTTAATAGAAACAATATAGAATTTGATTGTTTAAAAATAAAAGCCGATAATATTCCGACATTATGCCAAAGATATTCTGCCTTTCGTTCCTTATTATTTCGTTTATTCTTAACGAAAAATTAAAAAAAATAAATGCTTATTGATATTTAAACTACTTACGTTCTAATAAGAAGAAGTAATAAAATGTGTATTAATGGAGAAAGAATATAGCGGAGGAGTATGAAAGAAACTACTGGAATTGTGAGTAAGTACGGTAAAATAAAGACGGGATTCAATGAGATAAGGATATAAAAGTTCTTCCTTTTTTTGTTTTTTTTTTTTGATACAAACGTTTTGGAATATTGAAAATAAAATATTAAATAAAAAATCCATTTGCAAAAACAACAATAATTGAAGTAATTAAAAAACCATAGAATAAATGTACCATACGTAGTATTTTGTTGACAAAAAAAAAAGGAAAACATGCTTGCAATTAATTCAAAATGATTATTTTAATTAAAATCTATACTTAATGATGGTATTATTAATTCTTTAAGGTTCTTTTTCTTTTGATCATATTTTTGGATTTTCTATTTTACATATTTTTCTTTTCTTGTTTGGTGGATATTTGCTTTTTTATTTTTTATGGTTGGTTGGTTGGATATTTAATTGGTTGGTGGTTTTTGTTTTTTTGTTTTGTTTTTGTTTTTTGGGTTGCTAGTAAATCTAAAAAGAAGTTAGTAAAAGGAAATTTGCTACGGCACCTTGCATACCTCGACGAATCCGCCTCGTTCTTTAACATACAAATATAAACGATAAAGATCGAGCGGCTGTTTCGAGATGGTTGGACAGGCGGTTATTGGCGTACGTCTTTCATCCATAAATGCTCGTAACTTATCAAGCCATCCTCGCCGATCTGGATTATCGTCCATTTCATATAGTTTGCAAAGGCTATCAGATTTCTTGGCTGACGCTGTGATGACTGTTGACACCGGTGTAGCTGTCGTACGGAAAGTATCTTGTTGAGGAACATGACTATTAAATCCCTGTTTGTAATAATACAGAAAAACAAACAAAAAAAAAATAAATTAACAATTATCAATAAATTTAAAAGAAATGCAAAAAAAAAAGAAAGAAAGAACCACAATATCGTGTTTATACAATAAACGAACCAAATGGTTCATATTACTTACCGGACTGGCCGGTGTTCTGACCCAATTGGGTGGTGAACTCATTTCGTAGTCTTCGCCAGGATGACCAGGATGTGGTCCAACGCCCATACCACCGGGAGAAGTGCTTGGAGGTGCCAAATGACTTTGGCCATATGGATCATTTTTGCGCGATTTTGGTGTAGTGCATTGCGGATCTTCGGCTGAAGCTAGATGGATGATATATATATGAAGGAAAATTATTTTCATTTTAATTAAAACGCACTTTTGATATTTTTAAAATCAAACTCACCAGCTGAAGCATTTGATATCGTACTTTGTTGACTGGCTTCATCCATGGGTGTGCCATCTGGACCTGTTGTTACCACCGATGTGACTGGATGTGGTGGTCCACCAGGTGCAGAGCTTGACGAGCTTGAGCTGAGACCGTTGTCTTGTGATATATGATCAGGTGGTGGTACAGGTCCACTGCTGCCACTACTACTTTCTCCGCCAGCACCTACCATCATTGACTGAGGAGGCGTGGATGGTGGTGGACCCATTGTTGTGGGACCATGTGGGGGACCCATATGATGTGGTGGTCCCATTGGCATACCCGGATGCATGCCAGGTCCATTACCATAACCTTGAGGGGGAACACCGGGACCGCTAGGATAACCGCCTTTATGTTGTAAATGTTGTTTCAAATAATTAAGAGGTCTTGGAGAACCACTGCCTTGTGGCGGTGGTGGAGTACCTTTGCCCTGAACATGGTTACCCATTGCACCAGAACCGGGAGCACCAGGGCCACCAGGTGGTGGCCCACCAGGAACGCCTTGTTGAGGTGAAGGTGGTACCCAATTTTGGTAGGGTGGATACTGACCGCTATGATTAATTGGCCTAGCACCTGGATACTGCTGAGGTCCACTACCCGGAGGCATACTGTTTGCACCCGAAGCTTGGCTTGAAGGAGGTGGTGTAGGAGCATAATTACCCGGCGGATATTGTGGTCTTGGCGGATAACTTCCTTGAGAGTATTGTTGAGCTTGCTGAGGCGGTGGTGGTGGGTAACCCGAGAGCATACCCTGAGGACCGGGACTTTGTCCTGCCATTTTATAGCTGCCATGCATATGAGGCGGTAGCGGATAACCACCGGGACCTCCACCCGGACCTTGAGGTGGTGGTGGCTGTGTGGGTAGATTATTCACATTTTGATTTGGTGGCGGAGCCTGTTGTTGTTGCGAACCTGGTGGCCCTCCGCCTACTCCACCCGTTGGTCCCTGCTGTTGCTGTGGCGAATTACTCGCCGACGACGAAGAGTTTGGAACTCCAGGGCCTTGTTGAGATTGCTGTTGTTGCGATGCTTGCTGAGATGAAGTGCCTGGAGGACCGCCTCCAGGTTGTTGCATGGGACCACTGCTAGATTGATTACTAGATGGTCTTGATATTGGATGATTTTGTGCTAATTTGACAAAACAATAAAAATAAGCGATTATTAAAGTCAAATGTTAACAAATTTTAATACTTACCCACTGCTGGAGACATAGATCGTGAACCCGAAGAGCCTGTGGGTGAGGGTGTGGGACGCATCACCTGTTGGGGATTTGGTGTTCCAGGTGGACCTGAACCTAAACCACTATGGCCACCGCCACTCGAACTGTCGTTGCTATTTTGTCCTATTAGTTCCTGTAAACAAACTAAAACAATATTGAAACATTGTCTTAGTATAAATGTTTATAAGTATGTACATCTGTATTAATTTATTTAATATCACAAAATGGAACGACTTTAAAATGTACTTTATAAAGATTTTCAAAATGCTCCCAGGGTAAGACTTTATTCATTTTTTTTGTTTTTGTTTTTGTTGTTTTTATGTTGTTACTTTATATTTTATCGTTGTTTTATTTCTTTCAATTATTGATTTATTTATTGTATTCTTTGTATTTTTTTTTTATTAAACTCTCTCTTCTTCTTCAATTCATTTGAAATTTAATATTTTTTTTTCTGTTTCTTTGTAGAATTTCATACGCTTAGCTTTTCTGTTCGTTTTTTTTTAATTTTATTTTATTTTAGAATATTTAAAATATTTTCAAATATTGTCATTTTGTTTTCTAGGCACTACTGTTTGTTTTCATTTTAAGTGCACAGAAATTATCGAAAAATACAAATAAAAAAAACACATTCAAAATTGAATACAACAAGTAGTAGTTACGGTAGTAAAATTAATTTAAAATAGAAAATAAAATAATAATAAAAAAAAAAAACAAAAACAACACAAACACATATAAAATAATGAACACTTGGATCCACCACATCCACAAATAAATAGAAAAGAAAAGGAAAATAAAACGAAATTAACCAAAAGAAAAATGTAAAATGAAAAACCCACCACCATTGTTTTTGTTTTTCCTTTTGTTTTTTTTTTTTTTTTGCTTCTTTTTTTTTAGTTTCAGTTTTTACTTTTTTACCCTCGGTCCTTGTTCTTGTATGTAAAATTGAAAACGTAAAACAATAAGAAGAACAACGTCATTTTACTACAGGGTGGCGATTAAAAA
The DNA here is from genome assembly GCA_014635995.1 of Sarcophaga peregrina. Taxonomy (NCBI): domain Eukaryota; kingdom Metazoa; phylum Arthropoda; class Insecta; order Diptera; family Sarcophagidae; genus Sarcophaga; species Sarcophaga peregrina. Next base: position 114,906,166 of record CM025789.1, read on the forward strand.
ACAAAACAAAGTGTTTAAAATGTACTGCGCTGAATAGTTCCATTAGAGCATAGGTACTGTTTTCAAACGAAAAAAATCTATAAAATATATAGATACATACATACATACATGTATGTATAGTTTAGAAAATTTGAGAATAATTGAAATAAAAATATTATGGCTAATTTAATATAATTTAATTACACATGTATCTACATATAGAAAAAGAAAACATGTCGGGCTTAATGTAAAGAATGTTTTTACATTAACAAAATTTTAACCTCCCACCCACAGGAGAACTACTACTATGCGTATGTATGTAATACTATTTCAATGGAAATGGTGAAATGCGAAGCAGCAGAAGAAAAAAAAAACGCGGTATTTGAGATGTTTATCTTAAAGAAATTTATAAACAAAATAAGAAAAAAAAAATTAAGGAAAACAGAGAGCAACAAGATCAATACAAAACAACAACCTTGCCAAGCAAAAAGTTTAAATACCACACACACACATACACACATTAATATATATGGATATCCCAAAGTGGATTTAATCACAAAAGAGAACAAGAAAACAAACAAAAAAAAAAAAATGCCGGCCGGTGTAAATACAATTTCTATGTGTATAACAGTCTGTATGTAGTACATACATATGCATGTGTGTATGTGTATGTGCATAGTATAGTATTTTTGTTAATATTTTGCACGAGTTTGTTTGAATAATACACACCCAACATGACTTGAAAAAAAAAAGCGAAAAAGAAAAAGTATGCGAGCGAACAAATGCTCAACAAGGCATGCAATGATTACATTGAATCGGTTACTTTGTGTTTTGTGTTGAAAAAAAAAAACAAGAAAAACTGTAAAGTAAGCTAAAATAATATAACAATCAGACAATACAGGCGTAAAATTTCTGCCATCCAGATTGATTTATTTTGCTTTTGCTGTTGTTTTTTATATTTTTCTTCTCTTTACAAGAAGAAGCAGCAGGACAAGTTAAAGAGAATAAGAAAAAAAAATAATTTTTTTACAGGGAACTTTTCCCACTTCTGGTAATAACACAAATTGCCATTGTCACAGCATCAAAATGTGATGTGTGTGTGTGTGTGTGTGTTGGCTTGTGATAGCATATTAAAGGAGTAAAGAATGCCAAGATGAAATAACTTGACCTACATACATATGTACGTATAGGTATATTTAGATTTTTATGTATGTATGTGTTTTTTTACCTTTAATCAAATTTAAATGAAATCTTTATTAAAGAAATAAAGTTTTTGAAAGGGATATTTTTTAAATTTCGGTTCCGTTTTATTTATTTATTTTTTTTTTTCATTAGAAAACAATTTCATTTAGAATGTTACTATAGAATGTAAACTGACACTACTAGGAGACTTCCAAAGAGATCGAAACAAATGAAAGTCCGGGCTACATGGTGGAAGAATCAGAATATCCAAATCAAGCTCTCTCATTTTCTGTTGGCTTATCAAAGATAGTATGTGTCAACATCTTCGATTGCCGTCATTACTCTTTTATAGATTGATCGATCAAAGTCGGGTGATTAAAGCAGGCAAAAAACTTGCGCTGCTTTATTTTTGGATACAACAGTAACTACTTCTAATCTTTTCTAGAATAGAAAAGCAAAATATGATTGTAATATTCCGAATTTCTGTCATTTTTAAATGCAGCATAATATGATTTTGTTAAATCTTAAAATCCAAACAAATCTAACTGACGAAATTAACAAACCGTATTCGATTTAGATAAATTGGTAGCATTCATTATTTCGGTTTGATGCAAACAAACCAAATGAAATGCAATAAAGAAAAAAAAAAAAGTCAAATGGCAATCTACCAATTTGTACTGAATGTTATCGAAATAACCGTGAAGTAATTGTGTATACACTAATACCCCGGTTTACGTCGCTAATAGGGTCTGAAGAATCGCGACGCAAAACGAAGCAATATTTTCCATACATTTGTATTGATTTTCATTCAATTGGTTCCGAGATTGATAATTTTAGCTGAAAAAATAGATTTTTCAATAAAAAATATTTAATTTCTTTCTTTTTTTAAAATACTTTCTATTATTGTAAAAAAAATACAACAATTCATTGGAGTAATGCAAAAAAACATAACAAAGAAATTTATCCAATAGTTTTATTCGAACTTTTGATTATAATTAAACAAAAAGATTTCTCGAGCTCGAGGTCAATAATTTTCCATAGAATATTTATTTCCATTTTGCAGTGCAATATTAAATGTGAAGATGTTTAGACGTCTTGTACAAATATAATTGTTACTCATTGCTTGATAATGATATCCGTAGGATAGCGAAATATTGCAAATAAATATTCTAAGGAAAATTATTGACCTCAAGCTCGAGAAATCTTTTTGTTTAATAAGAAAGAAATTTTAAAAAGACACAACTTCGAATTTGCACTGGATTTAAACGGGAAATCCCCTTTTACTCTTTTAGTTTTGTACAAACATTTTCGTATTAACGACGCTAATCGAAGCACTAACGACGCAACTTCGAAACTTGCGACGCAAACTGAAACAAAAACGACGCAACTTCGAAGCAGACGCAGGACGAGGCGACGCAAGCCGGTGTATTAATGGATTTCACATTTTCAATTTCGTAATCATATATATTATTTCTAAAGGACTTTTTTTGTCGGTTGCAAATATCTCCCATACCACTGCAACAAATATAATGAATGATATCTCATTTTAAAGCTTATATCTAACACTAATTGCGAAAAATAATTAGAAATTGAAAAATTAATATTTTCATTGATAAAAATTATATTTTATATAGAACTGCATAATAATACTGTTGTCATTATGATTATTTGCTTTTCTACATACTATAATATGTATTAAAATCCATTCTGGCAATATCGCTATTTACTATAAAGCCATTTTTTACTAAGTCAGTTATATATACTAATGCATATTAAGTTGTAAAAAGTTGTTTTGGCTAGACTTTGCAGCAGTTGTTAGATCAAGTGCTATGAACAGGGTCGCTTAATTGTAATGCTCTTTCACATAATAAGATATAAAGTTGTAAAATCCATTTTGGTAATGTCATTATTGTCATGGCATTTTTTGTTTTATGAAGTGTAGTAATACGGGTTAATAAATGGCATCAGGTTAATCGTAACAAACTTGGGAGAGCACATCATATCAGCAAAAATTATTCATACCGATAAAACTGTACCCATACCCCGAATCAACCTTACACCTTCTGATCCAACTGTGTCGCTCCGAATGACACGAAAACAATGCCCTGTGAAAGTTGCTTTTGCTATGACAATAAATGAAGTACAAGATCAAAGCCTTCAAAAGGTTGAATTATATTTACCAGAACCGGTCTTTTCACATGGGCAGTTATACGTGGCTTTTTCTAGAGTGCGTACGTTTAAAGATATTTTAGTTTGTATTAACGATTCGTACGAGCAAAAAGTTAACCATGATCATGCCATTACCTCTAATATTGTATTCAAAGAAGTATTATAAAAAGAATTTAAACATATGTATGTTTGTATGTAAATATTAATGATATATTATGATTTTTAATATTTTTAAACTTTTAATAAAATTTCTATTAATTATTTACATTTTATGTTACAAAAATGACAGCTAAAGGTGCGAAATATTCGCACGGGCCATCTAGTTAATCTATTAATTGAGTATTCGATTTTTACCCTGAATTTTTCGAAGGTTCGTTCGGGTTTTTTTTTTTTTTATAATGAAAAAACTTACATTGTAATTTACAGTGTTAGCAAAATTTAGGCCAAGTAGAATCATACATCTTATTAAACTTCGGTCAATAATGCCAGTACATACATATCTTGTTTGATATTTCGGCTAGTAATTAGAGTTGTGGACAAATTTGGAATTCTTAATTACTAAAACATACTTCAAAAGGTTTTCACGTTCCTCAGGTATTTCTAAGTTGTGTGAAGTCTAAATAGGTTTTAATTTCTTTTTTTTTTTTACCAACAAAATGTAAACAACAATTAATTCAAATATAAAATTTTGATACTAAAAAGAAAAAAATATATAAAGAAGCACGTGTATTAAATAATAATAATAATCATTCATTTCAATTGCAACAGCCAAAGAAATAAAATAAAAGAAAAATAAATAATAATTAGCATGAATGAATCAGCCCACGACGACTAGACAAGCTACCAGACAGAGAGTGAAAAAAAAAAACGTAGACAGACGTAGATATTATAATTATAACAACAAAAAAATAAAAAAAAATAAAAAAAAACACAACAACAATAAGAAAAACACGCAATTTCAATGTTCCACAAAAATATATCACAACGGCCAGATAAACTGCAACAACGGCAATAACAAAAGCAATATTAAAGAGAGAAAAAAGGGGCGAAAAAAAGCAAAACAAATAATTGCGAAAACAAAGTAAAATTTAATAACAATATTGAGATGCTATAATTATTATTAAATTAAAAAATAACAATAAAAAAAAAATATTAATAAATAAACATGTGTTCGTACATATGTATGTATGTATGTAGTTGCCAAACAAACTACTCAATTAAATATTGTATGGCAATGATAACACTGTTACGTATGATTTGTAGGCATATTTATAAAACATATTATACATATACACACACATATAAAACATCCCTGTAGTAAATAAAGTAGTCGGTTGATAAAAATGCAAATTATAAATTAACTATTTTGCAATTGACTACAAATTGGTTGAGATGTCATGCAGATATCAACCAAACATATTAAATAGAAACAAAAGTAAGAATGAAAAAACAAAATAAGAAAATGTAAGAAAATAGGTCAGACATCAGAACGAAAAAATATTTCTTCGGCGAATTCCTCTCAGCAGATTTCTGGCAAAGACTCTAAGAGTAAAAATTGCCATGAAAAGCTTCTCAAAAATCTGTCGTTTGGAGTCGATTTTAAATTGCCACTCATGTATAAAATTAACGCACACAACATAAGTGGTGTAAGAAGCTAGGTCGTAATCCTGACTGAAGGGTTGTAATGGCCAATTATGCATGTATGTATGTAAAAAACAATAATAAAACAAAGGAAGCATGTCGGTAAATCAAATGTCAATCACAGCAAATACGGTTTTTAGGTGGTGCTCAATTTTATTAAAAAAAAAAATGGGAAAAACCCAAGTAAATATTGCAAATTTATAATAAAATCTATAAAAGTGATATTGAAGTGATAGTGAAATAAAATAGTTCATTAAAAATCTAAATAAAAGAAATGAGTATATACCAAATCTATACTTGTACTAGCAATTATGAAACGCATTTATCTGAGCACTGCTGGTAAGTATCTTGTACAATCGTAAAAATATTCGTTATTATTTATGTTGTATTTTAACAGATAAAGGTACAGAAAATGATGATGCCAATGTTCCCCAATTTGATGTCAAATTTTTTGAAATGAATGCCAAATTATCAGAAATAACAGGTAAAATGAAAATATGTTTTGTCTACTAAAATATCACAATTTTCTGATAAATATTTATATTTCAAGGCGAAATTAAGGAGCTCAAAATGAGATTATAATGGCAGCATTGTCTACCCAAAAAGTAGTGACCGAAAGCCTTTTTCGAAAGGAAAAATGCAATGTGGCAATTAAAACGACTTTTGCAATAAACACCCTCGAGAAGCTGAAAGCGCTCAATGATAACATAATCGATGAAAATCAGCAAATTTACGTGAGTTTTTATTCGTCTCTACTTTTATCATTTTCCAAATTTTTGTGCATTTTTGCAGACCAATGCCATGAAATAATCACTGAAAGGGAAGTGCCAAAAACTTTAACGACAATTTTATCTTTGCAATTGAATCTTGCTATAAATATTGATGGCACTCATGGCAAAAAGAGCTTGAAGGATTACAAAAAAGTTTTTGATGCATTGATGGATGCACTTCGGCCTCTCTGTGATGACCCAGACAAAGAATTACGCAACGCCTTAGCCGTTATTAAAAAACGGCAGATTCATTACGTTTGTGTTGGAAAAGAACTTAATAATATTACTTAATAATATTTTACTTTTGAATTTTTTTTTATTATTTTCATTTAGTTTCTTTTTATTACAACTTTTATTTTAAGTCCTGAAATGTACATGAATTTTCTTTTAATTTATATAATTTTTATTTTGTTTTATAATAATTATTTCTATATATAAATATATGTACATATATAATATAATATAAATAAAACTGTTTAAAATTTAATTTAAAAAAAAAGTGGCTTTTAAATAATAAACTATTATTTAATTAACTATTATTTAATTAACTATATTTTATTTAACTACAAATTGGTTGAAAAATAAGGAATTTGTAGTCGATTTAAAAGACATGCAGAGATGACCAATTGACATGCCTATGTTAAAATAATGAGTCGGCGACAAGGAAAAAAGTCACTTAATCAACTAGTTGTGCTTATTAAAAAACCAGTTTCAAGTTACTTTAAAATTAGTTTGATTTCCTACAGGGTATATGTGGGTATGTATGTACATCAAAAATATGCTGCTCAGTAATGATGACAAAATTGCGTCGATGATTTTTTATTGGATTGTTTGTCAATAAAATACTTGTTATTGAATGAATGAAACACAGTACAAAAAAAAAAAAAACAAAAAGTTCTTTTGGCAACACTTCTCAATGGAAAATTAAAGACTAAAATCATAAAAGTGAAGACGAAGCATAAGCATCCATATTTGACATTTTGAATTGGGAGTTAATCTCATAACTAAGTTTTCCTAGTGGGTCAGATGACCAAAACGGTGATGTGAGAGACTATGTTGTAATCCTGACTAAAGGCTTGTAATAAGCAATGAAGTAAGTAAGTATAGTTGTAGTGACAAATACAAAAACCCAACAGGTTTATTCTAGATACAGGGAATTGAGAAAGAGTGAAATTAAACAAATAGTAAAATCGTTGACCATATCTGTGTTATAAAATAATAATAGGTTAAGACGAAATTTCGTGTTTAGTTGTATGCATTAAGGTTTTTGTCTAAACTAAATTCATAGTGAATATAAATGCGTATAGTTTTATTAATAATGGCATTTTATTCATGAAATTTAGTTGAGTGATAGATCTTGAAGAAAAGAATAAGAATATGTAAAAAAAATGGAAGAAACGCTTATGTCAACTTAGCTCATTATCATTTATTGACACAGTTATAAAAATTAGTTCAATAATAAAAATTAGAAAAGCCAAAATATCGCTTCTCGACAGTGAGTTCAAACCACATAATGTCCATATTGCATACATAATTAGTCATTACAATCTTTTAGCGGGGATTACGTCTTAGTTTCTCACACCACTTGTGTTGTGTATTTTAATTTAATGCATGAGTAGCAGGACGTACAGTTTAAAGTCGACTATGGCCAATAAATTTTTGAAAAACTTTTCTTGGCAATTTTATTTTACTCTCAGAGTTTTTGCCAGAAATCTAGTGAGAGGAAATCGCCGATGAAATATTTTTTTCATATTTCTTTTTGTTTGAAATATCTGGCCTGGAATTTGAAACTTGGCCTTACGTCTAATAAGCCAATAATAAGTTGCCTACAAGGTTACAACGACTTCACACATTATGGAGTAAAAATAAGCCAATAGGCAAAAGATGATAGATATATGGATAGATAGAGATGATAATTCACAATGAATTTGTTTATGGTGCCCATTGCCTAGAGCAAATTTGACAAAATTCTTTTATAAGATCATTCACGAATAAATTCAATTCTATTATGCTTAAGATTTTCATTATGTCTCTCTTATCAAGAAAAGAAATAACCACATAAACAATGACAAATTGCGTATGTACGAAATAAGCTGTGAGCCACTATACTAAGTACGAACATGAAAGTATTCTTTCTTATGATACCTCCTCCCTTGCTTTCTTTATATTGTTTTCATTTTATTTTCTTAATAAAATTAAAATAAACAAATTAACAATAATAAAATATACATACATATAGGTACATATCTACGCCTCCATTCTAAAACGGTCTAAGTGCACTTAGAACAATTTTTAATGTTCTTGCCCAATGTTGCCCAACTTGTCTAGTATTCAACAGATCGGAAGATAAAAAGTCGGATTTTAAAATCCATTATATAAGCATTATAATATGTCCACTGATCTTAAAGTATAATGGGAATTCAATCACTATAATTTCTCCGACATAACAAAGCCACCACCCTAACAAACTGTAATGCTAGGGCCTTTTAAAAGAGGAAAAACTACCAAAGATATGTAGAAGTGAGAAGGACCACAAGAACTTTCTCTGTCGTTGCATGGCCTCTTTTATTTTTTTTTAATACGAAAATACTCTTTCGCGCACAACAGAAGCCGATTATAAGATGGCTTTTAAGAGAACGAAGTTTGAAAAGGTTGATAAAACTCTCGCATAATCGTTATTTAAAATAGGAAATATGCATGAATTTAATTATTTACCACACTGTACTCGAGTGTGATATTAACCGTGATTTTATGACATGTAGTACCTGGGTAGACAGAGGCAATTCGATAGATTCTTCAGAATTTTTTGGGGTCGCCGTGGTGTAGTAGGTAGTGTGCTGGCTTATTAGACGTAAAGCCAGGGTTCGAGTCCTAGGCCAAACATCAAATATAAAAAAAAAAATACAAAAAGTATTTTTTCGGCGAGTTTTTCTCTTTCTCTTCTTGTTTCTCAAAAATCTGTCGTTCGGAGTCGACTTTAAACTGTAGGTCCCGCCGCTTCTGTATAAAATTAACACACACACAATATAAGTGGTGTGAGAAACTGCGGGCTTCTTTGGGACGTTTGCTGTAGACTGTCTAATGGTGAAGGTATAGCACTGACCATTTTACAGCCACCAGCAGCAACTCGTTTCCTTACCGTTCGCATCTTCCCTCTTTCTACCTTTTCTAAACCTACACAATGCATTGCATGGGTAGGGGTCATCCCCTGAGTGCTCGTTTAAAAAAAAAAAAAAAATTATATGACATGACACCGTATGCTTTGGCGGCGGGCGTAGTCATCGAATGAATCATGACATTGACTGTTTAAAAATCAAATTAAAGGCCATGATTTGAACTTGAAGCAAGAAATTGGAGGAAGAAAGGCATAGATGTACCGACTAAGAAGAGGAAATAATTATTGTTTATTTTTTATTATGATTAATTACTTTTTTTTTTATTATTATTGTTTAAAAAAATAATTAAAATTGTATTGTTATAGCTTTTAAAATGAAGAAAAGTTGACAACACTTGAACAAAATACAGAAAACATACGTATGATACAACACACAAGATTATTTCATTCCATTGCAAATAGCAGTATGGTAAGTATTGTTGTTGTTGTTGTTGTTTATTATTAATTTTTTCTTTTTTGTATTTCTTAATGTAAACAGCATGTGATTAGTAAGAAAAATGATAATACTTTGTTGGTAGCTAATGAATATGTACGACACTAGCAAGCAAAATGAGAGAACGGAATGAGATAGAAATCGAGGGAGATAGGAAAAGCGAGAGAGAGAGAGAGAGAGAAAGTCAAAAGAGAGTAAAATAAATGTGAAAAATTAAGCTCTTTTCGTTTGTTGTTGCATTAATTTATTTCACATCAAGAGCAAAATAAATGATAAAGTTAAATAGAAAAACAACAATTGTAGTGTATAAGACCGAAATCGAAAATAAACGAAAGAAATAATAAGAGATTAGAAAAAACAAAAACAAATATGTATCGCATGTGGGGACACGTAAGGGGGGAAAGGGATGGAATTCCTTTTTTTTTTCTTTCAACATTTCTATATAATTTTGCGCAAGGAAAACTATGAAAAAACAAAAACACAAATAAATTAAGATTTTAGTTGAAAGTATTGTAATCACACCCACAAATAGAAACGCCAAACCAAAATAAGTATGCAAGTGCTTAAGCAAACCGACCATGCCATTAAGGCGCGAAAAAATATTTTTAACAACGTGTTCTGTTGTTTTTGTTTCGTTTTTGTAAATTTTTATTCCTAGAAATTTAGTTGCAATAATTATTTTACACACACACACGCACACACACACGTTAGTTTTGAACAAAGTAACACGTTTTTTCTTTAAATTTTTGCCTTTTGTAGGAATTTTGTAAGGAGAATGAACAAACACAATAAAATAAAATAAAAATTTAATGGATTTTCGTTTTTGTTTAACTTTTTTTTTTGTTTTTTGTTAAGGGAAATAATAAATTTTATTTAATTTATTATACGTGCTTTTAAAAAACCGAGCTAAACTTCAACTAAAGCTCCCTCCTCTACAAAACAGAATTTCACTTGCACCGATATCATACCCCAATACATACATACGTATTTATTTTATTTAATTTTTATTTTTTTTTTTAATATTTTTTCGAAATTCTCTCCCTCTCTCGTTCTAACAGTGTAGCGGAGAAACGAAGAAACAACGAACACCATTTGAACAAAGCATTAAAGCAGTGTTGCCAACTCTTGTCATATAGAAACACGTAAAGACTTACTAAAATTGAGCTGAATTGAAAAAAATTTTAATATAAATTATGGTTTTGGTAAGTTATTGCGCCTATTTAAGAAAAAAAAAGTACAAAATAGGAACAGAAATACAATTTTTTTAAATAAAATACGACATAAAAACCTACTACATTCAATCGACTTAAAGGCACACGATCAGATAGCTACATACATACATATTTGGCCACTACAACCCGCTGCAGTCTGGATTATGGCCTAGCTTCTCACACCACTCATGTTGCCCGTGCTAATTTTATACTTGAGTGGCGGAACATACAATTTAAAGACGACTCCGAACGATAGATGTTTTTGAGAAACTTTTCATGGCGATTTTATTTACTCTCAGAGTCTTTGCCAGAAATCTGCTGAGAGGAAATCGCCCAAGAAATATTTTTTTTCGTTTTGATGTCTGACCTGCGATACGAACCCGGACTTTTCGTCTAATAAGCCAACACACTACCTACTAGACCACGGCGACTATTACATTTCACGGCACTATTACCATTCAAAATTATTGTGTTAATGCTAAACTATAAAGATAAACAATTTTTTCTTTTTGCGTTTCAGTTTCTTAAAAAGCGAAAAGACCAAGTTGGCATCATTGCTGTGAAGTCAAACTTTTAAAATATTACCGTCGCATTAACGTTCTCTTTTGTCCGTTTTCTTTTATTTACTCTTTTCGCTTTTTTTTTTCATAAATAAAATACCACACGTTTAAATAAAATAAAATAAAAAAAAATTTTAATTATTGTATATATTATTAGTACCTATTGTAGAGTATCCAAATATTATTGTTAAATATTTTCAAGCGTAGATAGAAGGAATACAAAAATAAAATAAAAAAATGAGTAACATACGCTGCTCTCGCTCTTATGAAATTTTACTCTTTAATACATAATAAAATACAATAAAAATAAACAATAACAATAACAGTAACAACAACAAATAATTTCCAAGGCAAACACATCACAAATTGTGTACGGCTGGTTTGGTTACGTTTTTGTTGTTGTCGCTGCTATTGGTTAGGCTTGTATGTTGACTAACTGACGCATATCGTATGAAATAATAAAAAAAAAGAGAGAAAAAAAAAATTGTTGCGGTTGCAGTAAATTTTTTTTTTTTTAACAAAAATGTTAAAAGTTTTACAACAGAACAGAAAAGCTTTAACATTTACAAATTCCTTATACAGGGTGACTGAAAATATTGTGTTTATCAGAGATCAGCAATAAGTATTCAAAACGATGAGTAGATTCGAGTCATACTTATAATTTCAGATACTTATACGCATTCATACTTATTTTCATATCATATTCATGCTACTCATACTCAAAGTTGGAAGTACTCGTCGTTTTCATACTTAACAATACTCATGATGTTATTGACTTGGACTCTCTATGACTTAAAATATACACGAAGCACAAAATAGGTATGATTCGCGTACGAACACCACAATACTCACAAGAAGGTTGTGTGTTTGCTTTGCTTCTTGTCTTTGTATTTTTCTTTCTTCTTTGTTTGTAAATGCAACAACAACTAAGACTGTAAATTTTAATGAATGATTCGAATCACTCGAAACATTTATAAGTACACTTTATAAGTATTTTTCTAAATTTATGAATCTGAATGAGTAGGCGTATGAATCAAACATATTTCGAATGTTGTGAGTTTGTTAGCAACGTTGTACTCATACTCATTCATAAGGTTCGTGACATAGTTGTGTTTCAACCTTTTGGTCAATAATCGTGGAATTTTTTTGCTATATTCACTGTAATGTTGGAATTTTCATTGTTCTTGAAGAAGTTTGATCCAACAATGTCTTGAACTGTTCGTCTTTGGCTTCCCTTTACAACCAAATTCGATAATTTTGTTTTGCTGACACTTCTATTAAGCGAAAAATGAAATTGATCGCCGAAGATAAAAAAAATCGAACGATTTGCAAGAACTGCAAGTGGGCGATTTTGTTTGCCGTAAGGCATCTTAAAGAGAAAAAGGTTTTACTTTTAAAACAACAAAAACAAGATGAGGTGGTAACTCTTTAATTTAGCAATCTTGAAATTAATTGTCAAAATTCAGCAAAATTTTTTTAAATACTTTTAAGCATCATCAAAAAATAATTTTTTACTTATATTTACAATGTAAATCAAAAAAATGTTTAAATTATTAAAGAATTTGGTTGTTTTCTTTTCCAAATAAATGAAAACAGTTAACTTTTCGTTAATTTTAATTGCCTTCAGCCTAACAAATACACTCTCACTGGCACTCACTCACTCCATTTTCGATAACAGAAATAAAGAGTGTAAAAACAGAAGAGAGCGTGCATACATACAGAGATAGATGTTCTCTTAAAATAAAATAAAAAAAAATCCAAATGTAACAATTAAACTGAAAACGAATGGAGGGAGGGGGGGGGGAAAAAAGGAACAACAAACTCAATAAACAAGAGACTGCATTTAAAATTAAAGTCAAAAGTCATCAATAAAAATAAACAAACTTCTGTTTGCACACCTATACACATGCACATTGGCATACGTACATACAAACATACACAAGAACAAGCAACCACGTTGCACAATTCATTTAGTGTGCCGTTTACATACAGTCAATGAAAAAATTCTACGTGCTCCACTAAATATAAAACAAAAAAATGTAAAAATATGAAAAACTAAATAATTATATTAGAGACAATTTTGATGACAGTATTTAAGAGTATAGATTGTTAAAATTTTGACTGAATTAAGATAAAGTTATGAAAATATTATAAGTTTAGAAGCTATTATCAACAAACCTAGCAACCAACGGGAAAAAATTCCACTCTCATCCAGCAGAAATCTAAAAAATAAATTGAATTCGCCTTATTTGATTTATTTTACATACAAACAATACAATTTCTATTTAATTACAGAAGGTTTGTAGTATTTTCATCCTAATTTAGGAATCTTAGATTTTGTAGTGTTACGGAAAAATCACAAAAATTAACAATAGTTAAGTTAAAAAAAAAAGTTAAGAAACTATTTGCTAAAATCGAAAAATAAATATGTACTACAAAATTGCTAAAACATATTAAAAAGTGTCCCAAGATTACCACGAGGTCTAGGTTAATAGCTGCAATCAACAGCTAGTGAGTTTTGGGAAAGAAAAATTACCCATTAGGAAGCTCTGACTTTGGTAGGAGTGGGGCATAGAGTACGTTGCAGCGTAAAAAGGAAACATAAAAGATTAATTCCTATCCAATCATCATACACATACATAATTGGCCGTTACAACTCTTCAGTCAGAATTACGACCTAGCTTCTCACACCACTTATGTGTGTGCGTTAATTTTATACATGAGTGGCGGAACCTACAGTTTAAAGTCGACTCCGAACGACAGATTTTTGAGAAACTTTTCATGGCAATTTTTACTCTCAGAGTCTTTGCCAGAAATCTGCTGAGAGGAAGTCGCCGAAGAAATATTTTTCGTTTTGATGTCTGACCTGGCATTCGAACCCGGGCCTTTCGTCTAATAAGCCAACACACTACCCACTAGACCATGGCGACTTCCAATCATCATACTCTCGGCTATAATTGTGTTTTTTTTTTAACTGATGCGTAAATGTGTTAACGAATCTTGAGTCAGTAAAAATAACAACCGATATTACGGAGAATTTTTCGACATCAATGGTTCAAGATTTTGTTGTTTTTTTCTTTATTGGATAAGGTTAAGTTAGATCGAATTGGCAGCTTTGTGACACCAAAGGTAAACGTTTATTGGGTTAACTTTCGTAGAAATTTTCAAAAAAATATAAAATATTACAGTTTAGGTAAACTTTTCTCCTTAACTGTACATAAAAATAAAATACATGGTTGGCTGAATTCGAATTAATTTTTTTTCTTTTTTGTTTATTTCAGAAACAAAAAGAACAATAATAATAAATTATTGCCGCAATAACAATTTTAGAACAAAGAGTAAAGAAACAAGAACAATATATACTGTAGAAAGTGTTGTCAACTATTGAATTAAAAGAAAAACGCAGCAATTTTTATCAGTGCAGTTCAGTTAACGTTCGAGATTATCGCATGAAACAATAAAAATTTAATCGGACTAAGCTTCTATGCACTTCTACTGTACGATACGATACGACGATAAGAAATAATATTTTTAAGAGACAGTGGTGATTATGCTTGTTAAAATTATTTCCATATAAAGTTTTAAACATAATAGAAATACAGTTTAAATAGGGTACCACTGGGTGGTACTGAATAAAACAGAATTACCCGATAACTAAACCGATGTTATGTTGTATTTCCATTCTCCATGACCACTGTGCTTTAATTTTTTTTTATTAAATTAATAATTCAGAGAGTATAAACGAACATAAAATCCCAACATTAAACAGAAACAACACAAAAGCCGATGACTTGCTGCTACTGGTTGGTTGGTTAGCTTAGTAAAGAGAACATAAAATTGGAATGACAAAACATACACAGAGAGAGAGAGAGAGAGCGAGAGAAAAATTATATTCATATTGACGAACGATAACAGCAAAGACTAAAATATGAAGAAATTAACACATACAGCCACACATACACGTTTAAAAATCTAGAGAGGTAGGTAAATTGACTGACACAACTTAATTTAAGAAGGGGAGCAGGGCAAGAAGTAGAAAAATAATAAAATGACTGAATGTATTAATATCGATGTTCCAAGAGGGGAGAAGAGAGAATATAAGGTAGAGAATACGAGTATTTTCCATGTTGAGCAATACATTTTATTTAAAGAGAATACCTACCGACCAACAACGACTTATAGAAAGATAAAAACGTCGTTTCATACACATACTCGAACAAGAGAAAATAAACAAATCGACAAAGACGAATAACACAAGCATAAGACAAAAAAAAAATAAAATAAAGAAGAAAACAAACAGAAAGCAACTATGGCAACAACAAGAAATTAACATTAGTTTTCTTTTTTATTATTTTCATTTTTTTTGTTTGTTTGTTCTCCCGTCGTTCGTTGTTATTGTTATTGTGAAGTCATGTTGTAAAGTGAATGAATATTGTTTGGATTGCTACGACAGTCTAGTGCTGCCAACTTATGTGTTTGCAATTTAATAATAAAAAGAAGAATAATATGCAGAATTGCATAATTGTAGAGCATAATAAACGGTAGCAGTGTATCGAAATTAAATTTTATATTACCTACCTCACAAGAATGTCAAAAAAAAAAAAGAACAGAATATCAATGTCAAGTCAGCAGTTCTAGAATTTACATGTTCTAGAATTTGCCGCACCCAGTGCAAATGGGAAAGTGCGTTGTATTTACACCCACCCTTACACTCACTGTGGGGTTTTATCTTTGTAGCAAATGAATCGTGTAACAAAATTGATAGTGCAGTGTTTTCAATGAAATCGTGTTCTTACTAAGGGATTTATTTAATTAAAAATTTAACAATTTAATTCAACTCGCTCGAATACATAAACTTCTGAACTCACAGTTGGTTGAAAAGTGGAAACGTGTGAAGAAAATGATAAACTTTTTTGTTCAAATGTGTTGTACAACAAATCCCAGCATAACAATAGTTGTCAGAGTAAAGGTAAGGCATTAGCAGTAGCTCAAAAAAAGCAGCTAAACTTTCTAATGCCTGGTCTCAGAGTATTCAACTGCTTACCAGCTTAAGTGCTACTTTCTTTTAATACTGGGCATGTGCGCTTTAGATGAAGAATTATCCTTTCATTTTCCTGGCTATATATGTATGTATGTATGTACCATTCGCCATGTATGAATGAATGTATTTCGCTGACTCAAACAGCATCATTGAGTAACGTTTGCCAGGTCAAATAGCGAACTCAACAACGAATTTTTAAAATCAATTTAAAGCTACATACAAACATAATTGGTCATTACAACCCTTCAGTCAGGTTTATTGACCTAGTTTCTCACACTACTTATGTTGCGTATGTTAATTTTATACATAAATGATGGGACCTACAGCTTAAAGTCGACTCCGAACGACAGATTTTTGAGAAACTTTTCATGGCAATTTTATCTACTCTCAGAATTTTTGCCAGAAATCTGCTGAGAGGAAATCGCCGAAAACATACTTTTTGTATTTTACTTGGATGTCTGGCCTGGGACTCGAACTCTGGCTTTGCGTCTAATAAGCCAACACACTACCTACTAGGTCATGGCGACTTCAATTAAAGCTAAACGCTTTTATTGGACTAAAAAGCGCCAAAGCTGTAACATTTGCTTGAATTGTTTTGTTTGTATAGAAAAAATATTGAAATACTCTGACTGTGTATGAAATTCAATTCAATCCGTAATAAATAAAAGACTTCTCTACTCTATTCGACCAGCATAAAAGAGATAGATGGGAACGTCGTATATACAATGTTATTAAGGTCGTTGGATTGTCGTTTCGTCGGTTTTACGATTTGTTGTTCCGTTGGTTGCAGCAACATACAATATTTTCTTTTATTTTATGTTGTTATTGCTGTTGCTGTCGGTTTTAGGGTCACAAAAGTAATAATAATATCACACTGTCAGCCACTCAAATTCAATAAAATAAGAATAATATTGCTTTTCTTTTACATTCTTTTAAATTTATACACACACCATAAAGAAGTTGGCAGTGAAAAGAAATGATTGGATAAGATGTAACATAATGGTTGGGATAAGTTTAGTTGTCAGTAGGTTTGGGAAGGTTCAATGAACATACATTTCAATTTTGCATTTTCAATAATGGTTTCAAAGAGAGATTGTGAAACAATCACATTATATCTACAATAGATCCCTATAGACAGAAGACTAAGAAAATATTGAAATTTTCTAATTATTACAATTAAAAATCAAGAGGATATTTAGAGAAATTATTGAAAATTAATTTTTAATTGTTTCATCGTAGTTTTTATGAATCGATAGAAGAATAACTCAATGGCAACCCCATCATTAGACTGCGTATCAAAAGTAGTTAAAATTTTCTAACACACAACACAAAAACAACTCCAATTGTCTTGTGTTCTACTTATACTTCTGCTATAACGACTGCTGGACTAGCCAGCCAGCCAGTCAAGCAAACGACTAATAAACAAACAAATAAATGACAAAATCATATGAAAGACGACTTAATATTTGTGTAAGTGTGTAAGTAAACGACCGCATGCACGTCGGTCGTTTGAATTCAACAAGCAAAGTTCTTTTCTCTTGAGTATAAATGCCTTTCATATGCATGCACGCGAAATTTTATTATTTTTGTTGTTGTTGTTGTTTTTTTATATTTCTTTTGCAGTTTAAATTTAATGTTGAAGAGTTATTGTAAAGAGAAATACTTGGAAGTTTGTGGAGTGTCCTTACCTTCCCCTTTTTTTACAGATGCTTTTATGTTATGCATGCCCTACCAAACTTCTTGTTTAGTTCTGGCATTTGACAATGTTGCCATTTTAATTTAAATGAGGATATAGATGACAGTTTACAACGGCACTATTGAGAGAATGGAGAGAGACCAGAAAAATAAAGTTTCGTCGTATACGAATAAATTTCTTGTTAGTGTAATAAACGTATTAAATTAAGTGAAGTAAAGTTGCTTTGCATTGTATGGTGGTATGGTGTGGTGTAGAATAAAGTCTTTGAAAATGGAGTATAAGTTGGAATAGCAAACAAACACATCAAACATTTCTTTGATGTTGTCAATAATTTTCTTTATGTGTGAATGTGTATGCGTGTGCGTGTGTGTGGGCAATATTTTATTGCAATAAGAAAAAGTAAAAGTAAAATGAAAGAAATTCATGCACTACACGAGTACTAGACTTCAAATTCGACAAAAAACGATGTGTTTAAAAATACACACGTTCAATGTTGAAGTCAGGCAGCGCTACTGGACGCAACACTAAAAACAGCAGCAGTATTCCTAATACCTTTTTGAGATTAGAAAGGAGAGAAAATAAAACTGCTTAGATATCAAAAAACGAGTGAATGGTACGCTGCTGCTGTTGTAATTTTGAATTTTTCACAATGATGAAAAGGATGATGTTTAGAAAACACCAAAAACGAAAACTATTTTGCTCTTTATGGGCGGCATTTAAAACAATTCCATCAAATTATACCAGCTAATTTAATTTTAAATGAAAAACAAACTTTTTTAAGTAATAAAAACATGTTCTACTACTATGTTCAGACATATACTTTTATTGAGTCAATATTCGGTTTATTGAGCACAATATTTTGTAATCGCCGTAGTCTAGTAGGTAATGTGTTGGCTTATTAGACGAATGAAAGATATAAAATCATTTAAATATGTTTACCCCGCCGGTAACTTGCCGAATTTTTGGTTTTCAAATGGAAAGAGGATTATCCGAGTAGTCAAATGATGTTGGCAATACCTGAAATTACTCTTTCTGAAAACTTCTCATACAAAGAAGCCAAAGTTGGTCATGTTGCAACATGTTTGTAATAAACAAACAAATTTTATTTCATTATTTGCGTAGGTGTTGCCATGTTTTCAAAACCCGACTAGACTTGTACCGAACTACGTCAAAGGGAGACCATAAAAATGAATTCCATTTAAATGCGAACGAAAAGTGACAAATTAGAGTCGGTTTTCTTATTTCCCCCATTGCCTTTTATATTCAGTTTAATATGAAACAATACACACATTCACACTTTTCTTTTTTAACTATTTATGACGAAGTAAATTGACGTGCATTGGGAAAACGATGACGCTAAAGATGATGGTTAGTAGTGGTAGTGATTGCTGTTATCAAATGTCAGTTACTCAGCCAGACATTCATTTGCCAGATTGTTTTGGGTTACAAAGTCTACAACATTATAAAAAAAAATAGAAATCCAACTACAACAAATATTACGGTTCGTAGTACATTATAGCCACAAGCAAAGATTCATAAAAAAAAAATTCAGACACACACATACGTCAAATGATTGGGTTTAATTGCTATGAATCATTGTCGATTTCAGTGAGTTACAGCAGACTGAACGACAATAAACAACAAAAGCCATACGATGTTGACGATAATACAGCAAAAAAAACTAGAATTCAACGAAAATCAAATGCGATTTAAAATAAGTCAAGAGATCGATCAGCTGATTTGATTAAAAAAAAATGTATATTTGCTATAAACAGCAGCAGAATTGGATTTCTGTAATAATATAGGATTGAGTCATACTCATGGAGGTCCTTGCATTGATGTTAGGTGGGTAGGGTAGCGTTTATGGACGTTCGAAATTGAATCTACACACGTGGGGATAATAACTTCTGCAGGAAAGCTGAGATCTAATGGAGTGCAGAAACCAAGGCACTTGATTTCTTTCGAGATTTAACAAATATGGTGGCATGGCTCTAGCGAATGTCGCATTTAATTTTCAAAGGCAGAACATCAATCCATAGTTACAGATGCCATATTATTAATGGCGACATTAGGATTTTAATGACAGAAGAGTAACATACTACGTTACCTGAAAAAATTCAACACAAATGTTCCAATAAAAGTCCACAGTACAGCGTACAACACTGCCGTTAAGCGGTCGCCATGGTCTAGTAGGTAGTGTGCTGGCTTATTTGACGTAAAGCCAAGGTTTTTTTGGCGATTTCCTTCTCAGCAGATTTCTGGCAAAAACTCTGAGAGTAGTTAAAATTGCCATGAAAAGTTTCTCAAAAAATCTGTCGTTCGGAGTCGATTTCAAACTCTAGGTCCCGCCACTTATGTTTAAAATTAACGCACACAACATAAGTAGTGTGAGAAACTGCGGACTTCTTGATGGTGAAGGTATAACATTGGCCATTAAAAAAAAAGCTTTGACAATTTCTAAAGCAATCTGCAATTTCAGTACGCATGACAAGAGGAATTACAACAAAAGCAAATGATTACCCTGGAGAAACGGAGTGTAGTTTCGGATTCGGCTACGAGAGAAATGGATTCACACATCAGACATCAGCAATGAATCGTTTTTTCGTTACTTATAAGTACTTATGAAATTTTGAGTATGACTGAATCAACAGTATTCAAATTCAACTATGTACTCTGATTCATTCGTACTCGCTACAATATTGATTTATAAGTACAGGTTGCAATGAGTATGAGTACAACGTTGACATCAAACTCACAACATTCGAAATATGTTTGATTCATATGCCTACTCATTCAGATTCATAAATTTACAAAAATACTTACGAATGATTCGAATCATATAAGTTCGAGTGATTCGAATCATATAAGTATGCATATATTAACAAAGAAGGAAAAAAAAACACAAAAACAGCAAGCAAAGCAAACGCATAACCTTCTTGTGAGTATTGTAGTGTTCGTATGCGAATCATACTTATTTTGTGATTCTTGAGTTAAGGAGAGTCGAAATTAATAACATCAGGCGTATTGTTAAGTATGATTACGATGAGTACTTCAAACTTTGAATAGGTATGAGTATGACGTTAAAATAAGTATGAATGCGTCTAAGTATTAGAAATTACGAGCATGATTCGAATCTACTTATCGCTTTGAATACTCATTGTTGCTGACTTCTGTGATTATACACATTAAAAATAAAAACCTAGGAGCATTTGACCAACATATTCAATTTCGAATACTCATGTACGTGTAGTGTAACCAGCACTTTAATATTCATGACACTTCCTTCTTTCCATTGGCGTTCTGGCTCTACTAAAAACACTTTCATTGTTCCATTACGTCATGACTCATTTAAAATCTAGAGAATGTGAGCAGAGAACAGTATTGTCTAGTCACTTGGGAATGGATATCGACTGCAGACTCTAACCAACAACAGTAAAATTAAGAAAAGAAAAAAATTTAAACTCTGGATGTAGTCTCTGGCTGTCTTTCGAGTGTTTTCTATTCTTTTTTTTTTTTAGATATTTATGAAGAAAGGCAAATAGAATATGTAAGTATGTGGCACCATTTGAAAAAAATAAAACTTCATTATTATTTGAAGAAAGAGAAAAAAGAAAAGAAAGTTTCCTGACACATTTGCCCCTGACTTTCGAAACGCTTGTCAAAAGTTTTATTGTTTCTCGCATAACGAGCAAAAGCCAAGCCAACAAACTAAAGAAAAAATGCCGCAAAATTTTCCTTTGAGTTTAGTTTTTATTTTCTTTCAATTTTTCTCGCCATTATTTTGCGAAGCCATTATAAACTGAACTTTGTTGTGTGTACTACAAATAGGAAAAAATGATAAATTTTCAATACTTTTTCCATTCTTTCTTTCTTTCTTTCCTTTTACAATACCATTCAAAAAGAGCTTTCTTTTCTAAAAAAAAAGAAAAGAAAACGGGGAAAAAGGAACACAGTTTCAAAGGTAACTTTAAATCAAATTTCGATTTTCAAGGCCCTCCCAATACTCAATGTGTAATCAAGGAAAAGAAAGGCAAGGAAGAAAAATTAAATTTTCTACTCTTTATAGTTTTCTGTTCTCTTATTATTCGTAACTCTGCTTCATGAACAATAAAATCGAAAACAGAAAATAAATTCTTCTTATAAAATGTTTATTGATCAAACCGCCCCTCCTTCTTGCCTTGTTCCTTTGCCAAAGGATAGAAAGAATTATTAAAAAAATAAAAAGAAAAAAATGGGGGAAAAAACAGACCCAGAAACCACTTTCAGAAATTTCATTTCAAATCATATTTGACCAGAAGGAATTGTTGTTGGTGTAGCACACACAGGTTGGTTGGTAAAGCAACAAAAGTATTGCTGCTGATGGACTGAATCAAATTGAATAATACTTGAGAAGTTGAATTGAGCTCTGAGATATGAGAAGTAAAAATTTAATATTTCCTCTATTGCATTGTAGATTTATCGAAACGTCATTGTCATTTTTTAAAATCAACATGCAACATGCAACATCAACGAAATTATCATAGACACTTCACATACAGAACTTTAGATAAACAAAGTCAGAGTCAGAGTCAGTCGAGTCAAGTCAGTCAGTTCATCATTATTATGATTATGATCGTAATCAACTTTTCAAATTCAAATGAGTACTTAACAATGAAAAATAAACGAAAAAACGAAATAAAAATCTTATGAGCAATGAAGAGGACTAGAGAGGGTTAATGTTAATATTAAATTGTACTTTTAGCAGATATTTCTGTTTAACCCTTTAAAGAAACAATGCAAATGAATTGTTGAATATTAAAACATGGCTCAGCTATGCATTTAGACTACGTATATCTGTAATTGTGTTATTTTTCTAATGAATTCAACGATTTTTAGTCTAATAATGAAAATAAAAAAAGTTATTGCAATTAATTACAAATGCTTCCCTAAATCCAATATTTATAGGTTGGAGACCACACTAGATGCTTCTGAAATTTTCAGATAAATTTTTTCCTTGCGATACTTTTCAGCAAACCCAACAAATCAGTAAATTTCTTATTAAGCAGTTTTAAAATATCCTACACGATCGACGTTGATCCTATTTCTGATTTGACATTGTGATTCCTAAGTGAGAGCAATAATTTCGTGACTCATACAAACATACATAATTGGACTAGTTTCTCATTTACATGAGTGGTGGTACCTACAGTTTATATGCGACTCCAAATGATAGATTTTTGAGAAACTTTTTTTGGCTGGTTAATTTACTTTCAGAGTTTTTGCCAGAAATCTCCTAAGAGGAAATCGTCAAAGATATATTTTTTCTTCATAGTCCGTTTTGATACCTGACCTAGGATACGAACCCGGGCTTTACGTCTAATAAGCCAACACACTATCTACTAGACTACGGCTACTTCTAATATCGTGACTGTCAAGTCAATAATTGTAATCTTTAACTGTCTACCAGAAGTCGCCGTGGTCTAGTGGGTAATGTGTTGGCTTATTAGACAAAAGGCCCGGGTTCGTATCCCAGGTTAGACATCAAAACGAAAAAATATTTCTTCGGCGACTTCCTCTCAGCAGATTTCTGGCAAAGACTCTGAGAGTAAAAATTGCCATGAAAAACTTCTCAAAAATCTGTCGTTCGTAGGCGACTTTAAAATGTAGGTTCCGCCACTTAGGTATAAAAAAATTCACGCAAACAAAATAAGTGGTGTGAGAAGCTAGGTCGTAATCCTGACTGAAGGGTTGTAATGGCCAATTATGTTATGTATGTAACTGTCTACCAGTAGATATTGTGGGAAAAAAGTAACTAACTTCTTAGCGGCAAGAAGCTTAGCTTAATGGTCACGTGGTCTGGACTCTTTTCTATTGTATCGTAGTTCATATCCAAAAGAATTACGTAATTGTTATCCCAACTAATCCAATGAAGATCTAAGGTTTCCTTTACAATTGGTTTAATCGCATTAACAACCTCAAAGATGACTGCGAGAAAAGATGATCACTGATCACTTTATTTCTCTCTCGTCGTTATAATCTGCTCAGAACATGTTGTGAGATTTTTTTCAGCCTTTCGGATTTTCTACTCAGAAGTCATTGTTCTGTTATAACTGCTACGAGCTTGCTAAGATGGAACTCAGATTAGGATTAAGGCAAAATTTCGTTTGCCATTGTGGGGTTGGATTTGTCTGATCTCATTCATTACTGTAGCCCGAAAAGAACACGACAGCTAGTGCAAGTTACAATCTTGGATTCAACTGTTCCGAAAAGATTTCGCATCCAAATCTGTAAGTCAAGATTGACAGACAGACAGTTCGTCCAATAGTGATAGATTTCCCAATTTGGGTGCCCGGCATATTAACGTATTGATTTTGGAATATTCTAATTCAAACAACACTTAAAGGTACACCATTTAAAGAGTTAAAGGAAAATAAAAGCAAATCACTTGCAATAGAATTCCACGTAAAGACAAGCTTGGTTACTACACTCTATTTGCTGTGTTATTCCTCTGTTGCTTTTACTTAACCGGCACAGTCGGTACTTAACTTAAGCTGAACTGCGTCGTGTATCTTTATAATGATAATGATGTGAATACAAGTGGTGCTTCTGAAAACGTAATCAAGAAGAAGAAGAAGAGAATGTTAACTGGAAATTTAAGTCCAAGTATGCCTTTTCTTAAGACATCATAGTACTACATAATCCTTTACAATATTTCATATGTGTTTTGAAATTATTTTTTCTTCTTCTTCTTGCATTACCTTATTTTTCGTTACTTTTTTTTTATTTTACTGTTATTGTTGTTGTATTTCATATTATTGACAACGATGAGACGGCGACAGTGAACGAATGATTCAAAGTGGCGGTCGAAGTTTGGTTGAAGTATGTAAAGTCGGTGAATGGGTATTGGAAAGTTGCGAAAACCAAAAACTCCATCCATAACGTAAACGAGCAGCAACAGCAGCAGTAGCTTAAGCATAATATCGTATAAATTTCTTGACTTAATGTTCACTTTTATGTTTTTGTATATTTTTTTTTTTACATTTTTTTACTTCGTATCCATTTTTTGGCGCGCAAAAGAGGTTTTTTTTTTGCTTTTTTTATGACGAGGATATTCCCTTCTTTAAGCCTTAAAATTGTTTTGTTTTTTTGTATTGTTGTTGCTGTTAAAGTTAAAGTTTAGTGTACGTATGATAGATACGATTTTAATGCGGTAATTTGTCTTCGTATTTTGATAAATCGTTTAGAACACTCACACTCACACACACACACACACTCACAAAAGTTGAATGAATGTTTAGTTGGATATGCGAATTCCATCAAGAAAGAGGCACAAACAATGGAAGACACTTTTTTTAATATTGTTCAAGTGTTAGAATGATTGACAAAATTGATGGGAGAAGAATATTTTATTTATGGAGATCTGAGGAGTTCACTTAAAAATTTTAGTTAGACAACATTTCATGAGAATTTATTAAAATTCAAGGACTTGACTACCTCACACCTTAAAATGATTTTCAGCATGATTTATCAGAACGATTTTACCAAGACTTAACGTTGAAATCTTTTTTTTTTTTTTTTTCTAGAAATTTTAACGAATTATTGAGAAATTTCAATCAGAAGCAATCAATTGCTTAAAAATGAAGAAATTATAATCGCATTAGCGATGTAAACTTTACGTTACTAATAATATCATCAAGTCATTATACATTTTCACAGCGTATAACCAAATTCTGCAAATCGATATGATAATGTTTTTAAAACTCCCGGTCTGGCAAGGATGTCAGTTTTAATAAATATTTTCGATCTCTGAGTATACAATGAATATCGCTTCTGTTAAAGAAAGTGAGTGAGTGAGTGAGTTTATCGATTCCGTGACATTCTCAGCCAGCGAGTTTAACTCACGCAACAATTAAAGCTGACTGACCATTCAGAATGCCAAAGAACTGCTAATTTAACAAACAAAAAATTTCTTTAGCGTTGTAGCTCATTTCTAACTAGATAGTCATTAAGTTATTAATGCCGCATATGTGGCTCGGCATACGCCAAATCCATTGCACCCGGGAAAGTGACTGGTTGCTGTTAACCTCAACGATCTGAAAGCGTAAGTATTCAAAACAATAAGTAGATTCGAATCATACTTATAATTTCAGATACTTATACGCAGTCATACTTATTTCTATATCATACTCATACTCAAAGTTCGAAGTACTCGTCATACTCATACTTAACAATACGCACGATGTTGTTCATTTCAACTCTCTTTGGTTCAGTATATACACGATAATGAGTATGATTTGAGTACTTTATTTGCTATCTTTGTCTTTTTCTTTCTTCTTTGTTTGTAAATGCAACAACTGAACCTGAATATGAGTAGGCGTATGAATTAAACATATTTTGAATGTTGGGAGTTTTATGTCAACGTTGTACTCACACTCATTTCAAAATGTACTTTTAAAGCAAAGTGCTAATGAATCAGAGCAGTTGAATTTTAATACTCAATGCTCATACTCAAAATTTAATAAGTACTTATGAGTGCTGAAAAAACAGGGCATAGCTAATCTCTGGTCTGCATACGGCTTAATGCCATGAGAAGTTTCTTGAAATCTTAATATTTCGTTTTGTAGAAGTCTTTTTTTTTTTTTGAAGGCTATTGCAAAAAGCTTGTGAATAATATATCAAAAGTTTAAACAATTGTTAACCAATTGTTAAGCGTATATGTGTGAATTCGAAAATTGCATCATCCTTTACCGCATTTTTAGCCTAAAAGTGCTTAGATTTCAAAGAAAACGTTATGCTTAACATCTAAGTAGAATTTTTCCAATTGTGGCAGATAAAGCTTTCAATATTATGGCATTATTTACTTATACTAAATACCTATACTTAGCGAAGATGTGTACAAGATTGAAGGGTGGATTGTCTTTTTTAGGGGCCATCCCTTTTAAGTGGTGAGAAGCTATTGTTTGTTATCATTGGGTTTTTTTTTTTTAATTTCTTTAAAAGAGCAGAGTAACGTTTAAAGGCCAAATTGTCCAACAGCTCTATATTCTGTACTCACTATGGGCATAATTAAGAGTTATGCCAGCAGCATAATTAAAATGCCTTCATATATCGTAGAATATAAATGCAAACGTTTCTTTTAACCTAATTTCATAAAACAAAGCATGAAGATTAACTACAACCACTGCAACTGCTACCCACCTACCTACCCTACCGCTCGCTTTCTGTTTTTAAAGAAATTTCTCAATAGAATACAATGTTGCATGGCTTTACAGCAAGCGCATCGATAAGCGCTTAAAACCCAACATAAAACATTAGCAAGTTAAGTCATGTAGACGCCATTATCGTTTGTTGTTATTGCCACAGTAAAAAAAATGCATAAAATACACAACAATGTTGTTACAACAATGGGCGAAACGACAAAATGAGAAAGAGAGAGAGAGAGAAAATATTGTAAAAAAAACTAATGCACAGAAACAAGTGGACTTTGACACACAAATAAAAAAAAAAAAATTAAAATAAACATATGGTAACCCTTTGGGGAGTTATAATTGAAGTGCAGCCTAGCTGTGCTGTGCGTTGTTCTGTGCTGTGCTGTTGTTATGCATACTACATCTACCAGTAGCTAAGCTAGTCTTACAACAATGTTGTTTCATATTGTAAATACAATGTATGTACGTATGCTGCTGGTGTTGCCAATTTACGATGTACATCACATAATGAAAAATAAAGGAAAACGTAATTGATGTTGCTTTTTTTGTAATTAATCAGTTTTACAGCAAGAGTGCCTACTACTGAAATCAAAATAGATTTTAAATTTAAAAATTATGGATGGTTTTGAAATAATTGATATAAGGTGTGGTAAAGAGGAGTCTAGTCATTAGATGATATTTTAATTAATTTCGGGGATGATTCGTTAGGCAATAATCCGATGTTTCAGCAGGATAACGTCGCAATTCATAAATCAAAAGCTACAAAAATGTTTCTGTCGTCCAAAAATATACCAATCGAATTGGCCGGCATGTAGTCCAGATCTAAATCCGGTAGAAAAATTATATTTTAATTGCTTTCCTTCCTCTTCTGATTCAAATTAATCGTTGGCAACACTTTAAAATGAGACTTATTATGAAAGTATGTGAACATGTATGTACAGATGTTTGTTATACGTTCACCAACCCTGTTTCCAAGGTGCATACATACGTAAATGATTGCATTAGTCGTACTGAGCAATTTCACTAAAGCTTGCTAAAGGACTCTTAATGCGCTCTTACCATGGTGAGGAACAAGAGAGATTTGGACATGTCTAGTGTAAAATAACATGATACCATCACGTGCAGTTTAATAACATTAGAAGAAGAAACAGTAACCATGTTAAACCGGTGTTTTTTTGCTGTTTCTTATTGGTGGCTTTACTAAAGGGTAAAACAAATGTGAAGTCACGCATACTTCTGTAAACATAAAATAAAACACACACATACATACATAATTGGCCATTACAACCCTTCTGTCAGGATTACGACCTAGCTTCTCACACCACTTATGTTGTGTGCGTTAATTTTTATACATGAGTGGCGGGACCTACAGTTTAAAGTCGACTCCGAACGACGGATTATTGAGAAGCTTTTCATGGCAATTTTTTTTTTACTCTCAGTGTCTTTGCCAGAAATCTGCTGAGAGGAAGTCGCCGAAGAAATATTTTTGTTTTGATGTCTGACCTGGGATACGAACCCGGGCCTTTCGTCTAATAAGCCAACACACTACCCACTAGACCACGGCGACTTACACACTTACACATAAATACTACAAGGATCCGCTCTAACCATTGTGTGTTGCTTTATAATCAGAGAGTTTTATCAATTCATAGAAATGGAACACACGAGCAACACATTGTAAACGAAAAGAGTATAAAAAAAAAAACAAAAACAAAGCAAGTGTTTCTTTAAGGAATAAAGAAAACGTTACGATATGTTATGATCGTACGGTTTTTCAAATAATTGTGTTAAAAGTAAACACAAACACACACACACATATGCACTATCGAAAATTTAAAAACAAATGAAAGAGACAATTGCATCCGCTCTTTACTGTACTGATTGTTGTTATTATTGTAAAATATTATTTTGACTTAATGCAATGAAATGGAATGAAACGCAAAGGAATGCTTTAGTGTATTTTTGTTAGAATGAATGTTTTACTGTCATACATACACACATACATATATAGATGAAGAGTTCTATTATAACATTGCATTGTTCTTGTTCTTGCTTCCTTTCAATGGTTTTTACTTCTAAGCACGTAAATGTTTCCTTTAATTCGTTGTAGTTGTTAATAACACGAGAGTAAGAAGAAGGGGTTAAGCATGAGAGTAATAATAAAGCACGATTACAGTTAGGTGAGGTTAAAAATAGGAAGTGATTCCTTAAACGAATATGTGCTCTGCCCATTGAATAATTTTGTTTGTTTAGTTGCTGCTGTTGCATTAAAAGAAAACAAAGAAATAAAAACCAGACATCGTGGCTTCGTTAATGCTTTAGAATTTTTGTTGCTGTTACATGCATCCATATTGTTCTAGTTGTTTTTTAATGCAATTCCAATTAGAGGAATTCTTTTTACATTCTTATCATTAGGAAAAAAAATGCGTGTGTAAAATTATTAAAAAAAAAATTTAACAAAACCTTGCTTATTTCTATTTATTCTCGTAATTGCTGATGTTTCATTTGTTTCAAGCTTTGAATTTGGGAGACGGAGAAAACTTTTACAATCTATCGCCTGAAAATGATCTCATAAAGAGTAGGATCCGATGAGTAAAATTTTCTCATTTAATGCAAAGAATAGATTACAAAGGGCGTTATGCCTAAAATGGCAACAAACACAGAACTGGAAAGCAATTGTTCATTGTGAGCTTCAACAATTTTGTCAAACAATTGGCAGTGATCACTACTGCCAACAATAAACAAAACAAATCAATTTAAATGTCCAGAATTGATGAACAGAAATAACATTACATAGGCATATGCATTCTACTATACTATGGCAACGTTGTAAAAACCTCAGATAGTGAGAAAGTTTGATTTGAAAGTTCTAATGAATCTACCACATAGCCAACAGATCCT
Organism: Sarcophaga peregrina; assembly: GCA_014635995.1. Taxonomy (NCBI): domain Eukaryota; kingdom Metazoa; phylum Arthropoda; class Insecta; order Diptera; family Sarcophagidae; genus Sarcophaga; species Sarcophaga peregrina. The sequence goes on from CM025789.1 coordinate 114,936,112, forward strand.
ACACCATCCATATGATTATTATTTATTTCGATCTCTGGAGAACACCTCTCTTTATGGTGCAAATTGAAGTTCCGTAGTGCGATTTTTCAAATTCCGATTGGATTGTATACTCTACATTGGCAGGAATCATGGTTTTACACACAAAATATGGGAAAATCGTAGAAATTAAAATTCCATTGATTTGTATTAGTAAACCAGGCATCTTAGTCCATAATTTGGCATCTTTTAAGTTTCATTTCTTTGCCTTTTGACGATGTCAAACTCAAACTTATCAACTGATTATGATGACATAAGAGAGAGATTTAATCGAAAAAAATTTGTTTCGCAATTAATTTGACTAGATGACCCGTGCGAATATTTCGCACCGTTAGTTGTAATTTTTGTAACATAAATATAATTGCCAAAACAACTTTTTCAACTTAATATGCATATTATATATAACTGACTTAGTAATAAACGGCATTATAGTAAATAGCGGTATTGCCAGAATGGATTTTTTTATATTATGTAGAACTGCATTACTATTAAGCGACCCTGTATTAGCACACTTGAACAAAAACATGACAACAGTATTATTATGCAATTCTATATAAAATTTAATTTTTATCAATGAAAATATTAATTTTTCAATTTTTAATTATTTTTCGCCATTAGTGTTAGATATAAGCTTTAAAATGAAATATCATTCATTAAATTTGTTGCAGTGGTATGGGAGATATTTGCAACCGACAAAAAAAGTCCTTTAGAAATAATATATATGATTGATCTTTCAATCTCACTCTGTCATTGTTTTTTCCACTAATTCTTCTAAAACATCCAGAGGTTAGAAACGACTTAAGCAAGCAATTAAAATGAAAGAAAAGCAAAGGAAATTAACTTGTTGTTGTTGTTCTTTACATTAGTCAATTGAAATATTTCCACACAAACAAAAAAAAAGAAACAAAAATTAATTCAAATGATATGAAAGGAAACGAACAATTGGAAACCAAACTGCTTTACAAATTCGATCATAAACGTTTAATGGCTTCTCCTAAATAAAAGAAGAAAAAAAAATTGAAAATTGAAACTTACAGGTGCAAGAGACAACCGCACTTACAAATAATCCCCGATAGGAGAGATGCATGAATGTACAATAAAATTGTATCCTCAATATAACATAAACATGTACTAGCAGTACTCCATATCAATGGCTGTTTAATGCCATTCTCATGTAACTCATTGAAAGCAGAACAGCAGTTCCAAGCTTCCAAAGAAATGCATTCACAACCTTAAAATAATTTTTGATTTTCTTCTTTCTAAAAGGTGAAAGGAGAGGAGTATACAAGGAGTCCGATACAGAATGTATTTGCAAAACGGATGTGAAATAAAAGCCTTGATTAGTTACTTACTTACAACAACAACAACAACAACGACAACAACAATCTAAAAGGAGAAATGCAGAATCAAAACAAGAGTCTTTCTAGTCGATTGGCTCACACACAAATGTTGTTTTACTTCGACCTTATTCCTCCAATTGGTTTGAAAATTTTCCATTTTCCAGCATTTAAGTTTTGTTTAAGTAGTTTTCTGATTCAAATGCAAAACAAAAGCGACTTTTTCTAAAAGATATTTAAAAAATATGAGACTTTGATGACAAAGTAGATAAGGAAGACAGAGAAAAAAGATAGAGAGAGAGAAAAAAGAAGAGATAGAACTCGTACTTTGAAAATCTATGCAAAAGAGTGTACATTTAAATTCCCCTTCAAATAAATTCTTCTTATGAAATGTGAAAATGAAAAGAGATGCACAATAAAAGAAGGAAACACTTTTAAGCCAAACAGAAAAAAATAAAAAAAAAATTAAACCTAGGCTGGAGGGGGCTTATATGGCACTGGGGAATACCAGAATGCTCAGAAATGCCAACTGCAACAGAAAAACTTTGTCATTCCCCCCAGCCCTACTTCTCTAAATAAACTCTAGAAAGAGAAAAAAAAAGTAAAACGACACAAACAAGAAAAAAATTGACGGCAGTCAGTCAAACTCGATCATATGACAACTAAATTTCATACACAACAGCACTACACTACACTAGATAAGTTCCCATTATTTCAACAACACGAACTAAAAAAATTTCATTTTTTCAGTAGAGGGCCCAGGTTAAATATGCGCCGTTTTAAAGTTCCAATTCTCTTCTACGACTCGTAAAGAAACTAATTCCAAATAAAAACCAAAAAACATGATCATTTAATTCCACCACAAACTTCAAATTATTGCGCATATGATAACCAACAAAATTACGCTTCCTAAACGAACAGGTTCGGATCAAAGATGAGCAATAAGTATACAAAACAATGAATAGATTCGAGTCATACTTATAATTTCAAAAATTTATACGCATTCATACTTATTTTATTATTCAAAGTTTGAAATACTCATCGTACTCATACTTAACTAAACGCGCGATGCTGTTGATATCAACTCTCCATCACTCAAAATATACACGAAACACAAAATAAGTATGATTCGAGTACGAACACTACAATACTCGCTAGAAGATTGTGTGGTTGCTTTGCTTTGCTCATTGCCTTTGTCCTTCCTTTCTTCTTTGTTTGTAAATGCAACAACAACTAAGACTGTAAATTTTGATGAATGATTCGAATCATTTGAATCATTTATAAATATATTTTATAAGTATTTTTGAAAAATTTATGAATTTGAATATGAGTAGGCGTGTATTAATCAAATATATTAAGAATGTTGTGAGTTTGATGTCAACGTTGTGGTCATACTCGTTGCAACCTGTACTTATAAATCAATATTGTAGCGAGTACGAATGAATCAGAGTACATAGTTGAATTTCAATTCTGTTGATTCACTCATGCTCAAAATTACATGAGTACATATGAGTAGCGAAAAACGATTCATTACTAATCTCTGGTTTAAAGCCAGACACGTTAGTATTACATGTCATTTCCTTGACGACAAAAGTTTAAGATTTATTCATATGATCCGATTTTTAACGCGTATGGGTGGGTTCTAATTAGAATTTACCTCCTACTCCCCAATAATTACATAAATTGGTACATAAGTTGGCAGTTGGAAGTGATCGTCCTACTACGACCGAGTGTGTCGCAATCCATTTTCCTAGCTCTGGGATAATCCACAGCATCTAATGAAGCTATTTAAAGCTTATAATCTCTGTTTAGGACAGATCAATAATATAGAGCTTGGCGCTCTAAAAGAGCGATGGTTTTAGAATTTGAGCGTTTGTCTACAAAACTTTGGCCGTGTCCAAGTTAGAAGGTTCAGCCACATCGGTTCAATTCATTTGCTCTGCAGTTTCTCTAAATATCACTTTACTATCAACGAAATGCCATGTAATCTCGAGCTAGACGTCTCGACGTTTGGGAGAAAGTTTATTGAAATCTCTCTCAGAGCTATTGTCGCCCATTTCAGCAACCCGGATGGTACCATAAGTCTTTTATTACAAACTATACCCATTGATTTCGCGAAAATGTCATCACTGAAAGCTCTATTCAGTCCTGAATTATTAATTAAGATTCGTTGGGAGTCCTCTACGTGAAGGGTGACATATTTTTTTCAAACCCCTCTTATCAGTATGAACGTCTTGAACTTGTGCCAGCAGTATATTGAATCCAAACGGTCGTTTTGGGTATTTAAAACAGTGTTTACAAACAGTTCGAATCAAGAAGGAGTCTTGAATCGAATCTTGAAGGAGTCCTTCCATAATTATGTTACACAGATTGAGCTGTACGATCGAGCTACTCAAACTTTACGAAATTTTGGTCAAATTTTGAAATCGGCATACAATTACTAGGATTTTTACAAGTCAAGTTATATGAAAATCGTCCTATTTGTTCCCCGATTTCAAATAAATGGAGTTGGTCAGAAGGCTCCTCCTTGAGACCCATGCGATGCAGTTAAAACAGCCGGGTTTTATGTAATTCTACCAACAATATCCCTAATAAACTATACTGATGTAGGGTATAAAAAAGCAAAACTCAATAAGCGATAGACAAGAACTGCACTGAAACATGAAATGAAAGAAAAAATCGCAACAACAGCAACACAAACTATTCAGCAATTCAATAACCAACCAACCAGCCAACCAACATAAGAGCAAACGATACGAACGAATTTTGAACCACATAACAACAACAACAACAGAACTCAAGCACCAAAAACCCAACAAATATTATTTAAAAGAAATACAACAAGAAAGAGCCAAAGACTCTCGTGTTCCATTTCATCATTAAGGCGCAAAAATTGTTTTCAAGCAAAAATTTATTTTTGTTGCTATTGCTGTTGTTGTTACGGCTGCTTGTACTTTACATTTCTATACAATCATACAAAAATGTTTTAATATTGAAATGAATACAAGGAAAATACATACACACCCACACACAACACTCTCGAGAACATTAATACGTAAATGAAGGGAAAAAAACAACAACAATTTTAAAACCCAACTGACATTTGTACTGAAGAGCAATAAACGGACAGAGCTAGAGAGAGAGAGTGAGAGAGTGAGAGAGTGAGATAGACAACACGGCAAGGAAATAAAATACGAGGGAACAAGGGAAATTAAAAAAATGAGTGTAAAGGCCAGAGCTTTAAAACAATCTCATTTTTAAGAGCATTCAACTGGAAAAAAAATTTTATAACAAAACACCATTTGAGGGCTACAGCATTGAAGCGTTTAAAACTGTCTTGGTACCAAAAAATAGGTAAACCAATCTCTCAGCTACCGGCCGCCGGCGCATATCACCGTTTGCCTGCACTAGACTGCCTTATCGGGCGGCATGTACCACCGGTGGCCCGCACTAAAAGCGAAATTATTAGACGATAAGTAATGCCAAATATTTAGATCTTCAACAAATACCTCAGAGTCACGTTCTTTTAAAAGCATTTATTTTTAATAACAATTAATAATTAATAACGTCTTATAAATATAAAACAGCCGCCCGTAGGCGACAAGAATGAATTGAAGCGCAGGCGTTAATAAATAGCGACTGTTTCATAGCTTATCCCTCCCCTCCCCCTCCTCTTCCTATACAAGTTCTCAAGTTTTTGTTGTAAATTGTTCAATAACATTCGATCTCCACCATTTCTGAAGAGATGGTGTTGCTCTAACTCCCTAAGATGCACGGTGGGGCTTGATTAATCCTCTGCGGATGTGATAAACTTCGAATATTGGAAATAAATTCCATAAAATCAAAACTGCTGTATAATCCTATACAATACTCGTAATTATTGGCCAATTCACACGACTTTGTATCTTTTATGTTGTATTGAATACACTTGGCTGCTTGTAAACGCTCAATGCTAGGCAGCATTATGTATTTCGTATTCCAAATGCTTTTTTTTTTTGGCATACAAACAATTGGATAGCACTGGATAGCACCAATACAACTTTAAAAAATATATGAAATAAAATAAATGTCCCTATAAGTGTAATAGGATTTCTACATGAAAATACACTCAATACAACGATACAACGGCATATGTGAATTGACCATGTAAATTTATATCCCATGTTTTTAGTGGGGAGCCCTAGTAATGAATTCATTCCTTTTCAAACTGTAAGCATGACTTTCATTTCCAACAAATACTCAAGCCATGCAATGATTATGATGACTGACGACGTCTGTTTGGTTATACTGTTGCTGTTGCTGCTGGTGTCTGTTTGTTAAGTTTTAAGAGTGTATGGCGACGACAACTACGTATGTATGTATGTATGTGTGTCTTGCCGACTGACTGGTTTATTTGTTGGTTCGTTCATAAACGAGCAATGTGTTGTATTCAAACGTTCTTTGGCTTAATAACTGCCTGTCAGCCAGCCAGCCAAACCAATGCGTTTGTTTTTACGTTGCTTTAGCCCGCAGTTTGTTTCTACGTTCGTTCATTCGCCTGACTTGACAGTGTGTGCGCGATTCGTTTCAATGGTGTACGGGAGGCAAGTAATTTTAGCGACCGAACTCTAATAAAACTCAGTGTTGTCTCGGCCTGACTGTATAATCAAAAAAGTTTATTCAGAATTCTCTTCTCTTATAAACCTAGTCCGTCTGTGAGCTAGCAAGCGAACAAACAACAACGACAACATCAAACAGTAATACAACCAGGCCAGGCAAGAAATGTTTTGAAGCAGTCAGGCAGGCAGGCAAGCACACACATTCAGAAAAATACTTAAAAATGTTACGACGACGACGATGACGACGGCGACAATGAATTGAATTTGTTTATTGCTTGGTCCGATCCAAGCCGATCTGACGTTCTTTTGTAAATGATTTGAAATTTTTTTCTCCTTTTAAACATAAGCACACAACAACGGCACAGAAGTAGTAAAAGTTGTTGTAGTCGCACAATCGTCGTCGTCGTCATCGTCATCGTCATCATCATCATGAACATTAACACAACATCCAAAGCCATGCTTGTTTGCAATACTTAAAATCCATGTACAATATTTATTTGTACGTTGTTGTTGTTGTTTGTATTATTTTCAACATACACACAAACGTACGCCTTTAACTAAATTGTTCATGCCATGAACGAAAGAAATGAACGAGTGAGTATACGGGCAAACATTTCAACTTGGATTTTACTGCTCTGGCTTGACTGGCTTCTCAAAATGCGATACGACGATATGGTTTATTTGCATTATTTTTTTTTTTTTTTTGTTTTCTGTTCAACTGTTTTTGCCGCCAAATCCAAATGAATGAGTCTCATATGCAGGCAACTCTTATACAGCACAGACAGCACAACACAGCGCCAGTATTAAACGAGCCAAACATCCATCCATTCAGTCAGTCAGTCAGTCAGTTAGACAGCCAGCAGCAGCAGCAGTAACTGAAATTATTGTTGAGTACATGAAATGCCATAAAAAATGTCTATTACCCTTAAACCAACCTCTAAACTTATTACATACACAAACGTATACACACAGATACCAGGGGGCCATAGCTTACAGCTCTATTCGATATGAGGGCACAGATAATTGTGATTGAAATGGACAACGTAAGAAATATGGAAGTCGGTTAAAATGTCACTAGACAGGTTAAGTCTAGTGTGATATCACAAATACAAATACATTCTCCTTAGGACATCATCTCGATCTTTTCGGACAGTCAGGCTGCGATAAGATCCCTGTCAGGGTTCGTGATCAACTCTAGGATCGTTAGGGAATGTCGTCGCTGTCTCGACCTAGTCTCGGGGCGCTTCACCAGGGTCTCTCTGGTGTGGGTCCCCGGGCACTGTGATATTCCGGGAAACTGTAGGGCCGACGAGCTCGCCAGAGCTGGTGCGCTCCTTCCGGAATCTTCTTCTGTTGAGATGGGTATGCCACTTGCCTCGGTCAAGTTGACCATTGCGCGGAGGTTCCTTCGGGACGCCAACCTATCCTGGGTCAATGAGGAGTTCTGCTCCACCGCTAGACTTACCTGGCCCAGGATGAATGGAAGGCGTACCAACCGATTACTTAGTCTCGGTCGTGATGTCATCTCGAATGTAGTGGCCGTGCTTACGGGTCATTGCATCATGGGTAGGCACGCCGAGAGAATGAGGCTCCCTTTTAACGACTTCTGCCGTGGATGTAGGTCCACTGAGGAAGAGGAGAGCGTTGTTCACTTTCTTTGCCAGTGCCCGTCTCTTGCTAGGAGTAGATATAGGTTATTTGGCTCCCCATTCCTTATTAGCTTAACGGAGCTATCATCTATTGATATCAAGGATATAGCTTCGTTCATCAAATTTTCTGGCTGGTTTTCCAGTGTGAGGTAGTCGTGCTTTTATTGTGCAGCCCTTGCGCTGACCAACTTCTTCCTTTCCCTGATTTGGCGGAACTTGGTTAGTACAGGGACTGCGTTTCACCCGTGGCATCACAACGGGCCGCTATGCGTGCTCAAGTGAGCTTTGTGATATCAAAGCTACCACTACGACCTAAACCTAAACCTAGGACATCATCGGTAGAAGTCAGCAACCGCCGCTTCTTTATAGCAAGGGCCGGGCGCACAGCTCTGAGGAGAGCAATGGATGGCTATTCTCATAAGGTAAAAAATATGTCAGAATTTTTTTCTTTCTGTCAGATTTTCGGATTGTCAAAGTTTGAGCACAATTGGGGCGTCAAAGTTTTGAAAATCTTGATTTTTTTATCAGTTTTGCAACTTCGGCGATCCTTATTTCTGGAACGGCTAAAGCTATTTCTATGTGTCATACATGAAATTAAAGGCCATAGTGTTTACAATATTTTATATGAAATAAAGAAATACGTAATTATGTATGACAGAATTCGAGATAATGAACCCAATGTCCCTAAAAACGTGACTTACGTATCCCACGTATACCTAAGAGCAAAGATGGAACCTATTGTGAAAGAACCCAATTTCCCTTCCTATATTATTATAAACCAAATCTAAGGAAAAGTGTTTTTCACTTAAGAGACTGGCATAATGAGGAGGTGGCCTGCGTACAGCTGGCGGCATTTGCTGACTGCTAGTGGAGGTAAAAATAGACTCCAGATATTAGACTAAAAGAGCTTCCACTGTCCCTATACAAACAAAAATGAATACTTTAAATGGCGCAATACATACTTCTTGTCAAAGTATAACGAGGAAATATTTTAACATGACTTGGAAGGAAAACATCAAAAAACTAAAAAAGAAGAAGCAAAAGAATAAGAGGAAAATCACAATCATATGGCAAAAAGAAAAAAAAAGAAAAAGAACAGAAAAGAAAATCAAACCAAAGGAAATCAAATCAACTTTAATTTTCTTTGGAATATTTAAGACCAATGAGTCGGTCATATATGTAGGTTGGTTTGGCATGGCATGACTTGGCTTGGCTGAGTTATTTCGTTTGGACTCGCACACACAAGTTCTTTCGAATGTCGAAGTAATTTAGTTGGTTGGTAGCAAATAAAAATAAAAACTGCACTAAATAAAAAGGGGAATTGCAAATGCATGAACAGGCGAAATAGAATTCTTTTGGTATTCTTGCAAATAGCAGAGCAACAACAGCACCAGGCAGCAGCAACAATTTTATTTTATTGACTTTTATGAGGCAGCACAAACTTAAATATGTAAGTATGTCCAGCCACAGGCAAATTTTCAGGCCCAGGAAAAAAAAAGAAAAAGGAAAACATATTGAGAATTTTGCAGTAAATGGAAAATGAATGTCGGAATTAGAAAAAGAAAGGCTTGTTACATACAAACACTCACACAGAAACACTCACACAGAAATACTCACTCACAAACACACACACAAAAACACTCACAAACTAGAAATAAAATAATTGCGGAAATATTCTCAACTTTAAACGAGTCATTAAAAAACGAAAAACAACAACCTTAGAAGGCAAATACAGTGACACCCCGATAGGGTATGGCATGGTGTTAGTATGGTATGGCATTGCATTACAATATAAACCAGATTCAGATTTTATTTCTTCGACATCAACATCAAACTAAAATATTTTCCGTTTTTTTTTTCTGCTCAGAACTGATGGTGCTATTGGCTGCATTGAATTAAACTTGATGGGTTATGTTAAGTTGTCTTCATTATTCATTCATGTAAGTGTATGTATGTATGTACGTAGTAATCTTCTGTCTATATGTATGTATGTACAGAATCTGTTTATGGCACTTCTTTCGTATTCATATTCAATTAATGTTTTCCTTATTGTTTTAATTTAGCACAGTTGTAACTACATTTACATTCATCATTAACATTATCATCATCATCATTGTCATTATCCTTATTGTTGCTTGTGATTATCGATATAAAATACCAGCATTTCAGATGTAAGCGAGAGTACATAGTACTGCCGTTCGATATCATAACACAAAAATCTATTAACGTACCACCACTGCCAGTCAATTATAGTCAATAGTGCCTATGCCTGTGTGTACATACAGGCCTGTGAATACAGAAGGTATTATAAAGTATTTCCCTAGGCTGGGAAAACAAGACAAAATATCGTTTTAAATCAATAGCAACTTGCATTTCCTTTCTTTCTTTATATTTTCAAACAAAAAAAATCACACAAATTGATTTGAATTTTATTGAGAGTGAAACAGAGGTAGAGATAAGTATACACACACCCACAAAAGTATACATACGACTAACAAATTTCACAAAATTTCTGAAACAATGCAAAAGACCGTCTTAAAATCGTGGAGGAAAGTTGACAGAAGATTGTTTAAAAAATTTTTGAAATTTATTAACCGTATAGTATATACTTCTGTTGTTGAGTGTATGACGTAACATGTCAGTTATCCGCTATTATTTTTATTTTGGAATTCTTTTTCCTTTACGAACGATACATGAATTACACAGCACTTGACATCTTTTAATCAGAGAGTTAAGATTTGCATAAGTGTTGCCAATTTAATTTTCTTTTTTTTGCAAATCCAAAACAAAATCACTACATAATAGTTTTGATGTGCCCTAACTAATCATATCTTTCGTTTCGTATGCCCTAATCTTATCTTTGTAGAACTCATTTAATTGGGGAAATTTAATTGCTTTGCTTTACCCTGAAAATGTTAAAATGATGTGAAGTCGTAGGAGTAGCAGGCAGTGTGTTGCCTAATTGAACGAGAGGTCCATAGGTTGAAATCCCAAACATCTCGAACAAAATAAAACATGAAAAATATTTCTTTTAGCAATTCCCACTCAGTAGTCTTGTGGTAAAATTTCAGCGAGTAAATGAAATGAATCCACCACTAATTGAAGGGCACGCCACAGATAGGTAAAGTTAACATACACACAACATGGTTAATATGATGACTAAATGGTTGTAATGGCCTATTTACATTTTATAACTAAAGTTATCGATCAAAATGGGACATCAATCAATATTTAATCAAATAAATATAGGCTCCTCGTTTCGATTGTAAGAAATTGTAACACTGGTATAGCTGCAAGGAAAATGAAGCATCAAATCTTCAAAATCGTCAAAGTCGTTCATTGAAATCGTAAAAAAAAAAATCAGAAAAAATAATTTATAACCGACCAAGAATGGAATACAACTCTGATGTCTGGGCCGGTACATCAACGTATATTTTGAGACTTCTCGATCGTGTACAGGTGACGTCATACTAGTAGCTCGTTAATGATGGTAATGTGCCCAACTCCATTGATTCGTTGGAGCATCGTTGCAATGTGACTTGTGTTTCACCGTTGGTACTGCAAAGAATTTTTCTAGAGCAAAATAAAGGGACTTGCTCCTAAAAATCATGTCTTTCTCGACCGGTACACCCATATACATAGTCGATTGAACAATGGATCACACGCTACATTACAGATAAAATTTGTTTGTCGTATATGAAACACAATTCCTGCAGAGGTATTCCTGTTAAACACTGCTCCTTGTTATTATTAAAAAAATTATTAAAATAATAACAATTGCAAAGCAAATATGAAACTTAAAGTGGATATGATGTAAATTTTTAATTTCTAAAAATCCTCAAAGAACTCAATCAATGTGATGGAGTGGCCTGCACAATCTCCCATCGAAAACCAGTGGACGGACATAAAGAAAGGAATATCTGAATAGTGTTGAAAACATTTGGAAAGCCATGCAGAAGCCGGTGGGAAGGCGTTGCGCCGCTGTAATAGCGAATAAGGGGTACGAATAAAATACTGAAAAGCTATTTTAGATTAATCTGCAAGGTATCCCTGTGAGGTCGCCGTGGTCTAGTGGGTAGTGTGTTGGCTTATTAGACAAAAAGCCAGGGTTCGAATCCCAGGTCAGACATCAAAACGAAAAATATTTCTTCGGCGACTTCCTCTCAGCAGATTTCTGAAAAACTTCTCAAAAATCTGTCGTTCGGAGTCGACTTTAAACTGTAGGTTATGCCACTTAGGTATAACAAAATTAACGCAAACAACATAAGTGGTGTGAGAGGGTAGGTTGTAATCCTGACTGAAGGGCTGTAACGGCCAATTATGTATGTATGTATGTATCCCTGTGATATATTTTACTAATATTTATTTTATTTTTAGTAAGACAACCAATTGTTGTTATTTTTACTGAGCAATTTTTAAGTTTTTTTTTTTTACTAATGCGTTACAAAAGTTTAATCTATTCAAAAAAGGAAAGCAATTTATTTCTTTATGATAATACAACACGTACATAAAAGAATATTTTATTGAGTTTCGAAATAAATTGGACTAACATTTTAGTAAATCTGAAGGGAATTTGAACTTGGTGCTATTATTTTGACCTAAACTGTATATGTACATATACAGTCGTAAGAAATTAATTGATAATAATTTGTCAATCATCGTATCGCTTATAAAATCCAAAAATATCAAACTATACATACAACTGCAGCAACAAACATGAATTTCAAATAAATTTTCAAACATTTGTCGCTTAAATTTTATGTTACAATAACACGAGGTTGTAAACCAAAAAACAGCGATTTTTAAAAAAAAAAGGAGGACAAAAACAATGCGAGTGAAATGTATGAATTTTCCGAAACTGATGATTGCAATCATTATTTCTAGCAACTACGCAACAAATGCCACAATAAAACATACAAAAAAAAAAGAAATAAAAAATAAAAGTCAACAATGGCAACACACAATGTCATCATTAAACCTAAACAACACATGCATGCATGAAATTGACAATAATCATCATAAAGAATTAAACGAAAACAAGCAAAAACAACAAGAGCAAGTATATACAGCGAGAGAACTTAACACTGCAAACAATTTGAACTCTTTAGCCTTTAATTATTTTTAGAAAGAGAGTGAGAGAGAGAAGAGAGAGAGAGTTAAACCTATATTCTAATCTTTTTCTGGAAATAAATGGACAATGATAATAATAATCAACTAGACTCTCTTTCAATACACTACACTCAAGAAACTACACTTTCATTCGGATAATCAAATGTAGAATGTTGCCGTCCATTTTAGACAATATTTTAAGCGATAATTGCGTACAAAATTATTTTCTACGCTGTTTGCATTGCGTTGTTTTTCGGATTATGAACGTTAATATTGCGAATAATTGCGAATGTGATACTTTCTTTATTTTTTATTTTTTTTTTAATAATTTCAGAATTTTTTATACTTTGTTGTTTCACATTGAAAAGTTTTTTTGTGAATCATTTCTGATTTTTGGTTTTTTTTCATATTCATTTAAGGTTTTAGTCAGTGGTCGGTATCAATGTCCCCCAGGGGAAGATCATCTTCGTCTTTTGACACACATAGGGCACGAACATCAACAATGTTCGTTAAAAAAAGCGTAAAAATGCATCCAGAAGCTTGTCAGGTTTCAGTGAAACAGGTTATCGTCACTTATTTTTAATTTTTAATTGATTTGATTTTTCTTTTGTATATCATTTATACACCCAAAGAAAAATTGCATTAGGATTCATTATTTTCTTATCATATTCACTAATAACATCGAGAAATGATCTCCAGTTTTGAAAGAATATTTGTTAAATTAAATACGCCGTCTTTATAGATTTGGTCCTGTACATTTTTCTCTTTTCCACTACATACATAAATACCTTAGATTACAGTTGAATATATTATTAATAATTTTCCTTGCACATGCCTCTCACAAATATACTCACATTTTTTACATTTTCTCTTTGTGACGACGTCTGGTTTTAGTTAACATTAATGTCGTCAACTCACTGTTTTGAGAGAATTGCTTTGCTTAGCACTCCCTCTCCACATGTTTTTTCTTTTTCCATGAGCATATGTTCCGCAGAACACAGTCGTATCGTTGTTTGTTCATTCTCTGTACATGAGTGTGTATATTTGTGTTCTGTTGTTTTTGTTTTTACAATCATCGTCGACATTCAGTTTCGTTTATTTAGTTCTTTCGTTTCGACAGCACACTCACGATTATTCCAAGTGGTTTTATTTTCGTTTTTGTTGCTGCTGCCTCATAACAACAACATGCACACACACACTCACAACCAATTGTATATGAAATGTTTCTGCTGTTTCAGTGGTTTTTGTTGTTGTTTTCAGCTGTTTTTTTTAACTCAGTTCTGTGTGTGGTGTGTTCAGTCTTTATTATTTTTGTACAATCTGTTTTTTTTTTTGTTTTTAACGTATTCCCAACAGAGAGAGAGAGAGACAGAAAATCATCAAACGAAATAACGTATGAGTGAGGGAATTAATGAATTTACGTACTAAATACACTGAACAAAATCATTGTTTAAATAGTACTTAGAAAGCAAGGAAATATTTAACAAGAACGACGAATACACAGTGAAGCACAGATGAAAATGGCCCACCAAATAACGTTTTTCTTTATTTTTTATATTTTGTAGGAAAGCCTTTTTGACTTATTACTGATTTTAAATGATTAGGAATGGATTCTACTAACTTTTTTGTGTAAATTTATTTGAATAAATATTAACCAAATACTGATTAATTTCATTGTGAACCATTTTCACTGTGATTCACTGTATGTCGGAAAATGCAGGCAACACCCTAGCTTGTTTGAATAGTTACATTTTAAGATTCACTTTTGTTGTTGTTGTTTGTTCATGTATTCAGGTTGCTAAGGAATTGTTACCAATAAAGGTAGTGCTCTATGGTCGATGAGATTAAAATTGTTATGTGCTTGTATATTATAAGTTACATCTAAAGATTGATGATGATCACTACTACGACGAACAATAATCAAGATTTAAGTAAGCAATCCAATGATAATGTCCAGCATTGGTTAAATGATAATAACGTCAGTCCACACAACTTTGTCGGCCTGGCATAAACATAGGGAACTGTTTTTAATCTTTAACCAAACTATCTCAGGAATCCATTAAGTTGTACACTTTGCCGCTAAAGCAAACGGACGACCGTAAAATTATCATTTTCATTTCATCAGCTCAGAAAGAAGGTAACGTAAAATAATTGAGAAATACTTGACATGTTTTATATCAAGCGGATAAAACTAAATGAACTATCACTATCTACTTACTAGGGATACCAAAAGGAATTGATTTTTAAAAAATCCCTATCCCGAAATTCCGACATTTTTTGGGGTAATTCGGGATTCAAAAATCCCGTAACATAATTCGTCTATTTATTTAATGAATAAAGTTTTACGTACCAGGATAAAGCGGATGGAACAAATTAAAAAATGTAAAATATTTACCTGAAAGTAAAAAAAAAACAAAACAAAGATTAATAATAATAACAATAATGTTAAATAAAAAATACTTTTTATACGTATGTATAAATAAATTATGCTTTAAAAAGCTAAAAAACAAATTTTAATCCAAGAAAAATTCGAAAATTATTTCCGTAATCATTTGCATAAATTTTTTTTAGTGTAAATAACTGTGAAAGAATTGTATTCGTGTAAGTTTGACGGCGGCATACAATGAATGTTATCCGAACAGAACTGAAACACATAGCATAACAACAACAATAACGCCAATAACAGCAATGACAAAATGTACTGAATAGTCATCATTGCTGTGTAGTCATCATCATCGTATGAAATACAGCGCAACAGACAAAAAGAAAAATAAATGAGCGCAACAATATATTGTATTTGTTTACGTACATACACACATACATACATAAAACAGCAATAATGACAACATTGGAATGAGAAATAACACTGTAAACACCTACATATGCACGCACTCTGAAATCGAGAAGAGATCGCCGCACGTGCATACATACATATGTGAATAATAGAGGTTAATTTC
Source organism: Sarcophaga peregrina (assembly GCA_014635995.1). Classification (NCBI taxonomy): domain Eukaryota; kingdom Metazoa; phylum Arthropoda; class Insecta; order Diptera; family Sarcophagidae; genus Sarcophaga; species Sarcophaga peregrina. The sequence goes on from CM025789.1 coordinate 114,951,798, forward strand.
GGCCTGATCTAGTTGCTTCAGTCTATATTACTACGTTTCTAACAATCGTTTGTGAGTCAAATATTGCATTTATGAGTGTGTAAGTATGTGTGTGTATGTATTTAATATAAACGGCATGGTTGATAGTCGTTTTAATTATTGGTTGGGTGGGGTTGCCGTTTTCTTATTTTTTTTCTTAGGTAGGGAAAGTAAATAAAAAACTCCATGATTTTAAAGTTGTTTCCTGTTTTTGTAACGCATAATGTGGTTGTTTTAAATATTTATTGTTGCTGTTGTTTTTGTTTAGTCATACATAAAACACTGCAAAGTTCATCATAAGATCAAGCCAGTAAATTATCACAAAGTGTGGCCAATAATCCGAATTTATTGTGGCTAATACTATCCTATTTTGGAGTTGGGTTTGCAACTCAATTAACATAAATTGAAATTTACACAACAATTAATGTCAAACAATCAATCATTTACAATGCAATAGGTATGATGATAATTGGATAGATGGTAGGTAGGGGAAGAACATGCTTTTAATTTTTCAAATAAAATTTTCTTTAGCATTACAAATTAGTATTCCAAGCAAATTGATTTCGAAGAACTTCAAAGTGCTTGTTGGGCAGTTTATTGTACATTGAAACAGTAACTGCATGCATCCATTGGGTCGTATTATTTCGAAAATAACCTAGAAATAAAACTTATTCGGCAATTTAAAGCTTTACGGTTGTAAGGTAATTGATTTATTTTGCTTTGCAATTGGAGATTGTGAATTGAACGGTGACAGGAATCGCAAGATGCGTTCAATTTTAACTTTATTACGTGAGGAATTTTCAAAAAGAGTAATTTTACGTTTTGGCTTCAATATTTGGCCATCAAGATCATAAGCGATTTAAGGCCAGTAGACTTTATCATGGAGTTACATCAATAACTGTTTCTATAAGACAATTTCCGAACGCTTAGAGCATTTGAAAACCTTAGTTATCGCCATGCAGGGTTCACAAATACTATTCTGAATAAAAAAAACCTACCATTACTACTACTATTTCACCAAAAAAAAAATGGCAATTATTTGGTGAAAATAACAGAGAGAGAAAGAGAGAGCGATAATCTATGATGGCGCCATTGAAAACACCAGACTGCTGGTTGTAAACAATAAAATAATATTCACACGAACAAAGTAAGTGTGTGAGAGAGAAACTTTGATTATTTAGTCGATATGCTAAAATGTACCACAGTATTAAGATAAATAATGTTGGCTGTTAACAACTTAAAAAAAAAGAACAACAACAACAACAAAAACAACTTACATTGTTATGAAAAACAAAATAGGTACATAACAGACAAAAAAAATGGTATGTATGTGTGTAAATAAAACGCCTTAAGAGGCATTAACATTAAGAGAGAAAAAAACATAAACAAGTGGGCAAAACAGAAAGTGTGTTACAAAGTAAAACAAGAAAAACAAAAAAAAAATTCTCATAGAAAACAGAAGCAAAAAATTACAATATAAAGAGAAAAATTGAAACATAAATCACTTATACGACAGGGTGGTGGGTAATATTTATTGTTGCCTCATTAGTTTGTTTACTCCACACGTATGGGGAAATGCTGTGAATATACAAAAGGGAGAAAAAAGAGAGAAAAAAACAAATGACGGCGACACACATTCATACCAATACACAAGCATGTATCACAAACGAAAGACTTGATAAAAATAAAATATTTTTGTATTTAAAAATTTATGCGAATAAAAAAAAAAACAAAAAACACAAGGAAGAAAAAATATTTAGTTGTAATATTTACAAAACATCAGAAGATTATTCATTTACTTTGTCTGTTTAGAGAAGTAATAAATACAACGATTTTTTTCTAAATTAAAAAAAAAAATAAAAATACACGGTGAAGACAAAATATAAAAATAAATAAAAAATATAAAATTTCAGGCATTTAATATTTATTTTTATTTTGTAACATAGGGTCTGTTCGTAAATGCATCACTGCGCTGCATAATCAGGAATGTGATGGATGTCGATTCGAAATCGAATGAAACGGTTTAAGGTGTGATGAAAAACGTATCGATTTCATTTACCATTTTTGTTTCATTTTCATATTCAATAAACAAAAACATCAACTCTATTATTTGTTGACATTTATTTTTAAGTAAACAAATTGATTTTATATACGATTTTGTTTTGCATTAAAAGTTAGACTGGCATTCATTATAGTATCCTCTGTAATATCAATTAATGAGGAATGTAAGAATGACAATATTAAACGAAGTAGATTGCGGGACTCATCGGATGAATTAGAATTACCAGAAAATGTGTAGGTAAAAAACGGCAACTATTATAGGCTTTGGTGAATTTAAAGTATGCATTTGTAATTTATTACAATGTAAAATACAGTTTTATAGATTATTTTTGTATAAATAAGGAATAATTTTTGTGGATTTTCGATAAAATTGGACTCCATTATAAGTCGTCGCATATGCCTGTGTCTATCCAGCTAGCAGCAACAATGTGGTTTTTTGCAGAAGGTGGATTTCAACGATCAGTAGGGAATGATGCTTTCATTCTTTTGCTTTTTTTAATTGGTGGGCCAATATTATTTAAATTATTCGTGAGGGTTTGCCAAAGATTATCGACTTCTGTTCTATCACTTTTGGTAAACCCTCTAGCCAAATCCGGGTGCTTTTCCATAAACTCTATAATCATTTCTTCTTGATTGAGGTATGTGATTAAATATATGTTAATATTAATTTTTACGCATTTTACTTACATTTTGCACAATAAATAAAATTTTTCACGAATTCAAAAAAGTTTCAAAACGTTCTTCCCCGAGTTGTCGATTTAAAAACGAAAACAAAATAGAAATTTCGTTTTCCATCACACCTTAATGTAGGCAAATTTTCATAGAACAGAATGGGAAATGAAATAGTTTTCGATTTGAAACAAAACGAAATAGAAAATAAATATGTGCCTGTATTACAGCTTTTCACGTTTTTCAATCTATTTCAAACCGAAAACGATTTCCATCACATACCTGAATATGATAATTTAGAGCTCACAGTACTAATCACATGTTGCTGATGCTTCTTTTTGCTGATTTATTTGTTTCCATTTACGAAAGAATACAAATACTGCAGAAATGGAAACTTACACCACATGACAAAATAAAAAAAAATTAAATACCCTCGGCTTAATGACATCGTATAAGTAGTGAGTTTTGTTAAGTAGATCTTTTTATATTTCTATTTCTCGAACCCTTCCAAACTTGTTTAACAAAAACTGTTTATTTAGACTTTACACACAAATTCCTGGATTATTGAAACATTTCTGACCAGACTTCCAAAATTTAAATCTTGTTGGAAAGACGGGAGATGGAGGTTTAAAACCATATCCATATCCATATCCATATATCTATTAATTGACTTAATATGCTATGAGTTTTGATGGGGTAAACTTGGGAAATGCGAATTTTTTTTTAATATTTTTTCAACTTTGTCCGGGCATAATAAGAAACTTTATTTAAAAAATATGAAATAAGTGCTGATATTCTGGAAGTGTATTATCTTGTGAAGGGATTGGCAATTCGTTTGATCAAATCGGACAGAAATTACCGGAGTTATAATTTAAATAGTATAACAGTCGAGTTATATTTTTCATATATTTTTTCAAATGAATTTTTAGTTCAAAAATTTTCAGAATTTTTAATGGATCTTGGTTGTTTATCGGAAAATGTGTCAATTTCTGGTTTAACCGACCACCAGAAATTGGCCAATGTTTGCGCAAAGAGAAATAATAATATTTGCAAAAAAAAAAAAACACAAATATTAGTCGACTTCTGGAAGTCGTGCAAACGTGAAATTGACACATTTTCCCATAAATAATCAAAAATTCATCAAAAATTCTAAAATATTTTGAACTAAAAGTTCATTTGATGAGCTGACAAAGCATATAAAAAATATCACTTGGCTGTTAGACTCTTTAAATAATAACTACGGCAATATTTCCGTACAAAAACGGAGAAGATCAAATGAGCAGCTGGTTGAAAAAAACAATTAGACTCTTTAGATAATAACTACGGTAGTTTTTCTCCGATTTGGCGAAATGATAGCTCAATTTCTTCACAAGAGGACAGACTTTAAGAATATTATCACTTATCCTATATATATTTTTTTTTAATAAACTTTGCTGCAATGAATGGACAAACTTGAAAAAATATGAAAAAAATTCAAATTTTCCAAGTTTACATCATCAAATCTCATAGCATATTCAGTCGAATAATAGATATATGGATACCGTTTTAAAGATCCATCTCTCCCCTTTCGAATAAGATTAAAATTTTGGAAATCGATGGAAAAAAAGTAATTTTTGTCAAATAAAACAAGTTTGGAGGGTTCGAGAAGAATAAAAAAAAGGTATTTTTGAGATCTACTCAACTAACTGAATTGTTCGATTGTATTTCCACTGTCGCATCGTGTTATTTGTTAATGTTTTTATTTTATTTTCGCACTCAAATAATTAAATTCCTTAATTATTTAATATCTAGAGTGCCAGTATATTAAAAAAATGTCTTGAATCAACGCATTATCATATTAAAATTGATAAAAAAAAATTAAGTAAAGTTTTAAAAGCCAGACAAAATTGTTTTTAATTATGCAATACACGTGTGAATAAAAAAAGAAATAGAAACAATAAGAAAGAAACAAAATTATTTACAAACGAATCACCATAAAAGGTGGCAGTGAAAGTGATATACTACACGGTAATTGCTATGAGTTCTAGAATCTTATAAAAAAAAAAAAAACAAATTCTTATTAATGAATGACAAGGTTTTGTTGTTTTTTGTTTTATATTTTTAATTGCAATATTTAATAAAGTAAAAAATTATAATGAATCGAGTTTTCGTAACACTTTTATTATGGTTTTATATATTTTGCAAAAAATAAACGTATTCTTTATGACACACTTAATTAAAAAAAAACAAAAAAAAAATAATATTTACCGGGTTATAAATAAAAGAAAATCAGCAAAAGGTAAATGAACGACAAACAAGATAAACAAGCATACGAAAAACACACACAGAAAGTGAAATTAATAACAACAATTAAATATTAAAAAAAGAAAAAAAGAAAATAAAAAATTAAATTAAAAATATGAAAAATATAAACAAAATAACTGGAGCCAAGACAACAAGACAAAACAAAACAAAAAAGGGTGATCATCATATGAAGTTGGCAACACGACTTCAATAATAATATAATGGATGGCTTATACCGTTATCTGAATTTTCTATTTCTATTGCACAATTCCTTAATAAATCTTACTACTTCAAATACTTCAATGTGTCAAATATAAAAGGAAATAAACGGTCAAGAATATTCGCCTCTTCATGGCAGGAGGCGAACACCAAGGTAAAGCGAAAAATGATCTGCCGAACCACAATAGATTTGCATTTAAAGAACAGAAGGCAATCAATCTTCTTCTTATCTACGATACTAGACTTGCGTTCATGCTACTGTCGAAGTCTGAGGAAACAATCGATACATACCTACATATGTATATGCCCTGCAACTTGTCAGAGTTTGTGAGCTCTTCACCAGCACTGACCAATTAATCTGGAGTGCAATTCCCCACGTTCTTTAATACTTAGAAGAATTACTTCTTTCACTTTTCTTACGCAATCTTCAACAGTATGGAAATCTGTGTAACATGACATGAATGCAATCTGATTGTCCGAGTACATCTGGACATATTGAAGGAATATTTTATTACTTAATAAACATTACGGCAGTTTTAATATCAATATAAACAATGACTTGTGCCAGTAATACACTATTGTGGGCAGACAGTTCGAACAAAAGTCTCTGTCTAGCATACTGTAGCTGCCGGTTCAGAATCCAAGACAATTAAGACCTCCGAACAGAATTATATGAAACCAGGTGTTAAATGACTTTCTAGTACAATTACAAGTACATTGAGACTTACTTATACAAAAAACAAAATTAAGTAAAAACGTTCGTTTTACAGAAACAGGATACAACTGCCACTAACGCTAGATAATAGAGGAACCAATTGGGTATTACATAAAATGTTATAATTGAAGATGCAGATAAAGATTACCAGGATCACAATAGCAGAGTTCCTGTGCACATATCTATTAATCTGTTACTTGTGCATTGTCCCCCAAACGTGAAAAATGTAAAGTAAGGTAGCTTTCATCACAAGCTGTCTGCGATAGCAAATAATAGTAGACGTAATTTACAAAATTTTATCAACAGTCCTCTTAGTGAAAAATACTTTTGTGTTCTTTTTACTCTTCAACATGCATTCAGGAAAGTTTGGTATTCAACCAAATATCTCCCAAATTCGTTACCATCAGCAATAAGTTGGGACAAGTTATAATAAAAAGCCGTTTCGTACATTTGTTTTCATCGTTCATCATTTCGTTATCAGATATAAGGTTCGAGTGCATCTGAGAGAAGGGATATGAGTATTAAGAATTGACAATGAAATTCCGAAATCATTCGATATCTCACAACGATGCAGCTCCTCCAACATTATACTCTATCGACTCTACCTTTGTTTATAAAACAAATATATAGTGATTCTTGTTAAATAGATGTTTTTTTTTTCTTTTTATAAAAATATAAAGAATTCTACACACAAAATAAGTTCTTAGCTGCTGTATTTAAAACTTTTCAAGTATTTTAAATTACAGACTTCTGGATATTCAAAATTATCATTACAAATAAAAGATTTGAGAAAAAAAAAAAAACGGTTAATCATAATATTTTTTAAATACAAATTAAGGGTTAAATGAGCATACAAAAGAAGTTGGCAAAGCACACACACTTGTTGGTTATTCTTATTGATAAGGATGGTGAGAGTAAAAGAGTTTGTGTTGGTGTTGTTTTTGATTGCAACTTGTATCGTTAAATGCTGTAAGCTGTTGCTTTTGATTTTTTTTCTTCTCATTTTCTTTTTATTTTTATCTGATATTGTATTGTGCAAAATGTGGAGCACAACCTTGAAAATGCCGACGCGAACCAAATATTATTCATACAAAAAAGAAGAAACGAACAAAAACAATGAAGAAGAAGAAATTTATATGAAGTAAAAAAAACGGCACACATAAAAAAAAAGTAACAACACCATCATCAGAATCTTCAACAGTAACAACAAAGAAAACAACACATACATGCATACATACAATCCTTCTCACTTCTCACAAGCACAATTGGTTAAAAAAAATAACGGAATAAAACGAGTAACCGTGAAGGAGAGTATTGAGAGGAAGAGACAAAAAAAAAAAAACAAACGCAAGTAATGTGTACAATGATGGACAGACAAAATTAAAATAAAAAAAAAACGACAACTTTTATGTACTGTTACCAGCAGCAGTACCAGCACTTTTACTTTTTCTTCCTCATCTTCTTCTTCTTAATTTCTTTCATTTCTTCTTGCATACAGAAGAGTAACAGATGCAGCAGAAATGTAATTTTTTTTTAAATTTCTTTTTTGGTAGACATAACGTAGACAACACAAATATGAAGGACGACAACAACAGTGTGCCACCAGACAAACTGACGTCAACACAGGAAAATAATAACAATAACACAAACAACAACAAAGAAAAAAAATAAATAAGTAAGCAAGCAAGCCAGCCATCCATCCATCCATCCATACATACATACCAAGAACCAAACCAATAAAAATAACTACAACACAACACAACACACATTTCATTGATATCAACGAGTGTTATTACATACAACAATGCTAACTATAAACATACTCTCACATCACTCTTTTCTTTTACTTTTTTTTTTTTGCTCTTTGCTTTCCTCCATAGGTAAACCGTAATATAATAAATATATTTATGTACGTATGTATGTATGTATGTATGAAATATTATTCTCATATACAATATTCATATAACACACACACACATATATACACTTTAGCTTTAAATAGTTTTCTTGTTATTATTTTCGTATACCAAATTAAGAACAAGCATCCCATATAAACATTGCTGGCTGGCTTTTGCTGGCTGGTCAATGTACCCCAGTCATGTTGATGGAGCAAATAGTGTATGATCGTATTGTGTACTATACACACCACATTCATTGCAGGCACAAATAAATAATCGCACACAACTACAACTACACCAAATAAAATGATTTTGTGAATGAATTACTAACGATGTTTGTTCTTCTTCTGTTGCTTCTGCTTCTTTTAAACTATAACAACACAAAACAAAACAAAAAAAAAGCAAAAAAAAATTTTATCACAAGCAATAGTTTCAAGGTGAAGGTCATATTTTTTTCTCGTTATTTTTTCTTTTTCTTTTTATTTTTTTTAAGTGAAATAAAGAAATAATTTATAGACTCTTTTCGTGTGACTAACAAACGTATTCTTAACCAAGATTGCCGTTTAAAAGTTAAAATGACAAGTAAAGGGAGTTAGTTTTCATGAAATTTCTAAAATTATTGTTTACGTGGATGATGATGATGTACTGGAAACATATTAGACTGAACTGCAGTAGTAAGAAGACGCAGTGAGGAAAGAAGAAACGGCTTTTCGGGCGAAAGGGTTCGGGTTGTAAAGGGTCCCGCCGCGTTTGACTGAAGTTTTAAAGTACAGAACATCTGCCTGCTAGGATTAAAACGGATTAAATTGGTACTTGGTTACAGATTCGAAAGGACTACTGCGATTGTAAAAGCAAAACTTCTCTACGCTAACACGCGGCCACAACGGTACCCATTCTGCTATTACAGAAGACATTGTAGCGATTTAACTGCTAGCCCTGATGACGATGATGATGAACCAAATGCATTAAAATATCAAAAAAGGCCAAAATAAGTGCGCGCAAGGGCAAAATATAAACTGACGATGACCGCCGAATTGTGTGATACAGCAAAATAAGTCTTTCGGGGCCTTCAAAAAAAAAAATTCAAAAGAATCTGAAGTAGTTCTACTATTCGTAGGCCTCTGATGGACAACAATTTATTCGCAAGAAGTCCACAAAAGGTGCCATTGCAGACAAAAAAAAAAAAAACAGGTAACAGCACGATTAAAGTTTACCCAAGAACATATTAAATATCCGAAAGAAAAATGAGAAATATACAGTGGACCGACGTAAAAGAAAAATTGTTTTATTTGGTAGCACTGGGGTCCAGACAGGTATGTTAGACGTCTGTCCAACAACAAATATAAAGCTCAGTATACACAACAGATAGTTAAAAATGGTGGTGCAAAACTAATGATATGGGGAAGCTTTTCATGTAAGGGTGTAGCCCCAATACATCCAATTAGAGAAATAATGGATAGGAAAGTCTATGTCAGCACTTTGACATATTACATGCCCCTAAAATTGATATTCCAAAAAGAAAATGACACGAAATGATTGGTTTCGGGTTAAAGGTTATATAGTCAGCTCAGTCTCCTGACCTTAATGCCATAGAACATCTTATGGGGAGATGCTAAAAAGAATGTTGGAGAGAAACAACCTTCAAATGCAGAAGAACTATGAATCACAGTGCGCGGATGCGTGAATCAAATTCCTTTAAACAGATGCCAAGATCTTATGGGCTCAATGCCTCGTAAATGTACTGAAATCATTAAAAACAAAAATTATTCAACCAAATACTAAAATAACTTTACAGTCTTTTGTTTAAAAATTATTAGGTTCGTGTGCTAACTCTCCTATTATTGTGAACAATTAATTTTGAGAGCAACTGCTGCTCTGTTATCGTTTTCGAACAAATAGGACATGTTTATGACAAACTTCTAATCAAACGGTTGAGTTTATGAGTGTTTAAACATTCCAAAAATATCCTATTCAACGCCCACCACCATTAAAATTGGTAGCACTTTAATTACATAAAAACGATGAACTTGGCATCACTACATTTTGGCTGCATTTCTAAACTGTAACTGCAAAAAGCGTGTGTTTGCGTTTTATACAGTTCAAGTGCAAGTGTGTGTTTGAGAGAGAGAGAGAAATTTACTTATGCGACAGTGTGTGTCATTCTAATACAAACGGATGGATTGGATTAGATTCCTTATGCAAGCACTTTCGCATAATATTGGAAGTCGTATGGTAATTAAGGCTGTGCTGGTGTTCGTGTTGAAATTCGTGAACGTAGCATAAATCGTTAAGTGAATGTGTGTCTGTGTGCTTGACCTGTTTATTACTACGTGTTCGTATGCGTAGCATCATTTCGGTTACATGCTAGTGGTGGTGAGATGGTGGTGGTGGTGTCTTTTTTATTTTTATCGAGAAGGAAGGCGGCACTCAGACTCCATGAGAACTATGCTTGTATGCCATAAACGCAAACTTATTTTTTTTTTTTTTTTAATAAAATTCTTTACTGTTGTTGTAGTGGTAGTTGTTTTGAAAAGAAGGTCGTTAAACATCCTTGATGTTCAACTTACAATACAATGAGTGAGTGCATGTTGCATACAGTCGCAGCCGACATCCATCCATCGTTTTTGTCATCGTCATCGTCATCGTCAACACAGTTAAAATCATCAGTGCTTGTTGTCGCTTGATGTTCATTATCGTTTGAGGAGTGTGAAATTGAAAACTTGTTTTGTAGAGGATATACAGAAACCGTTGAGCGTGCGTGTATAAGTGCGTTCAATGGCTGTGTGAGTGCAAGTACATGTACGTATGTATATAACTATTGCAACTTTGTTTAGCATACTTTTCGGGGTCACTAAAACTTTCCTTTACAAACACATATTGCAGCCATACGTAGTAGGTAGGATCCCCATAAATTATAACAAACTAAACAGGTTTCCATACGGTTTCTAGTTCATCACTTACTTGTTACTTTTCACTGTTTGGTCGGCCATGACCTTTCTGTTTTTTCTTTTTTTTTTACCCTTGGAAACAAAACAAAGTCACACGCTGTATGCAATAGCAAAGCAGCAAGTATTTCAACGGAATTGCAATTTATCACTCTTAAACAAAGAGTGAAGAAGAAAAGGAAAAACTTTAAATTGTTGGAAATTTAAGAACTGATGTGAGGGCAGGCTGTGTTATCAGGCTACATCAGAATTTTTTTTTTTAATAGATAGGGAAACAAAAGAAAGAAGAAGAAGCGTTATAAAGCAGAGCTCGAAAACATTTTTACAGAAGTTTACCGGAATATAGGAGTCAGAAATTTAATGTTTCAATTATTCTTGTGGTAAATGGGCAGTTAGATGAATGAACCTATGCAACTTAGTCTTTCAAGGTAATTAAATGGGCTAGAAATTGTTAAAATAATAAACAAACAAAATAAAAAACAACACAATGAACTTGATGATGCATAAAATGATAAACAAAAGCATCAATAACAAATATAAAGGATTTATTCACGTGATCAGCGAAAAAGTCGAAAATATAGCAACAAAAATAATAGATCGATGAATAAATAAAAATTAGGAATAAAAGATGTAAACAACCAACAACAACCGCAGCGGACAGAGAAGTAAATAACTAAAAAACAAAGTGCAGCGTAAAAAAAATAAATAGCGGATAAACAAGATACACAAACAACAACTACTCAGCCTGGACGAATGTACACAAGATACACAAACAAAAATGGAAACAAGTTGTTTACATTTTTGGATTGTTCCCGAAGGCCGTCATTATCCTCCTTCGAGAGCATTTATCACACTACAGGGTGGCTGATATGCAATGCAACAAAGTAAAGCGCTATATTTGTTTAATTTTCTTTTTTAATTTTATTGTTTAAAACCAAAAAATGTTGGAAATAACATCACATTTTAGAATCAGTTTAGATTTGTACGAATTGACCACCTTTACGAATTATAGCCTTCAAACGGCCGATAAACCCATCCCAGGCTACACGAAAGTGGCTCTGCGGTATTTTGGCCCATTCCCCATTCGACACTTTAGTATTTTTTAGTTAGAATCATACTATTTCTAAAATGTCCCAGGCGCAAAAGTCCAACGGAAGAGTCCACGCCATTACCATCAGCAGCACTTGAGTTCTGGTTGCCAATCCCAGGTGTAAATTTCCCCAATCACTTTGTTTGTCCACAAACTGCTCAATGTGGAATGGCTTCTCTTCAGAGAAAACCAAATTCGGTAACTGGCCGCTTTCGTGCAAGCGAAGTAACTCCTTGGCTGTTTCTAGTCTAACTTTTTTCTCTTGCACTTTTTGGAACTTCAGTGGCTTTAGTCCAATATGTGATGCATCCAATCTCGCGATATGTTCAGCTCACGAGCAATTTTTCTACAATGCGGCGTGGAATTTGATCAAATCTGGCCTTCACTTTTCGGATCATTTCTGGTGTTGTTGCCGTCCACTTATAGGACGTGATGCAACACTGCCAGTATAACGGTAACGAGCAATGCAGCGAGATGGCTCTAACGATAGCGACCTGTGGTTTTCCAGTCAAATATAAAGCAATCACACTATCACGCTTGAATTTCATTACGAAAAAGTTTTTTTCTGAATGCAATAGATTAAAATCCTTTTATAAGCTTGTAAATAATAAAATGAACTGTCACTGGAATAAATCTGTCACCTATCAGACGAGCGGTTTACAAATGATAAAAACCTGAAGTTGGTTGCAATACATATCAGCCACCTTGTAAATATCCAAAGACAAAGCGAGCAATGATGAAGTTCGAATTAAGTTAGTCGTGTGTGAAGTCGGCACGTGGGATTCGATAAGAATTCGGTTAGACACGTTGTGTGTGAAGAGAATATTGTGTTGTTGCTTACAAAAAGGTTGTAAAAACGCAGAGAAGAATAACGAACAAATGTTGTGCTTACAAAATGGTTGTAATCAGAGAAATATAACTAATAAACACATATTATAAGTGCGAACAATAAAGAATTGATTTAAAATTCTTCTTCGAACCCATATTTTTAACGTTTTCAAAAGGAATTGGAGTCTTAAAACGGTAATTTTATTGTGCCATTTTAACAGAAAAACCGAGAGCAAGAGAGAGTGAAAAAAAAAACACAAATTGAAAGAGGTCATGGTCACAACAACAACAAAAAAATATTCAACTTGATTTCACTTTGAGCACATAAAAAACAAACAAACAAACACTTGTCGTCGTATTATAACTTATTTGCAATTGCATGTCTTCTGTGGCACAAAAAAAAAAATATTGTAATTGAGTCTCTCCCTCTCTCTTTCTCTCCTCTGCCACTCTGTATCATGATGTTTTATTTAATAGAAATCATAAGTTTATTCAACTTTTTTTCGTTTTCTAAATTTAGACGGTTGATGGTGGCACAAAACAGGAAAAAAAAACGGTATTAAAAATAAGACACACTATGATTACACAATTACAAATACACAACAAAAGAGAGGGAGAGAAAAAGAGAGAGAGAAGCTGTGTGGTGGAAGGAGGTGGTTATTTACAAAAACAAACTATTTATTCAAACGAGTGGAGGAACAGAAACATGATTTTATCGTACAATGATTAAATGATTTAGAAAGTGTATGAACATCTGTGTCTAGGAAAGGTAAACAAATATTTTTCTTGTTATTGTTACTCGCAGAATTTTAATAGGAAAGAAAAAATACCCCCGATGAAAACATGAAAACACGAAGACAAAAAAAATCTGCGAAGAAACAAACCGACACATATAAACGCATACACAGACAGTTTCTTACAATTGGGAGCAAAGAAAAAACAAAAATTAAAAACCGAAAAATGATAAACAAAAAATTAATCGAATATACACACACCCATGTACATACACATACATACATACATATGTAAAGAACTACGAGTGGTGTAGGAATAACAACATCACAACAAGTAAGAAAAAGAGGCAAATATAATAATAACAACAACAAAAAAAAAAAACCGAAAAAAATAAATAAAAAATTGAATCGCAAGAAAACCAAGTCAAGCACTATAAAAGAAAGGTTGACTAACAGAAACGACGGACTACAACACAAACAACAACAATATCATAATAATACATACAACAGTACAATTCTTTTTATTCTACCCCTACCACTACCACTACCACACACACACATTTCCATCATAATAAACAGCTAAACAGCGTCATCATTATTATTTTTATTATATTTGTTGTTGTTGTTGTAATAATAATAAAAACAACAACAACAACTACTACTACTACAACTATCAAAGAAAAAGCAATTGGAAAAATTTTAAAAGAAGAAGAACACCAACAATGTTGGCCTTGACATTGACCCAATTGGTTGGTTGGCTGCAGCGCAAATGGATGTCGTTGATGAGACGTTCACACTGACTGATGTTGTTATCGCGTTAATGCCGTTAAAGTCGCTTGAATTTCTTTCAGACAAAGAATGCGAAACAAAACACGAAATGAATTATTTGCAAATATTTTCCACATAGGCACACACATACACACACATTGCTCTCCTCGTTCTCTTCACATAGCGTATTCAAGAATAAGTGATGAATGAATTCAATAAAATGAAAGAAAATATGCAACAACAATAATTAAAAAACTTTAGTATTCTACATGCATGTAACGACGAGTATATGATTCGAATCATACTTATAATTTCGGATACCTATACGCATTCATACTTATTTTGATATCATACTCATACTACTCATACCCAAAGTTTAAAGTACTTATCGTATCCATACTTAACAATACGCATGATGTTGATTTCGACTCTTCTTAACTCAGTATAATCACGAAGCACAAAATAAGTATGATTCGAGTACGAACTCTACAATACTCACAAGAAGGTTGTGTGTTTGCTTTGCTTGTTGTTTTCGTTTTTTATTTATTCTTTGTTTGTTTGTTTGTTGTCTGTTTTCTTTATTCTTTGTTTGTAAATGAAACAACAACTAAGACTGAATTTTAGTGAATGTAAGTACATTATATAAATTTAGTAGGAGTATGAATCAAACATATTTCGAAATGTTATGAGTTTGATGACAACGTTGACTTATATTCGTTGCTACTTATACTTATGAATCAATGTTGTAGCGAGTATGAATGAATTAGAGTTTTTGAATTTCAATTATGTTGATTCACTCATACTCAAAATTCTACTGTAATATTTTTTTGGGTGTATAATTGAAACTTGAAAAGAGCGACATGAACTTTCTCGCAAGCAACTAAATGCAATTTTAGACTATTTCGGCCCCAGGGGCTTTTGGTACTGATTTCTGTTCATAAGCCTATTCATTCAGATTCATAACCTTATGAAAATACGTAAGCAAAACTGACAAATACAGCAAGCAGAGTTTCTAGTGAGTATTTATGATTCTTGAAAATCTTAAATCATGGAGAGTCGAAATCAAGAACATTATGCGCATTGTTAAGTACGAATACGATGAATACTTTAAACTTTGAATATGAGTAGAGGAGTTGCATGTTTTTAAAATAAGTATGAGTATCAGAAATTATGAGTATGACTGAAACAGAAAATATTCAATAGATTCGTTTCGATTATTTTCAGATTCCTTCAAGTGAATCATTTAAAAAAGCAATTATTGGCCTATTGTATGCCATTAAAACAAGATTGACTTTCCCGATAGCTTCGAACATGTGAAGGAAACAATTTTAAGCATATTTCGAGTGTTGATGCTTCAATTTAATTAACGTTAATATAGATAAAGCAGGGTAAGGTCCAATCTTACACGTAATTTCTTGAGATTGTTCTTGATGGGCGAATCTTTTTTCCGGTTGTAAACAAATTTACAGAATAAATTATGCTTCAGCTATAGCTAGAACTGGGATCTTTTTGTGTCATCATTCATTCTTAACTATGCACTATTCGCCAATAGGGCCTACTACCCTGCTGATCAAAATGAATGTAAAAATCTTTCGCTTACTTTTTTTTTATTGCCAGAAATTTTTTGATTGAAAATAAAAACTAAAACTAAAAAAAAGCTGTAGCTCCAGATATTAAAACAAAAAGTTTGTTGAAAAATGAAAATTTTAAATTTATGGCAACAAACATTTTTAATCACATCCTCCCTCCCTCCATTATATTTCATCATCAAGCCCCATGAATTATTTGTTTAATTTCTAAATGCAACTAAACAGTGGCAGACAGACAGACAGACAGATAAATAGACAGATAGATAGAACACATACAGATAGACATACAAACTAATGAATAAACGTAATCAATTTGAATTGGATTAGAATTTATTTGATCAGTTTGCATTTAATAAAATGGTCAATCGAAAGGAAAAATAAAACTAAAAAAGAATTTTTTTGTTTAGTAAATATTTAATGTTCCCATTTCATCATAGCTGCCAATTTATACAGGTGAGGGGGGATGGCAAGGCTGCCACATCCAATATTTGGAGTTTAAAAAAAAAAACAACGCCACTAAAAAAATACACACTCCGTGTCGAACCTACTAGAATAGAACTTGCGAGTTCAAAAAGTTTCGACATCCCCAAGTGGTACGAAAAGAATATTCCTTTTGGTGGTCTCTTGCATGGGACTAATTAGTTACAACGAAAAACTGCCAGTCGGAATCGGAAGTTTAACTGTAGATCTTGCCACTTTAGTTATATAAACACTAAACCCACCAGAGCGGTCAAATGACCGCTTTTGAGACTTTAATCAAAATTGTTAATTCCAGATTTTGATTTTTCTTGAACTTACTGCACGAGTTTTTCTATAATCTATTCTTCTTTCGTTTTTTCCTGATAATATGTATGTACTCTACCGTTGTCTACCCTGAGCGGTCTTTTGGCCGCTAGAATATATACAAAATTTTTATGAAGTTATCTGCATTGAGATCTCAAAATCGCACTCTCATACATACATACATACACAATTGATCATTACAACCCTTCACAATCAGGATTATTGGGCTAGTTTCTCACACCACTTATGTTGTGTGTGTTAATTTTTATACACAAGAGGCAGGACCTACAGTTTAAAATGGACTCCGAACGATAGATTTTTTTTGAGAAACTTTTCATGGCAATTTTATTTACTCTCAGAGTTTTTGCCAGAAATCTGCTGAGAGGAAATCGCCGAGGAAATACTTTTTGTATTTTGTTTTAATGTCTGGACTGGGGCTCGCACCAAGGCATTACAACTAACAAGCCAACACACTACCTACTAGACTATGGCGACGTTCATCACTCACTTTCACTCTCACTCTCTCTCACATAAAAACAGTAGTTTTTCAAGGAAATGTCGTCCAATTGTGTTCTAGGAAAACGCCATGTGCGTACAGTTTGTTTTATGCTGGGTATAGAGCGACTGCTGCTAACTTTAAGTCAAAATAGCGATTATGAAGAAGAGAACATTGTGAACACGCTTGGGCTACCAAAACAGAAGAGAATATTCCCCACTTCCGAAGATGAATCTAAAGAAAACGACCAGAATATTGCAATTTCAATTGATGGAACTGTTTGGAAAAAATTTAACAAGGGTCTAGACCTGGCAAATTGCCGCTTCAAATAATTTTCAGAAATATATCAGGGCTAACGGGATCTGCAAGACATAAATTATGAAGGGGAAAGTAAGGAGTGCATTTTCGTTGTTACTTGACCATTGTATTATGGATTATATAAAATTGTGCCCAGAATTAAAAACACATCGAGTTTTGGGATCCATACCCTAATTATTTACAGAATAGGAAATGTGGTCCTGAATTTTTTACAAATAATTAACTGAAATCGTTTTACAGAAATGATGCGATTTATTCGACTGACAAATTTGCTCTCATCTCCAGGGTATAAAATGCTTTTATATAAAGTAGCCTAAACTGTTAGAAACCAGGTGCAAATATAACTGTTGTAGAACAGCTATTTGCGACAAAATCAAGATGCCGATTTACGCGATATATTGTGAATGGATTTTCGTATTTGGAAAATTATGAGACTACTACATATGGTTCAAAGTATATAGTCTGATCAAGAAAAATGCGTTTTAAATATAATTTTATAAGAAATAAAAATTAAATTTTAATAAACGTACATACTTACATACGTATTAATGGTTATTGCGTAATGAGAAAAAATTAAAAGGTTTACACGAAACGTACGTAAACTTATAACCATTACTGTACTTGTGCTTATGACCAAACAAAATATGTAGATTGAGTCAAAATAACTTAAAAAAAACAACGAGTGTGTGAATAAATTGATTTATTTGGCGCCCATTTACAACACATTAAATATTAACAAAAATGGACACACATGGAGGACACCTACACTTTGAATTCTTTGTATTAAAAAAATGATAACAATTTAGCTGTTTTAACAAATCAAACAACTCAGCAAGTAAAGGTTCAAAACTAATAATGGGTTCCTAATGGCTTGTGGTGTAATCCAAGATCCAGCAAACCTGTTCGCAGCAGATTTTGTTTCAATGATCCTTTGTGAACATTCTGAAACAATTTTAAAGTAAATAAATGTTGTCGTTTTCCTTTACTTTCTTATGCCTCCTAATATAGTGTTGCATAAATAGGTGGTATTCCTCTGAATGTCGTTTAAACGCATTTTGAGTTGTACCGACAAAATTAATTCGAATGCTATGATATTTGAAAGTATTTCAACAGTTTAAACCCGAAATTCAAACAGTTTTTGGCATAATAATGCTTCCAACAATAGTCGCCGTAGTCTAGTAGATAGTGTGTTGGCTTATTATACGTGAATACTTCTTCGGCGATTTCGTCTCTGCAGATTTCTGGCAAAAACTCTGAGAGTAAATAAAAACCAGTGTAGGTCCCCTGCCACTCATGTATAAAATTAACCCAGACAACATCAATGGTGTGGGAATCTAGGTCGTAATCCTGGCTAAAGGGTTGTAATGACCAATTATATATGCAAGTATGTACGTATCAGAGATCAGATCAGCAATGAATCGTTTTTCCGCTACTCATAAGCACTCATGCAATTTTGAGTATGAATGAATGAACAGAATTGAAATTCAACTGCTCTGATTCATTCATACTCGCTACAAATTTGATTCATAAGTATAAGTAGCAATGAGTTTGAGTACAACGTTGACTTCATATTCACAACATTCGAAATATGTTTGATTCGTACGTTTAGAAAAATACTTATAATGCTTATAAGTAATTCAAGTGGCTCGAATCATTCATCAAAATCTACAGCCTTTGTTGTTGTTGCATATACAAACAAAGAAGAAAGAAAAGAAAAAACAACAAGCAAAGCAATTCTCTTGTGAGTACACTAGCGAATCATACCTATATTGTGCTTCGTGTAAATGTTAAGTAGAGACGAGTCGAAGTCAATAACATCATGAGTATTGTTAAGTATGAAAACGAAGAGTACTTCCTAGTTTGAGTATGATATGAAAATAAGTATGAATGCGTATAAGTATGACTCGAACCTACTCATCGTTTTGAATACTTATTGCTGACAACTCCCATAGATAGGATGTTTTTTTTTTAAACTCAAGAAGGAGAGAAAATTGATGAATCAAACAAAAAAAATTATACGATCAGTGTTAAATCTTTTTGATCACTTTTTCGTTTTCTGTTTCTTAAATGGAATTTCATAAAGATAGTCTAAAGAGTACAATGTACTTTACATATTTAGTCTTTCCATTTTAACTGCATATTTAGTTGTTGGCGTTGACCACACTGTTTGATTGAAATACATACAACATTCATTCATTCGGGAGTAACAAATTTAATTTGAAAACTGAACCGAAGAGAAACAAAAAAAAACGAATAAAACCGAGAAAAACGAATTAAAAAATGTTCAAAAAATAAACACTGATTGCATTATTTATGCATCGAAACAAAATTAAATATTGACGACGACGACAACACACACACACACTCAACAACAACTGGACTGAATCGATCGGCTGTATGTTTTTTTGATTTAATGCATTTTCGTACGTGTGCATGTGTGCAGTGTCTTTTTTTGCTCTCTATGTTTTGCAATTTAAATAAATGGATGATATTTACATGAACAAAACTACTGTGTTTGAGTGAGTCACTAAGCATGACACAGAGAAAGAAGAAGAGAGAGAGAACGAGAGTGAGAACAAAATCATGTTTGGCCAACATCGTAATGTCACCTCACAACGTTGTACGTGTATACTCGTTGTTGTTGCTTTTTCAATATGTATGTTGGTTGGTAGCCAAACGATAAAGAACAAAAAAAAAAGCAAATAGAAGAAAAAGAAAAAAATAAAATCATTTATTGAAATTTGCATCTCTAAAATAGAATGTTATTTCATTTTGGGAGATTTGAATTTGGCATGGCTGTTCGAGGCGAATTGGTTCATGTGTGTTCATTGTGTGTGTGTGTGTGTGTGTGTGTGTCGGTATGAGGGTGATTGATTCAATGTATGAATGAATAATAAATACGACAACATCATGACTCACACACCACGTTTTGAATACGTAATGGTTGTGAGTAAAGCAGTCGGTCAACATCAATGTAAGTTCTCCACCACCGACTGTAGGCTGGCTACATTGAAGCATTCATTATCATTTAATCTTTGTTGTAAAATCAAATGTGAAATTTCCATTTTGTTTAATAAAATATAAAAGCGCCTGATTTCATTCCTTATCGTGATGCCTGAATTTTATTCGTATTATTTTTAATGCACATTTTTGTATTTGTCAAATGTCTGCCCATGATGTCACACGGGGCAACAAAATTTAATGGAAGCAATTGATTGATTGATAGTCTTGATGTTTTAATATTTGAGGGTCAACTATTGCTGTAGAAAAAAGAACATCAAGGATGCCGTGAAAGCAAGCAAAGCTTATAAAGAAATTTTTAAAGATAGAAAGACTCGATTCTCCTCGTGTTGTACATCATAATTATAACCTTTGACCTTTAACTCAAACTAAAAGCCATTATTACAACTTGGAAGGATTTTAACAGGCAGATAAATTGTTTTTTTATTATTATGAGTATCCAATAAGATGAGTGATCGTTAAGCTAAAGGGAAGACCATCCTACCTTTATGTTTGAACTTGCCATATCATATACTATTTTCGATATGGCAACTTCAAATTTAAACAAAATGAGCATATACAACAAATAAACGAAGTCCGATGTTGCCACTGCGTTAAAAAGAAACAAGTTTAACACGTTCATCGCCACGATAGTATAAAAAAATCGAACGGGCCAGGGTAACTTTATTAGGTAATTTAGTTAAAAATTCATCAAGGAAACTTAACGTATCACAGAATTTTTTTATGCCAAAATTCTCGGAAAAACTCAATTTTATATTTTTATTTTATTTTTATTATTATTTAGTATTATTTATTTATTTATTATTATTTATTTATTACTATTTATTATTGTTATTTTTTTCTCGAAACGTTATGCAAATGCATCGTTTGCGTCGGACATCTGCGATTTACGTGACCTTCTAACAAAACGCGAACGTCAGACCCATATGACTGACATGGCCCATGCAGAACATCTTAGCGTCAGACACATATGATTGACATGGCGATGAACGTGTTAATTGAGCAGTAACTTTGTAAAAAGAATAAAGGTTCAATTAGTCGTGACTTACCATAACGCTGTAGTCGTACCATAATCCATAACCATAAATTTACTATTAGCTGCAATCAGTGCTGCCATGGCCATCCAGTAAAAAAGTACAAAAGTAAACAAAACAAATGTGTATACATGTAAGTAGATTCAGCCAACAGCTGTTTATGGCTATGGCAAAAAACCCAAAATTCAATTGGTACATATCGTTATCGTTATGACTGTGGCATTATGGTAAATCACCTATAATCGAAAACAGTGATATCCATAAAGTTGATTAAAACAGTTGATTTATATAGGTATGGTTAAGTCACGACTAATTGAACCTTAACATCAATCAGCTTTTACAGTTAAAATACTTGTTTCAATATCAGCGGGAATTCCCGTCATTAGTTAGTAATTAGAGAATAGTGAATGACGGGAATTCCCGCATAACTGTCTAACCCTTACGGCAGTTAAAGTTAAAGTTAAAATTTTTGTTTAAATAGGCTTTTTGTTCTTTGTTATACACTCCGGGATGTATTTTAATGGAAAAGTATACCAATATACCAGTGTCTAGATGTTGTAAACCGTAATCAAGAAAGAAATAACAAAGAAATAAACATTTATGTATGGCGAACCATAATCGAGAATATTTATTCTTTGACAACAAAATTACTATGGCAGCTTCGAAGAATCGTAAGTCTTATAAACTCCTCAAAGAGTTCAAACACTAAAAAAAAAACTATTTTGTGAAAATCTTCAGGGGACTTATCGGCAATCATAAACCGCCATCGAACAACCACATCTACAGATATTAGCTATGCTATTATGCCCCGCCAACAGAGTGAATTATTATAAAATTATTTTTAAAATTGAAGTTTGTACTGTGTTATCTTAAATTATATGAAAAGAGTATACATACGTATGTATGTATGTACATAGTATAGTTGAGTAAATAATCAATAATTCACTTACCTGATGTGGTGATGGGGAGGCTTGTGAAGGTTGAGGTGATGGACTGGGCGCATGACTCGGACTACTGCTTGGTGGTGGGCCACCATGCTGTGGATGATGAGGTGATGCTGGCGGCAGGGGATGGCCACCAGGGCCAGGACTAGGAGCAGGTGATGAACCACCAGGCCAAGGCCGATTTGGTTCAGGATACTGTAATGAAAACAATACAAAAATGAATTTTAAAACATTTTTTCAAACAATTAAAATGTAATTTTTTTTTTTTTTGTAGAAACAAATGGAATGTGTGTTTTTTATTTACTTTTTTTCTCTCTATTTTTGCATTGCAACAATAAAAATACATAACAAATATGGCGTCCATTAGATAGTCGGTAAATAAATAAATAAATTTAAATTAAAGTAAAAAAAAAAAACAATTATTGGCCGTGCAATTGTACACAAAATAAACGATTTCGAGAATGTTTTTCATTCATTTTTTTTTTGTAAATTTTCCAGGATTTTTTTTTTAAAGAATTTCAACATTTCATATGTCGAAATATTTCATATGGAAAAACAGTTTTTTATTCTCTTAATTAATGAAATAATGCCAGACAAACTTTATGTTCTTTTTTGCACACTTTAAATTTTGAAATATGCATGCATATCAAAGTATAAATATTTACATTCAATAAATATTGTGAAATATTTTATGAATTTAACAATAAAAAAGAATCATATACACTTTCCAACAATGCAATAGTCTTCAGTTTGCAGGAAAGAACGCCCAACCCACTCCACCACCACCTCTCATAAGGGCATATAAAGGAGAACTGAACTAAAACCAACCCGCATTCCATGTTTTTGTAAGACAAAAGTCTTCAGATAATCGGCAGATAACTCATATGAAAAACACTCAATTACTCGCATTACTCAAATTGTTTGCCACTCTTACACTTTTTTTTTTTGTCGCAATGTTTTAATGTTAATAATGCCTGCCAATAAACTGTACATCTTGATTGGATAAACCGGCCTATTTGGCCTATTTAATTATTACAACATTGAGCCTATGAGCTCTGGTTTATTTATCCCATACCTTAAAAGAGCAACCATTCTGTAGAGCAGGAATATTCTTATCCAAAACAGAACACTTCAAATGAATGAGAAAACACGAGAATATTTTCCAAGCAAGAGTTTATATTATCGAACGATATTGAGGCCGTCTAAACCGGTTAAGTCGTCTACCCCGTATGCTTTGTAGTATTCCAGGTTGTGTTGGAATTCAGAGCAAATGAACATGCACATAAGGTCTAAAAATCACTAAAGGAAAATTTAAAAACTTTCTATCTAATTTTATTAACCAAATTTCATACTATAAATTCCGTAATCTAGTAGTAGATAGTATATTATACGAGAGTCCGTGGTTCAAACCAGGAAATACGAATAAAATTTCTTTCGGCTACTTCATCTTCTAATATCACACAATTTTTTAGGCAGTTATGGGAACCTTTAAACATTGAGTCTTAACGTTAAAGGATTTAAAACTCAACATTTGAAATGTGCGTAAAAAAAATTGTAAAAAGTATGAACTACGGTTGGAACCAATCCAACTTTAAACCGTAGAATGAGTAACTCTTTTAATCCATTTCCGCCCGCTGTACTATATATACAGTCAAACCCGGTTATAACGAACTCCGTGGGACCAGAAAAAGTAGTTCTTTATAGGCAAAGTTCGTAATAAACGGGATGAAGTCATAGAGGAAAATATAAAATACAAGGAATTTTTTTCATTTTTAAAAAACAAAAAACCGTAGAAATTCTTTTCAAGAGCTGTTTATGATTTTATCAATTAAAATTTCGTTTCTTTAATTTTTTTTTTTATTTAAATTTTAGTTTACTTAACTACTCTGGCAACTCTTCCCTTATCCATGAAAATTTTTTATTAAGCAGAGTAATTAAACGACAAATGTTTTACGATGACAATTTAAACGTGTTACTATAGTGAAATGCACAAAAAAATAAAAAAAAGAAAGGAAATAAAACTCAAAGAATACAAATGGAAATATGGAAGAAAAAACAGAGAGGAATAATAAATACATCATTAAAAATTATAATTTTTAATTAATTACTCTTGGAGCACTTGTTCTTAAGCAATCGATGACGGTAAAGTTCGAATGAAACAATTTTCGAAAAGTTTACAACAAAATGTACTTCCACAGCATCATGTATAAAACAGAAATAAAAAAACCAAATATGGACTACGAATACGATAAAGAGAAATCACCTGAACGTTCTATAAAGTGATGAACTTTTGAAAACAATACGTACACACACGCTAACTGTATGTATGCATATTTGAATGCAAAAAATGTTTGTAATCCTTATCAGAAAAAAAGAAATTCAAATAAAATGCAAAGGAAGAGAATGATTGAATGAAGGAATTTAATGTGAAATGAGAGAAACTTGACGAATGGACCGGAGGAGGAGATAGGCTCTCTTCAATAAATTGCTAAATAAACGATGATGATGATGATAATAATGAAGACAACAGCAATAATGTTAGTGTTGATAAAATATAGACAAACTTTGTAAGGATAATGGATATTGCATATTAAAATAGCCCATATGCATGTGTTTGTTTGTGCATCGAAATGAAAGCAATATGAGATTGTATGTGTATGTATAATATTTGTAATAAAAACCATTTTACCACACACTTACTCCTATATGTGTGTATGTGTGTACATACATTGTAAAATAGTATTGGATATTTACATACTTAATGTCTACAAAGTGCATCACTGTAACAAATCTACTACATACACATGCAAACATGCACTCAACAAATACTTCAATCAGTCAATAAAAACAATGGAATTATTCAACACACACATACACCCATGCGCACACAGTACACAATCAACATAACAATTAAATCAACTCTGTGAACTGAAAACTGTTATCTATGGTAGATATGAGAAATGGAAAGAGAAATTTCTACAATAGAAGGTGCATATGTGTTGTGTTGTGTATGTACAAGTAAATATTTACTCATGTCCTATAGAGGTTATGGTGAAAATGATGTTTTAGTTGTTCAATAATTTTGAAACAAATAACTGCTGTCAAACACACAGTCAAACACACACATCCTAACATTACCATAAACATAGAATTTATGATTTTACACCAGTTTCACTGTAAATTTCAAATATACAAGAACAAAACAAAATGAATTCCTTGGAAAACCGTATATAAGTGTATACGTGATTATATTAGCTTTTGAATGCCAGCCATTAGCAAAGAGAAAATACTCAAAATTTTAGTAATGCAAGTCATGCACGAGTCATGCGAAAGAAAAATGACAAAAGCATTTATGTAATGTACATAACCATTCTATCATTTTAGAGTTGTGGAAAGCCAATTATCGAAAGTTTATCGATTAATCACATGAAAAAGGCTGATTACAAAGTTTAATTGGAGTTCCCCGATCAGCTGTTGTTAACCGCAGAGAATAAAATTCCGAAAAAAGAAAATTCAAGAAACATTTCTTTCCCCTTGACACTAATTCGCTTTGTAGGAATACTATTCAGCTGGATAACTATTGAACTGATCTGTAAAATGCACTTAGAATATTGTCTTTGATTTACTTTACTAATTCTATACCTTGATTTAGTATTACAGTGAACTCGCGAAAACGTGAACAATGGAAAGTATGAACGCCTCAGAAACGTTAACAAATTTATTTTTTCACAGAGTATTCTAAAATGTGAACACATTATATATTTTGTTTTTTTTTTTCTGTTTTTAAATTGTGAAATCTTTAGAAATTCTCTATCAAATTAATTTAAAATGATCGTGGTTTTAATATCACTAATGACGGATGGCTTAAAAAAAATTTAAAAGAAGACTTGGTGTTCGCCTTCTTAAAATTTTTGAAGAAAAACTTTCTAAACAGCCGCAACATGTTGACCCATTTAAGGAAAAGTTAAAAGTAAAAATGAATGAAAGAATCCGGTTTATATTAGAAACAGTTGCCGTATAAAACATATTTGTCATCACTTGAGAAAAGTCCTCCAAGTGCAAAGATGGAGAAACAACGATTAACTTTCATGGGCTGTTCAAATGCGACGTGAACTCATAAAATTAAGTCAAAAGTTAATCAGATTTAATTGAAAATTTGTACTCAGGGGTTTGTTTTTGGGGTTGCTGATTACAGATCTTCATTTAGATGCCTTTGGAAACCACCTAGAGCCATCTTATTTGCAAAACCCATGCAGGACTATGTTATCTTACAGAATAAGAATTTTTTGAATTTTTATAGCTTAATGCCTCCGTATATACATACGTAGATAGAGGCCTTCATATTAAAATGACAGTTTTTAATTGATTTTGAACTTCTAACTGGTTCGTACAAGTGTAGCAATACGCCGAGAGAATTGCTGGTATTGCAGTGCTGGTTTAAATGCCCTCTCTGCGCCAACCATTTTTTTCATAAAGTGACTGACAGCCCTGAATGGTCAGTGACTGACAGCCCTGAATGGTCAGTGACTGACAGCCCTGAATGGTCATTGACTGACAGCCCTGAATGGTCAGTGACTGACAGCCCTGAATGGTCATTGACTGACAGCCCAGAATGGTCAGTGACTGACAGCCCTGAATGGCCAGTGACAGACAAGGCGGTCAATGTGTTAATACAGCCACGGTTACTACGTTTCTCCTATTCTATCTACCAAAATCATTGCTCAAATTGCGCACCACAAGTGGTCTATACTGTCAGAGAAGCACCAGTTGTCCCTGCCAAGCTAGAACGTATTCAGTGTAGAACGATTTGTTGGAAGAATAGAACTTTTTACCCAATTTCTCAATTTTAAATTGCTTCACAGGATATTTTTGGCAAATCGGAAAAAAAAAAAATCGAAAACTTTTTCTAGCAAACTGAATACGAATAAAATTGGCAATGGTGTAACACCTAAAAGTATGCAAATGAATGAATGCATTTTATTGCAATGGCATTATCGTGCACAAATAAAATTTATTGTCATCATCTGATGACAACTAATTTACATACTACATACATACATATGTATGTACATGTATATAAGAGTATATATGTATGGATGTATATATATTTTAATTTAAAACAAAGACAACAACAACATCAATAATAATAGTTATTAGTGTAGAAACATTTGAAAATAAAGTTTGCAAAACAAAAAGAATAGAAGGATAAAAAGATAAAAGGATTGGACTTTGAAAAGAAAAAAACAAAAAACAAAATGAATAGAAGGATAAAGTATAAGAGAATAAATTTCATTTCATAAATTGCTTTGAATGAACAATTCGATTCATTCATTATTAATAAATAATTATGATGAAGATGAAGATGAATATGTAGATGATGATAATGATAATGATGATGATGACGACACATGCTTGTGATGTCATTTGTCATGCAAATGGTGAAAATTTTATGCCATCATTACAATGGCTATGACGCCAAATGTTTTATTATAGGCTTATAATGAAACACTCTGATAGAGAGACTGTTTCTGACTCTATGTGGTTTAGAGACAGACGATTCGATTTGATTAACAAAATTTCTTAGCCCACAAAGAAAATATAAAACAAAAGATATTCATTTCAGGAAATTAAGTTAACCACAAACTTAAGATAACTTAAAAGATTTCGAAAACAGAAAAAAAAACGATAATTCGTAATTTTACGGTTTTATATTCTTAATAATTGTTTCTGTTGTAAGCGATTGAAAACTTTCGACTGATATCTGCTGTAAATAGGTATCATCACTATATATTATGGATTATATATAAAGTAAATATCGAACTGATTATCAGTGAACAGCTAAAAGACTCAAACGTAGCCACTAGAACATTTTATTTAAATCTATAACTTAGCCCCAAATTCCAATGTTCAATCACAAGGCTATGTATGACCTAATTTCTTTTCATTATTTGAAAATTGTTCTTCGAATAGATCAATTCAATATATGATCCTGGCGTATATCCTAATATATATTATAAATCTGTCTGTAAGTCTGTTGTTTTGTTTTTTTGTTTGTTAGCCAATCACGCCTGAACGCCTGGACCGATTTTCTTGAAATTTGGGATATAGATCGGGCTTTTGTCCGTGGAGGTTATTAGCTATAAATCTTTTCAAAATTTTGACCAAAAGGGGAGAAAAAATGGCAGTAGGTTATTTTTTACGATTTAGCTTGGTTAAGTTTAGCAAATAGCTATTGGTGGTGTTTTTCTAAAGTTGAACCAAAAGTGGTCCAAAAACGGAGAAACGGACCGAAATGAGTGCAGGTTATCCAAATCCCAATATCCTAATCCTAATATATATAGTATCAATCTTTCTGTTAGTCTGTTTTTTTTAGTCTGATTTTCTTGAAATTTGGAATATAGATCGGGCTTTTGGTGGTGTAGATTATAGGCAAAAAATCTTTTAAAAATTTCTACCAAAAGGGGAGAAAAAACGGGACAAAAAATGGCAATAGGTAATTTTTTAGCTTGATTAATATTCCTAAATACATAGCTATTGGAGGTATTCCGTTTCTAAAGTTGAACCAAAAGGGGTCCAAAAAAGGAGGGCAAATTGAGTGCAGGTTATCCTATTCCTAATCCTAAAATCCTAATATTAATTATAAATCTCTCTGTAAGTCTGTTTTTTTTTTTTTGTTTGTTTGTTGGTCAATCACGCCTGGACCGATTTTCTGGAAATTTGGGATATAGATCGGACTTTTATCGGTGCAGGTTATAGGCTATAAATCTTTTTAAAATTTTGGCTAAAAAGGGGAGACAAAGGAAGAACAAATGGTAACAGAAAAGCTTGGTAAATTTTCGCAAATAGCTGTTATAGGTATTCCGTTTCTAAAGTTGGACCAAAATGGTCTAAAAAAGGGAAAGGGGCGAAAAAATTACCCGTGCAACGCCGGGTACAATCTGCTAGTCTGTATATATAGTAACTGTAACTGACAGCATTTAGACTAATATTATTTATTAGTCACATATTTTAGACCCGCTATTGGGTATGTACATTCGTATCCTTCTATTTAAAAGTGTTTGTATAATTTATCCAATAGTTTTTATTTAAGTGTTTGTATAATTTCAATACGATTATCCTTATCTTTCATAGATAAGGGAGAACATGTCAAAACTTCGATTCTAGATGATTACCCAATTTAAAATATAAAACACACAAACAACAACATACAATGAAAAACTTTCATTACAATAACAGTATAATCGTTTAGAAACTTACCTGATGCGTCGTGTAGGCAGTTCGATGATTTGGTCCTGTCGCTGGGCCAGGCGGTGTTGGATATCTTTGTGGATACGGTGAATATTGAGATGGTGTTGTGCCTTGATTTGAAGATTGTGGCGGCGGTGGTGGACCACCTCCACTACCGCCACCACTACCACTACTATTTTGTTGCTGTTGTTGTTGTTGCTGCTGCTGTTGTTGTTGTTGTTGCTGCTGCCCCGGTTGTGGTGGCTGTTGGGGCGAACTTGGATAGGAACCTGAGTTTTGACCTTGCGATGGCGGATACGGGGATTGACCTCTGGAAGTATTTGTCTGTAAATAAAATAAGAAAACATTAATTTACAACAAATGTTTAACGATTGAAAAGTAAAATAATAAAAAGAAACTACATAAAATCTTTATTTTTTTGCTCCCTCCTCCTCCTCCTCCTCCTCGCATAGCATAATCATAATTTATAAGATTAATAATATCGTGTCGTAGGATTGTGTGATTAATAAATAAATAATAAAACAA
The DNA here is from genome assembly GCA_014635995.1 of Sarcophaga peregrina. Lineage (NCBI taxonomy): Eukaryota > Metazoa > Arthropoda > Insecta > Diptera > Sarcophagidae > Sarcophaga > Sarcophaga peregrina. Next base: position 114,981,984 of record CM025789.1, read on the forward strand.
AGAAATTTCATAAAAAATATTTACCCATAGTACGGGATAATAATACTGGATAAAAGAGATTAATGGTACAAAAAAAAAATCCCCTTCAATATCCTAAACAAACACGAATAAAACAATAGTAACAGATAAAGAACCTACACAACTTCAATTTACAATCCTTCTCCACCACCTACAACTGGCGACGATTCATTCAAGTTCTGCCTGGTGCCTAACTACCATATTCTACCTCCCTCATTCACTCTCTCCCTCTCTCTCTGAAGGGAATCAAAGAACATTATAATGTCATTTAATAATATGAAGAGACGACAACTTTCCTCTTACACTTCCTCTCTTTGCTTTCTCCTACACACACACTCTCTCTCACTCTCTCTCTCTCTTTCCATTATAAATATTTCTGTAATATATACCAGCAGCTCTGCTCTCAATGTGCCATTCAATGACGAAATTATTTTTGTTGATGGCATTTTAATAAAAATCGATTATTTGTGCAGTCAATAGAGAGAGAGAGAGAGAGAGTGAGAGAGAGATAGAGAGACATTAAACCGAATCAACATCGTGATGTTACTATTAGGAAACTATTGGTGCCATATGATCGTAGACAAGTACAGTTATAGAATGAGTGCAAAAATAAAAAAATATTTTAAAGAATTTGTTGTTGAAATTCTTGAATGAAAATCAAATTTTACATTTTTTTGGTCTGTGCAAAGATTTTTTTGACAAACTGTATATAGTAACTGTAACTGACAGCATTTAGACTAATATTATTTATTAGTCAAATATTTTAGACCCGCTCTCTGGTATACACATATGCTTCTATTTAAAAGTGTTTGTATAATTTCAATACGATTATCCTTATCTTTCTTAGATAAGGGAGAACATGTCAAAAATTGCGATTCTAGATGATTACCCAATTTAAAATATAAAACACACAAACAACAACATACAGTGAAAAACTTTCATTACAATACAGTACATTACAGTACAATACAGTACAATACAGTACGGTACAGTATAGTCGTTTAGAAACTCACCTGATGCGTCGTATAGGCAGTTCGATGATTTGGTCCTGTCGCTGGGCCAGGCGGTGTTGGATATCTTTGTGGATACGGTGAATATTGAGATGGTGTTGTGCCTTGATTTGAAGATTGTGGCGGCGGTGGTGGACCACCTCCACTACCGCCACCACTACCACTACTATTTTGTTGCTGTTGTTGTTGTTGTTGCTGCTGCTGCTGCTGTTGTTGTTGCTGCTGCCCCGGTTGTGGTGGCTGTTGGGGCGAACTTGGATAGGAACCTGAGTTTTGACCTTGCGATGGCGGATACGGGGATTGACCTCTGGAAGTATTTGTCTGTAAATAAAATAAGAAAACATTAATTTACAACAAATGTTTAACGATTGAAAAGTAAAATAATAAAAAGAAACTACATAAAATCTTTATTTTTTTGCTCCCTCCTCCTCCTCCTCCTCGCATAGCATAATCATAATTGATAAGATTAATAATATCGTGTCGTAGGATTGTGTGATTAATAAATAAATAATAAAACAAAGAAATTTCATAAAAAATATTTACCCATAGTACGGGATAATAATACTGGATAAAAGAGATTAATGGTACAAAAAAAAAATCCCCTTCAATATCCTAAACAAACACGAATAAAACAATAGTAACAGATAAAGAACCTACACAACTTCAATTTACAATCCTTCTCCACCACCTACAACTGGCGACGATTCATTCAAGTTCTGCCTGGTGCCTAACTACCATATTCTACCTCCCTCATTCACTCTCTCCCTCTCTCTCTGAAGGGAATCAAAGAACATTATAATGTCATTTAATAATATGAAGAGACGACAACTTTCCTCTTACACTTCCTCTCTTTGCTTTCTCCTACACACACACTCTCTCTCACTCTCTCTCTCTTTCCATTATAAATATTTCTGTAATATATACCAGCAGCTCTGCTCTCAATGTGCCATTCAATGACGAAATTATTTTTGTTGATGGCATTTTAATAAAAATCGATTATTTGTGCAGTCAATAGAGAGAGAGAGAGAGAGTGAGAGAGAGATAGAGAGACATTAAACCGAATCAACATCGTGATGACAGCAATAGAGAGCATATAGTAGGATAAGGGTATAGAGGTATATAGAATGAGGTAGGAAAAAAGAAAGAGTAAAAGGTGAATGTCTTGCCATAAATGTTGTCCGATACGATTTCCTTTTTTTTCTCTCTCTCTCTCTTTTTCATGTAAAATATAATTAAAAATATATTAAAACTGGATTAAAAACAAAAATCCACTGTACAATTAAATTACAGTTAAAGAGAGAATGTAAATTTTTAATAAATTTAATTAGTATTGAATGAAGCTTTATTTATTATTTAATTATACGTTTAAAGGACACTCAATACAGTCTCTTGTATGTTGATTAGTTTTAAATATATTTGCATATTTTTAGGGAGTTTGACAATTATGGAAAATTTGATGGACCGAAATTTCTTCTATTTAATTTTAAATAAATAAAAATATTTTATATTCATCTATGAATTTTTTTCCAAGCTTCAAACTGCAAATAAAATTATTATCCTTGTTTATTTAGTCTAACCGTTTTGTAATCTATTTTCATTTTGCCTACTTTTAGGGGAAATGTTTAACACAAAATTATTGCATGCAATATTCCGATGATCTCAATAATATTTTCTTTCTATAGAAGAACTTATTAAAACAAATATAGAAAACAGTTTGAAATAATTGAAAGATTATTTAATCTTTAAAAATGGTAAATAATACCGAACGTCATACTAGGCCAGAAATACGAAACGATATCTGCGGAGCAAAAAAAAGATGTCGCTGAAATTAGAAAAAGATTTTGAATGCCAAGGTCAGCACATTTAAAAACAATATTTTCCGACGTAATAACTTTTATTGAAAACCAAGTTTTTTTGCACTTTTCTTTTGGGATATCGAAAGTTGCAGTAGTCTACTGTGTCGGTTTATTAAAAGCGAGGCATCGGTTTAAATCCCAGGTTAGACAACAACATGAAAATATAAGGAATATTCCTTCGGTGACTTGCTCTAAACAGATTTCTGGCAAAAAGAAATAAAATTACCACGAAAAAGCTTCTCAACAAAAAAAATCGAAATCGACTTTAAACTGTAGGTCCCCCGTCCCACCCGCCACTCATGTATAAAATTAACAACCACAACATAAGTGGTGTGGAAAGCTAGGTCCTATTCCTAACTGAAGGATTATAATGATCAATTAGGTAGGTAAGGACATCTCGAAAACCTATAGTGAGGGAACAATTCCGATGTTGGAGATGCAACTAGGGTTGCCAGCCTGGCTGGACTTGGCAGGATTGTCCAGCATAATTTAATTTGTCCAGCTAAATAGAAATTTTTTATTGCACTGCAATAACTTGGGCACTAATTTTCATGTTATCTTTGTCAACTCAGAATGCAAAATATCTTTAAATGGATATTGATGAAGAAGGTGATCAAAAAGGCTACTCACAATTTTCTGCGATAGATGGAAAGAGTTTGAAAAATACGCTAATTGGATAAGAACAAAAGATAATTACAGGGCAGAGTGTAAAAAATCAAATATGAAGGCATAAAAACAAAAAACCATTATAAAATGGGAGATGTCGCAGATGCTTTCTCTAACGATTTAGTATTTTGAAGTATTTGTTTTTTTTTTGTTCATTTCCAGCTTTTTTTTTGTTTTGTCCAGCTTTTTAAAACCCAATATCGAATGTCCAGATTTTTGCGCATCGGCATCTGGCAACCCTGGTTGCCACCCATCAAACATCTTTAGTGAAATATGGCCGATATTTATTTATTTATTGCAACTTGGATTTACCACAACGTCAGTTTTCGTTTAATCAATCCATCCTTCAAAGAAAGAATGTGAATGAAATAGTTTCACTAAAGTGGAATTATCTATTGGCCGCGATTACGACGTTTAAACTAAATATGAAAGATCTAATTTTGTTGTATTTTTCACAGCATTTGCCAGATGTGAAATTGCCAGTCAAGGCAAAAATGGTTACGATCTTTGCGACGAATGGATACTGCTGCCACTCAAAGCACTATTTTAAATCGAATAATAAATTCAGGATATGCTTTTCTTCTGAAATGTTACCAAAACAACAACAACACAGTTTGTTACATTTGTGTTTAAAAATTAATTATTGAAAAATTACATAGAAATTCTAATAATAATTCCTTTATTGTGTATTTGTATATGCTATTGTAGGTATGAATATATTTACACAGCGTTTGTAAAAATAAAAGGAAACACACATAATTTTCTCTTTAAACACCTACATATTTAGCTATACAAACCTACATACATACACATGTGTATATACATACATATGTACGCAGCTTATATACATAATCATGTATAATACAATCGTATAAAAATAATATCAATTTTATATTCATATATACCCGCAACAACACACACCCACATATACAGTCATATATACAGTCAAACCCTGTTATAACGAACTACGTGGAACCAGAAAAAATAGTTCGTTATAGGCAAAGTTCGTAATAAAGGGGGTGAAGTCATATTTGAAGTCGCCGTGGTCTAGTAGGTAGTGTGTTGGCTTATTAGACGTAAAAGCCAGGATTCGAGTCCCAGGCCAGACATCAAAACAAAATACAAAAAAAAAAGTATTTCTCTGGCGATTTTCTCTCGGCAGATGTCTGGCAAAAACTCTAGAGAGTAAATAAAATTGCCATGAAAAGTTTCTCATAAAATCTGTCGTTCGGAGTCGATTTTAAACTGTAGGTCCCGCTACTCATGTATAAAATTAACACACACAACATAAGTGGTGTGAGAAACTAGGTCAATAATCCTGACTGATGGGTTCTAATCACCAATTATGTGTGTTATGTCATATTAAAAGAAGTCGCCGTGGTCTAGTAGGTAGTGTGTTGGCTTATGAGACAAAAGGCCCGGGTTCGAATCCCAGGTCAGACATCAAAACGAAAAAATATTTCTTCGACTTACTTACTCTCAGCAGATTTCTGGCAGACTCAGAGAAAAAATTGCCATGAAAAGCTTCTCATAAAATCTGTCTTTCGGAGTCGACTTTAAACTGTAGGTCCCGCCACTCATGTATAAAATTAACGCACCCGGCATAAGTGGTATGAGAAACTAGGTCAATAATCCTGACTGATGGGTTCTAATGGTTAATTATGTGTGTTATGTCATATTAAAAACAAAAAGTATTTTTTTGTTTTATTAACAACCAAAAATCTGTATTGATTCTTTTTATCTATCAGTTGATTAAAGATGCTGAGTTATAATTTAGTTCAAAGTTATTTCTGGGGGTTGGTTGTAAGAAAGGCAAAATGTATGAAATTCAATTACTGGGACCATTTGAAGTAGTTTCTTTTAACCAAGAATTCGTTATAAACCAGTTGGTAATAGACGAAGGTTTTTGTATGAAAATTGTTATTAAAACGTTGGGGTTTGAAAATATGTACTAACCGAGTTCGTTATAAATGAGTTTGACTGTAAATGTATATATTTAGAGTATGAATGAATGATATATGAATTGCTATGATTAATAAATACCATTCAGAAAACAAAAATACAAAAATAGAAACAAAAAAGAAACATTATCCTGGGAAAACAAAAAAAAGAGGAGAAAAATATTATCAATTGATATTTTATGTATCACATACATATACACATACACATACATATGCATATATGTGGATATATCAATACATTTACAAATTCGAAAACAACACATCCAAAAATACGATACACATACAAACAAAGTACACATAAATACATACAAACATTAGTTCTAAAATATCAATACATTAGTATTGAACCACAATCTCCCCCCATCTTGAAGAGAAGATAATATTTAAAATGTTTTTAAAGTCATATTGAAAGAGAGAGAGAAAGAGAGAGAGAGAACAAAAAATCGAATAACTATAACAACAATTATAATAAAAATATAAAAACAACTTAAATACATTCAAACATTTTGAAATGCATACGATTTACTGTTTAATAATAAACATTTTAATAGGTTCAATGCAATAGAAAGAAAATAATACAAATTTACCAACACTGTAGATTAAAATCGGCGACTTCCTCTCAGCAGATTTCTGGCAAAGACTCTGAGAGTAAAAATTGCCATGAAAAGCTTCTCAAAAATCTGTCGTTCGCTGTCGACTTTAAACTGTAGGTCCTGCCACTCATGTATAAAATTAACGCACACAACATAAGTGGTGTGAGAAGTTAGGTCAATAATCCTGACTAAAGGGTTGTAATGGCCAATTATGTATGTAGATTAAATTAGACTGCGCACGCATGTCTACCATGTTAATTCATTCGTTTTGAAAATATCACATTCCTACCTCCCGCTTCAACCGCTATGTTGTTGTGAATGCTACACCGACGAATCGCCAAAACATTTGCTATTAAGCATTGTGTTCAAATATATTTCATAGGGTCTTACAGAGCCTAATTTAATTACAGCTGCTGGGGCAAAAAAGAGCTTTTGTTACCTTTCTCACCGAATGTGTCTACATGCGTCCTCAAGAGAGCCACTCCTATGATGGAACAGTCATGCACCAAAGTTTCAAAGTCTAATGGAATCAAAAAGTGTAATTCTAGTGACGAAAAAGATTTTAAAAATTAAACCAGATGAGAAAACCTGTGTTCACCGTACTAACGGTCAAAACTTGAAATGAAGTTTGAACTGCATTTTCTTAGAATTGCGTTCGTCCGCGTAGGACTTATCTTACGAAGAAATATTCCATCAAGTTTATGTCAATTATTGGGAAAAGATGTAAAGATTAGAAAAAAAAAATGGTTTCTGGGAAGGAGACCGATTTTATGGATTGGCAAGCCTATAGCCCCAAATTAGTATATCCCATAAGATGAAAACGTGCAAAAAAAAAAAAAATTTATAATAACATGGACCAACTATGGTTAGCCTCCATGAAAGATTAATATGGGGCGACAGCAAATAAAATGCGAAAAACTTGTAGAAAATATGGATACCCTCTGCAACACTAAATGTCAATAACAAATCTACGTAAAAAAGTATTTCAAAAAATTTTTTGTTTATTAATATAGCAAGTAAATGAGATATTGATAGATGTATGTATGTACAAACACTGAGCGCCATAAGTGATTCAACATACATACACACAATTGGCCATTACAACCCTTTAGTCAGGATTATTGACCTAGTTTCTCACACCACTTATGTTGTGTATGTTAATTTTATACATAAATGGCGGGACCTACAGTTTAAAGTCGATTCCGAACGACAGATTTTTGACAAACTTTTCATGGCTATTTTATTTACTCTCAGGGTTTTTTACTAGAAATCTGCTGAGAGGAAATCGCCGAAGAAATACTTTTTGTATTTTATTTTGATGTCTGGCCTGGTGCTCGAACCCTGTCTTTACGTCAAATAAGCCAACACACCACCTATTATATATAACACGGCGACTCCAAGTGAGTCAACACCCACAATAATTTTGTTTTTTGGTTTTTGTTTTAACATTTTATAAGTCATAAATAAAAGTTTTTATTTTTGAAAATTTATTCAACTATTCTCATTTACTTTTCTCGCTTTCCTAAGAAAATGAAATATTTGAATGGTGTTTAAACACTTTTGGCGCTCGCTGTATGTATATGTATGTATATCCCCAAACACTCTCACAATGTATGGTATGGTATGTATGTACGTATACACACATTGTATGGAAGAGTTTCATATCAGAACGCATACAAATAAGCGTATAACAAATTGTATACATACATACATGCATACACTAAATACGTTTGCAAGTGAGTATATGTATGGGAGTGTGTGTGTGTGTATTCAAAAATGATACAAATTATAACTTCTCATATACATATTTGTGTATAACTGTGGTTCAATGCGTTTATAGTCAAGTATGAGTATTGCATAGAGACAGGGTGATAGAAAGAGAGAGAGAGAATAACAGAGAGAAAGAGAGAGATAAATGAGCAATTTAAACACATTCGTAGCATTCACATGCATGCATAGGCGAATACAATTGTATTTGTTTATATATATATGAGTGTGTGTGTGTTTGTGTATCTACAATTTAATCGATTTTCCAAAACCAAAAATAAAGAAAAATATTCACATTCATTCACCCAATCAAACACATGCACATACACATACCCTCACATAACATACTCTTACAGTTGTAAACGACTACAAATACAAAAGAAAAAAAGCCGAGAAATCAAATACAGACGTCGACAAATGCAACATTTTAACGAATCGATATTGATATTCTCATTTTGAAAATGTTCACAATTTTGAGGAGGAGGGAGATGAGAAGATAGGATTAGAATAGAAGAAGAGAGAATTTTAAATTTAATTTGAAACAAGAGTTGAGCAGAAGAAGAATTGAAAAACATTTCAGTAAGCAAAATTGATGTATTAATAGGTCTAATTCCCCGCAGATGAGTTGTTAACTTACAAAATATCGGATATTTTATTAATTGATAAATTATGTAAAAAAGAAAAAATTTTTTAAAGGAATTACTTTAGTTTTTGCCGCCTAGATTTTAGACATTTTAATTATCATTTTATTTTCTTCGAATTAAAAAAATTTATTTCACTAATTCTTACTTTAGCAAGTTAAAAAAATCACTCAAAGATAAGAAAAAGTTGTCTTTAAAAATTCTCAGGATTGTTTTTTACACGATTCATATGGAAATGTCAAAATATTAAGAGAGTTGCTTTAGTTTATGCCCCCACTAACTAACATCTAACAGTGTGAAGCTATAATAGCCATTAAGAGAGTCATGTAACAGAGTCAACAGTGAGTATAACTTAAAAGAATTCGAAATTATTCATAAAATTCCTTTACAACACCCCCCCCCCCCTTAAAAAAAATTCTTCTTAAGGACTTGTGGAATTCAAGCAAACAAAAAAACACTTCCATGTGGCTGGCAAAGCTTATGAAAACAAGTGGTAAAGAAAAATAAAAAAAAAACATGCGAAATATTTTCTACAGATAAAGCAACAGAACTTGAGCAAAGAAAGAAGAAGAAGCAATAAAAGAATTGTGGCAAGAATAACAGAAAATTCATTGAGAGAAAAACCAGCTGGTCTTTTACAACAAAAATCAAATAAAAACTAAAAACTATGAATGACAACAACAAGGTTTTCTTCGTAGTATTAAAATAAATTTTCGAACAAACCAACAACAATAAAATTCAGGACTGTTTCATTATTACTATCAGAATGATACTACAACCATTACAACCGTTTTTGCTGCTAAACTGCTGTTACTCTAGTCAGGCAAAAAAATAGAAAAAGAAGGATAAAATAAAAAGAAAACAACCTACGAAAATTTATCTCAACTGCTTCTCTGTTAGATTTTATAAAATGTAATTAAGCAAAAGGCTTATGTACGTTCAAACGTCAATTGGCTTTCTTTCTTTCTTTGTTTTTGTAAAATTTTCTTATCCATTTGCTTGGGTTTTCATCTCGCCCCTCTCTCTCTTCCACCATGTCCCTAATTCGGCAAAAACTCTATTGCATTTGGCTTAACTACAACGACAACAAAATATTCAAACATATTCTTGGCAGAGAGCATTAACGTTACAGTTTTTTATGCAATGCCGTGCCGACCATTAATCCGTTGGGCAGTCGGTTAGTCAAAATTCATTGAGCTCTTCTAAGGTGTGCATCACTTTATTTTTACAATTTATCGCACACAAAAGAGAATCACTCACTAAAAACACACACACAGAGAGAGCGAGAGAGAGAGCAAATTAATTACTGTTATATTTTACATTTTACTTGTATTGACTAGTGTTGGAAAGTTGCAAGAAAAAAGAAATTTGTATATGCATACACATTTGTGTATAAATCAGTTTAAAACCTTAACAATGTATTCCGATATGCTGTTACACTTGCACTCACCCACACACTTACATACATATGTACATGCTCGTACACATACAAGTAGGCAAGTAGAAAATAAATGCAAGCATTTTTTTTGGGGGGAGTATTTATTGTAATAGTATTTGTGAAAATTTGCTATTAGGATTTTACGTTGGCAATAAATTTGAGAAAAAAAACTCTCTAGTGTTCTCACTCTCTTGTAAAGGTTTGTTATATTAAAATTTGTCATGTATTTGATGTGAAAAATAAAATAAAGTTGAAGGAATTGATTTATTGAACTTTGACTTGATTTTAACACGAGATTACATTACCTACTAGGGTGGCATCCTAGACTACTCACGACTCACTAAACCTAAACTAAATCAAATGGTCAGTTTTGTTCAGTTTTCTGAAAACTGACGTGGCAGTCAACGTGTTAAGAGATGTTTATGATCTTCAGAAGGAAATTTCCATATCTTTACTGTTATAAGAAAGATAATCCGGATTTTTCGATTCCACAGCATTCTGACCAATGCAAAAAAGAAAGTGATTGTTTGGTGTACATTATGGTAGTTGCCTTAACCTAAGGACTAGTGTTGTGGTGGCTTACGAAAATAAAAAGGCGTACGTTGAAACTTCATATCATACAAAAATTTATGTACACACATACATACACTTCAGTTCATTTAAATAACAGCAACAGAACCGATTTGTATGCGCTAACATATTATAATAGGTGGACACACTGGTTTAAGGAAATGTGTGAAAGAATTAAAAAAAAATGGCAAAAATGGCAAAAAATGTGATTTTAAAATAGTTCATATGAATAACAACACACTTACTGGTTTTTTATATAATTGAGCGATTGTGCTACGCAGATATTTTTGTCACAACTAGAGTTTGATAAATTGCGCCTCATAAAGTTCTTAAGTATGAGTACGATGAGCATTTCAAAATAAGTATGAATGCGTATAGGTTAGAGGACGTGCACCTGTCGGTCAAGACAAGCACAGTACCCGGAGATCGAAATTGACGCATTGTATTGAATGCGTATAAGTATCAGAAATTATAAATATGACTCGAATCTACTCATCGTTTTGAATACTCGTTGCTGATCTCTGGTATGTGCGTATTCTATTAAATTTTACTTTTGAACCCGAAAAATGGTAATCATAATGAATTATTATCTTATGCTGCAATAGTATGGGTATTCAATTAATTTATTATAACAACAGATGAATGTGGCGAATAAAAAAAAATGTGGTTGAGAGAGGCGTATGTATGTATCGTATTTAATATTTTAGTGTTTAAAAATAAAACAAAACAAATAATTTTTTTTTGTTAAATTATATATTAGAAATATGTATGTATGTACATACATGTGTATATGTGTTTTGTGTGTGTGTCTACAATATATTTTCATTAATTCTTTGTGATTATCCTGCATTATAATATTAATAAATACACGCACACACACACACAATCAAAAAAGTATAAAATATTATTGAATTGTATTGAATTTCATAATTTATTTGGATTTGTTTTTTAATATTGATTATTAGTAAATAATAAATAATGTGCATACATACATATATATGTACGTATGTATGTATGTATATATGTACAGGCAATTTTAAGTAAATATGTAAATAGTATGTACATAATATGTATGTATTATGTATGCATAAACTAATATTTAAATTTTGAACATCATAAAATATTCAATTAAAATAATGTTTTGCAAACAAATAATAAAAACCAAAAAGAAATTATATTTTTTTTCCTTAAAGGCAATTTAATTTTCGAAATGTGATTATTTTTTTTTTTTTTTTAAAGGATATTATTTAATTCATACCATCGTAGTATGCACATGTAGTTAGAGGAATTTAATTTAAAAATATTGTAATTTAAACTTAAACTTAATTTAACTATTCATGTGCATAATAATCTAAACAAAAATTCAAGATTGTTTTTATTATAATAATACATAACAAATCATATATATATATTATTTCTAAAGCACTTTTTTTTTTGTCGGTTACAAATATCTCCCATACCACCGCATCAAATTTAATGAATGATATCTCATTTTAAAGCTTATATCTAACACTAATTGCGAAAAATATTTAGAAATTGAAAAATTAATATTTTCATTGATAAAAATTATATTTTATATAGAATTGCATAATAATACTGTTGTCATTGTGATTACATGTTTTTGTTCAAGTGTGCTAATACAGGGTCGCTTAATAGTAATGCAGTTCTACATAATATTGTATGTATTAAAATCCATTCTGGCAATACCGCTATTTACTATAACGCCGTTTATTACTAAGTCAGTTATATATAATATGCATATTAAGTTGTAAAAAGCTGTTTTGGCAATTATTTTTATGCTACAAAAATGACAACTAACGGTGCGAAATATTCGCACGGGTCATCTAGAGCATTTATAATCTGCCTACACTGGTGATAGAAACTCAAGTTACCGAAATCAATCGGCCAATTAGTTATTGTGGCTTAAATGAATATTTAACGTATGGCAGCAGTCTTCCCAGGATATCCCAATAATGTTTCCCGTAATACTATACACTTGTCATCTGTGACAAATACAGTACCCGGAGGTCGAATTGACCCATTGTACAACGTCCTAGCTACTCACACCACTCGTGTTGAGTGCGTTAATTTTTATAAAAAGTTGACTATGAACGACAGATTTTTTCATAGCAATTTTCACTCTTAGAGTTTTTGCAAGGAGAAGAAGAAGTTTGATGTCTGACCTGAGATTCGAACTCGGACCTTTCGTCTAATAACCTAACACACTACCTACTAGACCACGGTGAATTCTTAAACTTCATGTTGCTGCTCCGGGTTACATAACTTTCCGCCTAGCATCTTATAAGCTTCCAGGAGTTTCCATGTGGTGCGTATTAACGCCGCAGAATTTAAGAGTCTGCTCTTAATACATTATTATAATCACATCCACATATTGCACGCGAGGCACTACTAGTGCTGAACAAGGGCTTTTTTAGTTAATTGTAATCTGTTATTGTAATTACCTCCCACGTCTGTTCCCTTTCCCTAAATATATGTACACTCTTCTACTCTCTCAGAAAAATTATGGCCACATTAACGATACGGAAGGTCTTCACTTCGCAATCCTATTTACCTACTTATTGTATTGAATGTCTAAATAAAAAGGGAGCCAGCTATGCTGTATTCAATACGTAACTGATTCAGTTTGCCCAGACAACCCCAATTTTTTTTTTTTGCTCCCATTTCTTTTTCGTGATTGGTATTTTCTTCTTATAAATTGATTCACAGGGTATATCTCCAATCGCCGACTTTAATCTGCTTATGTGGGAGAAATTCGCAATCGTCAGTTATGTCTGTTTTGAAATATTTTGATCCTATCATCTGACATTTGACCTCTAGAATAGACTAAAAACGCTATTGTGAAAAAAATTAAAAAAAAAAATCCGATAAATGTTCGTATTTACAGTTATTTTGTGACCCATTAAAAGTATGTATTTCAGGTGAAGGAAACGCTTAATATAGATCAAATAACAGTACACAATTGTTAGTTTATTTAGATTCAACTTTTGTTGTATGTATGTATACAATCAAAAAATACATTTTAAAAAATTCCTTTATTATGGGAATAAAACCGAAAAAACAAAGAAAGGAAATGTAATTGTTTTCGAGTGATAAAGAAACAAATGAAATCTCATTCAAAATATGAAAACAACAACAAACACTCGTAAATGTGCTCATGACTTACATATCAGATATCAGCAACGATTATTAAAAACGATGAATAGATTCGAGTCATACTTATAATTTCTGTTACTTATACGGATTCATACTACTACATTTAATATGATACTCATACCATTCATACTAAAATTTTAAAGTACTGGTCGTACTCATACTTAACAATACGCATGATGTTCTTGACTACGACTCGTCTCTACTTAACATTTACACGATGCACAAAAGTAAGTATGATTCGCTTACCAGCTTACATGCAATACTCACAAGAAGATTGTGTTCGTCTTTGTCTTTTCATTTTGCTTTGTTTGTATATGCAAAAACAAAAAAAGCTGTAAATTTTAATGAATGATTCGACCCACTCGAATCAGTTATAAGTATATATTCTAAGTATTTTTCTATATTTATGAATCTGATTATAAGGAGGCGGTATGAATCAAACATATTTCGAATGTTGTGAGTTTGATGTCAACATTGTACTCATACTCATTGTAACCTATACTTCTAAATCAATGTTGTAGCGAGTACGAATGAATCAGAGTAGTTGAATTTCAATTCTGTTGATTCACTCATACTGAAAATTGCATGAGTATTTATGAGTAGCGGAAAAACAATTCATTTATAGAAAGAAAAGAAAGCTACAATTTTATTTTATTCTTTTTATATTCTATTTTGAGTACTTTCTCTCTTTCCGTGTTTTTTTGTTTTTAGTACGAAAGTTATAAAATCCTATTCCATTGCAGAAATAACATGTGCTGCATAATTACAAATGTTCAGTAATTTTCTTTCTTTTCCTTTTCGTTTTTGTTGTTGGCAAATGGTTAAGATATTCTTATAATTCAAAGAGTTATGAAATGAAAAATACCTTCTGCAATACAACAACAACAACAGCAACAATAAAAACTACCCAAGTTCATAATGACAACAAAAACAAATTGAATTTGAAATTATTATCCAACCAACATTAAAAAAAAAGGAGAAAAAGACTACATCTTCCATAAACTATAAACTATTTTGACTTTCGAGCAACGGATGGATAAGAAGAAACAGAGTCAACATCATGAAAGGGGGGATTTCCATTTAGTTGGAATGTTGTTTTAATTTTCTGCACACTTTCTTTTGTATTTTGTTTCTCCTTTCTCTCCAGGTTGGGTTGGATAAAAATTCAGTCGCATTGTATCTTCTTAATTTTTGTTCTTTCATTTTCTTTTTTTTGCCAACATAAAATTTCATATTTTGCAAAGTCTAACAAGGACGTAAATGTTCATCGTAGAGGATGAATGTAGTAGAAAGTAGTAGTAATATAACAGCAAGTGAGACATTTTTTTTTTTTTTTCTTGTTTTCAAGTCAGAGAGAGAGATAAGGATACGGACAAGAGATATGCTACAGTTAAACCATAAGAAAGTATAGAAAATAGTTGATGGCAAATCCTTTTGCAACCAACTGACAGGAGCATCAACCAACAGAAGAAAAATAATAATAAAAAGTAAGAAGGAGGTAGGGTGAACTCATCAACACACCGCATTAAACTGGTGCTTAAAAACTTCAGTAAAGATATAATGAAGTTGACGATAATGATGTTCAACAAATAAAACTATTCTTCTAGAGCAAAAGCATATTACACCCAAATAAATTAAAGCGTTAATTGGACGGTGCGATAGTGAAAATATACCCGAGTAACTAAATAGTCTACGTTATTCAGTTAGTTGAATAGATCTCAAAAATACCTTTATCATATTTCTCGAACCCTTCAAACTTGTTTTATTTGAAAAAAAAAATGTTTATTTTGACTTTTTGCACAAATTTCTGGATTATTCAAACATTTCTAACCCGATTTACAAAATTTAAATCTTGTTGGAAAGGAGAGAAATGGATCTTTAAAACGGTATCCATATATCTATTATTCGACTTAAAATGCTATGAAGTTTAATAAGGTAAACTTGGAAAATGCGAATTTACTTCATATTTTTTCAAGTTTGTCCATTCATAGTAGCAAACTTTAATAAAAACATATAGGATAAGATATAATATTCTTAAAGTCTGTTCTCTTGTGAACAGAGATTAAGCCATCATTTCATCAAATGGGACAAAAATTACCCTAGTTATTATTTAAAGAGTCTAACAGTCGAGTGATATTTTTTTGAACTTTTAGTTCAAAAATAAATTGACACATTTTGTGTAAACAATCTAGATCCATTAAAAATTCTGAAAAAATTTTAGAATTTGAAACAAGTGAAGGGGATTCTATTACAACAAATCTACTGCGCTTAGAATAAATGTGTCATAAACACACGTTTTTCCTAGATATCCGCAAACTGTTAAAACGCTTGACGAAGATGAGCACAAGAAAGTTTCCCTTCATCTTTTAATCTAATTTTTTACACACACACACACGATTTTTTCAATAAATTCTCGAGTGTAATCCAACTTGAGATTATTTCCACTTCAGCAATATTCTGTTTTTCATCCTTTTACTTTTTCATTTTTCATTTTTTTTTTTGTTTTTGTTAAAAACCATTTAATTTTTCTCCCATCCTTGAAACAAAGCAAACGAACGAAACTTTTAAAACAGCAGCAGCACTCAAAACAAGTTAAAAAATGTGGCAATAAATCTATCATACGCTCTCTTTCGCTCTCGTTTCTAACCATTAGAATGGCAAAATAAAAAACAAAAACCAACACAAACAATACTGGGAAATACGAGGAAAACACATGAAAATTCTGCATTAAAACATTCTGCAAAAAAAATAGCAAAAGATGTTGGGTTGGTATAATACATGTTGGTTAGCGTTGTTGTCATAAAAACGAAAAAGCAAAACCGAACTAAAAAAGAACTTTTTCAAAATATATGTAACATCAACCAACAGCAACAACAATAACTCTGCACTCAAGTGTTTTTCAACTACTCGTACTCATCGTCGTAATAACTGCAGTGTTGTATTATTTGAATCTGCTGTTATAAACTTTTCGTCTCACGCGTTTCCTCCCTCTCTCTCTCTCTGTTCGGGGTCCATTTTCTTCATCTGCTTTAGTTGTAAAATATACCATCGTAATGACTATAAACGGTTATAGCCGCACGTAGTAGTTGCCGTTGTTGTGAACCAGGAATTAAAAAAAAAAAAGAAAAAACCAACACCATCGTTACATACACCTTTTAAAAAGGACATGATGTTGAAAAATTAATGCATACAAGGGTCGTTTGGTCGCCAAACAATGCCAGCAGAAGCAGCAGCAACAACAACAAACTCTATAAAATAACTATAAGTTCATAGCTCTCTTCTCTCCATGTTCAACCACCACCACCACCGTCATGCGTCTACCACATAAATGTTATTCAACATTGTTTGCCTTCTCCTCTACGCTCCTCCAACCAGTTTGCAACATCGTTTTCAATCGTTATCAGTGTGATGTGCTAGATGGGAGAGGATACAACAACGATTGCAATGTTCACAAATAAAGTTGAAAGACAAAACAACAGTCAAACCGAAAAGGCAGACAGACAAACTGTTTGTCGGTTTGTCTGTAATACTCATACAGAAAATCGAACAAATAAATTCACCCTTCTCCTCCCCCCCCTTCCAGACAACAACAAACTGTCAGAAGGGTGTAACATTTACTGTGTTTGTTATGTGTGCCGAACCATGGTATGAATGTATGTGTGTGTGCACGTACGTTTCTTTCGGTTTCATTACTACAACGACTAAAGGCAACTACTCTCGGCTGGCCATCATATGTTTAATCTTTCGTTCGTTGCCAGCCTTTTAGCCGGCAAAACAATAACAAGCAAAAACGAACGATTTTATGTCAGTTCTTGTTATACGAAGCTTTTAATCCTCAAAATATACTAAAACTTGTAAAAACTAAAATAAAATAAAAGAAAATAAAAAGGAAAGAAAAGTTGCAAACAAACACAAAACAAAAAACAAAAGAAGACAAGAAAAGATTATTTGTTTCATCTTTTGAAATCTCTTGATTCATTTAGTCGTTTACATTACAGTGACCAATAAAAGCGAACGGAAAGATTTAAAAAAAAATACAAATTGTCGGTAAAGATGATTCTAAAATGTATTAACCCCGGTTTGCCATATTTATGTCATTTCTTTAGTTTAATAATTTAGTAATTATAAACAAAATTTTTGTATTCAGTTTTGTGTTCATTGGTACTCATATTCCTTGATTAAGACAATTTATTTTTAATATATCGTATGATTTTATTGATAAATCCCGTTACACAGTTTAAACTCGATATATTTTCTTTGATTTTCAATTTCAATTTTATTAAAGATAGGAATTAATAACAATAAGAACAACAAATATGAAGCTATTGCAGGTGCCTTCCACAGACAGGCAGTTCAACCACCATTCAAATTAATTTAAAGGTCTGTCGTACCGAAAGTTGTGCATTTTTCGTTTGAAAAGGTGCAAAACAAAACATTGAAACAATATCCCTTCCCTGTTGCAATGGCATTAAGCACAGTGAATTCTAGAAAATTTTACAGCAATTCGGAAAAGACAAAAAAATATGACAGAATGAATTGTTCATTGGGAAATTTTTTAAACGATACATAAACAACACGAATAACAATAACAACAAGTCAATATGATACAAAGAAGAGAAGCGAGAAAACCTAAGACGAAAAAAAATTTTCAACCATATGATGACGAAAACGATAACTTTACTTTGCTGATCCCGCCAACAAATACCGCATGCCAAAAAAGTACGTAAAACTACAAAAATAAACTTAAAAAAAAATACAGCAACAAAAACAAACAATTTTCAGAAAGAGAAAATTAAAAAAAAAAATATTCTAAGAACAAACTTGACAAGAACATGCTGAAGACAAAAAAGGAGGGAAATGGGGAGGAGATAAGCAAGCCAGGGAGAAAACAAGAGCATATGCATGAGTCAAGGCATGAGATTCTGTGCTCTAAAGGGATTTAAACGACATACAATACAGCAACAAAATACAAAAAATATATAACGAACCGTAAGCAATAGCACAAGCATCACATGGCAGCAGCAGCAAACAAGACAGGCGATGCAGGAATGGTTGGTATGACATGTTTTGCTACGAACAATAATGTGAGGAGGGTCGGTCTTGGTCTTGCTGAATATACATTTTACACACACACACACACATCCATATAAAATCCATGGTAAAGAGAAAGAACACTAAAATTATATTAAAGTATTTTGTTGGTTATGATGCTGATGATGATGATAATGACGTTGTGGTTGTTGTTGTTATTGCAAGGCATAACAACAAAGTAGCAAAGCATACACACACAACTACTGACTCTTATTCGGGCTCACAAAACATCAATTTACTCTCGCATATTTACAATTACATATACTATACATGCTCTCGTATATACACACATACATTTACACGTTGACATCATATTACAATACATCGGCATAGAGAGAGAGAGAGAGAGAGAGAGCGAACAGGCAACATTACAAAATGTAGACACTTGGGATACAGACACAACATCCAGCCATCCAAACCAAACACAACCAGGATGACGATGTTGTTGCTGGATATAGTGGTAGTTGTCTATGCGACAAGCATTTCGTTATACCTAAAAGACTAAACGACAATTCAACTGATGCCTGTGTATTCTTCTCTGCTTTCGATGGTTGTTCAACTGTATGGCTGTGATAGAGCTTACATTTTACGATAAAAACAACAAGAACATTATTATAACACAGGAAAACTAATGCGAATATGCAACACACACACACACACACACACATTTTCTTTCATTCTGTTTTTTCCCCCTTTTAAAAATACCGACTGAGGCTGACTATAGAACATTGCAATATCGGTCCGTACGACGTTTTGTTGGGTTTGCTAAGTGAGTCGTCGTCGTCGTCAGTCAGCCTATACAGCCCAATCAATTTTATTTAAGCTCTTACAAGTACTACGTTAGTGTCCCCCTCCCCCCCCCTTTCTACTTATCAACATCCGTACACATTTATTATATTTGAACTGACAAGGCCAAAGGATGTTTTGTACAGAAGAAAAACTTGAGTTTTTATTTTTTTTTTATTGTAAGTATGCATTGAAGAAAACAAAATTCAGTATTAATGGTATACCAGTGTTACCACATATTTTGTTTTAATTTCAAGTTTTAAGCCGATAACACTATTAGACTAGCTTGCTCTCAAAAACTTTGGTAAGGACAAAATTTGAATTTTCGATATTGCCAAGAGATTTAATTTAATATGACACTAACATACATACGTATATCGGATCGGACCTTTCAGCTGCTTGAGGATTATCGGATTATCGTAATCGATTGGTAAATTATCATGACCCGTTTATCGCCATAACAACGCTTTTAAATTGCGGAAATTTATTTAAAAAAATATTAATTTGTTCGTAAAATGCCTATAGCACTTCGTTTATTTTATTTTTAAGATAATTTTAATTAATTAATTAATAGATTTACCAACATCTATGCTGAAGTGTAGTCTAAAAGAAGAAGCCAAATTGACATTTCGTCGTTGTTTGACGGTGTGGTGATTCGAATTATCCAAGTTTACCTCTCATCAACTCTCTTAGCATATTAAGTCGACTAATAGATATATGGATACCGTTTTAAAGATCTATCTCTCCCCTTTCCAACAAGATTAAATAATTTTGGAAATCGGTACAACAAGAGTTTTTGTCAAATAAAACAAGTTTGAAGGGTTCGAGAAATATAAAAAATTTATTTTTGAGTCGCAACGTGTTATTAGGATTTGTGACAAAATTTTCTCAAATTTATCGATTGTTATCAAACTTTACGTTTCTTTTCGTTAAAAAGCGCTAAAATTTACGATAAAAGCGCTGTTATTCCTGAGATTGTCATAAATAAAATGTATAAAACAGTTCAGAAGCATTTGTTTTTCTTCGTTTTTTTTTGTTTTTGTACTTATTCCAAGAAAATATTCCTTCATTTGTTGTAATTTTCCTTTATTTTTTTCTCCCTCTTTTTTCCGTTCTCCTCGCCTTGTGTTTGATTGTCAAAAGAACGTCGTACGTTATTTTACGCTTTTCTTGTTTTTCTGTTCGTCTTTTTCGTTTGTGTGTTTGCAACAGTTTATGTTCGGTCTCTAATGTCTGTCGCATTTTTATAAGTGTATACCGTTGTACCGTTCTACAATTTTATTTGTAACTCACAGTCGGAAGAACAAACTCTCTGCCAGTCTGTCTGTCTGTCGCTCGGTTTTTTATATTTAATGTACATCAATGAAAGGAAAGATGTGTTCATCCAATACAAACTTTTAGTTGAATGTTTCAGTTCTTTCAAAGAGTGTTTTCATTAGAAATATCCATTGATCTTTGTTTATGTAAAAATGTTTTTATACTTTTAAATTCTTCTTTCTTTTTTTTTTTTGTTTTTTATTTTTTGAAAGAGGGAGAAGAAGGATAATTTGTTTGAAGTTGTAACAAAGTTGTCATCCTCATTGCATATCACACTGACGGTCTGAATAGTTGGTTGTACGTCTAACGGGCACTGTATGTCTGTATGTGTAGGTACAAAGTGTCTCAAGTCTCCGTTCTTTGAACATGCATAGATTCCTTTCTATTTATCATCATCCTGCTTTTCGCTGTCTCTCTCTCTCTCTCTCTCTCTCTCTACCGTTTCTTTGTTCAAAAGTCAACGAGTGATGTATACTGTATATTATCATTGTAAAAAGTGCTTGTACTTGTGCTTGATTATGTTTTTTTTTTTCGTAACTGTAAGCTTTGATTCTTTTTATTCCAGTTGTTTGGATGGGTGAATAACTGGATGGCTGGCTGCTGCATGCTTGTTTTCTGACAATTTTCTTGGTATTGGATTTTTATTTTTCTTTCGCAAAAAGTTGCCGCCAGAAATGTTGGGATTTTTTTTTTTTATTGTAACTTTTTATGTTCCATATGACATAACAATGTTTTCTTTTATTTTAAAATTCTTTTCATTGAGAGTAAAAGAAAAACGAGTTCAGCAAAGGAAAAAAAAAAGAAAGGAATTAGAACTTTGACTATGAAATGAAGAACCGAACCGAATTTAAAAAGGAAACAAATGAAATAAAAGGGACAAGAGGTATAGTTTGTAAGAATAATTGCAGCGCAAATAAGTGAAGAAGCAAATGACTTAAAATTTAAAAATTCTATCAATTAAATTACAAATCTTTTAAAGATGAAATTTAGTTTAATTTTTATGAATTTCCATTTTATCAATGCAATAAGTACAAATAATTATTTCCAATAATTATCTTTTGCTTTGTTATGTGAAAAATGCATTTGATTTGGCGTAAAATATGACACTAGCTTGAGCCACGAGTAGTATGTTTGCATATGGTATTAATCGAATTATTAATCAGCGTAAAAACCGATTAGAAGAAAATAATAATGAGTGTACAAATGAAAAATTTAATTTAAATAAAGTTACGAGATTATAATAAAGAAAACGTCTTTAAAAATTGTAAAAATTTTGAATGAGGAAAAAGGGGAGCACAAGCTCTATGTTACTCAGCACGTAATTGGGAATTGGTGATCAACAAAACTAGTTCAATTACTCAAGTATCACTCACTATGTCATTGACATGATGGATGTGATAAATTTTTTGAGCACTGCAACAGATTTGACACTCAGGGCCATTATTATAATTTCCCATTAAAGTTGGCGTTAATTAAAGGTACCTTTAGCTAAAGTGAACGGCAAAGTTACCTTTAACTTAATTTCGTTATTACAACTTACAGATAAAACGAATTAACTTTTTCAAAAATATGGCAACGCCGCAGCAAAGTCGATAAAACTGTTCAATTAAACAAGTTTTTTTTTTAACGCATTGGTAACAGCGGAATTCGTTTTTTTTTCTGTTGTATAAGCTCATTTTGTTTAACCCTTAGAGTACGAAGTCCGATCTTGGACATAAAGTACGGAGTGGGGTCACCCCCAAAGGAAAGTGTCATTTTTAAAACTTTATGTTGGCATAAAATAACTAAAAATATTATTCTGAAAGTAAAACATTATTATTTCATTATCAAAATGAATTAATTTAAGACAAAAAAAATTATGTTTCTATATGCGAAGTTATTGAAGAAAAACTAAGCTTGAGGGACTTAAGCCCCCCCCATTTCGTACTCTAAGGGTTAAATTTTAAATTGCCATGTCGAAAATAGTATATAATACGACAAGTTAAGGTAGGGATGATCTTCCCTTTAGCTTAACGCTCACTTCTATCTTATCGGGTACTCGTAATAATGAAAAACAATTTATCTCTCCGTTAAAATCCTCCCTTTAGTTAACGGGAAGTTGTAATAATGGCCCTCAATCTTTCACAGACATAGTGGAAGAGTTTTTAGAATACTTCTACAGTTTTGTTATAAATGTTCCTTTGGACTCTGACACAAGACTCCACCACCATGCAATTCTTTAACAACCATAATGATGCGAACTGTTCAATTTTATATTCAACAATTTAAAGCAAGAAAATACTTTTTCTTTGTTGCAATATTCTTGTTGTTTTGGTTATACTTTTAATAGAAATCAACTACGACTCACATATTATTAGTTCCACATAGAAATCAATCAGAAATAACGTCTACCAACCATACGATTTTTAAAATTATTGATTTCATTCATAAATATTTGAATGAGAAATAACCATACCTCGTATAATATTTTTACATGGTACAATACGATGAGGTAGACCTCAATAATTTTTTATTACTTCAACTCATTTTTGGACATCCTCTCGTTGACGACAGACATTTTTAAGCATTTCCAAAGAATTAAATGTGTACGCATTTCATAGAAATTAATACGAAAAATTTCTCAAGCATTTCTAACACGATTTCAGACGAGTCAATCTAAAACTTCAATGAACTTGTCATTAAAAAAAACTGTTGCGTTGCACTCTTCCGTGGATGAGAGTGCATTATTTTGATGCAACACAACTGTTTAGAAATTGCGTATAGTTTGCCGAATGTGGTCTTTGTGTTATAAAGTGTTATCAAGTCCATGTCATCAATAATCCACCTTTCCTTTTCCGATAAACCACCAATTTTTTCGCAATACTAATTCGCCTCCTTTGGCTACTCAATAACCTTGAAAAGCGTCTACCAATTTTCTTTCATACGAAATGAATGACTTCAAAAATGGCAGTTGAAAAAAAGAACAAAACGTGCTTTAACGACACTGAATTGTAAACAACTTACTTACATAGTATATGAGTTTGAAACTTTATATTTGGGATACTAAGTGCATTCGTGGATCATATATGCATCAAATATTCATGTTAAGGCTTTTACCTTTGCAATAAAAAGTGAAATTTATGGTAACTGCCGACTTGGTTTAAAGGAATATTTTTGGCACACTAAATTCACAGATGCGTTACGCTTTCATCGTGGCATTTTGCGTCGTTAGGCAGGAAAATGAATGAGAATGATTAGTAACAGCCACCAACACGAGAATCTTTGCTAATGTTGACCTGTTTAGTTGTATTAAAACTATCACTTACGGCTCATATGTACACACATACACACATACACATTTAGCGCAATGGCCTAAAACTGGCAATAATAATAACACCGACGATAGACGAATAGGGCAATTACCACCGACGACAGACTTGTGCTTTCGTTCACTCCATAAAAGAAAGGCAAGAATAACACATATACGGACAGAATGGAATCATCATAAAAACATATAGACAGGCAGACAGACAGACAGACAAACAAACAAATAACGAATAAACAAACACGAATAGCCTTGAAATTAGGTGCCTAAAATGCCTACGAGTAAAATTCTATAATCATTGTTATCGCCAACCAAGCCATTCTCGTCTACGTCGTCCTTGCATTGTAGCTAACGTGGTTGGTTGTTGTGCTTGTTCTAGTTGTGTTCAGTGCATTAACATCACTAACATAATGCCGTCGTACGGTAGTATCATTCATTCTCAAGTATAAACAAATGTTAGAAGAATACAGGCAGTAAGAAGGCATACATATATACACGCATACATACATATCTTCACACAAACATAAATTCATAATATACAGAGAGGAACCCGGTGTCAACCAGCAATGAGCAACGAAAACAAGGAATTAAAATACACTCTCTTCGCAAGGCATTCTCACAAACCTTTTACTCAATGGAAACAAGTCTATGCACATATATGTATAGTGTACAGTGTAAATACTCGTAAATATATCGTGTAGTTGTGGTTGTTGTTGATGTAGTTTTTTAATAGCAGTGTGATAGACTAACTTGAAAACTAAAAACGGAAAACTAAAGTGGAAACACTTGTTGTTATTGTTATTAAAGTGTTGCCAGAGTCAAAATGGCATGACATGTTTATATTGCATGAATGAATGAATGCTTATGTAGGGGTTTTTTAATCAGAAAATTATTTCTCTACTTTATTTTACTTGAAAACCCTGACCTTTAAATTTCATTCAGTAAAAAAAGTTCACTTTTTCAATAACAAAATCTTCCATTCGTGCTTATTTTGGTTAATATTGCATTTAAATGGCGCAACCAGATTGTCCCACACTCTGGAGAAGTTTCGTTTACAAATGAACATACTATGCATGTATTGTTATACTCAATGAGTTTCATTCATAAAAATCAACAAACGAACTGGTGGATGTAAGTATAGGGTTGAAAATGTAATTAAAATTCTATCAACAAGAAAATTTTTGATAAAACGTGATAATTGTTTTTTATATTCACAAGATTTAGTCTCATGTAACTTTTCCTGTTTCCAAAAATGAAAAGATTTATGAAAACTTGAAAATTTCCAGAGTTCCGGAATTATACAAAGGCGTTGCAACAATTTTACACACATATATTAGTAATGTCAGAGAGCTAACTGAAAAATACTGATGCAGTACACTATGTAGTTCCGGCATCTGAACTTTGCATGTAAGCATGACTCTCCTAGAATCAAGTTTAAAACAAGTCTGAAAGTTTAATAACTCTAATGTGACCAATTTAATATCAAGTAACAATATCTCGGTTAGACATTGAGAAAGTCTAAGCCAAATGAATGAAGTCTGCATCAGAGATCAGCAGTAGATTCGAGTCATACTTATAATTTCAGATACTTATACGCATTCATACTTATTTTAATATAATATTTATACTACTCATACTCAAATTTGGAAGTATTCGTGGTACTCATACTTAACAATACGCAGGATGTTATTGACTACGACTCGTCTCTACTTAACGTTTACACGAAACACAAAATAAGTATGAATCGCTTACGAACACTACAATACTCACAAGAAGATAGTGTGTATGCTTTGCTTGCTGTCTTTGTCTTTCCTTTGTTCTTTGTTTGTATATCCAACAACAGCAAAGGCTGTAAATTTTGATGAATGATTCGAGCAAATCGAATCACTTACAAGTATGTATTCCAAGTATTTTTCTAAATGTATGAATCTGAATATGAGTAGGCGTATGAATCAAACATATTTCGAATGTTGTGAGTTTCATGTCAATGTTGTACTCATACTCATTGCTACTTATACTTATAATCAATGTTGTAGCGAGTAAGAATGGGTCAGAGCAGTTGAATTTCAATTCTGTTGATTCAGTCATACTCAAAAGTGAATGAGTACTTACGAGTAGCGGAAAAACGATTCATTGCTGATCTCTGGTCTGCATAGAAACAAAGACGAACTACCGATTACGCAATATTCTCCTTTGCGTGCCTACCCATTATGCAATCATCTGGGAGAATAGATACAGTAACAGAAAATCCACGATTTGTACACTTCGTAATCAATAGAGACTATGTCAGGAGGAGGAGGTAAGAGATATACCTATTTCATACAAGTGGATTGAAGGTAGAAGGATAGATATCCCGTAGGTAATGTGGGATGTTCTTGTAACCAGGAAACCATATGAAATTAAAACAAAACTGTCATGAGAGATATTGCCTTCAAAAGAGATCCTTTGGTGTTGTGTGATCAAAAACGATTGAAATGCTAGTGACAGAAGAATTCAATGTACCGAAACCCGATGAGCGTACATACATATGTCAGAACATCAGTCTTCTCGACTTGGAATTCCAGTTTACAGTTAATTTTAATGAGGAGAAAATATTAAGACGCAATTTGGCAAGTGCACCATGTTTTTATTTGACGAGTAACCTAGATGTTAACCAATCAAACGATTTTATTGCCTACAAAAATTGAGAAAAAGAATTCTTCAATACTCGAAAGTAACTCAAGCTTTAAAGAAGTATTTCTACCAACAAAACAAAAGGCTGAAGTGATGGCATACATTTTATGTGAAGGTCAAAGATTTAATATTCATTGTTTTTTTTTATTTATTTATTGTTTACTTTTATCAAAAACTCCCACGAGCACCAACAAAAAAAAATAAAATAGAATTCGTTAAGGAACTGGTTTATCTGCCAGGAGACATCCCACAGCAAAAAAGAATCGAAGCAATATTTTAAAAACATATAAAAATGAAATAAAGAAGCACTTCAAGAATCATAATAATAATAACAACAAAAATAAAAAAAAAAAACTTGTTTGCCACCATTCCAAACAGCAAGTCAGTCGAACAAGTACTAAAAGTCAATGACAAAAAAAAAAGGCAAAACCATGGAAAAAAGGATATGAAAAGGAAGCTAATGGTGGCTGACGGATTATTTGGTTTCTTTCGGTCTCCTCTCATTGTGTGATTGTTGGCAATGGTATTCAAAGAATTTGCATTGAAATACATACACACTCACTCGCACACTCAAATAATAAACAAAAAAAAAATAATTTAAGACAAATTCGGTTGAAAAATAAACAAAAATTCAAAAACCAAAACAATGTCGACACAAGAGTGTACTCTCACGCCACAAATAAAAATGCCAAGAGGCGAACCGACAGACAAAGAGACATACGGGCATGCACAGGCAGGCAATCAGCTGGAAGGAATACATAGACCGACATATAGAGGACTTGACACACATACAAGTGGAATTGAATGTTGACTGGATGGCTGGCTGGCTGGCTGGCTGTGTCATATTCCAAAAAGTAAAAGAGGAGGCAACAGCAATTGAAAGAAGAAAAAAAAAATATTTTAAAAGCCGGCCGGTTGTTGTTGAAACAAAAACATACAAAGAAAAGAATGAATGAATGAATGAATATATGGATGGATGGCTGGCAGAGGACTACGACAGACTTACAAAAAAAAAAGGCAGACAAACAGACCACATACAAATATAGGTGAACTTCTTAAAAAAAAAAAACATATTCAACAACAATAACAAAAAAAAAACAACAATTGTTATACTCTACTACTGGTTAAAAAGTAAATAAACTCTTCATCGTTTACTTTGTTCTCTGTCCGTCGTACTGCTGCTCCAGCACAATTCTTAGATCAGAAAAATAACATTCACTCACATCAACCACTCAGTCATATGGCCGGCCCCAATGAATGCTTTGCTTAAAGTACCATTTACTTTATAATAGTGGGTGGGTGTAGTGGTTGGTTGCTACGATCTACTGTTGAATTGAATATATTTCAATGAATTCTTTTTCTTCTTCTGGGTGTTTTATAAATAAATAAAATTACAAAAAGAAATAAGAAATAAATAAAAACCAATGAATGAATAAACGAATGAATGAATTGAAAAATAAAAGTTTTTCTTTCGATGCATGTCAAAATAGAAATTACAAATAAAAATTACAAAATAAGATTTTTATCGTATTTATTTATAACTGTATTTACATCCATATCGATGGCTTAATATAAAAAAAGCCTAATTCAATTTTTTTCAAAATAGCGTTTTTAGTTTATTCCAGAGGACAAATGTCAGATGCACTTTGCCTTAAAATTTCAAGTGGATACAATTGCAAATATCAGATTTATAATGATTTCAAAAAAGGCCTAACTTATGACAATGAATTTTAGAAAGAAAAACACCTAACTCGTTTTTGATTTCGCTGGATTGATCTTCTCCATGACACAACAATACAAGTATGTAAACATGGAAGTGCATCTGAAGTTGTACGTTTATATTTCCCAACTAACAAATTCACTTTAGCGGAAAAAGTTACTTAAAAAATTTTGGCCAGTGGGTTGAGTTCTTAAAAACGGTGCTCTAATGTTTCTCTGTTTTTGACAAGCATTTTAAAGAAATATTTTATACTAACGAATCAGTTCATGTTGTTTGTTGTGAAAAATATTGTTTACGAACGTCCCGGCCTCACACTAACCCACCCTCACCCGACCGCGGAGGGCACGTCCCCATTACGCAGGGACACGTACACACCACAGTCCGGACAGTAGCGGGAAAGGGAAAAGCTATGGCAACGAGAACATAAAACAGCTACAGAACTTAGTCACAAGCTGAACAAGGTAACAAAAAAAAAAGACGGAACTATCTAAGACAAGAACAAAAATACGTTTTTATACGATAATTTATAAATTAATGCCAGAATACAAGCTACGTTTTATATTACAAACACTACAATTAAAATCTATAAAGTCATAATGCGAATTAAAATCATTACATAATCTACGAAAAGGAAATTATAATGCATAATTCGATCTATAGATAATCTAAGGAAAGGGACGATAGTGGCCGTGTAAATCCTTGCAGGAATGCTGGAAATTCAGGTTAGAAAGCAAAAACTCAGAATCGATATCATATCGATATACCGACATTAAGTGTAAAAAGTTTTGCCATTAAGAACTGACTTTTATTCGGAAAATGCAGATGGTATTCGAACAAGGGAAAATATTGCAAGATAGTCCGAATAGACATATAACATAAATAGGAAAAAAAAGAATGGAAAGTATTCAATATGTTTGCCATATCAAATAAAGAATAGACTCTTAAGCTCTCTTAAAAAACTGAGAGTGATCTTATTTTAATATGTTATGAGCCCTGGCGTGGGTTCCTCAGGATAGAGGCAAGACGGTGATAAATATTCAAAACAACCACATAATGACTGTTACGACCAATTTCGATATTTTACACAGAGTTACAGTTTCTTCCACGACAGTAGATCAAAGACGGTGATTAAAAATGTACCCCTTAATCACGAAAAAAAACTGTATTCAATTTTAGTTTATTAAGTTTTTTGATTCTCCTGTAAAGTAACAAAAAATCGAGTTAGGTCTTTTTTATATTAAGCCATCGATATGCATGCATACTAGTGGAATGAACTGAAGCAACTGACTTAACATTTGGCCATTTCCATATGAGCCGCTTAAAAAACAATACAGAGAACTTTTAATGATAGCTTTTTTTCAAATCTTTGAGGGTGTTTTAACTTACTAAAGAATGAATTATTGAAATAAATTTTTCGAGTTCGAAGAAAATAGAATAGTAATTGAACTGTTTAAAATTTTGGATGGCAAAAACTAAAGCAACTCCTTTAAAAAATTTTTTTTATTTATTTTAATAAAATATCCGATATTTTATAAATTAACAACTCATCTGCGAGGCATTAGACCTATTAATTCATCAATTTTGCTTACTGAAATGTTTTTCAATGCTTCTTTTTGACATAACGCCTTCACTTCTCCTCAACTATTATTTCAGTTGCTAGGATTTGAATGTCCCTCTTTCGAATGCCGAATGACAAATTTCTAAATAATTTTTATAAATAGAAATAAAATACATTGCGTTAATAATTTCTATTTATGTACGTACGTATATTGGCAAGTAAATTCCCATGACGTCGTTTAGATACACAGATATTTTTAAACTATAAATTTGTATGTACATACGTACATGTCTCTCCATCGAGTGGAACAAGTTTCCTACAAAGTGTGCATACAAACTAAAGTTAGGAGAAAAAAAACCTAATTTACGTTTTAAATTCAATGTACTTGATGTACACGACACTGTTATTGTGAAAAGAAGAAAACAAAACAAAACAAAACATTTATTTTTCTTTTTCTCTATTCTCAAAGCTTGCTTTTATGCACATTTATATTGAAAATGCCATACAGAAAACAAAAAAAAACAAATAAAATCGTACTACAAAGAGAGAAAAAAAATGTTACAAACAAATTCAAAGTTCAGTGTAACTTGTCTATGACCTAGAATTAAGCTA
Organism: Sarcophaga peregrina; assembly: GCA_014635995.1. Classification (NCBI taxonomy): domain Eukaryota; kingdom Metazoa; phylum Arthropoda; class Insecta; order Diptera; family Sarcophagidae; genus Sarcophaga; species Sarcophaga peregrina. The sequence goes on from CM025789.1 coordinate 115,012,739, forward strand.
CTCATAACAGTTTCAACATGTAATGTGAACTATAACGAAAGAAAACAAATCTTGTATTGTGAAAAAACAAAAAAATAACCTAAAACAAGTTTAAACTTTAAAGGAATAATTGTACATTAGAAATAAAAAAAAACAAATATTTGTCATAATATTAAAAAAAAAAATTGTTACAACATATAATTTATTTTATTTACTTTCTTTTCTTCTTTTGTAGTTCAATTGAACTTTGTATTGCGGCAAAAATAATTGCCAATGTTTGTATCGTGACGAAGGTGCTAAAATGAAAACAAGAGGAAAATAAAAATAATAATAATAAAACGGCCATACAAATGAACCGATTTTAATTATACATTCCAAAATCAAATAGAATTAGAATTTCAATTGATTATGATTTATAAAACTGCGGCTTATATTCATACGCTTCAGTAATTTTGCCAATTTATTGGTATTTCCTTATAATTTAACTACAATTTATAACTTGGAATGACACGTATGTATGTATATACACTGGATATAAAGATATGAATACGAACGGTAAGATTTTTGTTTCTGCACAAGCTTAGAAATAAACCAATATCATGATTTATTATTTATTTAATTGGTCAGGTACATTCAAAAGTTAAAGTTAGAAGAAACTTTATGGTAGGCTTTCGTTTGCTTTCGTTAAACATACGATACCGTATGTCAAGAATGAGTTTTCACATTAAAGAAATTTATAATTTTTGTGTTATTTTATTAAAAAAAAAAGTTATTTATATTTCAAAAGAAACAAAAAATATTTTTTAATTTATTCATATTGTTAATAATATTCACAAAGATTTATAACAAAAAAAAGTCATTTTGATCAAGAAATAAGAAATAATTTTTAGTAATATTAGCTGTCTTTTTCATTTTTGAACAGTGCTCCTGTCAAATTTGTTTCGTCACTGATTGAACTTCCAGGTAGAATAGCCCTCAAAGTTCACTTGGAAAAAAAATAAAATTTCCAGAAGGGGAAATAGTTTGCACAAAATCATAAATTGTGGTAATGGACAGAAGGTTACAAAATGGATTATTTTGAACGAATGACATAAACTTTTTTGTAAATAATGCAAGCGTAATGTCAGAAGACCAAGGACAAAGAATTTGACCCACTTACCAAAAAAAAACCACGTAAAAAGGAAAAAAATTGGCAAAAAAAGATTTTTATATACAAATTGAATTATATGACAAATTTTAAGATGTAGCGCTATTCTGATGACCGACAAGTAACACGTAACAAAAAATGCATTAAAAAACTAGGTAATGTTAATTATTGCTATGTATGAGGTATCTATTACTGAATACGTATGTGAGGCATGTGTTACACGTAAACGTCTACAAACAGCACAAATGGTGATTAAAAAACGAGATAATATTAAAGTATGTACAGTACACTTAGCTGTATACATATGTACAAATCTAGGTTGGCTATAATGCACAACGATCGACATATCTAGTACATACAAACGCACACTTTTGGCTGAATGCAATATATTCAGGTAGAATTGTATTGTACATTTTATTTATTTGCCGTTTCTTTAAATTTTTTGTATTTTTTTTTTGTTGTGATTTTTTTTTTTTTTTAAAGTTCATTGACATGTTGTTTATAATGAAATAATGTATATTTATTTTATTTATTCGTATAGATTTTGATTTATTCGCATATCTACATACATACATATGTATGTATGTATGTATGTATAATTTATTTTAAAAATTTTGAATTTCATTTTCGTTATTGCATTTATTTGTATGCGGCAAAATTGTAGTCACAATAGACAAGAATTGAATTAAATGAATATTTTAAGCAATTGGAAAGAAGGTGGAGAGAGAAGCAAGTGTACATGAATTTTGATTTTTACCAAAAGAAGAAAAAAATGCAAAACAAATCTAATGAAATATTATAGTAAATGGTTAACAATTGTACAAATACTATCGTATTCTATTACCATTTTATTGTATTAAAAAATTTATTTGTGTACCCGTAGGTATGTATGTATAGTCCGTCCATACATTTATGCATAGTCTAAAGAGGAAAACAAATTCTATAAATGGAAAATATCCAATTCAGATGTAATACTTGTATGTACCGAACGTCGTACATATGTATGAACATAGTATGATATGCATGCATCATACATATACTCCCAGTAGTCACATGCAATACGACTTGTATTTGTACTGTGCTATACGATACCGTCTGCCTCTATATATGTACATATGTACATATAACTATACGATATATGTATGTATGGATGAATGTATATAAAATAAAGCATTATTATTGTTGTTGTTACTATGTACTATGGGATTTTTTTTATTATTATTTATTTTCTAAACATACACAGACACTGGTTGGTGGCTGCAGACTGACTCATACCTATTGTTGTTTTTATTTTTGTTGGAGGGTATTTCCTTAAAATTTTTATACATTTTTTTTCTATAGATTTTATTTTTATATTTTTAGCTGTTGTTGTTGTTATTTATACGTTTCATTTAAACAACCTTGACATACTGACGTAGAAGAGGAACATATAATACACAAGGCCCATGATAATGAAGATGACGCTGTTGATAATGATAATTTAATAATAATAAAAAAAAGAAATGTTTGTATATAACAACAACAATAACAACAATTTTGATAGGAAATTTAATTGGGGGAATTATACATGTACATGTATGGTATTGGTATACTAATGTACATTAATTTTAAGCAGATTTTAAAATCTTTACGTGAACATTTTTTTTTATTTTGTTTTTCAATCTGTTTTTTAAATTGTGAAATCTTTAGAAATAATGCTCAATAAAATGAAAGAAATTGATCGTAGTTTTAACACCAGATGGCTTAAAATAATTAAATTGACCCATTTAAGAAAAAGTTAAAAGCAAAAATGGAAGAAATCTTTCTTTGTGAAGATCAGCTTTATAATACCAATGAATCCGGTTTATACTGGAAGCAGTTGCCATATAAAACATACTAGTCATTACTGGAAAAAAGTGTTTCAGGCGCAAAGATGGAGACACAACAATTAACTTTCATAGGTTGTTCAAATTCGTAAAGGGCTCACAAATTTAATTTATTGGTAGTTTCAAAAACTTTACTTGTCCAGTGAATTACAAATTCTGCAAGTCAGCATGGATGACATGAAAAATTTTTTATGACTGGTCTCGTCAATGTTCTGTTAAAGAGGTAGACTTCAACTGACAAATTTAAAACTGAAAACTTTGTTAGAAATTTTGACCTAAGGTTACTGAGTTCTTGACTAAAAAGGGAATACTGGTAAACGCCTTTCTGTTAGTAGACAATGCGCCTTCACATCCGGCTGAATTCCAATTGATTTCTGATGACGGATTTGCCGCCCTATGTCACATCGTCAATTCAGTCCATGGGGCAGTAGATTTTTAAAATAACAAAACTGTATTATAGAAACAGTCTCTTAGAATTTGTGGCTGGAACACAAACAGTATTGCTAAATTCTGTTAAAATTCTAACTATAAGAGATGCCATTAATCTTTTGAACTCAGCATGGAGTAGAATTTCGCAACAAATTTTAAGCAATTCTTGGAAAAGAATTTTAAATTTAGTTTCGGACAAAGATGACACCGATGATTTCTTACTTATTAAAGTAATTTTTTGTTTTAAATTTAAGGTACTCGATAACATGAACAAACTCGAAAATGTGAACTGCCTTGGTAAAAATTAGTTCACGTTACTAGGCCTTTAGAGCCTATATAAAAATTAATTTAACGTTTATAAATAAAATATTGTTAAAACATTATGATTCGACAACAAATAAAGAGGTCTACAATTGCATTCTCCTTGTTTTCAATGTATGTATGTATGTATGTTTGTATTTACTATTTTGTACGAGACACAAATGATTAAAAGCAATATATTTAGTTTTTTATTTTAATTAATTTAAATAGAAATTTAAAACAGCTGTTTATTTGGCACGCAAATATTCATTTGGGGGTTTGCCAGTGTCTCTCTCTTTCTCTCTCTCTCTCTATAGCCATTTTCGAAAAATATCTCTATTATGAATGTTGTCGTAAAGAATGTTTTAAAAATAAATAGCAATACTTGTTTTTATAAATCTATATGTGTGTATAGGAAAGTGTGCGTAGTATCGCTTATAAGAAAAAGTTCTTGTTAATTTCTAGTATTTCTATTGTATTATTTCATTCCTCTCTTTACTGCTGCTTTCTAAGCTATTTGTTCGCTTACTAAATCCGTACAAAGAAAATACAATACAAATAGTAATAGTAATAATAATAATATTACTTAATTCTTTTACATACTGCCTGTCTCTTTTAAATAAGCAACAAAAGTATGACAACGTATTCGAAGCAAAAAAAATTCTATGATGTAATAACGATAGGCATTTAAGGGACATATTATACATATGTATGTATACATAGAAATAATTAAAAGAAACCCGGCTTAAAATATCCAAAGAAAGCATAGTAGAAATATATCAAATAATTTATTTTGTTTCCTATTTGGGTCTTTTAAGTTCAAGTTTCTTTGTAGCAGCGGTTTAATTTGTTTAAAAACTTTACCATTAAGTTTTCGTTTGGTTTGGAGTTGCGTTGAGAAAATGTTCTTTACCCCATTAAAATACAAGTAAAATATTATCTGGCAAAAAAAACACAATTATTTCCAAATTAAAATTAATTATTGGATCTGTTACAAATACAACAAAACTATATACATATATATATATACAGACATGTTCGAAATAATAGGAATATCCAAAGCGAAAGAAAAGATGATTTTAAAAAATTTTTTGAGAAAGATTTGAAAATCCGCTGTTCGAAAAAAGATGAACAAATTGTATTGGTCGCACTAACATTTCTCACATGAGAGAAAAAGTCTACAGTTTTGATGCAAATATGATCATTTAAGGTTAACAAATGCTAGGAACTGGTCACCGAAGATCGAAAATCGCAGTAAAACTAGCAAAAGGCAAGATAATTCTATCACACGGATCATTAAAAAGCACCCCTCTATACAAACAAGAAACGAGTTAGACCTCCCAGTTGCTACAGCGGCGATAAGAAAACGTTTGATTGAAGTCAATTTGTAAGAACCAAGCCCTACGAAAGTAGCATTGTTGAAAAAAATACATCAAAAGAACAGAAATATATCGATGAACCTGACACTGTTTGGTAGTAGTCCAATTCAGCCACGGTAAAGATAAACAGTACGTTACGCCCTCCTAATCAACAATTCAAAAAAAAAGTACACTATCAAAACTATTACACATAGCGGTCCCAGACTCATGCTACGGAGTTATTTTGGGTAGGAGATGTGTTGGACCTCTAGTTCAAATCATTGGGAAGATGTATGCCACCAATTATTACGTTCAAAATATTTTAGAAACCGTAATGTTGCCTTACACTGAAGAGGAAATACCTTTGCGATGGGTCTTTCAGCAAGACAACGGCCCGAAACATACTTCAAAAAAGTAAAACATTGGTTCCAGGACAATAATATCCATGTTATAGATTGGCCGCACAATCGCTGATTGATGTAAAGAAAGGCGTTAGAGATGCAAGGCCCAAAAATATGAAGCAACTTTGGCTTGCAGAGAAGAATAAATGGGAAAATATTCCACTCCACAGGTGCCAGACTTTGATAGCTTTTATGAGGTCCAGCTGTGCCGAAGTAATTGCTAATCGTGGAGGGGCTACTTCATACTAATTACTTGCAAACAGTTAATAATCTGTATATTTAATAAACATTAAAACCAACATTATTATCATTATTTTCCAATATGTTCTTATTTTTTCGAAAAGCGAATTTTCAACTTAGTTAAACATTATTGCCAGTACAAAGAAATTAAATGAATTAGAACATAACTGAATATTTTTAAAGAGCTAAAGATGCCTACATTAAAAATAGCAGAAAGCCATATTTTTAAATCTTTTTCAAAAAATTTTTTAAAACTATCTTTTGTTTCGCTTTCGATGTTCTTATTATTTTGAACACGCCTATATTTGTCTATCTAATCTAAACAAATTTTATGTTATTTTTATTTGTAAATAATATTAATAATCATAAAGAACATTTAACCCTTTTATCATTTCATATTTTATTGTGTTATATGAGTAAAAGACATATCAAACTAGTCCAATGTATCACTACGTAAAAAACAAACAACAATTTAATAAATAATAGGGGCGATATATCAACACTTGACACTCTAAGGGTTAAATTATCAATCGTAACACACATCGTCACGTGATAAAAATTAACTCACGAGAATTCTTCAATAAAAATTGTGGCATTAAAGTTTAATGACATCCACAAGGTATAAAATGATATTTGAATAAAAATAATTTTATAAACAGTGGAATACATTGTGTACAGATTCACCATACACACGAGGAAATAAATATGAAAAGATTTTCTGTGCTTAATACGGCATTCATAACAAATCAACAAAAAGAAATTAAAAAAACCAAAACATTGTTGTTATTCGTGTTGTTAATTGAAGTGTGCTAAATGTATTGTGCGCGTTATGTACGAATACAAATTATGAATCAATGAGTAAGAATAAACTGCATGGTATTTTGGTTTTTTGTACTCGATAAACAAAAGAAATAAGAAAAACAACTGTAAAGACAACAAAAACAAACAAAAAAAAAAGTGTGCCACGCGACCAGCACCAATGATACAGAAAAAAAGGGAACTTGAGCTAAATACTCTTTTATTAATAGCTCCAAACACAAATCTATTGTGCACCGTTCACCATAAAGCAAAACAGAAGGACTGAATATTATAGTAACTGTAGTAAAACCCAAAAATAATACGAAAATTAATATGAACGTAATACGTTTCGAATGTAATTCAAACAACGGTGTAATCATTCGCTGTTTACATAAAATAGAATATAAAGTATTCCTTTTACTCTTTGTAATGAAAAAGTAAAAAATGTAATTTTAAATTATTGAATGCTCGATAACTACTTCTAAACATCAAATGTATCATAAAATATTGTATGCAGCAAAAATACTGACCAAAGACAACAAACATGTTATGAAAACGTACTCAACGAAATCGAAAATGAAAAAATTGCTTAATATTTACTTTTAAATTAAACCTCTTTGAAATAACAAAAAAAAAATGAGAATAGCCCTTTGGTTAGGATGTTATGATGGCGACATTGAAATAAAAGAAGCAAAAACGCCGGTATGGTATACTTTCATATCATATATCCCAATTCCACTCATTCAATCTTGTATAAGACTAAATATAGTACAAGTATGTATGTATGTATGTATGTATTGTATGTGTTGTATGATTGTATAGAAGTGAGGTATGCAATGTAGGTTATTATTATTTTTATTCGTACTTTTTTTTTTCTCTTTTACTTTAGCCTGTCAAACGGCGGTCTTGAAAAGGTCTATTTATATCAGCTGTTTCCACTTTTCTTTTTTGTTTTTATTATTATTTTCCTTTCTCATTTTTCGTTTGTATGACTTTTTATACATAAAAGTGTATACGATTAACCAATTTACAGTTTATATTTTATTATTTAAATTGTGTTTACGTATGGCGCTTGCAAAAGAATCACAATCTCTAGTTATTATAGGCGTCAACAATATACACAAAAAAAATAAAAATAGCAACAACAATAAAAATAATAAAGAGTATATCTCAATATATACATACACACATATGTATGTGTTTTATAAATCGTATGTCTGACATGGTAAGAACTTAGGTATTTGTTTAAGTACAAACAATTCCACAAACCTATAGTAGATTTAGATGCAAAAATATTTACAATATATGTATGTATGTATGTATGTATGTATATATTATGTTACCTTTTCATCTTTTATTTTGGGTTGATTTGAAATTATTCAATATTTAGTTGTTAATGTTATTGTTGTTGTTGTTATTATTATTTTCATTCAGTTTATTAACCTTTCTTAATGGTTGAACGGTATAATTTTGTGACATCAGATTATAAATATTGTGATAGGGTAAGAGAAAACAACAATAACAACCATTTTGGTGGTTTTTTGCTACTTGAATAAAAAAATTTATAAATATTTTGTTATAAACGGCTTTAATAAGATTCGAATCCTGTTGCATATAACAAATAGGTCTTATTGAATGTATTTAAAAGCAACAGCTCTTTATTTCTTTGTATTTAATTTGATGGAAATTGAAGTGATAACATTTTTATCTAAAGATATTTATATATTTTTTTTTTATATATGTACATATGTACATACATAGAGTATGTATTTAAATGTACTGACAATTTAGTTTTTCAGATAATCGTAAGAAGTATTTGAGCAAGCAACTTACCGGTGGTGGTGTTCTATACTGCTGAGAAGGTCCCAATTGCGGACTATAAGGTCTTGGTGGTGGTGCCCAACCGCTCTGTTGACCACCATACGGCGACTGATGTGGTGGTGGTGGTGGTCCTCCGATTTGTGGAGGTGGTGGACCAGGTGGACCGCCTTGTGTAGGTCCTCCAGGAGGTTGCGGTCCTCCTGCACCTGACGGTGGTGGTGCTTGTGGTTGTTGAGGTGGCGGCTGTTGTTGTTGCTGTGGTGGTGGTGGTTGCTGGGGATCATAGCTATTCGTATACCTGTGCTGTGGTGGTGGAGGATGTGAAGATTGCAACAAAGAGTTTAGGGTCGGTGTAGGACCTTGCGGCGGTTGCCCCGGAATATAACGTTGAGGTGGTGGTCGGTTTGGCGAGCCAATTACTGGACCACCACCAGGACCCGATGGTTGAGGTTTACCACCTGGCGGTGGTTGTTGCATAGGTAAGTGACCATAACGATAGGGATCCATATTGGGATCTGCATGGTGATAACGACCATACATAGGATGATGACCACCAGGTAGAGGTGGTGGCGGCCCACCTAGAGGACTTTGACCATATTCGACACCTTCTTTAGCCGAATGTTCACCAGTTGGCGGTGGTGGAGGCGGTCCACCGGGACCACCTTGCTGTTGATGTGGTGGCGGTAAATTATGCGGGTGTGGAGGCTGTTGATGCATGTTATAGTGTGACATTATTGGATCCCCTGCCCCGCTAGGCGGTCCATATGGATGTGTTGGCATTTGTGCCTGTGAATCACTGCCATTGTTGGATGTGGGTGGACCAACAATTCCACTACTTGCAATAGATGTGGGCGGTATTCCAGGACCGCTAACTCCAGTAGCATTTCCATTGCCACCACTCCCACCGCTATTACCGCCAGATGATGCTGTTGGTACACCGCCTCCACCACTAGTTGCTGAGCCTGCTCCAGATCCAGCACCACCCTGCCCTGAGGGTGATTTTATTTTTTCATTCATTACTTGTTTAACTCAATGCTTATAATTGGTCTTCGTTTTTAGTTGCAGCTTAAAATAATCAAAATTATTGAGAAAAACCTCCGTCCCCGCTGCAACTTTAGATGTTTGTAATCTAAACAAAACAAAATAAAAATAAAATACGTAAACATTAATAATGAATTAAAAAAAATTAAAACAAAAATTGCAATGTATTCAAATTTTATTCATTTACATATTTACATACATGTGCACATACATATAGTATATAAGTATTTATGTACATTGTATCATTGTTAGGAAACCGTTTACCTACAAATATCTAACATAATATGAAACAACTTAATGGGGATAGAAAAATACCTAAACATTATTCTGTGCAACTTAGGGTGCGCACAGAGTGACCACTGATCCCGAGCGGAGCTGAGCCGATCCTATTGACGCTTATGTTTATGCGAGAAGGAAATGAATGCGAGAATCGGCGCTAAAATTCTGTTTATTGTATGTGTTTTGCTTTTATTTCATTTTATAAAATTGCTGTACACTGTAATGGATTCCTCTGAAGAGTATTTTGCTTATCCTGTGATTAATGTAATTATAAACAGAAAAGAATTTGGAAAACATCCAATTACATTAAAAAGAAATGGATTTGGTGAATTACATCATTTAGATAATGATTTAAGAAAATATCCAGCTATTTCATTAATTATTTGATCGATATCCATTTTGTTTTTTATTTGAAACCACTAAAAAACACGTCTGCACACTAAAAATTAAACATTAACAATGCAAAAAAGCGCGCAAAACGCTTTGAAACTGTTTTCCTGCACTCATCGGCTTTGATCTTTGCTCTTGTCGGCGTTCACTATGTTATACGTAAGCTTATTTGGATTGACTTGTATATAATCAGTTTTATCGCACGGACAGTCACAGGTCGGCTTTCAGCGCTCATTATGTTCGGGCAGGACTGAAATGAAGTCCTACAGTAAATTTCAATCAAATAGAATTAAATTTCTAATGTAATGTAATCCTTATGACTTATTCCTAATTGACAGCATCTGTGAACGACAACATAAGAAATAGCAGAATCAGCAACAACTTAAACAAAACAATAATAACACGTCAGTCCCTGACAATTTAAGTTCAAAGTTAGTGGATACTAGTATTTAACTATTGAAACATATTTTGAACAAATGGACCCAAATTTGTAAAATCTAGTTTAAAACCTACTATGATACCGCATATTTTTTCTCCTAAACTTAAAACTTTTTTTAATACATTGGGCTTTTGTTGTATTATAGTTTGAAAGAAAACCCTTCCAATCGAACTACCCCGGTTTTTCTCTGCGTATTTCTGAATAATTTTACTGTAATCGAATTTTTCTTGATCCAGCCCCTTTTAATTCGCTTTTAAATATTTCTACACGTTTTGATTACAAATGTTGGCATCACTGCAACAGAAGTAGCAGCAGCAATAAAAATCGGCAATTGACAACGACGAAATCAAGTGGTGGAGAGAAAACAAACAAATCGGAAAATAAAAAGAGAAAAACAAGAAACGAGTAGAATAAAAAAGAAGGCATTAAAAAATACAAGTTTATTAATGCAAAATTTTAAGAAATGAATTTAACAAATAAACGACTACAAAAAAAATACAAAAACATTATGTGTACTTTTAAACTTCATAACATTTTGTTGAAACTAAAATAAATTGCAGCCATACGACGATAAAACAACGATGAACAAATAAACGAATAAGCGAACATAACACACGTACATTCTTCAGACACACTACTCTACTCTTCTCAATCTCCTGTTAACGAACAAAGCAACGTAATCAGTGTATATGTATCTAATGAAGGAACGAACGAACGAATATACTAAAATCAACGACTACGAATATGAGTGTGGAAAAATGATGAAAAATAAGTGAGATGGGTAAAAAATTAAATAGAAATCCCACCAGCAAAATACAACAAACAAATGCTTAACAACGAACCGACCGAACGACAGACTTACAAAATCACTCACTCACACATGCACACACGAATTAACTCATCCACAGAAGAACGAAAATACAGACGAAGAGAAATATGAAGAGCAACACGAAATGAAAAACAACATAAAGGCGATTAATAATACAAAAACAGCACATCATAATGTACCAACTGGCTGACTCTGTCACACGTTCATTGTTTTCAAACAAACATTCAATACACAACCGACATCTACACACCGTTGTATAGTATGGCTGTGACATTCTCACTTGGTATTTATGTATGTATTAAGTTTTTTCTTCTTTTGAATATTTTCTCACTATTGCTACGTACAATGACTGAATAGTGCTTCTGGCATTTAAAATATATATTTGTGCAACGCGAAAAAAATAACAAATCCATTATTTTCCTTTACGACGAATTTTTAACAATTGTAATCTTTTGTTTTCATCTACAAATTTTTTTCTTCACTTTGCATAACTTTGTTTAATTAAAATACTAGTTTTATATTTTATTACAATTATATTTAAAATTAAATACAGCGTTTTCAAAAATTATACGATTCCCGGACTTTTTACTTTAGATTTCTCAAACGAAACTCTTGCTGCAGCAGTAGCAGCGAAACCGTCAGTGGTCTGTCACTTTTTTCTCTTCGTTTATTCATATTTTCATCTTTATTCGTTTCGTTGCTTCATATACATTTTCGTTAATATCAAATGTAACACAGAGTTGTATTTAGAGAGTAGTAAAAAAAATAATATTTACATACACTGCATGGTATATTAACGCAATACGTTCTTTTTCATATCGTATCGCCTCGCATATTTTTTCAAATATTTTTAAACAAAAATCGAATTCTTTACATTAGTTTAGAGTTTTTGACGCCATATACAAGTAATTTTTAACTATTTCTATCATTCTCTTTTTAAGGAAAGTTAGGATCGTAGTGGCTGTTATCTGGTAGGCAGTGTGTTGTATTAGACGTCAGACCAGGATTTAAACCCTAGGTAAGACGTCTCTAACAAAACGAATTATAAAAAAACAGATTTCTGGTAGAAACTGTGAGTGTAAATGAAATTACCATGAAAAGGTTTCTCAAAAATCTGTTGTTTGAAGTGGAATTCAAACTACAGGTCCCAACACTCATGTATAAAATTATATACAGACGAGATATATAACTTGAGAAGCTAGGTCGCAATCCTGACTGAAGGGTTATAACGAGAAATTATGTAGCTAAGTAAGACTGTAAGCAGCTTTTGTTTCTGAATTTTTGTCATAAATTAAAAAGGGACGTATTGAAACTCAAAAATTAAATTATTTTCCGTAAATAGTGTATATAATAATTTTGGAATTTTATTATTTTGATATTACAATACAATTACAAAAGATGCTACATCCTACTGTAATAATTACAAGCAGAGTTCGGAAAACAACGTGATGTGTATTTAGTTTGATATATTAGTGTTCTAAAAGAATTTTGACTTTTCCTACTTTCGCCAGCGTAACATATTGCGTAATAGCCTACATGAACCCATACAATTAAATATTATGCATAAGTATCCGACTACATTAAACGCAAATATAAAATTTCAAAATTTTTATCCTCAAAAGTATGTATATATGGACATACAATGCATTAAAACCTAAAAGTGATCAAAAAATAAGACCAATGCATGATAAGGAAGGATAAATATACGACAACAAAATGTAGAGATATGTGCAATATAATAAAATGAATTACATTTGCAAGAATACCCGTATATTTTCCTCAGCTATAAGGTGAATGGGGTAGATTCCAAACCAACCACAAATTTAGACCGGTTTTCCTTAACAGTCATAAGGTCTCATTCCCAGATATAGTAATTTTCGATCAGCAGTTCTTCTGATCCATATCTCGGTTGGTTCATTTGTTAGTTGGCTATAAGTTAGTATAAAGGAAAGGCAACAAAAAAATGCAATAAAAAAGAATTTTTCTTACAATGAGCAATTATTAAATAAGTATTGAAACGAAACGGACATTTACCGCGGAGTGTTGCATGCTAATGTGATTTTTACCGAAAGGTGAAATAAGCAGTATAGAAATATACACTCAATTTTTCTAAATGGTGTTTTCGGATATGTAAAGTGAAACTTTGTTACTTCGGAGCACATTTAAAAATACAAAAAATATATATCCTTAACTTTTTCAATTATATCTCAAGTTAAAATGCAAATGGCTATTGTTGTTTGTTAGTAATTGATTGGAACATATTCTTAAATGCTTTTGATTTGGTCAAACAATATTTTGACAACGTTTAACCCTGAAATCTTAGCTACCAATCTTCAAATATTTTTCAAAATTTTTAGATTGGTAAACACTCGAGATTCCTTATATGACGATATTGAAAAAATTTATTCCTTTTCTGTTCTGCCCTGTAGTTTAGCTTTTTAACAAAATGATTTCATATATTAGGTTTTTATATTCGTTCTACACACACACATCTTGTTGTTTTTTTGCCCTGTTCTAATTATATTAATCAAATTTATCCAGATAAGCAGGTGATCGATATAGTGTAGCAGGTCTTAGGATCCATCTGCTGTAGACTAGCAACAAAGTTCTCTGTAAACATGTATTCTTGCCGATTGATTTCTAATCTTTCACAAAAGATGGAGCTGCCTTATCTGACGTTCGTTATAGATTTTATCCCCTTTGGTTCTGGGATCTTTTGAAAAAGATTAAGAGGAGATTGAGAGGACTCTTGACATTTTAACTATATATTAATATATTATATATTGAAACTATATATATATTAAAACAAATCATCCTATTCTTAATTTTTAATTGCACTGAGTATTGTTGTACCCAATCCGGAAAAATGTCATCCTATCGTTCTTAACGAAGATACACTTATCTTATTACAATAGTTTAGGTTTTTGGTTTGTGTATACTTTATATCTATTTAAATGAAATACTTACACATTTAAATCATCACTGTAAATTGTGATTGAAACAGTCGGTAGTGGGAACGAGTGATAATCGTTGCTTCTGAATTTCGGTTAAGAACACCGCATGCAATTTAACTTCTTTTACAAAATATATACACTTTCAATCGAAAGGTTGATTTAATTTAGATAATTTTTTTTTAATTTCTATTCGTTCTTTTTATAGCTTAATTTCCTTTTTATTATTCGTTCTTCTCTTTTACACTTTATTTCGTTGTTGGTTTCTTTTCTATTTCAATTTTTTGTTTTGTTTTCTTTTTTACTTTTAAATTTGTTTCTTTTTTTTTTGTTTTTTTTTTTTCTTTTTTTTTGCACACTACCCACGTTTGTTAGTATAGAGGTCTTCTTCTTGCTGACATATACTTTTCTGATGGTAAAGAAAGAGACAGCTATTTATGAATATGAATAGAAAACTGCTAAATATGTAGAGAGCACAAAGAGTAGAAAATCAAAAGGAATTATTGTTGTTTTTGTGGTGCCTTTTTCGTTTATTCTTTTTTTTTATTGCAATCTATTACAAATTTTAATGCCGATTTCACGTTTACTGTTGTTGTTATTGTTGTTGTTGTTGTTGAAAATTGAACAAAAAAGACAACAGAGAAAAACTAGTTTCGCGGCCGCTTTGTAATTTTCTTGATAATTTAATTTCTTTTTCAATGCACAATTGGAGTAATACGGTTACATATTATATTCCATATTTTTTTCACTTAATCTAAGCATATGCACTTTAACAAATTAAACTTCCATTCACTTTTTTAAATATTTAATGTGGTCACCTTTAGCGAAAAAATAACTACTCCTATAGGTTGATGTTTTCCAGAAGTCTGAATTGTGATTTTGTGTGCCGATGTATCTAAAAAAAAACTAACGACGACAAAAATTGTGGCACCGATACTATGTGTTGGATTGGCTGGTTGGTTGGTTGGTCGGTCGGTTGGCTGACTGGTTGGAGGTGGCGATGACGTTCAAAAGGAGGCAAGGAATGACGACGAGTGTGTTTTACAGACAAATAATATACACAGAAATTTATGGATACATGCAATTATTCAATAGATTTTTCGTTTTTATTTCTTTTTCTTTGCTAACTTAAATTTGCCTGCTCTATATTTTTTCTTTTCTACAAAGATCGTAAATTGATCATTTTGTCATGCACACATCACTCATACAAACAACTTTTCTTGGACTTTTACAATGTTTTCATATTTCTTGAACTTCATTTAAGTGGTGTTAAATAAACACAATATTTTAGAATAATCATTCTCTCTTAGTATAGTTACACAATTTTTATACAAATTTCCACGGCTTTTGTGAATATATTTTATTAATAAAAAAAAAAGATATATGAATCGTTTGCGGATTAAGTTTTAAGCTTTAGCACCAGCAAAATCTTCATCTACTCTACTGCCACAACTGGCTACGCTTCGCTTTCGGGACACGAATAAAAAAAAGGTTGCTATTGTATGCAGAGTCTGCGAATGAAGAAAATTTTTTCTTTCATTTGGTTCTTTTTAAACACAGGTTTTATGTCAAAATTACACAATTTTTTTTGGGAAAAACAGTTTCAACTCTTTGCTTTAGACTTTTACTTGAGTTTTAACAATTTTTCTGCACTAAATTTATTGTATTTTATTGAAAATTTTTAATTAATTTTGCACAACGACATGACTCCATTTTTTGTCGAAGCTTAAGTCCGGCCATTTTTTGTGAATTTTGGAATCATGGCCGGTCATGAACTGCAGCCAACTTCGTGTTTATTGCCACTTTTATAAATAACGCAGTTTTCTCTAATCTGGTAATTTTATGTTATATTTTTAAACATAAGCCTCATGACTGAACGTATAATTAAACGAAACATATAAATACATTATATTTACTGCGATTCCTACATTAAAAAAATGTATTTTTAGAACAAGCTCTCTTTACCAATAAATTGGAGTAGTAAAAGTTTGTTTAACAAAATAAAACTATTGCACACAAAGTTACCATATGTTTTGTCGCTTTGTTAGACGTTTTCTTTCATTATAAAAGTGTACCAGAATGTGGCGTATACAAAATTAAGGATTATTAAACATATATTACAAATGTAACGATATCTCTCTGGAATATATATTTTATTTATGTACATACACATTTCAAAAGTAACGTTAAAAATAGATTCCGAAGGTTAACAATTGAATATAAATTTAAGATGCATTGTAGTTTAAAGTCCAATATTAGAATTCAGTGCACGCACTTTGAAATCAACTTCAATCAGTTAGGGTTTACGTGAAGTATACATAAAAATTATGAATTTTAAAAATATTGAATTGAAGCAAAATTTATACAGTTGAGCATCGATTATCCGGGGTAATCAGAACCGGAAGAATTTTTACATAAGTTTTTTATTTACGTAAATAATATATACAGATGGAGCACATAGTACATCTAATAAATAATTAAAAACGTTTTATAGAAGTTTATTTGTTCTTTATAACTTTATTTTTTCTTCCAAAAGCAGTTACTCAATAGCTAGCTGCATAACAAGCAGGTTGATCGATTAAAAATGATAATTGATGTTGCCAGTTAATCGAATCACAAATAATCGATGCTCAACTATAATCAATTTTGTTTAAATTTATGAATTTGTGAGTGTATTAATAAAAATCTGCGATGTGCAAAAATGAAAAGGCATAAATTAATCTTAAATCACCAGGTTAAATGCCGTTGGCCACAATGGTGACGGTATTTTGGGATATCCAATAAATACTATTCTTAAATCAATGGTACTCACATAAACTTAAAATTAATCCAAATTTTGTCAACAAATTCTGTCTATTTCTTTCTTGGAAAGATAAATTGAAGACAAGGAATATAAATTGCTTTAGTCAAGCTAATTACCAATGCATTAACATATTTTTTAGTAAGAATAACGGCTTATGTTGAAATTTTTATTCTCGCCAAAGCAAATTTAAACACACAGAGCTTGTGACGGCGTTATTGAAAATAAAAATTAGCGGCGCCATAACGCCGTAGATTTTGAAAGGCTTGACATGAATCATTGGCCATTCAAAGTTTATAAACAGAATAAAGAACAATTAAAGAAAGTAAAAGAAAGGAGTAAATACAATTAAAAATAAAGATTGAAATAAAGTTAATCATGTATCAGGAATATTTAAATCAGTTACAAGTTTCCATAAATCCATTAACGACAGAAGAACTTAAAGATTTGCTCAACGATGATGAAAAACTTGACGAAAAAATTGACGCAGTTTTATTGGTCTTAAAGTCGCAGAAGGACAGTCTATTTACAGAAAATCGTTCCAAAGCCGAAAGTAATATCGAAAAGGAGCCACAAATAATTGAATTAAAGGGAAGGGTAGCCGAACTTAATGCCGAGGGCAAAAAGTGTTGCGAAGCAGTTCAAGAAAAATTAGCCCTCATCAAAGAAAAGTCAGGTGGCGTAAGTCAAGATACTGCTTTGGCCCTATTGCAAACGGCTGCTGCTGAAAGTGAAGAAAGTACAGAAGCCATCATAAAGCAGTTCACTGATAACGAAATGAATGTTGAAACCTTTCTGGAAGAATTTTTGCCTGCACGTAAAACTATGCATTTACGGAAACTGAAGGCTGAAAAAATGCAAGAACTAATGAGAGCACAAGCTCAAGGAGCGCGCAATCCTTCAAGTAGTGGCCCTGCCTATGGTAATATACCATCAAGTGGTTTTTATCCTTCACCTCGCCCTGCTTTTGGTGGAGGGGGTGGTGTGCCTTATCCTTTGGGTCCCATGATGCCCATGCCTCCACCACGTCCTTATTAACTCCTTTCAGTAAAGTCAAATTTGTTGAACACAACCAACTAAAAATAATTTGTTTGGTTGCATTGTATAACTAATATGTTCGGGATGTAAAGACGGTGGCGTATGTAAAGCGATAATTAAAAATCTCATCTTACATCTAATGCTGTGGTAGAAGCACCAATTGCAAGACAATTTATTTTGGTTCTCTTTTACCAATTTAGATTTTAGTGAAGTTTATATGATTTATTTTTACCACAGAATATAATAATACATGTATGTATATTAAAGTTAAACGTTTGTTATAAACTTAAGTATTTTAAATAAATAAAAAATTATAATTAAAGCAATTTCGGCACAAACACGAAATCCTCAAAAGTTAAGAGTTTCCTAATCGATTTTTATTACCCCCTCCATTTGTTGACAATAACAAAATCAATTTACTTTATCTCATCAAACAATTGAGAATAAACCATAATAGTTTATGTTTACAATTTGTAATTTTTCTAATTTTCCAAACTATTATGACGCTGACGATCATCATTGTTGGGAATATTCATGTTTTTCATTTTTCGTTAATTATGCAGATATGTAGATATGTGAATCTGTTAATAATGTTTTGAAAAATAAAGACTCAAATGAAAAAATGAAACAAACAAAACAGCAACAAATGAAAGTGGTATCGTTTGCTTAGAACGTGTTTTGATATTAGCATAGGTTATCATGGAGAGAGCAGTTTTAGTAGTATGTTTTCTAAATGGATTCGAAAATTGTTAAAAAAAAAACATAGATTTCTTATCTCCGGTTTGTGCAAAATCGCTTTTATATATGATCAAAAATCTATACGAAGGACAATCCGTTGGGATGGCAAATGTTTTTGAACTAATTTCATACAAATCTTAGATCGTCTGAAAACGCTTGTCTTAAGGAAACTGAGGATTATTCTATTTTCTTGCACAACCTATCAAAGTTGTAGTCTGTCAATAACGTAAAAATAACTATAAAAACAGAATTCAACTCATTTAGGTAATATTTTTCATTAAGAAATTTAAATCATTAGTATTTATTATATTTTTTTATTTCTAAAATATATAATTCTTATGAATAAAAAAAGGTTTATATTATTTTTGTTGAAAATACAGCTTTCACATTGAAAATTATACGAAACTGGGTACAATATTAATCTATATAAAAATTTCATTCTCATACATATGTCATGATGTTTGCATTCGAAATTGTAAAAATTGTAATTCCTATCGTAAATATCGAGATTCATTATAATAATACAAAAGCAATTATTACATTAAATTTTATTTATTTTTCTTGCCGCCTCCTTTACGAGGATGTATAGCTTCGGGAGCAATTGTTGATTTGTGATAACAGTCGTTCGAAATACGATCAACAAAGTATAAAGCCAAAATCGAAAACAAAATACTATAAATAAAAGAAATTTTATTAATTATATTTTTCGATATTAGATACATACGTATACATTGGGCAAAGTTTGCAATTTGTTAAAAAATCTATTACTATTACTATATAGAAATGAGGTAAAATAAATAGGTTTTTATCATTCATTGAAATAGATTTTTAAAATTCAATAATATCCGATGTGTATATGAATCAGAAAATATTTTTACTAATAATATATAAAACATACATATGATGCATACATAAATTTAGGTTTGAATATAACTACAAACACATCCTTTGTTAACAGTCGCCTGCAATAATTCTTTGGAAATAAAATTAAAGAGTTTGAGATTTAATTTCCATTTGGTTCAATAATAAATGGGTTACAAGAGCTTTTAGTGCAACGACATAAATTGTCACAGAGTATTATAACAGCACTTAGGCGTTTTGTGTTCACCAGATTATTTACTATAGACAGGTGCAGTGTTTAATCAATTTGGTGGACGTTTGAAGTTGCTGTGGTCTAGTAGGTAGTGTGTTGGCTTATTAGACGTAAAAGCCAGGGTTCGAGTCCCAGGCCAGACATCAAAACAAAATACAAAAAGTATTTTTTCGGCGATTTCCTCTCACTGTCATTTCTTTAAAGTTGTACTTTTATTTATTCCAATTAGAGACTATGTTTGGTTATTTCACTTGGTTTGCAACAAAATTATTTAATTTTCTTCCACTACTAATTCACTTCTACATCCACTATTTTCCGATTATTAAGCATTAAACATTTTCTACTTTCATTATGTTCCACAGTTTCGCATTCAAAATAGTATTTGACAATATTAAAGTTTATAGCTGCCTATTGGCTACTGTGATTCTCATTTCCCCTTTAGTTTCACTGCCTTCTAGTAAAATATCGTAAGTATTTCGACTTAGCTTAGCTGTGTAGGACTGACTTAAAAGCTCGGTCGAATGAGAACTTAATACGACTACCACGGCTTTCAATATTGTTTTAATTACTGTTTCAGAAATTGGATAATTTTATAGTAATTCAGCAATAAGTCACAGTCTGAATTTTACAGTTCGAAAATTTAACGTCTACATTGGACTACTTTTATATATAAGTGATTACAACGTGTTTGGTGCAATGTTCGAACTTGACGTCGTACACACATTCCTTAGAATGAAATTTGACGATGCAATGCATTTTTGACACCAACTTTACCAAACCAACTTAGGGCAAATTCATTTATGTTTATTAGATCATTAGTTAGCAATACTATAAATATCAATAGCTCGTCTGTCCACCTGGACGATCCTCTGAGTACAAAGTAATATTTGTCATTGATACAATATAGTGTCAATCTAAACAGCACAAAAGTTATTAGTAATAGATAATAAACTAAGCCAAAACATTTAAAAAATATACAATAAACAATCTCTTTAACAATTGTTGTAACTTACCAGGTTGTTGCACAAACCCGATGGACAACACCAGCCGCTAAGACAGACATTATTAAACAAACCAAAATTTCGGGTATAAATTTCGAGGCAAAATCATCGCCAAATAATAGCATTTCTACATTGGATACTGAAGTCAAACTGAATAGGAAAAGCCAAGAGCTAACGAAACCACCGAATATTGTATTCATTTGACTGGATGTAAACCATTCGGCATAAAAACGTAAAGTACCGTAAATGACTAAACTTAATATACAGGATATTACAGCGCTGCCGAGGTGGGCTTTTGGTGGAACTGGCTCTAAAAAACGAACAGAGGTATAATATAAAAGGTTGTAATGGTTTTACTACACTATTGTATTTACTTTCAATCATATTTTTGTTTTAAGAATGTTTTCTTTTATTCCACTTTTCAATAATTTTTTTTTCTTCCCTCGTAAATTCTGCAGAACTTCTAGGTTCTACTTCCGCTTCAAAGTCTTTCGGGTGATGTGTTGGTTCCCTCGGGTGTACTCTTGGTTCAGTTTGGTGTGCTCTAAATTCCGATTCCCTTGGGTGTGCTCTTGATTCAGATTCCCTTGTGTGTACTCTGGATGCAGGTTCTCTGTGATGTTCCCTTGTTTCGAAATCTGTTTCAGGTAATCCAGACACAAAATCTCTCGATACCCGATCCTCTTCCAAATAGTCCGACTTTTTATCTTCTCTAATTTTTTTGCATATGCCCAATGCACATAAAATGACAACGACAACAATTATTGGTGTAATTATGCCCATCGTGGTGAAAAAAACTGTGTTTAAAAGAAAAAATATGAAGTTAGTATTACCAGACTATAAAAATATGAAATTTGTTTTTCAAATGTTGCTCTGTTTAATCGAAAAAAGACTGTTGTTTGTGTTACCAAACTTCCGTTGCACGGTAAAAATTTAAATTTGAAAAATATAAAATAATTCCCATAACCAGATACGTTATAGCAAATGAAATCATGTCCACATAAAAGGCTACAGGGAGATCAAACTGGTATTATTCGGCACCGGTAGGGTTTTTCTAAGCGACATACAGAAAAATGCGCTGAGGATTGCGACTTGATGTAATGAGATAAGCTTTTAATATATAATCCCGTTTCCTGGTATGTTAGAAAGAATGTCAGGAGTTGCATGCCAAGCATCTAGGGCTGTATGCTTCAGTCAGGATTACGACCTAGCTTCTCACACCACTTATGTTGTGTGCGTTAATTTTATACATAAGTGGCGGGACCTGCAGTTTAAAGTCGACTCCGAACGACAGATTTTTTGGGAAACTTTTCAAGGCAAATTTTATTTACTCTCAGAGTTTTTGGCAGAAATCTGCTGAGAAGCAATCCCCGAAAAAATACTTTTTGTATTTTTTATTTCGATGTCTGGCCTGAGACTCGAACACTGGCTTTACGCCTAATTAGCCAGCACACTACCTACTAGACCACGGCGACCCCTAAGTTTGAAAAAGTTTCTTCCAGACTGTCCATAAACTATCCCCTCAAGGACAAGTAATCTTAATCTTATAACCATTGAAGCTTGAGGATTACTCTCAAACTCATCCGGCATACCTAAAGAGGCTCAATCGTCATCTTACCCAACAGCTTTTTATTTCTCTTCGTTTTCAAATTTTACTACCATATTATAATGCCATGTGAAAGAACCCGTAGAACCGCGGAAGACCCAATTCACCTCGGAATTTTAAAATTTTATACCTTTAAAATCCTGGTTTGTATACGCGATGAAAGCTTTCGATAACTTAAAGGCCTAACTATAATTTGCTAATCCAGCTATATTCAGCCAAACCACAGCATGTCTTTAAGTAACTGACAAAATTGATCGCAATTTACATAAAAAAAATCAGTTGTTGAGTTAAGCTGAATAGAATTAAATTAGCAAATTATAGTTATTGTTAGAAGAAGATAAATGTACAATATATTGGAAAGAAAATCTGAAAGGGTTTACAGTGGTAATGTTGAGTGTTGACAGTAAACGTAACAAATTACAATTTCACATTTTAGTGCCTATCAATGTGGCAGCACTATGTTTCAAACAGCTGTTTGACAGGAGGTTATTACGAGTTTTTGTTCACAATTCTTATGTCTAGTAAATTTTAAAATAAAACTTTTTAAGTATCTTTTTATAAATTAAAGAAATGATAACTCCGACTCGATTTTTAACACCACAATTGTTGAAACAAGCAACTTTCAAAAGAGTTGGTAAGTAATTCGCAAGAGAACAAAACTTTGGTACATAACTACCATGTATTCCGCTTTTGTAGTCACGTTCTCAACGAAACCACAACCAAAGGAACACTTAACCAGCGGTGGCAGTAACAAGTCTTCAACAACAAATGTATCGACAGAGATAAGAAAACCAATTGCACCTCCTACTTATCGATTTATTTATCCTGAATTTTTACCGGATCCTAAAGTGGAATGGCGTAATCCCGTTAGGGAGAAATTGGAAAGACTTGATATGATCGATAGACGCACCCAAATTGAAATTCCCGAATTTTATGTAGGCTCAATTTTGGCTGTAACAAGTTCAGATCCACATGCCGCTGGTAAAGTTAGTCGCTTTGTTGGTAAGTTCTAATGCTAAGCTTGTTCCAGTATTGTTCAATTATTTACGCATTATATGATTTTCTTAGGCATTTGTATATTGAGAGAGCGCTGTGGTTTAAGAGCTCGTTTCATCTTACGTAATGTTATTGATGAACAAGGCGTCGAAGTAATGTATGAGATGTATGATCCCACTATACAAAAAATCGAAGTATTACGCTTAGAAAAACGACTTGATGATCATTTATTGTATTTACGTGATGCTTTACCAGAATATAGTACATTTGATGTAAATATGGAGCCTGAAATTTTAGAAGAGGGTTCATCCGTACCCATTAACGATATACAAGTGCGTTTGCGTCCACGTCCTTGGTTAGAAAGGTGGGAAAGGCAAAATCTTAAAGGTGTTTCTAATATTGATGAATATATCAATGAGAAGAATAGACGAAAGGCATTGGAAAGTCAAAAGCCATGGGAGAAATTCGATTTAATGAAGCAATATAGATCCACTATACCTGAGGATGAACAGAAGGAAATCTTTGCCGAAGTCTATTCACAGTTACATCAAATGGAATTACAGCGCAAGAAAAATAAACGCAAGCGTTCCTTCGTTAAGCCAACAAAACTTGCTTAAAGCTATTCTGTATTCGTAAAATTTCTTCAGAATAAAATATCCTTATGGTTAAAAAAAATATTCAAGATTTAAAGTTGTGTAAACATTTTTTAAGAATTCAGAATTCTTGACAAATCCATCTTATATAAAGTGGGATTTCTAATAATACTGAAATATCTATATTTGAAGCTATCAAGCTCGATGCAATTTCAATTGCTTTTCTATAGCATGTTAAAGGATAAAAATATCAAGCTTATTGTTTTTAAAAATATTTCAAATATTTGGATATTGAATATGAAAATCGTAATAAAATAAAATATATTATGTACATACATATATTTACAATAATAAAACTTTAATTTTAATTTTATGACCTTATCGTAGGATTTTTATTAAATAAAATTTCTTCATCATACATCATCTAAAATCTACTAATTATGAACCACTCAAAATCTTGTTTCCAAAATATACATTTTGGGTGCATTTAATTTTTTTAGACTTTTTAATACACTCGATATTTGTAAAAATCTATAAAGGAGACGGTTACATTCCAACTAATAATTAAAGTGATTAAATAGAATAGAAATATAATGGGCAGAGGTATGAGAATAAGACGTGTATTCTTAAGATGGGGTATACCTGTTAGAAAAATAAATATTTATTTGTTATCGCTGACATGATGAAAATTTTAATACTTACAATTGTAGCCCAAAAACGAGATATAAACATAATAGCTTAGAGCCAGCAACCAGAATGTATTGCCTAATAGTCGTGATATAAACCACTGTTGGCTAATCAGCCAATTGTAAAAAAACAGTTGTAAAAAATGCAACAACATTAGTGGCGGGAAGAATGCATTCAAATGTACATCAAAGGCATAGCCCCACTCTATATCGGGTTCCAGATTACTAGTTCTAAGGTAACGATTTGTAACCAACCACAAAAACGTTGCTACAACAACGCCAGCAAATATACAATCAACAAAGACGACATAGAATATAAATGATATACTCTGCAAAACATTCAAGCCTAAAACCCCGGCGAAGCCTAAAGATGTTACTAAAAGAGGAAAAAAAACAAAGTAATTTCTTAGTTATCCAATTCATACTGGTGTGTCTTACCACATAAACATATAACTAACAATACTAGGAAAGCTGGATCGTCTCTTGCAAACTGGGATTTTGTTTCTGCAAAAGAAAGGCGTGAATATTTAAAATATTCTGTGTGCCGCTGTCACTTACGCTTTCTATAATTGAAATTTCTGTAGACCTTTTGCGGTGCAATGAGTAAATAGATCATTTGCCACAATGCAAATTCAAAATCCATTTGATTAAACTTTAGCAAACGTCTCAAATATTTGTAACTTTTTGTTGTGGCTGACAGACAATCCTTTCGTGCATTGGCCGGCGGTGGCAATGGTGATTGACCTCGGGATGCTGTATAACTAGACACCACTGATGGTGTAGGCGATGTTGATTGTTTCATTATATGATTTTTGTGTTTATTTTCAATTATAAAATATTTTGAATATTATTTGAGGCTTTTAAACATTATTTATTTGCCCCTGAATATAAATTAATCGTTATTTCCTATTGAAAATCTTAAAAACTAATCGCGAAAACAGTCGTTGACACATCACTTTGTTGACAATGGAACGAAAAGTAATCAGCTGTTAGGAAGTGTTCGTAAATAGATAAGGTAACCAGGTCATCAAAATTGTATTTTTTGTGTAGATTTTTTTAGATTTGGTAATTTTTTTGTTGCTAAAAAATGTTGCTTACAAAGTGCGACACCCGAGTAACTACATGGTTTACATTGTTCAGTTAATTGTGTAGAACTGAAAAATACCTTTTTTTTATAATTCTCCATTCCTCCAAACTTGTTTTATTTGACAAAAACTTTACATACAAATTTCTGGATTACGCAAACATTTCCAGTCCGATCACCAAAATTTAAATCTTGTTGGAAAGGGGAGAGATGGACCTTTAAAACGGTATACTTATATCTATTATTCGACTTAATATGCTATGAGTTGTGATTAGGTAAACTTGGAAAATTCGATTTTTTTCAAGTTTGTCCATTCATAGTAGCAAATTTTAATAAAAAAAAATTAATAATTAAATAAGTGATGACATTATGAAAGCCTGTTCTCTTGTGAAGAGATTGAGTCATCATTTGATCAAATCGGACAAAAATTGCCGTAGTTATTATTTAAAGAGTCTAGCCAGTCGAGTGATATTTTTTTAGTTCAAGAATTTTATCGCAAACTGTGTCAATTTCACGTTTGAAAGCCCATCTGGTGGTCGCCCCTGACAACAGGGTGACAAGTATTTTACCAAAAATATATAGAAAGTGTTCGGAAAAATTAAAATTAAGGCAATACAGTAATCCTATATCGTCAAAACGGTTTACAGATGTGCACTTTCCCTTGTGTAATTATTTGGACTAGGTAACTCTTAACACAAACCATAGGGTTTTGTTTATTTACATTTATTTTGGGGAAAGTTATTATGATACATTGTGGTTATTATTTCTGTGGTGGTTATTATTATAAAGTGAAGAACTAATAAAAGCCAGTTTTATTTGCATTTTGTTTGCGTATTCCGTTTGATATTAATAACCGGTATTTTACTAAATAAAGAAGCTTTTATTACTTAATTGAAAAGAATTCATTGCAGTGATTTGCATACTAATGCACTTTTCTAATTTTGTTTTTTTTTTTTGTATGTAATACTGCAGATGAGTCAGTTGATTTCTCGTTAATTAAGATTGTGTTCGTTCGTTCATCCCATCTTCTGAATTGCGATGTCTTGTAATTCGGTGTCTCAAGGTGCAAGAGTACCTTCTATAACATACATTTGTGATTTGCCGCCGTCGATAAATAGAGAATTATGCGAACATTGTGACGAAATTAATGTCTGGACGCAAATGGCTGCCAAAATGGGTTTTAGTGATTATGATGACGATATCATGGTAAGATGTGACATTTTATATTTGATTCTTTTTACTCATTGTAGTATAATACATAAAAATAAACGACTGTGTAGTATGCTAGGGTTAATGCATGAAATTTTAGTGCGTTTTTACCGATTCTCCATAAAAATCGAATTTCTCAAACCATGTTTAAAGAATTTGAAATTACAACTGCAATCAAGCACATTTGCTACAAATATACCAAATCGTTTCAATAAACATCTATTTTATTACAGTAGTACGCGAATAAATACTTCGCCCTGAAATAAGTTTCACGCTTAAGTAATTTCAAAACAACAAAACACTTCCACTTCGCCATTTACCTTATGCACAATTTTTTTTTTTTCGCTTTAATGCATCTCGCTTTACTTTATTACGGGTTTAAATCAGAAATTTCGTCTACAAATTTAAATAGCAATGGAAACTTTATGGCTTAATGCATCGTTTATTTTTTACACGACAATTTTTGTAAACGATATGGATTTACTTTCACGAGGATTCTTAAAATATTAAACTTGTATTTTTTTTCCTAGGTAATAATTACTGTTCGCATTTGGTCGTCAGCAGCTCCTGCAAATATCATATCCAGCTGCGTGCAACTAATCAAGGAGACGAAGCTTACATGTTAGGTTGAATCAAAAGAATCCAAATGATTGTATGTTATTGTCAAAATTTGTCCAAGTTTAGTTAATTAAACTCCTGTGCATTTGTAAAATAATCTTTCGAGTACTGACGCCATTCCAACCAGTGTATGTGAAAATCTGATTACTTCGATGCATCGCAGATGTCAAGCTGCTATCGACAACAATGGTTTTGCAACAAAATATTGATTTTTTTCTAATAAATACATGGCTTTTATAAAGTTTACGGTGTGTCCTTAATTATATGCACTGACCTGAAATCAATATTCTTTAAAATATGTCTCACAGCTTTATAAACAATAATTTATTTGAGACAATAATTAACTAAACTTGGATACATTTTGACAATATCCTACAACCATTTGTATTTTTTGGTTCGAGCTCACATGTAAGCTTTGTGTCCTTAATTAGTTGCACGTAGCTGTATATGTTATAATTTCATCAATTGCAATTTTTAATTATTTATTAATTCTAGCTATTTTTATAATTGCCTTTCTTGCTGTCGGACCTGGCTTTGCCACCATTTGCGAATTTTATTTTGTATTATAGCATCGTCAACGTCGATGTCTTAGCGATCATCAAATTGAAAAAGAACAAACCATTTCGCTTGTAAGGGCTTTTAAGTGCTTCTTATCCTATACGGCTTTTCTGGGTGGACCACATCCGAATGTCTAATTCTCTATGGCTCCGGCGACTTCAGAAGACCTTTTTGAAAGCACTTATCGTTGGCGTTCAGGCAAACCAATTCAGTCAAAAGAAGCTGGTAATCGTGATGTACATTGCTCGCCGTTGTTAACCTGTTCATTGAAAATTTTTTCGTCATGTTTCGACGCTCTTCAATGTGGATTGGCAAAGTTCCAAATGCGACAATTTTGTTTATCCATGTACAATGTAATTCGTGCAGAAAAGTGCCTCAAAGCTGTAGAAAATTTTTCTATAAAAATTATGTTCGTGTTACTTGGTACAATTAATATAAGCAGAGATATATTACAGCGGCCGGCAACTTGTAACCGAAGTCGCCGTAGTCTATTAGGTAGGGTGTTGGCTTATTAGACGTAAAGCCAGGGTTCGAGCCCCAGGCCAAATACCAGGAACAAAATACAAAAAGTATTTCTTCGACGATTTCCTCTCCTAAAACAAATACAATTGTTATGAGGAGTTTCTCAAAAAAAATCTGTCGTTCGGAGTCGACTTTAAACTGTAGGTCCCGCCATTTATATATAAAATTAACACACAGAATATAAGTGGTGTGAGAAACTAGGTCAATAATCCAGACTGAAGGGTTGTAATGACCAATTATGTATGTAACTTGTAGTCGAACTTTCTCGGTTATCGGAATATGGTGTCCATTTTTACGCGAAACGTATGAATGTGCTTGTCTGAATGGATGTATCGACTTTTTAGGTAATCTATTTAAAAAATTTATACTGATCCCACGGTATATATCGTATTTGTCTTATAAGTATTTTGTTATCTTTTGAATTTGAAAAATTCTTTTATTTTTAGAGAATTAAAAGACGCATGCGAATTCCTGGAATCTCACCCACCGATGAACTTTTGAAAATCTGGGGAGTTCAATACCATCACAAAATAATAGAATTGTTTGGTGTGTTGCATAGGTAGGAAAATTCTTCAAAGCTTTTGTTTTTTTTTTAACATAAATAAAAATTTCGTTTACTTTTTCAGTTTAAAAATTTATAATGGCATGCGAATAATTAAGGATTACGTGCCACCTGAATATAAGTTACTGATTCCAGTGAGCATTCCTCGAATAAGTGCAATGTTGCAGCCGGATTCATCGGCAAAAGCTAATGGGAATAGCGTTAAAATTGCAAATGGTCCATTACCCACATCGTCCAGAGTTGAAACTACAAATATTGGGAACATTGTGAGCTCTGATGATAACAACACAACTTTGGGCTCCAGTAATGCCAATTACAGAAGTCGTTCAGCTATAAACTCGTCCAGGCAACAGGGTCTAACTAATTCATCTATGCCTAATATACAGGAAATAACCAGCATTATGCCAGAAATTGATTATCAAGAGCTTACAGAAGCCACCAACAATTGGAATCAAAATCTTGTATTGGGAAAAGGAGGCTTTGGTACCGTTTTCCGTGGTTACTGGAAGCACACAGATGTTGCCATAAAACAAATTGATTACAAGGGTGCTGGAGGACGTGAGGGTGCTAAGGTCCAATTACAGCAAAGTTTAAATGAGCTCAAACATTTGCATAAATATCGTCACGACAATATACTGCCATTGTATGGTTATTGTATTAAAGGTGATAAACCCTGTTTAGTGTACCAGCTGATGACAGGTGGATCATTGGAACAAAGACTTAATACAAATAAATTTCAGCCGTTAACATGGCGACAAAGAATTGATATTTGTAGGGGTACAGCACGGTATGTTTATATTTATTTTAATTCAATAGTATAATATTTAGAATTTAAAAATATAGAATTCGGAAGAGAGTTGTCCTGTTCAAAGTTTTGTTGATAGGTCTGAATTTGAAAATGAATTTTATTTTTGTTTGTTGAATATAGTTTTAAAATGTTAAAGCATATGTATTTACATGTTATATTAGTTGTTTATATTTGTAAGAATAGATAATAGATCTTTTTATGCACTAGCAATCGAATGATAAACATTTTCTACTTGATTACAATTTTAATGTCAATTTTTTTCTAATCGTATTTCGTATCCATTTCTTACACGTGTCTACTCTCAACTAAAAATTCCAAAATATATTAAAAATGTTTTTCTAAAAGCTTTATAAACAAAAAAAAAAAAATTAAATAAATATTAATTATTCTCACCTTACTTCCATTACACTTCCAGTTTACATGATTTTTCGAAGTATTATCTTTGGAAATTCGACAAAAATAAATTTGTTAATAAATAAATAAAAATTTTTATTTAAAAGAACGTATCACTTTATTGTTCCATATTATATCTCTGTTATATCCTAGATAACATTTTATTTTTATTTTAAAGAGGTATCGTTATTTTTATTTCTGAATTCTTATTTCTATTACCAAAATAACTTTGTTTCTATTTTTATGAGCTAATTTAATCAAAAATAAGTATAAACTGCTAGTCTAGTATGTATTATGCTAAACTGTTAGTATGAAGGATATGGATGTGGGTGCGGAGAGACTCTGGCATAAGATATATGTCTTGAATGGCTGGTTGGTCGTCGATTGGTTGAAGATTAAAAAATTTTAATTTTTATTCAACCGGCGAAAAATTTGATGCTACAGTAACAATTTATTAGTAAATTTTGTTAAAAAGAGAAATTAATGAATGCATAAATTAGTGATATAAAAGCGTGTAATATAAACGAAATTCAATATAAAATATTTAACATTTGCAGTTAAATTCGAAGTATTATAAAACTAATGGTATTAAACGTTAAATTTTTTTTATTTATTTTTTTTAGCGGAATTTATTATCTACACTCTTTACGTTCCGATAAACCTCTGATACACGGTGATATAAAGCCTGGCAATGTGTTGCTCGACCAATGTTTGCAACCGAAAATTGGAGATTTTGGTTTAGCTATGGAGGGTCCTAATGCAATCAATAGAGCAGTTCAAGTAGCGCAGGTATTTGGTACTAGGGCATATTTACCACCTGAGTTTTTGAACTCAAAACGGCTCAGTACTCAAGTGGATACTTTTAGTTTTGGGGTAGTGCTTTTAGAAACATTTACCGGTATGCGGGCGATAGATAAAAATCGAAACTTCCTGACAAATACCATACGAAAGTTATTAAAAGAAAATAATCACAATTTAGCTCTATTAATAGATCAACGCATGCAGTTAACAAATCAAACAGAAGAGATGGTGTGTACACGTAGTATTGATTTAGGATTACAGTGTATAAACGATTGCCCAGAAAAAAGACCCGAAATGGAAATGGTGTTAAACATTATTAACAGTTATTACAACTGTCAGTATCTTGCACAATAAGTTATTTGTAAATATTATTTTAGAATTAGAAATTATATTGAACATTCCTTTTTATAAAAATATTTGCTTAAAGTATCTAAAAGACTTTTGTTTTTGTGAACGACAGAATGGGCGTACGAGAGATAAAATATTTCAAATACAAAAAATTGTAGTGCGTTGTATTAATTCAGGTTAGGAGCCTCGATAGTCTAAGTTTAAAAATTTTATTCCAAAGACTCTGGTTCCTTAAACCTTAACGAACGTATGGTATTGCTAATCCTCTGGCTTGTAGTACAAGTTCAGATTTAATAACTAAAAATTTTTAATTCTATTTGAAAATATGAAAAATAAATAAATGTTAATAGCAAATTTCTAAAGAGTCATTTTATTCTGAATTGTTATCTGTTCGTATATACTACAATATAAACACTACCACGACTAGAAGTAAAATTACAACAACTCTATGAATTTTGGAACTTACATGCACATAAAAATGTAATAAAATATAATTGAAGAAATCGACTCTGTTTCCATTCTAGTCAATATTCTATGTTTTCATATTAATATTTAATTATTTTTAGCGTTCATGACAGCATTTATTTAGAATTTTCAAATTTTTGAATTGTCCTCAAAAAAAAAAGAAAAAAATCTCAAATATAATTGATTTAAATTAAGATATGAAATAAGTGTTGAATACATTGGATTGTGTTGGATTTAAAAATATTACAAAGAAAATCGCCAAGACGTTTGTAAATAAAAACATATCATGAATTTGAAAAATTCGAAATTTTTTAGACGAATTCAAATGCTTCGTCACATATCAAAGGAAAAATTGCGTAAAGAAAAAGACCGTAAACGTTTGGACAGCCAGTTGGAGGGTGTATTTTGCGAGCCTTCTGGAGATATTGTTTATACACATAATAGCAATGTTGAAGTGAACGGCAATGATATTGCAATTGACATTGATAACAAAAAGCGCGTTGATAAACAAAAACTGCAAGCGATAATAGAAACACAAAAAAGAAAATTCTTTACTAAACAGCCGGGAAATCAACCACCGCCTATAAATAAAGAAAATCGTAAGGTAAACGGTTTAATTCAACTAAATAATATATGCTATCAAGTTGAATGCCATCCTAAGGCCAATAAATTAAAACAAAACGACAGTCTGGATGTAATGCCATCTGTAAGGTATGTACACTTTAAATTAACAACTAAAATTTAAATTTAAAATTGAAAATAAAAAAAAAATAGGTTTCATCAATTTCTTATTTCGATTTTGTTGCGCATTTATAATAATTTTCATTAGCTGCTTGGTCGCGCTCTCACCCTCTTTTGTTTGTGTCTGTTTCTTTCTGTGTGATTCATCCAAATCTCATTCTCGTTTTCCCTCGCCTACATGCTCTCCTTTCGTCCTATATCCTCTATTTCCCTCCCTCTCTAAGGACGTTGTACATACATAATTGGCCATTACAACCCTACAGTCAGGATTACGACCTAGCTTCTCACACCACTTATGTTGTGTGCGTTAATTTTATACATGAGTGGCGGGACCTACAGTTTAAAGTCGACTCCGAACGTCAGATTTTTGAGAAGCTTTTCACGGCAAAAGGACGTTGTACAATGTAAAAAATGACACAAATCATTTAAAAAAAAAGCAATGTTTAAGCTTTCTTCTAGAACTATCTCTTTGTGATTCTACAAAAATATATTACACGATTAGGAGTCATCTGCTGGGTGTTGGTCTTCAAAAAATAATCTAGCTCATTAATTTGTTTTCAAGAGGATGCACAGCATTAGAGTGCTAACTCACAGATCCGTGCAGAAAAGCATTCAAGGAAAATCAACACTGTTCTTTGTTATATTTGTGTGTTATAAAGATGACTTCGTGTGCCTTCTCCAGCCGATGGCAGTCGGATGTCACAGAATAGTATTTTGGGACCCAACCTATATTTAATTTATACTTGGGTCGGTCATTCTAATAACTAATAACATTCATAATTCAGTCTTTTCTCACAAGGCATGTCGATTCCTATATGATAAGGTGATCGCAGATAGAAAATTGAACCGTTTTGGCCTTTTATGTGCTGCGATCCAATATTGTTTGCGGCATTTTAAGAGTGCATTAGCAGTTCTTGACAAATATTCTTTATGTCTTTGCATAGCTCCTTACAGGCGTCTGACATAAATAATCTTATATATATATGTAGAAGGAAAATTGAAAAAAAAAAAATAAGTTCAATCCGTTTGAGATATTCAACAGACCCCTGATTAATCAGAAATTATAGTTTCCACAAAGTTATTAGTGTACCAACAGTCCCAACGGAAATTGGTAAATATTCAGAGAAAGTTTGGACAAGTTTGTATTAAACAGAAATCTTTTGATTCTTAACATTTTGAACTACCACCAACAAATATGTTTAAAAAGGAGTTATACTCCATAGAGTCATCTCCAAATAAAATTATCTGTGCATTATTTGTTCTTGACTGTGCTCATTTAAACCGATGTGAAAGGTGAAGGTAGAGGAGAAAAAGATGAAAGGATTAGAAAATAAAGGGACGAAATGGAAAAAAGTAAATAGACAACACAGGATAAAAGCAGCCAGCCTAATTTCGAAAGGGACTTCAAAATAATAAAGAATCTCCTACCTCAGGTTTCCGTTACTTTTCTATCGATTTACTTTCAAATCGATCGATTTGAATTACCTACCGTTAACAACTAGTCGAATAAGATTCACTTTCGTTTTAATCTTTTAAATTAACAAAATCAAGAGAAAATGTAAATATTTTACGATAATTAGCATTAATAATTTTTGATATTAAAATTTTTATCATACAGTTCAACACGCGGAAGTATTTGCGTTTCTAATTCACGATTTTCTTTAATTGCAAAAATGGCAAAAGTTCTCGGATTTAAAGTGGTTAAAGAGAACAAAATGTGGAACATTTTATGGACGGATACATTGCCTGGTGTTGAAACCTATAAGAATATGAAAAGATTTCAACAAATTAATCATTTCCCAGGCATGATGGAAATTTGTCGCAAAGATTTATTATCCAGAAATCTGAATCGCATGCTTAAATTATATCCAAAGGATTATAAAATATTTCCAAAAACCTGGATATTTCCAGCTGAGTAAGTATAATATTAAAATATCGAAATTTTTTCAATGCTTTAATATCTGTTATCCTTATAACAGTTACGGTGAGGCTCTGAATTATGCAAATAGTCGTTGGAAGCAAAAAATGTTTATTTTAAAACCAGACGCAGCGTCACAAGGACGTGGCATATGGTTGACCAACGATTTAAAGAATATAGCACCAGGTGAACGAATGATCTGTCAAACATACATTAGTAAGCCCTTACTTATAGATGACTACAAGTTCGACTTAAGGGTCTATGCTCTGGTAACATCTGTCGATCCGCTACGTGTTTTTATATACAACGAAGGTTTAGCACGTTTGGCTACCGACAAATACGTTGAGCCGTCAATGGATAATAGCGACAATTTATTTATGCATTTAACAAATTATTCGGTTAATAAACGAAATTCGCAATATGAACTATGTGATGATGACGATTGCGGCAGCAAACGGAATTTTAGTGCCATCAATAACTGGATGCGTCGGAAGAACTATGATGTAGATCGATTTTGGGAGAAAATAGATGACATTGTTATAAAGACAATACTCAGCGCTTGGCCTATGCTAAAGCATAACTATCATGCATGTTTTCCAAATCACGATAAAATACAAGCTTGCTTTGAAATATTAGGATTCGATATATTAGTTGACTCAAACCTGAAGCCATACATTTTAGAAGTAAACCATTCACCGAGTTTTCACACGAATGAATTGGTTGATCGTCAAGTCAAAAGACCATTGATTCGTGATACATTGTCATTGATCGGTACGGTTTTGGCAGATAAAAGACAAATTTTACGAGAGGACAGAAAACGTATAAAGCAACGTTTGCTAAAGAAAAAACCGGGAAATGTGTAAGAAAACTTCACAATAATTTATATTCGATCAAAACTAAATGAAAACTCTATAAAAATTTATATTTTTTAGTTCGCAAAGGAGTGGCATTAGTAACGATAGTCAAAATGGACATAAAACGTCTAGTGACACTTCAACCGAATGTCCAATTAGCGCTATAGCCCAACAAATAGCGTGGGAGGAAAGTCATTTGGGCGATTACAGACGGATAATGCCACCACAGGATCCTGTTAAATTAAATTATTATTGTCAATTTTATGGACAACAAAACCAAGCATCCATATATGCTAATACAGCTTCAAGTAAGAAAAGGGAAGAAGTTGCAAAGAAATTACGAAAAGAACTGGAAGAGCGACGACGAAAGCAATCAGAACTATTTGCACGAAAAATTTGCGCTAAAAAATTTGCTGAACGTCAAAAACGAAGAGCTGCTTTGCCTCGTGTTATTATTGAGAGACAGCGACAGGAACTTTCACGAAGTCAGGCTCATTGGGCCCCGGGTTTTATATCTGCAGCTGAGGAGCGTTTACGTGCAACTTATATGCAAATGAGATGCGATATGTTGAAAGAATTGAAAGTTACCGAAACGGTGGGTGGGATGGTTAAAAATAACTATTAATATCATACATAATATACTTACTTTAGAATTTCTTTTAGATCTATGAAAGCCTTTATAATGGCGGCAATCTAACAAAAACCGATATCATTAAATTTCCCCATCTGTATCGTAGTCTTGAAAGAGATGGTAATATTTAAAAAATGGTCACGAGTACACTGTACTATTCAAATTTTGTGTTATAAACATTTCTCTTTTACTATATATTTCTCTATCAATCTCTCTATCTATCTATCTAACCATCTAGTCGTATATTTTTGACTTGTGAAGTATCGTTTTGTTTATTTGTATATCTATGCCGCCTATACATGCATACATACATAATTCTACATTATAAAAATCAAAACCATAAAATTAGATTAGATAAATAATACAACAATATGTTTATTTAATTTAATTTAATTTAAATAACTTAATTGAAATCACAAAATTACAAAAAATTAATGTGAAATGTTAAAAAAAGAAGAAAATAAGAATTCCTGTTAATGGTTTTTTATTGTCGACTTTTTTTGTTTTTATTCATTTTGAAGTCAAATTACAGTATTCGATATAGAATGAGAGCTTTCAGGCTGTTTTTAAACCTCCATCCATATCGAATACCATAATTTGCGATTTGGTCCACTTCATTTGCATTAAATTATGATTCTTAATTTCATCACATTTATTTTGTTTATTTTTAAAATTACTTTAAAATTTTTATTAATTTGTTTTAATGGGTGGGCTTTAAGTGAAAAATAAATAAAAAAAAATTAATTGTTTTAATTTTCAATCTCACCTTAAATTGAAGCACTTAATATTTTCTTTTACCGCAGTTGATGTGTTTTATTTTTATTGAATTGTAAAGGAGACATTAAGTCACCGTATTAGGTAGTTTGTCGGCTTACTGGACGTGAGGAGACGGTTCAAACCACAGGTCAGACATCTCCAACAAAACGAAATATGAAAATAAAATATTTTTTCGGCGACGAAAATTGATATGTTATTCAAAATATATGCCGTTCGGAGCCGTCATTAAACTGTAGCTCCCAACGTTTGCGGTGTAAGAAACTAGATTGTAATCCAAACTGATTATAATCCAATTATGTACTTACGTAAAGAAGATATGTTCCAATAAAGTTTGAAATAAAATATCCGTTAAACAGTTACCGCATCTTTGATGGCAAGTTATTTCTCTTATCATGAAATTATTCATGAATTTTTTACAGATATGACTCAATCTGCTGATTCGAGCTCGGAATTGTTTCTGCTTTATTTACATATGGTGTGATCTTGGTGAACAGTTGACATCAGAGTTTCTTGGAAATCGATGTCCAGATTTTATCCAATGGAAGCCATAAGAATTCCGTTATCATCTTCGGTATCGGTTGTGAATGCATTTGCTTGTCATGAATTGTATGAAAGTTATCTGTGTCTGAAATTCGACAATTTTGAGTATTTACTGAGCTGTTTACACACATGGAAATGAACTTAAGCTGAGATGACTTGTTTCGAAAAATTGGCATTGATTTTATTTTGATTCATTACCAATTGAATAAATTATTTACACTTTCCACGGTCTGAGCTCATGAAAAAATGCAAGATAATGGGCAACTTATTGTCAAATGCAAGACGCAAAGGGCTTTGTGAAATTTCAAATTGATGAAAATGATGCCGAATTGATGTTTTCGGTGAAAGTTAAGTTTACAATAACAATGTTTTAATCGATTCGTTGATCAACCATCAAAATGCTACAGTAGAGGACAAAAAAAAGTTTTTAAAAATAATATTGCATAATAAATTTTCCATTTCTAATTATTTTTTTTTTTTTTAATGATTATCCAATTCGATCTCAATGGCTGGCCGGCATTCAATTCATGCTTGGTCTTCGTGTGATATCAAAAAGAGGAAGACTTTTTAAACTTTTGGTCACAAAGTTTAATAAATGTAATCCAAAAGGTAAGGGAATATCATCAGCACATATGCAAATAATTTTGTAATTTCATTAACTCAAAATATCGATAAACGATATTTAATGCAGTATTATGAATTTTGATGAATGTATTTAAACATGCATCCATAAGAATGGGTGCATACAAGTTTGATGGCCTATAATATGAAATTGTTTGGAAATAACAACAATGAAAAAAATTTTTTTTGTAATTTTTTTTTTATTTAATTATAAATAACTTATAGTTTTATAATTATTATGATTTTATATATATATATATATATATATATATGTATATATATATTTAGATTTATTATCATCATAATTATTATTATTTATAGTTATAATATAATTAATATTATATTATTAAATTATATATATGTATGTACATATATATTTTGTTTTATTAGTTTCTTTTTTTTTTGTTTTTTGTTTGTTTTTCTATGCTTTATGTTAATTGATCAATAATATTACGGCATAAACAGTAAATTTAATATTTTTTTTTTTTTATTTTCAATTTGTTTATTTGAATTTTTATGATATATAACATTAAAAACGATTTGTTTACATACATACATACATATCTATGTATATATAGATTTATATATAAATACATATACATACATATATAGTATATATGTAAACATTTTAAAAATAATAATAAACTTAAAACAAATTAATTAAAAAATAATGACATTAAGATTAGAAATATAAAATTCATAGAAACAAAATACACTTGAACAGGAAAATTATTAGTTTAGTATTGTATCTTAAAACATACGTGTAGAAAATTAAATTTAAACAAATTAATTTCAAATAAAATTATATTAATAAACATATTAATATGTGTTTGCTTGTTTTGTTTAAGTATAAAGAAAGATCTCTCTCCTGGGTTCTTTTTATTTTGTTTAATACAACTGTTTTCGTTTATTTTATTATTACATTACGTTATATTATATAATTTTACAAATATGTTTACGGTTTTTCTCTTGTTTTATTTATTTATTTTTTTTTTGTTTATTAATTTTTTTTTTTGTTTTTATTTTTTGTTATTTTAGTTTTGTATTGTTAATTAAAGTACATTTGTTTTATGTTGCAATGTTTAAATTTATTTTGTTGTTCTAAATGTAAATTCAGTATTAAGTTGTGTTATATTTTAAAAAATAATTATTTATATTAAATACACATCTTCTTATTGTTTCCTTTATTTGTTTAAGTATTCATGTTCATTTATGTTTTTATTCTTCAAATGCAATTATGTCGTATAGTTTAGAGAGAGAGAGAGAGAAATAAGGGGGAGAGAGAGAGTTTATGTTAGAAGGGACGAGCAGTAAGTAAAATACATGGCGTGTTTTAAATAAAATTTTGTACAAATTTTGAAAATTAAAAGGAAGAAAAGAAAAAAAAAAACGCTTATAAACTTAATGATTAAACAAATAAAATAAAATTTAAAATATCGTTTACAAAAATTTGTTTTATTTTCTATTTTTGTTATGCCTTCTTAAAAGATATGATCTTGTTTTTAAGGGATGATTGGAGTATATTTTGTTTAAACATGGCTAAGAAAATGCTTATGACATAGAAAGTAAGTTTACATGGGCGGTGAACTAAAACAAATTTGTTTGCTGTTTATAGTTTTTCATAAAATTAAAACAGACATATTAGACACCTTTGACTATAGATTGTTAACTGGTTAAAGAAAAAAAAAATATATATAATATCGTAATTCAGGGTCATATAAGTTAGATTTATTTTTCAAATTTCATCGAAAATAAAAATAAATGTCTGAAAAATTTCGTTTATTCAGAAGGTTTGTGTGAAGACAATTTGCCTAAGTATTGCTTTTAATTTCGAATACTACGTCCGACAGTTCAGTTGAGAGGTAATGTTAGACTTAAAAGAAAATAATGTTTTTAATTAAACTGTATACTTATTCACTGTTGTGTTTTTGTTTTTTTCTTTTTGAAGTAATTCTTAAACATGATATAATTTATTTAAAATATTTTGTTTTTATCAATTGCTTAACTTTTAATATTATTTTGTTTACTTTAATTTAATTCTTTCATCAATTATGTCAAAAATTTCTATACAATTTTCTTCATCTTCGTCTAATATATGATCTTTCCTATACTCATTTTCCTAAATAAAAAAAAATATATATATATATTATACATATATATTTATTTATATAATATATATATTAGTTATGCATTGGTGATGAGTGGTGTTTACACGCTTTTTCCTTCACATTTCCAACATGAGTTTTTAACTTTTGTTTTTGAAATATCTGTATCTGTGCTTTAAAATTGGTGGTGCTGGTGGTTGTGTCGTAATCGTTGTTGTTATAAACTAAATATGTTTAATACAGGTTTTTTTTGTTGCCTTTTTAAATATATTTTTGTGTATTTAACTTTTTCATAGAGGCATTCCCTATCAGTTGCTTATGCAGTGGGATAGGGAGGAAGGTTGATTACATAAGTTTATTAATAATTTATATTTGAATCCAATTAATTATTTTCGTTATTTATCACTCATTGTCTTGTTATAAACAACCAAAACATTGCATTAGTAAAGTTCGTTGCATTGTCATCTGTATGTGACCGTTGTTTTCTTATTAATTACCTTTAGCATTTAAATTTTACCATCGGTATGTGTTTGGTGGATAAACACTTGTCACAGCACCATTCAGCATAAACTTCTTTTGTTAGCATTTTAAAGGCGGCCTCCGTTAAACCGACACACGTTCTACAAGAACAAATCATATAATTAATAGATATATTTTTTTTGTTTAATAT
Source organism: Sarcophaga peregrina (assembly GCA_014635995.1). Classification (NCBI taxonomy): domain Eukaryota; kingdom Metazoa; phylum Arthropoda; class Insecta; order Diptera; family Sarcophagidae; genus Sarcophaga; species Sarcophaga peregrina. The sequence continues at coordinate 115,053,782 of CM025789.1, forward strand.
CAGTGAAATAGTTTCAATAAACAACAAATCAAAATAAATAATTCAATCTAATAAAATACGTTCTCAAGGCCAATGAAAATAAATTACAAGATATTTTCATAACTCAAGTATATTACATAAAAACATTGTTACATACATAGTAGATAATTGGCCATTACAACCCATCAGACAGGATTACGACCTAGCTTCTCACACCACTTATGTTGTGTGTGTTAATTTTATATATGAGTTTTAAAGTCGACTCTGAACGACAAATTTTTGATAAGGTTTTCATGGCAATTTTTACTCTCAGAGTCTTTGCCAGACATCTGCTGAAAGGAAGTCGCCGAAGAAATATTTTTCGTTTTGATGTCGACCTGGGATACGAACCCGGGCCTTTCGTCTAATAAGCCAATACACTACCTACTAGGACCACGGCGACAAATAACATTGTTAACGTTTATGAAATACACATTTTGAACAAATTCAACTTAAGTGTGTTCATGTGAGACAGTGAGGTAATCGACTTCGGCCCCTGCCTGGATGCAAGGGCATACTGAAGAAATTGTAGGTAATTTAGTTCCAAGGAATTAACAAAAAATTAACTTTATCCTTGAGGTCGCCGTGGTCTACTAGGTAGTGTGCTGGCTTATTAAAACCAGGGTTGAGTCCCCGGCCAGACATCAAAATACAAATACAAAAAGTATTTTTTCGGCGACTTCTTCTCAGCAGATTTCTGGCAAAAACTCTAGAGAATAAAAATAAAATTGGCATGAAAAGTTTCTCAAAAATCTGTCGTTCGGAGTCGACTTTGAACTGTAGGTCCCACCACTTATGTATAAAATTAACACACACAACATAAGTAGTGTGAGAAACTAGGTTAATAATACTGACTGAAGGGTTGTAATAATCAATTATGTATGCATGTAACTTTACCCTTTGCTTAGAGTAGTGATCCTACATTTGATGCAGTATAAGTGATCCACTTATCATACAGAATGACAGTTTTTGCCTAACTTATTCCCTTGTTATTAATGGGATTGTGGAAACTGGTTTAATTGGTGATAGTGATATAATCCTAAACGAACCTGCTTTAGCAGAAATTACTCTGATCGTGGATCCAAGTAATTATGGGCACATTGCTGCGGCTAAGACAGCAAAAAAGGCATGGGACATGTTGATGAATGATTATGAAGACACTGGTCTAACGCGAAAAGTTGAATTTCTGAAGTAGTTGGTAAACATGAAACAGCGTAATTATGCTTCTATTCAACAGTATGTAGATGGCGTAGTAATTACTGCTCTGAAGATAAAAAATATTGATCTCAACATAGACGACGAACTTACTGTATCCACTTATAATGGCAGTAGAGAATTCAAAGGTAAGTAAAACATGAAGAATGAAAATGGAGAGATTTCGTCAACACTTATAGCATCAAATATGAGCATCAATGGCCCTTGTAAACACAAATGAACTTTACAACACTAATGAAGACATTTTTCATTGGTATGTTAACAGCGGAGCTAGCAATCACATGACGAACAACGTTCACTAAATAGAGGGCATGATGTTAATTGTTGCAGACTTAAGCGGATTACATATTGAATGCGCAGGCGACATTGATTTAAATACCTTAAGTGGAAATAAAGAAAAAGGTGAGCGTCGAGTATGTATCTAAATTCTCTAAATTTTATTTCTGTAAGGCAAATTATTAAAAATGGTAAAACGTTTATTTTTGATGACGAAACATGTTTCATCTTGAATGAAAATGATATTCTATATAATAATATTCATATAAGCCGTCATGTAGTGCTCCTGGAGGCTAGGAAAGTGAACGTAAACATCGAGAGAGGTACAGAGTTACTTCAAGGTGAAGGTGGTGCCAACTCAGAGAAAGGCAGGAAATTAGTTGAAAATTTATTAGATGATGGCGATGATGATTATATTAATTCTGATTTTTGGGTATCGCCTTTGCTATCCCAAGTTGATGATGATGCTGAATGGAATCAGAATTCATATGACACCAGAAGCATTCCCATCAACACGGATAGTATTGCTGAAAGGACAAGACATGCGCAAAATTTTTGTGCAATGATGTTTGTTTTTGATGATCTAATTTGTGTAAAGGATGTAATATCATCAGATAACTCTGTTGAGTGGAGTGCTGCTACACAGGATGAAATTGATTTACTAACCAAGCAAATTTTGACAAATTTACCATCGGGTGAAAAATGGGCCTTCAAAATTGAAAGAGACAAACATGGCAGTGTAGTAGGGTGGAAGACGAGGTTAGTATCCAAGGAATTGATTACTATAAAAAATTATCGCCTGTCCTACAATATGATTCCATTCGATATCTACTGGGGCTGCCAGTTAAACATGATATGCACATATATCAAATTGATGCAGTGAGTGCATATTTGAATAGTACACTCAAGGAAACTGTTTATATGCAACAGTCGGAAATGTTTGATGACGGTATGTATGTCTAAGCAATCAGGTATCGTTTGAAATGAGACTATTAACAACGATTTCTTAATAATGGGTGTCACAAGAAGTGAAGTATAGCAATGCGTTTATTACAAAGTGATTTGTAATGCTACTTCATCCCCAATGGACTACAACCAATGTGTCCTCAAAATAAAGTTGTAGAGTGGGAAATGTTATTCGCAGCTTGAATTTCTCGATTTGATATTTGTTATGCTGTTAATTACGTAAGTCGATTTGATACCAATTTTGATAAAGCCCATTGGAAAGCAGTTGAACGCATAATTAGGTATTTAAAAGGAACGATCGACAAAAGTCTTGCTTATAGGAAACTAATCGTTGCAGAAATAACAGGTTTCTAAGATGCTGATTGGACCGGTGATATTGACAATCGTCAATGTACAACTGGTTATTTTTTCATGTAACAATCTGGTGCAATTTTATGGTCAACAAAGAACTTCCTCGTCGGAAGCCGAGTTAATTAACTGCTGCTATCCAAGAAATAATCTTTCTAAAACGTCTGCAATCTAAACTTAATCTCAAAAATTGTAAAAGTATGTACATATGGCAATATATTGTGACAATAAGGGCGCCTTTTAAGTTGTCCTACATAATTATTACTAGCCAAGAACAAGCGCAAGTGTTTATTAAAGCTAAATATATTTCGTCAGAAAATCGGCATGAAGGAATACTTATGCACGGATGAGATGCAGACAGATGTATCTCGGAAAGCTTGAATATCTTTTAACTAAGTTTGTTGTTTACTAACCTATGGTTATTAGATTTAAAATTATTTAAATTTTTAAATTGTCATTCGGAAAGGGTGTTGAAAAGAATGAAAAATTAATTTATATTGCGCTTCAACTTTTTACCTTTTTAAAGCGCTTTTTAATTAACATAATTTTCATTATTGGAATATTGTGTTAATTTATTTTATTCAATTCTGCATTTTAAATTTGAAATGTAATCTGTAAAAATAGAAACATACGACAGTTAAATACACATCCTCTGTGTCATATTGATTTCTATTGTTCAAACTAAGAAAGGCAAGTACATACATACATGCGTATATAACTCACATTTTTATGCTTATCGTAGTCGTTAACATACTTTAATTTTTTTATATAGTAGATTTATCAATTAGGTAGTCTTTACTTCCAATTGGCCAATTAAATGCATCAGAAGATAAAACTAAAAGTTTAATTTTCATACGTTTTTAAAATAAAGCCAATATTTTCAAGGCAATATACTATGAAAACTAAAACCTTTTAAAGAAGCTTATTTTAGATAATTTAAAAATAAACTTACCTATGGAAAAAGAAATTACAACCAGATTCGCAAAATACAGCTTCATCGTTATCGTTGACTTCTTTGTGGCACATGCCACAAGGGTATATTGGAGGCGCATTTGGATTTTGGGGATTGAAAACCATCGGTTGACCAGGAGGATACATTTTGCCAGCACCCATCGTCATTGGTTTAGGTGGGCCGCCAGGTCCCATTGGACCACCCATAGGACTTCCCATTGGCCCCATTGGACCACCTGGTCCAGGCCCTCCAAACATACCGGGCGGAGGTCCACCACCCATAGGATTATGATGAGGATGATGAGGTGGCATACCGCCATGTGGACCACCGTGGGGTCCACCTAGTGATCCCCCGTGAGGGCCACCATGGGGACCACCGTGAGGGCTGCCAAGAGGACCGCCATGAGGACTTCCGTGGGGGCCACCATGAGGTCCGTGTGGACCATGAGGATGATGTGGTCCATTTATTCCGCCTGGACCCATGCCGGGGCCCATATTACCCATGTGTGAGTTTGGACCAGGACCCATGTGGTGGGGTGCACCGCCCATCATATGATGTGGTCCACCCATATGACTTGGTGGACCTCCAACCATTCCCATCTGTGGGCCCATACCGCCACCAGGACCGTGCATCATATGTGGCGAAGGCATACCACCAGGGCCACCGTGATGATTCATTAGTTGTGAGTGTTGAGGACCTCCTAAATGTGGTGATGGCTGTTGAGGAGGTAGCATCTGGTTAGGTCCAACCATACCCATTGCATTAGGACCATTACCTCCAGAACCGCCGCTACCCATCGGCATATTAGCATGCGGTGACTGCTGAGGTTGCTGCATAGGAACATTAGGATTCATTTGTTGTTGCATTTGTCCACTGCCACCACTTGCGCCTATGTTTAGACCATTGTTATTGCTGTTTGGTCCGACCATAGAGGGTCCTCCCATAGGTCCATTATTACTATGAGGACTAGCACCACCCATGTTGTTCATTGGGTTATTACCACCAGCATTGTTATTGCTGTTCGAATTCGGATGACCAGGTAATGCAGGGGAAGCCAATGGACTCGGTCCATGGTTACCCATATTATTCATGCCAACAGGGCCAGGACTAGGTCCCGGTCCAGGCCCGCTCCCACTCATTGGATGATGTGGCGACATTGCCATCGGACCGTTGCCAGGTGCTGGTGAAGTTGTAGGCACTGACGTTGACGCTGTGGACGTCGTTGTCGCTGAACTTGTTGAGGAGGATGTACAGGAAGATGATGATGTCGGCAGGGGTCCATTCATACTAGATGATGGTGACTGTGGTATGCCATGTCGAGCCGCAGGAGAAAGCAGTGGGTTTTGATTGTTATTGTTATTATTATTGTTGCTGTTGGGATTATTGCTATTGCCACTTGAGTTTGAGGCCATACTATGTGCAGGAGATATACCGCCTTGATTAGGACCCATGCCAGGAGGTTGTAGTTGACCGCCTGGGCCTGGGCCAGGCCCCGGGCCACCAGACATATGGTTCTGTTGCGTCGGACCGTTCCCAAGTGGACTATGCATGGGAGGAGGGCCCATTTGACCGTTATTCATGTGAGGCGGAGGATGTTGAGACTGATTTTGCGGATGAGGACCTTGCTGGGACGTTGGTGGTCCCAGTGGACTACCGATAGCGCCGCTCATAGGTGAACCCATTGGCAGTGAATTCATAGGTGAGCCCTGACCAGGTCCAGGGCCAGGACCACCTGGTCCACCTGGCATAGGAGATCCCATACCACGGGGACCATTAGAACCTGGCCCTCCCATTGGCGAGAGTCCACCCATGCCCATGTGGTGCGGTGATATGCTCGGACCACCCATACCTCCCATGGGACTCATGCCACCCATTGAAGCCATACCACCCATAGGACTGCCCATTGGTGGTCCACCTGGTCTACCATGATTCATATGGGGCGGTAGTCCAACTCCGGGACCCATAGGATGACCTGGACCTCCCATAGGACTTCCCATCCCCATTGGACTCATTCCGCGCATAGGAGGGCCACCCATTGGATGATGTGGATGTGGTGGACCACCTGGATGATGAGGGTGCATATGTGGATGCATGTGCGGTGGTGGACCGTGTGGACCACCCATACCCATGTGCGGCCCTGGGCCTGGTCCAAAATGACCAGGTGGTCCACCCATGTGACTCATCGAGGACATTGAGCTAGACATACTGGGTGGTGTGTCATCGAATGGATTAGAAGCCACTATTGTATCACCATAACCGCCCATCGGTGGTGGCGGTAGTAAGTCCTGTGGAGTCGGAGGCGCTTGTGATTGCTGCATAGAATTTGCAGCTGCCGCTGCAGCTGCTGCGGCCGCCGCTACTGCTGCTGCTGAGTTGGCATTCGATGTCTTTCGCCGCTTTTTCGGATTACTCGGCGCCGAGATTATATCCGTTGTAGGAGGTGGTGGTTTGAAGTCGGGTGGCATTATTCCTCCCGCTGGACCCGGCAAACGATATGGCGCCATACCGATATTATGGGTCATGTTGTTGGTATTTTTCTTCCGAATGGTGGCAGCTTTTATTTAACGTGGCCGGGGAAGAAACAATATTTTAAATGGCCTGCTCTTAACGGCAGGCTGTTAGAAATATGTGGGATTTTTTATTTGCTCACAATGTTGCTGACCTCAATGCGTTGTTTACCGTTCTTTTTTTCTATCTCGAAAATGTCTATATTGATTCTTAAATATATGAAGTCGTTGTTGGTGTTGTAGGAATTAACGCACTATTTATTTCTGGCTGAACTCATTGTCCAATTGGCTTTTTACGCTTCTGCTGTTATTAAAGAAATATATTTTCTAAGTTTCAAGTTTTATTTAATTTCTTAAAAGAATAAACTCACATTTTAAAATTTTCGTTTTGGATAGTGACTTATTAATTCCATTAGGAAGCCCTCATTATGGGAATTGATTCTATTTTTCACTGTGTTCTTCGGAAGAAGCACCTTTTGGAGGGGGGTGTTGCTGCAAAAGCACCAATTGATGGTGCTTGAGCACCTTGTCTTCTTCTTCTTCTTATGCTCTCAGCTTCTACAACTCTTTTAACACATAAAATTTTAAGAGTTTTATGGGTTTCGTCTTGATTCAACACAAACAAAATTTTATGAAAACTTCTTTCTATGCTGCTTTATTGCATCAATTGCACTAACAATAACAATAACATGAACCTCTATTTCTTTTATTGTATTATTATTGGTAAATGCTTTGCTTTTATTCTTTTCCTTTTATTTCATTTTTTCGCTACTTAATGTAGCGAATGCTGCTTGTGCTTCTTCTTGTTCAAAAGTTTTTTTTTTTTGTTCTTTTTTGCACCACCGCTCACTTTCTTTGACAAATATTTTTCGAGTTTATTTTTATGACTTTTAAGGGAATTTTTCTTATTTCACAAAGATATTCAGATGAAATATTAAAACATATATATAAGAATGTATTTAAAAAGCATGAAAGCAATAAATATTGAACAATTTTATGGTACTGCAATTTTTTTTCTTGATCAAATAAGCCGTCGTTCCTGTGTCGTCAGTTTCGTTGCAAAAATTTTTACTACACTTTGAAAACTCTATCACACCGCATTTTGGAGAATTTTTCTATATTTCTTAATGAATTTTGTATTTATTGGTAAATTGAAGATGCAAATTTTAAATATGGTTTAAGGTTTGGTGAAGATTTCTTAAATTTTCACGAAAAATAATTAAAATTTGTCAATTTTCTTTTTTACTTTTGATAATTCTTGTACACAAACACACGCCATTACAGTGTTGTATTTTCGTTGACTGACAAGCAGGAAAAATTCCTTAAATACTTGACACAGTTGTATTTGTTGTCACCAGGTAATCGAAAAATTAACTACGTATTATGCAACTCTGCGATTACAGTGATTGGGGGCGAGGAAATAGAATTTATAAAAATTAAAAATATTATTTACGGATTTAGCAATAATAACTTGTGGAATCACATGCAGTTATCATTAGCTAAGAGAAACATAAATAATAAATCCATTTTACATTTCAGTGAGTAATTATTTGTTTTTTGCGATAATTTTAAATATTTTCCTTTAGAAAGTTCTGATTCACAGATCACTTTGGACCGTATATACTACTGTGAACATCATTTCCATTTCCATTTGTAGTTGTTGATTGATTGTTTGATTTTATATTTTCAAATTTATTATTTATTATTAAACAGAAAAATTACTATGAACTTAATGAAATTTGGCTTTTTCCCCTATTTTGGTGATTTGTTTCAGCAGTAGGTTACAAAATCTTTTTCTTCCCGGCAACAAAACAACCACAAATAAATCAAACCTCTTTCTTGTTGAAGAAGAATTTATGGAGTGCGTGTGAGTTGGTGTGTGTGTGTGGCGGGGTTTCTTTCTGTGCTTGCTTGCTTGTAAGAAAGAGGGGACGTTACCTACAGTGTATTGTATAAACACTATACTATGCGGTCAGCCCCAACGGGCGGCGAGCAACTCCAGACCAAAAATTCTTTTATTCGTTGTCTGTGGTGGTAGCTCTCTGATATAGTCAGTTCAGGTTGTGGTGAGTTTCTCAGGTGTAAATAAAAATAAAAATCATCAACATTCTACTGTTAATCAAAAAATGGTATTACCACCATGCTATGGTTGACACGTTATACTGCATTATCGACGGGTTGTGTCTGAATTATGGATAATTAACATCGTTTATTGGTGTCACAAATACCGAATAAACAAGTACATTCATCAAATGTAGTGTTGCCACTGTGTCACTAAATCCTATTTATTATGTATTTAAAAATCTAAGGGACATTATTTATTACAAGGTTGCCGTGAAATAAAGAGCGTATTTTAACGGGCATATATACATTATTTTTCATTATTGTAACTGGACAATATGGTATAACTGAGCGTTGAGCGAAAGGTAACTTTTAAAGTTAAGTTTATGTTTGAATTTGCCATATTTCAATATGGCAACTTTAAATATAAACATTACATAAAAAAAAACACAGCCCGTCGTTGCCACTGCGTTAAAAAAAGGTTGTTTAATTGACAGAGTAAATACCAAATATATAAATAACACATGCAGCTGAATTAATTTTAGCCTAAATATGCTTGCAAAAAAGCTACAAATTGGAAATTCTTTATTGTATTATTTATTATTTCATTTATACATTCATTATAAAAATTATTTCGTGTATGAATGAAATCTAATTAACATCACAGTGTTGTTGCAAAATTTAAATTTAAATAGTGCTGAACATAACTGAAATCGTACATTTTGGCATTAAAAAACATTTATTTATACATACATACTTATTACACAAGACAAAAGCAGTTAATTCGAAACGTAAAAGTCCCTGCCGACTTAACGAATTACGTTTATTTTTAAAAATTCATTTACAAAATAATTTAAATTTTGTTATTTTGTATGCAGTTTTCTAATTGAACTTTTTATTTTAAATAGATGACACAATGGCAACACTACCTTATTCGTTCGTTGAGTATGCTTTTCAGTGTTTCCTAATCGAGGTTAATTTATTCTTAATCCTAGTTCAAACATTTAGTAATGCAGTTCATATAAAAAGCCTAGCATATTGGTGAATGCCTCCTCTGCTAGTAGAGGTGAAAATTACTTATTCTAGACACGAACCACTTGAAAGCAGGATATACAGTACATGTATATATGGTAATACAATATCATTTCGAATAACGGCACTTTGGTGAGTTTTGATTTTATTCACCACACTTTGTGAAATCTCACCACGACAAAATTCACCACAACAAAATTCACCACACTTCAAAAAAATTAACAAAAAAAAAAAAAATAAATAAATAAAATAAAAATTAAATTTTTGCGTCCGTCGTATTGTTGGAACAACACTTGGATGTCCCCCGATCGATCAACATCCAACCAGATCGATCATATTGTGATTAACGGAAGGAACGTGTCCAGTGTACTAGATGTGCGCACATTTAGGGGTCCATACATCGACTCGGACCACTACCTTGTCGCAGCAAAGTTCCGAGCGCGCATTTGCGCCTCGAGGACTGCACGCTCTAGTGCACTGCGAAAGCTGGACGTGAAGAAGCTGCGATCACAAAGGACAGCTGAGGCGTTCTTCGCTCAACTCTCTGATAAGCTCCGTCGTTCACCATCCAATCTCAGCGACATTGGCGGATTGTGGGCCAACATCTCCCACTCCTTGCGCAATACTGCGGAAACACTCCTTGGTTTCGAGCGCCCACCCCAACGAAACCAATGGTACGATGAGGAGTGTCGCGAGGCAGCTGCAGCGAAATACGCCGCATACAAAAAAACGTTGCAGTCGGCCGCTACGCGAGCCATTGTCGAAAATTACAGAGAGAGGAGAAGGGATGAGAGACGCCTTTTCAGACGCGAGAAGAGGGAGCAGGAAAGGCGTGAGCGTGAGGAAGTCGAGATGTACAGATGTAGGAATGGCGTTCGAAAATTCTATCAAAGGGTTAAGCGTCTGACAGAGGGGTTTAAGCCTGGTCACAGATCCGCAAGGTGTGCTGAGGTTGTGGAGGAAACACTTCTCTACTCTGCTGCAAGGCGATGACGACATCAATACCGCTTCTAGAGATGATGTTCCGGATCCGATCGATGATGACGGCGTGGAGATTCCGCCGCCTAGCCATGAAGAGGTTAAGTCGCGATTATGTGACTTAAAAACAACAAAGCGGCAGGTCCTGATGGCCTCCCCGCTGAATTGTTTAAGACCGGATGTAATGAGTTAGTAGGGCGCATGCACCAGCTCATCTACAAAATATGGCTAGAGGAAAGTATGCCCAACGATTGGAACCTCAGTGTCCTCTGTCTCGTCCTGAAAAAGGGAGACCCTACGATATGCGCCAACTAGAGGGGTATAAGCCTTCTCCCTATCGCATATAAGGTTCTTACAGGCGTATTGTGTGAACGACTGAAGCCACTCGTCAAAACACTGATTGGACCTTATCAGTGCGGCTTCAGACCTGGCAAGTCCACCATCGACCAGATCTTCACACTACGCCAAATCCTGGAAAAGACCCACGAAAATCAAGTCGACACACACCATCTTTTTGTCGATTATAAGGCTGCTTTCGATAGCCCCATAAGGGATCGTGTTTTTGCCGCAATGTCTGAGCTCGGTATACCTGCTAAGCTGATAAGGCTATGCAGAATGACGTTGAGCAATTCCTGCAGCTCCGTCAAGGTAGGAATGGATCTCTCTGAACCTTTTGATACCGTGCGAGGTTTCAGACAAGGCGATCCCTTATCATGCGACCTCTTCAACTTCGTCATGGAGAGTGTTCTGCGAAAGGCGGGAGTGCATCGTAATGGCACTATTTTTCAAAAAAGTGTCCAGTTGCTTGCGTACGCTGACGACATCGACATCATAGGGCGTACCAAACGAGATGTCTGCTGCCTTTAGTGCTATTGAACGGGAGTCTAAGAAAATGGGTCTGGCAGTAAATGAGGGCAAAACGAAGTATATGTTATCGATAAGTAGAGCTGTGCGGCGTGTTGATTCTCAAATTACAACGGATAACTATACTTTTGATATTATAGTCAAGGAATTCTTTTACCTTGGCTCCGCCGTTACCACCGAAAATGATGTCAGTCTGGAGATCAAGCGCAGGATTACTCTTGCCAACAGGTGCTACTATGGTCTCAATAGGCAATTGAGTAGCAGAGACCTCTCTCGTGCGACAAAATTAATACTCTACAAGACGCTCATCCTACCCGTGCTTCTTTATGGCGCAGAAGCATGGACCCTATTAAGAACTGATGCAGCTGTCTTGAGAGTATTCAAGAGAAAAGTCCTACGTAAGATCTTCGGTCCAGTGCGAGTTGGCGATGATTTTCGCATGCGATACAACAGTGAGCTGTATGAGTTCCTCAACAACATGGACGTTGTACAGCGTATTAATATCCAGCGGCTGCGCTGGCTCAGTCATGTCGTTCGAATGGAGGAGGATGCTCCGGCGAGACGAGTATTTGATAAGGCGATCTGCGGAAGTCGGCGAAGAGGATGACCTTGTATCCGTTGGAAGGACCAAATCGAGAAAGCCCTGCCATCGATTGGTGTGACCAATTGGCGTAGGCGCGAAAGAAGCAGAGGCGCCTGGAAGGATGTGTTGCGGCAGGCCGAAATCCGTTAATCGGGTTGTTATGGCCAATTAAGTAAGTAAGTAGTATCATATCGAAATTAAGTACTTACTTAGTTTCTACGACGGTAACTCAAAATTATAATGAGAAACTGAATTGGGTAGGGAAAATGGGTTCTTATTTTTTTAAATACAACATTTAGCAAGCACAATCCCAGCTTCTGAAATCTCGAAAATTTTAATCAAAACTGTAGGGACGCTTCACTAAAATAGCTGTTCAGAATTCACAGGCCTTTTTTACCCCTTATGGAATCGTTCCGCAGAGGCTGACAGACATGCCAGGCTCACATTAGCTTTTACAAATAATCAATTTAATTTTTAGAGAAGCACTTAAAGAAATGCCATTTAAAAATATTTGATTAAAAACGTACCAGGAACATTGTTAGCATTCTACTGTTCCAGGAAATAGTTGTTAAACAAGTCCACATTAAATTGAATGGAAAATGTCAAATTATGTCATTTGCATTACATATTGATGCATTTTCTTTCCCTGTGTTTAACGAGTTCATTAAAATTTAGTAACAACATTTTATTTTCTAATATCATGAAGCAGAGTGTATATATTACAAACCAACCAAATGGCCAAATGAACCATTTTAACTTGACATTTACAATACCATTTTTCGTTGCCATTTTTAAATAACTAAAAATGTCAATGTCCTACAATATCCATTTGTGGATGCACCAACTAAATCAAATGCAGACAAAAGAAAAATAAAGAAAAAAGAAAAGAAAATGCAGTTTCCCACACTAAATATTCGTGAATTCATGTGGGCAAAGAAAACACTGAAAATTACTATAAATTGAATACGATTGAATTATAATGTGGCATTTTGCTTTCAATTCCTTCTGGGTTTGTTCGAGATAAATCCAGAAGAAATTTGATAAAATGATAGGATAGCAAGAAATTGATGAAGCATACTTGATGTGAATTGTCTCCCACAAAACAATTCTCTGTCAACCAAAACAAAGTGTTGTTCATAAATGTAGCACAACTCCAATTATTACATTTTGAAGTTGGAAAATCATTTTTAGTTTGGGATTTTGCATAATTATAGCATCATCACTTTTATTTAATTAAGTAAAGTCAGACCTTGTTCTGATTACCTGATAAATAGACCTTCCAAACTTATTCATTATTTATTTAATTTATTGGCGAATGACTTTCAGTATAAACTTTAATACATTCGTTGGTCAGATAATAATAATAATAATCTGAATAATGCCAAAATTAATACCAAATTAGAACTCTTTGGGTATACATACATATAAAATCATATTTAGGAACTGTTCTACAATCAGGTTTTAGAGTATATATATATATACTCTAAAATGTTATATACAGCGGTGGTCATATAATTAAAACATTCGTAATCATAGTAAATTATTCATTTTATTTTGGAAATTAAGAAAGAGAACAATATTTTTTTCCACATCTTAAATCTAAAACATAAACAGTTTCCAGCACACTTCTTAAATATAGAATTTTAGATTTTGTAAAGAAAAAATATTAAAAAAATGTTTTATTGGATTGGTCATAATATAATTAAAACATTTACTATTTTCATTTAATTACAATATTTGTTTATTTTTTTGTACTTGGAATCAATATTTCGAGTTTTTAATATCATTAGCACATTCGTTTGGCAAACTCCCAACTAAATGCCTACAGAAAGATTGAGGAATAGCCTCCAACAGACTTCATTGCTTTGCCACAATTCATCAGAATTTTTGGGATTTTTACCTTTCATGCTCTTTTCAACTTCACTTCACAAGTTCTCAATTGGATTGTGATCAGGGGAAAAATCCCGTTAAAAAAATTGAAAGATGATAAAAAATAGAACAAATGAGAGATCAAAATAATGCAGTTGTCTAGTGCGTAATCGTATTGTTTCTCTTTGTTGTTATTGTTTGGATAGTGAGATTACCGTATTCTCTCTCATCTTTACACTTTTTGTTTTGATTATTTCATTTGTTTATTATTAAAAACAATTGAATTGACTATTTATAAATATTCCACGTGATTCCTTAGGGAAATCATGGGAAGAAAAAGAGCTAAAGCTCCTAGATCGGCCGTTTCGGTCAATGCTATGGATACACATCTGAAAAATCAGAAGGCTACTTCCAATTCGTATAATAAATTTGGAATATTATCTCAAGTTAATACTACAGATATTGACCCTCCGGCTTCAACTAGCAATAACGCAGCTGCGGCTGTTGTTAAAAAACAAAAGATTCCACCAATTGTAATTGATTCCTCCGTTGAATTTAAAGAAGTTATGAGACTCATCGGCACTGAAGGTTATTTCTTCCGAAGAACTTCTATGGGTACTAAAGTATTTTCTGAAAATATGGACAAATATTTAAGTCTTATGGCTGACTTAAAGACAACAGATCTTAAATTTCATACACACAAAGTATACGATAATGCTACTTATAAAATGGTTCTGAGGGGTCTACACCAAGTCCCAACTGAATGGATTAAAGAAGAGTTATTAACTTATCACGGAGTTAAGTGTCTTGATATTAAAGAGATAATCACTCAAAAATGATGATGAATGATGCTTTATATTTACTTACATTCAATCGTACTGAAGTAATAAAAAAAGTTCTATTCAAAATAAAATACCTACAAAATATCTGTGTTAATTGGAAAAGCCAGAGATCAGCTGCAAATAAAGGACCAACTCAGTGCCAAAAATGTGGTATATATGGTCATGGTACTGAAAATTGTTACAGGCAGGCCGTGTGTTTCTTGTGCTCCAGTAAAAATCATGATTCTACAAAATGTTCAATGAAGAATGCCTCAAGTGGAATTATATATAAATGTTTCAATTGCGCTTCAAAAGGTTATTTAGATGTTGCACACAAAGCTGACGATCCAAACTGCCCATGTAGAAGCAACTACTTAGAAGCCCGTAGAAGAGCTACAAGTAAAAACATCGCCATACAGAGAAGAAATACTCAAACTTCCATTTTTGATGCTGGAAATCAAAATTTCCCCAACTTGCCTAATTCAAATCCTCCGCAGTACTTCACTACAAATGAACAATCATATGCAAATCATTTTAAAGATGCAAACGCTGGTCAAAGTAATCTATTTTCTATGGATCAGCTGTTCTCAATTTTCCAAAATGCTATAGTTGAATTAAAAAAATGTTCATCAAAATTAGATCAGCTTAATATTATAATGAATTTACTTAAATATGCAGTGTAAATCTAAAGTCAACATCATGTTTTGGAATGCTCAGGGCATCAACTCTCTATCAAAAAAATCCAGCTACAACATATTCTAAAAGATAAGTACATTGATATTCTTCTCATCTGTGAAACACTTCTAAAAGAAGAAAACAGTTTTCCTCTCCCAGGCTTTCGAGTTTATAGACAAGATAGACAAAGTGCAGGTGGCGGGGTTGCAATTGCGGTTAGAAATAATATTAAAGCGATAAATTGTCCTAATTATGAAACCCGTGGAATAGA
The DNA here is from genome assembly GCA_014635995.1 of Sarcophaga peregrina. Classification (NCBI taxonomy): domain Eukaryota; kingdom Metazoa; phylum Arthropoda; class Insecta; order Diptera; family Sarcophagidae; genus Sarcophaga; species Sarcophaga peregrina. The sequence continues at coordinate 115,069,218 of CM025789.1, forward strand.
AAACGTTTCTGTAGAAATATATTTGCAAAACCGAACACTTGTTACTGCAATATATTCGCCAAGTTATTATGACACATTTAAATATGATATAAATAAACTTACACCATCTAATAAAGAATATATAATTTGTGGAGATTTTAACGCCAAGCACTCGAGCTGGAATTGTCTTAGGGCTAATACGGCCGGAAATGTTTTATATAATTTGCAATTAAGATCCAACTTTTTTATATATTACCCTAACAATCCAACTCGCTATCCTCAAAGTACTATCGGAAACCCTACAACCATAGATTTAATGCTTACTAACACCAACTTTTTTATTTCGCCTTTAATATCTCATGACAATATTCTACCCTCTGATCATTGTCCAGTAACTTTTGCTATCGATGCTGCAGTCGAAATGGATAATACATGTAAAATAGACCTCAAAAATGTAAACTGGAATATATACAAACAAACAATTGAAGACTTATTATTACAAGGTAATACACATTTTAATAATTTACACTCAACCCAGCGTATAGAACATGCTCTTAAAACATTCTCAAATGCTATCGATACTGCTAAATCATCAATGCCGAAGAAAACTGATACAACAAATGTTTTAAAAATATCAAACAATACAAAACTTTGTATACAAACCAGAAATAAATTTAAACGACAGGCTCAAAGAACACATAATCCGTCTACTAAAACTACACTATTGGCAATAGTAAAACAGTTAAATAATCTTATTGATAAAAATGTAAAAATAGACAGAAATAAAAATTGGAATAATTTTCTATCTCATCTTCCAACTGGGGCAAAAAGATTTTGGTATATTTCAAAAGTCGTTCGAGGCAAAAAGTCCAATGAAATATCATATATAAAGCACAACAATCAAAATTTTACATCAGACAATGACAAGTCCCGACTTATTGCCGATCATTTCGAAAAAGCACATACATTAACATCACAAATGAAAACTAAACTAGAAAATAAAGTTATAAAAACTATTAAAGAGTTAGATTCCATTCATGATATAAACTTTAATAATGAAAATCTTATAACAACCGATGAAATCAAAAGAAATGTAATATTTTTAAAAAATAACAAAGCTCCGGGTTTTGATGAAATTTCGAACATATTTATGAAAAAATTGCCAGAAGCTGCGTATGTAGCTCTACAGAATATTTTTAATGCTTGTCTTAAATTTGGCTATTTCCCTTCTGTATTCAAATGTGCGAAGGTAATAGCTATACACAAACGCGGAAAAGATCCTAAACTGGCATGTAGCTATAGGCCTATAAGCCTTTTAAGTTGTGTTGATAAAATACTAGAAAAAATAATTCTTTCCAGGATGAATACTTTTATCGAAGAAAATCGAATAATCAACGATGAACAATTTGGTTTTCGTCACCAACACTCGACTGTTCACCAAGTCAAAAGAATAACAAACATTATAAAGAAAAACAAGCGACAAAGACTAACAACTGGGGTAGTTTTAATGGATATTGAAAAAGCTTTTGACAGCATATGGCACAACGGATTAATCCACAAAATCAAAAATTATGGCTTTCCTTTATATATTGTTAAAATAATTCAATCCTTTCTAACTGACCGTTCGTTTAAAGTTGTTGTTAATAACACGATTTCATCTCCACGTAACATCCCAGCTGGAGTACCACAAGGTGCAGTGCTGTCCCCAACCCTATACTCTCTATATGTGGCTGATTTTACAGCAAAAAGCGGTACCGAAATAGCTCTCTATGCCGACGACACCGCAATGATTGTCAAAGGCAAACTCTCGAATGCAATTGTTGGTAAATTGACGAAAAATCTACACACATGTATTAAGTATTATAACAAATGGAAAATTAAAATTAATACAGACAAAACACAGGCCATTTTGTTTCCATTCAATAAGAGTCCAAAGAGAATTCAAACAACGCAACTGAAAAATGATAATGTTAGTATTCCTTTCAGTGAATCAGTTAAGTATTTGGGGATATACTTGGATAAAAAATTGTTATTCAAAAAACATATAGAACACATTGTGGATAAGGCCACTAAGTGCTGCAGAGCCTTATACCCTATTCTAAATAAAAAATCGTATCTCAGTACTAAAAACAAGCTATTAATTTATAAAACCGTCATTAGACCGATATTACTTTATGGATGTTATGTTTGGGGAAATACGGCTGAAACTCACGTTAGAAAACTTCAAATTGTTCAAAATAAAGTTCTAAAAATAATTTTTAAACTACCTCGTTTATACCGCACAAAAGACCTGCACCAACGTTATTCTCAACAAACTATCAAAGATGTCATTAAAACTCAGAATCTTGCATTTTCTAATAAATGTAGTATTTCTGAGTATGAACTAATTAAAAATTTATCAGATGATACTTCGTAGTTTACATAAGTAAACTATTTAAGTTTCATGAAATAAATTAGATTTAGATTATATTGTTCCAGTGGAACAGTTAAAATTTCAGATATACAAAGTTTTTTTCTTATCTTTTTTCTTTATAAATTATATATATACTCACATTTTGTAATTTTTAAATTTTATTATTTGATTTATATGTTGAAATATCTTAAATTAGATAGTAGCTCATAGACTTTTAATAAATTTTTAATGTATGTATTGCTTTATGATAACTCAATAAAAGAAAGAAAAAATAATGCTTTAATTATATGACCACCACTGTATGTATAAATATACTTTTATTTCGTTTAATTCCTTACTAACGTGAGGAGTCTCTATTGTTTGTATACTAAATAAATTACTTCTAAAAATCAGCCTTCATTATCATAACCTTTGAAAACTAAAAAGTTAAAATCGTAATTTCTAAACATTTTTATATTTCATATGGCCACCTTATGAACATGTTAACATCGAATAAATGTTATTTATTTTTGAAATAATGTCCCAATACGCAAAATATTTAAGTGACAATTATCACAACATTCGGTTAGAATAGCTTGTACAAATACTGGAGCACGTATTCTTCAGTTATGAAAATTTTGAATTGCTGCTATAAATGCGCTTAAAATGTCTGATATTAATTAGTGATTTCTACAAATAGTGAAGTCAATTGTTACACATAAAGTCCAGTAGTTTAAGATCATTTTTAAATCATCTCTCCCGCCGGAATAGTTCGACTACATTCACGGTCAAGTAAAGTATTATTACATACATAATTTCTTAATAGCTATTATCAATTTATTTTAAAGCGTATGTGTAGCCAATTTGCATTAACACTCTAAACAAAAATTCAATACGCTCAACTGAAAAGTAATCGACTACTGCTTTTAAATAATTAACTACAGCAATTGTTTTCAGACTATTGAACTGCAAGTGATAAGAGAGAGAATTTCTCAGCAGACTATACCGCTCTTGTATGTTCGCGGAATAATTCGCCAAATAATGCAAACGGTTTAATTGACTTTGGAAAAGTGACGCTTAAGCTTAAAGAAGCCTTTTTAATTATGAAATGCAAAACTTTTGTTCTAAAATAATTTGATTTGTTATTAAAATAAAAGCTGCTTTAAAAACTGCTAGATCTGCTTGCATTGTCATCTTAATCTGTAAATAATCATTGAAAATTTTACTAAAATTTAAGAATACATTCATTACTTCTTGAACTAATTTTACTGTGGCATTAATGCAGAGCATATAGTATACAAAAATAGGGTATAAGTGGCTGCTGACTACTCGCAGGTACTAACAGTTTACCATCCACAACAGGTTTAATATTGAAATTTCCTTTACTACCTGCATTAAACATTTTATTTTTTTCTTCTTTTTATTAATTTTGGAACAGTAAACCCACAAAAATAAGATGCAACTGAAATGCCGAGACAAGCGTTGTGTGAATTAAATTTACACAACGTGACGGGCAGTGAATTAAAAGAAGACAACAAACCAAACCAACAACAAATAGAGTATTTGTCTGCTTGCATTCATTGAATACGTAAGACTTGGAGAACATCATTGTTAATAATTTAACACGATAACTGCCGACTACGAGATAACTCGTAGTTTGGCTCCCTAGAAGGGAAGAGTTATCTCGGCTCCCTAGAAGGGAACGCAATCTACGAGTTATCTCGTACTCACTAATGTGAAACAATCGTGTTGTTGTTTTTTTGTTTTTGGCTAGCTTTCTGAAAATTCGATCGGCAGTCATAGTGTTAATAGTATTCAGTGAAAACATAAAACACAAAAAAGCGAAGATACATCCAAAAATATTCGTAAAAAGAAGAAAGAAAAGCAAATAAAATTTAGTTTTATGAATTTATTTTTATGAATTTATTTTTAAGTCTCTGAACTTATTCCAACTTTCTGTGTGTACGTTTAAATTATGATTTTTTAATTTTCCCCAAACAAAAAACAAAAATATTATGATGATAATAACTTAAAGATATTATAAGTACATGATGTGTGCTCGTATAACAAATGTATACTGAAGTCGAACTGTTAAGTGCTATCTAGAGTGTAGGAGATATTGAAATGCTAAAAATTTCACTTTAATTTAATAAATTCTTGTAGTATCCAACATTAACGGACACGTCGTTTATTTAAACCTTTATTTAATTTATTTAAAATATTTTTATTGAATAGTCATTTAATTCGACTATTTAAAGCAAATAACCTTATTCATTAAGGTGGATTACTATTCTATCATACATTAAACATCCACCATTTTTCAAATCAACATCAATATTACCTAATCTTTTTTATGGCATCTAGTATATTTATACAGTTTTAATATGTGGTTTAAACATTTAATAGAATTTAATTTCATTTGTATCACTTTTGCCTCCTTTTAGTTTCTCATAAATTGTGATTTTGCATCACTATTAGCCACGTAATTTCAACTACAGCAACATTGTTTTCTCAATCATAATCATAATTTAGTTTCCATTGGTAAGCTGAAGAAAATTTTTATTAGTGGTGAACGAGATAAGTAAGTCGATCCATGGAAACCTATTGATGTATTTCTTACCGATTAACATTGATAGTGGTTTTAACAGGACGGCGACAATGTTCTGCACGAAAGTTTTGAGGGCGCGATCATCGTTTTGCCCCTTCAGGTTTTTGTGTATGAATGAATATGGCTTTCAAAAGAATAAAAAATTTCGTTGATATCTCACACAGACACTTTCTTTTATTTAAATTTAAAGATAGCTCGACAACACCAATGATGCAGTAAAATCAAATATAAAACTTTTAAAATTGTTTCAACGTTTTTAACGCAAACATAATGAATCAGCTTAAAATACATCGTCAACGGGTAGGGGTTTTTTTTAACTGCATCAACTATTACGAGCACTATTTAATAGATTTTATGAAGATTTTAAAATTTTATGCAACGATAAAGATATGTATGGCAAGATAAAGATCATGGAAAACTGAATCATGATGACGGAATAAAAAAACGAAAGACAAATATTGACTCTTTTCCCATAATTACCCATCTATATACATACGTATATAAATAATTTCGTTTAAAAATAAACAGAATTATACAATGTTGTATAATTTTACGAAAGTTTAAATTTAGATTTTTTTTTAATCATTCTAATTAAATTTCATACGAATATTTTTTATTACGTCGACCCAGACCATAGTGCAAAAAATGTTTATTACTTTACATTTTTTTTCCTAATTAGCTTATAGTAAAAGTGTATCAAGACAAACTGAACAAAAAAAAAAACGAATACATTTTTAAAAAATTTTTGACAGAATGTGTTTGAATTTTTTTGGGCAGGTGATGTTGATGTTTTTAAATTGTCGAGAAATAATTTCATCCACAGATTTCAGTTTTAATTCTATGTTCATTATTGTTCATGTGCGCTATCATCATTCGTAGAAAATCAAAATTGTTTAACGGCACCACCAGACGTATGTACTATGTATTCAAAGAAATTAAAACTTAAAGGTTTAATAGAAACGCGTTTCGTTTGCAAAAAAAGAATTCACAATTTCTGTGCAAATTGGATGTTGTGTTGTTTATACACATCTCTGGCCTCATATGAGGATGCAAAGCCAATGCAGTTGCAAAAAGGCTAATACAACAGAAAACAGAAATGAATTCGTACGTGATGTTGGTAGTGCTATTGCACAAATTTCGCTCATTTTTAAAAGAAGGATGGAACAATCGACCCACTAAATCCATATGAAGGACAACTCATATTCAAATGTACACTTTTTATTATAAAAGATAAACGAAAAATCTATCAATAGAAATAAAATTGTAGTATTGAAAAAAGAAACTCGAACTTGGAAGATTCTGCAGATAATTCTCTTTAAATTTTACGATTTTGCATTGTCCACTTAATTTGGTAGTCTGCACTGTTCATGTACATACCTACATATGTATGTATTGTTATTGTTTTATTATTTTTATCTTTTTTTTTTTGTATTTTATGAAATTTACATTTTGTAATATTAGATTTACCAACGTTTGTATGAGTTGACCTAAATTTTCAAGAAAAAAAAAGAAAAAAAAAATTGTAAATTTGTGTGTAAGCCATTAGATGGAGGTCTAAATAATGCTTTAATTTGTTTTAATTGAAGAATATTTAATGAAATCATTTTCAACACACTTAATCAGCTGGTCACGGTGTAAGCCAACCAAATAAAATTCGTAAAATGAAAACAACAAACACATTAACTGATCTGATTTGAATCTTCCCAGTGTATTTTAATGCAATATTTTAAGGTAAAAACAAACTGAACTATTTACCACAACAAAATTCATAATAAAACAATGTAAATGAAATGAATTCCAAAATAACTACAAACAAAAGCTTTATTTTGCCAAGATTTGTTTTTTTTTTTGCAGGGGAAGAAGGGGAAATTATTCAAATTTAATTTGTTTACGGTTCACATACACATATGGTCATAACAATAGGTACAGCAGTTTATTATATGTTAAAAACAATATACTTATTTGAACTCTTTAATCCTTATGGGCCCAACTTGTATTTATTAGAATCTATATGGTTTTTTTGCAAAATAAAATACCATAAATTGTACCATTTTGGAAATATTCAGCACCCCAATTTTGGGGCACTGAGCACCGCAAGCCACGCAATATCTTACCGTTTTAAAAATGGGGCGCTGAGGACATATGGGTTAAAGGATTAGAGCTCCATTCGTTCTTAAATAAAATCTGAAGATGGAGTAAAATAAACCACAATGCCAGTTAAATAGCGGATTATGCCTTTAGTGGTCTCAAGATCGCCAGCTTATTCTTTAGATCGCCTTTCATTTGAAGTCTAATTTGTTTAATGAAAGATTTGCCATTTATGAGTAGGATTCGAAGAAGTTGCCGTGGTCTAGTAGGTAGTGTGTTGGCTTATTAGACGAAAGGCCCGGGTTCGTATACCGAATTCTTCGGCGACTTCTTCTCAGCAGATTTCTGGCAAAGACTCTGAGAGTAAAAATTGCCATGAAAAGCTCCTCAAAAATCTGTCGTTCGGAGTCGACTTTAAACGGTAGGTCCCGCCACTCATGTATAAAAATTAACGCACACAACATAAGTGGTGTGTGAAGCTAGGTCATAATCCTGACTGAAGGGTTGTAATGGCCAATTATGTATGTATGTATGTGAGTAGGATTCGTTGGTCAATCCCTTCGCACATTACGAAGTGATTATGGTCATTATAATCGACACACTCTATAACGAATTCGCAAGATTGTAAAGAATTTTGAAAAGTCATTAAGCGTTACAGATGTGATGAGACAAGTACACCACGAAAATATCGAAGCTGTTACTGTTCATTGCATTTGTCGTATTATAGTATGAAATTTGTTTGCTGCCTACAAAAGGTACGTCAAATTGTAGGTGGAGGTATGAGAAGCTTGATCATGGCCCTTACTAAAGGGCTGCTAGTAAGTAATTACAAGATTTTTCCCACAATTTTTTTTAACAATTAACTACGTTTCGCACTCTTTGGTTATGTTAACAGGAGAAATTGTTGCATCTGGCGATTTGAAGCCATTAGACTTGTTGCATTAAAAACTGTGTCTATGTGGATAATCCCCTTCTGCTGTTGGATTTAAGAACCGATATTCGCAAAGTAATCGTTGAAATATTACCTAAAAAGCTCAAAAATTCGACCAACGCTACCTTAAAAGGAGGGACTGATGTAACCAATCTAGAGTCCGTCCTATAAATAACAGGAAATGGAAAACCCTTACCAAATTAAAAAAGAAACAGTCGCATGGAAGCCTTATAAAGTTGTCAAGAGATGGAGTATGATGCTGATACGAGTATTTAAATTTTAGAAAAATAATGACCCCGTAATTATGCTGTTATAATATTTCAGTGTTGTGTTATGTTACATTTTTCCTCACGTATTTCAATGCCAAAATAAATTTGATTAAATTTGGGTTTATTTTTCGCTATGATTAATTCTTGTTAGTTTTGTACACAATTAGCCTTAATTAAATATCGAAGAGCGATTCGCAAAAATATTATTTTTTATAATAATGCAGGTGTTCCTATTTCAACGTCCATGTGTGTAAATACATACAAATTAAGTTTTAATGGAAACCATCAAAATTCATTATGTTTGAATACGTTGTGGTTGTTGTATTCGTCAACGCCTATTAGGTATAGAGCTACACAATGACCTACTACTGCTCTACGTGTTAACGATCGCAAATTGAGGTAGCTGTAGATAATTACAGTCGTTTCAGTATCGGTATCAGTTGGTTTTTGTATGTTTTTTTTTTTTCCTTTTTATCAGATATTTATATGTCCAACCGAGCGAGCATTGATTCATGAAACCAACAATTTGTGTTGAGTTGATCCGTTAAACAATTTCCATTTGCCACCCTCTCTGATTTATTTTTAAAATACCGTAACAAAATGTAAGCAAAACGTGAAAAAAATTAAATTTTGCCCAACGTAAACTGATTAATTTTTCGAAAACAACTCACATCGCAAGAGTACAACAGCTGTTTCCACTAATTATGGACGGACGGTACTTTGTTGAAAAAGAAATAGACAAAGGAACGATAAGTTAGTGAATTGAGAGAACTTCAATGCCCGTTATTTAGTAAAAATTTAACACATGTTCCTGAACTCAACGTATTTATTCCACTTGAGAATATAGAACTTAAACTAGATTGTTTCATTAACCCGGCGAACTTCGTCCCGCCCAAAATTGATTTTTTATTGCCCAATACTGGTCACACTATATTTACTATAATACTGCTGCATAAAGCTCCGATCAAGTTGTATTTCTTGTAATCGCTCCAAACCAAAAACTAACTAGACATACATACATGTTATATACATATGAACACACTGGAGTTATAAACCATCGAATTAGCCTCTTAAAGGAGGCGAATTTTCATCTGATTTTTGATAAGCTTGTCGATATCGACTCTACGAACTTACCCACCAAATTGCATTCGTCTACGATTACTAGCCCCTAAATATTCAATTTTAAAGGTTTGTTACGCCTACTTTTTGCTATATCGAATTATTTTTTAATCATCTAAACTTGATAAAATGATTCAACAGTTTAAGAGTTATAGATATCGACTGAGATTATGTATAAATATATATAAATCTCAGTTGATATATATAAATATAAATATATATATTAGTCTCAGTTGATTCACAATTACTTACTTACTTAACTGGCCATAACAACCCGATTAACGGATTTCGGCCTGCCGCAACACATCCTTCCAGGCGCTTCTGCTTCTTGCGCGCCTACGCCAATTGGTCACACTAATCGATGACAGGGCTTCCTCGGTTTGGTCCTTCCAACGGTTACAAGGTCGTCCTCTTCGCCGCCTTCCGCAGATCCCCGCATCAAATACTCGTCTCGCCGGAGCATTCTCCTCCATTCGAACTACATGGCCGAGCCAGCGCAGAAGCTGGATATTAATACGCTGTACAACGTCCATGTTGTTGAAGAGCTCATACAGCTCACTGTTGTATCGGATACGAAAATCATCGCCAACTCGCACTGGACCGAAGATCTTACGTAGGACTTTTCTCTCGAATACTCTCAAGGCAGCTGCATCAGTTCTTAATAGGGTCCATGCTTCTGCGCCATAAAGAAGCACGGGTAGGATGAGCGTCTTGTAGAGTATTAGCTTTGTCTTGCAAGAGAGGTCTCTGCTACTCAATTGCCTATTGAGACCATAATAGCACTTGTTGGCAAGAGTAATCCTGCGCTTGATCTCCAGACTGACATCATTTTCGGTGGTAACGGCGGAGCCAAGGTAGATGAATTCCTTGACTGTATCAAAAGTATAGTTATCCGTTGTAATTTGAGAATCAACTCGCCGCACAGCTCTACTTGTCGATAAAATATACTTCGTTTTGTCCTCATTTACTGCCAGACCCATTTTCTTATACTCCCGTTCAATAGCACTAAAGGCAGCAGTGACATCTCGTTTGGTACGCCCTATGATGTCGATATCGTCAGCGTACGCAAGCAACTGGACACTTTTTTGAAAAATAGTCCCATTGCGATGCACTCCCGCCTTTCGCAAAACACTCTCCATGACGAAGTTGAAGAGGTCGCATGATAAGGGATCGCCTTGTCTGAAACCTCGCACGGTATCAAAAGGTTCGGAGAGGTCCATTCCGGACGAAGCTGCAGGAATTGCTCAACTTCATTCTGCATAGCCTTATCAGCTTCGCAGATATACCGAGCTCAGACATTGCCGCAAAAACACGATCCCTTATGGGGATTCACAATTTAATATATGCACTTAATATTATGCGTCTTAACTAGATTGTTCTGCGCCAACAGTTCTTTAACTGACGATTAGTTCCTGAATCAGAGAGAGTATATAAAACATAACCTAGAAGAAAAAACTTTTATAATTTTTGTTTAGTTGCAAAATTTTAAAAGTTAAATATTTTTTCCAATTTTATCGTATTTAAACTTCAATCGAGTTCAATTAATCTATATAAATAAACCCATGTTTCTCGCCTCTTCTCGAGAGCATAATATCAGCAGTATACGTCAAAAGAAGATAAGGAAACGTCATCTTGAGAAAGAACAGAACTCAATTAGAAAAATTGTTTTCACTACTTCATCCGATACATGTCTATAGAGTTCGTTATTTCAGTACAAAAATAATAAAATGAGGAGATATTTTGTAAAATCTCCTATGTTGGTTTACAGAAATGAAAAAGGAATGAATAATACAGTTTATCATTCATTCCGAACGCCAGATGTGAGAAAATTGTATGGCAATTTTATTTGCTCTCATAGTTTTTGCCAGAAGACTGCTGAGGAGAAGATGCTCAGAGAAATATTATTTTCATGTTTCGCTTAGTTCAAAACTTCTGAGCTGGGATTCGAATCACTGGCACTGGTCTAATACCTTCAGTTTTTCTTTCCAATTTTTCTAAGAATTTTAGCCGATTACATGCTTTTTTAATTCCATACATCTATTTGTATGGAAAGCCTATCTATCCTATGAATTCGCATGTAAATCGAGGTATAAGTTTACTTGTCTTTGTAACTAAAATTTAATTAAAAAAAAAAAACTCTTTAATGGCCATCAAACGTAACGAGGCAACTACTTTGTAATTAATTATTACAAGTTTTGCATTAAGTACGAATTAAGAAAAGATAAAAAGAAAATAAAACAAAAATATTACATAGTTTAGTAAATATTTAATAATAAATTTTATATCTATTAAAGTATAAACTAAAACAAAGAAAACATAACATAACTACTAAAAATTTCAGTAAAAAAATTAAAAAAAAAAGTAAAACAATATTAAATTAAATGAAAGATAAATAATTTCACTCAGAAAACGAATAATATTCTGTGAGCAATAAAATATAAAACGGAAGTTCTGAAGGGATTTTATTATTATTTTATATATGTACTATACTTTATTATTATTGTTATGTCGTATTTTATATTTTATATTTTACTAGCTGACCCGGTGAACCTCATTCCGCTTAAAAGTGATTTTTTTTATTGCCCAAAACAGGTCACATTATATATTTATTGTAATACGCTGTATAAAGGGCTGATGAAGTTGTAGTTTTATTCGCTCAAAAACAAAAACTAACACACATACATGTTATATAGTATGTCCACAAGCAGTTATAAACCATCGAATTAACTGAGTTATAGGTATCTCTTAAAGGGGGAGGATTGCCTCGTCCATTTTTGATTAGTTTGTCGATATTGACTTTACGTATTTACCCTCCAAATTGCATTCATCTACGATCACTATATCACTAAATATTCAATTTTAAAAGTTTGCCACGCCTACTTTTTTTAGACCATCTAAACCTAACAAGCTTTCCAACAAAGGAAGTATGGTTAAAATCCGTTCAGTAGTTTAAGAGTTATAGGTATCACTTGAGGGGGGGTTGTCACGATCATTTTTGTGTAGGATTGTCGAAATCGATTCTACGAACTTACCCACTATATTTTATTCGTTTATGATCAATATGTACTTAAATATTAAATTTTAATTATTTTCCACGCCCTCATAACATTTAGGGATATGAAAAATAGACGTTGTCCGATTCTCAGATCTACTCGATATGCACACAAAATTTCATGAAAATCGGTCGAATATATACATTAGATTTTAATGGGGCTCTTACAATGTACTTCAGCACAAATTTTGTGAAAATAATATCATCTTCTCTTCCACTATGTACAATTTTGTTTTAATACGTGCATTACAATTTAATTTTGACTGCGTTTAGAGTGTAATGCTACTTGGTTTCTACGAATATACAAATTTATTTATTAATTAATTAATATTCCAGTTTAAGTGTAATTTTATTATGATTGCTTGCTATTGTAATTGTTTTAAAGGAAATTATTCTCAATTAACTCTACAAAAAAATTTTCCCATGAATTCGTAATTGATGAGTGCTTTGAACAAAGTTTCGCATACAAAAAGAAAAATATTCAAGAAGAGTAATAATTCAAAACTGTAATGCAGTTATTTATGTTGCATACCGAAAATGCAAAAAAAAGAAACCAAAGTAATGAACAAAAACACTCGTAATATGCAAATACTCGTAATAATAATGAAAAGAGAAATAAACCCGTCTTCATGGGATGACGATCGGGCAATGATTATAATGACTATCTTTATTTTTTTGTTTTTGTAGTTTCTTAATCACAAGTGTCTTATGCAAACATCTCTGGATGCCAACATCTGGGCAACACGTTGGCGTAAATGACAATGATGCATTAACCCGCTCGCACACTTATCCATTCAATCGCCTTTTTACCCTTTTCTCAATAACTTTGTTTTAAAGTCAACCAACAGACAATCATATTTAGTTACTCAGCTTATAAATAAATGTTACGAATTACGACTCTAAAGAGCTTCAGATCACTTAAATATAGAATGTATTCAAGTGTTCAAAAGGCATTTACAATGCTCACACCACTCTTATTACGTGCGTTAATTTTATGGATGAGTGTTTAATGTCGTCTCCAAACGACAGAATTGAAAACGGTACCGAGAGAAAGCTGTCGAAGGAAATTTAAGGAATGAACTATAGCCCTATCAGCGACACTGAAGTTGCCCTCTTGCTGAGATCAGCTGGTAACACTTTTTCTCCTGTTTGTCCTGTTGTATGCATCTCTTATCGAATTTGATTGGAGGACATCTTCCGGTAGCATAAATTGGTGCATCGGATTTATCTGAGGCTAACAAGCTAGGCTCAAAATATTTCATTATTGGCCAAAAACTTGCGCTACTGTTCCAAAAGCGACTCTTAAGCTGTCTGTATACCACAAAATGTTGCTTTCCTTTAAAAGACTGTGTAGCGGCAAGATTACTCCATTCACTTTTGTAATTAAGACCCGTTGTGAAGTATTTTCAAAACTCGTAGAACCCGCTACAGGACGCAATTAAGGAGGGAGCTAGCAAGCACTATTACAATTCTAAAATTCAGTGCAATGGTATAGAGTCTCACAGTCATTATGCTGAATTCCAAGAATTTTGATGTCAAAGATACACAAAGCGTGGTCAATTTGTAGAAATGTTGATAAAATAAAGAAAGCAGATGTTGAATGATATGAAAACTTCAAATGAATTGATTGTGGTCGAATTCCTGTATATATACCAATGCGAAGATTCGACATTCGATCGGCGATGGTCTGCAATGTTTTGCAGCTAGTATTATTAGTAAGACATTTAGTGCTACGAACTGCTCCCTTACAGTCGAAGTCTTAAATTGATACATCAGATATGAGTTAGCCGAGAACGTAGATTGATTTCATTCCATCTCTATAGAGTATCTTTTAGTCTACCCTTACCTAAATTAAAGTCTTTTATTTTTTTTTCTTTTTACACCTTAACCTGTACTTTGAAGATGCATCATAGAAAACTTGTTTCGTTTCTTTTCTTTTGTTTTTTATTTTATTTTTATTAAGATGCCTGTGTTAGGCTTTAACAAACGTTTGCAGTGCAAAAGTAACAAGGAAATGTTTGAGTGTTTTTAGTTGTTTTTATACGAATGAATTTCATTTTTGGTAAATTTTTTTTCCAGCCTGCCTCTACAATGTTTTCAGTTTTGGTGTGTTTGTCTTTTCATATCTCCAGACAGCGGCTGATGATTTTCTCTAAAGAAAAAAAAAACACAAAACAACTCCTGAAAAAAAGTGAAAATATAATGAAAAGACAAAAAACTTGCAGCTATGAGGACATTACGTAATTGATTTTAAAGTTTTTGTTTAATTTTTTTCTTGTGTATTGTTAGTACCTGTAAGCACATCGCACTTTTCAGATTATTCGAATTGTGGGCGCATGCACTCGAGTCGTTTTCTTTTTAGGCCATGTTTGTAATAATTTATAGATGAGCATAAATTTTAATTTGGACTTCATGAGTTTATTGTTACTACACCAACTGAGGCTGGCTTTCTACATTATGTTTCATCTGTAATACTTCACCTGGTTCACTCTATAAACCACAAAACATTTTGAAAGACGAGTTAAAATCATTTGCACAATTTTACGATATAGCATGTGTGGTATATGCATCTAGTTATAAAGAAAACACATAATAAAACTAAATTAATAATTTGAAAATTTCATAGCGTAGAAATTATGGAGCAATACTTACTTATCTAATCATTACATCGCCTCTTGTTATACATTTTTAATTTTGTGTGCCATATTTATGTTTATGTTTTCAATACTTCTCCGATTTTCTTATTGCCATCTTCGTAGCTTTCGCCAAAGGCTGATACGACCTCTGGATATCAGTTGGGTCCAGTCTAATGTGAATACGAGCCCTCGATCAGGGAAGCTTACACCCCGTTGATGTGGCTACTCCTTTCTATGTAGTGGGACGGAAGTTGGGAAAGTGCTGTTTAAGGAAAGCGATGTTAAAACAGAGCCAAAGACAAAGTGGGTTTGAGTCAATCAAAAGATATGTTGCTAAATTACAATAAGAGAAGATCTGAGTCATGCAACACAGTATCAAGTCATAGCCTGAGGTTGGTAACCTGTCTTTCAAAATAAGGATTATCTTGAGTCCAACATGAAGATTCTGTGATGATGAAATGGAACGTATTGAGCATTAATGCTTCTCAGGAAAAAACATCTGAGCGTGCCATAGAATTGTCATTGTTGACAAAGAGCAGTATTCTTAGGTTTGTCAGGGCAATAGGCTTAGAAGAGGCATTATCGGAATACTCTATAAAGTATGAGGAGAGTACGTTAGACCGAAAATTCTCAGTATACGGTACCTCTGCACTACAATAAATAAACAAATGCAGGCGTGCTTAACTTTATAATGAATAAAAATTAATGAGCACAAATGTCTTCATTAATTTAAATTGAAAATCTATCCAATAGTTTTATTCGACCTTTTTTTTTGACCAAATTGACCTCAAGCTCGATGAATCTTTTTATTTAATTATAAATTGAAAATCTTTAAGATATATTGGCTAAATTGTAGAATTGTCCTGCCTGAATTATAACTTTTATTTTACAACTCATTTCTAAAATCTCTTCATTTCACATAGATAAATTTTAAAATGCTAAAACAAAATCTTAAGTACAATTACTCTAGCATAAATGGATCTTAACATGATCTAGTTTAAAATTGAGATTGAAAAATATTTTGAAAAAAACTTGGAAAAAACCTCCTTTTGATCTTGATAGTAAAATTTTCGTTTGCGTGATCGCAATTGTTTAAAAAACGCAGGACTCTAGAGTTTCTCTCGCTACACACCACTTGTAATTATTTCCTAATACGGAAATAGAATTTATTCCTGGTGTTGTCCCGGTTTAAATGACTATCTAGTGGCATGTTTTCCAAAGTAAACATCCTTAGGATTTCATATAAGACTGATAAATACATAATTAAAGAGTTAGTTATTGCCTTTTAAACCTGACTTCAAGAATATAATAGTAGTAGAATGAAATCCATTATTCCTGCAAAAATCGAAAGCTTCAGAAGTGGGATAATTTTCTAACGATGATAGGTAGGTAGACGTGGCTGTCCTTCCGATGAAGTCATGAGCGGACACACCTAGGCCGCTTACAGGGCCCATCATCTTCTCCCCTAACACAGGAACCATACAGAGCTTCCGATAAAACGACTCAGGCTGCCAATATCCATGCAAGACAGCTCATCTAGGATTTCCATGTAGTAGGCACCCAGGTGTCTCTTTCTCCTCTGACCAAGTGCCGAGCATGTGCACAGTAGGTGAAGAATAGTTTCATTTTCTTCCACAGCTTCTGCAGATACAGCGGCGATACAGCAGCGATTAGCGGATGGAAATTAATTCTACAAGTTTTTATTGAATTACATACGTACATAAATACATGAATTGGCCATTACAACCTTTAAGTTGCTTTGTGTGTTAATTTAATATGTCACTTCCAACGACAGATTTTTGTGAAACTTTTTGATGGCAGGTTTATTAACTCTCAGAGTTTTTACCAGAAATCTACTGAGAGGAAATCACCGAAGAAATATTTTTTTTTTTCATATTTCGTTTTGATTTCTGACCTGGGATACAAACCCGGGGGTTACATCTAATAAGCCAACATACTACATACTAGACTAGACTTCTACTTTTTTTCTTCTTTTTTTTTATTGGATTAACTCTTACTAAATCCCACTTAAGTGTAACATTTTACGTTTCTACTGTAAAGTTTAGGTCCTAAGGAATCGAAACAGTGTTTCATTTTTATTGGACTCGATGATTTTAATTATGTCTACAACATTTATTCTTGTCATATTGTCCTTGTGTGATATCAAGTTCACTTTTGAATTATTCAAAAACATTTTCTAGAAAATAATAGAGCCCTTCTTACTGCATGTTTTGTGAAATTTTCAATACAAATCTGATTTAATAATGTTAACGTAACACATTGAAGTTTTGATTTCGGCTCATGAACATTTCATTGGTGTCAAGAGGCAAGTTCATGATTTTGAAAACTATTACAGTATTTTCTGGTTGTATAAAATTAAAAAAAAAAAAAAAAACCAAAAGTTATTATAAAAGACAACCAATCAACCAAACTGAACTTGTAAGTCCTCCAAAATATAATCCCCAATTGAAAAAAAACAACAAAAAGTTGAATAAAAATACGAAAAGAAATAAAAAGAAAAAGTATCGTTAAAGATTTAAGATGAGCATAAATGACCTCGCCCTTAAAATACCATCCGTTCATAAACTCGTATGTATAATATTTAATTTTAAAAACAAAAAAAAAAAACTCTTAAAAAAATACCTGCTATTATTATGTTTTTAAAGGGCCTCATTGTATGTAGTACGACTTTAACATAAACTTTATGATAAATGAAGGTTCTTGTAAAAAGAAAACCACCAAACAAAACAAACCGAAAAAAAATTTTTTTAAAATATTATATTAAAATAAAAATCGTACACGATTTCAATGATAAATATGATGCGAGTGTTAATGTTTTGCTTTATTATTTGGTTTCATTGTTAATATGGACTGTGGACTGTGGCATTCGATCCCCCTTAAGGGCATCCTTCTTTCTCTTCTTTTTATTGTGATAATTTATAAAAAAAAAAGTTTTGTTTACAGGTTTTAACGCTACACATATTATATTGCGAATATACACTCTTGTTTGTACAAATTGAAACATTTCTGCAAATCGGTTCACGGGTTTCATTCGGTTGGGTATCACACTTTCACAGGGGCCGTTATCGATAGTCCTGCTGATTGCTGCCATTATAGCTACGGAGTTGTCAGTTTTAAAAAATTTAATTGTACACGTATGTTTGTATATATATGTATACGCATGAGATATTGTTTTATAGACGCCAGATTTTTGAAAAATCCTAACTTTTCATCCTGCATAAAGGTGAAGAAATAGCCTCTCTTATCACAAAAGAAATGCTGAAATCTACTGTAAGGGGCTAGCCTATAGAGTGATGTTTCTTTTTCTGGTACCTGTGGAAAATTTTCTATTGTTATTTTCTCCTTAAAATTGAATGGTAACTGCTAACCGATCTGAACTCGGGGCCATAACTAAGGAGAACTCATTTCGTTTTTTTCACGTTTAACATGTTTTCGGTTTTTATGTTTTTATTCCTTTGTCCATATGTATTCAATAGTGAGAATTTCACCCAGATCTCAAAATAATTAGCCCGTAGGTTGCAGCAATGATATGGAGTACACCTGTACCTCGGTTTACACGGAACTCGGATTAAGCGGTTTTTAAAATGAAGACAATTTTTTTTTACTTATATTCTGTTCAAACTGAAACTAATGCAACCATTGTACAATCTAATGAGATGACTTTATCTAGTGATGAGTCGGAAATCATTAGAAATTCGTAAAAAAAGACTTGTAGTTGAAAATGATAGCGATTAAGTGAGCTTAAAAATTTTATGTTTTGGGTAATGAGGTACATATACTATATATACTTCTTAATGGAATAAATCTTTATGTTTTTTTGTTTACTTAAATCATATTTTTTTGTACAATGGCTCAATTTCGACCTCCGGGTACTGGCTTGTCTTGACCGACAGGTGCACGTCCTCTAACATAAATCATATTTTAATTAATTACACGGTGGGACAGTGAAAATACACCCGAGTAACTACATATCCTACATTGTTCAGTTAGTTGAGTAGAACTCAAAAATAAATTTTTTATATTTCTCGAACCCTCCAAACTTGTTTTATTTGACAAAAACAGTTTTTTTCGACTTTACGCATAAAATTCTGGATTATTCAAACATTTCTGCCCCGATTTAAAACAGTATACATATGCCTATTGTTCGCCTTAATATACTATGAGATTTGATAAGATAAACTTTGAGGATACGAATTTTTTTCTAGTTTGTCCATTCATAGGAGCAACTTTAATAAAAAAAAAAAATATAGGATAAGTGATAATACTCTTAAAGTCTGTTCTCTTGCGAAGAGAGTGAGTTATCCTTTGATCAAATCGGACAAAAATGACTGTATTTATTATGTAAAGACTCTAACAGTTGAGTGAAAAATCCATCAAAAATTCTTAAAATTCTTAAAATTTTTGATGGATCTTGATTGGTTATCACAAAATGTGCCAATTTCAAGTTTGCACGACTTCCAGAAGTGGGCTAATATTTGTTTTTTTTTTGCAAATTTTATTATTTTCCTTTTTGTGTAAATATTGGTAGCTGCTCAAACGTGAAATTGACACATTTTGTGATAAATAATCCAGATCTATCAAAAATTCTGCAAATTGTTTGAACTAAAAGTTCATTTGATGAGATGACATTATAAAAAATATAACACGACTGTTTATATAATAACTAGTGTAATTTTTATCCGATTTCATTAAAGACTTTAAGAATATTATCACTTACACTATATCTTTTTTTTTAACCCTTTGACGGACACTGACGTCTATAGACGCCATAACAAGGTTTTCTGGGGGGGGGGGGGGACATGACGTGTATACACGTCATAAATTGTATCTAGCCAAATAACGGAGATACAGCAAGTGTCCCACGGGAAGGCCTCCAAAAATTTTGGTGTCCGTCAAAGGGTTAAAGTTTGCTACTGAATGAACAAATTCGAAAAATTTTGAAAGAAATTCGAATTTTCCAAGTTTACCTCATTTTTATTTGAAGTACTACATCTTGAAGTCTTTTCAAAACATAAGTAGCGATTAAGATTTACAGAATGTAGTAAACGATATAAAAATCAAATCAAATTAATTGCATCGCAAATACGTAAATCATATGAAGGTAATGGTGATATTACCATTAACTTGATTTAATATTAGTAGGGCATTGAAATGATTCGTAACACCATGAAGATTTTAAGATGTTTTCTTAATTTTTATTTGTTTGTTGGTTAAACGATTGGTTTCAGTAGACTATTTAACACATTTACGCTTCAAATCATTTAAAAATTACTCTGCTTAACATATTTTTTTTTCCTTGTACTGTTTCATTTTTTGTTTCTTTTTCTTGAGCATTATTATTCAAAAAGAAAAAAAAATAAAATATTAAATGAGAGTTTTTTTTTTCTATTTTGGGAAATAAAATTAATTTAAAAAAAATGTTGTAAACATAATTATCTTTAGTGCCAGTGTAATAGTAAATACGGTGAACAATTTTAATAAGATTTGGTAGTTAACATCTATTACTCGTCTTACAGGCAATTTCATTCATTTTCATTAAACAAAATTCATATTCACTAGGAGTAAAAAGAAATGTTTGAGATTTAAAATTTCCAAACAATTTACTGAAATTGTTACTATATAGCCTCACTTTTTATTGTCCAAGGGACTTTTTACAATGTGGAAGACTATCAAATTCAATTTTCAACACAATCGTTCAAAACAAGTGAGTTAAAATTAAGTTTCAAGAGGAGACTCAAAAACCGAATCAGAATTTTCATATAAATACAGAACGGTTCAAATATAAATTCTTCTTTACTTTTTTAGGAAACAAATGGAAATAGCCAAAACGAGAACCCAAAAAAAAAAGAAAAATTAATTGAATTTCTCTTACAAATCGTTGGATCTGCGAAAGTCACTATCAATAGATTTAGAGTCCAGAAGGCAAGTTAATTAAAAACCTTAATTCGATGAATTTGGTACCGGCTGGTTAATTAAAAATATTACCTTTGGAAATGAAATCGTTAAAGAAAATCAAAGGATATTTACTATATGCATTGTAGTTGCAAAGTGCAAAGAAATATAGTTCAATAATATCACCAGACTTATACCTTAAAATGTTTGCCTAAATGAACCACAATCGACTTGCTAAGGAATTTAACTTTTTATCTTATCATTTAAAAACTTTTTAATATAAAAGAGATATGCCAAGATCTCGATATTAAAACTACAATCGTTGTATACACGTAATTGGTCAGGATTATTGACCTAGTTTCTGTGTGTTAATTTTATACATAAGTGGCGGGATTTACAGTTTAGTTTTTGCCATAAAACTGTTGAGAGGAAATCGCCGAAGAAATACGTTTTGTATTTTATTTTGATATTTGGCCTGGGCCTCGAACCCTGGTTTTACGTCTAATAAGCCAACACACTATCTACTAGACTACGGCGACTTCATTGTATATCGTATATAATAATCTCTTTATACATATTTTATGCTGTTCTGTTTACTTTCTGAGATTCATGAATAAAATGCTTAAAAATGAAATATAATATCGAATATCACATTGAAGCTTGATGTTGTACCAACTGTTTTATGGTTTTAAAATCTGTGGTTCATCTCAAATCTCTATCTCTTAATCAATTGAAATCAATTTAAAAAATGAAAGTTTTTTATTAATTGTTAATTTTTGGACAACTTCAAAAACTCATACTTCACACAACATTTGTACATACAACGCCAACATCATCATCATTTCACTCACTATGCTCGTAGTAATTAATAAACAAATATTTTAAATCCCAACACTTGAAGTGATGATGACAATTTCAAAGAGTTTTTCGCTGGATTTTTGGCTATAAAACTAATGGCCCCATATAATAAATTATTTTACGTAACTGAAGTCATTTCTTAGTGTACTACATGCCTTTGTATGTACATTTGGTTGTTAAGCAGTAATATATCCATGAGTGCATCCATCTAAAACTACTTTTACTAAAACGTTGCAACATTACAATTAGCCTTAGAGGCAGATGCTACCAAACGATACCGGTTACCAATGAGAAAATTTATAATTTAGAAAATTTTTTCCAAAAACCAAAAAAAAAAAGGCTTTTCTTGCAATAACAGCAGTGTTTCCCTAATAAAACTTAGTTAAACTTAAAAATCTATGTTGATATATTTTAAGACAAATTGACCTTACCAGGAAAGATAAACAAACGTTGGCTTGTGAAAGTGACACTCTGTTTATGTAGTTAAAATTGACAAACATTTTGACGCCGTAGGCTAGTAGGCAGTGTATTGGCTTATTAGACTGAAGGCGCAAGTTCAAATCCCAGGTCGGACAATAAAACGAAAATATGAAAAAAATATTTCTTTGACAACTTCCTCGCAGCAGAGTAAATATAATTGCCATAAAAAGTTTCTCAAAAAAATCTGTCGTTCGGACTATGCAAAGTACTATGCAAGAACGTGCAAAAGGCGTCTTATTATTACCTGATTTGCTTCATTCAAGCTTCATATTAGCTAGCATATAAATATGATTTCGAATAAGTATTAGTGCATTCCCTCATACTTTTTACAAGATATTTTAAAGATTTATTAGGATATATCTATCATGGTTATAACTCCATGGTTAATTTCCATTTTGATAAGAGAAGATAGCTTTTTGATTCTATTTTTTTTTTCAATACCCTTAATTAAGACAAGAATCTTAATGGAATTTTCAGTATTTCATTTTAATTGAAATATCTTTCAGGTTTCAGATTTATCAACAAATTTCTTAAATTATGACCGAAGATGGCTGAAATATATGTACATACAGTGGCTCCATCGCATAATCGGACAAGCATTTGTCTGATATGTATGGGCTTAACACTTAAAAAGAATATATTAAATTTATGTTTACTTATATTTACACTATATATTCCAGATTTTCAGATTAATAAAAAATATTACAACATTTTTCATGATAACGATAATTTTATAAAGAAAAAGGAATTAACTCAAATAAGAGCACCATTGCTAAAAATGACAAAAGACAACAATTAATACTTTGTGGCATATGCTTTGTTCTCAAGAACTACCTCTAAACGTTTTGGAATTGATTTTGCCAAATTGTAGCGTACCACAGGTTCTATGGAACTTCACGCTTCCAGTAAAACCACCTTAAGCTTATTCAAAGCTTTAAATTGTTGTCGGTATACTCTTCTAGCAAATTCTTCCAAAAGATGTTTAATTACATTGAGATCTGGGCTCTATCCAGGGGTTTCTATAAGTTTGGGACAATTATGGATCAACCAAAGCTTTGCCACACCCGAAATGTGTGTTGGATGATTGTCCTGGTAAAAAGGAAAATCGTTCGTTATGCCTAAGAACTAAAAATATTTTTTAAAAACAGCAGTGGAAAAGATGTTTGCTTAAATACTATTCGTAATACATTGCACAAATATAATTACCAATATTGGACTATTGCGGGTACGTTCTTCTAAAAAAGAGTGAACTTGTGTTCTTAATTTTACTATTTTAATCAATATTATCTCTGTTTTATTCTCATATTCACCGGTAATACAGCGTCGTGTGGTGCAATAAATATAAATCGCCTTGTACTTGTATTTCTTGTAAAGCGCATCCAAACGTAGTCGATTCTCTAGTAGATTGCATAATTCAAAACATAGACAATTCGTTTATTTTCCGTATGTAGAATAATCTTTCTGTAGAAGTTCAAGTCAGAATTCAAACGCATTAAGACTTAATATCCATTAAGTCTAGTGGATGAGAATGAACCGTGGTTGCTGGGGATTATGATGCGGAATATTCAGCACCCATTCGCTCATTGACTCAGATTTAAATAAAAATTTTCTACAAATAATTATGGTAATTTGTTTCTTTTTTTTTTTTATGAAGTCTGAACCTAGATATCTGAAATCTGTACCTGGAATGAGACTACGGAGAACCCGCTTACCCACTTATAATCAAAAAAGCTTTCCTATCCTTAATTATCGAAAATTTCCATTGATCGAAGCGGATAAATAAAATAGAAACAAAAGGCACTTCATTAAAAACAATATAAAATTCGTGATGAGTTTCTTATTTTCTATATAACAGTTCGACAAAAAGGATCGCATTATAATGAATTACTCAGGGTTTCCCGGCTTACCAAGAATCCTAATCTAATTAAACGATTGTATCCTGCTGATTGTTATTAAAAGTAATGGAGAAAGTATTAAACATAATGCTAGGAACAGTTTTAAACACTTGGATTGGAATCACTGAAATCACTGGAATTTGAGAAAATCCGCCTTGTCATTTGTCATGCATAATAATGTGCAACAAATTGCATAATAAATGCATACGATGTGGAGAAAATGATTGGGAAAACTTAAATGGAAAGAATTTTCTAAGTTTTCAATGTTTAAGGAAAATATGAATGTAATAACGAGATTTCATATTTAATTGTTGGATCAAAGTTTAGTGGTGCTGGTTGGTCATCAACGATGATGATGGACTTTCCAAATGTTTTCATCACGTTTGCTAAAAAATCAAATATTGACTCTTGATTTTTGTGTGAAACACAAGAAATTACTTCCTATTGAAGGCAGTTAAATGGTACTGCTGCCAGCAAAGGTTTCATTGAAGTTTTTCTCCAACCAAAAACAAAGAGAAATGAAACGAAATATGTAAACACATACATACATACTCGTATTTGCAAATATTTATTAAAAATTTTTGTACACTTAGTTTGTTAGGTTTACATTTTCATTTCCATTTGTTTTTGTTTTTATTTTTCTTTTAATGAAAAACATTTTGTGAAAGATACTGTTTAGAGACCAGAGGGTGCAAGACAGTTTTAACCTCATCATTATGAAAAATCATGAAGTTGATGATGATGATGACGGTGATTACGTTTGTGATTATGACGCTGGCAATGACGATTAACAGAGACCGATGAAGATGATCAACATGACCAAAAACGCTACGCACGCATTTGGCCCCTCTTTACAAATGATAGATACGAGAAGGCAACAACAAAATCAAAAAAAAAAAAATGAGAAAAAAAGCAAAATAAAACTAAAACAAGCTGGTAAAATATTAAGCCAAAATACGTTTAAGCCATCTAAAGGCTTTTGTTGCCATCATCTTAAAAACAAAAGCAATAACAACAGAAACACCAACAAAAGCAAATGAGAGAGACTTCACTTTACTACCACCATCACTACCACTACCACCGCCATTGTCACTGTGCTAATGTTTGCAGTTTGTGTGTCAATCTATCTCCATTGGTAGTTTGTTTCAATGTTGGTCCGAGAGGGGTCTCCCCGACTTTGGTTTTGTTTTTTCGGTGGTGCTCGCTGTGTTGTAGCGCGTCATAACGATTTTCTGACTATAAAGAGGGCTGTTGTGGCCTTTCATTGGCATTCAGTCGTTGGTTCCCTACTTGAAAGCAACTAAATTTATTTTTTAATTTAAGTTTTTTACTTCTTTCCCCCACACACACAAGACTCACAACTATGAACTCCTTCTCCGTGGTAAGTTTAAATCAAAAGAAAAAAAATAAAATTAAAAGAAAAGAAAAATCAGTAAAGAGGATAGAGGATTTCGTTGTAGAGCGAAAGCAAAATCTAAAGCGAATATGTAACTTTAGAAAAGAGTGAGAAATATTAATAAGGATTATCAACGTTTTTTGTCTCTTTTTAGTTCTTGGTGTTTGCATTGGCAGCACTGGTCGTAGCAGAACCACCATCAGGATATAATTACCCACGCGGCGGTGGTGGTGGTGGTGGTGGATTTGGTGGTGGTTTCGGTGGCGGTTTCGGTGGTGGATTAGGAGGCGGCGGCGGCGGCTATCAAGCTGTTAGCGGTGGCTTCCAAACCAATGAAGGCCAAAATGTCGATCCCCAATTGTTGGAACAAGTCCGTCAAATCTTGTTGCAAGAAGAAAGTAAATCTGGCGGCGGCGGTGGTGGTGGTGGCGGTGGCTACCCCGGTACTCCCTCTGGTTCTTATGGTGCTCCCTCACCTCAATATGGTGTACCTTCATTTGGTGGTGGCGGCGGCCGTGTTGTCGGCATCGATTTGGACGGCATCCGTCAAGCCATCCAAGTGGCTCAGTTCGCTCAACAAAGCACACAAGCTGGCGGTGGTGGTGGCGGCTTCGGTGGCTATCCAAGTGGCCCATCTGGCTCTTATGGTGCTCCCTCAAGACCCAGCGGTAGCTACGGTGCGCCATTCTAAGCCCAACCGTTAGTTATTTTTTAGCATAATGTAGATTACATTTCAAATTCATCATTATAAAACAATTGCTGCCAAATAATTGAAAAGACAAACGCGCGCGCCAATTAAATCAAACGCCTCTGAAAACGGATACGCCTAAAAATAACAACAACAATGGCAACAACAACACCTTAACCAACCAAAACAAACATCGATACAATCGATCCAATCGATCCATTCGACTAACAGGTGAAGAGATGTTCGTAAATACAAACCAGGAATATACCGTTACGCAACATAATCAAAAACCATTTGAAGGAAGAAAAGAAAAGAAAAAAGAAAGCAAAATCGGGAATTTGATGTTTGTATTGTTTGTTTGTGAAATATCATAATTGTGTTGTTTTACATCCACAGAACATGGAAAGTATTAACGTGTAAATTTTAACGTGTTTACTAGTTCTTATTTTCCATGCAAAAATTTTCCGTTTTTCAGCAAATTTTTTTCAGCGTATTCCTTACTCTAACATTCTTTCAATTTTCTTTTTCATTTAAAAACTCGTTCTATTAAGAATGAAAGAATGTCTGAGTTTAGAATTTCGCTTGAAAAACTTTTGCTAATTTTCATTTTCATACCATTCCAAAACATATCCCAACTCAGTGACTATCTATCTATCTATCTCACTATCTCTTAAGTCCGCTCTCGCTAACAGTCTATTTTATTTTCACATTTTCCTAGCGAGAGCAATTGTTATTATTGTAAATAGTTTTTCTATGTTTTAATTAATGTTAACAATTAAACAAAAAGAAAAAATTTCATTATTTTTTTTTAGTTAATAAGTGATTTTTTTTTATATATATGTATAAAAAAAGAAAATATGAAACAAACAAAGAAAGAAACAACAAAAAAAAAAACATAAAAAAATAATAAAAAAAATAGTAAATTTTGTCACCGTTAAAATCAAATGTCTTTTTAATTTAATGCGTCATATTTTCGTTCCGCAACATCCTGTTTTTTTTTTATGGGATTGAATAGATTTTCCAATTGGAAGCTTTTGAATACAATAGGCTTGTATGTATACGACGGCACATATTACAAGAAATGTATGATAAACATTCGTGCAGAAGTCATAGTGTTAACTCATGAGAGACATGATTATCTCATTACAAATCCTTTTATAATACATTTTATGTAATTTCCTTGTAATATACATACATATGTACATACATATGTATTATGTATTTATAATTGTATTTCAATTGGCAACACATTTACGTATATATTACATACATACGTTAATATGTACATATAAATAGTAATGAGGTGGTCTTTCTCCTCAGTAACATCATTTTATGCGTTTTTTTTTAATTTTGTTTTTTTGTATTCTCTTTTTGCAATAGCAATTTTGTTTTTAATGGTTTTTCTGTTCACATAACAGTTGTGTTGTGTTTACAATTCATAATCACCCATCTGCGTTTGTTTCTTTTATTTTATTTCTTCCATTTTTCTGTTATTTTTTTTTTGTTTTTTTTTTTAATAATTATAACAATTGTTGTCTGGCTGGTAAATACATACATACATACATACATATATAGTATATAAACTCTATACACTCTATACAATGTTATTAAATACATACTTTACTTTAGTTTTGTCTTATTTGTTGCTGTATCACATAAAATGAAAAGTATTACATAAACAACAGACAGCAATTACCAACAGCAGCAGTGAAATGCTGGAGATGCATCAAGTGGTCTGTCGCGTTTCTCTTTAATTTCTTTTGCATGTATAGCTACATACATTAATACATACTTTCATTTCCATTGTTTCTCTTTTATTTTATTTTATTTTAATTTTGGTTATTATTGTTGTTCTTTATTTTTATACTTTTTTTCTGGAAATTAAACTTGCTATACGTAATAAATATTAGGTTAGGTTATGTTTGGAATAACAACATTGTACATATGCATGTATGTATGTGTTATACTTTCTTCTTCTATAATAATGCTGTAATTTAATGGAAAGTAGGTCTTGGGGGCATAAGCAATGAAATATGGATCGTGATAACGCTTGTGTTGCTAAAATGATATTCGAATATGCAATATAAAAAAGGATATTTAAGATAACCAAATTAAAATTAAGTAAAATTATTTGTAAATATGATGACAGTTTGCGTTTAATAGAAATATACAATCGATAGAGCGAATAAATAAGGAACCACGTAATTTGAATTGCTCTCTACGAACCCTTTACATACATACATACAAACATAATTGCTTATTACAACCCTTCAGTCCGGATTATTAACCTACTTCCGCACACTACTTATGTTGTGTGTGTTAATTTTATACATAACTGGCAGGACCTACAGTTTAAAGTCGACTCCGAACGACAGATTTTTAAGAAACTTTTCATTGCAATTTTACTTACTCTCAGAGTTTTTGCCTAGAAATCTGCTGAGAGGAAATCGCCAAAGAAATATTTTTTGTATTTTATTTTGATGTCTGGCCTGGGACTCGAACCCTGGCTTTAAGTTTAATAACCCAGCACATTACCTACTAGACCACGACGACCACTTTATTCATGTTTACATATTATTGGTGTTCTTTTCGTTTCTCGCAAAGCTTTTACCAGAAGACTTTTGCTTATATTTTCCTTTCAAGGCGTCTGAGCTTCAATTTAAACGCTTGTGTCCTCTAGTAAATTACTGCTTTATTCATTTTTGTAGTGAAATATTTTTTAGGAAGGCTTAATAATGAAATTAAATGAACATTTAAAATCATGCTTTAAATGCCGAGACGCCTTATGAATGCCAACAGTTTCTTTGAACTCAAGTGAGAAAAATTCGCAAAAGAAATGCAAAAATATTGTTTCAACTTATGATATTGTCGAATCCACTTTGCCTACTGCATAAGAATTGTTTATAAATAGAGTCTTTTTTGGTACATACCAACCTGTAGGTTTTTTCGATAGTGCTGTATTTACTTATAAACTCCAACTGATGATCCAACATTCACCTTACGGTGCAGCTCAATAAGCATTCTATGGGTTGAGATAAACAATAAATTTAGTGGGACTGGAGAACTAGCAACTGACCAACAGCGTTCATGAGCTCACGGCACAATAAATAATACGATTCTGGTTTAGCATTTACACCCTAAGACATATTTTGTTGGGACTGCAATTTTTTAATGCCCTAAATGCATTCTGAGTTGTTATGTGCATTCTTTAGGTCTAATTTTGTGACCATTCATTTTGATGCCATTCTTTTCGAATTCTTAATTTTCCAGAATGCATTCTTTGCTCATAAATTCACCGTTGTCCAGTTGGTAATGTGCTATCTTATGAAACGAGAACCGGGGGCAGACCCCACGGCTCAGACATTTCATACAGAATAAAAATAATAATCTTGACTAAAGACTTGTAAGTTGTTGAGTAAGAAAGTATTTCTCCGCGACTTCCTTTCAAGCAGTTTGAGATCTCCATTCTGAATATAGAAGTATATATACCCTCTACAATAAGAATTGAGGTATTTTTTTTAATTTGAATTCCTTTAATACATTTAAGCATTCTTATGTTTGTTAGGTGTGTTACAAAATGCTGGTGTGAAATTGCAACAAGAGTCCGTTAATAGCATAGAATTTCCACACTACAATAGCTTTTAAAAGATATGCCTAAATATTATCTCTTCTTTTTAATATCTTTAAAGCAAAGGAAGAAGAAGAAACATATAATGGGAATTAAATGGTAACTAAGATACTGATATTTTGAAAATTCAGATCAGAATTAATTTTTTAAGCGAGTAAATAAAAAAACCATTGCCGGAAAACGTATTTCTCCCTAGTCCTTGTTTGTATAAACACAAATCCTATAAGAAGCTATATTAATACTTTAGTTTTGTTCCTTATGAACTATCAGAGTTGGCATAAGTTCTCACGTACATATGTCTGCCGTTAGTCAAATAAGTTAAACTCGGCATCGTATTACGTATTGTTTTATTTAAGTCTGATACAGATCTCTAGGCTAATTAAATATTTAATTAAAAATAAAAACGAACATGATTTTATACAAATTTATTGCCGATTGAACAGACATAGGCACATACGACTTCAGTCCATTCCTTAATCATTCGATAAATTTTAAAGATTTACAAAATAATTTAATTCGATATTGTTGAACTTAAATCAAGAGTACTTTGTGCAATCATTAATTTTTTGTTTTATTTTATTAAAATACAGCTTTAAGTTGTTTCAATGCCATCTGGTTATACTTTTTTGATTTTGTATTTCATTTTAAATGTTAAAATATCGTCTGAATAAAGAAAAAAAAACTTGAACTGTTTTTTCGTTCTCAATTGTGTAATGACATCTGCTTCCAACGCTCAAAACTGATTGAAAATTAAACTCAAATAGTTTACTGACTGTAAAGGTATAAGTTCTTTGATCGGATCTCGTCGTTGACATTATAAGGAACAGTGATTAAATTGTAATTTATTAAGTTAGGAAGGAATTGTCTCGCCCTATAAAGTGCTATAAAGCAAGCAACTACATATATTTACTTCATAACATTTTATTAATAGTCAAACAATAAATTTGAACTTTTAATACTCTGCTCTTCTATGTTGTTAATATGCTTTAGAGAACATATAAATTATGCTTAGCCAACTAATTGCAAATGGAAATACACTTGTTCTCATAGCAGTTTTCTGCCCTATTCTAACAAAAAAAAAAAAGATGCTTAAGCATGCCATTTTGATTTTATCTAAATAAAAATATTATCGCATTAACGACTAAATATAAACAGTGTTACCGCTGGAAATTTTTAAGAAGTCGCATAAAAAGGGGATTTTTGAAGAAAAAGTCGCACAATAAGTGTATTTTGGCAGTAAAAAGGGGCAACATTTTTAAAAGAAAAGAAAATGTCTATAGTCTAGTCTCCAGTCTAGTCTATAGTCAAGTATGTAGTCTAGAGTATAGCCTAGTATATAGTCTAGTATATAATCTAGTATATAATCTAGTATATAATCTAGTATATAATCTAGTCTATAGTCTAGTATACAATATAGTCTATAGTCTAGTATATAGTCTAGTCTATACTCTAGTCCACAGTCTATACTCTAGTCTACAGTCTATACTCTAGTCTACAGTCTATACTCTAGTCTACAGTCTATACTCTAGTCTACAGTCTAGTATATAGTCTAGTCTACAGTCTAGTATATAGTCTATATAGTCTAATCTATAGTCTAGTATATAGTCTAGTCTATAGTCTAGTATATAGTCAAGTATATAGTCTAGCCTATAGTTTAATCTATTTTATCTAGTCTACATACTAGTATATAATCTAGTCTATAGTCTAGTATATAGTCTAATCTATAGTGTAGTCTATAGTCTAGTATACAGTCTAGTCTACAGTCTAGAAAAACTACTTTTTAAAAAAAGGGGAAAAAAGGGTCAACAATTTTGAAAAGTGTCAGATTTAGTTCATTTTAGTAAGGGGCACAAAAAGTGGCGAGGTCGCTGAAAAAGTGTCAAATTGCGACTTTAGTCGCTCAACGGTAATGCTGACTATAAAAGCATAAGCAATATGTGTGAAATCTCTCTGCACAATTGTTCTATGGAATGGTAATCCCTGAACTAAACCCAAACTTAACGGCAAGTCGTAATAGTGGCCCTTAGAATACTTGGAAGTTGTCGGCGTTAATGCGTTTCAGCAGGATAGATGAGGGTTGAAGTTTTCAACCGATATTAAATCTAAATGATGTAAAATAATTAATTTTTTTTTTATTATTTATACAATA
Source organism: Sarcophaga peregrina (assembly GCA_014635995.1). Taxonomy (NCBI): domain Eukaryota; kingdom Metazoa; phylum Arthropoda; class Insecta; order Diptera; family Sarcophagidae; genus Sarcophaga; species Sarcophaga peregrina. The sequence continues at coordinate 115,101,299 of CM025789.1, forward strand.
TTAAAATGAAATTAATTTTTATTTGCAGAGATTGTATATGAATATTGCAAACATAACATCACACAGAATTCTATAGAAAGAGGCAGATTTGTTTATGCTCGAAATGTATATTCACTATGATTACAAATGGCGCTGATGATGATGATCATTATGACGTGAAAAATAAAGAAGACAGCGTTAATAGTGTTTTTTTTTTTTTTGTTATTTCTTGAGGTCTGGCCTACAATTATTTTTGGCTAATGCTTGTGAACCAAATTATGACACAATCGGCACAATAATTTCATTACAAGAGTTGAATGAAAAGTTGTTATTGCTTTGAGTATAATTCGTGTAGCAATTGGTTATGAGATTGAGCGTCTTTGCCTTGTTGTCCATATCTGTACATGAAGTTTTTCGCTTTGGCATCTTCTAGAGACAATTACAAAACCATTCATTTTTTTATTTTTATTTTTGTTGTTTTTCTTTATATTTTTTTCATTTATCGCATTATATCTATCGAAATCGTTTGGTATCTCATACATCTGTACGCATAATCATGTGTAAGTAAGTAAGTAAGTAAGTAAGTGGCTCGTCGTAATGACTTGTAAGTGCAGCTGTTTCTCAAGACTCACTCTAATAAATGGTGAATTTCAGTTGAATTTGAATTTTTATTCGAAGTTCGAATAGAAGCGAATGTGCCAAGTCGTCGTTTTGTTGTAATCTAACTTTTTGATACTGTTGTTTTTGTTTTTGTTTTATAGTGGTTAAAATATTGAATGCTCATCACCTGTAGTTGTACGTTTTTATAGCCAGTTTTTAAATTATAGCCACCGCATGACAATAGGATGAATGCATCTAAATACATACGCATAATGCATCATCATGCATAATGCATACATACTATACTTATCTCTGTATACATATGTATGTGTATATGTATGTATGCATGCAATTGCATTCATGAAGATCTAAAACTCACTTACACTTACGAATTCATTTCATTTGTAAGACGTTGTATTGCGGTGTTTATGAAATTAGCAGCAGTAAGGCTGATGATAAAGCTGAAGCTGAAGATGAAAAAGTGAAAGGATTTTTATTTATTTTTTTTTTTTTTTTTTGTTTTTGCTATTATTTTTGGTTTCTTAAGGTTGACAACACAGTAAGTGGAATTGCCAACGGTATATAAATGGTTTAAAATTGAAATGCAAGTACATATTCAGCTTGAACTGCAGTGGTTTTAAAAAGTGTCGTCATTATTTTTTATTTTATTTGAAATTTGATTGCAATTTATTCTGATTCATTCTATACAATAAGAAAACTATTATAAATATTATAATCGCTTGCATTGCACAGTATATATTCCATATTATATTCAATATAAACGATGTAAATGTACAAAATTTCAGAGCTCTTCCAATTGTTTAAAGGTCAAATTGCTTCGCAATTAGCTCGTAACCGTAAATCAATTTTAGATAACAACAATTAGAATACATTTTGAACTATTAATTGGATTAGTAAAAATTATTTTAGGTTTTACGATTAGATTAATTCGAACTTTATGAACTTTCTTAAATCAATGAAATCAAAAAATGTTTCTAAGCCAATCATCAAAGGCTTTAAATCTAAGTGATCTCACAAAAAGTATGACACTTCGCAGTTTAAGTATCTTTCAAAATATTTTTACACGGATTAACATTTAGGTATACACACATATAAATGTGTCGGCAAGTCTACTGTTACGATTTGAGCCCAAGTAATGATCCCTCTGGTCGCTGGAGTCTAGTAGGTAGTGTATTAGACGTAAAGCCAAGGTCGAGTCCCAGGCCGAATATCAAAATAAAATACAAAAAGTATTTTTTCGGCGATTTCCTCTCAGCAGATTTCTAGCAAAAACTCTGAGAGTAGATAAAATTGCATTGAAAAGTTTCTCAAAAATCTATCGCTCGGAGTCGACTTTAAACGGTAGGTCCTGCCACTTATGTAAAAATTATGTATAGGTCGAACAAACCAATTTTAGTGCCTAAAATATTAAAGGTGGTAAGCTTATTAAAGGTGATAACAGCAGGAAAATTTAGAGGATTCGAAAAATCTGTTTGAAACTCTTTTATGAATGTGACGCTTTATAGGTTTTCAAAGTAAAGTCGTATGGCTGTTTTTCGTTAGGCGATATTATAATATAAGCAAACAAAACAACGCCGGATGTACCCAATTTCACAAATATTACATAATTTTACGTACAAAAATATTCAAGAATGGAACAAAACAAAGATCATCACCAATTTGTCAGTTATAAAAAAAGAGTATACAGTAGCGAGAAAAAAGAATGCAACGCTATGTCATATGATTTCAATCGAGGCTCGAGGGTTAGGTTAGGTTAGAGGACGTGTACTTGTCAATTCTGACAAGTACAGTACTCGGTGGTCGAATTGACACATTGTACTACGTCCTAGCTTCTCACACCACTTATGTTGTGTGCGTTAATTTTATACATGAGTGGCGGGACCTACAGTTTAAAGTCGACTCCGAACGACAGATTTTTTGAGAAGCATCCCATGGCAATTTTTTTAGTCTCAGAGTTTTTGCCAGAAATCTGCTGAGATGAAGTCACCGAAAAATTATTTTCAAATTTTCGTTTTGATGTCTGGCCTGGGATTCGAACTCGGGTCTTTCGTCTAATAAGCCAACACACTACCTACTAGACCACGGCGACCTCATCGAGGCTCGAAACTTATACCGTTATCCAATTCCACTCCATTTTTGCTTTTCTTATTCGATGATTTGTAAATTTTGATAAAAAAGCATCATTAAGCGTTGTTTGCTTCTTGCTTTCTACTTAATTTTTTTAGATTTATAAAAAAAGTGAAAAAATTTAGCGAGAAAAAAATGCGACGCAATGTGTTAAAGGTAAAAGGAGATCAACTTGAGTAATTAAATTAAAAGTTTTATGAAAACTTTGCAAATTATTGATTTTAAAATATAAACAGCTGTCAGGAGGCAAATCAATGAATGAAGTTGCTCATCAATTTAATATCAACAAATCAATGGTTTATCCGAATTCATCGCGATATCGTTAAAAGAAACAGAGTGGAAAGAAAGAGGAAAGAGGTAACTGCGCAAACCGTAGGTTCGACTCGCACTAGAAGCTCTGGGTGTTTGTCACTGTCTGATTTTTTGTATGACATTAGATATGATTAATCACAATAGAAAAAAGAACGCAAGCGTTATTCCTAAGAAATTCTCGAAAAAAAAGAAATTCACAAAATTCAGTCTATTATCTCCACTGAACGTAATGGATCGATTTACGCTTGAGCAACTGTTGGGATTTACTTGGAAACTTGGGTCCACGAGCAACAGTTCGATGATATCGATTTTTCCAAAAAAAAAGAATATCTTTTCGAATGAAGCTCAGTTTTTTTTTTTTTTGGAGGGTACGTTAATAAGCAAAATTGGCTATGTGAATGGTGCAACTTGCTACACATCTCATGTCACAATCTATTTATTGCGTCAAACGTTTGATAGCCGTTTAATTAACCGAAATGGTGATGTCAATTGCTGACCAAATTGCTACGATTTGACACCGTTAGATTACTTTCTGTGAACAGCTATGAGAAGAACAGTTGTACTTCACAACAATAAAGATAAATTCGACAATATTTCAAATCGTTTCTGTTTTATGGCACTTTTAAATTTAAATCTCTTATAATCAGTCAGTCCTATAGAAAATAAGATTATCGAAATAATAAATACATGAAGGTAAAAGAAAAATTGCAAAATAAAGTCATCCTCTCTTATACAAATTTCTAAAGAAAAATCTGTACATGACGGCCTTCAGTTTTTGCAATTATACTGGTTTGTAGTGCTTAAAACTGCAATAACTTAAATGAATAAAAAAAATTCCAACCATATACTTATCGCAGATGTTAATAAATTCTTAATTCAAATAAACAAACTAAGCACTTCCGTGAGCTGTTGCGTGAATTCTTTTTAACACCGTAAGATAAACGGGAAACTATTTTTCTATCATCATAAAAAAAAAAAAAACTAACGAAAACTTTGCGTAACAAATTCGATTTTTAGCGATCAACATAAAATTTCTTCTGATCAATTGATCTGTCATGACCTCAAAAGCTTTCATATCTCTAGAAATGAAAGATTCTTGGGGTGATCAATATTTTATTGCTATTTATTGGCCTCAGCCTTCTCAGATCACCGTTATTGAGAGCTTTTGTGTAAGTTCAAACTGATATTTAGAATTTAGGGCCGACATTCTATAGCTCAAAGTTTTGTTATCTAGTTTATATAGATTCTAATGATCTTTTTCTTCGCTACAATTTTATGTTTGCTTTTCGAACTGTGACACTTTTGTTCGGGGAATGAACCCCTTTCTTCGCTCAGTTTACTATCGCTATAATCATTCTACTGTCCATCGATTTATAGCACCGTTTTTGAGAACTCAACCCATCGCCCAAACTGTTTAAGAATTGTTTCCGCTAAAGTGAATTTGTTACTTGGGAAATATATACGCAAAACTTCAGATCCACTTACAGGTTTACATACTTACTTACTTACTGGAGAAAACCGATTTAATGAAATAATAAACGAAATCGTTATAAATCTGATATTTACAATTATATCCACCTGAAATTTTAACACGAGGACTATTCCCAATGTGGTGAATAATTCGAGTCCTTGGGTTCAGCAAATAATCGTCCAACGCCTATAGATCATCGAAACGCACTGTCTGCTGAAAACATTGACATTATCCGGGGGAATGTGCGAGAGAATCCGAGGCTTTAGATTTCGCCTCGAGAAATATCCGTTGGTGACATGCACTCGCATAAAATTTATCTGAACAAGAAAATAAAAGGAAAGCGCCGTATATATGTAGCTACTTGTGTTTGCTGAATGAGCACTAGAATAGTTGGTGACTGAGCTTTATTTTCATCGAAAAAGCATCTTCAGCCATAAAATCCGTTTTTAGATGAATGAAACAAAATTGTTAAATTTGTAACGATACCAATTCACATGTTATTCAAGAGCGTCCAATGCATCCCAAAAAATTCAAAGTCATAGGTCCATATTTGTTTGAATACATCGTCAGCAAGCCCATTAGCATCAACGGTGACCACTACAGGTGTTGGATGATCTGATCGACAACGACATATCGACGCCTTCGTTCTATAACATTCTAAGTCGAAAAAGTGGGTTTTGAGTTATGAGTTCTCAAAGTTTTCACGCGACATACGATTGTATGTGTATTCTAAGTAGATTTTTCTCTATAATTTCGGAACGGATGAGCGCATCGTAATCAAATTTTAACAATATTTAAGTTAGAGAATATAGAATTTAAAAATGCAAGAACATTAAAAACGTTCTAAGTACACTTAGAATGTTATAGAATGGAGGTGTCGATGTGGTTTCAAAAGAACGGCGCTATGCACCACTACATTGAATATTCATGTACACAAACGATAATATTCTTGCGTTAGACTTTTTCTTGTATGGTTTTCTCAAGTTGAAGCTGCACGTGAATGAGCTACAAACAACAGCGGCCTTCAAAGGCAACATAACCAAAGTCATGAAAAGCTTGAACACTTCGGAAAATCCGTTACGGACATTTAAATGATGTCATATTCCACATATAATAGCACTAATACGGTTTTTCACACACTTTGTTTTATTTAAATTTAAAGGTAGGAAGTAATCAATAAATAAGTAGGTTTCGACAAATTTACCGCTTTCCAATTCGGAAATAGTTGCTGGCATTTATTATTTTAATTCCGTATTTGATCTGAGCTTTTATGGCCTAATGTTCATTGTGGTAATTGGAATTATAAAAGAGGGTACATTATATTGCATTATAATGAAATGATTTTTAAACATTGATCTTGATTTCAGTTATTGTTAAGAAAGGTTATTGCAAGATTCCTGATATGAATATTATCTTTCAACATGCGGATTGCTATTTGAGGATATCTGGAAATAGAATATCTATGCCATTTGGTTAGTATAATATTCTCAATTCAATTCACACCTTTAAGAGTTTAGTAGCTCCTCCCTGAACTAGGTGTATTGGGTGTATATAAATGGTTGGGTATTCCAAAACAAAAGTACATAATTTTGTTTTCAATTAGTATTCTGTTTAGATTTGAAATTCCTCCCCATATTCTAATTTAGTTAGTTTTTCTAAGTGTAGAACTGAAATTTTTTTACCTTCGTATGTTTAAAGAATGTTAAAATACGATGTGTATACAGTTTAAAAGAGTTTAATTCGGAGGATACGATATAGATTAAATGAAATAGTGAAAATCTTTTTATGAGCCTTAAAAGAAATTGTCACTAAAAAAGAAAAAGAAGGGCGATAGTTATTATGGCCCCATAAAGATAAATCACACGAGACACAAGTCTTATTTCATAAACATCGATAATGATAATATTTATTCAAAATACTAACTATGAATATGAATAAAGAAAAAAAGGTTTAGCAGCCAGTACAAATACATTTAATTAAAGTCGAATCATTGCTGATAAAAGGGAAGATAAAGATGCCTTAATAAAAAAAAAACACCAGAATTTTATAAAATCTACTGACAACGTTAGAATTTATTTAAAACAGTTTGAACTAATTGCGTTTAACGGTAGGTCGGGTTTAACGCGTAAAGTTAGGCAAAAATTAAAACGAAAAGGATAGCGGTAGAGGCCTGCGGTAGACTCTGTACAAAATATATCAAATTAATGACAAATTCATTGAAAACAATTGTGTCCTCCGTACGATAGTGTTTATTGCAGTTAAAAATGTCGCTCGTAAATGGCACGATTTCGGCATTGAGTGATATCAGCCAATTCTCTTTTAACGCGTACGATTATTCGGTTTTTGTTTTAATGCTATGCATATCCGCTGCCATCGGTGTTTATTTTGGCTTCTTTTCAAAGGGAGATGAAACAACCGAAGAGTATTTACATGGCGGAAAACAGATGAAAACGTTACCCATTGCCATATCGCTGGTAGCCAGTCAACTTTCGGGTATTTCAATTATGACCATACCAGCGGAAATGTATTCGTTTGGCATTAATTGGTTCTTTAACGTTGTTTCCACAATTATAACAATACCATTGCTTAACTGGGTGATTATACCCGTTTTCTATAATAACAACATTTCAAATTGTTACGAGGTATGCTGTGCAGTGAAATATATAAAATCGATTACAGTCTTTAAAATGAATTCTTTTCATTTTACTTTTAATTTATTTAGTATTTACAATTGCGTTTTAATCGCGAAACACGTGAACTTTTGACTGTGGCTTTTATCGTGACTCTATTCTTTATGTTGCCCGTTTTTATATTCATCCCAGCATTGGCTTTTGCGCAAGGTGAGTTAAAAATGACGACTTAATATACATTTTTTGTGTAGCTGCTTAAAATTTATAATGTTGTTCCATGAAAATTTATTCAAAAGTAACGTCCCGAAAATGTCATGACACAATTCGTAGTTGCCATAGTCTTGATGGCCCCATAGTCTGGTAGACAGTGTGTTGGCTCATTAGACGTAAAGCCCGGGTTAAATAAACCTACTGTTAAAAAAGTTTCTCAATAATCTGTAGTTCGGGTGGTGTGAGAATAGTGGAATTAATTTCCAAAAATAAAAACGTTTATTTATTACTTATAAAATGTTAAAACAAAGAAAAAAATTATTGTTGTGCTACAAGTATATTTTTTATAATATATTTTATATTTAAAGTAGGTGTTGACTCACTTATGGCGCTCAGTGTATGTATCATGTATCATAACGCAACTTCTATAATTTAAATGACATTAAACGCTTAAAACGTTTTTAAAGAAGTATACATTAGGAATCTGTAAACTTTCGAAAACTTTCGTTCGAATGTGAATTGTATTTTAGAGGAATTCTGTCTTAATTCCATGCAGAAAACCAGCATTAAGATAAGAGCAGAGTAGATTCCGTAACATTGGTTAATTGCTGTTAGAAATTCAAGGATTTCTTTAGACGCCAACACGATTCCAATTTTTTCAGGTATAACGAAGAAAAAGCGGATAATGTCCTTCATTTCCCAATAGTATTTCCTTTTCCGAGCGACACTTAATGGTTCGATACTTCAATTATTACATTAATTGAATCTTAGAAAGCTAGAACCAAGTCGTCATGTGGAGACTGAAGATAAGGGTATTTGCTGTGAACATCATCCAAGTAGCTAATTTATACTCGTATATTCTTCAATTCTTTACAAACGTTAGATGGAAAATTATAATCGCATTATCTAAATTTAAATCTGTCGTCTAGACTAAAGTTGTTACTTTTTTAAAGGTTTTACCATATCAAAACTATATATTATTAACTAACTATATATTATTTGAAACGCACTACAGTAAGACCCCACTTAACGCGGAGGATAGGTTCCAATAAGTTAAGTAAGCTTAACACATACATATGTATACACTTAGTAAAGTTGATGACAACCAATAAATCAACCGTGACCCAGGAAAGATGCGTTGGAATCTTTTTTCTGGATCGACTAACAAAAAAGCGTTAAAAAACATACATATGTAGTATACACTGTCACTATATAGTGCACCGCTTTTGGTTAGTGCGTGACCGTTTTATTTGCAACCGCGTAATACTGAAACACCGTTAAGCGGGATCTTACTGTATAAGTATTAAAATTTACACACGCAATAATTTTATAGTGTTTACTTTTGTTCTATAGTGTATAATGTGGTCATAAAAAACACTTTATTCGACGCATTAAATAAACCTTTATTGACCCTAATAACTAAACAATATAAATTAGACTATGCGACAAAAACTTAAATACACCTGAATAACTGCATTGCTGTACATTTAGAGAAACTTTTCATGGCAATTTTAATTGCTCTTAGAGTTTTTGCCAGAAATCTGCTGAGAGGTAATCGCCATTTTGCATTTTGTTTTGATGTCTGGCCTGGGTCTCGAACCGTGGTCTAAATTTTGTTTATTCTGAATAAGAATAACAAACAGTAGCAAAACAACTAAGAAGTTACAATACAAAAACAGTAAAGAAATTACTAGCGTAGGGACAAAGAAACAAACTCAAAACTATATAGAAAACTAACGAAGAATAGAAATAAAAAGACAACAATAACAAATCAACAGTATTGTCTGGAAGTCACCAGATCAAAAAGAAATTAAGTGTAAACAAAGCGAGGACGTAACATTTCGAGGTTCATACATAGGTATGTATATAGATGTAGTATAAAGTACAAGACATTTGTATTACGGAGTAACCTTGTGATGCATACCAGAAAAGGTTTTCAAAAAAAAATCTGTCGTTTGGAGTCGTCTTTAAACTGTGGGTCCCGCCAATTATGTATAAAATTAACACACACAACATAAATGGTGGGAGAAACTAGGTCAATGATCCAGACTGGCGCTTCTTATGACCAATTATGTAGGACCATTATTACAACTTGCCATTAAAGTCGGGTTTAGTTAAATGTAACACAGTGGCAACGACTGGCTTCGTTATTTTGTTTTATATGCTCATTTTGTTTATATTTGAAGGTGCCATATTGAAAATAATATACAATATGGCAAGTTCAAACATAAACTTAACTTTAAAAGTTACCAGTAAGATGATCCCCCTTTAGCTTAACGTTCACTTCTATCATATAGTCTACTTTAGCAATGAAAAATAATTATGCAATTTTTAATAATGGCCCTAAGATTATCACGAATGGTAAAAGTAATATAAAGTTGTGTCCTTATAGTTTCATTCATTCTACTAAATTTGAACTCTCCTTTCTGATCGTATTAGCTTAGATTTAATATAAATAATAATTTATTTGAATTTAAATTTATAAAATACGAAAATATATACATATGTACAGACAACATATGTGCAATCAATTCTGAATTGTTATATTGCAAAATTTCTTAGAAATGTCACCTTATATCTGAATTTCATTTTTAACATCCTTTACTTTACAGTGACCGGCATAAATATTCACTTGATCAATGGAATCGTCTGCTTCGATTTGTGTTTTCTATACAATGTTTGTAAGTGATTTACCCTGATCATATACGGATGGATATATTTTTAAACCTTTATTGAATTAATTACTTAGGGCGGCATTAAAGCAGTGGTTTGGACTGATGTCGTACAAGCAGCCATAATGGTTGTATCAGTTGTATTGGTTGGAGTTTTAGGTGCCAATAAAGTCGGTGGCTTTGGTGAAGTTTTTCGTATAGCTGGAGAAGGTGGACGACTGAATATTGAGTAAGTTTATAAATTTTTTAATAAAAAACTAAGAATTTGGTATTTTTTTTTTACCAAGATACTAAATATTTTGAAATATTTTAGTTTTACATTGGATACAACAACACGATCAACCTTCTGGAATTGTTTTATCAGTTCGACCATGATGTGGACGGCTTATGTGGGCTTAAATCAAAGTTGTGTCCAGAGAATAGTTTCACTGCCATCATTGAAAAAATGCTAGACAGTAAGTGTTGCTAAAATAAAATTTTTTTAGGTAAAATCAAATGTTTTCGTTAATTGTCATACAAGTAAAGTAGCCAGTGAGTAAAAAGGCAAGTTTAACTTAAGTCAGACAGCAACGAAGAAAACTGAACATGATCGTTCGATATTTCATTGTGTCAATACAATAACCAGCTGATAACTGCTCACGATGTAGAACTATATTTCTCTATATTTTCACTGTATTCCATTTAGAACATACAATATTTACATAGAATCTCAAGTTTTGTGTGTTTCCGATTTGCTATAATATGGCACAACATAAGTGGTGTGAGAAGCTAGGTCGTAATCCTGACTGAAGGGTTCTAATGGCCAATTATGTATGTATGTATGTGGTTCTTCTCTAGGAAGGCCTTTTCGTCTTTGTTATCTTCGATAACTAAACTCCAAATATCGTAACAGGACTTTCCAATCGTGAGGTTGTGCCAGCTTAATTTCAGGGCTCACCTTTCACTTTTCGAAACCATAAAGCAGCACAGACCTGACTCTAAGTGCAGGCGACAGCTCATTTCATCGCTACACTTAGTAATTCTGCTTTGGATGTGTTGTAGAGCATTGCCTTAGGATAAAATAAATTACTCGTTCATTACTTTTAGGTCAATTGCTGCAACTGTAATGCTATATTTTCTAGTTTTCGGATTGTCAGAATCCTTAAAGTGTTCGTTATCCATCCCATCATGTTATTTCTTCCCTACTGGCAGTAATTGATTTTAAGATATAATCCAGTAGGACTCGTTTACAAAGCCGCAGTGCATAATTTTGCTCTGCAGGCAGTTGATTGACACTGTAATGTAATTTAGTACAATCCAATTAAATATCCCGCTTTAAAATTTTTAGGAAGTTTTATCAGTTCTCCTTGTATCCAGTCTTCATTTCCACGTTTCTATTAAAGTTAGCACTTGAACGTGAGCGAACACAGTGGACTATATTTGTTCGCAATGCTGAAGACAAATTATTCTAGTTTTTTGATTTCCCTAGAATTTTTATTACAATTAGTAGCAGCGAGAGTAGTAGGAGTAGAAGTATATTGCTTAACTATTATGGAATGGTTTTCACTTTAACGATGCCTTTTCTTTTAACATTTCAGTTCGCTGATAATATTCGGTTTTGGCTTCGTCTTGATAATGTTCTGCAATTGCCTAACCGGTATTGTTATGTATGCCCGCTATCATGATTGCGATCCGTTAGCCGTTGGTATTGTTGAGAAAGCCGATAAATTGATGCCCTTCTTTGTCCAAGATGCTGTGGGTCATCTTAAAGGTATGCCAGGCGTTTTCATATCATGTGTGTTTAGTGCTGCCTTGAGTACCATGTCGGCCAGTATGAATTCATTAGCCGGTATTTTGTACTTCGATTACATTAAACCAAGAATTAAACACACCGAAAGACGGGCCAATTTAATAATGAAAACGATTGTCTTATCCACCGGTACCTATTGCATATTAGCCGGTACTGTAGTTGAGAAATTCACATCAATTTTACAAATTGTCTATTCGATCGGAGGTGTGACATTTGGTGCCGTATTTGGTGTATTTCTATTGGGCATGTTAGTACCTAAAGCCCATGGCAAGGCTGCATTTTATGCTGTATGCTCCAGTATGTTAACAATGTTGGTTATTGTCATTGCCGCTCAAGGAAGACTACACTATCAAACTTTGCCGAGCTCTGTCGAAAACTGTCCAGATTTTAATGCTACAGTGTAAGTACTTTTATTTTACAATTTGTAATATTTATTTAATAATTAATTGCTAACTGTTAATTATTCTATAGTAGCCACACTTCAACTTTAATTGAACTTTCATTAAAAACGGATTCGCTTCCTGATAAAGATTTCAATATACTGGATATGTCCTTTAACTGGTATACGGTTTTAGGTGCATTTATTGTATTTGCAGTTGGTATACCATTAAGTTACATTCTAACACCGGCCAAGGGTACTAAATTCGATGTGAAATTACTTTCACCGATTATTCAACCGTTCGTTACATACGAATTAACTCAAATAGAAGAGGAATTACCACACATAATAACGACGAAACCAACTCTTAAACAATAAAACCATAAAAATGAATGCGATTATTTTAATTGTAAAGATATTGTTGCGTAATTTATGAAATATTTCTATGTAATTCCGTTAATGAATATGTACTATGTACATAATATGTACATTTTTTTTTCTTTAATTAGTTAATTTTATAATTCATTACCATTATATTTGAATTTATCGTTTATAATTTCGATCAAAACATTATATTTTAATCTTTTCCATATGAATTCATTTGGAAATGGTGTAAACCTAATCCTATTAATGTATTATCTTAGATAAATAAATTTATAAAATTAAAATTGTACTTCACTCACTTAAAGCGAAACAAAATACATTCAACAAATTTATAAAATAAATAAAATATGTAAACATTTATTTTAGAAGCGTGTAAGGGAAGATTGAAAAAATTAATCAACAATTTCAATAGGCAAAGTCACAACAATTATCTAAAAAATGTAAATCAAACTTATAAATAAATAAATTATTCTTATAAACACAATTTCAAAATTAAGTACAATTATTATAGAAAGTATTATTATAGTGAATCAAAATAATTTAATCTCATAATAATTGATATTGAAAAACGATTGTTTCCTGTGGATTTAAAAATTGCAATTGTAAATAAAACAAAATATTTACTTTTATTTATTCTCTTATTTATTTAATTTTAACAAGACAATTAAACTGATAACACCGCGCTATCAATTTTATTACACAACTCTTTTACTAAAAAGATCAAACTTCTTTCCAAGTGTGTAATACTGCAGTGTTCATAAGTCGCATTTTCTTCTTTTCAGCAGATCAACGAATTTCGACAGTGTCCACCAGTGACACAGTGTCAGTCATGCTGTTTTCGATAGAGCATACTAAAACGATCACATATTGGTCATTCAGACAGTGGTTTAGTTTCATCATAACGTTGTTTCATCATAAGTTAAGCAGTGATTATAATAGAATTTAGTCTTTTACGATTTCTATCTGAATAGCTGTAAACCGCACACATGAAACACAATATGTTTTGACCTTATTCTCACTCAGCACTCAGGAGAAAAGTAGCAATTTCATTCATCTCCTCTCTAGATTTAACCTTATCTGTATTCACACATGCTTATGGTTTTTTTCTGACAACTCTACCTTGGTACTTATATTTGTGCAATGTATTACAGCATTTAATATATAATAGCATTTAAGCAAATACCTTTTCCACTCCTGTTTTTTTAAAATATTTTCAGTTTTTAGGCACAGCGAACGATTTTGCTTTTTACCAGGACAATCATCCCCAGCATACTTCGGTTGTGGCAAAGCTTTGGTTGATCCATAATTGCCCCAAACTTATAGAAACCCCTGCACAGAGCCCAGATCTCAACGTAATTGAACATCTTTGGGAAGAATTAGTTAGAAGAGTATACCGACAACAATTTATAACTTTGAATCAGCTTAAGGTGGTTTTACTGGAAGCGTGAAGCTCCATAGAACCTGTGGTACGCTACAATTAGGCAAAATCAATTCTAAAACGTTTACAGGCCGTTCTTGAGAACAAAGGTTGTGCCACAAAGTATTAATTGTTGTCTTTTGTCATTTTTAGCAATAGTGGTATTATTTGTCCGATTATGCGCTGAGCACAAACAATTGAGTTAATTTCCTTTTTCTTTATAAAATTACCGTTATGCTGAAAAATGTTGTAATTTTTTTATTAATCTGAAAGTCTGGAATATAGAGTGTAAATATAAGCAAAAAAAAAAAAACATAAATTTAATATATTCTTTTTAAGTGTTAAGCCCATACTTATCAGACAAATGCTTGTCCGATTATGCGATGGAGCCACTGTACATACATATCAAAAAGTTGTTTTTTAATTTTATCATAATTATAATCCACTTTGTGTCGTTTCAATTTTTAGAACGTAACCACGACGTAAAGTGAGATATGAGCGTACTACAAACATACTACATCAAGATTATCCTTGGCCCGGTTGAAAAGAATGTGGCAATTACTTCGAATTTTGATACAGAGATATACTACATATATTTGGATATAGATATGTAGCATGTATTATATTTACAGTTCTTAATGGAAGTGAAACGAATGTCAGTTCAGAGGTTTCAAGATCAAAAACTAACACAGGCTTTTTGACTTGATTATGGAAAGAAAATGAAAATAGTTAGGCAACAGAAATTCGAAGTGGATCGATAGAATTTAAAAGACTGTTTTAGAATGGAAACTGCAAATCTACGTACACTGTCTTGTTGTAAAGAAAACGTTCGACAAAGTTATATGAAATTAAAGTCGAATTTGAAATAATCTTATCAAAATTTACTCTCCCTTCGCCGAGCATCCACACAACACTGAGAATTATTTTTTTCAAAGTAATTAAGCGTTTCTATTACTCTTAATAAAGAGAAGGCGTAAAAATTAGAATTATTCGTGTGACGGAGGTTGGTTAAAATTATTCAAAATACCAGCCATATAATCTAGCTTTAAATACTTTTTTTTATTCGTTTTTGCGATTATAAAATTAAAAATCTGTAAACGTTTTTGAAGTTCGCACACAACTATAATTAAATAAGACTGATAAGTGAGCATCATATGGCGTTTTATCTATGGTATAGAACAGTTTAATTACACTATTATAAAATATTATCACACTTCAAGTTCATCTTGGTGTCAATCCTTCTGTTTCTTTTTTTTCATTTTGTTTACTCACATGCTGGGAGTTATGAAATTCATTTTCACTTTTTTATCTCAAGAACTAATGATGAAATTCATTTAAATATTATTTAAATATTATAAAAAAAAATATTTAAATATTATTTTTTATAACACATTTCATAATTTTTTTTTGTCTTAAAATAAAGGGGCAGGAACTCCTAATTCATGATGGTGTCCGAAATTTTAAAGTTCGCATTGTTTTTAAGCTGTGCTGTTGACTTCTATTTTTTAGCAAGAACAAATAATATTGACTCTTGTATGTTTCAGAAATATGATTTCCCCCTAAAATATATTTTAGAGGTCTACAGACACCTATCAGCAGATGTTAGTGCAACATTTTTAAAACTTGTCGGAGTTAAAGAGCTACCATCCAGGTTGCAACACTAGAGTTGCATCTTTTACGGTAAGGTAATGCAGCTGGACTGTAAAGATGAATTTTTTATTTAATTTTATTGCCTTGATCATTATGTACAATATGAAATCTCATTTTGAGATAATTTTCAACAAATTTTTCGAACATTTCGTGCGGTATTTTAGCGCTAACTTTAAAACTATTGGCTTTCAAATGCTCTAATCTAATCTAATTATCTAATGTTGAACTTACATGGAGGCGGGCAGGAAATGTTAAATCAAAATGATAAATATGCCGTCATTAGCTATTAAATAAGTCTTAATTTCAAAATGACACACAGACCTGACCACCATTATTCTCAAATTTCTTTACAATCTTGGGAATTCTTTGCATAACGATAATGATTGTTATCAACCGATAAAGCTGAAAAATGTCCTACATCTGAACACCACCATTTTAACTATATTTTCTCATACTTCGGCTGTTAAACGACTCATATTCGCAAATGGCCAACTTTTTACTTCAGATGACACACATTAAATAGCTGACAACTTCGCCAGACTGTTAGTAGTAGACTGAATGGATAATCTGGATTGAATTATAATCTTTTAGTAAATAATTACAATATCAATTATATTTTAATGAACGACGTTAATATGAAGTTGTTCTTTTATTAAAATTATTTCTGCATATCGGAAATTTAATAATTTTATGCCTCAACTATCGTCTGTAATTAGACCTCGTCATCTTTAAAAGAACTTCTTATATTAATAAGTGCGATATATGTACATCATTAAACCATCTGCATAGTACAAACAATTTTATACCGTACTGTAGATTTTAAAAATATTCATGTCATTCTATGAGAATTATTTTTAATATTACTTTTCATTTATAAAACAGACACGATAGAAGAAATTATTTATGGTGCATATTAAATTAAATTAAAGCGTTAATATTTGAGCTGATAACAACACTGACGACATCTATTTCACAGAATTAATCTCATGGAATAAAGATGTTTTTAACAATGAATTGAATTGAAGTGTTTCTTAACCCCTGTAATTAATTAATCTTTAAAATTCTCTTTCATTGCATTCTTTTATTAAAGTCTAAGAAGTTCCATGTTTGCAAGCTTTAAATTCATTATATTAAAGGAAAATTTTGTGAATGGAACAATGAAGTTCATGGCGCTATCATCGGTCGAGAAAAAAATTTCGGTATTACAAAGGAACGAAGTTGTTTGTATTCATTGAAGTGTCACACTTTAAAAATTTACATTATAATAGATTAAAAGAGTTGTAAATTATTTAAGCTTAATTTAAGGTTATCACTAAAAAAAAAACATTTCAGTTCGTGACTTAGTTTTAATGAAATATTGTACTTGCGATCAGTTAAAGACAATTAAAATATGAATAATCGACAATGGCCCCTGGATATATTTAATCCGATTAAATTTGTAGGCAACATCTTGTCAAATAGACATCACCGCAGATTCCTTCTAAATTTCTAATAAGTACAGTGTCTTTCCAGTTCGAGTTTATTTTTCTTAATATTTAATTCTTGCATTACAACTTTTTGTTTCGGAAAATATAGCTCTGGAAAAGGAAAGGCTTTGCCACTTTCGCAACTGCCTTATTATATAGTCTACTGCCTATATTATAGTCGTTATTTGTATTATAATATAAAATTCAATAAACAACGAAACATTGAAAAGTAGTTTTAGTTTCATTCAACAAATGTATAAGATTTTAGAAAACATATAATAATCCTGTTCCAATTTGGGTACAATGGCAACAATCATGCAGTATTTGCAACAGAGATCAGCAACAAGTATTCAAAACGATAAGTAGATTCAAGTCATACTTATAATTTCTAATACTTATACGCATTCATACTTATTTTAATATGATACTCATACTCAAAGTTGGAAGTACTTGTCGTATGCTTTGCTTGTTGTCTTTGTCTTTTCTTTCTTTTTTGTTTGTATATGCAACAACAACGAAGGCTGTAAACTTTGAACAATAATTCGAGTCACTGAAATCCCTTATAAGTATTATAAGTATTTTTCTAAATTTATGAATCAGAATGAGTAGGCATATGAATCAAACACATTTCGAATATTGTGAGTTTGATGTCAACCTTGTACTCATACTCATTGTTACTTATACTTATAAATCAATGTTGTAACAAGTAAGAAAGCATCATAGTATTTGAATTTCAATTCTGTTGATTCACTCATACTCAAAATTGCATGAGTGCTTATGTGTAGTGGAAAAACGATTCATTGCTGATCTCTGATTTGCATAACAGTAATATAACAGTATTTGCACAATGGCGACAAATTACGATTCTTATGAACCAGTAGGAAAACTTAAAAGATCGTCTTCGGAAAAAAAAATTTGATATGCCAATACCTCACTTGTTCAAAACTTTCAACAAAAGCATGGGCGGTGTTGATAAAATGGACCAATCTATTTATTTGCGTACATGGTTGATATGGCTATATCAAATGCATGGCGCCTATATAAATTTATTGAAGAATCAATGACAATTTCGTCGATTCATAGTTAGGTTTTATTTATTTTTATTTGCTTGGCAAATATTGAAGGTCTACATCCAGACGGCGCAAATCATGTTCCAGAAAAGCTTCCTACGTGTGTGCGTTGTTCCATCTGCCACAATAGAAGCCGCTGGAGTTACAAAAATGCGTAAAAATACTCTGTGATGAAAAAAAATTGTTTTGCAAAATATTTCTCATAAATGGCCATTGTACAAATTTCGGTATACCCCTCTAATGTCCTGATTTCTTTTTTCTTTACTTTTTTACGTTTCTGTTTTTTTTCCATTGTTTAAATAAATATACATATACTGAAATTTTAAAAATTTAACTTGTAGTTTTCTTTTTAGCTGCAAATGGGCTAAAGTTTGCACCATGTATTACATTTCACACTGTAGTACACGTTTCAAACAATCTAAAAGAGTTAATTTTTATTAAAAGGTCTAAATGTATAATTAACTACTACTATTCTGTATTTAAGATCAATTTAATTATCTTAATCAAAGTTACTTTATTATTTACCAAGTGCCTAACGAAAAATGTAACCAATGGGGCCAATCATTAGTTTGCACTTACAAAAATTCGAAAAGAGAAGGAAGCGTTAAATACAATATTATTTTTGAGTAGACGAAAGTCAAGATAAATTATTGGGAAATAGGTAGTAAAATTAAGTCCAACATTTTTCAAATAAATAGATTTGGTAATCGGAATTTTGGTAGTGTATTATAATTCTAATCCGAAAGCTAAGATTTTTGTAAACGCAAACTTTGCCTTTGAAACAGTCAACAGTGTTGTTAGGCCTAATATTGTAACAACCATACCTTTGGGTAATTGGATCCGTTGGTGCCTGGAGGAAGCAATTGCCTGCAATTAAACAGATGAATTTGAATTTGGAGAACAAGACTGGGATTTGGCTTTTCTAAAGTTCTGGGAATTCGTTTGGAAGGCAGTTACGTATTCAACTGTACAGTTCGAAATTAGCACCAACTGTGCACCATATGCCAATGTGTGTCAAACAATTTTGTTGGAAATAAATTTCTTTTTGCTACATATCTTGAGGTATCCTAGACATATTATTAGTTAAGACTAGTATTATCGCTAGAAAATTTTAATTATATATTCGTATTTGAGGTTGTTCAAAAATTATCAGAAACTAGTTACAACGATACAGCCTTCCTTGTCTAATATTAAAGTTTTGTCAGTGGAAAATTTATGGTTACATTGTATAAGTAAGGTCGCCTCCAAAAACGAGGCAATAATATAGAACACAAGATAAATCAGATTAAGATTCAGCTGATTGAAAATGTTTTTATACTTTTATAAATAAATTACTTAAACATTTAATTTTATATTGGTCCACCATTTTTTGTTGAATTCATAAGTTTACCATTTTTATCTGTAATAAAAATTATTACACAATCCATATACTGGAATAGCGATGCTAAAGTAAATCATTTTTTAAATGTATTTGTAATACTTTCCAATTTGCAGTTCATATTTTATGAAATGAAATGATATAAAAAAGGAAGTCCATTAACATTTTTGCTCAATGAATACAGTTATATTCGACTTTCTAAGGTTTTTATCTATAATTCGTCAATCGATCGTATTGGTAAACTATAAGTAAAAAAAAATGTAAAAAATCTTCGGCCTAGTACTGGAATCTCAGAAGATCTAAAAGGAGTTGAACTCCTAAGGATTCCACTGACTATTTTATTGCTTCTATACTTATTACTAAAAGCTCTTTCGATATGCTAACTCATATTGCTAGACTCTTTTTTATATAACCAATTACCCCATGAAGGGTACTCTCAACAGATTTAGAGTAAGAACGTTTAGATCTAATTTTGGGTAATTTATCTTTATTCCCTAGGAAAGAAGTGTAAACTCTTGGTTTGTAACAGCACTAGCTAGATTTCATATCTTATAAAATATTAGCAAGTATTTGTATGCAAGTAATATTTTAAACTCGAAACTATTTGAACTAGATATAATGTTATAACTGCCTAGGTATGAAAGGAATACTCTGTTTATGATAATTCTGTCACATCCAGAGATTTTGTTGTTCATTCACCACATCCAATGAGTTCGCAAGCAGACCATTTTAATGGGGTGCAATTTATAGGTCTTAATGTTCTGGAAATTGAAACATTTGTCACACGTGACTTAAACAGAAACTTAATGAAATACGATCATGTACAGCAGAGAGTGAATTTTTTTTTGCAGACTACTCTGTATGGTTATGATTCTTATGAGTGTGTACATAGTCCTCAGTTTATGCTTACTGAATTTCTTCTAGTTAGACCGAACACAACGTACAGTGGTACTCGTTTATAATGAACTCCGGATATAACGAATGCGTCTATAGTGTATATTCGCTGAAAAGGAATATTTTTAAGAACCCCTTAATAAAACTGAATATTAATTGAAAACTTATACTTTTTGAGCACTATGAAATTAGAACTGTCTACTTCTTATTTATATTTTTTTATGAATACAAATTTGATTAAATTGAATCATTTATGCTGGTATTTTAAATAATACTGTATAACCAAATCAGACCAGTGTTAAGCACCTACAACTTACATTAACCGAATTCCGATTTAAATGATATATGATATCTAATAATAGGTACTCATTATTTATAAAAACGCATAAATTTTAAAGATAACATTTGTAGCACATCTAGTCTAGTTTTTTCGCACATATAATATAAAATTTATTTTATTATAAACCTAATATACTGATGTATAAATGTAATACATAATGGGACCAGATAATTGGGTTAAGAACATTTATTAAAATCCTACAATGTCTTTACGATTACGTTTGCGGACCGATTTAGTTTTCTGTCATTTTATTGTCTCAATTTTCTGTCAAATGAGCAATATTGCTTTATTTATTGCCAAAAGAAAAATTAATCTGGAGGGTACTTTATGGAATCCATCAAAAAAAATGGAAGAAAAAAATTTATTATAAATTGGTCTTATAAGTTGATGTTGGGTCCATAGGTTTTGCGCTTTAAATATATATGTATACAAAATTAAAGCGTTTATTCGAACAGATTTTATTTGTTAATATTTTATATTAAATCAATGCGACACCTACATATACATACATATATTACACTTACAGAAACATTACATTTACATTTAGAGAAATAGTCGCAACGAAAACAAATTTATTCCAGTGCATGTTTTTCATACTAATCTTGCTGGTCACGTTAATCATACGCCACTATAAACTTTAAAAATCCCCATCTGAACGCAAATATACACAAACTTGAACGTCGTAGTCGCTTTCTTATTTTCATCTGATAAGAAATCTTTCTTTATAGTCATTTCATCTAAAAGGAAACAACGGTAGCTAGTCGTTCTTACTAACTGTGTACTGCATCAGTTCATAACATCACCAGCATCGGATAAGTTAAGTGGCCGATCAAACCATTGATCGGTAGAACATTATTACGGCAACGTCAACGATTTTTATTAAACAGTTTCGTTTTCAATTAACGGGAAATGTAAAAAATATTTTCAAAAAAGTTCGTAAAAGAAAAACAGGTTGACAGTTAAAATATACGTGAGCCTTTAATTTGGTGAAAGAGTTTTAAATACAAAATAGAAAATGGCTGCTACTAATATACAGAGTACAATGGCTACTGTAGCAGAAAATGCAACGAAAAGTTTTACATTCGGCACTGTCGATTATATTGTGTTCGTAATAATGTTGTGCACATCGGCAGGAATTGGCGTTTATTTTGGTTTCTTTTCAAAATCCAAAAACACTACCGATGAATATCTGATGGGGAGCAAAAAAATGAAAACAATACCGATTGCAATTTCCTTAGTGGCAAGGTAAGATACATATGTACATACATATGCTATGGTCTTTTTAATTAGAAAATCCTCTGTCCAGTGTTTACCACTTGCATCCTTGCGAAAGGATTTTTTGAAAAAAAAGTACCTTAATAATTAAGTGTGGACAGGAACTTAAATATTTTCCTTAAATATTGATGAATTTTCGTAATTTTCTCTGTAATGCATAGGGGAACTATCAAAAAAAATTAACTACTCAAATGTAATATGTAAGACTGTGTGTATTTTTTTAAAGAAAAAAGGAAACGAAAAAGGATATTTATTGACAGTTCGTGCTCTAAGAGTTAATATCTTATGGTAGATTTTTTCCCATATCTGCATGCTTTTTAATAGGATGCAAAATAACCGACAGATTACATGTGGTTTTGGGAAATTTTCTAAAGATGTGGTGGTCGAATTTTGAAATTCCCATACAGAAGAATTGTAAAATCCTTCTGTTAAAAAGTTCATGTTTTAAGTATTTTATATTTTTAAACATGCATACTTATACTACATACATATGTACATATATAACTTACAATAAGTGTGGATAGATCAAAAGAGGTATGTGCGGTCAAAAGCAGCCGCTAATATAAAAAACCAACGTGAAACGGGAGGTGGACTAAACCGAACCAAAAGTTTGTCAGCTAGTGAACGATGCATTTATGAACTGCTAGGAATGAAAGAGTCGGTAGAGGGCTTAGAAAACTCCTTCAGCTTTAGTTTACCAAAAGATATAAACGAATACAATAAAAACCAAAACATCTTTAAGTGCTCTTGAAAATGATATAAGCTCGGAAGCACCCAACTGTTCAAAACTGTTTAACACCATGGCCATTAGCTACTACAATAGAAGGGGAGTCCAGTAAAAAAAAACGTTTCCTCCAATAAGAGAAGATGAATTGAGCCACAGCAAAAATTAACAACTTCCGAGCTTATTGAGAAAGAGTTGAATACCCAGGAAAACTTATGCTCCACAATAGTTGAAATGTGTGAGTCACTTAAGGACCACATCAAAGTAGTAAAAGTTATGATGAAAAGGGTTTATTGCTCCTTAGAAAAGAGCAACGATTTAAAATTGAAAAATATAAAAGAGTTGGAGCGTATGTACGTATATTTTCTTCTTCCCTATTGTACACTCACTACATATTAATAGCAAAACAACGATAGCAAATTTCCCTACCTGGGAAATGAAAATTTTATGGGAATAAAAATTTCATATTTTATTCACGATTGGGGTGATTATGTTTGTAACACTTATAAATAACAGTACGAGTCACCAACTCTTCACCGTACATATTGTATATATAATTATGATCTCATTGGAATATAATATTTCAACCATATATATATCGGTTTAAAGACACTATTTTATCTACTTCATATTCAATAAAAAAGTAACTAAAAACCTTTGAATTAATATCCGTCAACCCTATTATCTGCCAATATACATATGTATGTAACATATTTGCAAAGAAAGTTAACAAAGGATTAATTTTCATATTTTACCGAAATGTCGAGTCAAAAATGATTGACAAAATTTCACTCTCGTTAGCCAGGAACTATAATTATATGACGAAATAGGTACTATCGATCGGAGTTACCGAATTTACATATCTGAAGTGAACCGATTTCCATTTTATTCAGTGTTTTGTTTCTCTAATGACCAATAATATTTTTAGACAATTTCTTGATAGTCCATTGCAAACCACAAGTGTATTCTCCTTAAAAATTACCAAGCAAACGTTTAACTTTATCAAACTATGATGTCTTGAGACGAATCTCTGCCTCTCTACGTCAGAGTACAGCTTTCCAAACTCCTCTGCCTGTGCTACAGAAAGGATCTGTTCTCATCGGCGCTTTGGAAGCTCACCTTCTTGTGACTTCTTTTACGTCCGTATTAATGTGAATTTCAACTTGAAATGCGATTGAGCATAGGGTGGCTATATTATCCCTTCCGACTTGGTAACATAAACACCTGCCCCACTGTATATCCTCGATCTATTTATATACCATAGAACAATATCTTTCTTAGAAGAGTATGTAGGAACCAAACTGATTCATTCAGTTTTATTACTTTGTCAAGACATTTGCTGCTTCAGTCCACAAGACAGGTAAGAAGATAAGTTAACTCACGATGTTTTTGTCTACAATTATCCTAAACAGAGTTTCAATGAATATAGTCCATATACAACTGGTTTGAAGCCATCGGAGCACCAGTGTAGGCCAGGTTTCCATGATCCTAACATACATAATTGGACATTGCAACCCTTCAGTTAGGATTACTACCTAGCATCTCACACCGCTTGTATGTGTTAACTTTATAAATGAGTGTCGTGACCACTGTTGCCAATTTGAAGTTTTTCCCGTCAAATCTGACGTTTTTGCAATGCCAATTGCGGGAAAAAATGCTTTTTAGCGGTTAGCGGGAAATCTGAAGTTTTTTACAGCGCTTTAGCGTTTTTTAGCGTTTTTTTTTTCAAGGTTGAATTATGTGATACAAGTAAGAAAAAATGCAATTCGAGAGAGAGAATAACGGTTAGTAGAAAAAGTACAAAGCAAAAATCGAAAACCTAAAGTTGAAATCTGTTTCAAAGGAAGGTAGAGCTTAAGGTGTTGTGTTTAAAATAAGAAGGCAGGAAAAAGAAAAAATATCAAAACAGTAAGTACACCTAATTTTGTAATAGCATGGTCTAGAAAATAAAATTAATTCAGTTTTTACACGGTGATATTTGGTATAGCACGGTTGAGAAAAGTTTATGAAAATCTCAACGTAATCTAAGATCTTGAATGGCTCGTTACTATGACTTATACAAAGACATACATAATTGGTCGTTACAACCCTTTAATCAGGATTACGACCTAGCTTCTCATACCGCTTATGTTGTGTGCGTTAATTTTATACATGAGTGGCCGGACCTTCAGTTTAAAGTCGACTCCGAACGACAGTTTTCAAGAAGCTTTTCATGGCAATTTTATTTACTCTCTGAGTTTTTGCCAGAAATCTGCTGAGAGGAAGTCGCCGAAAAAATATTTTTCGTTTTGCTATCTGACCTGGACTTTGAACTCGATACTTAAGTTTAATAAGCCAATTCACTACCTCCTAGACTGCGGTGACTTCAATAATGATTTTAATAAAATTTAGCATAACTAATTCTCAAGCATAGGGTACAGCTAGTATTTTATAAAAATCAACTTTTCCTCAAACAGCGAAATAAAAATTTAATGTTTTGTTGTAGTAATAAATTTTAAAGTAGTAGAAAAAGCCTGTAAGCTATTCTAAAAATCGGCGCGGCATGGCTACGTAGTGAAGTAAACTTTAAATTCCGAAAGAAATGCTTTTAAAGTTTCAAATTTTTTACACTTCCTTGCCACGTGAGTTTGGGCCTTTATTTCGTATAAACAATTTCTCACACATTCAAACTTCACTTAGATCCAGCAATAGCAATATTGTATTTTGCGAAAGGAGTTAATAAGACCATAATTCTCAGTTTCTGATTCTAAAAATTTAAAATTTTTCTCAAATCAAATTTCAGCCAACTTTCGGGAATAGCAATTATGTCTGTACCTGCTGAAAATTATGCCTTCGGTTTCAACTACATTTTTATGGTGATAGCAGTACTTTTGGTCATACCAGTACTCAATTATATCATAGTTCCTGTATTCTACAACAACAATATTTCCAACTGCTATGAAGTAAGAATATTAGGTCGGCAAAAATAAAATGTTTGTATTAAATTTTCTTCCATTTATCATTTACAGTATTTGGAAATGCGTTTCAACAAACGCACACGTCAATTGGTGACTGCATCTTTTATCCTGAACGCTTGTCTCATGCTACCGGTGTACGTATTTGTACCAGCATTAGCATTTTCCCAAGGTAAAATGGAAATAAATTTTTAATTCAAATTTCTTGTTCACCTGTACAGTGGGATTAAAATTCATTTTCATTTACAGTGACAGGCATAAATATCCATTTAATAAATACCGTTGTATGTTCGATTTGCATATTCTACACCATGTTGGTAAGTATTGACCTTTTTTTTTATTGAATATTCATTGGAACCGAGATCTCTTTTAACCTGGCAAAAATTTCCATTTTATTTAAAAGGGTGGCATTAAAGCGGTCGTGTGGACCGATGTTGTACAGGCTGCTATTATGATTTTCTCGGTGGTGTTAGTTGGCATCCTGGGTACTCTCAAAGCTGGTGGTCTAATGAAAGTATTGGAATACGCTGAAGAAGGCGGCCGTTTAGATTTCAAGTAAGTATTTTAAAAAAGAACGGCATTTTCCTGCACTTTCATATCAAGAGTATTAATGTTTGCAAACTCTTTTTTATTAATTTCAGTTTCTCACTAGATCCTCGTGTACGTGCCACTTTTGGTAGCTTATTCGTTGGTGGTTATCTTATGTGGGTGGGGCATATCGGTTTAAATCAAAGTTGTGTACAAAGAATTGTTTCTTTGCCTTCGTTGAGTAACGCGCAGAAGTAAGTTTTAAAATTTTAAAATTATACCCTAAGCTCCGAACTCAATGTTCACAAAATTTTGGTGTGTATTCAGAAGTGAAATTCCGAAGTTCTTTCTTTTCGTTAGTAGTAATTAGAATGAAAAGCTTATTAAATTCAAACAGTAAAATATTATATCGCATATGGTTGGTCTGATAGCTAGGATATCTGGCTTTCACCTAGAGGCCCTAGAGGGTTCGATTCACGGTATGGGAAAAGGTAGAGTGTTGACTTATTAGAAATAAGGCCGAGTTTCATACCAAAGGCTAGACATTTCAAACAAAACGATTCGATTAGAATTTTTTCCCATCACTCTACTAATATTCCTTAGTTCGTTATTATTCAACAAATATGCATCGGTACTGTTCGTAAGCCACCGCGAGAACTTAAAATGCTGTTGAACTTTGTAACCAATGCATTAGACAACCCGATTAACGAATTTCGGCCTGCCGCAATACATCCTTCCAGGCGGCTTTGCTTCTTACGCGCCTTCGCCAGCTGGTTACACCAATCGTCCTCTTCGCCGACTTCCGAAGATCGCCGCACGAAATTCTCGTCTCGCTGGAGCATCCTCCTCCATTCGAACAACATGACCGAGCCAGTGCAACCGCTGGATATTAATACACAGCACAACATCGTTGAGCTCATACAGCTCACTGTTGAATCGGATGCGGAAATTATCGAGGTCTTGCACTAGACTGAAAATCTTACGTAGCACTTTTCTCTCTAATACTCTCAAGGCTGCTGCATCAGTGCTTAATAGAGCCCATGCCTCTGCGCCATAAAGATGCACGGGTAGAATGAGCGTCTTGTGCAGTACTAGTTTTGTCGTACGATAGAGGTCTCTGCTACTCAATTGCGTATTGAAACCATAATAGTACCTGTTGGCAAAAGTGATCGTGCGTTTGATCTTCAGACTGACATCATTTTTGGTGGTAACGATCAAGATAAATAAATTCCTTGACTGTATCAAAAGTATAGTTATTGGCCGTAATCTAAGAATCAATATACCGCACGTCTCTACTTGTTGATAACATATACTTTTTTTGCCTTAATTTACTGTCAGACCTATCTTAGTAGATTTCTGTTTAATAGCACTAAAGACAGCAGTAACATATCTCTTGGTACGTCAGCGTACGCAAACAACTGGACACTTTTTTAAAAAATAATGACATTCCAATCCACTCCGGCCTTTCGCAGAACACTCTCGATGACGAAGGGGTCGCATTATTATGCGACCCCTCCCCCTTATTAGGGGTCGCCTTGTCTGAACGGCATCGAAAGATTCGGAAAGATCCATTCCTGCCTTGACAGAGCTGTAGAAATTGCTCAACGTCATTCTGCATAGCCTTATCAGTTTCATTCATGGGACTGCCTTGTAATCAACAAAAAGATGGTGTTTGTCGACTTGTTTTTCGTGGGACTTTTCCAATATTGGGCGTAGTGTGGGAATCTGGTCGATGGTGGACTTGCCAGATCTGAAGCAGCACTGATAAGGTCTAATCAGTGTTTTGACGAATAGCTTCAGTCGTTCACACAATACGCTTGTAAGAACCTTACATACGAAAGGGAGATATTAATTAACTCGTCTAATCTCAATATGTTGCCCCATATTTCATTTGTTTTCCCAATCCTAAAGATATTTTTACGTCTGTTAAAAGGAGAAGCATTTTAACATTTTTGCATGATGAAAACAGGAAAATATATTTACGTACGTGATTTCCTTTCCGGATAAATACATATAATAATTCTGTATGTAATTCATAAATTTTTCTTTATTTCATATCATAAAACTTAAAAAAAAAAAAAACTTAAGCTTTACGCCTATTATTGGAAAAACAGAAACTTGTACATACAACCATAGCAACAGTTGAAAGGAAAGAATTTAAAAACATAGGAAAGAAGTTTATGAAATCCTTATCTGCCATGAAATTTATTTTATTTTTTCCTTTATTGTCTTGCAGAGCCTTGACTATCGTTGGAATTGGAATTGTAATAATAATGGGTTTCAATTCCTTTACTGGAATTGTGATGTATGCTCGTTATTTTGGTTGCGACCCCATTTTGGCTGGTGTAAGTGTATATCAAATTAGTTTTTTCTGACAGATGATATGGTATAAATAAAATAATATCGTATTGCATTTCAGATTGTCGAAAAAGCTGATAAAATGATGCCGTTCTTTGTGCAAGACGTTATGGGCCACTTGTTGGGTATGCCTGGTGTTTTCATTTCATGTGTTTTTAGTGCAGCTCTAAGTACCATGTCGGCTTTATTAAACTCATTAGCGGGTGTTGTGTATTTTGATTACATTAAACCATTTATTAAGCACACGGAAGCTAAAGCGAACAATATAATGAAAGTATTTGTGGTGGTTATGGGCTGCTATTGTATTCTGGGCGGTTTTGTAGTACAAAAATTCTCATCTATTTTACAAACGATTCTCACAATTACTGGCATCAATACAGGAGCTGTGGTTGGAGTTTTCCTATTGGGCATGTTTGTGCCCAGGGTTAATGGAAAGGTTCAGTATAGCCAATATTTCAATATTTGCCTATTTATTTATAATTATGAACATATTTTTAGGTTGCATTCATGTCAATAGCTTTCAGTGTTGGTTCCATGCTGTGGATTATTTTGAATGCTCAAATGAGACTTAAATCTGGAGCTATTAAATATGAATCTTTGCCAACAACATTGGATCGTTGCGAATCTTCAGAATTTTATGGAATGATTCAAAATATGTAAGTTTTCTAAAATTTTAATAAAATATATACTCATACTCGGTTAGCTATATCAGTGTTTATTTGTATTGTATTTCAGTACTACGACTATGGCTTCTTTAACGTCTACTAATAACACCACCGAAACACTCCTTGTGACCGGATCTTTAAGCAGCAATCGTGAATTCTCCATTTATGAAATTTCTTTCTATTGGTATAAAGTTGTAGGAGCATTCTTCGTTTGGATTTCAGCCATACCATTGAGTTATATTTGGAAGCGAGATAAGGAAGAGAAGATGAATCCAAAACTTTATTCGCCGTTTGTTAAGAGATTCTTAAGTCAGCCAGTTATGGAAAAAGAAGAAGTACCTCTACGAACACCGCATCCATCATCGCTAGATGATCATGCCACAATTCTAATAACGGAAAAGGAAAATGGTAACAGCAATGGGAACAGCATTTAAGAACACGAAATTGTAGTCTTTTATACAAGCAGGCATTAATTTAGTATTATTTTCTATTTAAATTAAATATTTAAAATATATTAATTTTAAATTATATAAGGCCACCCAGATAGTTTTAGAAATTTAAACACATTTGTACATTTGTAACATAAGTATATATGTATATTCAAATTCTCTTTGTATTCTTTACTAAACGATCTACGACAATATACGAATACAAAAGGATAAAAACTATTTGTTTTTAATATTTCATTTACAAACTATTTATCGTTTAATCCGTATGCCTGTAAACGTAAATTTATGTGGGTTTTATAATTTTCACTACAAATCTTCATCAAACTGATTATTATGGTAAAGCTTCTGAATCTGTTTTTCTAAACTTTACTAATCTATGGAAAACATATGTATATGATGGTCCAGTTGGTCCTTGGAGCAAAAGTTTGCCGACTTTGTTCTTTATAAGCTTAGATTATAAATAAATGTTAAAGTCGTCGTAGTCTAATTGGCCTCATGTTGGCTTATTAAAGGCGAGACTGTGGCTCAAACCCCAGGTCAAATATCTCGAAAAAAATTAAATACGAAAAAAATCTTCGTGTACTCCTTCTCAGCAGTCTTTTGGCAAAAACTCTGAGAGTAAATAAAATTCTCATGATAGGTCCCCCCAAAAATTAACTCTGGACGCTAGGTAGCAAAGATTGTAATATAGAATGCAGAATGTTGTAGTTTAGAATCAATTCCATAAAATTATAAAATAATTGGATTATGTACTTTGTTTAAAACAATCGCTGACTTTCTTACCTCAGGGTAGCTATCAAAATAAAAATGCATTTTTTTTAAATTCCACTTCAATTCAAGCAGAATAATGACAATAAAGTTCACTCGGAAATGGTACGAAGTAGGGATGTCAAACGGGATCAATTTTTAAAAATCCCGGGATTCGGGATTTCGGGATAATTCGGGATCCAAAAATCCCGAAAAATCATGGGAAAAATCGCGATTTTTTCTTAATAAAAAAATATTTTGTCAAAAAAAAATCATTTATATTCCAATTATATCAGAATTATATGCCATTAAAAATAAAATATAAAAAAGCAATACAAAAAGTAACAAAAAAGCAGTAAAAGCAGTAGTTGTAAGAAAATTATTTGGATTCCAACAAAAGAATTAAATCATCTAACATGTGATCTAATAGGCTTGAATGAATTTTCACTTCAACACTTCTCGCAATCAATTTATTTGTTGGTAAAATAGTTCCAAGACAGTTGTGTGCAGCTTGCAAATATTCACCCCTACCACCTCCTGATGTATATAAATCTGTTTCTTTGGACAATTGAGTATATAAATCAGTTACCCTTTTAATTCGTTTTATAGGGCTTTTGCATTCTTCAATGCCATCGAATAATTTTTTATCACTGGCAGTAGAGTTTTCCTAATCTGAGATGCTATTATCGAAGTCAAGTGATATAGAATTTTTTTCAGGACCTTTTGTAGGGTCAAAATACATATGAACTCACAATCCCGAAAAATCCCGTGACAAGTTTTTAAAAATCCCGGGATTCGGGATTTTGTGAATCCCGAAAGTCCCGGGATTTCAGGATTCGGGATTTCCCGATTGGCATCCCTAGTACGAAGATAACAATATTAATGTATTGAGTGAACCGCATTCTTTCCAGATCCAAGTCCACTTGTGGAATATAATAACAACAACAATTAGGGAAAAGTGTTCCAGCAATAATAATGATAGTCTTTATAAATTAATTCAGACAGCGTGGTGTAATATATCGTATAAAACAAGATGTTGTCCGTAATCTAATTGCAAATAAGCTGTTGTAATTGTTGTTGTTGTATTTTGAATTTAAGCCAATAAAAATTGTATCTTAAACACACTTATTTAACAAAATCTTAATAATTTTTTTTTTGTTTGTGATAAATAAAGTGAAATTATTTATCAGCCATTTTTCTCATTTCACTTGCATTTTGATCAAATCTTAATGCCCTAATGAATTTTTTATATATCAGAATATACACATGTATGTATGTATGTACAAGAGTGCAGCTACGTCAGTTTAAAGATTATGCATTACCTAGATAGAATAACATGTTATAGTAAAATTTGTCTATTTTTGATTTAATTCTTCCATTTCACATGTTTTTTTTTTCTTTTTTTATTAAACCTGCACTCAGGGGATGACCCCCTACCCATGCAGTGCATTGTGTAGGTTTAGAAAACGTGGAAAGAGGGAAGATGCGAACGGTAAGGAAACGAGCTGCTGCTGGTGACTATAAAATGGCCAGTGCAATGCCTTCACCATTAGACAGACTACAGCAATCGTTCCCAAGAAGCCCGCAGTTTCTCACACCACTTATGTTGTGTGTGTTAATTTTATACAGAAATGGCGGGACCTACAGTTTAAAGTCGATTCCGAACGGCAGATTTATTTGAGAAACTTTTCAAGAAGAGAAAGAGAAGAAATCGCCAAAAAAATACTTTTTGTATTGTATTTTTGATGTCTGGCCTGGGACTCGAACACTGGCTTTACGTCTAATAAGCCAGCACACTACCTACTAGACCACGGCGACCCCCTGATAAATAAGTTAGAGAACGTAGAATTTAAAATAATAACAACATTAAAAACATATAAATACACTTAGAACGTTATAGAATGGAGGCGTCGATATATGTATGTGTTTATTTTTGATTTCCATTTCAAGGAGGCCTTCTACTACAAATAAAGAAATTAAAGAACATGTTCCTTCACAATACCACCTTTGTTCAAGTAAATGAAATGAAATGATCTCATCTTAAATATAATTATCAGACTCACTAGATTATAAATTGTAAAACAAGGAACATGAAGTTTCATTTTACAACACTTTTGCATTTTACTAGCAATTAAAGCAAAGAATCTTTCTTGTTGCATACCTAAGCAAAATGTTAAATACAATCCACAAAATCCGGTTTCCAAATCACATTTACTCAAATTCATATGGCTCATGCGGCATAATTTTTTATTATTAGAAAAGAAACATAAATCGCACTCACCATTTGAAAATTTCAATACAGCATAATTAAAGGTTTTTCATCATTCGAAAGGAATTTCCGACACTTGATCAAAATTATGTTTACGAATAAAAGGACGTTTTTCACAAAACTCACATCAACTGTTTATGTTTCTTCAAGTGAAACCTTGAAACTCTTTACGTTTCATTTCGTTTTATTGCCAACAAAATTCCAATATTGTCTATATGTCTCTGGTTATTGTTTATTTACCTCAGAACTTCTTGTACACCAATTGCAACACTAAAAAACAAATTCTTTTTATTAAATAAACCTCAAACTGCGTTAAACTGTTTATAATTTATTTTTATTCATTAATTTTAACTGTTGACATGTTGACAATGTCCAGTTATTCACCATTATCGCTGTTGGCGTTTTTGCAAAGGTAGTCAGGCGTTTTTTTATAAATAATAACGCCATTAGCAAAAATGTCTATAATTGCGACACTGTTTGCATATCTGTTACAAAAACCAATTTCCGGTTGATTATTTTATTTCAGTTAATTTTGAAACCAAGGCGAATTTATTCTATCTCTATATTAATTCGCTTTGTTTTATTCTATCTCTATTTGAATTCGCCTTGTTTTAAACGTTACAGATTAAGCTTCAATATTTTCGCAATTTGTATGAAAATTTGATTCATAGCAGTTCATAAATTTTATGAATATATTAGTAGAAATTATAAAGCCAGCGCAGATTACAATAAAGGTGTAAGTAAAATAAACATAAAAGACGAGTGGAAGGGAATCGCAGATAAAATAATAAACATTTGATTTTTAAAATTTTTGTTGGGCAATAGCTAGATTATGAATCTGGTTGAGAAGTGCAAGGCTTCATCAGTGTAATCGCGTTCTCCCTTGTATTTTGTTTGGTCTATGTAATTTCATCGCTTTTCATTCTCCCTTTCCTACTTCCTCTCCTCTCTATTATCCTTTCATGTTAAGGACTTTCCGTACAATAGGTCAATTTGACCTCCTG
Source organism: Sarcophaga peregrina (assembly GCA_014635995.1). Taxonomy (NCBI): domain Eukaryota; kingdom Metazoa; phylum Arthropoda; class Insecta; order Diptera; family Sarcophagidae; genus Sarcophaga; species Sarcophaga peregrina. The sequence continues at coordinate 115,135,061 of CM025789.1, forward strand.
TTACTGTACTTGTCTCAATTGATACTTATTGGGCGTATACTTACACGCCCTCTAACACAGACCTTGATTATGGATAGCAACCCAACACCAGTTGAGTTGTCAGAAAAACTACTGATTAGTACTACAGATTTCAACTGATATCCAAAACTTTCAAATTTTGCTTTTAAAATTTAGAAATTTCAACAACTGTAAATTTATGGTTGACAGATGCTAATGAAATTCAATTGCAATCCATAAGCCAGAAATGTATAAAATGTTTATAAAGTACATTAATTCTTCTGATATCTCATTTTCAATTAGATTAAAGAAACTCCCTTTGAAAACTTCAATCCTTCACGTATGTTTATGTTCTTATTTATTCTCCTGTAAATTATGCAAATATTAGTTCAGGCATTTTACAATTCAAGTAACGTCATGCTGTTCAGTTTCTTTGCAATAATTTTTTTATTTTTTAAACGATATTGAATCGAAATTAAAATAAAAACGTTTATAAGGATGGAAAAAAGCGTATTGGATAAAAACCCAATTTTTGTATAAATTTACTTAATCAACACAATATAGTGTTCAAGTGATTCTATTCAAAACAGCATACATTTTTGTAGTTTTTGTACTTAAGTAAAATGGTAAATCAGCTTAAATTTTATTTAAAAACAGTAACAATTTCCCTTTAAATATTTATTCAAATATATAGAAATTTAAAAAAAAAATTGTATAAAGATTACTATGTATTTCGATTGGATAAAAAAAAATCGTTAAGATTTAAGCATTGAGATAAAGACAAAATTAGTAAAATTAAACATAAGGCGAAAAAATTTTGAATTTACGAAATTCAAGAAAAAAAAAAACGAACAAATTATTTGTTTAAAAAATATTTATTTAAAATACCACTCCAACATCAATGAATTTTAAGAATTTCCAAAAACAAACAAAATTGTATATAGATTTACTTACGTTTAAATAGTAATTCTACATACTGGTAAAAACAAAATTAACATTAGATTATTATTCAATTCAATTGGTATAAATCCTAATCCTATATTTTTTTTCGTTTTATATTTTTTACTTTGCATAAGAGTAATTTCTTTACAAGTAAGTAGTGATTGTTTTATTTGAAGACGACTAATTAAGTTCAGTTTTTTCATCTTTGTTAAACTTTATTTTTTTATTTTTTTTCTTTTAATTTTAAATTGTAGACATACAACTAGAAATCAAATTTATAATAACTATATATAAGGAAATAAAATAGTTTAATTATTATTTTACATTTTGAAAACAGTGTACGGCATCACTTTCTTATTTAAAATGAAATTCTAAAATAAAATTATTCAAAGAAGAGTTAAAAAAGTAAAATTGTTTGCATATAAAAAGATCTTTTACATTTTTAAGAAATACATTAAGAAGAAATAATGAAAAAAAGCAACTAGAAACTAAAAATCATAAAAACGTAATATGCCAGGCGGGAGGAGAAGTTGTGGTAACTAATTAAAGGGTCTCAATATTTCATTATTTATCTTTACGTTAAAATGATACGATATTTGTGCAATTAATAAAACTAGTCTAATTGCAAGTTTGCGGCGTCGTTACTGTACTGTTGTCATTAGCCGCAGATATTGGGGGTGATGTGGCAATTTTTGGTTCACCTAAGCGAAATGAAAGAAAAGTTTATTACAAAAATTCTATACGAAATATATATATGTATATCATTACATACATAAATCATTTTCAGTTTTATTTGAATCATTAGCTGCAGGTGTGGTTGTCTCTTCTGTACTATTTTTATTGGCAAAGGTAGCGTTAGTTGCGGCTGGTTCATTTACCAATTTAACACCTATTGAGTTAAGCTCAACACTATCAACACTATCAGCAGGAGTGACAATCTCACCAGTTACTAGCGTATTTTGTTGAATGTTTTCCTCCACTTTGTTAACATTATTTAAGTTGCTAGCATCTGTAGATGACGGTTCGGCTGCTACCGTTACTGTTGATTGTTCACTTTCAACCTCCTTGGTTAGATGTTCAGTGTGTTCTACTGGCGTTGATAATGGTGTTTGCTCTACGACAGCCTCGGTGGTATCTTCCATTTTGTCTAAATCATCGTTACTTTTAGAGCTAGAGTCAACTTCCATTGGCTCGGGTGTTGGCTCTTTTATTTCATTTATTTCGCTTGTAAGTTCCACTTTCTTGTTTTCAGTTTTCTCACTTTCAACTGGCTTGGATTCCTCCTCCGTTTCCATGGGACTATAGCTTTTAGTGGGGTCTTCCACATTTTTATCATCAACAATAACATTTTCAGGTTCCTTTGTGATATTCTCTTCAACGGCAGATGTTTCTGCCGCTACTTGACTTTGTGTCTCTTCAACAACAGGCTCCAAGATAACTATATCGGGCTCATCTTCTACTTTATGTGCTTCTTCCTCGTTCACATTGTCTTCTGTTTCTATTTTATCGACTTTAGTTTCCATATTGCTTTCAGTTTCGATTTCTTCTACAACCTCCGTTGCTTTAGTCTCGGCAATATCTGGTTTCGTCGATGCCACTGAATCAACATTATCTTCTTTTGCTGTATCAGCTGCGAGTGTGCGATCATCAGATTTCTAACAGTTAAACAATTAAAAAATTATTTTTGTTTTTAAAATTTAGCAATAGTTTCATACCTCTTCAATTTCATTGACATGTTGATTTTTATCCTCAACTTGTTCTTCCTCAATATCCTTTGCCGCTGGCTTTCTTCCTTTGGCAGGAGTTTTCTTTTTACTTGTTGTTGGCGATGTTTCTTCTTCAGCTGGCCCATCGGCCGTTGTATCCAATTTACGACCACGTCCACGTCGTGTGGGTGTAGATGCCCCACTAGCTGGCGAATTTCGCGATTTTTTTGGTGGCGGTGGTGTAGACACTGTAGTAGACCTTGTTGGTGTTCCGCGTGTACTGGAGCGTGTTCTTCGACCGCCTTCCAGTTCCAAACTGCCGCCCAACGTTCTGACTAATTCTTCACTTTCTTTTTGAGCTCTTTCTATAAACGACATACGTTTTGTAGGTGTGCGTTTGGCCTGTAAGAAATTTAAAATCTTAAATGATTGCAAAATAAATCAGCTCCCTAGACTAGAGAATCAAAAAATACTTTCTGTATGTACGATAGTAAAAATAAATAAGAAAAAATATTTCGAAATTTGGGGAATTTTTAAAAATCAACCACATTTTCTAGATACGATGATATTGCCATACTTAACATATTTTCCGGAAAGATTTTCTGGCTACAATAGAAAAATATATTGATTTTTCCTCAATTTGACAACGATTTTCGCGCATTCTTTAATTGTGCGCAGTGGAAAAAATATCAGCACAGTACTTTTAATATATACTCAGAGAATTTTTAGTCTAATACAGATTTTCAACTAAGCAAAACCTACCAATAATACCTGAGAACTGCGGAATAGTAAGTAAATTTTCCACAAGAAAATAACTTAAACATTTGAAATGTTAATATTTTAATTTTTCAACAAATAAATAGTTTTAACAAGATATTCTTTTGTCTATCAAAAATATTCAGAGAACAATCGAAAAAGAATAAAATAGAAGTTTTCAAAAGAAAATTCCCAGAAGATTAAGTTATTTTTTTTTTCTTTCACATTCACATGAGCAAGAAGAGAACGAGACTGAATAAAAATTTTGACAAAATTGATTTTTTGTTTTTTCTTTTTTGTTCTTTCAAACAAGAAAAAAATACTTTATTTTAGCATGTTTTCTGAAAACAATTGAAATGAAATTAAAATCTTTCATGTGCAGACAGATGATTTGATGTAACAACAATCTTAGAAGAAAACCTATGTCTTGAATTCGGTAGTATAGATTTTTACAAGAAATAACATTTTCAATGACCCTCAAAAGAAAATACCAGTCAGCAGTCAGCAGTCAGTAGTCAGTCTTCAGGCACACCACTTGTAGTAGTTTTGTATTAAAGGCTGCTAGAGTATGAACCATATTATTATATTATATTATACTAATGTTGTTTAAAAAGAAAAAATATTTATTTATTTTCAAGTTTTGGGCAAACAAAAATGTCTTTGTTAAAACGTTTTACTGACGAAGACCGTGAGTCAACATATGGTCGAGTTTATGCTGTATCTGGTCCAGGTGTGGTATTAATACATACATATACCTTTTTTTGTGAGGACTTGATTGTAAATGAATACGTAATTTAATGTTCTTTATAGTTGTAACGGCATGAAAGTATGTCAGGTTCTGCTATGTACGAACTGGTGCGAGTCGGATACTATGAGTTGGTGGGAGAAATTATTCGTCTTGAAGGCGATATGGCCACTATTCAAGTTTATGAAGAAACATCGGGTGTAACAGGTCGGAGATCCAGTTTTACGAACTGGCAAACCATTATCGGTTGAACTCGGTCCTGGCATTATGGGCAGTATTTTTGATGGTATACAGAGACCTTTGAAAGACATTGGCGAAATGACCAGTTCGATTTATATACCGAAAGGTGTAAACGTACCAGCCTTATCGCGTACTGTCTCATGGGAATTTACTCCTCAGAATGTTAAGGTGGGTTCTCATATTACCGGTGGAGACTTGTTCGGTGTAGTTGCCGAAAATACTTTAGTTAAGCACCGTATGATCGTCGCACCAAGAGCCAAAGGTACTGTAAAATATATCGCACCACCTGGCAACTATACCGTTGAAGATGTTGTAATGGAAACGGAATTTGATGGAGATATAACTAAGCATACTATGTTGCAAGTATGGCCTGTTCGTCAACCAAGACCATGTACTGAAAAATTACCCGCCAATCATCCATTATTTACGGGGCAACGGGTTTTAGATTCCCTTTTCCCTTGTGTTCAAGGCGGTACCACTGCAATTCCAGGAGCTTTTGGTTGTGGCAAAACTGTCATTTCTCAGGTATTTTTACATACAAATTATTTTTACAATTATTCCTAACTAATTTCATGTTTCTTTTTATCTAAGGCTCTCTCAAAATATTCCAACTCAGATGTTATTATATATGTGGGTTGTGGAGAACGTGGTAATGAAATGTCGGAGGTATTACGAGATTTCCCAGAACTGACATGTGAAATTGATGGCGTTACCGAATCTATTATGAAACGTACAGCTTTGGTGGCAAATACTTCTAATATGCCTGTAGCTGCCCGTGAAGCATCTATTTATACGGGTATTACCCTATCTGAATATTTCCGAGATATGGGTTATAATGTTGCAATGATGGCCGATTCGACATCACGTTGGGCCGAAGCATTGCGTGAAATTTCAGGACGTTTAGCTGAAATGCCAGCAGATTCCGGCTATCCAGCCTATTTAGGTGCTCGTTTAGCCACATTCTACGAACGTGCCGGTCGAGTCAAGTGCTTAGGAAATCCGGAACGCGAAGGCTCTGTTTCCATCGTAGGTGCGGTATCACCACCTGGTGGTGATTTTTCCGATCCTGTTACATCAGCTACATTGGGCATTGTACAGGTGTTCTGGGGTCTCGACAAGAAACTAGCTCAGCGCAAACATTTTCCAAGTATCAACTGGTTAATCTCTTACTCCAAATATATGAGAGCCTTGGATGAATACTACGACAAAAACTTTCCCGAATTTGTACCATTGCGTACTAAAGTTAAGGAGATCCTTCAGGAGGAAGAAGATCTCTCCGAAATTGTGCAGTTGGTCGGTAAAGCTTCCCTAGCTGAAACTGACAAAATTACTTTGGAAGTTGCCAAGCTATTAAAAGATGACTTCTTACAACAAAATTCGTATTCACCCTACGATCGCGTATGCCCCTTCTACAAAACTGTAGGCATGTTAAGGAACATGATATCCTTCTACGAATTGGCAAGACATGCTGTTGAATCAACAGCTCAGTCAGATAATAAAGTTACATGGACTACCATCAGAGAATCGATGGGTAACATTATGTATCAATTATCTTCAATGAAATTTAAGGTAAATGATCAATAGTCTCAATTAATTACTAATAAACTATTAACAATTATTTATTTCTTTTTTTTCTTTTTTATAGGACCCTGTAAAAGATGGAGAAACTAAAATAAAATCTGATTTTGAACAACTTCATGAGGACATGCAACAAGCATTCAGAAATCTAGAGGATTAAAATTTATGCTAAATAATGTAGTCATATTCAATATTAACTGAAGTGGTAAAGAAATTTATAATTTATTTCTGAATTTAATTATAAACCAACCTGAAGAACAATAATAGAGTCTACAAAAATGGAAACCAAGTGAGTAGTTGCAACTATAAATTAATATTGAACGCAATTTGATAGAGCGCCACCTTTTACTTTTCTATTGCAGTTCTACTGGTTAACTTCTTAATAATTTATGCATACATGCGTACGTACGTATATTTAAACAAACATAATGAAAATCTATTAGCAAAATTATATACAAATATTGTGAAATATTGTGTTTAGACGATTTGTTTTAATGTGTTTTATGTGAAAATATTAATCTTATTCGTGTTGCTTTTTAAATAATAAAAATAAATAAATAATAAAAAAAAATTTTATTAAATTTATATTTTTATCTCATAAATGCTACTTGTACACGTACATATGTGTATTACTACAAAATGCTAATTATTACAAAAATATTTTAAAACTCTTTTGAACGAATTACAATTTAAAGATTGGTCACCAAAAAGCAAATCTATGTACATATTTACATACATACATATATAATATATATATATATATATATATGTATATGTTACAAACAACATTGATATGTTAATAACAAACAATTTACATACGTAAGTCTATCTAATGTTATAAAATAAAATGAAATAAAGTTATTCTAAAATATATAAAAGATTTTCATTTTATATCCACATATTTCTATGATATGTACATACATACATATGTACATGCATACACATTATTTATAGACATGATACTATTAAATCTTAGAAATTGGATTTTGATTTGTAAAAAGTTTTGCCACAAACATTTTTTATCAGTTTCAATTGAGCAAATGTTAATACCTAGAAGTTATTCTTTATTACGAAACGGAAAAGAAAACAATAAAAATTTTACAAATTGTAAATAAAATCAAGATGAACTGATAATGTAATAGTAATATTCCAAAAGCTCAATTTGCCAATTTTTGTAGTAAAAATAACATGAATTTGTTTGTTTGTCCTACCGTCTGTCAAGTGTCGTTAAAATTATAATTTACAAAAAAAAAAAAAAAAAATTGTTGCAAAAATGCGTTGTTCAATTTGAAACAATAAAAAAAAAAGCAAATGGAACGTAAATGTAAACAGAACACTTGATATTCGGTCGGAGTTGAATTCAATAAAAAAAAACAGTTGCGCTAGTAAAATAACCTTCCATTAATATGGCTTTCATAAAATAAAATAAATTAGTAAATGTTTTTAAGCCAGTAAATATTATGTGAAATGAAGTATGTGCATACACACATAAATATCAAGTTTCCGAGTACATGCAAATATAATTTATAAATACATTTTTTAAATCCAAATGGAAATGAGAATTTCCTTTTCTTTTAACTCTCCCAATACTTTTTAATGTGTTAATGCTAAAATTCTAATACGAATTCTGTTCTATACATACATACAAAATGTGCAATTACAACTCTTCAGCCAGGATTACGACCTAGCTTCTGACACCACTCATGTTGTGTGTGTTAATTTTATACATGAGTGGCGTGACATGAGTTTAAAGTCGACTCTAAACGAAAGACTTTTGAGAAACTTTTCATGGCAATTTTAGTTACTCTCAGAGCTGAGAGGACGTCGCCAAAGAAATTTTTTTTTCATATTTCGTTTTATTGAAGATGTCTGACCTAGGGTTTGAACCGAGCCTTTACGTCTAAAAATGCCAACACACTACCTGCTAGACTACGACAGATAGATTACAGTAGGAAATTCGAATACATTCCTTTTAAATTAAACTAAAAAATATTCCGTATTACATATTATTTAAGAACTTAAGATTTCTTGTAAATTTGAAAAATGAGAAGAAGATAAGTTTGAACACTACGTTTAAAATAAAAATGCTTACAACATTTTATTTTTTGGAAGAAATCGTTTCGTTTTTCTTTTGATTCTACTTATTTATATGCAAATAATTTGTCTTAAAGCATCAAATTTTAAAAAAATTCTGTGCACAAATCTGTAACTGTTTCAAGTTAAGTCTGCTATACATCAAGCAAAATCTATTTTTTTGAAATTGTATTTAACTCCCACTAAAAAATTAATTTCTAAAGTAGGTATGTATATAATATGTGTGTTTGGCTTAAATTAGTACAAGTCTTTACCATTTTTGAATTAACACTTACTAATGGCAACAATCAATATTAACTATTTATGTCGAAATATTGGAATGGGAAAAGCAATCTTTTTAAAAAAAATAAAACTACGAAAACTTTAATGCAAAAACTTCCAAATTCATAGTGAATGTTGATGCCACAAAGAAAAGTAAAATTGAAAAAAACAATTGGCTAAAAAATAGAAACGTATGAAGATCAATTTCTTTATTCAACTTGCTGTACAACAAATTGCCACTTGGATGAGTCACATTAGACTTGGACTAATGGGATTGAAAACTCTACTCTCATATATTTTTTTTTATTTGTTCGTTACAAATACAATGTCAAGTGTGAGCGAAGTTGCAATGTGATCAGTGCTACTAATAATAAAATGGTTTGATATCGCTACCCACCATGCTGATTTGTACAATATTTAAGCCACTTTAGATTTGTTCAAAATCTTGGATTGTATTATTGTATCATTCGAATAAAAATTATTCAAACTCTAAAAATGAATTAAAGCACGAATAACAATCAGAACATTCATATCGCAACAAATTCAAAACATTATTCAGATCTAAAGTATCACTTACTATAATGAATATTCGAAAATATTTGAAAAATGTGACAGAAACCATCTGGCAACACATTTAATTGTCACATAATCAGAGGTAACCCTAAGCAAAATGAAAATAGAAAAAAAAACAGGGAAAAAACATTCAAGTACAGCAAACACAAAACACATAATAAAAGCAAATAAAAGAGAATGAGTGTTTAAAGTGTGACACAATAAAAACAAATAGAAAGGACAAACTGATAACGTATCAAATGAAAACATAAATATAAGAACAAATAAAAACGCATGCTTTTCTGATCTGAATAAAATTGTTTGTTGTTATTGTCGTTGGTTAGCTCAAGTCTAAATTTCTTCAGCGCTGCTTTTTATTATTATTATCACCACAAAAAGTAAATTTGCGGGGGCAATAATTCGATATACATAGATTAGGCTGGAAGCAATACATTGTGTACTTAACAAGCAGAAAATAAAGAGCGTTCTAACTAGTCGGATCGCAATCAATTATGGCGCGTTTATTATTTTGTGAGCATTTATTAATAAATTATGGTGTTTGCATTGCGAATATCGCTGCGTCATATCTATTTGTAAAGCTGTAACGTTAACAACAAATTTCATGTAAAAGCTTAAAAAACGCCGTTTTTAACACGCTTTCCAGATCGTTCCAATAAAAACACGCGGGAAAAAATCTACGTCGACGTTGGCAGCGCTGTAACCGATTCTTCTATTTGCTTCATCATATTCGTTATCTTATTTTTCTTTTTTCTCTTAATGTTTGTTTGTGTTTTAATTTAATCATCAAAATAAAAAATATAGCAAAAAACAAGTATAACGACCAAACAGAACGACGAATATGAAATCAAATTAACGAGGTAAGCTTTATCGCGCAACCTTGTTAATTGGACACCCGAACTATCGTTGTTCAATACACAAACAAAACGAATCTCTCTGTATTTGTTTTCACATACATGTGCATACATTCGCAGAATATACTTACGGGAGTCTTTTTATTATCCACTTTTGGAGACGTAGAGGATGACCCTTCTGGTATTGGTTTCGGTAGGGATTCTTCAGCAGTTTCTAGTGTGGCAACTGAAACATTTCCAATTGCCGCAGGTACAGCTTCTTTTGCCGCCTCAACATTGTTGCTAATTTCTTCACTGACGACTTCAGTTGGCTGCGCTGCTTCAATCGATGGCGCGCTATTTTGTTGTTCACTTATATTTTCCACAACATCAGACATGTTTTTCTTCTAAATCCTTTGATTTTATAAACAAATTTTATTATATGGTTTTAGATTATATTTTTACTTCAACTAAATTGTTTAACAGCACACACTTCACGTTAGAATAGTTGAAAAATATTAAAAAGACGTACGTAGGTTGCTTTAGCTTTGCTTGTATTTCCTCTACACACACGTACTACTACAGACACACGACTTTTTCTTTTATACTTCTTTTGTAAATACTTTTGGATATTCTTTTATAATAAAGCGCAATTTTAAAACTCGTTTTCCACCTTTAACTTATAATTTTCTCTAATTTGATGGCTACAAAACACTTTTGAAAGCTGTATACCAGTTGATTTCATAAAAATATGAAATGATTTTAATATGTAAACAAGGAAATTTTCTAAAAAATAAAATTTTCCACTTCATCAACGTAACGCCGCGTACAAGTATTGTTCACAATCATTTAACTCATGAGTGGTGAATGTAGCTGTGGTGACAAATACTTTTCTTATAACACACAGTTGTGCTTTTTAGTATTTATTTTTTCGACATGGTTGCAACGTCATAGTGAAGAGTTTTTTCACATCTACACGATTTAAATGTAAATTTCAAAAACTGGTCATATTAATAAAAATAAAAAAATTCAATTGCTATTTAATAATAAATTAAATTATTGTTTGTTGTACTTTATTTCACACTCAAATGCTTATAGTAAGATATATAACATACACACATTATTTGTCATGACAACTCTTCAGTCAGGATCACGACCTAGTTTCTCCTAGCTTTGCGCAGGTTTTTAACGATGTATTTCAGTTTATGTATATAGAAATATACATATGAAAAATATCTTATCAGAATTTAATTTATTAGGTAACAACTTAGACTGTTACATGCCTGGTCTGTTTTTATATCAGGTAAATAGCTAAAGAGGAATTTTTAAACTATATTTCACTTTAAATTTTATTCTATAATACTTAGAGTTTTTAAACCTTTTTTTTATTAAATTAATTTCTTGATAACAAGATTTTCTTTTTCATATAGTTTCTAATATATACACAAGACCCATATACCATATATAAATGTTATTAAATATATTATTTATTTAAATTGGACAATCCATCAGCGTATTGAAATTCTGGACTGTTTTCGTATTCACACATATCCAAAGCTATTATACATGATTCTTTAACAACTCGTTTCTCATCGTTAGCATACCCGTTTAAAATATCAATACACTCTTCGGTTGCTATAGCACCAAGGGCTTCCGCACATTCATGACGAACCATTTCATTTTCAAGATGATCTGCAAGATTTTCTTTCAAGTATGGTATACTGCAGGGGTCCTGTAATTGTCCTAAAACAAATGCAACTTCATGTCTGAACAAAGCCGATGAATCCTTTAATCCTTCCGCTATCGCTAAAACAGACTCCTCGGTGCGCATATTTCGCAGACTGAACATGGCACGATAACGATCAAACAAACTGTTCTTTGGATCTAAGTATATCGTTTTCAGTTCGGCTACGCTTTTGTTTTGGTCAGCCGGTGGTGATGGATCAACAGAAGCATATGGGTTATTATCCTTGACATTTTCACCGCTTTGCAACCACTTAACACGATCTAATGCAATGGCACATGTCTCTGCTACTTCAACAATAGGGTCATTTTTATATTTTTCCAAAATTGATATTATCTCAGGAGAACCAATTGCCCCCATGGCTTCAGCAGCTTCATGGCGGACCATTGGCTCTTGTTTCACATCTTCTAGGACTTGCGTTAAAATCCCCAAAGCTTCTGTATCTTGCATTTGGCCGAGACAATAGGCTAATTCATGCTTAAGTAGAGCTGAATCATCTGAAAATCCCCGACTAATTTCATTAATGGCATCTACTCCACCAATATTTTTCAATGTAAATAATGCCCGAAATCTTTCTTTCAATGGTCTTTCTTTGTTATTCAAAACACAACCAATTGCCTTAATTTGTTCTTGTGAAACCATTTTTAAAGTTTTATTTTTTCGTTAATTATTTACGCCTTAATACACTTCTGAATCACAAATAATTTTGTCAGCGTTAAAAACTGCAATGTTTACTTGTTATTGTTGAGAGAAGAAAAGAAATCAATGACATTTGCAACACGTGAATAAATATGTATGTAAAGTTATCAGGCAAAGTCAACGATGAATTCAAAGCAAATTACTAAACTCACTAAACCAATATTTCAAGAATTTTTATTATATGCAAACTTCTAAGGTGGGAATAATTGTCGTTCATTCTTTATAAATCAGGTGATATCGGACTATGTCCGATTATAATATAAATAGGGGAAGCATATATAAGGTGCTTTCATCCCTCGAATGATGAAGATTTAACCAGCAATTAGCAGACACCACATTCTTCAAACGTTCTCAGTAAGTCCATATGTATCTATTACAAGGACTCCTACGCTACGGTATTTAAAAACTCTAAGAACGTAAAATATATGCTATTATAAAAAACATACATTTAATTATTATTATTTCAATTTATTGAGTTGCCAATTGTCGGACAATTTTTTCGATAACCAAATCAAATTAAAGACTTTTCACCACTCGACGTTATCACAACTTATTAATTGTACTTCAAATAAGAAGAAGCTGTAAGCAAATAATTTGAAGCGCAAAAATTGTTTTATTTTATTTTTGCTGTAATGGAATCATTTTCAGTAAATGAAGTTTCCAGTTACACAAATTCCATTATAACATTTGTTTTAAATGGCTGTTCAACGAAATTACCTATTAAAGAAAAAGACTTAACTGCAACAATTAATGCAAAAGGAAATTCATTTCAAATGGCTCTGAATCATGCTAAAGCTGCATTACAACAGGTATAATTAATATTAAACCAATTGTTTTCAATTAGTTTGAACTAAGCTTTCTTTAGACTTATGGTTTGATTTTAGAAAATGTTCCGAATACAAAAAGTGGAAAGGCTTATATCTGCTACAGCGAGGATACAGCAAAAACTCTGCTATTGTATGATGAGGAGCAACAATCTCATCTGACACTGCTGTTCGTTATACTATCTTATTTGTTTATGCGCGGTTCGGATGCTTCTAATCTAACAAAAACAAATGAAGGTAAGTATTTATAATATTTGATTACTTTTACTATTTTTTTTCTAATCCAGTCTAAACCTTTTAGAGGAATTATTCAAGTTTCTTAGTAGTTTACGCATTAAAATGGATGAACACCATTCATTTTTTGGGTCAAATGTGAAAAAACTTATAACAGAAACATTCGTAAGGCAATTGTATTTAAAAAGAGAAAAGGATACGAGTCAACTAGATTCGGAAACTATGTAAGTTTTTGAAAAAAAAAAAAAAAATAAGAAAAACATTCTTTACAAGGTTTTTCTTCTAGAATTTATTACAGTTGGGGTTTTCGTGCCGACGTTGAATTTGACAAGAAACTCTTGTTGGATGCCACAGCAAAGGTACGATTATTCCTTTATTATTTTATTTTCTCTCTTTTTTAACATGACATTTTTCAGATTTTGAAAAAGCCTCCAAGTTTTTTTGTCGCTAAATATAAGCAGTTATACGTAGACGAAGATGTTCAAATGGCTTGAGATGGTATTTTATTCAAAACATTATTTTAATAACAGAAATAAACACTTTTTATACAAGTAATTTAGATTATGTGTTGAATCTAATAATTTTATCGCTTTAATTGGGTGATCTGTCAGTCTAACGAATAATGTATAGACTCTGATTTGTAACACTACACTGTGTCTACGTTATTCAGCTCGTAAAAATTATACAATAACATAATTTGCAATTGTATTCTAATTAATAAATAGTGTTAAAATTTGTGACTAAAAGCGATGAATAACACTGTCATAATACTGACGATAGTGCTTTCATCCATTTTGTCCTTTAATAATATAAAGTTAACTATTTTGGATTGCCATTTCCCAAGTTTCAAGACAGTCGATGCTTTACATTCGACCAATTGAATTTTTTGTAATCCGCCCGCACAAAATGGTCCAAAATAAAAATGAATACGATTTACTTTGGAATGGCCATTGCAGAATCAAATTTATTTTATTTTGAAAGACTTGAAAGTTAGTGATTATGCTCTCTTTTGATACTCACAAATCAATCCAAAGTTTCATAGTCTTAATTGCTAAAATAAAATGGTATTTATAAGGTGAATTGAGTTTTGAAATTTTGGAATCCATTTTTTTTCATTTGAGGAAAATCGATGATTAAATACACAATCTATGTCTTGTCGGTATAATTTAATTAATTGCAGTAAATCACAATAGAAAAGTTATTCGAAAAATATTTCTGTGTAAAAGGATTATGAAGACGAAATTTTTATCCAACTCGCCCAGTAATGCATTCCAACAACGAGATATTTAATATGATTACCTTTTTATAAATAAAATCCAGAATCCAGTTTTGAATTTTAGGATTCATTTTTATTGAATTCAGTCTTAATTTTAATTGAACTTTTATATATATGTATGTAAAAAAATAAATCAAACATATAACAAACAGGTTAAAAGCTAACATGACAATATCAACACGCACACAATTTTAATTTTTCTTCCTTTGCTCATGCAAATAATTTAAAAAATTCATTTTCGCATCTTCAACCACTTCCGGTTCCATTTTATTGAAGATTTCTCGAACCATCCCAAAAAAACCGTTATGAGGGTCATTCTCAATTCGAGAAAATCGAGTTTCGGCGATACTAGTCATTTTACTTACAAATTCGTTTAAAACTTGGGTGTCGCTTTCCCGACGCAATCTTTTCTTGCTGGCGCTTGGAGCTTCAAAGGGGGAGGCGGTTGACATGTTCGAAGATAGTGGGTCCTCCAAGAATTCCATTTTAGAAAATAAACCCTGTAAATAAAAATATTACAATTATTATTATAATATTTTGCATTATTGTATTCCCTTACCTCTGTCATGCTTTCAACACTCTCGCTGCGTTTTTTTTCTAATATTTCAGAGGGCGAGCTTTCTTCACTTAAACGGGCAATTGTTCTGCAATGGTATTGTAAATAGGTAAATATAATATATTGTAAAAATAATATAATAAAATATCTCACTTTGGAGGTCTTATGTGTTCTCGTAAGAACTCCATTTGGCTATGATATTGCCATTGACCCCCCATTGTATCCGTTCCACTGTCCGAGACATGATGGCTTTCTGAGAATTGTTTAACGTATTTATCTCGGAGATACTTCCACCGAGTTTGGCAAACATTCTCTGAAAGAGACACATGTAAACTTTAATGACGACACAAATAAAATTACATATTAATATTATCATTACCTGGCAAATTTAACTCCTTACTTATTTCACTCCAAGCAGCTCCACGTTTTTGTTTCTTTCTATAGAAGGGTGAGCTCTTATTGTATAGAATTTCATGATTTTTTATAGCTTCAATTAATTTCTTGTCCTTAGTTCTGGTTCACAAATTAATAAACAAAATAATAAGCGTAAATTAATAAACAGTTAATCCAACAAACCGTACTTGCTTGTTTCGCTGGGGGTTTTTTCTAATATTTCAGTGGGCGAGCTTTCTTCACTTAAACTTATGGTTGACCTACAATGGAATTATAAATAAATAAATATAATATAAAAATAATATAATAAAATATCTCACTTTCGAGGTCTTATGTGTTCTCGTAAGAACTCCATTTGACTCTGGTATTGCCATTGACCCTCCACTGTTTCCGTTCCACTGCCCGAGACATGATGGCTCTCTGAGATTTGTTTAACGTATTTATCTCGGAGATACCTCCACCGCGTTTGGCAAACATCCTCTGAAAGAGACACATGTAAACATTAATGACGACACAAACAAAATTACATATTAATATTAACATTACCTGGCAAATTTAACTCCTTACTTATTTCACTCCACGCATCAGCACGTTTTCGTTTTTTTCTATAGAGGAGTGAGCTCCTATTGTATAGAATTTCATGATTTTTTATAGCTTCAATTAATTTCTCGTCCTCAGTCCTGGTTCACAAATTAATAAACAAAATAATAAATAAAATAATATAATAAATATCTCACTTTCGAGGTCTTATGTGTTCTCGTAAGAACTCCATTTGACTCTGGTATTGCCATTGACCCTCCACTGTTTCCGTTCCACTGCCCGAGACATGATGGCTCTCTGAGATTTGTTTAACGTATTTATCTCGGAGATACCTCCACCGCGTTTGGCAAACATCCTCTGAAAGAGACACATGTAAACATTAATGACGACACATAACAAATTACATATTAATATTAACATTACCTGGCAAATTTAACTCCTTACTTATTTCACTCCAAGCATCAGCACGTTTTCGTTTTTTTCTATAGAGGAGTGAGCTCCTATTGTATAGAATTTCATGATTTTTTATAGCTTCAATTAATTTCTCGTCCTCAGTCCTGGTTCACAAATTAATAAACAAAATAATTAGCAGAAATTCATAAACTGTTAATTCTCCAAACAGTACTTGCTTGTTTCGCTGGGGTTTTTTTCTAATAATTCAGTGAGCAAGCTTTCTTCACTTAAACTTGTGATTGACCTGCTATGGAATTGTAAATGAATAAATATAATATAAAAATAATATAATGAAATATCTCACTTTCGAGGTCTTATGTGGTCTCGTAAGAACTCCATTTGACTCTGGTATTGCCATTGACCCTCCATTGTTTCCGTTCCACTGTGTGAGACATGATGGCTCTCTGAGATCTGTTTAACGTATTTATCTCGGAGATACCGCCACCGAGTTTGGCAAACATCCTCTGAAAGAGACACATGTAAACATTAATGACCACACAAATAAAATTACATATTAATATTAACATTACCTGGCAAATTTAACTCCTTACTTATTTCACTCCAAGCAGCTGCGCGGTTTTTTTTCTTTCTATAGAAGAATGATCTCTTGTTGTATAAAATTTCATGATGTTTTACAGCTTCAATTAATTTCTTCTCCATAGCTCTTCTTCACAAATTAATAAACAAAGTAAGAAGCACAAATGAATGAATAGTTAATTTAACAAATAGTAGTTGTTTACGAAATAATTAATTCACAGTTTTTGTTTACAAATTCCACAGAGATGACACTCAGCACATAGAAACAATCGATAACTAGTATACATATTTTGTTCATGAAGGAAATGTATTAAAAAATGTATTTTCCTCTTAAATTAGTAGTAAACTTTGTTATGAAATATGTTTTTATTAATATTTCTATAATACAAAAAAAAAAAAAAAAAAAAAATGCGAAAATAGTAATGCACTATTCAAACATATTTATCGAAGCCATTCACAATATAATATAATTTGTCATCCCTAAGTTTAAGTAGGTGAGATTGTCAGATCTTTTGTTTACATCATTGTACACTTACTATTTCGAATACATTATTGGACAAAGAATTATTTATACTATGCAATTTATTGTCCTAAAGGCTAAATAAGAGCTTTAAAACTATATTTTGATTATAAACATTTGTCAATTGGTTACGTATAAAGAAAACAATTATCGAAACTAAGAAATTCCAACATTTTTAGGCAAAAAAAAAAATTGTGATTGTTATATAATGGCATTATATGAATTAGCCTTGGTCATTTTTGTCATACGGCGAATTTCTTTTGACAATCTAGCTCCTTAAAAACAAGCAGCAAATATGTTGTTTTTGTTAAAAAAAAAAACCACGAATTGAGTTGTAGTAATTTTGGCATCACCTTATTGAGTTCGCCCTGTAAAAGTTGATTAAAAAAAATGTTAACCGAACTGTTAATAACACCTTAATAAATTCACCTTGTTCACAATCGATTAATAAATTGAAAAACAAATTCAAGGCAAATTCATAGAGATTTCATTTTGGCTCCGAACTATATTACAGTATTTTAATAAATTTAATCAATCTATTAAACAATAAGTGGCTTGGAGCCTAGGGGATACTGTGAGGCTCATGGGTTCGCATATGTAATTGTTGCGACTTGTGTAATAAATGTCTTTTAACTGGAAATTTCACCCACGTTTTTTAACATAACGTTTTCTCCTTAACTTGCAGTCGTATTGTGTTCTATCGTTTATTTAACTTCTTTTCCAACTCAATAATCATCTGTGTGTGCAGTGAATTAACACGCAAATGTCACCTTTACGTAAATCACAATTAAATAAAGGCATTTTATGAGAAGCAGCCATACTAGTTAGCAGTATTCACAATAATAGAAATGCCAATACACAAAATTTGCAATACGTCATTTTTGTCGTCATCGTTTGCCGGCGACGCAGCTAAAACTAGCAGCAGCAGCAATTATAGCAGCAAGAGGAAAATTTTGTTCATGATCGCAACAATTTTGGCATTCTTCTCTTTGATATCGAGCGCAATGGCTGGCAACACAGAACGTACTTTTATCATGGTTAAACCCGATGGTGTCCAACGTGGACTCGTTGGTAAAATCATCGAACGTTTTGAACAAAAAGGCTTCAAATTGGTTGCCATGAAGTTCATGTGGGTAAGTTTTCAAGACAAATTGAACAAATAAACGGATTGTATAACCTTGAAAATGTTAATAAAATTTAAAAAAATTTTTTTTATAATTTGAGGTTATGTGCAAAGTATGTGTTGACACATGTGTCTTTGTTTAAGTGCTTTTTATTTATGGCAAAAAAAGAAAAATAGAGAAAAAAAAAGAATACAATGTATATAAACAAAATTCAAAGTGCTAATTATGTTTTGTTTGTAATTTTATAGGCCTCCAAGGATTTGTTGGAGAAACACTATGCCGATTTGTCTGCTCGCCCCTTCTTCCCCGGTTTGGTCAACTACATGAGCTCTGGTCCAGTGGTTCCCATGGTGTGGGAGGGTTTGAATGTTGTTAAGACCGGTCGTCAAATGTTGGGCGCTACCAACCCCGCCGACTCTTTGCCCGGAACTATCCGTGGTGATTTCTGCATCCAAGTTGGCCGCAACATTATTCACGGTTCCGATGCTGTTGAATCTGCCCAAAAGGAAATTGCCTTATGGTTCAATGAGAAAGAACTCGTTGACTGGAAACCTGCTGCCGTCGACTGGATTTACGAATAAACTTTAAAGGGTTGACGAATATCCAATCAATTGAAATATGCTATATAGCAAGCATTTGTGTGTTTAGTTATTAAGCAAAAAAGTTCTCAACAATTCCATAAAAATAAAGAAAAAAAAAATCCTATAAAACATTTTGCCATTTTCTTATTTGTTTTTTTTTGTATTATTTAACTTTAGAAAATTATATCCAATTAGGAATAAAGCGGAACAGTCGCTACGGAGGAATATTTCTTTTAACATTTGAGGAAAGAATAAATATGCATATGTAACAGTACCAAGCATGACTGAATTTTATTGATTATTTGATAGTGTTGTAATAAAAAAATGGTAAAAGATATGTATTAAATTTGAGACATCTTCCATTATAGAAATTAAAATATACATTATAAACCAGGCGCGAGATACGCAAGCCATTGTTCGTTTGCTTCCGAAGGCGGTATAACCCAACCAGTTGGTATGGAAGACCCGTATCTACCGTCAACATAGGAATCCCAGACTTGTCTGAAATAAAAGTAAAATCATAGTTAGCTAGAACACATTACTATTTAATTTCTTTGACAGTACCTTTTTCTTATAAAATCGTGTATATTCGGTTTTTCGAGAAAATATGTTGTTTCCAAAGGTCCAAACAATACCTCATTCCATTGGTCTTGAATTTTCACTTCATTAGAGATTTGCTCTTGTAAATTATCTTGTAATAAACTGTTCCAAATTGATTTCAATTGCCGTAACTTGAGCGATAATTTGTAAGTCTCCGAAGGATTCTGACCGCGTAATAAATGTAATTGTTGAAATAATTCAAATGTTTTTAGAAAGCGCTGGCACTCCTTAATAGTTTTCCTATGCTGACCAAATTTTTGTTTTCGTTTTGGGCTATCCCCTAAAGACTTTCCAAGTAAACATTCCTTAGACTCCAAGTCTTTTATTTGGAGATTTAGGTTTCTCTTAACTGCTAGATTTATTAGTTTCTGTAACTTGCGTTTACATCTCCCTTTCTGTCGCTTTATAATTTTAGCTTTATAACGCTCCAACGGCAATTTCTCTAAATTCTTTAGCAGCTGTTCTGTATCAGTTTTTATCCTTTCCAGATTGCTATCAATGTTATTTCTATTTTCTAATATTTCAAGATTGCTAATGATTTGTTGAATATCTAATTTGACCTGAGACAAATGCATATTTGCAACAGCCATTTTATCGTATTAATATCAGTTTTCTTTTAATTGTTTAACAATTCTTTTAGTAGTATTTTAGTTTTATGTAAAAAAAATATTAATAATATTATAAATGCATTAAATTAAGATGAAGAGTGTAAGTAGACTACAAATTAAAAAAATACTTTTTGTGCTTAATTTGATTTTGCCAGCACTTCCTTGGCTTCATTGGCGACAAGTGTTGCTGTCTCGTATTCTTTTGATTCATGCAAATCTTTTTCCTCTTCTAAAAATTTTTCCAATGTTTCAAGTTCTTTTTGTAATCTAAAACATAACCAAGTCATAGGTACTTGTACTATTTTATCTTTTTATGTTGTCGTATTATTTTCTTTACCTTCTCGTGGAATCCGGCAGCATCATAAGACATTCTTGTATGACCTCCTCTTGTTTTTTTAAAACATGTTCATCAGCTCCTTCACCTTTAAATTTTTCGAAACGTTTCCTTTCAGTCAGCACTTCTTTCTCGTACACAGTCCTCTCCTTTGTTAGACGTTTAACGACACCCGTTTTAATTGACAGCTGCCTAAGTCTGGGATCGGCCATAACCTTTACAAATTTTCCGTTTCTTTATTAGGTAGCCTGGTAAATCTGAATTTTATACCGTCACTTACTTGTATTAATTTTTTCAATGGAAGAATTTTTATTTTCAAATGCAGCTGAAACAGTTTCCAACTTCTTTTTTATTTTCTCTCAGCTTATGATTAATAACTCAGTTTCTTTGTGTGAGTCATGTCTTCTTTAGTTTGTCAATACCGGTGAATATTAATCACATGCAGGGTTGCATTTTAACAAGAATAGTTATACGTAGGTTTCCCAATAAGTTCAAGAGCTTAATGGAAAATGTACCATACCATATGGCAGTGCAGTAAAGAATTTTTCAATTTAATTATGTCAAGATTACGGCCAAGCTTTTCAAACCACTCATGTTGTGTGCGTTAATTTTATCCGTTAGTGGCGGGACCTATAGTTTAAAGTAGACGGATTTTTGAGAAACTTATTCATGTCAGGTTTATTTACTTGCAGAGTTTTTGACAGAAATCTGTTGAGAGGAAATCGCCCAAGAAATATTTTTTTCATATTTCGTTTTGACCCCTGACCTGGGATAAGGAAACCGGGCTTTATGCCAACACACTACTTACTAGACTACGGCGACTTCACAATGGAAACTAATTTGTACTAATTTGCAGAGCGTGGTGTTGAGTAATGTAATATTTGGCTGGCTGGTGCATCAAAATCCTTGGACATTCATCTCCAAGATAGATCTAGTAATACTTTTGCTGACTTATCTATCTATCTGAAAGAACGTTTGAATTGAATGAATTCAGTTTGTTGTTTTTGGATGTCTGCGTTACTTGAACAAAGGTTATTCTATCTGTCTTTAGCCGATTGAATATATTATCGTTATACCAGTATTTTCATTTTTGTCGTTCATGCTCATTGTAAATATTTTACAAACACACACTAAACCATTAATTCTCTAGGTTCCATTAAGGAACTCTCTATTTCCTTCCTCCTCTAAGGACAATGTACAATGGGTCAATTTCGACCCCTGAATACTGTGCTTGTCTTGACCGACAGGTGCACGTCCTCTAACCTAAGGAACTCAAAACTGTCATAAAGCATTTTTAACAGAAAATTTTGCTTTATTTCAGTTTTATTAAAGAAGTTTTTTTTTCATGGTAGGCAGATGATTAATTTACTGTAACAGGTCCTAGGTCATCTGTTATTGCCAATAAACAATGCCTTCTATAGACATGTATCCTATTCTTTCTCAAGGAATGCTATTGTTTGTGCATCTGGTTATGTATGCTGTTGACGATATTTTCTCTTTTTCTTATTGGTAATTAATTTTTTTTTTATAAACCAGCACTCAGGGGATTACCCCTACTCATGCAGTGCATTGTGCAGGTTTTTTAGGAAATGTGGAAAGAGAGAGGGAAAATGCGAACGGTAAGGAAACGAGTTGCTGCTGGTGACTATAAAATGGCCAGTGCTATACCTTCACCATTAGACAGTCTACAGCAATCCTCTCCAAGAAGCCCGCAGTTTCTCACACCACTTATGTTGTGTGTGTTAATTTTATGCAGAACTGGCAAGACCTACAGTTTAAAGTCGACTCCGAACGACAGATTTTTGAAAAACAAGAAGAGAAAGAGAAAAAATCGCCGAAAAAATTATTTTTGTATTTTTTTAATTTTGATACTTGGGACTCGAACCTTGGCTTTCCGTCTAATAAGCCAGCACACTACCTACTAGACCACAGAGTTTATTTTAGTGCAAATGTAATTTTGTCGAATTACTAAAAGAACATCATTAAAAATTTTTCATCCTATTCGTTTGATTCAAAGCTAGGTCCAAAAGCTAACAGTCCACCGAACATAAAAAATTGGAATTTTCGAGAACCAAGAGATTTTGGCTACCGGAATATTCGTAATAATGTAAGAATTTGAACAACTTTAAATTGATGATATTTTTATACTCCCAAGAACAGTAATGAGAAGGGAGAAATTTATTTACGAGTGTTAACGTATAATAATCCTTAAAAATATTTAAGAACTCTTTCTTCTAACCTTAAGGGTGACCAAATAGGTAATAGAATTAAATAAAAATTGATATATCCAATTAGATTCCAACTCGATTTCTGAAAAGGTACTATTTCTTGCGCGTTCTTACTTGTTTTAAATTTATTGTTGCATAATTTATTGAGGTTATGAAGCAACGTATCACGAATTAAGGAATTTCATACCTTCAATTTTTATTGAATTGTATTAAACGCATAATACAATCGCCACGGTCTAGTGGGTAGTGTGTTGGCTTATTAGACAAAAGGCCCGGGTTCGAATCCCAGGTCAGATATCAAAACGAAAAATATTTCTTCGGCGACTTCCTCTCAGCAGATTTCTGGCAAAAACTCTGAGAGTAAAAATTGCCATGAAAAGCTTCTCAAAAATCTGTTGTTCGGAGTCGACTTTAAACTGTAGGTGCCGCCACTCATGTATAAAATTAACGCACACAACATAAGTGGTGTGAGAAGATAGGTCGTAATCCTGACTGAAGGGTTGTAATGGCCCATTATGTATATGTATGTATTAAACGAATAAAAGTCTAGTATTTATTAAGGAGTTTTTAAAATGAAATTTAATTTCGATCACAGGAATAGCTTTTTCCGTGTGCAAACAATTTCAAACAAATTTCGGATACGTAAGTCGATGATATATATTTTATGTCATAATCTTGAGCACACAAAGGATAAAATAATGAATCCAAAATCAGCCTACCATCGTAGCTTTTGCTCATCTATTGACCTGTTAGTGACTAGTGACATATACAACTTAAAATACAATTGTACACCACCTGTGATAAGGGTATGCTCCCACATGATTGTAAAATCTAGGGCCTAACTAAAAAAAATAATATTTACATGGCGACTGCTAACCTTTACCAACCAAAGTCCACGGCAGATGATATGTTGCTTGTGTCTACAAAAATTAAAATGAAACCAATCCAGTCCAGTATCAAAAGAAGAAAGTTTTCAGGAAAAACGAAATAGCTATTGACAAGTTTTTCTGAGACTGTGTAATAAAAACAACCCCCATATTTTATAAATTAAAAAAGGAAAAGTTGTGAATTTTGAGAAGTACTTGAAGTAAAACGAGGAGATCAATTTCAAACATCACATGGCTAGTGACATTGAGCGTATTTTTTATTATATTAATTAAAAACTAAAACGAAAGTAGATTTTTTTTATTGAGTTTGAATTCTAATTGTAAGTGTATATGGTTCCAAAATTTATTTACGTTCTTATAAAATCTGACACATTATCTAGAATTTTACTAATCGTATTTTGGCGTGAAAAAATTTCTTAAAAAAAAAAATAAAAATGTTTTATAATAAAAGTGAATCAATCTATGGAAGGCGCCATAGTCTAGTAGGTAGTCTGTTGGCTTATAAGACAGGACCAACCGTATTATGAAAAAAAGTTCTGATTGTAAATAAAATTGCCATGAAAAGTTTCTCAAAAATCTGTCCTTCGAATTGACTCTAAAGTGGTGTGAGAAGCTAAGTCGTAATCTGAAGGACAGTCCTAAGACTGAAGGACAGAAATGGTCAATTAAGTATTGTTAGTAAGGACCAATCAATATTTGTTTGATAGATTCCACAAAAATTAACCAAATAATGAAATGTGTACGTTTGTTCACGACACCTCTAATAAATAATTAATAAATTATTAAAAAAAAATGGTGAAACCCATATTATTCGAACTAGTCTGCTATTTAAATGAAAACTTTATTTTTTTACAATTGTGATATACTGTATTGGCTATTACAACCCTTTAGTCAGGTTTAAAATCTAGCTTCTCACATATGGTGTAAATGTTAATTTTGTCCATTAGCGCCGGACCCACCCAGTTTAATGTCGAATTTGAACGACTTATTTAAGATGGTTTTCGATGCTAAATGTTGTAGTCTGAATTCACACTAGTTAAGTATGGCTCATTGAGTTTTTCGGATATACAATTAAAGCTGTTGTTAAAATTTTTGTAAATGTTTTTTGCACAAGGATAAGCTTGGGTTCAAAATGTCTAGTATCTGTCTAATAAGCCAACACACAATATAAATATCAGTACATCTAAGAACTCTTTCAATTAAAAAAAAAAAATTATTAATCGAATCTAAATATTTTTAAAAACAATGTTCACATACATATGTATGTGAATCTAGACAGAATTACGGTCTAGATTCTCACACCTCATACATTCATATTTGGAATTAACAAATTAAATCCGATTTCCATGGATTTATTTATAGTAATAAAAATATTTTTTTGTCCAATTCTTCAAAAAAATAAACGGGATCTAGTGTTGACTACCAGTAGTATCGATAATATCCCACTTGAAATTGTATTTGATATTTGTTTATCTGTATTACGATTTTTAAAGTAACTTAAACAAAAATTTGAAATGCTACCAAACATAATGTTTAATTAGGTTGGAATAGGTTTCTATTCGAGTGGTATAAATCAAATCTGCATATTTAAATACAAACGATATATTATTACAGATATTAAGCTTTTTTCTGCCTATTCTGACAATTATCGATAGCTATGTACATCTAATTAACCGTACATGCATACGTGTATTTATTTAGAAGAGTTTGTCGATTTACTATTTGCAATCATCATTGACAATTGCATAGTTTAATGGATGAAAAATAATCATTTCACATGATGTTGTAATGTTGAATTTCCCTTTTACACCAATTGCAAAAGGGCTGAAGCTTTCGATGCTCATCCAACTAGTGCATTCATTCATGGGACTATTATTGTTGTTGTAATTGTATGCGAATATTCTATGGGTATGATGCGCTTTTCCAGCGCATGTGCATCTTAGCCATTGTGAAAATCGGCCTTTCCGTCTTTTGTGCTCGAGGTAAGTGGTAAGAAAATTTTGTGTCTCTAAAAAATCGTAAAATTTTTAGAAGAAATTGCAAACATCCGTTTCAAAATAATTTAAAACAAACTAATATTATAAAGCGGTAAGTGATTACAATAAATATTTAATTTCTACGCAATCAAAAACAACATGAGAATTTGATGAAATACTTTTTTTTACTTGAAGATTCTTGTGAGGATTTTATCAAAGTGCATAGGTATTTCTGTATATATGTATGTCTGTATAGTAGTATTGCATCTACATATTTGCATACATAAATACATACAAATACGTATATAACACCGGCCGGTTTAGTTATTAAAAGGTAAAAGAAAGTTCTCCATCTAAAAATAGTGATTTTCACTTAAAAAATCTTTACCTCCGAAATAAATTAAGAAAATTGCAAAGAAAATTAATTTCACAATTTTACAAAATGGCGACATGTGGTTCGAGGCTTTAAATGTAAGTGCATGTATGTATGTATGTATACGCTTATCTAACCGGAAGTGCACTAAAAAATTTTTCTTATAATTTTACTACGATATAATATCATTTATTATTTCGTATCAAAAAAAAAGAATTTAATTAATTAAAGGAAAAAAAAAAACAAAATCATGTGGCCTGTTTAATTCAATAGCCGACTATATTAGGTATACATACTAGAAATTATTGCGGAGGAAATTCCTAACTCTTTCTGAAAGTGGAATTCAATACATATGTATTCCTTTTATATCTTTGTATGTGTACATACATAAGTATATAAAAAGTTTATATGAAAAAATAAATGGAAATGTAATATTAAAAGTTTTGTAGATGAATTATTTTCTTTTTTCTACATTTAAAACAGAATTCAAAACTAAACTAAAACTTCAATTCAAAAATATTCAAAAACACAAGTAAATTCTTCATGATTTAATATTAACTATCAGGACTTTGTCCATAGCTATTTTGTTTCTGAGAAATGATGTATAAATTGTAGGTTTTCAACATTATTGTATAGAAAATTATATTTTACGAGTATTCTTTAAAATATTAAAATTATCCGATGCCCAATATGCAATATTAGTAACTCCCTGTCGCCATAACATTGTCACAAAGAATCTGTGGACAAAAATTAGGAAGATAAAGTATAAAAAATTAGGTTTTCCCATTTGTAAAAGACCCAAAACTAATCTATTGCAATACAATTGAATTGTAGTCTTTTAAAAAGTAAATTAGCATTAAAATTTTTTTAGAATAAATGTTGATTAAGAAGAACAAAAAACAGTAGCGACAAATTTAAACTTATCCTATGTCTACAAAAGAACTCCATAACTTAACCTGGTACATAAATATATAGTATGTATAGTACTAATATATGTTTGTATGTCCATTTGTATGTATACGTCTAGGTTTCAATGTGTACTTATAAAACCCCAGTATATTGAAATTTGTCTGACTCGAATTCTGTCCGAGTGTTCCTACACAAGCAGATTTCCTAACATTAAAATATCATTTAAAACAATAAAATATGAAGCAAATATAAGATTATTCCATTTTCTTAATTTAAAACTTTCCATTTCCTATTTTTTAAGACTAATCGCTGCAAGCCGATATCACATAGCGTTCATTTTTTATTTAATATCGAAATTTATTTCAGAAAATATTTTAAATGGAAGGATTGAGTTTAATAAAAAATATACGTTTTGTTTTAAAAATTAATTTATTCAGTCGCCGTGGTCTAATAAGTAGTTTTTTGGCGTATTAAACATAAGGTCTCGTTTCAAACCCTAGGTCAGACATCGCCAACTTCCTTTCAGCGGATTTCTGGCAAAATCTCTGAAAGTAAAAAAAAACTGCCATGAACAGTTTCCCAAAAATCTGTCGTTCGCAGTCGACTTTAGCTTTAAAACGTTGTAATTAATGACTAATTATTTATGTATGTATCCAGTAAGATGCGTACTTTAGATAGAAAAACATATAGCAAGTTGTATTCTTAATAATTATTAAATTATACAAGAAATAATAATTTTTAGAACCTTTTTTTAAATATTAAACCGATAAAATAGATTGTACACTTT
This sequence comes from Sarcophaga peregrina, assembly GCA_014635995.1. Classification (NCBI taxonomy): domain Eukaryota; kingdom Metazoa; phylum Arthropoda; class Insecta; order Diptera; family Sarcophagidae; genus Sarcophaga; species Sarcophaga peregrina. The sequence continues at coordinate 115,162,966 of CM025789.1, forward strand.
TTTTGCTAGACATATAGTCGCATCTCAAAGAAATATCTGCAAATTTAATATTCAAATGTGTTATGTTTCACAAAAACATGTCTGTCTGCTATTATAAGTATTTTATTCGGCACTGTATTCTTACATTTTTGGCGTATTTTTTTTACAAAACTCAATGTCTCAATAGGACCTTTGAATCAAATTGCATCACTGAAACCGTATATCGCTGCCCCAGTACATTAGCGCAAAACATCTTCTAGTATGATTTGATTCCCGAAAAATTAAATTAAAATCTTTTTCTAATACTTGAAACGAGATTTATTGAATCCAATATGCGTTGTTCTGATCGATAACATACTATATACATTCCAGACTATATGGTGAATGCAATATTAATTATTGACAGTATACGACACAATCAATCGTTTAACCCGTTTATAGAAGCAAAATAGAACAATTCCCTTCCAGTCCCATTAGGTCTTACAGCCATTCTATATATCTTTATATTTATATATACTATATCTAGTTTTCTTCAACCGGTTTATAACTTTTTGGTGATAAATGAGTAATTTCCTAGCCCAATCTACATATTTTTTAATGATTTTTGTTTTAGTGATTGTCGAATCTAAGTGAGGTGTAACTTTAAGATCAAAATCATTGGATAAAAAAATTATAAAATAATTTTACTGCTTTTTTGCTAGTTGAAGCTTTGTATTCACATTTTTACAGAATGATATGCTTTTAATAATGTCTTCTCATGAAGCACGGCTTTTTATCTTTCAAATAATGTATATAATAGTCGGCGTAGTCTAGTTGTTAGTGTGTTGGCTTATTAGACTGAAGACTTGAATTCAAACCCCTGGTCAGACATTAAAACGGAAATATGAAAATATTTCCTCGGCGGCTCTCTCTCAGTAGATTTTTGGCAAAAACTCTGAGAGTGAATGAAATTGCCATGAAAAGCTTGTCAAAAATCTGTCGTTCGGGGTCGACTTTAAATTGGCATGTTCCGTCACTCATGTATAAAATTAACGCACACAACATAAGTGGTGTGAAAAGCTAAGTCGAAATCCTGACCGAAGTGTTATAATGGACAGTTATGTATGTATGAATAAAGTATAGTGTCGCGTAACGTAATTTTATAGAGCACATGCATTGTGCTCCGTCACCGTAGCATAATTATTAAAATACTCAACTATATTGATTTTCGAATTTGTGAATTTAAAACGATTCAATTCCCTCATTAATCCCTTAAAGGAACTCTTTGAGACTTATTATCCCCAGTTAGGATAACATCAACAAAGAACATCAAAGAAAAATCAGGCAACGTACACGTGTTTACAGAAGGCTTTTTTTGTCAGTGACATATGACCCTGGTATCATCTTGTTTAGTTGAAAAACTTGATTAATTTGATTGAAGCGAAATAAATTAATAATAAATTAATAATAAACAAGCTTATTTTACTTAAAAAGAAACAAATTTGTATGTATATACACTGGTTCAAATAAGTATCCGTACACAAAGCAGGCGGAGACAAAACTACTTACTTGATTTGAATAAAGAATAGTTGTTTTAAAAATTCGATTTGTATTTATAATAGGTACAATAATGTGGTCTAAAAAGTTTCATTTATTTTACTAAAATGCTAACTCAAATAAGTGTCCGTTTAGCAATTATAATTTTAATTGATTTAATCAAAATTTTCTTTTTAATAACGGATTTGTAGTCCTTTTCATATGAAAATCTAGCTTTTGTGTAATATCTGCCCCAATATTGCATACTTCTGGCATAATGGTACCTTAGAGCACATGCTTATTAGTTATTGTGTGCCGCAAATTTGTTTTTTCTGAAATACTTAAAAAACTTTATAGAGTTTGAATTTATTTGAAATATTGGGATAAGTGTTTCGGATCATGATTGTGAAAGAATCGCAACTCGCTCTTAAAACATTTAGATAATGAAATTTACCCTTCATTATTTACCCAAACATAAATTAGCGTACACAGACTTATTTAAGTCAGTATATACATACATATATAATAAATACTCAAACACTGTACTCTTGTTTGAGTAGGGAGTACTTAAGTTATAATAAAAAGTAATAAAACAAAAGTGGGCTATATTTTCAAGACTTTCCATGATACCATATTGCCAAAAAAAAAAAAAAATTGTTTGCGTGTCGTTTATCGAATTTATTAAAGATTATTTAATCATTATTTAGAACTTTTTCGATATTTTATGGCGGGTACAAATTAAATCGTATACAGTTTTTACGATTTTTTTATTTTTTAATTATTGTACACATTATATGAATTTCACGTATTTTACAAAGAATATGTATGTTTGTATGTACAAAAGTATGTTTGAGTAACTGTTCATTAATAAAACAATTTAAGGACTAAAGAGTTACAATAGTTAACAATACTACAATAAAGGCAAATAGAATACTTGCTTTAATACTTAATAGATATTCTCTAAAAGTTATGTACGTCTTGTTAATACATACATACATATTATGACATTTCTGTTTCGCAATGGGTTTTTATTTTAATCAAGTTTGTTAACACATTCGCTGCCAAGGACGAGTATACTCGTCCTACTCTAACACGCAGCTTTTTGAATTAACAAATTTTTTTTGCCAATCGACAATAGTGAATTTCTAAGTGTTGCAAATTTTTGCAATGTGCCTCGTTTTATTACATTTTCTTTATTTTATCCATCTGCGTAAATTATTATTTGTTCTACTAAAACGTACGCAAATACGAAAAGGGTTTTGAGTCCTTCTGTCTACTGACGAGTATACTCGTCTTTGGTTTTCTGCTTGTAAATGATTATGTATGATAATATATGCGCTTTTACCAAGAAATAATGCAGTTTTGGTAAATAATAACACTCAAAATATAAATGGCAATGGAATGACTTCATATAATTAGGCTTGACAACGAATGTGTTAAAAAATTTTTAAAATTTCGTTTCAAGATGAACTCTACTTAAATTAATAAATTTCAGAATTACTTTACGACCTTGGTCCTCACAGGTGTATAATGTTTTTTAAACATATTCTATAAAGTATTATTCAAATTTTTTAATATCTTGTTTCGTTTCGAAATTATACGAGCTTAATTTTTTTTAAAGGTGTCGATTGAAATAAGGTGGGAGTCATTGTATATTGAACCAAATTTAAAAAACATTTATAACCTTAAGTGTCATTTTAAATGTTTCGATAGGTCAACTTTAAAAATAACAGCCTATAGCTTACAATTCCATAACTCCCTGTAGAACTATCATAAGATCAGCAAATCAGCAGCCTGAACTTTTCGGAACTTTTTGCGTGCAATGCAGGGTGCATTAAATTGCACGGATACACAATTTTTACTCGTATGCCCCAATCAATGTATTAGTTTGTGTACTCGTCTAGTTCGTCTAGTGTTTATTAACACATGTGTTTCTATTTTACATGCGGTTGCAAATTGGAACAGCATACGGTGAAAAAAGTGAATTAAAGTGTTAAAATAGTTTTCATTTGAAATTTTTTTTCTTTTGTTGTTGTTGAAAATAAAATCAAAGAAAAACGACAAATTCCAATCGACACAGAGTATTTGCAAGAATATGTATATTGTTACTATGTCAAGAATAGAAACAGACCACGACAACATTAACAACAACAAAAAATCCCAGCAATTTGTGTAACATCGGCAAAGTTGACATTGCGCAAGTTGCAACAAGGCAGTCAGTACAAATATACGAATTGTTTCGCATGCAGACTTTCTGTAACTACTAGTTGGTTCCTTTGCATTGCTCATTCCATATTGCAGCATACATATGTATGTACACGTTTTAGTTTCAGCACTATCACACATCTTGGAACTTTGTAGCCGACATGTCACTGCATGGAATGGTATCCCCAAAATATTATAAAAAAGAACTCAATAGGAAATGGGAATCTTTGTAAATTAAGTACAAAAGCCAAAGAGATATGAGAGAGAGAGAGTGTGTGTGTGTGTGTATGTGAGACGAACAAAATATATTCGTTTTATGACGAAACGAACGAATATCGTGCATCATCATGTGAATTGATTTTCTGTTTTATTTAACTGTAAATATAATAACAACAATATCAACTAAAAACGAACGATTGAAAACCGAAATTAGTTTTTATTTCATTTCAAATGCATATACACCGGCCGCTTTAACTTCGTATGTCACGAGATGAGCCTGCTTAGTATACGACTGTGTTTTATTTGAATTTTTTTTCTCGCGTTTTCGTTATTCGGAATAACTATTATTATTCATTCGCATGTTCGCCATTTGGACACAAAAATGCAACAATAGTAGTAGTGACAACGATGCCGACGACGACGATGATGATTATGATGATGACGATGACAAATGGTAGTGGTAGTGGTGGTGTTGAGTGTTTGCTGCTATTAACACTGCAGGAGAGTGGCTGTGTTGTTTGGGGCTGATGCGAATGTTATGGGAGTTTACTTTAAAGTGAGGCCCATAGTTATTGATTTCTCGTATAGAGAAAAATCACACGAATGCACTACGAACAGACAGAATTTCACATTTTCAAACCAGACGTTAACAGAAAGACCAACAATAGACACTCACTATACGTGCATATAGATTTTTAACGGTAAATTTTTTAATCAGCTTTGGAAAAGAATAAATTAAATTTTTATTAATAATTTATTTATTAATCATAAATTAAATAAATAAATAAATAAGAAATTATTCTTTCTTCATTGTACAAAACCATCAGTTGTATGTACACTCAAGTTTAGTTCAATAAAAAAAAAAATTCATAATTTAAATATCTTTGATTTAACGAAGAAACCCTTGCAATTTCTTTATAATTATTGTGTGGAAATTTCGAAAAAGAAAACAATTTCGTATTCGGCCATTATAATAAAAGATTCGTGATTTCTGTTTTATTTTAGTGCTTTCTGTGACATTTTCTGGACCATCAGCAAAAAAGACGACTTTTAGAAGCAGCTCAAATTGTAAGTACCATTAAATCCTATCCTGCATAGACTTTAGTTAGTTAAGGATATTCTTTTTGGCTTTACATTTTAAACATTTTCATAATCGAATTGAAAAAATCTCCATTTTTTTTTTTATTCTCTATATGTACACATGTACATAAAAAATTGATTTCGATATGTAAAGGGAGTTCATATTTTCTCCGAAAAAGTGTTTTTTTTTTTCATATTACTTAATATGCCTGGTAATCTGTGCGTGAAGGAAAAAATAACGAAATTTGAAGAGGTAAAACAATTGACCGATTTTTTGAACAGCCTCCAGAAAAGCCCATCGTTATATAACCTCAAAATTGAGTAGCTTACTTTCACCACACGATTAACATTCCGAAGCATAAAGAGATGAGAAAGGAACAGCGTAACATGTAATAACGGACTGAATTGAATTTTTTATTACAAATATACGTAATAATTTTCGTTTAATGAATAATGTTAATATAACAAACTAGCTCTGTCATCAAATTTGGTACAGTCATTCCGAATTGTCCAATTCAAGTTTCACATGCACAGATGATTCTATAGGTATAGTTTGATATCTAAAATATAGGACTGATTTAAATCTAAAACAAAATTTCGGTAAATTTTATTAAATTAAAAAGATTGTAAGGGCGTTAAAAATTAAGTTGCATTATGATAGACTGGCCGCATTTGTTAACAAACTCGAAAAGTTTTCATATTAAGACTACTAACATTTACTGTAGGAATATGTAGAATAGATTGAAAAAGAAATTTCAAATAAATTTCTAATTATCTTGAAATATAAATCTCTACATCCCTCTATCTTTCTCTATAAATTTCAGTTTATCTCTGTAAAAATTGCTGAAGAAAGCCTTGCATTGAAATATTCTTTATTTGATCATTTTGTGTTGAATAGAATCGAAAGGGACAACCAATAAAAATGGGAAAGGAGAAGACTCATATTAATATTGTTGTCATTGGCCATGTCGATTCGGGTAAATCAACGACTACCGGCCATTTGATTTACAAGTGCGGCGGCATAGATAAACGTACTATTGAGAAATTCGAAAAGGAAGCCCAAGAAATGGGTAAAGGTTCGTTTAAGTATGCCTGGGTTTTGGATAAATTGAAGGCTGAACGTGAACGTGGTATTACTATTGATATTGCTTTGTGGAAATTCGAAACGGCCAAATACTATGTGACCATTATTGATGCACCCGGACATCGTGATTTCATTAAGAACATGATTACTGGCACGTCGCAAGCTGATTGTGCCGTTTTGATTGTTGCCGCCGGTACCGGTGAATTTGAAGCCGGTATTTCGAAAAACGGTCAGACACGTGAACATGCTCTCTTGGCTTTTACTTTGGGCGTCAAACAGTTGATAGTAGGCGTCAATAAGATGGATTCAACTGAGCCACCTTACAGTGAGGCTCGTTATGAGGAAATCAAGAAGGAGGTATCATCGTACATTAAGAAAATTGGCTACAATCCAGCTGGTGTTGCATTTGTACCCATTTCCGGCTGGCATGGTGACAACATGTTGGAACCATCCGATAAAATGCCTTGGTTTAAGGGATGGACTGTGGAACGCAAAGACGCTAAAGTTGAAGGCAAGACTTTAATTGATGCCTTGGATGCCATCATGCCACCTTCACGTCCCACCGACAAGCCATTGCGCTTGCCTTTGCAGGATGTCTATAAAATTGGTGGTATTGGTACAGTACCCGTTGGTCGCGTAGAAACTGGCATTTTGAAACCAGGTAAGCTTATATTTATTTTTGTTTTTGTTTCTTTTGCACGACTTTTATGTAATACCGTGCAATAGCAATTATACACCACTAACGTGCTATAATAAATATCCGTACAACAATTAAATTGGGTCTGTAGGTTACAAACCCATGTAAATTGTTTTGTGTCAGATGCATTGAAAAGAAAATGGAATATTTATTTTATAGCAAAGGGTTGCAGAAAGGGTGTGGGTTGTTAATTGAGAGACTTGGAGGTTGTTGTATGTGTTTTTCTTAGTATGTATCTATTGTTTAAACCGTGAGTCACATTTTTCTATGCACTCTTTTTGACATTCTCACTCAATCTCTTTCTTTTTGTTTCTCTCTCTCTCTCTCTGTCTCTCTAAAATTAGGTATGGTGGTGAATTTTGCACCTGTCAACCTGGTAACTGAAGTCAAATCGGTTGAAATGCATCATGAAGCCTTGTCGGAGGCATTGCCCGGTGATAATGTTGGTTTTAACGTTAAAAACGTTTCGGTTAAAGAATTGCGTCGTGGTTACGTTGCCGGCGATACCAAGAATTGCCCACCTAAGGGTGCTGCCGATTTTACGGCTCAGGTATGTACATATTGAATGTAACAGTTTTTACCATTACCATTATCTGGATCTGAATCTTATTGTTTCTATAATAAAATATGGATTTGCTTTTAAAACGTGTTGTGAATAATAAAAATTAAAAATATTTGTAGAATTATATTTTTTTTCTATGAAATGAATGACGTTAAACGAATTTATTTAAATTATTTAAAAAAATAATAAAACAAATTTTCTGAAACGGTTAACAAACATGGAAAAATTAAAAAGAAAAAAAATATTTCAGAATTAGTTTCTTCGTTAGCGAAAGAAAATTCGAGTATGAAACTATGTACATATCTAATACAGCTATTCAAATAAGATATCGACGCCACCGTTCTATAACATTCTAAGTCGAAGAAGTGTGTTTTGAGTTATGAGCTCTCAAAGTTTTCACACGACATACGACTGTATGTGTATTCTCAGTAAATTTTTCCTTCTAACTTCAGAACGGATCGACATGTCTTAACCAAATTTTTACAGTATTTAAGTTAGAGAACGTAGAATTTAAAAATGCAAGAACATTAAAAACGTTCTAAGTACCCATCGATATTGTGTACAATATAACCGTTTCAGGATGAACCTCCAAGACATAGGTCTAATATATATATACATAAATACAAAATTCGTTGGATTTTTCAAATGTTAAAAAAATCATGATCAATTATTTAACAAATCTGTGTATTGTTTATGAAAATTGTATATTCTTCGATTTAAATTCGAATTTTAGGTAAATTGGCAAATTTGTAATGAATTTTTTTTTTGGTTAACAACACTAATGATTGCTATTGCAATTATGTTGTATAAATTAATAAAACAATACTTTAATTTAATGTATGTAATTATAAAATAAGAAATTTATAAGAAACTGATAATAACAATGCGTAATTAAATGAAATTTATTAGTTTCAATGCGTGATATAAAATATAATCGATTTAAATGTAATTTATTATTTAGAAATTATGAAGTGAAATAAATATTTTTTAATTTAATACTTCTCATCGAATCTAATTAATACGAAAAGTAAAAGCATGCATAATTAATCAGGGGCAATATAGGCAAAAAAAAAACAGAGTAATTCTCTGTAGATATTTGTAATTTCTAAATACTTTTTATTTGTTCTTTTTTTTTACTTTAGGTGATTGTTCTCAATCATCCGGGACAAATTGCTAACGGTTATACACCGGTGTTGGATTGTCATACTGCTCATATTGCATGTAAATTTGCCGAAATCAAAGAGAAATGTGATCGCCGTACTGGTAAGACTACGGAAACCGATCCAAAGGCTATCAAGTCAGGTGATGCAGCTATTATTATGCTGGTGCCCACTAAGCCGTTGTGTGTTGAAAGTTTCCAAGAATTCCCACCATTGGGACGCTTTGCCGTACGTGATATGAGGCAAACTGTTGCTGTGGGTGTAATCAAGTCGGTGACATTTAAAGAGACGACTTCGGGTAAAGTCACAAAAGCCGCTGAGAAGGCCCAAAAGAAGAAATAACTAGGGAGCAGCCAGAATAAAATGCAAACACAACAAAAATTTTTATGCCAACAACATAATGATCGAGAGCAGCTATACCAACAGCAAAAGCAACACCAGAAACAACAGCAATGGCAATCAATTGAGTTGTTGGCAAATGAAAATTCATTTATTAAGCATAAATATAACAATAATAATAATATACTAAAAATTATTATCACAATTAGAAATTATAATAATAATAATAATAGTCATCAACATGATACTCTTAAACAACAACCACATCAACAACAACAAGAACAGCAAAAACAACCACAACAGCATCATCTTACAAAACAACAAATCCAAAATAACTCACAAAATACGATTGATGTAAAACCAAAGACAACAATTAAAAACTACTCCTTCAATACACCATTAAATTCCATCAAACAACATAAGCAACCATTTAGAAGCATAGAAAAGACATCTTTTGCATTTGCATCCTATCCTTTACAATTTAATACCATTCATACTAACAATTATACATTATCATCTTCATCAGCATCGTCATCGTCATCATTCCTTAAGCCTTGTCCCAACAACACCAAGACTTCATATTCATCAAACAAAAATAACAGCATCGTGGTTCAACGTGAAAACTTTACAAATTTGAAAAGCATTTTAATACGATTTTTTATGGAATTTTTCCTAATTTACTATAATAATTTGTATCTAAATTTACACAGACATCGTAAATCATTTCGCAGGAAATCGTCATTATCGTTTTCATCATCATCGTCTGCATTGTCGTCATCGCTAAAATCTTTAACACTCTTTATCAAGCAGGGCATGCCAATATTTCAATCAATTTTTTATAACACACGTGTAATGTTATAATCATACATGTAATGCTGCTTCTTATCCCACAACAATCCCTTACACCTTTATTTCATTAAACATAACTCCTTTATACAGATAATTTGGTCTTTGTCTAAAATTAAAAATCATAATTTTTAATATCGTATAGAAGAAGAACAATTTTCTTGTATTTATTATTTCTTCCATTTATTATTATTTAATTCATTTCGTTGTTCATTTTTGTTTTTTAAGCAATTGATTTGAAATCAATTCAATAATTCGTTAAAATGTTTTGTTTTATGTAATTTCTAAGTTCTTTTTTTTTTTGTTTGTTATTCACCCGTAGTTTTAACTGAGATTTGATCTAAAAACTAAATGTTTCTTAAAGAAAATTTCCCATTTACGCAAGGAAATAAAAATAAATGTGTGCATTTTCCCTGTGTTTGATTTAAAGAAATCAAAAAAAAACTCTACTTAATAATAGAATGATTGCAAATCAAAACATAAATCCTTCCAATTATTTTGGTTACTATCAACTTGAATAGTTTTATGGAAAACAGCAAACTATATTACATACTGTGTTTAAACTTTATTTCCGCATCATACCACACTACCGCAACACCTTCAACACTACCGACATCACACATCACACGTATAAAGTCAAAAAAAAAAAAAACCAATATTATCCTTTAACATAATCCAATACATAGTACTTTGAACAGGATTCTCATGTACTCAAACTAACATACAGGCCCAGACACACACACTTGTCATTTAAATAGACTAAATGGTGTCCTGTTTTATAAAGAAACAGTATAGGAGAAGAACGTTGGCAGATTCAAAAACAGAAATGAAATAAAGTTTTGTAGGCTTAAACTTAAATCTTTAAAGTATGATGAGATTAACATTTGAAATGATAAGATACATTATAAATTAAAAACAAAAAAAAAAAAAAAACAGAAAAATAATAATAAAACATAAAATATACTCTTAACTGTATGTGCTTCATTCTTAATAAAAAATAAATAAAAATTAAAAAAAAAAAAATTAAATGAAAATAATTGTAAAACTCCCATCACATTTTTAATGGTACGTGTATTATGCAAAAGCAAATAATTTATTGGATTTCAATTGAGAAAGTGAAATAAAGAAAACCAAAAGGCTTACAAATATTCAAAAGAAATCATAATACATACAACGGATGTTTTATTTTCAAATTCAATTTTAGTCTTCGATGGTATTTAACTTATTTGGTTACGGTCGGCAACGGTTATTATGACCATTTGTTGGTCAGGCAGGGAGTTAATTTAACGAAATAGAGGAGGTTGTGTAATCTGTAGACTACTACTCGATACCTTAATAGGATTTCTGAATGGGCATTGTGCAGTGAGGACGAGACACAGACAATCCCATTTTCAACAAATTTTTTTTGAAATTCTTGAGAATTTTTATTTCTTCACATCCTTTTCTGTTTTCTTCATCTCTTGCTTCCATCCTTACTTTAAGAGTGAGGTTTTTTATTTCTTACTTATTATCTGTAAACTTTTCTAATCCTTAAGTTGGTATAACCAAACCAAAACATTTAATAAAAACGACTTACTCCAAGTGGATTACGACTAAAAAGCAATATAAATAATTGTCTGAAATGGAAAGAATTTTAAAAAATTGTCGGCCAATAATTTTTCAAAAAAAAATTTCTATTACCCTTAAACAACATTTCCGTATTATCTTCAATTAATGAAGGCATTTACCAACAAATGACTTCTAATTGTCTTCTTTCTTTACAGATTTGTATTAAAAACTATACAAATATTCTTTCAGTTTTATAAAAGATTTAATAAGCTTAACTTATGATTAAAACATTATTAGTTGTTATATAAAATTTAAAACTTAATTTTATTGAACATACTTAACAAAACTATGGGATAACTACCATTCACTATCCGAATTATATTCTGGCCAGGGTAATTTTTCATCTAAGGGAAGATTTTTCTTTTCCAAATATTTATTAAATTGCTCAGGAATATTCATAAATTGCCGGATTTTCATACGAAATTGTTTCCACGTCCATTGATCATGATTGCGGCGATCAGCAACCATTGCTTTGTAGTTAAATTGATACTTATCCAAAAAATAGGTGAGGTGGCTAACGACGCCCTTGGGTAATCTGAAATTTTGTTATTGCAAACATGTAGTAAATTGTTTATTTCTGTAAAGTTTAAAATTCAAAAACTACCTTAATTGTGAGTCTGCTTTTTGTTTGGCCATCTCTTCCAATTGACTGACAACGTAGCCCCGTTTGGGTAATGGCTTAATGTCATCATCATTGATTTCTTCTTCAACAAAACCGTTCACAAGCTTTGTGAGTTTAAGGCGATTCTGTTTGAAACTTGGAACAGGTACTGATTTATTTGGATCGCAAGCTAAACCCATTTCTCTAAAGTTTGTACCAGGCCTTTTGTTGTCTTCCCATAGATTCTTTAACGCTGGACTATAAAATAGAATTAATCCTTCTAAATTCCAAATTCTATAAAATTAACACAGGGAACACTCACTCTTTTATTTTACCCAGCGAAGATCTAGTTTTATTCAACGTTTTCCTATTCACATTGTAGCGATAACGCTTATGGCGATGAATTTTACGAATTTTCATTTCTTAATTTTATTATTAATTAATTTTAAATAATTTAAAAACTGAGAAGCTAATGTTTATGCACGTGTTTACTAAAGTAAAAGCAAATTATAATTTGACATTTGTTTACATTCAATCACCAAAGAGTTGCCAAGTACAGATTTAGATTTTGATATTCAATAACAAAAATTCATACAACAAATATTTACTTTGTCCCCTTTTATATCAAATTAAAGAATTCCTATATTAATCTTTCTTTATTTACTTTCGAAGAAGCGGAAGGGAATCTTTACAATGATCAACTCGGGTTTAATTCTTCGGGAATGAGTCAAATATTTGAAAAAATATGAATATTTCATATTTTGTAATAAAAGACATTTAAGAACAAAAAGTTTAAATAAAAATTTCTGGTAACGCTGGTTGCTACTTTAGTCTGACATTTGTCTCGTCTTAAAATAGTAAATACCACTTTACTGTGAATGATTTCAATTGTAAACATTGCCGGCTGCTTGTACAAAAGTATTGTTTTGTTGAGTTCTAATAACTAATCGAATAATTGAAAAAATGAAAGACATTGAAATACTAGACCCTAGAAATTTAGTTAAAAATCGTGAAATACTATATCGATTGATAATAAGGTAAATTGGAATAAAATATTAAAGTTACATCATGTTTTAATAGTCGCATTTCATTTCATTAGTCAGTTGATGTACGATGGCTTGGAAAAGTTTGCAATGGAATTGTCTATGCTTGTTAAAGCTGATGAATGCACTCCCAGCGAACGTTTACTGCATGTAATGATAGCAGGCATGCAAACTTTATGCGACAAAGAACCTCCTGCAAAGGATGATGTACTACCATGTATAGATTTAGAATTTGAACCGGATGCCTCAGCATTAGCACCAGAACCGGCGTCATACGAAACAGCTTATGTGACATCACACAAACAGTCATGCCGTGCTGGGGCCTTTAGCCATGATGGGACTCTGGTTGCCACTGGTAGTGTGGATGCGAGTATAAAAATATTGGACGTTGAACGCATGTTGGCCAAATCTGCGCCAGAAGAAATAGAAACTGGACGTGAACAACAAGGTCACCCAGTTATACGTACGCTATACGATCATACTGATGAAGTGGCATATTTAGAATTCCATCCCTAAGGAACATATTTTAGCTTCGGGTTCTAGAGATGGCACCGTTAAATTGTTTGACATTGCCAAACCTTCAGTTAAGAAAGCGCATAAAGTATTTGCGGACTGCGAACCTGTTACTTGTTTATCATTTCATCCGACTGGTGATTATATGGCTATTGGAACAGAACATTCGTTATTAAGAGTTTATGATGTCCAAACTGGTCAATGCTTTGTATCGGCCATCGCATCCCAACATCACAGTGGCTCTATAACTTGCGTAAAATATGCCCCAACAGCTAAACTTTATGCCACCGGTAGCGTTGACGGTTCCATAAAAATATGGGATGGCGTTAGCGGTCGTTGTGTTAATACCATAACTGAAGCCCACGGCGGTGCAGAGATATGTTCTGTACAATTCACACGCAATGGCAAGGTATTCTAGAGTAAAATATCCTGAATATAAAAGATTTTCAATATTCTTCTATTCTTCATATTATTTTATAGTATTTACTATCATCTGGCAAGGATTCATTAGTTTATTTATGGGAGCTTTGTACTAGCCGTCCCATACAGACCTACACTGGCGCATGGTACAACAGGCAAACAGGAACACAATACCCAAGCTGTATTTAACCATACGGAGGATTATGTATTATTTCCTGACGAAGCTACAACATCTTTGTGTTCTTGGAATTCACGCAACAGCAGCCGTTTGAATTTGATGTCGTTGGGCCATAATGGACCCGTTCGTTATATAACACATTCTCCAATATCTCCAGCATTTCTTACTTGTTCCGATGACTTCCGTGCCCGCTTTTGGTATAGACGTACCACCAACCAATAAAGAAACAATTTTATCATATAGTACTTTATAGTTTTTATAATATGTTTACAAATCTTTATAGCCACTATTATTTACGATACCACGAACTATAGTTTGAAGTATATTTTTTTTTTTCTTTCAAATATAATTTTTTTAAATATAATCCAGCTTATCTTACAATTTAAATTCTGATCGTAAGCTATGTCACAATGTTGAGCCAATGATTGATATTTCGATACTTTTGCATTCCAGACTTGAGCCTAATTCGTGACTGCATTTTTCGATTTTCGTAAGACAGGCAACTACATACATACATAGTATTCGTTGCAAACATCCATTACATTTTTCTGATGTAAAGCCCCCCTTAACTGCTTCTTGCTGCGCAACATAGAGCAACGTACAGTTCTGATAAGCAATAAATATTCTAACTTTTCTAGTTTTTGATTTCTATATCTTGCAAAACCAAGCAAAAGAACGCTTCATACGTTTGATATACAGAGAATTGATGCCATCATTGTTCATAACTCCAGTTATTGTACTTTTACTAACATCTACTTTTTTATCGCTGTTGAGTTGGTATTTACAGATCATTTTACTTCTATCCTTAAATGACAATTTGCCATTAATACCAGACGAACTTTGTCTGGTAGGATTTTAATTGATGTCCACATATAGACTGTTTAACAAGGGATAAAACCGTAGTTTTTTTTTTTAAACAGCACTCAGGGGATGGCCCCTACTCATGGTGTGCAATGTGCAGGTTTGTTAAGAAAGGTGGATAGAGGGAAGATGCGAACGGTAAGGAAACGAGTTGCTGCCCAAACGCTTTACCAAGTTGGTCCCACTCAAAGAGCACTCAAAGTGGCTGGAAGTAAATTATTAAACAACACGATCAATATCAATAAATACACCTAAATAACAACGTGGTGTAAATTTAGTTCCATAGAGCTCAGAAATATTTTTTAAATCATCCAAATTTTTTTTATCTGAAAAAAAAAGTTTTAAAAACTTTTTCTCTTTTTATTGATGATTAATCAATTTTACGCAGAGAATCTGCGGAGATTAAACCATGAACAGGATTTAGAATTCCACTAGCAGAATGTACCCGGCGTTGTGCGGGTTATTTTTTCGCCCCTTTCCCCCTTTCGAAATGGAATACCTCCAATAGCTATTTGGGAAACTTAACCAAGCTAAATCGTATAAAATTACCTTTTACCATTTTTTCTTCCTTTGTCCCATTTTTCCCCACTGCATCGACAAAAGCTCGATTTCTTTGCTATGCATTCAATTTGGACGTTTTTGGTCCCTTTCCCCCTTTTTGGATCTCTTTTGGTTTCACTTTAGAAACGGAATACCTCCAATAGTTATTTGGGAAACTTAAATCGTAAAAAATTACCTATTACTATTTTTTTCCCAGTTGTCCCATTTTTTTCTCCTTTTGGTCAAAATTTTAAAAAGATTTATAGCCTATAACCTGCACCGACAAAAGCCCGATCTATATCCCAAATTTCAAGAAAATCGGTCCAGGCGTGATTGGGTAACGAACAAAACAACAAACATTTGGGAAACTTAACTAAGCTAAATCGTAAAAAATTACCTATTACCATTTTTTCTCCCCTTTTGGTCAAAATTTTGAAAAGATTTATAGCCTATAACCTCCACGAACAAAAGCCCGATCTATATCCTAAATTTCAAGAAAATCGGTCCAGGCGTTCAGGCGTGATTGGCTAACAAACAAACTAAAAACAGACTTACAGAAAGATTTATAGTGTATATTGGGATTAGGATTAGGATTGCAATAGAAAAATAGAAATTTTAACCCACTACTGCCGGTCACTCAAACCCAACACTGACTACTCTTTCGTTGAACAACAAAGATTCTGCAAACATTTTAAAATAAAAGTTCGTTTGGGTTCGAGCACCAGGCCAGACATCAAAACAAAATACAAAAAGTATTTCATTAGCGATTTCTGGCAAAAACTCTAAGAGTAAAAAAAAACCTGCCATTAAAAATTTCTCAGAAAAAAAATCTTCGTTCGAAGTCGTCTTTAAACTGTAGGTTCCGCCAGTTATGTATTAAATTAACACTTGTAACATGAGTGATGTGAGAAAATGAAATGAGGTCAATAATCCTGACTAAAGGGTTGTAATGACCAATTATGCATTATGTTTATATATTAAAGTATGACACGAATGTTATTTTTGGTAAATAATAACTAAAAATTATTATCGGATTTTATTAAACGAAGCATCAATCACTTTGGGGTTCAAACAATGTACGTGTCGCTATTCAGATGTATTTCCATTGGCGCATTAGGTTATGATTAAAATGATTTTAAGGAGATTTTAATAAGGTCTTCAAACGATATCAATATAACGAATAGTAATGTATAGCAGATATTCCATAATAACATTTAATGAAAGAATTTTTTTTTTTTGTAAACTTGAGTACGTTTTTTTTATTCTTTAAAAATATATTCTATTTTATTTGTTTTGATATATAAAAAAAAAATGAAGTTAGTTTTTGTTTATGTTTGTGTATACATATATATGTATGTATGTATGTATGTATTTGTATATGTATTTAGTTGAGCGTATAATTGCATTAAGTAGTTGTTTATTCAATTAAACATTTTATAGTTGAATAACTTAGACAATAATAAATATCTTAGATTAGATTGCTTTAAATTATTTATTGATTATTATTATTGCTTGTGCTTGAGTTTGAGTTTAAAATAAGTCTTAAGAATCTTAAGCAATGAAATAAAAATAAATTAAAAAAAAAAAAACTAATTGTTATAACACACACTGGAAGTCCGTAGCGTATTTTGTTGTGTAAAATACGTAAAATTTTCACAATTACTGGAGTTTTGTTTTGTTATTCTTTTCGAGTTGAAACTTTTATAAAATTTACTAAAACTACATTTATACATAAAATATATGTATGTATGTATAGAAGTCTTGTAATGCTTATTTTCTAATTATAATTATAATTTTTTTTTTGTGTATAATTTATTTCTATATTGTATTTAAGAATCTTCTTTAATTGCACACATTTTTAATATGTTTCTTTTTAAATATTTATTTCTTTTTAAATTTTTTTTATTTTATTTTATGTATTGAAACTTTATAAAGTAAATACAATTTGAGTATTGGATTATTTACAGCAAATGTTTATTTTGAATGGAAAGAAATAATGTGAAAAAAAAGAAAAAAATTATCTAAAGAGAGGAGAGAGGATTCAAAACCATTATAAATATGAAGTAAAATTTATAATTTTCATCATTTTCAATGAATTTAAGTAGCATTTTCAAAAAATAAAGGAAAACGTGCAAAATTTAACAAGAAAAAAAAAAAACATTATAATAAAAATAATAAAGAAAATGTAACAAAGGAGTGGAAGAGGGACGGAATATCATCAAAACGTTAATTATAAAGATTAATATTTTTTTTGTTTTTTTTTATTTTTCAAATAAATTTTAAAGCTTTGTAACTGTAACGGTTTGATAAATTATTTCAATAATTTTCTGTCGAATAAATTTTCCTTTTTTTTTTTTGTTAATGTTTAGTTATTGAGGAAATACTGTACTGGCCTTAATTATCAATATTAAAATAAAGTATGAAGAATAAATTTTATTGTAAATAAATGGATATTAAACTTTAAAACTTCTCAATTATTGTAATTGCATGAAATAAGTTGTAGTAAATCTTAAATTAAATAATATGAACAAAATTGAAACTTCTAATGCTTAAAGCTAAATTAGGATATTGGACGGATATATGAAAAAAAATAAAAAAATTAATAATAACAATTATAATAATTTAAAGAATAGTATGAAACAGATTTAACTTAAGTAAATATTGTGCAATATTTTTTAATTTTGTTTTTGTTTGTTTATATTAATCCATAAAATATAATATAATTTATTAGTCTTTTAGTTTTTGTATAATTACCGGGTTGCAATTGAATCTGATTGACTGATTGACGATTGACGATTGTTTATTGTCTTATTTCACCTCTTCTACTCTTTGTGCGTTTATTTGTGCTGTTGCTGCTGCTGCTGCTGCTGTTGTTGTTGTTGCTGTTGTTCGAACTGAAGTTTTAAGTAGAGATAACGTTTCAGTTAATGTAATCGCAGTGGCATTTTTACCAATTGCTGAAGTACA
Organism: Sarcophaga peregrina; assembly: GCA_014635995.1. NCBI lineage: Eukaryota > Metazoa > Arthropoda > Insecta > Diptera > Sarcophagidae > Sarcophaga > Sarcophaga peregrina. Next base: position 115,181,383 of record CM025789.1, read on the forward strand.
AACTTTTGTCGATTGTGATAAAATTGACGGTGGTGGTGGTGGTGGAGGGGAGGGTGATGGTGAGATTACAATTTCATTTTTGATTTCAATATCAGTGGTAAATGTTAACGGTTTATGTATATTATCATTTGAGGTTTCTTGCTGTTGTTGTTGCGTCAAATTGAGACCCTCTTCCTTATTATTGTCATTAGTATTGATCATGATACTTAAAGCTGGATTGTTGGCTTGCAATTGATTTAATAGCGGTGTATTGGCATTATTCTGGATTTGCGCTTGCGTTTGTGTTTGCGTTTGTGTAGCTGAAGTTGGAGGAAATGATGATTGTGCCTCTCCAGCGGCCGTTATTAGATAATTAAGAGGAATTAAGTTTTGTATCTCCTTGGTTGCGAGAGATTCGTGAGTCATTTTCATGTGGTTTTTCATTTTATCCGGACGTGAAAATTCCTTGCCGCACAATGAACAGGGAAAGACTTTACGATGTTTACCCTCATGGTAGAGGAAGGCATGACGTTGGAAACTGTACTTGTTTTTAAACGTTTTCTGCATATTTTCCTTGGCACATTCAGTACATTGATAGATACCCTCATTAATACTGGCATAGCGGAAGAGATCCAAACCACGTACTGACATTTCAGTCAATTGTTCAGCTTGATCGTCCACCGAGGATTGGGCTTTGCGACGTATGCGCCTGCGCTGTACCGGTTTACTTGAGGAATTTTTGGCACGTGTTGTTGTACTGTTCGCACCTGTTGTATTGTTGTTGGAGTTTGTAGAAGCTTCCAATTGATCACTGCTTTCAGGTTGTGCGTTACCAGTCTCATTGCCGGTGCTGTAGTCTAAACCAGCATTTTCATCGGCAAGTGTAAGCATTTCCGGATCAGACTTGTCGCTATGATCCATTAAAAGATCCAAATTATTTTCATCTTCTCTCAAAAGCATAGCATTTTGCTGCTGTTGAAAGAATTCTCCACTGGATTTGAGTATAGGATTGGCTGCCATATGCAATAAAAACTGATGATGTAAATTATTGGCTGTCGGTGGCTGTATATTATTTTGAGCCTGCCGTTCGGCTACATTAGCCAGTGACTGTAAAGCCGAACATGCTTCCTGCGCTTCCAAGTGATAAGCATTTGTACTACTACCTGCAGTTCGTTGGCTCAAAGTATTTGTGGTCGAGGCATTTGTTATGGTAACATCTATTAATTCTTGTAAACCAGCACGCAATTGTTGTTTCAGTAATGAATTTGGATTTGAGGACATTGGCACAGTAGATGTTTGTTGTTGTGACTGTTTGGATACTTGTTGTGGCGTAATATTTTGTAAATTGGTTTTAACTTTCAAACCTAAAACAGTGGGTAGATGCTGTGCTGTCAAGCCACCTTCGTTGAACTCTAGCGATGCTGTGGTGCTTGTTGTAGAATTTTGTGCCTGCAAGGAAATCAACGATTTATTGGTGTTTGTCGCCGCTACTGTTGTCGTTGTTGTTGTTGCTGCTGCTGCAGCAGTTGCCGTATTGCTAAAGGTGGGTTTGTTGAGACCAAATAAACGTTGTGACAATTCTGGGCTACTAGTTATGAGTTGAACTAAAAAGAAATAGGAAAAAATAAAATAAAATTAAAAATTTTAACAACATGAATTTGAAATCTTTTGGATTTCTTATTTAAGGAAATTTCGATTTATTCTCAAGAATGTAAAACAATTTATTGTTTTATATATTCTGATTTACCCCATAGCTCTAGGTGGCTCATCTTTTGTGGTACATGATTAAAAGAGTTGGTTTTATAAACTGGCATGTAATCATTTCACTATCACAAAGAATGTTATGTTTTGGCTTACGTTCGGATTATTAGAGAGAAAGAGAGCGATATCTTTAGTATTTATAATAAATTTTAATTAAAAATTAATAAATTGAAGATGATTGAACTAGAAACCTGAACTTAAGTGGGAAATGTTATTGCAATAACATCTGCCTTTTCGTGGTACATAAAATAACCTAATAATGGATGAGGAGGTATGTACATTACGATGATGTATTTACCGGCAATTAAAGATATTTAATTCGTATTGTTTCTTACATTCAAAATAATCCTTTTTAATCGTAAGATCTTCTGGCCAGTGCACCTACATGCATTACTTGCCATATTTAACTCTTTTTGTCTGCATTACCATCCATGTTGTATGCGTTAATTTTATTCAAAAGTTATGGAATTCCAAACGATAGATCTTCGAATATTTTTCGTCAATTGAAAGAAATAATTTATACGTCCAATAATTTATACAAATAATTTGTTTACTGGTTTATGCAGAAGAATTGTAAATAATTTTGTATTTTAATCGATTTTGAATGGCTCTCTCTCTATTATCCTTCCATTTAAGGACATTGTACAATGGGGTACTGTACTTGTCGACAAGAACATGTCCTATATTCTGTTAAATGTAATGAGCCACAAGCGCTTTACATTGTACAGATTTGTGTTATACTGATTTTTATGATTCATTTTTGTTTAAATCGACCACAACATTTCTGCAATTTTGAAGAACTTTCGATTTTTGCCCCTTTTTTAAGAAACAAAGTAAAACATTTTTTTTTTTTGCTGTAAATATTCTTGTGATTAAGACGAATTCAATATTTTACTGGTGAGTAGTTTACGATCTTAGAAGTACGATAAGTAACAACAAAATAACTTTAAGAATCAACGGAATATTATTATGAAATTGATTTCATATTTCCATATGTTGCCCCCGAACCAGGACTGTCCAATATGTAATGGTAACCTAATCTCATATAGGAAAGCGCATCGCTGTAATCACAGTCACACGCATTCACCCATCATAAAAGAAAAGAGTGAGAAAAATGGAAAAGACAAAGGGGTAGTGGGCAATAAAATTAAGAACAAAAGAAAGTTGGAAATATCGGATGCGATAAATTAGTGCGAATTTCTTGCTCCTTTAGAAAAATAAGGTAGAGAATGCTTTTTTACGGTTACTCTAAGTCGGTTGGTTTTTGCATAAACCGTGAAATAAATTTGTGTAACAAAAGAAATAAACAAGGGTTAATTAAAAGACGTTTTAATATACAATTAAATAAACAACACAAAGTTGTAAAGAAGTTTAAATTCTTTTCAAACACTGTTTGGCCTTCATCTAGGCTTATTAGACGTGAAGTCTCAGTTCAAACCCCAGGTCCAGACATCTCCATTAGACGAAATATAAAAAAATACTTCTTTGGAGATTTTTTTTAGCAGATTTCTCGCAAAAACTGTTTCTCAAAAATCTCTCGTGAGGAATCGATTTTAAATTGGAGGTCCCGCCGCTCCTGTGTCGAATTAACATACATTGCATAAGTGGTAGGAGTGGTAATCCCGACTGATGGATTATGTACATAAGTGGTCATTACAACCTTTCAGTCAGGATTACGACCTAGCTTTTCACACCACTCATGTTGTGTGGATTAATTTAATACATGAGTGACGGGACCTACAGTTTAAAGTCGACTTCGAACGACAGATTTTTTTTGAAAATAATTTTTTTTTTTTTCATAATTTCGTTTAATGGAGATATCTGAACTGGGGTTTCCAACAGTGACCTTACGTCTAATAAGCCTACACACTACTTAGTAGACTGTGGCGACTACGTGTATGTATTATTGGTAATTTATTAATAATAGAATCTAAATTGCCTCGTAAACTTACAAACGCTGCATCTTTATTTATTTTCATTTATAATAGCAATTATTTGAGTTCATTTTATGTATAAATTTTTATCTTAAATTACACAAGGCTGCCTTTTTATTATTGATATTGAGCTTGTATATATAAAAATTTTAAATTTTAGATTGACTTTTGTAAGTTTTTAGTGCAAAATTGTCTATAAAAAATTTATGATCTAAAATCAGGGATTGTGTATTTAAATTGGTTAATTAATAAAACCAGTATCTATTGAAAAATAAAAGAAAAAAAATCGTTATGACAATTGTTTTTCTATTTAAAACATTAAGTATAAGTTGTGAGCGAAAGAAAAGTATTTGTGATAGGCAGCGGAATGACACGATTCCGTTAAAATAAAAAAAAAACAAATATTTGATTTCACAATCTTTGTGATTGGATTGTTTTATTTGAATAACAAACGCCAATCAGATTGGAATCTTTTACATTTTAATTAACATCGGTGTAATTGCGCTCTCTCACCCCTTCTGTTGTGTTCGGTCTGTGTGATTCCTCCGTTTCCCACTCTCTCCTTTCTCTTACATACCCTTCTTTCAACCTTTCCCCTCCTTCCCTCCTTTAGGACGTTGTACAATGGGTCAGTTCAACCTCCGTGTACTGTACTTGTCTTGTTTGACAGGTACACGCCCTATAACCTAACCTAACCTAATTAACACAATTTATAATAAAGAGGAAAGGAAGAAAGAAAACAAAACGTAAATGGAAATTAATAATCAATTTGTATGTTTTACGAACTCTGTTAAAAGAAAATGTACATTTTTGTTCAGTTAGAGATCTAATAATTTTTTATATAAAATTTATTCGTATTTGTTTATTTTGTTTTTGTTTTGTTGTATTTTACACAGACTACAATTGTAATGGTTCTGAATGGATTGAGGATTGAAGAGCAACATAAAATTAAAAAAAAAAAAAATAAACAATTAAACTAAGATAAGTTCATTATTGTAAAAGAGAAGAAAATAATAATAAAATCAAATCAAATTAAATTAAATAAAATAAAAAACAAAGCTATTTTTGTAATTTGTGTGTGAGTTGGGTGTGTTTAATATATTTTTGTTGTTGTTGTTGTTTTGTTTTATTTTGAATTTTTAATAATAATTAATTGATTTATTTAAATTTTATTTATGTTGTATATTATTATATAAGAAGTTCTTCTTTATATTTGTTTTTAATGCTGTACATAAAATTAATTTAAAATTATACAAAAAATTAAAATAAAATAATTAATTAATTAATAATAATTAATAAAAATAATAATTAACATTACTATAATGATAATAAAACATTAACCATATTGCTGGGGGTTATAATTTTTCCATTTTTATTATTATTTTTTCTAGAAATAATTTCTGTTTTTTGTAATGCATTTTGTTTTGTTTTGTTTGTTTGTTTGTTGGTTGATTATTAATTATTGATAATTTAAAAAAGTTCTTTGGCGATGAATTAAGCCTCCGATTTATATATATTTTTTTTTAAAAAATTATATAAATATTAATTAATTATTTAATACAAAAAAAAAAAAAAAAAAACAAATTATAATTATTACATAAACAAATATTAAAAGTTTTATAATAAATAGACATTTCAAAGGAGTTAAAAATAACCAGCAATTCAATTAATTTAATTTACAAGAAATATTTAAATATATATATTTTTTAAAAAATTTTTATTTTTTTTATAAGAACTTTTAAATTATTATAAGAACTAGCTTCATTTGAAGGCAACAAGGTAGATATATATTTTTTTTTAATATTTTAAATTTAAGATTTTAACTAACTTTTGTTTTTTTTTTTATATTTAGTTTTAATATATAAAAGTGTATTATTTATTTATTTTGTTTATTTTTTGCTTAAGTATATTATTAAAAAAAAAAAAATAAAAATAAAGTGAAAAAAATTAACTAATTTGTAAAGTAAGAGTTGAGTTTAACAAAGCCCCTAAACAATAGATTGTTAAAGACTTCATTAAGTTGATTGATTGATTTTGTTTAGTGGATTGATATGCAAGGCACACAATGGTGATTTTTTTTGTTTTTGTTTTTAATCTAAGGCCAGATTTGATTTTTTGTTTTTTTTTTTGTTTTCTTTTTCCTTTTTGTTTATTATGAAATACAAATAAAATATAAATATTAAAATTTTTTTATTATTATAAATATTATTATTTAAAAAAAGAGTGCTCTTTAAATTAATACTAAATTATACAACTATTTGTTTTAAAATGAAACGAAAAATAACAAATAAGAAAAAAGAAAAAATCAGAAAAAAATTAAATAAAATAAAATTAATAATAATAATTGCACACAAACTTATAGTTGATGAACTTTCAAGACAAGCAAAATGACTTTCAAGTTGTTTAAAACGACAAGAGAAAAATTAAAATATTTCATTAGAAATTTCAAAAAAACTGTTACAATTTTTGAAAATTGAAAAAAAAAAATTAAATTAAATTAAAATAAAATTTTAATCAAAAAGGTAAAGTGAAAAAATAATAATAAGAATAACAAAAAATAAAATAAAAAAGAAAAACAAACAGAAACAATTTTTTTTATTTATTTTTTGTTTTTTACACAATTTAACGTTTTTTCTTTTCGTCTTTTTTAAAGACCATTTTCCTCTATAAAGCACGTTGTTTGTGGTGAGAACTTTTGTCAAATAAAAATTTTATATGTATAATATACGCACACACACATATATATATATTACATAATTTATATATACATATATATGTCCAATACATATATATTTATATTTAATATTTTATTTTAATGGAAATTAATTAGTTTATAACGTAAGGAGAGAGTTTATTAGTTTGTTTGTTATTGTTTTGTTTATGCATTTAAATTAATAGTTTTATATTTAGTTAAAATATAGTATGTATGTATGTATGTATGTATGTATTGGTGTATTTTCAAATGATTTTGGAATATTTTGGAAGTCATATTTCATGTTTAAATTTCTCTTTTTTTTTGCCTTCTGTTTAACATGTAGCAACTGTAAAATGTTGCTAAAACTTCCTTTAACTAAATAAAATAGTTTTTAATTTGCATTTTCTTTATATTTCTTCTTCTTCTTCTTTTTTTTTATAGTTCATGCCTAACATTTAAGTATAAGGGTTTCACTATTTTAAAGCCAAAACCTTTGCTTAGTAAAAGAACAAAATAAAAAAAAAAAAAAAATAAAAAAAAAAGAAAAACAAAAATATTGTATATGCTACGCGGCTACACTACACTAAATCATAGTCAAATTGTAGGGGCTGACTTCATTGCGCTACTGCAGTGGCTGTAGTTGTGGGCGTTGTCACTGTTAATGCGCCCGGCGTTGAGTTGACTGAAGACGCTGAGGAGCCCACAGGAGTGGAAGTGTTTAATGTAATGCCAGCCATGCTGCCGGATTGGTTTGACAATTGATTATTTAAATCGGGTGGGGTGGGTGTTGAAGCTGCACTAACGTTTTGTGAACCCGACGTCGAAACATTTGGAAGAGCTACCGTACCACCGGAAGCAACCACTGCCAAAGCCGACGATGGATTCTCAATTTTATGTATAATTTTAACATGGGCGGTCATATTGTCTTTTCTTGTGAACTCCTTGAAACAGAAGGGACAGGGATAAACCTTTACATTACGCTTGTGGGAGGTTACATAGTGACGGCAGAAATTGCTGATGTGAGTGTAGACACGAGAACAAACTTTACAGCGATACGTATGCTCACCCTCTTTGGTACAGTAGTCGCGTACAGAGCCCTCGCCTTCTCCCTCGACAACCGAATTGGTCGAGGGATTTAATTTTGTTTTCGGCGGTGGGGAATTAATATTTAGACTACCGGTGCTGGTACTCAAAGCCGTTTTTAGTTTAGCTGCTTGTGCTGCAGCATTGGCCGTGTTTATAAAGTTACCAGATATGATATCCATGTAGTCTCCACTATTGAAGGGCTAAAAAAGCATTACCAATTAAATTTCAGTTATTCGATATTAAATGTCTGACTTACCTTTGTGTCAGGACCGGCACCGTTTTGCTTCAATTTGACGCGCTTATTTATCTTTGGCTTATTTTGCTTAGCAATTGGTGTCAATTTCGGTATACTGACCATTGAATTCAACAATGTAACAGTACCCGGCAACGGACCTGTACCGACAACAGCTGACATTTTCATACCACCAGCTGCTGCTGCTGCAGCTGCAGCTTCAACTAATTGCTGTTGATGTTTTTGTTGGGCAGCTAAAAGTAAGGCTTGTTGTTGTCTAGCCTGTTGACTCAGATTATCTTGGGAGGGACTATTCGAAGCATTGGGATCAAATTTAAACTCAACGGGTTCATCATATTCATCCAACATTAATTGAGGTTCCATATACGATGTATCCATTTGATCGTCATTATCACTGTCGTTGCCATCTACAAGAGAATTGTTTGTTAGAAGTTAGAGTTTATAAAATGATTGTGATAAAAATTAATATGTTTATTGTGTGATATGTATGTACATATGTATGTAGTATAATGCATTCATTAAAAACTGTAATAGAACAGACGAAAAAAGAAAGTTGTGTGTTATTTTTTTTTCATTTTCTTTTCTTCTTTTGTTTTGTTTTCGTATTGATTTACTTTTCATAACACAAAAATAAAAAATAAAAAAAAAAATTTTTAATTATTTATCCAAAATATAACAATTGTGTGTCTAAATTTGGATCGGAAAAGCTATAGGGATTTCAAGCCATTTAATTACATGTGGTTGTTGTCGTTGTTGTTGTTGTTGTCTCACATATTATATTATTAAATTAAAACAAATATCTTAAAATACTAATGCATGTCAGTAGTACATAGTTTGATTTATTCTTTTATTAATTTTAGTTTTACTTTTTTTTTTTTTACATTTGTTTTGTTTTTTTTTCATTTGTTTTGTTAAAAAACGTAATTTTGGTTTAAAGATTTTCGAAATGGTAGATTATACTAGTTTTTAATTATTAATCGTTTTGTGAAGTTACTGTTTTCTTTTTTCATAAAACGTTATAAAACGATATTCACGTCGGCCATAAATCCCTAAAAGCTCATACCGATTTGTTTTTTCTTTCTTTCTTTTCTTTATATTTGTTCTTTTAATTTTTATTTTTATATTTCTGTTTTGATTTCATTTAGTAAAGAGAAAATTGAAATTTTTTTTTTTTAAATTTAATTTGAACAAAAAAAAAAAAAAAATTGAAAAAATTAAAAAATAAAACTAAAGAATCTTTCTATTTTCGTTATTCTTTGCAATTTTTAACGGCATCATACGTTTCACACTGAAAAACTCACCTGTCGCCGTTAAACGTATGATGTTGTTTCATTATTTTATTTTAAATTTGTTTCATTCTTTTTTTTCATTTTTTTAATTTAAAAAAAAGTATTCGTTTTTGCTTACTTAATTACCGAATTCGAAAATCACTAAACACTTTTCATGGAAAATCACTTACATACGCCGCCACGCATACAGTATATTCGAAGAACAGAATATACAACATATGCCATGACTACGACTTTATTTCTCGTTTCATTTCATTTCATTTTCTTTTTTTTTGTTTTTTTTGTTGTATTTATAAACGTAAAATCCCTTTTGTTTTAGCTTTTCCGATACACATATTTGGACGCGAATTGTTTTTCTTTCGTTTATATTTGGTCTATAAAATTAAAATTCTCAACTTAAAACTCTGACAGTAAATTTTCTTAAAAATTTGTTAGTCTTAGAACAAAAAAACAAAAAAGAGTGCATTGAACTGTTATGGTGGAGAATGGAGAGAATGGAATGATGTCTGCTAATGATATAAAATGTATGATTTTGTTGCTATTGTTCTTTCTGTTGTCGTACACTTTGTTGTTGTATTTTATTATTTAAATGCAGGTGATTTTAAAAAAAAACTTTAAAATTTATTTTTTTTTTTTAAATTTATGTTTCATAATCTTCTTTTTCTTTTTTTGTTTATTTGTTTGATTTGATTTGAAATTAAAATTCTTGAATTGTTTGTTATTGAGATTGCAAAGTATATGATGATGGTGATTGCAATAGAAAATGATACGGAAGGATAGAATGAAATAAAATCACTTACCGGAAGTACTGTTGTCGTCTTGTTGTTGCTGATGATTTCTATTATCCTTGGCTTGTTTAGATTTTTTCGAAGGTGAAATAGAATCGCGACTTTCCTATAAAAAAAAAAAAATCCAAACGATAGTAGTCGTCGCATAATAAAATAAAATTTTAAATTTTAATGTTAAACATTGCTTGATTGACAAAACACAGAACACAAAAAAAAAAAATAAAACATATTATGATATTATAAACTTTGAAAAGTTATAATTAATTAGCTACGAGTGCATTAGGCAAATGAAAAACAATATTTTTTTGGTAATGAGAGATTTAGATACTTTTAACACATTCCCTGCCAAGCTGTTTTTGAGAGGGTGTCATTTCTAGGCCACGTGTACCATTTTCGGTACACGATAACTACTTTCATAAATCTATAAAAATACAGGTTCTTTTTGTATTTTTGAAAAAATTTATGTTATTTTCAAAATTATTACTATTTAAAGGGCAAAATGCACAAAATAACAATAAAAAATTAAATTTATTTCATATAGAATAAGGGACATAAGGGTAATGTACAAAAAAGAATACATATTTTAAGTCAAGTTTGATTACATTACTATAATTTTTCATATTTTCTGCATACCATGGTCTACCATTACAGTTTTGTTATTCATGGTGCAATTCTAGAAGGTAGGACATGATCATCTTCTTCAGAGAATGCATCATTATTTGTGTTACATAAATATGAAATCATTAACTTTCTATATTTTAAAAGGTGAAATTAAACTATTGTTTCTTGTATTATATAAAATCGATGCATTTACAACTGTCGTATTCAATAAAAGTTCAAAAGTGATCCGATAACTAATGACCACGCCACGTGTACCGTTATCGGTACATCACTCTAAAATTGCTCTAAACATCATTACGTTACATAAAATAGTCTTACTAATAATTAAATTTTGGATATAAACATTTTAAATTAATTAGCGTGCACCGAAAACGGTACACGTGGCAGGGAACATGTTAAGAACTAAAGATGACATAATATGAAACGAGATTACATACTTCTCCTACAATCCGATTTTTTTCTTTATTATTTTTAATTATTTAAACTAATGTTTTATTTTTTAAAAACTAGCTTGTGCCCTGCTTAGCATCCAACTAAAATTTACGAGAATGAATTAGACTAAATGTTATTAAAATCATAAATGATGAAACCTAAAATGTCTGCTATTTGTCCATGATCAAATGCATAGTTTACGATTTAATTCATTTTTAGTAATTTTCAGTGATGCCACCTGTCGGAAATTGGTCATACCAACTTAGAAACCAGTACAATGGGTCAATTTCGACCTGTCTTGACCGACAGGACTAACTTAGAAACCTTCGTCGGCTCATGTGCAACAACTTTGCTAAAGATCATAACATAATCAAATGCATAGTTTACGATTCTCCAAGGTATATACAAACAAACGTTAATTTTTATATATCGTCATCGAAAATCCAAAAAGTACGTAACATTACTTTTTCTAATTTTAAAGGAGAAGCAAAAAAACGTTATAAAATAACAAATACTTCATATGGTACGCCATTCTTCAATTGCTGAAATAAAAACGTTATTTTTGGTCGCATAATTCTAAAAAATGGTAGAGATATGTATATTAGATAACCTCAGGAATCATAATCAATTAAAAACTCAATATATATATACATAATTGGCCATTACAACCCTTCAGTCAGGATTACGGCCTAGCTTCTCACACCACTTGTGTTGTGTGCGTTAATTTTATACATGAGTGGCGGGACCTACAGTTTAAAGTCGACTCCGAAAGACAGATTTTTGAGAAGCTTTTCATCGCAATTTTTACTCTCAGAGTCTTTGCCAGAAATCTGCTGAGAGGAAGTCGCCGAAGAAATATTTTTCGTTTTAATGTCTGACCTGGGATTCGACCCCGGGCCTTTCGTCTAATAAGCCAACACACTACCTACCAGACCACGACGACTTCGACTCAATATATAGATGGAAGAAATCTTTGAATGATTTTGTGAATTTTGTGCATATAGGCTGGCTTCAATAAGATTTTTTTAAAAACATTAAAATTGTTAGGAATATACGAATCTGATAGTAGATCACAAATAAAACATTCGATGAAGAAGGATAAGATTTGGTTTTCTATTTGTTTAAATATATGTCTAGGTGAAGTTGAAGTGAAACTGTGTTGTTATGATTCAATCAGTGAGTATGTACCATTTGCGAATTGAAACGGGAATTCTAACTTGCTTGTCTCCCCCCCTTTTAGGAAACCTCTCGTTTGGTATGTACAAAGTTGTATTCATAGTAACTTTGACTAACATTTTTAAATTATGAATACTTACATTCATGTCATCATTATTGCCGGAATCTCTTTGATTATCATCGGAGCCATCATCGTTGCCAGAATAGGAATCATTGCACATTTTACCATCGCCCATTTCACCATCGAACTCATCGTAATCACCGTCATCACTACCCGACAATTTACGTGGCCTGCCACGTTTACGTTTTGGCATTGAGGCCAATGCAGAACTAAGCAGAGATTGTTGTTGTTGTTGCTGTTGTTGTAACAATTGTTGTTGTTGCTGTTGCTGCTGCTGTTGTTGTGATGATACATTTTGTGGATTATTATTGTTATTATTTATACCGGCCGTTTGATGTGATTTATGACGTTGTTGCTGTTGTTGTTGTTGATGCTGTTGCTGCTGATGTTGTTGTTGCTGCTGTTGCTGCACCATATATGGTGGTATGCGTTGCAATTGTGGTGGTTGGGGTGTAGGCTCTGAATTTGTGGGCTTATCATCGTTGACCTCTGTCAAACCCTTAATGCGTAAACTCTCGGCTACTCTTAGGAATGCTGTCAGACGTTCTTGATCTACAGAAACTTCACCGCGATACATAAAATCCAATAATGATTTCATATCGGCAAATGGAACATCCTTTAAAATGACAATCGGATGTTTTTCCGGATGATTTAGAAATAAAGTATTAAAGTAGGGGCTGCAGGCGGAAAGGACCATCTAAAGAAAGCAAAACAAAAAAATAGAAAACATGAATATAATAGTCTGGTCTGTCTATATACATACATACATACATATGTACAATGAAACATTTTACTTACTTTGTGTGCTTTAAGGTATTGGCCGTCAACGGCTAAAGTGACATCGGTAAAGGTTTCCGCATGCAATAGTTGATCGAACACCGACAGTAGATTACTCTGATGGTTGTTCCATCGTAAACAAAATCTCTGCGAAGCCATCTTCATTTGGAAGCCGTTTTATTGCTTTAATTTTAGCGCCGTTATATGAATAACTCGTACAGAGTCCTTTACAATTTTATTTATATTTTGATTTTTTGTTTTATTTTTGTGGCTTTCTAAATTTCTACAAGTTTATTTAACATAATTTTCAAGGAGTCCTGCAACATGATTTGAAACAAACAAAAAAAAAAAAGCAGAAAAAAAAAGGAATGGTTGGTTAATAAAAACAAACATAAAAATTATTTAAAAATAATAAAATATAAAAATAAATAATAAACAATCATTAAATTGAATGACTTGAATGATCATTGATAATGTTATTTCGTTGGCAATAATTTTCTTTTATTTTTTTAATAATTTCTAAAAATAAATTATTGTAAAATCAAATAAAAAAAACATTTTGTGATGGCGCTGCTGTTCCGTAATTGCGCCATTTTGAAAAAAAAAAAAAATTAAAATTCCGTTACTTAAAATAGTCAAAGGGAGCGCCCTGGTAGTCTAGTGGGTAGTGTGCTAGACTATTAGCGTGAGGGTCGTGGGTTCGATTCCCACCAGGGGCTCTGGTCTGTGACACTACACCGGGCATATGGTCGAAGTTACTCAGCTCGTTCGTATATGATTATAATATAATTTGTAATTGTATTGTAATTCTTAAATAAATAAAATAGTCAAAGGATCTCATTGCCCAAGTCTTGATACGTGTTTACGTAAAATAAATTAACAACGCAATATATGAGTTGTATGAACAACAATTGAAAAAATTAATTCAAAACACAAACAAAGAAAAACAAAAAAAAAACGTTATAAAATTAAAACACAGGACACTTGACGTCATAATCATCTAATACGATTGGTAAACAATAAAGTTTTCAAAGAGCAAATTAAGAGAACATAAAGAAAAACAATAGAGACAACAATGTTAATTACAATGTGTAATACTATGTTCAGACATGCACTTTTATTAAATCAATATTCTGTGTATTGAGAACAATATTTTTAGCGTTCAGACATATAATATACGAAAACAAAACAGCTGATTGCTTCAACATTGCTTTCAATTTAATCGCGTAAATTAGTAGCAAAAGGAAAAAATATTTGCTAATGATTAACCGAAACGCCGAGCTGTTGCGGTTAATAGGGACTACTTGTGACTGCAAAGTGGCTTTCTCAGAAGGATAAGAAATAAAAATTTGATAACATGAGATAGCTAGCAGAAAAGAAAGCTTTTGCTTATGGCACTGTCGTTGTTTGCATTTGAGTTGTCAAATATCAATAGAAAGTGGTCGGAAAAATGTAATATGCTCACTGAACGTACTTATGACAGTGTTGTATTTCAAGTTTTAATCAATATTATAACAATTTATGAATTTATTAACCCATAATTAATTGAAATTTTATATGAAATATTGAGTTCAATAATGCCGTTAATTTTCTTAATATAAGTGCATGTCTGAACATAGTATAAGTAAAGCAGTAATCCTAATATCCTAATTTAAATTATAAATCTGTCGGTAAGTCTGTTTTTTTTGTTTGTTTGTTTGTTAGCCAATCACGCCTGAACGCCTGGACCGATTTTCTTGAAATTTGGGATATAGATCGGACTTTTGTCCGTGGAGGTTATAGGCTATAAATCTTTTCAAAATTTTGGATTAAAAGGGGAGAAAAAATGGGCAAAAATTAATAATTTAATGCATAAATGATGTAATTTATGGTTAAGTTTCTAAAGTTGAACCAAAGGGGTCCAAAAAGGGGGAAAGGGTCCAAAAACAAGCAAATTAAGTGCATACCGAATCACGCCTGCACGCTTGAACCGATTTTCTTGAAATTTGGGATATTGATCGAGCTTTTGTCGGTGCATGTTATAGGCTATAAATCTTTTAAAAATTTTAAAACTAAGGGAAAAAACTGGTATAAAGGGAGAAAAAAGGGCACAAATAAGTACTTTATGCATAAATGCTGTATTTTATGGGTTTTAAAGGTATTTTTTTACGATTTAGCTTGGTTAAGTTTCCCAAATAGCTATGGGAGGAGTTCTGTTTAAAAGGTTGGACCAAAAGGGGTTCAAAAAGGGGAAAAGGGGCGAAAAAACAGGCAAATTGCATGCATTTATATTTAGGACTTAGAATATTCAAAAAACTGAGTCGTTTGATAAACCGGTTTCCGAATAATTTGAAAAATTGCATTTTTTAAGAAGCCGGTTTCGAAACCGGATTTTTATTTATTGTTATTTTTATAACCCGCGCAACGCCGGGTACAATCTGCTAGTAATAAATAATTTAGAAGGTGAAAGAGAATAAAATTATTACAAAAAAAAAATAAAAATAATTGTTCATTGTGGTTTCAAAAATTTTAAATTCTAATAAAAGGTAACAGCACTACTACCAATTGAAAAATACGACAGACAACAACAATAACAACAAGTGTTTCTATTTTACTTTTTAACCGGTTAATAACAAAAACATTAGAAATAAAATAAAATTTGAATTGTAATTTGAAAAAAAAAAAAAAAAAAAATCTTTAAGGCTTTACAGGAAATTATAGAAAAAAAAATTCACTTTTTATTGGAACAAGTGTAAGAGTGAGAGAGAGCGAGAGAGGGAGAGATAGAGAGAGGGAAAAATTATGGAAACCTCGAAATGGTTGGAGCAAAAAAATCGACAACAACAACTACAAACGAAATTAATTTAAAAAACGGAAATAGATAAAAACAAAATAATGAGCAAAAAACTAAAACAACTACAAAAACATCGTAATGATGAACACAGAAAACAACAACAACAGCAATACAAATAGTAAGCTAGTCACACAGACTAAGACCACTGCTGTCTATCTCAATACTCACTTATTTTACTACATTTACACGCATACACACACACACACACAAAAAAAAATCTATAAACAGTGTTGAAAATGGCAATAGGGATACAAAATAAAATAAAATGATTAAAGCAAGATGACCCGTGCGAATATTTCGCACCGTTTGTTGTCATTTTTGTAACATAAAATGAAAATAATTATTAGAAATTTTATTAAAAGTATAAAAATATTAGAAGTCATAATATCATCATACATATTTAATATATCATACATACATACATATGTTTAAATGCTTTAATAATACTTCTTTGAATACAATATAATTTGAATACAAGGTAATGACATGATCATCGTTAATTTTTTGCCCGTACGAATCCTTAATACAAACAAAAATATCTTTAAACGTACGCACTCGAGAAAAACCCACGTATAACTGCCTATGTGAAAAGACCGGTTCTGGTAAATACAATCCTACCTTTTGAAGGCTTTGACCGTGTACTTTGTTTATTGTCATAGCAAAAATAACTTTCACAGGGAATTGTTTTCGTGTCATTCGGAAAGGCACAGTTGGATCAGAAGGTGTAAGGTTGATTCGGGGTATGAGTACAAGTTTTATCGGTACGAATAATTGTTGCTGATATGATGTGCTCTCCCAAGTTTGTTACGATTAGCCTGATATTATTTATTAACCCCTGTTTAGCATTTAGATTTCTGATTAACATTATAATTGCATTTGTCTTTTCAAATCCACGTTATTTATATTCTTACATTTTTATTTTTCTTAAAACCTTTTTAACTGTTAAATATCAGCTGACACAACTTATTTGAATATATTAAAATACATCGTAATACTACACTTCATAAAACAAACAATACCATGACAATAACGACATTACCAAAATCGCTTTTACAACTTTATATATTATTATGTGGAATAGCATTACAATTAAGCGACCCTGTTTATCGCACTTGATTTAACAACTTTTTACAACTTAATATCAACATATAACTGACTTAGTAATAAACGGCATTATAGTAAATAGCGGTATTGCCAGAATGGATTTTAATACATACTATATATTATGTAGAACTGCATTACTATTAAGCGATCCTGTATTACTACACTTGAAAACATATAATCATAATGACAACAGTATTATCATGCAGTTCTATATAAAATATAATTTTTATCAATGAAAATATTAATTTTTCAATTTCTAATTATTTTTCGCCATTAGTGTTTGATATAAGCTTTAAAATGAAATATCATTCATTAAATTTGTTGCGGTGGTATGAGAGATATTTGTAACCGACAAAAAAATGTGCTTTAGAAATAATATATATGATTGTACAAAAAAAAAAAAAGAAAAAAGGATTTTAATTTTGTAAATAAAGCCGCTAATAAATGATGGGGAATAAAGTTTCCAATGTCTATTGCCTTGTATTCTCCAACAATTTTCTCATTTCAATATTTCTGGTAATGCTAATTGGAAAACTAAAGAGAATTTTTATTCAAGTAGGTATTAAATAGAAATTCAAACACAGTGAATCATTGTGAGAATGACCCACCATGAAATTAATCAGTACTTGTTTAAGATTTACTAAAAAAGGAAGAAAATAAAATAAATATTTTTGTTTAAATTTTAAAATTTACACAAAAATGTTATTAGCATTCATTCCTAATGTTTAAAACTGGTAATAAGTTAAAAAGGCTTTCCTAGGAGGGCCATTTTCACAATGAATCACTGTATTTATGTCATACGAAATGTTGTTATTATGTTCGATAGATTTTTGATTAAATTAGGTGTATAAGTCCAAATATATGTATCAAATCATCATACATGGAAAAGAACAATCCGAGAGTCATCTCATAAGTTAGGTACTGCACAGAAATGAAAGCTGTACGTAAAGAAATTGCCAACCGCTCGCGATAATCAGCTGTTCAAGTGTTGAGACATGTTGACAGTGACGATAGGGGAGGGAAATCATCACTTAGTTGTACAAAAAAAATGTACAATCAGTGTTGGCTAACATGATTTGACAATGATAATGATGGAAATTATCATTGCTGGACAAATTAAATTTTAGTTTGAAGCTAGACAATGGCAATCCTAATCCTGATACAGATAGATATTTTCTTTTAAATTGTTTTTTTAATATTTCATTAATAAAATTTAAAGTTATGTACGTATGTATGTATGTATGTACATACCTTCATATTTTTCCTATTTATTTTTAACATCACTGTATATGTACATACATACATATGTACGGACGTATAAAGCATATCAAAAATAAATTTAAACAATCTTATATGTAAACAGAGAGATCACGTCACAGATGACTGCATCAAAAGAGTAGATACTGTTAGACAGATACATAGAAAAAATACAATACAATTATAAAAAACAGCAACAACAACAACAACTACAGTAGGAAAAAAAAAAAAAAACAATTACTGGCTGTGTGTATCCTCTAAATTATTTTACAGTCAAACACAAAATACTAAATGACACACATACCGTATCGTATACATAAACACAACACACATACATATGTACATGCATACATATTCAAACATACAACAAAAACAACAACCAGAACGCATTGTGAAATAAATTTTCTAATTCCTCTAGTCAGTCTATACTTCTACACAGTGCTGCAATGCAACAAGTCAGGGGGAGCTGCCCTCTTTTTATCCGTTCTTTTTCTTTTTTTTATTTCGTAAAATGTAATATGAAAAGAAAACAAAACAACAACAAAAAAAATTAGTCAAAAAAGCAAAATTAAAAAAAAAAAAAACAAAAGCTGAGCTAAAGCCTAGGCAGCAGACAGGCATTAGGGCATAGTTTTAAAAACTTACAACAAATACAAAAAGAACAAGATTTTCATTCAAGAGTGTTTAAGCGTTTATGGGGATGTGTATGTGTGTGTGATTTTTTTTTTATTGTTTTTTGTTTTCCAGTGTGGTTATTGTAAACATTACGAAACTCAAAAAGGCGTAACATTTCCATGAAACTTATTATTTTTTTTTTGTTTTTGTTTGTTTGTTTGTTTTATTTTTTCTTTTACTTTATTTTACATAAAAACGAGGAGCTGTACCCTGTACATTTGTATGCAAGCATACATACATGTATGCATGTGCATGTGTGCGTATTTATTGAGTGGATGTTTTTCCCTATGCTTTTTCTTTTTTTGTTTTTGTTTCGTTCCTATTTTCTTCTTAACAAATACCGTTGTTGTAATAAATAGAAAAATAAATAGAAAACAAAACAAGAAAAAGGCAGACAATCACTCTCTAGCCGTGTTCATTTTTAATGGGCTTTGCTTTCAGCAGCGGAAGTTTCATGAGCTATTTAAGCACATAAGAGAATCACAGCACTTAAGAGTATTTTGTTTTTGTTGTAAATACACAATACAACAGGTTAATTTAAGAGCTTAAACAATAAGAAGCGTGTGTCGTAATTTTAAGAGAAATGTATCGCGTGTAGCAAACATGTTGTCAATTACAAGCATTTCAAAAGCCGTTTTTTTTTTGTTTAGTAAGCGAGTCTAATCAAATTAAACGCGTTTCAGTTTAAAACTTTGTATTGGAATGATTTGAAGTACGGGAAATTTTATTTTCCACTTAAATAAAACATTTTTTATGCTCTAAAGTTAATAAAAAAAAATATAATTTTCTTTATTTTTATTGGTTAAAGATCAATTTTTGTATTCTAAGCAGCGTTGCTAAAAACTTTCTTTCTGAAAAAACAAAAAAATCTTTTTTTGTTTTCTACAAAAGTCTCAACATTTTTAAAGGAAACTCCGGGGCCCGATGCCCTCTGTTTGTATTTTCTTGTTTTTTTTGCCCGGAGCTTATAATATACTTAATATTTTATTAAAAAAATTCAAATATTTCGTGTTATTCTTAATGAATTTTTTAAAAAAAATTTTAAATTTAATTTTGTCAAAAAGAAATTGTGTGGTTAGAAAACAAATTTAATGAAAAGGGAAAGCTTGGCAATAGCAACACTGATTCTAAGCAAACTTATAAGTTGTTAATAGGGAGAGAGAGGCGAAAAGGCAGGTGGTAAAGTATCGAAACTTGATTGATATCAATGCTAAATTCAAGGGGAATATTGTAAAATATTTCCATAAATGTATTGTATTTCCCCCCAATTAAAAAGACCCATATTGTTACAACTTTAAAGCAAAAATTTCGTATTAAAATAATATTAAAACCGAATGTTAAAACTGTTAGTTAAATTAATTTAATCAATTTTGGTTTTTCTATTGATCTATTTTCTAATTAGGAAATAAAATAATTAATAAACCAATATTTATTGGTGAAGAAATATACTCTGAAGGAATGTTATTATTATTAATAAATTAAATAAACATTAAATGAATGTGTAATAAAACAGGTGCAGAGTAGATCACTTCCTAGAGGTTTAATTGGTCGTCGACAAAAAGTTATAAAAGCTATTGGACAAGTGTTTTAAAGTAAAAAATCCAATTGGAATTAATCAGCTACTAGAAATTGTAATAAAAAAAAATTTTATTTTCTTTATTAAAGACATACAATGTAAAGAAAAGTTTTCAAATAGAGTTAACAACACTGTCCAAAAATAAACGTAAAATTTGGGTATCTTATTAAGTTTTTTTTTTGAAAGAAGTCAACAACAAGTCATCACAACAATGCAACTAATTATGGGTGGATTTCAAAAGAATGTCTGAATTTCTCAATGTTTTTTGTTTTTGTTTCCAACAATTAAAGTTAAAACTTCAGTAGGATTATGGCTATTTAAAACCAAATCATGAGAGGTTTTTAATTAAATTCCAATTCCAAAATTCGAAAGCGTGTATTGAAAAACAAAAAGCGTGTATTGTTGTGAGTATTAACCACCTGTTAATGCGGTTGTGCGTAGCGTATGGGTGTATGGAATGAACACAGTAAATTTAACAAAGTTTTTAACACGTGGGCTTTATTGTTTTATTATTACTTTGATGTTTAAATAAAATAATTTTTGTTTTAAGAAAAAAGTATCACACTTCAATAGGGAAATTGTTTATTTTTTCTATTAGAATTAAAGAAATTTTTTTTTTAGTTTCGTTGGTTGTAAGGTCATCTTTGGAACATATTTTGCCTTAGAAAATGTTATCGGAGAGTAAAGTTGAAAGGAAATTGTCAAATTTGTTAAATTTAAAGTTGTGGTTTCCATATAAATTCTTGTTTTTTTTTTTTCTTATACATTTTCTGAAAAGATTTTTTAAAAGTTCTTTAATAAAAACACGATTTATTACTTTAAAAACGTTAATAAAATATTGTCTATCCACTGCACATAGAGGTTGTTTTTATTTTTCATAATAAACTGTAGGTATAAATAAACATTTAAAGGAGATTGCTTTAAAATAATACTGCGTAAGAGGAAATTCTAAGGGAAAATCTTTTTTTTTTCCTTTTTCCTGTGAATATTCCGTTTTAACTTAAGTTTCACTGTCTTACGATTTTCGATTGTTTAACTTGATTTTATGTTTGAATTTATAAATTCAAAGAAAATAATTTCAAAGGAGGAATACATAGATTTTTTTTTTCGTAATTTCTTCGTTTTTCACTTAATCCATGAAAATGTAGCTTTTTCAGTTGAAGTTTTAATTCTAACCATCAGTGTAGTTGTAGTTGTAGTAGTAGTAGTAGAGCATTGTGCAAAAGGTTCTTTTGACGCTCTTAACAGCAAGTGCTCTTATTAAAGAGATTTGTTGTTGTTGTTGTTGTAGTTTTAGTACTCTTAAATTTCACTTGTTCTTTTCAATTAGTTTTAACATTGGACAGTGAATGTAAAATAATTACTTTTTTTTGTTTTTCTTTAATGAGTTTCTCTGTTTTTTTTTTAATTCACATTCTTATTTTCTTTATTTTTTTTAAATTTGTTTTACTCACATTTAAAATATTTTTTTATTCTTCAATTTTGCACAAAAATTCTCAAATTTTTCTTCTTCTTAATTACAGATTTTTAAATTTCACTTGAATGGGATTTTTTCTTCTCTTCTTTTCTTTTTTTTTAATTGAAAGTAATTTTGTTTTTCCTTCTTTCATAAACACATTATTCACTCATTTCAATTTTTACTTTTTCTACATATTTTGTGGAAATAGAGATTTGATTGTTGTTTTTTTTTTAATTCTTCTTCTATTTTTTATTTACACTCGTATTTGTTGTTGCATTATTTTCATAAATTTCTCTATAAGAATACAGCTTTTATTTATTCTCATTTGGGGTCGAAACAACAAAAAGCTTTTCTTAAAGATCTCTATCCATAAATAAAATTTGTTTTCTTAATGTTGAATACAACAAAAAAACAAAAAAGAAATGAAAAATTATGTTTTTTTTAAGGTGGATACGATTCAACACACGACACGTCCTTACAGTCACGAGTAACAACAGCGTATGAACGTAATGCGTAAAGAAAAAATTATTTTAAACCGTGAGTTGTCAAGTCCTAGAGGAGTCAACGTTTCCGTAGACGTTGGCAGCGTTACACACCACTACACACACACACGCACTCATACACTTTTACACTTATTATAAATCTATACGCTCTCAGTTAAATTACAACCACCACGAATACGAATACTCTTACTAACAAAACAAAACACCACACCACACACAATAATAAAACTACCACCATTCACCAACCCAACAACAACAATAGCATTGGTTGTGAGAATTGTGAGACTTTTTTATACTCATTCATACACCACATTCACTGGTTAAATTTGGTTGATTGGCTGTGTTGTTTGGCCCCCGCTAGATGATCTGCTTATGACGTTGCTTTTATTTTTTTTTTATACACTAGGTTGGTGGCTGGCTTGTTGTTGTTGTAGTAATAATTTAAGGAACAAGAGACAGTAAAATAAACACGCAAATAAAAATACCTCAGAATTATTGAAACAAAAAATAAAAAAATATCCATTAAACCAGAGACAGGCAGGGGCTCTCAATTAAAATACCTTTTTTTGTTTGTTTTTGTTTTGCGTGAACTTTTTCTGAATCAAAATATTCTTTTTTTTTTATTTTTCTTAAATGTCACACACTCGTTTATCCGTTTTCTTTTTATTTCTACAGCGATAGTCCCGTACGTTTAAATAAATACAATAATAATAACAACAATAAAATAATAAAAATAAAACAACAGAAAAAAAAATAAAATGAAACGCGAAACGAAAAAGAACGAAACAATTGACGAAGTGATGAACTTTTATTAACGACACTACTACCACGACTGAGCAATCCTCTGGCTCCTCATTGATCGCGTAGGCCAAAAACAAATCGTGTACTAATGCTGCTTCTTCTTCTACATCATCATCATCATCACCACCACACCACCACCACCACCATCGTCGTTGTCGTCAACATCTTTATTTTTTTTTTGTTTTTATTTCATTCTGTCGTCGTGTACAAGTGGAGAGTCATTTTTTCTGTTCGTTTAAATTTTGTTTTTGCTTTGCTTTCCACTTTGCCTTGCCTAATGTCTCGTACTTATTTATGTCCACTGTTGTTGTTTTCGTAGTCGTTGGCCGTCCTACAAAATCCACTCTCTCCGTATCGCAGTAGAAATAGTGTAAAAATCCTCTTAAAAAAAAAACAAAAAACAAACGAATAACAACAGCTACAACAACAGCGGCAACTATAATAGCAACAAAATAATAATTACGGCTTAAGAGCAAAACCAAAACTAAAAGCACAAAAGCAATAACAAAGTCAGCTTTTTAGTCACTCGTATATCCATTTCTTTTCTATGTAAACATGATTTCTACACTTAAACTTTGTTTTCTGTTCCACTCAATAGTAGTGTTCCCATTTAAATGTTGTTTTCTGGTTTAGAAGTAAGACAGAAAGAAAAAGAGTGTAGAATTCCATCCATCCATCCATTCAATTCAGTATTCCGTTTGTATTCTTTTTTTTTATTCGCCTTTAAAAATGCTTTTTTTTATAGTCCGCTGTTGTTGTATGTAGTAGTAGAGTAGTTCGCCTTAATTTTGTTTTTCTTTTAGTCTCCTTTTACGTAAATTTCTATGTTGTGTGGGTTTTTTTTATTATTTTATTATGGTAAACAGCGGAGAGAGAGCGAGAGAGAGAGAAAGATTAAAAATTGTTGGGAGCAAGTGTTTCAAATACTCTTTCAAAAAACACGACAATTTTTGTTCGAAGCAAGGCAAAGCTTTCAAGTATAACAGCACAAAGAGAATTTGCCGAGAACGTCTCTTATTTTTCAGAAAATCACAATACTGGGTGTAAAGTTAGTAGCAACAAATAAACTTTTGGAATTTTGGTAGTGAAAAAAAAAATTTTTTAATGGCTTGGAGGTGTAAATGTTTAAAAAGTTTATGTTAGACTTTTGTTTATAATAACGAAATTATTTTATTATGAAGTGGTTTTTGATGCTTCGACTTGTTTGCTAATTTCCGCACTCAACGTAACAGTTTAGTGTACCCAGTGTGTTCGCATACAATTAAAGAGCCCGAGGTTCGAACATCAGGTTAGGTATTTAATCGACTGGCAAGATCTTAAAGCATAAGTAATTGTTGGAATAAAGCTCATCAAATCTGTCACTTGGATTCGACATTAAATTGTCTTAAATTCCATTGACTTATTTATTTTACTTTGGATTGACTTAAAATTTTCTGCATCGTTTAACCGCGATTACCTCTATTATCCGTGATTATAAGCAAACATTTTTTTCTATTATTTTGGACTGTTCACTTCAATTATTTAATTTTTATATAAATACCAGCTGACCCAGCAAATTTCATTCCGTCCAAATTCGAATTAGCCGACTTATAAGTATCTCTTAAACGGGGATGATTGTCATGGCCATTTTTGGTGAGTTTGGCGAACTTACCCACCAAATTACATTCATCTACGATCACTATGTCCCTAAATATTCAATTTTAAAGTTTTGCCACGCCTGCTTTTTGCTATATCGAATTTAAAATGATTGCCTCTCGATATCTTATTTAATTTTTCTTGTCTTTTGTTAAACAAAATTAACGCAATCATCATCATATATATTATTTCTAAAGCACTTTTTTTTGTCGGTTGCAAATATCTTCCATACCACCGCATCAAATTTAATGAATGATATCTCATTTTAAAGCTTATATCTAACACTAATGGTGAAAAATAATTAGAAATTGAAAAATTAATATTTTCATTGATAAAAATTATATTTTATATAGAACTGCATGATAATATTGTTGTCATTATGATTATATGTTTTTGTTCCAGTGTGAAGGGGGAGGATCACCACGCCCATTTTTGATGGGATTGCTGATATCGACTCTAAGAACTTACGCACCAAATTTTATTCCTCTACGATAAATATGTACCTAAATATTCAATTTTAACGATTTGCCACGCCCTCTTAACATTTAGGGATATAAAAATAGATGTTGTCCTATTCTCAGACCTACCCGATACGTATACAAAATTTCATGGAAATCGGTCGATCCAATTTGGAGGAGTTTAACTACTAACACCGTGACATGAGATTTTTATATATAAATATGTACATATTTACATATTTATTAATTAATAACAATATCTATTAAAAAAAACTAGCCCAAATTGGTACTCAATTACATTATACAGGTCCTACTGTAATTAAAATTGTTTTTGAAAATCAAAAATCGCAAAATTTAAATTTCCAAGCATTAATTGAAAATAATATTTATTTATCATGCGTAGTTAAAGCGTACACCCTGTATTAAAAATTATTAAATCAAGAAATATTTTAAGAGATTTAACTAAAGAGTAACAAAACGGTAAGAGAGCCTCCGAAGAAAGAAAGAAATCTCCTCTCAGATAATAAAATTAAAATTTAAATGAATTTGTTGTGTGAGTTCTCGTGTTCTCGGGTTTGAAAGCGTACAAAATTACATAAAAATTTAGAAGAAATTGCCGTTATATACGCTCTCTGATCTCAGCTGAGTTTGCTTTGCTTTGCTTTGGTTTTTCTCAGCTAAGATCGCAGCTGACCTGTTTTAGTTTCCTATTTCCTTTACACATCATTTAATATGACAACACAATAACAACAAAATACCAATATAATGACAATCTATGTCTGTGATACGCTGAATCGTGTATGAAGAAAAAAAATAAAATTCAATCGCATTGAAAAACAGGGTGGATAGATAGAGGAGAAATAAAGAAATAAAGAAAAAAAAAAAAACAAACAAAAGCTTCTTAAAAAGGGAAAACAACATGGCGGCGTATGAAATTGAACGGGACATTCATTTGCAAAATAGTGGTTGCAAGGATTTTTTTTTTGGGCGTTTCCAAAACACAATTTTTTTTTTGGCCGAAGAAGGGTTGAAATGTAATGAAGAAGAATTTTGAAAAATATTTTTTTTTTTTATTCTTTTTTAACAACCATTGTAGCATGTATTTTGAGAATTTCCACTCCTTAGTGTTTATTTTTTTATTTTCGTATTTGTTTTTAAAAGAAGAAGCCGAAACCCACCTTTAATATTTAACCTACTCTTTCTTCATAAGTCTTTACAAGTCTTTTTAATTTCGTGTGTGTGTGTGAATGTTTTCAATTCCATTGCCTTGTTTGCCTTTATTATTATCCCCACCTTAGAACAACGAAAACCTCATATTTTATATACGAAAAGTTCTCTCCTCTTCTCTCGCACATTAGATTCAGTCAGCCAGCAACACTATCCTCTACACGAATAGAGAAATAACAACTGTGTTGGCAGCACAGTTGTAGTCGCAGTCGATCGTTAAAAAAGAGCTTTTGTCATTGAATTTGTTGTTGTTTTTTTCCTTTGCATATGAACAAAGATCACAAACACACACATTTTGTTTATTTTTCTAATGCCCCCATACAACAAACTCACATACACACTCGCATACACTAAATGGTGGACTCATTACATACATACATATCAACATAAATAACGCAAACATACACACATGCATTCATACATATGTACATATGTATGTACAATCATAGTAATAGAGCAACAGAGATGGATACCTTTAAACCGTATTGTAGTACAACGTGTATGCATAATGATGATAATAAAAATGAGAAGATGGATCATTATTATTGGGATGGATGAATAGACAGGCATACATACATACATAATGTACGTATAAACAACACCCAGGCGCAAAACCATCCAGCCATCTATTTAAACACACACACACAAACACTTCTCCATTCTGTAATAATAATCATACTCGCGCGCTGTCATATCCACTGAATCGTGTCGTGTAGAGTCATTTCAACAACAACAACACCACCACCACCACCACCACCGCCATCGCCAATAATAGTAAAAAAAAAAACGCAGAAGACGAAAAGAAAACAATAACAACAACAGCAAATAGTGTAGGTATGTATTATGTTTAAAATGCCAGTATGCCAGTGTATTGGTTACATGTATGCAGCCTGTTTGGATGTGTGGTTAGCATGATCATAATGAAAAATTCCGTTTGTGCCTTGTTTGCCTTGCCCTATTGCGTGATTCTTGTGTTCATTTTAAAAACAAGTAGAAAACAACAACAACTACATCAAGACTACAATAATAATAATAACAATAATAACAGTGCTTAACTAAAGAGAAACTTTATTCATTTACAAAGAGTAGGAAACAATATGGAGAGAATAGATTGCTATGTAGAAGGAAGGAGATCAAATACAAGAGAGATATTAAGAGAGCTTTAAAACATTTCAACAGTCAGAGCTGGATGTTCTGTAATTCAATTGCAATACGGTGAAATTTTATAAAATAGGCATCGTTTTCCATAAAAATATTAACATTTTATCATAAATTTTATTGTTATTGAGGCCAAGACATATACTGTTGAAACGGAATTAAAAACAAAAAAAAAAAAAAATTGGTAAAAGCCGCAACAGAATATTGCTACAATTAGCGACTGAGAAAGTACCTAGATCGAAAAGTCCACCTAAACTGGATAAGCGCTGTAGATAATAATGAATGCAAGACATGGAAAGTTTTTTATGTTTTTCTCCAACTGCCGTGACTTATGAGATCACAATATTTTATGGCAGATACTATACCAGGCATAACTCCTCTAAGAGAACTGTGATGAAAGAAATAGAGAGAGTTTTCACAAGATACAGACTAGCAAACGAATGAATGGTTAATATCCTGTAAAGGAGTGCGAAAAACAAGTCCACTTAATGGCATCAATGTATGCCGATTGACATAAGACTCGTGTTTGGTCTCCTCTTCCTCCTTCAACCCTCCTAACCGGATTATAAATTTCAATTCTTAGCCTTTCTCGCTAAGAAAGTGGTTAGAATTCCAAAAATTTATTCGAATCGTTTGTTTAGCACTGAATGAATATAAAAAAAATTAAAATTGCCAATAAAAAAAAAAATATTAACAAAGTGGACACACGAGAAACCTTGTTTCCCAATGTCGAACTTCTTGAAAATGAGAAATCTTATTTTCCGTTGCTTACGTAAAACTTTCAAAAGCGGGATACCTTGTTTCCCGATGCGTTTGTCTTCACAATATTGATTGATCCCCAGAGTGTTTAAGCTACGTCCACATATTTAATCTTAGTAAGTGTGCCTAGTCTGTTAGTGTGAGAGTCTTGAGCTCAATTTCCAGCAGAGTTTCTGGTCTTTTACTTTACACCGAGTATACGGTCTTAGGCATTACGCTTTTAACAAATAAACAGAATTTATAGTTTCATTGCAATTAATAAAAATAAAAATCAAAACCAAGAAGGAATTTATTTTGCAGACAATTTTGACCCAATAACACGTTTGTTTTACATTTAAAGCAAGCCTTATTACACCAAAAAAAATTGAAAAATGCTATCAGCAAAATGATAAATTTTTTGGTATAATACCATACGTCCGTTAATATTGAAGTTCTAGATGTTCAAACCGACAAAATAAACCTCGTCTGTAGGCTTCAACAGGCTTTTAATTTACGCTACTGAGATCGAAACAAATGCTCTCATCTCAGCCCATTCGTGTGGTGGGTGTTCGAATTAACTCATGGTTGAAAACATAACTAGTTTAAATCGCATTTATTGTGTGGTAGAGATCAAATCTTTCATTGTTTAATTATTGTTCCACTAGCTTTAATTGTTCCACTAGCACCCACAGAATATGGGTGGGTGGCTAGGATTACAAAATCCTGACTAAAAGGACAAATAAAGTCAGTGAATATTTTTTTTATTGGGATCTTAGCATCTATTTTTAGTAATTACGTGAAAATACTTTTCCTTGCTTTTCTTTCTTGTTCCATCTCTCTCTCTCTCTCAATTTAATTTAAATTCAGTGTAACATTTGTGTACAACAACAACCAACCCTGGTTGGGTTTTACTTGTTTTGAAAGAGATACACTCGTGGTTAGTTCGTTGATTTTCTAGAAGGAAATTACATGAGAGACGACAACGACAACAACTACAAGAAGCTTAAAAAAGCGAAAACAAAGCAAAATGAATAGAAAAGAAAAAGAAAAAAAAGCAACAAATGAGAGAGAATGAATGAATGACATTTAAACTTTACGTTTAAAGGTTTCTTTCTGTATTTATTAGTAAATTTTTACAGTAATGCGTGCGGCTGTGTGTGTGTGTGAATATCTTTGATGTCATTGTATTGTGGTTTAGAAATCTTACTTACAACAACACCATTTTGTGTGTGTGTGTGAAATAAACTTCTTTAGCGTTAAAAAAAATAGTCCAAGTTTGCCTGCGTGTGTTTGTGTATTTGAAAAAATTCATCATAAGTGCGTATTTAGAGAAAAAAAGAAAAAAAATAAAGAAACAAAAACAAACTTAGAAGATGTATTTGTTGCCTACTCAGGAAAAAAAACAAAAAAACAGCCCAAAAAGAAACTTAAACAAACAGCGCCTACGTGATGGTTTAAAGGAATCAAAAACAAAAATTTTTGTGCGTTTAAGAAACTTAATTGCAACAGCGACTACTACATTGTGATAATAATGATCATTAAAATTTCTTCAGTCACATAACTGCTTTTAAGTAAAGGGTTTACGTTGCCGTCAACATTGTGTTTTTGTAACCAGTGTTGCACAACGGAAATATGCATATGTACGTATGCATGCCTTTAAACAAATTCAATGATCAATAGGAAGATCATAAAAAAAAACAAACAAAGAAACAAAACTTTCCTAATAAATAAATGGAGTGTTAATAAAAGAGTACAAAATCCTTCAAGTTTGAATTGGCTGTCAGGTTCAGCACATACAGTAAATAAATAAAATAAAATAATAACGACGTCGTTTAGTATATTGGCATAATAAATGGGCATCCATTATACCTTCTATTCAAAATAGAGGCCCTGTCCCATAGTAGGAAAAACATGCCCATACCAAGATCCTTCCTCCACCATGTTTAATAGTTTTTATTGTAAATTGCGGATTGAGTTCAGTGGGTGTCTTCTTTAGTTTCCAATCCCAGGTCAGACATCAAAAAGAAAATATGAAAATATTTCTTCAACGACTTCCTCTCAGCAGATTTCTGGCAAAAACTCTGAGAGTAAAAATTGCCATGAAAAGTTTCTCAAAAAATCTGCCTGTAGGTCCCGCCACTCATGTATAAAATTTAACGCACACAACACGAGTGGTGTGAGAAGCAAGGACGTTGTACAATGGGTCAATTCGACCTCCGGGTACTGTACTTGTCAAAATTGACAAGTACACGTTCTCCAACCTAACCTAACCTATGCATAAGCCAAGTTGTATTCTGTTTTGCAAAATCTAATCTTGTGTTTGGGTGTTGTTTAAGCAATAAAATGGAACTTTTCTGCTACTTTTAGCTTTTAAATTACTGCCCTTTAAATTATAACCTTGCAGTGGAAATATGAACTTTATGTTCCTTTTTAATGGCAGCGGAGTTTACAAACGCTTTTTTTTTGCACAATCTCGTTCGACATGAAATATTATTTGTTTAGTAAACTTTGCCGCTCAATAAGTTCACGATACCGCAAAGCCTATGGCATGTGATGTCAACCAAGTCCCAATACTTTCATTTTAGTGAGTTAACAAAATTCATTGACTTTAAAAGAGATTCTTTTTGTTTTTTTCTTTTCTGCCTTAGTAGAACCTTCTGAAGTATGTACAGAAAATGAATTTGTAGCACAGTGTTATCAATCAATCGAATCGGGTGTCTCCAAATTATAGAAGAGATGTAAGTGTACACTCGTAACTCAGGTTTACTGATCAAACTTTTGCACAGATGTGTTGGCTGT
This sequence comes from Sarcophaga peregrina, assembly GCA_014635995.1. Classification (NCBI taxonomy): domain Eukaryota; kingdom Metazoa; phylum Arthropoda; class Insecta; order Diptera; family Sarcophagidae; genus Sarcophaga; species Sarcophaga peregrina. The sequence continues at coordinate 115,212,518 of CM025789.1, forward strand.
TGTTAGCCCAGCAACAAATCAAAATTATGCCATCAAACTTCATATCAAATAGCGGTTTTTGTTTGAAGAAGATAAAATTTGATTCTTCTGCAGTGCAGTAGTGAATAGGTGAAAATCAAAAGTATTTCGATTTTCTTTAAACACTCACCTCAACCTATACGTGCGAATTTGTTTTTTCGCTTTACCAACACAAATGTTAAATCCAAATCAATTCGTTTTTGTTGTATCGCCATGCGAAAACAACAATACACGGTTAAATTTAGCGATGACACTGATTAACCGTTTACGTATATACGCACATACTCGACTTACACATACAATTACACTTACACTGTGGTTTATAATAAAAAAGGAACCATTGGAACCATTGCTGAACGGAATGTTGAATGTATGTGTGCGTATAATAAAATGACCACAAAGTGAACACATTGTTTGTTGACTTGTTGTTTACACAATAACTTAAAAGTACCACTCAGCTGGTGTATTTAAAAAGAAAAAAGTTTCAATTCAACAACAAGAACAACAACAATCTCAATTAACAACCCCATGATAAAAACAGAATACACACAAACAGACAAACAAACAAACAAACAATTCTGTAAGGAGAAAAATTACACAAGATGCAGACCGAGCAACGAGAGCAAAGAACTGAAAGTAGAAAACAGGTCTTCTGTTTGGTACACTTAAACACATACACTTGCGATATTGTGTGTGTGTAAGTGGTGTGGACTTCAGCAGGAGCCTTATGTAAGCTGATATAAAAATGTATTGTTAATGATGGAAGGGTGGGTTGAGGTGAGTAAAGCAAGAATATGAAATTTATAAATAAAAACTGTGTTGGGTTTTATAACATTTGGGTTGGATTTCTAAACATCAGCTGTTGTTGCAGACAATCTCAGACGTTCTGTTTTCAAAATTCCCTTTTAAGGTTTTCTTTTAGATTTTTTTTGTTTTTTCTTTTTTTTGTAATTAATTGTTTGTAATGTTTGTCGCCATAATTATATTACGATTAAAAATGACATCATTTGTATTAAAAATTTTTTCTAATAGCTTTTGAAAACAACAATAATAAACCAAAAAAATCTTCTAGTCTGCACGCTTGTAGTACACTCTATGACTTGATTTATAACAACTTCAGCATGGAGTTGGCAACGTTGAAATACAATTAGAAACCCAACTTTTTCGACTGTGTTATCGATATGCTAATCGCAGAATACGAACACGGAAGGATAAGATTTTTGATTTTGTAAATGATATCCCAATAGAAACACTACTGATGATATTGTGAATGCAAGTTGCCGTAGTCTAGTAGGTAGTGTGTTAGCTTATTAGACTGAAGATCCGTGTTCAAACCCTAGGTCAGATATCAAAACGAAATTATGAAAAAAAATACTTTTTCGGCGACTTCCCCTCACTAGATTTCTGGCAAAAACTCTGAGAGTAAATTCTTAAAAATCTGTCGTTCGGAGTCGACTTGAAGCTGTAGGTCTCGCCACAACATAAGTGGCATGAGAAGCTAGGTCGTAATCCTGACTGAATTTTGTATGTACATATGTTTGACCTTGAGAATGCAGCTGTTAGTAGTTATACCACCAATATACCATCTAATCGATAACATCTAAGTGGTGCCTTTTACGAGAAGGAAACTTTAGGCGAAATATGTGGATGATAATCGGACGTGGAACGCTCTCTCTTAGAGAGAAAGAAATGTTTACAGAAAAATCTTGGGTGTGCAACCCAAGAATTATGCACTGAATGAAAACCACAATAGATAGGGGCAATATTGAGTGAAACGGTCATGTGGAGTTTGACAGAGACTGACATGAGTTCGTAGAACCCTGAGAGAATGAGAATCACGTCGTTAAGTACTCTATTAGATTTAAGAAAAATGCACATGGTAGGGTGTCTAACCAGAGCATTGAATAATATATGCAAGGTAATGGGAAACAACTGTGATACGAGGTATCCAAGGGAGCATCGTGATCCGTTAAAATAAGTGGACGGCAGTTCCTTTTTTAACTTACTTTCCGAATGAAATTAAGCAATTAGAGTGAATGAAAAGCCCTAGAAGCTTCAAGTTTATGTAAGATAGTATAAGGGAAAACCTGCGGGTATCTTCCTAGCTACGCCATTAAAAGATGTGCTCAAATTACAGAGTACGTGACATAGCAATACCATCTGGTAGTAAGATCTAAGCACCCGGCTAGAATGAATTTCTCTTAAAAAAAAGTGTGGTACTGTCGGGAAAAGCTGAATCAGTTATAAAAGAGAGCAATGGTCACCCTCTGCTGGATTACAGATCATGTGGGAATTGGCAGATAAGCTTGTGCTCTTCCATACTGATGATAAGACGAATTGGCGGGTATATTCGGTAAAAAGTAAGATCGAGAAAGACACACACTGCTCTTAAGCCAAATGAGTGCGATTCATTTATTTTGCTGGTTAATTACGATACGTGATGGTTTAAGTCATGGCATCGGACTTAGGTTAGGTTAGGTTAGAGGACGTGTACTTGTCAATTCTGACAAGTACAGTACCCGAAGGTCGAATTGACCCATTGTACAACGTCCTAGCTTCTTACACTACTTATGTTGTGTGTGTTAATTTTATACATAAGTGGCGGGACCACACAGTTTAAAGTCGACTCCGAACGACCGATTTTTGAGAAGCATTTCATGGCAATTTTATTTACACTCAGAGTTTTTGCCAGAAATCTGCTGAGAGGAAGTCGCCGATAAAGTATTTTCATTTTTTTGTTGTGATGTCTGACCTGTGATTCGAATTTAGGCCTTTCGTCTAATAAGCTAACAGACTATCTAGAGTGACTAGATTAGAGTCGCCGACTGACATCGGACTTGCCAAAGGACATTTTCTTTAGTATAGGGATCTCCTTGGGTCCAAATTGTGTATTATGTAATGAGCTGAATGATTGTTATCCAATCCATGGCACATTTTAAGCATTTCAGAATGAAGCACCTGGCTGCGCATCACGTACTAAGGCAGGGAGTTGTCGTCGCTAACACCCTACAGTATCACAATAAGACTGTGGAAGCGATCAAACACGAATACTCGGATATATTGTAGATCACATGCAGTAAACTACATGGAATGGTCTTAAATCATTTCATTTTCAGCAACTAAAAATTTCATTTACGCAGCTACAGGCATGCGTAACTGTATTTGAATTGAATAGGTGTAATTCTGTGTGTAAGTGTGGGTGTGTATGTGTTAGTTTTAGTTCCAGTCAACGATTTATAAACATTAAACCACGCATAAATACGGGCGATCACATCGTTGTTGTTTGTTTGTTTGTTTGTTTCTTAAAAGCTTTTCTCGTGTGGCATATGTTTTCTTCTTTTTTTTTAAGTTCTATTGCTATTGCTATTGTTGTTGTTGTTGCTTTTGTTATATTCTATCTATTCGGTGTTCTGTTCAGTTCTGTTGTGTTCTGTTTCTATAGTTTGTTGGTTTGTTAAAAAAATGAAAATAAAATGCAGTTGCCGTAGAGTTGATGTCTGTTTTTGTCAGAACAGCTCCGCCTGTTTTAGTGTGCATCTGTATGTATGTATGCCATTTATTTATAAAATATTTATTAAATCATGTTTGTTGTGGGTTGATTTTAAAATTATTTTTTTTATTTTCGTTGTAAAATCTTGTGTTTCATTTTCAAAAAAAGAAAAAACTTAAAAAACCTTTACATTTGATATTTTCATATGGCCGATCAAGTTATCTGTCTGCCTGTCCGTCTGTCCGTCCGTCTATCATTCTCTGTCCGGTTAGTCATCATTAAGCTGCCATTATGCCATTTACTGTGTTTATTTTAAGAAATTGAGTCCACTTCTGTACACAATAACCCTGCATTTCGTCTGTTACTGGTGATGATCATGGGGGCGGCATTTTTGTTTTGCTTCTAAAGCAACCACCAAATAACTGGCCGCTCTAAACAATCGTTGACCTAAATTTTAATTTCGGTTGCTTTAGATGGCACACAAGGTTAGGCTGAATTTAAAAAATTTGTAAGAAGCATTTGAAATTTTATTTCGAAAACCTGCACTCAATCGTTGATAATGTTGAAATATATTGCCACGCCATGTTATTCGGCCCTGGTTTAACGTCTATAGTTTTTCCCTCTTGTTCTGGCGAATTTCTGGATGCTGTTCGGTATCAGCAAGAATAATATCCTGCCTAGCATCTGATATGCATTCGACTGTTTCCTCCTGCTTCACATATTCTAAGGATGAGTTCCTATGATTCATTCTCATCGTCACAGAATCTAAGCCTTTTCTGTACCTTGAGTTTACAGTGGCCTGTGAAAATACCGGCTACCAACTTCGACTCAAATCTTTCCTTATTTTAGTTTTCCAACAAAAGTTTTGATTGCCCCCAACCAAACTTGGTTTGAGAAGAGTCATTGACAACACCTCCCCAAAATATGCACACCACAAACGTTCCTGTCCCTTCAATGATGTGGAATACATTTCGCATTGTCGAGGATTTCCACATTACTTGGGACTCAACAGAGGCTAACCTTATTTTTCCTATCCAAACGACTCAGCTTCTTTAGACAATCCCATACATACATAATTGGTCATTACAACCCATCAGTCAGGATTATTAACCTAGTTTCTCAGACCACTTAAGTTGTGTGCGTTAATTTTATTTTTTATTGTAGGCGGGACCTACTGTTTAAAGTCGACTCCGAACGACAGATTTTTTGAGACGCTTCTCATGGCAATTTTATTTTTACTCTCAGAGTTTTTGCCAGAAATCTGCAGAGAAGAAATCGCCGAAAAAATCCTTTTTGTATTTTATTTTGATGTCTGGCCTGGGACTTGAACCCTGGTTTTTACGTCTAATAAGCCAGCACACTACCAACTAGACCACGGCGACTTCAAAGACAGTCCCATACCATCTTCTATTTAACTTTGTATGTGTCAAGTGCTCGAATGGCGGTCTGACTGTCAGATAGTATTGCTATATCTTACGTTTGGTAACTCCTATCCAAATTGAATTGAGCAGGGTCCTCCTAATAGGATCGCTGGAAAATCAATAAAAGATTTTGATAACGGCTAAAAAACGATTATATCTTTACCGTTATGAAAAATCTTCTCAAGTATTTTGTGAAAAACTAAATTAAATTCCAGAGTTTGAATTCCCGATACAATCCTGCCGTACACCAAGTTTAACTTGCAAAGCTCTACTCAATTAGGTGCCACGCCTAATTTTCTAGGAAGCGTATAAAGCTCACAGTAAGGAAGGGATTTCCCTACACTGCAAAGAAGCGCTTCAAAGCACTTTACGAATAACGTTCAAATTCACTAAACTATTCCACTTGGCAGCTGTTTGTGTGTGAATAGAAACAAATTCAAATGGATTCCCTGATTACAGGTTGTTTTAGATATTTTTTCTGAAAAACTTTGTCGTGCTGTTTTTTTTTTTAATTCAATTAATTAATGAGCCTTATTTGGCTCATGTCATACGTATTTTTCCCTTTTTTTTCATTTTCATTCTAAATATTGTAGCCTTTGGCTACCCAGTAGTGGCATTAATAATATGCAGTGCAGAGACAACCCTGATTTTAATTTAAAACAAAAATACGAAGCAAAAGAAAAATCCATTCAAAATAGTGCAGCCCTGTTTCACTAACAGGATTTAAACACATACACAGCCAAGAGATAGCGACAGAGAGAGAGAGACAATGAGTGGAAAAGAGAGAGCAAAAAATAAAATTGTAATCGTACAAACAAACGAGGTTATTAAGCCTTTTTCTCCCTCGTTCTTATTGTATGTATTTGTTGTTTGTTGTTTAGCTTTCAAATGCCTCTCACATCTGTTAATTGAATTAGTGAGCGAACAACAAAAACAACAAAAAAAAAGGGGAAACCTATGGAAGGCAACAGATATAATAATGATGATGATGATGATTAAGACGATGAGGAAAAGCCAAAGCTCAATGTCCCCTAAAAAGAAAAACAAAAACCAAAATAAAAATATTCAAGGCACATGGATAAGAGTATACATATGTGTGTTTGCATATGTATGAGTAAGTATAAAATTCAAAAACATGATACATTTCCTATTTAAAACAAAAACAAAACGTAAAACGAAGCAAAGCAAAGAAATCAAATCAAATCCAGGGTAAAGCACTACGAAACTCTGCATGAAACCAACCAACACAGCAAAACATAATTACCGAACAGAACACAACACAACACAACTGCATCAAAGAGAAAGATGAAAAAAAAGGCTTTATCAGCAGAAAGCAAAAACAAAATCAACAACAACGACAACGACAATTCCAATTTCAATGCAGAAAAAGGCAAAACAAATAGGCAAGCAGCCTGGCACCCTTACGACGATGGACGAAACGAACATGCATTTAAGCAACGAAGTAAAATTGAGAAAAATAGAGTAAATGAGAAAGAAATAAAAACAAACAAATACACACGGGTAGGGGACAATGTCCGTTTTGTGCCCAGCCATCATTGTACCATTGCAATAAGAGGAGGTAAAAGGCACTCACTCTCACACACACACATTCACATATGTATTACCCAAAATAACATATGAAAGCATTGAAAAGAGAAATCACTAAACCATATCACTCACTTATATGCTTAAAAAAAATTTATTTTAAATACAAAACACACATACACACACACTATGACAATAATAATAATAATGAAAATGAAAATGAATAGTGATGATAATGATGACGAGGTGAATGTATGTGGAACGTTTCTGTAGTTGTGCTTTTAAAAGAAAACAAAATCAGTAATGAGCACTCAGAATGAACACTTTTTATTTAAGTATGGTACGTAAATATGTGCATGCATATGTAATGAGTAATAGTGACAGAGAGGATATACAGCATAGGATTGCCAACTAAATTTACAAAATAATAAAGAAAAAATTATTTCAAAACATATTACAAAAATTACAAACATGACATCTTATCACCATCAATATAAATCTAAAGTAAAAGACAATAATTGAAATACTTGATGTTCAAATAAAATCTGAAAATTTCTCAAAAAAAAAAAAAAAAGCTTACAATAAATTGAAACAGTTTTCTATTTCCATAGCCTACCTTTATCACCAATTGAACAGACGCCACTAGATGCCTAGTGGTGTCTTATAATAAATAATGGATGAAAATTATATAAAAATATAATCTAATAAATGAAATTCTCGTGTCACGGTGTTAGTGGTTAAACTCCTCCGAAATGGATCTACCGAGTTTCATGAAATTTTGTGTGCATATCGGGTAGTTCTGAGAATCGGACAACATCTATTTTTTATATCCTTAAATGCTATATTGAGGTACATATTGATCGTAGACCCATAAAATTTGGTGCGTAAGTTCGTAGAGTCGATATCGACAATCCCATCAAAAAATGGGCGTGGCGATCCTTCAGCTTCACACTTGAACAAAAACATATAATCATAATGACAACAAAATTATCATGCAGTTCTATATTAAATATAATTTTTATCAATGAAAATATTAATTTTTCAATTTCTAATTATTTTTTGCCATTAGTGTTAGATATAAGCTTTCAAATGAGATATCATTCATTAAATTTGATGCGGCGGCATGGTAGATATTTGCAACCGACAAAAAAAGTGCTTTAGAAATAATGCATACGATTGCGTTAATTTTGTTTAACAAAAGACAAGAAAAATTAAATAAGAGATCGAGAGTCAATAATTTTAAAACTTTTTGCATTTTTTGCCTCTTACTGAAAGTGGAATAGACCTCTGTTCGAAATTCGAACAATATGCGTCAATTAGCTTGTATTAGTAAATTACGGCATAATCTCAGTACTAAATGAAAAAGAGTGAATTTAATGAAAATTAATTTTCCATATTGTGCGGAAGATTAACTTCCAAGTGCTATTCTTGTTCCTTTTCCAGAGGCAGAAAACCGTTGTTTTTTTTTACAAGAAATAAATAAATTAAAAAGAACATTAGGAGACTGTGCTGAAAATACTTGAAGAAACGTTAGGAGACTGTGGTGATGTGGCTATCAGAAATTATGTTTGTCCATATCCTTAATAAACATAATCCCAAAAGCCAATTGTACTTAAAATATTACACTTTATTCCCCAAAAAAAGATTTATGTCCCCTTATAGAAATTGCGATGGCAACCCCTATTGCCTAAGAGGGCAATAAATGATAAGAAAAACAAAAAACGAAAACAAAAAACGAATGATAAACACATTCACACACGATTTAATCCTCTCAAAGAGGATTTTCAATACGAATTGTTTTTATCTTTTTTGTTTGCTGTTGTAGTTGTTGCAGTTGTTTATGATTTTTAAGTGAGAACTTTTAAATTTTGCACACGCCACCCATAATTGAATGAAAAATAAATCGCCCCACTCCCCACAATTTGTGTAAACGCCTCACATGGACGGCAACAACAACAAAAACGATGTACAAAAATACTTTCAAGGAGAATAAAGCAAACACAAACAGGAAAGTCACCTCTAGAAATAAAAATACAACAACAACAACATACACATGCGCAAAATAGAAATCATAAAAACGAAATACAATTGGAAGCTTATGCGAGAAACACAAGAACAAACCAATTCAGCGAATGGTGAGTAATTCCTTTGAAACAACCCTCTTCTATGCTTCTATTAGCTTCTCCTACCATTAATTCAATTCTCTTTTCACCCTTTAGTGTTGAAATTAAAGAAATTTGAAGAAATTGTTTAAAGGAGGAAAACGTCACTGATTTCTGCCATGTTTGTGCATTTGTTTGCATATGCATGTGCAAGTATTGATAATTCTACTGTAAGTATGAGTAATAAAAGAGACGAAATTGTTAATTTTTATTCATTCCTGTAATTTACTCCAAAGAAAATTCTCGGGAGAATAGTGATTTAAAATTAAAATTTTTCTCTTAACATTTGTTGTTGTTTTTTATCAAAAATTTATCGCATGGAAATGTGAAAAAAGAGTACCAATTTTAAAGGGAGTAGGTCTAGTAGGTACTGTGCTGGCTTATTAGACGTAAAGCCAGGATTCGAGGCCCAGGCTAGACAAAAACTGGCAAAAACTCTGAAAGTAAATAAAATTGCCAAGAAAAGCTTCTCAAAAATCTGTCGTTCAGAGTCGACTCTAAACTGTATGTCCCGCCACTCATGTATGAAATTAACGCACACACCATAAGTAGTGTGAGAAACTAGGTCAAGAAGCCTGCCTGAAGGGTTGTAATGATGATTTAAATTTCACTTCCTTTTAATAAAAATTGAGTTTAATTTCCCATTTTTATTGTTTATTCGAAGTAATAACGATTAAAAAATAGTTATTCGAATCATTTAATCCATTTTTAATGAATTGTACGATTTATTTTCTGAATTTTCTTTATCATTCTATCATTTGTGATGATTTAAGTAGTCAGAGTTTTTCAAGAAGGCTCAGTAGAATATTCATTCCCGAGAGAGAGCTTTGGAACTGGGATGCAATCTACCTCGTTAAATTTTTCTTTGATTTTACTTTCAATCACTGTTTCAATCTTTAAAACAATTTCATTTTCTAAATAATTCCTTACATCCTGTTCTAATTGTGCATTCCTTTACTGTAAGGCTTACAAAAAACAAAAAAAAGTATTCGACCCGGGTTTAATCGATTAATTTTCTTTTAATTGTAGACCAACAAAAACGAAAATGTTATGAAAAGTTCTTACCGTTATTTGGAAACATTAAAAACTTAAATGAGTACACTCAAGGGAGTGCATACACACATATTTTGCATGCATATGCATGTGTGTGTACCTTTTAACAACTACATACATATGTACATATGTATGCAATTACAAGTACTACCTATATTGCATGCCTACATGTATTTACATATGTATGTGTGTCCATTTTATACATCAGCATTTTAAGTGGATGAGTTGATTTGATTGCCTGAAAATTGTCCAAAAATGCCTTTTTTCTGTTTGCTTTTGTCATTGGTTGTTGCGGCATAGTATGCCTGTTGCTTTATTTGCCATTATTTTCTCGACGCCGACGACGACGCTAACGTCGATATTGCTGCCGTTTGTATCGTAGTCATGTGGTTTTGTGTGGATTTTTTTTTGCGTAATAAAACAAGGAAGAGCAGCATTTGCAAAGAGGGGGTGAAGAGTTTGTTGTAGGAGAACGAATATAAAATGTCAATTTGAAAGAAAAAGAGAAATTCTATAAGTACGTGGGCATTGTCAACACTATAAGAAAAATAAAAGCTCTTCCTTTTCTTTCTCTCTCTCTTTCTCTCGTTCTTGCTCTCTTGCCCACCTACTCTCTTTTTGCTCTACTTAATTATCACCACCCTATAGTAAGTGGTGAATAAATAAAAAAAAAAAAATAAACAAAAACAACGACAGTCGATTAAATTATATACAACAATCCTCGCACGATCACTTGTTGGCGTTCGTATTTTCATACGAAAAACAAAACAGGCATCGTTCAAAGAACTGATAAAAATAAAAAAAATAAATACACCACCAAGAAAACAAATACTTGAAATACAAACTGCTCCAAGGAACAGTTATGGTGGGGTTGGATAGGGGGTGGGGGGGATGGGTATAAAAAGAACAACAACAACAACAGCAATAATAATAACATTGTGTATACAATACAATACAAACAATATTAAATGGGTTGAAAATAAATGGGCATGACATGAGTGGTGGTTGGTGGCGGTATGGTGGTATGTTTACGTGTGAGTTTAAGCTAAAAATATAAGTGAACAAAAGGAAATAGTGTTGCCAATATAGCTCGCTTAAGGTTATAACAATTTTCCTTTCAAATGCACGTAAAATCAATAAATAAATTAATTAAAGATAGAGCAATCAAATATTAAATGTATTCGGAATATTTAAATAATAAATTTGAGGACTAACGATGTATTAAATGTAAAATAAATGTCTTTACTGAAGTTAAGTATATATATACAGTAAACTCTCGATAACGTGAACTAATTTTTACCAAAGCAGTTCACATTTTCTTAACAGAATTTAGCAATTTTATTTGTTTTCCAGTCACTAATGCCAATAGACTGTTTCTTTAATATTAAACGATGTGGCCTAGGGTAACAAAAACTTTGCAAAATCGAATCCGTTATCTGAAATCAATTGGGATTCACAATTATGTGAAGGCGTTTTAGAGCTTTCAGATTTTTTCAGAATACTCTGTGGAAAAATAAATTTCTTCACTTTTCTGAGACGATCACGCTTTCGAGTGTTCGCGTTATCACGAGTTCCCTGTACTTAGATACATGCAATACATATGTATGTACAATGTACATATGTATTTAAAATAAATATAAACTAGATGACCCGTGCGAATATTTCGCACCGTTATTAGCACACTTTACCCTGTATTAGCACACTTGAACAAAAACATATAATCACAAATACAACAGTATTATTATGCAGTTCTGTAAAAAATATAATTTCTATCAATGAAAATATTAATCTTTCAATTTCTAATTATTTTTTGCCATTAGTGTTAGATATAAGCTTTCAAATGAGATATCATTCATTAAATTTGATGCGGTGGTATGGGAGATATTTGCAACCGACAAAAAAAAGTGCTTTAGAAATAATATATATGATGATTTAAGCAAAAAAATTTTCACGAATTGCAGAATAGAATTTGCAGGCAGGTTTACCTCGGCTTTTATTAACATGAAGGCTTTTCTTAAAACATTTTTCATCAACTGAACAAATTTTTTTTTTTGCTCATAAATTCGTTTCTAAATAACGTTGAGCCTTCGATAGAACTTGTATTTGGCTAGTCTCTAAATACGAGTGTCTTCACGTATCCCAATAAAAAGTTAGTATAGTGCAGTCCAATCGTAGTGCTCTAGAACATGAAATTAATTGCTGTTCAAACTTGTTCTTCCATAGGATCATACATCACGTTTTGTGTGGCATGTGGCATCGTCAACGCAGTCGAATTCTTCAATTTTGGTAGGAAGATACATTCCAATAATAACATAACACAGTACCTTGCTTGACTAAGTTTAGTGTTGGAAATTTGATCGTTCTAGAATTAACTATGGTTCGTCCAATCTTCCTAGCAGAAAATATCTCCTTTAGCTCTTACGCTGTCTACGGTCTTCCGATGAAGACAATTTTTTGATCAAAGTGTGGATGATTTTCATTCCAATCTTCTAAGACACATGCTTCAGTTCTTACCTAGAATTTGTTGAGGATTCGCGGCATGACACGAAAGACTAGGCTGCAAAAAATCGCTTATTTTATATTTTTATAAGAAAATGTTCAGATTATTTTTTTAAAGAACTGGTATTGCGTTGCATTTATTTCTGAGGAGTTACTCATTCCAGGAGATTCCACCAGATTGCAAATTGTCGGGTGGTTTTCGCGTGTAAAGTTAACAAATGCAGAAAGAATGAAGAGACCTTGTTTCACATCACACATACATACACTCATGAATAACGTGACTTTCTATATCACATTTAAAGTTACGCATCGTGTTACTCTAACGGTTACCGTGCAAACCATTTGCTTCTCCGTTCACCTCTAGTATCATCAGGTCCGGTCCTCTCCTTTGCTTTCTCTAAGAATGATTTTTGGTTGCCATGTTTTGAAATACGCTTGCAACGTTGAGGATTCTTTTTTTGATTAATAAGAGGAGGGCAGTGGAATTTGCCATCCATTATGCAGTTTATGAAGGGGAGCACAAATAGAGAGAGAGAGAGAGAGGGAGAAAATGCCTTTGGATATGTGATTGCTTTTTATTCTTGAGAAATATTTTGTTTTTCTTTATCGCTAAACATTTTCAAAGGAGGAGGATGTTGTAGAGAGTAAACGAGAAAGAACAGAGAGAGAGAGGTGAAATAAAATTTGAAAATTTTTCTATTCCTCTCACTATACGTTCATGTGCATGGGTGAGGTGAATTTATTATTTTTTTCGTTTTCTATTGAAAATAAAGTTTTATTTTTAAAATTCAAAATGTGGGTGGTTGGATGTCTACAGCAGCAGCAGCAGCAGCTTATTGTCGTATGATCATTACACAGTTGATGTTAATGATGAAGATGTTTAAACACAAACAAAAAAAAGAGAAAAAAAAAATAAAATACGAACTACAAATGTAGGTCACATCTTTAATTTAGATTTCCTAAGGATTTTTTACAATTTATTTTTAGAAATTCCATAAAAAATTTCTTCTTCTTCTAGGTATTTGAAAGAGAAAACTATTTTCCGACTTTTTCATACACCCCACCCCACCCCTTCATCTTCTTAACGCATTTGTTGCTTGATGTGATGATGATGATGACGATGTTTTCTGTTTATAAATACGATACGAAGTGTTCTCCAATTTCGACGAGATAAGAATCGTTTTCGATACCAACACTGGTTGTGTTAGTGTTGATAAGCGATAAGGAATTTGCTTTTTTATCTTCATTAGGCTCCTTTTTGTTCGGAAAGCAAAAGATAACGGGCCATTGAAACACAATCTCTTTTCTTTTAACAACTTTTTGTTTTTTTTTTATTATAAAGCCTTGAAAAAAATTAAAGTTTTATTGCATGTTTTTATTTTTAATATTATTTTTATTTTTATGGCACAATTTTAATTCGTTTAAATTCTTTGCCTTTTGGAGGGGGCTTAAGCTATAAAACAGAATTAAGGTTCAATTAGTCGTGACTTAACCATAACCATATAAATCAGCTGTTTTAACCAACTTTATAGGTGACTTACCATAATGCCATAGTCATAACGATAACCATATTGATAACCAATTGAATTTTGGTTTTTTGCCATAACCATAAACAGCTGTTTGCTGAATTTACTTACATGTATACACATTTTTTTTTTGTTTACTTTTGTACTTTTGAAAAATACGTAAACAGCTGTTTATGGCCATGGCAGCACTGATTGCTGCTAATAGTAAATTTACGGTTATGGATTATGTTACGACTACAGCGTTATGGTAAAGTCACGACTAATTGAACCTTTAAAACGGCAACGTTATGCTAACGATTATTGGTAATACAGACGATGTGGCAATAGCAATTAAGAGCAAAGAACAAATTTTTAGAATAAATGTTGAAAGGAATGTAAACCTAGCCAAGACTCTTAATATTAACACAGTAGTAGCTCTTGTTCTATTCAATCCGGGAATCATATGATACAACAAACCAATACTAGAACTACTGGAATACACAATCCAGACCGGGTGAAGCTGAAACTGCTTTTTAGAGAACTGCTATACAATACTCATCGCCGTTTTATAAGGAAAATACAGGGAAAAACAGACCGAAGATGGAAAAATAGCAGAAGTAGTTCTGTTATTGATAGGCACTTGAGAAACAGTCTTTAAATCTGTCTTTAAAACTATCAGCATAACATACGAATGCTCAAGTTAGAGACCGGGTTTTCCGGCATTAGATTATTTCAATTAAAAAAAGTTCATCTCAAGGAGTTTAAAGTTAATTTCTTCAAAAGCTTTGTTTCTCTGGGATATTTCCAAGTCAATCCTCTGTCAAGATGTTATTTAACGAGTGGTTGTTGTGGCTCTACTTGATTATTTATCCGAATAAACCTCTTCCAGGTTAAACCTTTTCATGTGAATATTTTTTCGTTTCCATTTATTCTTTACAGGTTTATTTACTTCCTTGACTGTGATAATAAAAATATTATCGTCACCAGTACAACTCGCTCTTCCCTCTTCAATATTCATTTACCTTAGGTCTGGCAAGATTCAGAACATATTGGTTTCTAATTAATTCCATTATATCCTGAACTGTACAGTATATACTGGAAGACCTATGGTAGATATATTCAGATCGTTGGTGTCTTGAAATTTTCTCATATCGACATCTCCGTTCTATAACATTCTAAGTCGAAAAAGTGTATTTTGAGTTATAAGCTCTCAAAGATTTTTACACGACTTACGACTAAATGTGTGTCCTAAGTAGATTTTTCCCTATAACTTCGGAACAGATCGGAGTATCTTAACTAAATTCTGACAGTATTTAAGTTAGAGAACGTAGAATTTAAAAATGCACTAAGTATACTTAGGATGAAGGCGTGGATATAATATTGGTAGTGTTTGGACATTAGGCGCTGATATAGGCGGTCTGTCCACTGCAGAGCTTTCCATGCCATATTAAAAGCGACACAATGTATGCTGAACGGTGGAATTTTCAAGGAAATCCTCGTGTTTCATTTGGACAACTATTGACTGCCGTCGAATCCTTTAAGAACATTATCTCTCTTTCGTATATGACGAGAATTTTTCAGGGAAATTTCCAATCATTCAATGTGAAATCTTCCACGAAACTGGGATATCGTCGTGAATTGCTTCGCTGACGAACTGGCCAATCTTTGTCATGTCACAACGAACACGTGTACCGATTGTTTTACATGAAGTAACAACTTCCTTGGAAGTATGACGGCTCTCTTTAAATGATGTGGCCATTGCCCTAACAGAAGAGAAGATACTACAGATACAGCTCATGTGCCAATAACAAACGCACTTCGACATGACGTTCCGTATTCTGTCATCTTTGATTGAACTCTCACATCAATGTGTAGTTTAAAGCAGAGAAAGTTTCCAAAATGTATGATCCCAGGTTTATAAATTGTTTTGTGGTAGCAGAAAGCTAAGTGGGATGTTAAAAAAAAAGCAATGACACTCAAAATTTCACAGACACCTATTCTGACTATACATATTTCCGCAATTTCGATGTGAAGGTGACGACTTGTGACCACTTAGATCAGCCATTACTTCCTGAAGACTTTTGCCAAACTCTAGCAAAACTTGGAAACTTACGATTCCCATAGTAATTTCAAATTTTTCGCGCTACGAAATTTTGTTTTCTATAAAACAAATACCATGAAAAGCCATGAAGAACCATAAAGTCTCAGTAGCCTTGTAGAGTTTTTGTTGATTTATTCATGCACACAAACTTTTATGCACGATCGATCGGAACACTCGAACGACTACTGCTAATGATTGCAGATTACAGATACCGCATTCAAACCAATCATTTCAAGTATTATACATACATACATACATAATTGGCCATTACAACCCTTCAGTCAGGATTACGACCTAGCTTCTCACACCACTTATGTTGTGTGCGTTAATTTTATACATGAGTGGCGGGACCTACAGTTTAAAGTCGACTCCGAACGACAGATTTTTGAGAAGCATTTCATGGCAATTTTTACTCTCAGAGTCTTTGCCAGAAATCTGCTGAGAGGAAGTCGCCGAAGAAATATTTTTTTCGTTTTGATGTCTGATCTGGGATTCGAACCCGGGTCTTTTGTCTAATAAGCCAACACACTACCCACTAGACCACGGCGAATTCAAGTGTTATGCAAATGTTCAATTGGCACTTGTTTGAAACAGACACAAATCAAAATGTAATCATATTCGATTTATACTCGTTCAACACTCGTTTGAACCGGATATTATTATTTTCTTTTTTCCTTTAAATGTGTATAAATGCGCAGTCGTTGATTTGATTCCGTTTTTGCAAAATAGTTCTGAGATTTTTATGATCATTGCTTTTTAGTTTCGATCAATGCAGACGAGTGTTGAGCGAGTACCAATCGAACAATTGCATAACACTCGAAGTGACTCGCTGGCATGCGGTATGTGATGTGATCAATAAAGCTTTCAAACGATCATTGTTTCGATTGATTTGAAAATGAACGATCACAACGAGTATTATTTTGCATATTTGCTTCAGTGAGTGAAAATATCATGTTTTTCGAGTACTAACACTTGTAGTTCTCTGTTTTAAAGGCATCTGAATTTCTCATTGAAATTTTTAAAAAAAATTTTTATAAATGATTGCG
Source organism: Sarcophaga peregrina (assembly GCA_014635995.1). Lineage (NCBI taxonomy): Eukaryota > Metazoa > Arthropoda > Insecta > Diptera > Sarcophagidae > Sarcophaga > Sarcophaga peregrina. The sequence goes on from CM025789.1 coordinate 115,229,358, forward strand.
TAAAAATATTTTTCATTCTACTTACAAAAACGACTAAATAGGAAATGTTGAATTGTAAAGGGTAGAGGGTAAAGGGTAAAGAACTTTAATGAACTCTTCAATTAAACACCCTGTATTTATGATGGCCGATGGTCGTCTTGTAATAAAAACACTTTTAAAGAGAAAACATAAAGAAAAATAAGAAGAAATTCAAAGATAGGCTGGCAGGCAAGTTAATGCCAGAGTGACAAAGTGTGTGAAATAAAATAAAAAAAATTAAAATTTTTCAAAACATTGTTGTTGATGTTGTTAAGAAATAAACCTGAAAATTTCCCCAAAAACACAACCCAAACAACAACAACAACAACATTAATAAAAGGGCATTATTTACAAAACGACCAGCGTTAAAACTTACAAAAAAACAGAAAAAAGCTAAAAAAAAATTTTTTTGTTAAAAAGAAAAGAAGAAAACTTCCTGAGAACTCAGAAGTCAACAGGTTCGTTTAGTTGTTGTTGTTGTTGTTTTCTTAAAATCATAAAAAGCGGACAACAATTCTTTTTATCGTTTTTATTTTCATTTTGTTTGCCTTTCATTATAAGCGTGTATGAGTGTATAAGTGTGTGTTTGTTTGATGGGTTGTTAAAATTCAAGAGAAGAGGGTTTTTGTTCACCACACCACACCATACTATACTATACCATACTACGAACATTAAACTCTTTAAATTAACGGGTTGTTTTTCGGATTTCTTTCGGAAATTATCATAACGAACGTTGTTACTGTAAGCGTAGAGTGAGTGGTATTGTTGTAATAACCAACAATGTTTGTTTGTTTACCTTAAACGTAGCGACCGACATGCGAGTGTGGTGTTAAGTTTTGTTTTTTTCTTTTTGTTTTTTTGTTTATTTCTTTACTTCTCTACCTGTTGTCAAGTTAAATGAATATTTTTCTTCTTCTTTTTCTTCTTGTTATTATTATTATTGTTGGTCTTGTTGTTTTTTTGTTAACATTTTTTAACACTTTAATTTATTGAATTCCTTTTTAGCATTCATTTCAAATGGGTTGGGGAATTTCTCTTCTTCTCCACTCACTACACAATGGAAAAATTAACAAAAAAAAAAAAAAAACCGTTGCTTGACTTCATTTCTTTCTCTTCAAATAATGATTTTTTGACTTTTCTTTGGCACATGTTTTAAGGTGTTGCGTCGTCGTGTTTCTTGTGTGTGCATTTATTTTTACATTCTGTTATGGTTTGTGTTATTGCATTAGCATTACCGCTTAATTGAGAAACACATACTACGTATTTCATTTACTAGCTTTCTCTCTCTCTCTCTCTCTCTGATATTTGTTACTCCGTATGCAAAGTTCCTTGCATGCAGTCAGTTAATCGTTATTAAAAGTTTTCTTTACTTCTTCTTATTATCCCCTCCCCCTCCCCACTGGATTATCGATAACAAGAATTATTAAACGTCTTGGCATTTAATTCAACATTAAAAACAATTGAATTGAATTGAATTATTTATTATTATTAAAACAGTGGTACTGTATAATTACAAAACGTTTTTATTTTATTTTTATTTTAAATTGTGAATATTTTTCAATGAATCACACGACACGAGTCAAGTGCAAAATAAAAAAAATATAAAAAAATTACAACAATAATTCATTCACAAAATATTCATCGAATTAATTGGTATTACGAATAGTGATGTCAACTAGCTACTTACAATTAGAAAAAAAAAAACCCTCAATCCACAAGGCATAAACAAACAATTTTTGACGTTCCGCTAGGTTTTTCTCTGTAACGGGTAATCGTTTCAGATTTTTAAATTAAAAAGACAACAGAAATTGAATAATAATGTGATTGGCCAATAAAGATCTAGACTAAGCCATAGACGGTCATTACGGTCCCTTTAGTCAGGATTACGACCTAGCATCTCGCACCACTCATGTTGTGAGTGTTAATTTTGTACATGAGTGGCGGGCCCTACAGTTTAAAGTGGACTCCGAACGATAGATTTTTTTAGAAACTACAGAGTTTTTTCCATAATCTGCTGGGAGATAGCCGCCTAAGAAACAATTTTTTTTCATAATTTAGTTTTGATGCCTGACCTGGGCTTTGAACCCTGGCCTTACGCCTAATAAGCCAACACACTACCTACTAGACCACAGCGACGGTTCATATACTGCCCATAAATTTGGAATTCCTTCCACAATTAGAATTGTCTCTGACTTGTGCCAATATACAAACAAAAGATTTCACGTACCTGGATCTTGGAAGCCAATGACCATCTTCAACAAGCATAATTGGTCATTATAAACCTTTAGTCAGGATTATAGACCTAGTTTCTCACACCACTTATGTTGTGAGTGTTAATTTTATACATGAGTGGCGGGACCTACAGTTTAAAGTTCCCTCCGAACGACAGACGATTTTTTGAGAAACTTTTCATGGCAATTTTTATTTACTCTCAGAAGAAATCGCAGAAAAAATCCTTTTTGTATTTTGTTTTAATGTCTGGCCTGGGACTCGAACCCTGGCTTTTACGCCTAATAAGCCAACGCACTACCTACTAGACCACGGCGTTTTCAAAAGATTTCACAAAAGATTACACGTCCCATGATCTTGGAAGCCAATGATCTTCTTCAACACATTTAATTAATTGGACATTCGTCTTATTGTATGCATTATATCACATATTGAGTCTTTCGAATAGTGGAGCAGGCCGATAATTAACATTTTTTGACCTAAAATTAACTGAATTTAGGCATCAACGGACATGTGGTTTAATAGGAACCGCAAGCAGCAAGCTATTTCATCCAATTAAACCTTATCATGTAACACCAGAAACCATGACAGACCTCAAAATCAACATTATTAGAGTCATAAAAAAGTGAACATTTCGGATGTCTTCTACCGAGAGGCATTTAAAAAATGTTAGATTCCATACATAATGGCTTCAATATGTCTTTCAAGCAAATAAAAAAAAATGTCGATAATATCGCACATAAATTTTGTTTTTCTTTTCAATTTAAAGATAGAAAGCGCTTAATGAAATACCCGGTACAAAAACATAATCCAAGGATTGTCATACTTCAATGGCAACCACTAGACATAATTGCGAAATAGTCACTGAAAGTACAAAATCAAAATCTGATAGTGTGAGAGCTATGAAGACGCCAAATTGATTCGGATATCCCTACTGACCACGATATACCCGAACATAAATACTGAATGGTTACTTGGCACTACTCGATTACTGTAGTATTATTCAGGCTGAAATAATCGCAATATTTCTTCGGCGACTTCTCTGAGAGAAAAATTGCCATGAAAAACTTCTCGATAAAATTTATCGTTCGGAGTCGACTTTAAGCTGTAGGTCCCGCCACACATGTCTAAAAATTAACGCACACAACAAGAGTGGTGTGAGAAGCTAGAACACTGTACAATAAGTCAATTCGACCTCTGGGTACTGTACTTGTCACAATTGACAAGTACACGCCCTCTAACCTAACCTAACTTACTGACAAGATAGCGGTCATTAGATCTCTAGAGAGTCACATTACATTACAACGGAAGTTATCTAAGAATGCCAGAGATCTTCCGAGCCTCAATGCAATTATAACGGTATGTTCGCTTCTGGTAAATACGTTCGTAAATTTAGAATACCTCGACTTCTGCAGAAGCCTTAATGACGGGAATGAAAAAAAAAATCCTACACAACATCGTATTGGTTATTGTACGGAAAACGCTTGGTAACCAAAGAACAAGTCTCCTGGTGTAGCCAGAAATTATTTACAGAACGTGTATAGCCAAACAAAGAAGATTTTCCATACTACAACACCGGCTTGAAATGTGTAGAAAAAAAACTTTTCCGAGAATCCAATAGCATTAGCAGTGCAGGGCTAAGATGCTTCAAAAAATACTATGTAACACTGGCTGTACTTTGTTTGTTTTTTTTAATGATAATCTCTGGCATCTCTGGCTTTTATGTACATATGGGTGTGTGTGTGTGTGTGTATACCCATACGCATATGATTACATTAAGTTTTGTTTTTTAAGGTGTTTTTTACTAATTTTCTGTGTTGATAACAAAATTATTTCTCTTCTCGAATTTAGAGTGTATGTGGGGATGTGTGTGGCTGTGTGTGTAAGAGCAATTTAGGACTAGATTTCTTTTTTCGTTTCTTTTTGTGTTTTCTGTTTTTGTTGTTGTGGTTGCTGTTGTTGTTGTCTATTTGATATGATTTTTATTACAAAACGAAACGAAATGAAACAAAACAAAACAACGAAAATAGTTTTGGTCACTGACCTTTATTTTCGTTTCTTTTTTGTTTGTTTGTTGTTTTCTTTCTTTTGTTTTCGAATATTTTTGCTTTTGCCCTATAAATAATCTCTTGCTTTACACGCACTTACTACACACAATATAATCAAGCCATGTAGGCACATGCGTGTGTGTGTGTGTGTTTGTAAGTGGATGTGTAGTAATTTTTAAATCAAAAGACAACAACAATAAAACATAACAAAACAAAACAAAACAAATGAATAGATTCGTTTGTCTGTCTGCTTGTCTGTCCATTTAAATTTCATATGAAATCGAGATGAGGTGTGTTGTGTTGTGTTGTTTGGTAATATTTTTTCTTAGTTTGATGGAACTCTCAATGTTCGTGCGTGTGAGAGCAGCGTATGCATATGTATGCGATGGTTGGTTGATTGGTTGCTTGTGTGCGTTCCACTTTATTTTTTTTTTTTGTTCTCTTATAAATATTTTAGTGTGTTGTTTATCGGTGTAGTTTTGTCGTTCTACAAGAGTTTATAAAAAAATAAAAAAAATCTGCTGTCCCGTGTGTCTGGCCGCTTCAATTTCTGTTATTGTGTGTATGCGGCAGACAACCCTTTTGTTATTGTTTTCAGATCATCGTCAACTTGAGAAATTTTTGCCACATTTTTTTATTTGTTTATTATGATTGTTGTTGTTGTCAATTCTTTGTTTTATTTATAATTTATTTTTTTTGTTTTTTATTTTTTTTTGATAATGAACTTGATTTATTTCTGCATCAAACACGTTATGACCTTGACCCACATACACCAACACATTACACAAAAATTTTAATTGCGCCAGGCAGATGCAGCGCACACAGTAAACGAAACGAAATGAAATGAAAAAAGAAAGAAATTCAAATAATTGACATCAGGTGTCTTGGTGTTTTTTTGTTTGTTTTGTCTTTATCAAAATAAGATTTTTAAAAAAATTAAATAAAAATTTTAATTAAATTATGATAAATCAACAACTAAACGCGAGAGGGGGAGATGGTTGAGTGTTAACGGTTGTCTTTATGCCACCGTTTTAATCACCAACTTGTCTCAAATATACGATGAATTGATTGTGGTTACCAATACATATCCACCCAGTGTATGTACAGTATCGGACAAAACTAATGCACCTACTCAGACAATTTTTTTGAATTGATAATTTTTTTAAGAAAACAAAGCAATTAAATTTTTTGTTTTTTTCTTTTATCCTTATTTATTGAAAAACACAAACTCAAGGAAGACACAGAATTTAATAAGAAAAAAAAGTTAAAATTCAATAAACATTTTAAGTCGCAAATACAAGCGGACAAAATTAAAGCACCACCACATTAAGGTGCACAAAAAACTATTCTGGATGATACACGCACATCATCTTTTGAGCTTAGAGGACAGAGATCAGCAACGAGTATTCAAAACGACGAGAAGATTCGAGTCATACTTCATAATTCGGATAATTATACGCATTCATACTTATTTTAATATGATACCCATACTCGCCGTAGTCTAATGGATAGTGTGTTGGCTTATTAGACAAAAGGCCCGGGTTCGAATATTTCTTCGGCGACTTCCTCTCAGCAGATTTCTGGCAAAGACTCTGAGAGTAAAAATTGCCATGAAAAGCTTCTCAAAAATCTATTGTTCATACTTATAATTTCTTATTTTATTATCATACTCACACTGCCCATATTCAAAGTTTGAAATACCCATCGTACTCATACTTAATACGCATAATGTTGTTGATTTCGACTCACCGCTACTTAACATTTACACGAAGCACAAAATGAGCATGATTCGCATACGAGCACTGCAATACTCACAAGAAGATTGTGTTTATGCTTTGCTTGTTGTCTTTGTCTTTCCTTTCTTCTTTGTTTGTATATACAACAACAACAACAAAGGCTGTAAATTTTGTTGATTGATTCGAATTACTCGAATCATTTACGAGTACATTTTATAAGAACTTTTCTAAATTTATGAATCTGAATATGAGTAGGCTTATGAATCGAACATATTTCGAATGTTGTGAGTTTTATATCAACATAATACTCATACTCATTGCTACTTATATGTATAAATCAATGTTGTAGCGAGTACGAATGAATCAGAGTAATTGAATTTCAATTCTATTGATTCAATCATGAGTGCTTATGAGTAGCGGAAAAACGATTCATTGCTAATCTCTGATAGGGGATATTAAATTATTAATTATTTCAGGCAATATTGCTTTTCAGGTTAATTTTAAGACTTCAAATAAGTTTTGTTTGGTTTTGCAATTTTTTGGATTGGAGAGCTGGCTTATCAAGGCATCAATTGAATGTAAAATATTCGTTCAATAGATCAATTATTTCTAGGCTAGTTTTACTTTCTAGTTTTCACAGACTAGTCGCTTATATCCTCTTCATTCTGGAGAAAAGTCACGTGAAACTTCGCAATATGAAGAGTCCTTAAATAAAATGACAATCCTAAATGATCCTACAGCATGTTCTAGTCACATACGAAACTGGTTAAATCTAAAAATTAGCAAAAGAACGATTGGCAGCAGGGCACTAGTGGTTCATTTCACTCGAATCATTTATAAATATTTGTCTAAAGCTATGATTCTGAATATGAGAGTAGGCGTATGAATCAAACATAAATTTTTCGAATGGTAAAAGTTTGATGTTAACGTTGTACACATACTTTTATTGAAGCCTGTACTTATAAATTAACGTTGTCGTGTAGTATGAGTACGAATGAATCAGAGTACATACAAATTTCAATATTATCGACTCACTTATAAACAAAATTTCATAGGTGCTTATAAGTAGAGAAGAAATGATTCATTGCGGATCTCTGGTTCAAATGTTGGCATTTTTCAAATATTGCGGAGTAATTAAGATTGTCATAAACGATATATTGTGCAAGAAACTGAAATTGATTATAAAAAAAAGAATTGAAGAGATCTGCGTATGACAATAAATATTGCTTCTGTTAAAAAAATACAAAATTCTCACCACATGTTGGACAATGCTAAACAACGAGGCATTAATTTTGTAAATGGATGTCAGAAGTTAAATAAATGGATGCCACATAAATTGCAAATATGAAGATCGAACTTTCATTTACGATTCATTGCTAAAGCGAAATAAAATCGAGCCATTTTTGAATGATTACGAACGATAATATAAGAGATTACTTAGACGAAGTCAGATGATTTTTCGAAACATACATGCATAATTGGTCATTATAAACCTTTAGTCAGGATAATTGACTTAGTTTCACACACCACTTATGTTGTGTGTGTTAATTTTATACATGAGTGGCGGGACCGACAGTTTAAAGGTTCAATTAGTCGTGACCTTACCATAACGCTGTAGTCGTAACATAATCCATAACCGTAAATTTACTATTAGCAGCAATCAATGCTGCCATGGCCATGAACAGCTGTTTACGTTAATTGCACATATGTATTCTTCAAAAGTACAAAAGTAAACAAAAAAAAAAATGTGTATACATGTAAGTAAATTCAGCAAACAGCTGTTTATGGCTATGGCAAAAAACCAAAATTCAATTGGTTATCAATATGGTTATCGTTATGACTACGTCATTATGGTATAAAGTTGATTAAAACAGCTGATTTATATGGTTATGGTTAAGTCACGACTAATTGAACCTTAAAGACGACTCCGAACGATAGAAGATTTTTTGAGAAACTTTTTATGGCAGTTTTTTTTTTTTACACTCAGAGTTCTTGCCAGAAATCTGCTGAGAGTAAATCGCCGAAGAAATACTTTTTGTAATTTACGTCTAATAAGCCATGGCTTTACGTCTAATAAGCCAACACACTACCTACTAGACTACGGCGGCTTTAAACAGGCCCGGTAATATTGGCGTGATTAGAATGGAATTGTTCATTATGAACCTGTGCAATCTATTGCTATCAACAGTTGACGAGCAGCGCAGTATTAATTAACATCAGGCTACACCCGTCTTTGACGAAGCTGAAACAGTCTGGCTGAGAAATATTCCTGCAGCCCCACAGTTTATCATTTGTTTCGATCTCTGCACAACGCAATTTCGACGAGAAATCCAAGGAATTCTTTACTCAAAAAGGCAAAGGTTTTACGTCAAAAATGGCAAATAGTTATCGATTAAAACGGCATTAGAATTGCTTAAAATTTTTATAATCGCACTTAACCGAATTCGCTATCTTTTAAGCTAACACCAGTAGGTTAGCAGTTTAATAACACATAAAGGCGAGATATAGACGATCAAACAATTCGTTTCGATTGTATCGTGTAAACTCAATAATGTAACGAGAATGTACGACATTAGAGATGTTATGGATGGAAATTTCCCTCTCTTCTTATTCTCGAAATGCGGACTTTACGTACGTATGTACGTGAACCCTCAATGCGTAAATTTGCCTTCATTACACCATCGAGCTTACCGTGATTGCTAGCGGTGACAAGCATTAATTTTGATAGGAGAAGACATGATAAAAACGGTGGGGTTAGTTGAAAAGGAATCGCGAACGCAAATTGTACACTACGTATGTATACGCACCTCTGTATGTACAGAAAACAAGGAAAAATAAACCACCCAGCGAAACAACAACAGCAATAACGGCAATAATATTAAGAAATTAAGGAAAGTCAAACAGTAAACAGCAAACAACAAAAACAAAAGTTTACTTTAAAAAAATGTTTAAATTATGATAAATGGCCGTATAAAAAAGAGACACACACACACACACACATACATATAGAAGTATGTTAAAAGCTTAAAACAGTACATGTGCGTGTGCGTATGTGTATGCTTAAGTATGAGAATTTTTGTTTATTTATAGCCATAACGTTACGTTTTTTCTTTTGTCTTGCACGTCTATTCATGTTGATTTGTTGACATTTAATTGCAAATTGCATTTTCTCTCCTCTCCCCACCCCTGTCCTATTGTGTTTGTTTGCCTTATTTTTATTGTTTTTATTTATTGGTTGGTATGTACGTACATATGTATGTGTGTACAACGGCTGGTTAAAAGTTTTAAGAAAACACACACACTTGTTGTGTCGTTATGATTGGTGTTGTTTATTTTTGTTTGCGTGTGTGTGTGCGTTTTTTGTTTAACTACTGCGTCACTTTACATATTCATATTTTGTTAAGCACTCACTTGCTCATTCACTACTGACGACGATGTTTTGTTTGTTTTTATTTTTATTTCTAAACGTCATTAATATGTCAACGCTGCTGTTGTTGTTATTGCAGTTAGAATACCTTTTCGCTGTTTCTTTTCTTGTATATTGTTTAGGCAGGCCATGTGTATTTTTATTTTCTTCTTTTCTTGTCTTCTCTTCATTTCTTATTTTTTTTTTTAATTTCTATTGATGACTGTCACTCCACATCTTTAAAAATGTATGTATGGGAGCGTGTTTGTGTTTGTGATTATGTTATACACATGCATACAATTATTATATTATGCATAACGGTTAATTGTTTACACATTTCTTTTCAATATCTACAATGCAATAACAACAACAATAGATAGACAACGATATATTATACGGAATATATGTATGTATGTATGTATGTATGTACCGTTATAATACTATTTCTTTATAAACCTCAAGCAAAAGAAACAGAAACAGAAATAGAAAGAAAAAGAAAGAAAGAAAATAAAAACAGAACTTTTGTATTGTTTTCTATTAATGAGTCGATGCTTAACTGTGCTCTCTAGTGCTCTTTAATAATTTGTTTGGCTATGGAAATAGAGAGAGAGAATGAAAGAGAATATATGTATGTATGCATATGTATGTACATTTAACTGTAAATAGTAATGAGTAGCATGATTAGGAGTAAATCAATAAATTTCTTCATAGAAAGCATTTACAAAAAATAAAAAAACAACACAACAACAATAACTCTTCAAGATTTGTTTTTAAGTAAATTCTCATGGAATTTGTTTTTGTTTTTTGTAGAGTGTGAGAGGGGAAAAGAATTTGTTTAGTCATACACAAACAGGTGGTCATAACTCACCACACTACCGCCTTTTTAATGTGTCGCAAGAATTAAAAATCAACAACAATAACAACGACAACAATTTCAATTATAAACATTTGAAATAAAATAGCAGTGTTGCCATTGCGTTGTGGTATTATTCTAAACTTTTTCTTCTTATTTCACTGTAAACAATTGACCCCATGAATAATTAAATTGGAAAAACTTAAAAGAAATATGTTTACGTACTTGTGTACGTTCTAAATTATGTATGTATGTTCTAAATTATCGAGATGATTCCAATATTCCCCCATCAATGTTATTCTGTTTGCATATTTTATTATTTTTTTCTCCTTTACTTCCCTTTTGCCATAGTTTCTAATGTGTTCTTGCCTTCACAAAAAAAAAAAAAAACGATAAAAAATCACAAAAGATCAGTGATGCATTACGGTAATCATAATCATCATCATCAACATCGTAATTTTGTTCATACGTTTAGAAAAAATGAAATGAATCCGCCATTGATTATTTATTTATGTTAGCCTGTTGACTTTTTTTCCCTTTCTTCTGTTCATTGTATGGATTCAATTTGTATCGGGTTATTTTTTAAAAAAGCTACAAGAACAACAACAACAACAGCAAGTGAAAAAGGGGAGCAGCTCAAATGAACTCTAAACAAAGAAGAGAGAATTATTAGAATTTCCCTTTGCTACACACACACACTTGCTTGCATAAATTCCGTTAAATTATTCTCTATTATGTTGATGGCATAGCCATACATACGAAAGACGTCATCATGTTACACATATGATGTGTAAACTCTGGCAGCATTTATACATACACTCCCATGGTTGCATTACGTTAAACATATGGGCAAAGCTTTTTTCAATAAACAATTCCTGCTTTACACAGTCATCAGGGGCGGTATATGTTTTCCCTTTTTTTTTGCTATTTCAAATGAAAATAAATGTTCATGTATCGTAAATGCTTCTCGAAATCGAAAATATTTCAAAATTAAGGGTTTAAAGCTTTCTATTCGTATGATTCTGAAATGTCCAATGCCATTATCCGACCAACAGTTCTTTAGAATCGCAAAATCTGGAGATCAACACAACACAAAAATGATGACGAGTGGCCAATATCCCTCAGGGGATGATATTCTTCAGAGTTTTACACACATAGGACACGAACATCAACAATGTTCGTTAAAAAGAGCGTAAAAATCGTTTCTGTGAAACAGCTTGTCATCGCTTCTTTTCGAAATTATATTAATTATACACCCAAAGAAAAATTACAGTAGGATTCACTATTTCGTAATGAGATTCACTAATAATAATGCGAAAAGTTCTCCATTTTTTGGAAGAATAAAACCAATACGATTTCCGTAAAGACCATTCTACGGGTGACCTGTTGGCTTTACTTTTCCAACGATTTAATGAGTGTAAGATTGTAATTCCAGACTTTTCCAAAGCTTTTAAAAGACCGTGGCGTAGAACAATTTTACCGAAACTACTTGATTGAATAGATTGACTTACTAACTCGTTAGAGTGTCATTAGTTGCTTGATATTTTTATTGTTAGTCTCTGTTTCGATTTCTATTAAGAGGGTTATAGAATGTACGTGAGGGTAATAAAGAAACTTGTTCTCCCAAACGTTTAAACATCTGTCGTATGAAATACATCTCTAGGAATACGTTTTTCAGTAGCTATATTTGTATGTGGAACACTTTTTCTGTTGTCAAAAAGAAACCTGAATCGTTAAGGCGTAGACTGTGCGTTAAGTACAAAAAAAACTTTATTTTTAAACTCCTTCCAAAGGTACGTACATATTGAGTTCTGTAACAGGTTCAGAACGCCGGTTTATTTTTTGTTTCACTTCTTCTGACAAATGGCAGGTAGGCGTATAATTTACGAGTTATCACTTGTGGAGCGTATAAAAATAATTCAAATTTTCTACGCAACTAGAGGAATCGGAGGGAATTACAGATGTTATGGAATGATGTGGAACTTGATGGTATCACCGAATTTAGAATAAAATTCCTCGTTGGCGTCATTCGATTTAAATTCTATTTTCTAATGGCGTTTTTAGCGTATTTAAATTCGATTTCTTTCATGGGGTACTAATACCAGGTCGTATAAGCGATGAAAAAAATAGAACGTAAAAACAAAATTTCAGGAAATTAAATTTTTTTTTTTAATAAAACTGCAAAAGAAAGCCATTTTACGTTCAAGTACGTTTTACCTAAAAAAAAGTACTTTTTCAGTTTACAAACAATTGCCACCAATTGAATGCAAATGCCCTCGTTGTAATCATCAGTCAAAATGTCAACTCAATAATGGACAACCAATGGACAGACAATATTTCTTTATTTTCTGTTTTTTTTGTTTTTGTTTTTATTATTTTTGGCCTGCAGCCAATTTAACTTTCTATCCAAAAGGAAAATCAATTCCATCAATACCAACTAAAAAAAAAACTCATGCAAAATACTGTGCAGCACAACAACACTGGCTAGCTAAACACTGTTGTGAGAAAATTTCAATATAAAGAAAGAGGAAAAGAGAGAAAGAGAGAGAGAGAGAAAAAATAACATTTCATTACACTTACCTTGAGCATCCAAAATAATATTTGAATGGAAGACAGGGGTGTGGGTTGTTGGTTGGTTGGTTGTTCAAGGAAATTCAGTGCTGCCGATGCGGGAATTTGGTATTTTTGTTGCTTAGTTTTGTAGCTTTTACACTTTTTTCTTTCTTTCTTTTCCGTTTAAATAAAGTCAGAGATTTTGTTTAAAACTTTAAAATTCATAAATAAATAGGTAGGCATGTAGTGAGTGGATTGTGGAAAACTATTATCGTTTTAAAAATTGTTTCTTTTTTCCTTCACTCACTTCTATAAAAAATAAAACAAACAGTCTTTTTGTTGTTGTTGTTCTTTTTGTTATTATTTAAACAAAATAAAACCAAATAAAATATAAAGTCAAACAACAAAAATAAAAAAGTAACAAAACGAAACGTAACGTAAAATCGCGCACCAGTGGCAAACAACCTCGAAATCGTACTGAAATAAATCGCACGAAAGGGATACAAAGTACTAACGTTAGTCTGTGGTGTCCCTGATTGTCGGTTGTTTTCGTTTCGTTCGATGCTTCGGCTTTGATTTGGTTTTTGTTTTTTTTTTCAACTTTGTTATTGCTTTTGATTTTTCTGTTTCTCTTTTGTGTTGGTGTGTGCGTGTAGGTTTTGCTTTTTTATTTTCAATTTCTCGACTTGATTTGTTTTTATTTCACTGCTGCTGCTGCCACTACCGCTGTTCCATTGTTTTTGCTTTTTGTTTATTGTTGGCGACCCCAAATTGCACCCCGAGTAACGTTGGACATTTACACGACGACACAAAACGCGAAGCTCTTACGAAAGCTTAATAATTTGAGTGAATGCGAGTGTTGTCCATACAAGAATACGTACATAAATAGTAGAGTTTTAATTTGAAAAAGGAACGAACAAAGTAAAAAGCGGGCGCAACAAGGTGAGTTAAAGGAAAACACGCATACACTTACACTCAAAACAATTCTCAAAATACCGGCACTCGAACAGATAATAATAATAATGAACACTACACTGTAATAAACCGTCGAAACAATGTTTCAAGCGGGGCAAATAAATATGGACACTTGCCCAAACACATCTGTACATGTGTATGTGCACTTAAGGGAGCGAAACCCAATTAATTTAGTAAAATTTTTAATTCGATTAATTTTTTTTCACTTAATTTTATAAATTTTTCTTTTTTGTTTTTTCTTTATTTTTAATGGAATTGATCACAAAATGAAAGCGTTTTATTTTAATACCGTTTCGCGTAATACATTAGATACGTATGTATGTACATGTGTATGTATGTATATGATATGGACGGATTAGGATATTTTACATTTTGTTTACGTTTGTATGTCATTTTTCTTTAGCGTACTTCCTTCTCTTCATTTCCTATGTTTTTGGTAAAATAACCGTAAATGGAATGCGTTTTTATGGATGTAAAACGATTTAATGGATGAAAGAAATTAATTGAAATGAAATGCCAACCGTGTGGTTGGTTTCTACTCAAGAGATCGCGTCTACAAACGGCGACACAACAACAAAAATAATAATAATGGGGCGCAAAAACCTAAGCAATACGCACATACGCTCATACACATATGCATGCATTCATACACCCATGAATACACCACCATTCATTGCACGAACAATAATAACAACAACACTAAATTGTTGATATTTGCTCCTAAAAATAAGAGAATTTAATTGAAAATCCCCCTAAACGTGGATGAGTAATATGAAAACGGGTTTCTCTCCTCTCAATAGAGAAGAGAATAATTATAATCTCCTACTCTCTCACTCTTTTTCGCTCTTTGTAATTGTATTTCTCTATTGTTTTTTTTATATTATCAGCTGTAAAGAGTGTTGTTAAGACTGTTTTTTTTCTTTCGTTGAACGAAAAAAGCACCGCAAAATGCAAAAATAAAATTGAATTCGCCTCGTTAAAACCTTTTGATGTTTGAAAAAGAACGCTAAATTTATAATTAGGGATTGATATAAACGTGGCCACTTTTCGATCATTACGGGATTGATATTGTCATAATAATTAATATACAGTGGACTACCGAAAACATGAACACGCGAAAGTGTGTACGCCTCAGGAACGTGAACAAATTTATTTTTCCAGGGAATATTCTAAAACGTGAACAAAATCTGAAAGCTTTAAAACGTAAACACTGTTTTTTATTTTCCGTTTTTTTATTTGTTTTTAAATTGTGAAATCTTTAGAAATTCATGATCAAATTAAAGAAAATTATTGTGGTTTTAACACCAGTGCTAGATGGCTTTAAAAATTTCCAGGGAAAAGCTTTCTGCACCGCCGCAACTTGTTGAAAAGGAAAAGTTGAAAGCAAAAATGGAAGAAATCGCTTTTTGTGAATGCCATTGGAAGCAGTTGCCATATAAAACATACTTGCCATCAAATGAGAAAAGTGCTCCAGGCGCAAAAATTGAGAAACAACGATTAACTTTCACGGGCTGTTCAAACGTGTAGGGGACTCACAAACTTAACTTAATTTATTGGTAATTGGGAAATCTAAAAGTCCACGAAGGTTCAAAAACTTTACTTCCCCAGTGAATTACAAATTCTTCAAGTCAGCATGGATGACATGTAAAATTTTTTATGACTGGTACTATCAATGACAGCTGCCAAATTTAAAACTGAAGACTTCTTGACTAAAAAGGGGCTAAGGGTAAACGCCCTTTTGTTAATAGACAATACGTCTTCACATCCGGCTGAATCCCAATTAATTTTTTAATGACGGATTCATTTGTGCATCATCATCACATCAGCCCGTGGACCAGAATGTTTTTAAAATAACAAAACTGTATTATAGAAACAGTCTCTTGGCATTAGAATTACTTAATTCTGTTAAGATGTTAACTATAAAAGCTGCCATTAATCTTTTGAACTTAACATGGAGTAAAATTTCACAATTTAGTTTCGGACAAAGGTAACACCGAAGATTTTTTACTTATTAAAATATCATTTTTTGTATTAAATAGGATAATTTTTTGTTTTCAATTTGGGTACACGATAACGTGAACTGCCGTGGTAAAAATTTGTTTACGTTATCGCGAAGTTCACTGTACTGTGCGAAAGATTGGCAAAGTTCTTACATTTAAAAAGATTGCAGAGTTGTACAATTTTCGATTTGCTGAAAATATCGTTTTTCTTGTAGAAAATATAGGAGATAATACGAATTTGTCGATTTAACAGCTCACCGTGATGTATCCATCCATTTAAAGCTTAATTAACACATAAATCAACACCAGTTAACAATTCACAACGATATATTTATATAATTTGCTTCTGGTAGTTATGTCCACCACCGAAAAATTAGTAAATGATACTAGGAGAATCTAGAACTGATAGCGAAAAAGATATTGTGTATAGAAAAACTTACTATTTGGTAACAATTGTGGTTTGGTGGTATATTGGATCATACATACATACATAATTGGTCATTACAACCCTTCAGTCAGGATTATTAACCTAGTTTCTCACACTACTTATGTTGTGTGTGTTAATTTTATACATAAGTGGCGGGTCCTACAGTTTAAAGTCGACTCCGAACGACAGATTTTTGAGAAACTTTTCATGGCAATTTTATTTTCACTCTCAGAGTTTTTGCCAGTAATCTGCTGAGAAGAAATCGCCGAAAAAATACTTTTTGTATTTTTATTTTGATGTCTGGCCGGGGACTCGAACCCTGGCTTTAAGTCTAATAAGCCAACACACTACCTACTAGACCACGGCGACCTCAATTTGGATCATAGTTTTTCGAAAATCCCTATGGCAGAGCGCAATATGTTTCCACAGAACACAAGCAAGTAGTTAATGTGTTGGCTTGTTGAAAGTAAGGTCTCGGTTTAAACCCCAGCTCAGACATTTACAGCTAAACGAAACATGGAAAATTATCACCTGCCTCTCAGCAGATTTCTGGCAAAAATTCTTTGAGGAAATAAAATTGCTACGAAAAGTTTCTCAAAAAATCTGTCATTCGGAATCCACTTTAAACAGTAGGTTGTGACACCTTTGCTGTGGGAAGCTAGGTCGTAATCCTGACTAAATGGTTGTAATGACCAATTATGTATGCCTGTGTGTAGGAAAGTAGAGTGGAGCAAGAGCGTTCGAGTCTTTTAGTTTTCAACCCTTTCAAAATTCGATAATTGTAAGTCTGATAGGCATTATATTCATCGATACAAAACTAACTTTTTTTAAATGCAGTAATGTGGCATACAAAAATTGTTTCAATAAATCAAAACAAAAGATATTAATTTAACTGTACAAAACGCTATTATGGCCACACTAATTCCGGTTGTTGGTCATTTTCTCCTCAATAAAATTAAAGTCTCTGTTATTGTTGCTTTGCTACTCTTTTAAATAGGTTGTGAGAATCATATTTCTAGCAATTTTCTCGCAGCACCCTACCCCACCCCACCCTTTTCCTATAGGGAAAAACGCTATTTTAGAAGAATATTTGCATGTCGACAGATAGTTACGAGCATAGAGAGCGTTTTGTGTTCTGGGTTTCGTGTGTGTGTATGCGTGTTAAAACCAAGAGAGTATTTTGCTTGTACCTATTGTTGTTTTTGCTTAACTCCTCTTTGCTAGAAAAACATTCTCAAAAATTCTCTTCGTTGGTTTTATTTCGCTTTTGGTTTTGTGGCCTTTTTGTGTTTTTGTTTCTGGTAGTTTTTGTTCGTTTTTTTGTTTTACGAAATTTTATGCTGCCCTCAGCATATTACGAAATATGACAACAATGCACTTTAACTACAATTATTATTGTTGTTCGTGTTGTTGTTGTTATTGTTATTGCTGCTGTTGCTCTCATTGTTGCTGTAGATGTAGTTGTAACAGTTGTTGTTGGTGTTAGTGGTGTTATTACTGTTGTGTGCAGTTTGTTGTCTCATCATCTTTTGCTTTGAGTTGTCCTCGTTCTGTTTAAATTGTTTCTCTTGTTGCAATTAATTTTCTTGTCATTGTTGCTGGTGTTGTTGTTGTTGCATTTGTAACATTTTCGCCACCGTTTCATTGTGTCTTGCGCTGCCTCGCCTTACAGTATCAGCAATTTATTTTTTTTGTCGATTTTTCCATGAGTTTTTGTTTTTCTTTTTTTGGAATTTTTTTTTTTTCAAAGGTTTTCTGATTTTTTTTTTCTTCTTTTCGAAATCAAAATGAGGACGTTGGTTCGAGAATACACAAACACACACACGCACACACTCACAAATAATTTTGATTGAAAATTTTAAATATTTATGCAGATTTTATAACAGTAAATTAAGAGCGAGGAAGTTTATACGGAAGTCGTTTACAGAATAGATTTCGGCGAGTTGCCAATTGTCGGTAATAATAGAGTTAAAAGAACAAGTAATGGAATTATAAAGGGAATTAACGCCTACATAAGGTAATGAAAGAATAGTGAAGTGAAGCATTTTTGAAAGGATTTCGGATGTAGTAAAAAGAAATCCATGAAATCATACATACAATGATGTGAAAAATAATAAGGACAGTGCCCACCCAAACTTACATTACTTTTACAACCGAATAAAAAAATCGCAAATTCTTTCTTTTTTTAACCCTTAGAGTACGGAGTGGGGTAACTTAGGTCCCCTAATCTTCGTTTTTTTCAATAACGTCGCAAATACAATTTTTTTTGTCTTAAATTAATGCTTTTTGATGTGATAATTGAAAATAAAAGCTTAAAACTAATAGAATACTTATGTTTTACATTCAAATTAATATTTCTAGTTCTTTTATGCAAACATAAGCACATAAAAATCCCATTTTTCTGTGAGACACTTTAGTTATCCCTCTTCTTACTTTATGTCAAAAATCGAGCTTCGTACGGATTGAATTCTTCTTCTCAGGATTTTAAAGGATTTTGTTTGTTTTGTGCGTATCGTTTTGAGTTGTATTATCTAGAATTGATCAATAGAATGGGAGGCTATTTAGTAAGCAAATTATAAGTAACCGAACACTTCCTATTGATATTTGATTTGAAAGAAAACAAAAACAATGTTTTTGAAACAACCATCAACAACCTTTTGTTTATCAGCTGTTAAATGAATATTGAGTAAGCTGAATATTGCGTATATTTTTATATCTGAACGGTTAATATTTTATTCTCAATTAATCGAATATTGACTGAATTAAATTGCATACGTGAACATAGTATAATACTATGTCCAGACATGCAGTTTTATTAAATCAATATTCGGTTTATTTAGAACAATATTTTTAGCGTTCAGACATAAAATATACGAAAATTTATTTGACAGCTGGTAACAAAACAGCTGATTGTTTCAACAAAATTACTCTTAATTTAATCGCGAAAAGTAGTGCCTAAAATACTTTTTAGAAAAAATCGTAAAAAATTTAACATTTGAAAAAATATTTGCTAATGATTAACTGAAACGCCAAGCTGTTGCGGTTAATAGGGTCTATTTGTGACTCCTAGTGGCTTTCCTCAGAAGGATGAGACATAAAAATTTGATAATATTGGATAGTTAGCACAAAAGAAAGCTTTCGCTTATGCCACTGTCGTTGTTTACATTTGAGTTGTCAAATATCAATAGAAAGTGTTCGGAAAAATGTAATATGCTCACTGAACGTACTTATGACAGTGTTGTATTTGAAGTTTAAATCAATATTATAACAATTTATGAATTTATTGACCAATAATTAATTGAAATTTTGTATGAAATATTGAGATCAATAATGCCGTTTATTGCGATTTTCTCAATTAAATTGCATACGTGAACATAGTATCAAGCTCGTTTTGTAACTCAAAGTTTTAATAAGAAAATCTAAAAGCAAAAAAACAAAAACAAAATTATTGTAAACGTAGAAAAAAAAATTTTTTCTTTATTTTTAAATGGAATGCCGTTCTATTAACAAACAAATAAAAACAGAGAAGAAGAATAAATTCGAAATTAAATTTTAAAACAACAAGAACAATAATTAGATTCGAATTCGTTTAAAGAAAATCAATTGATTTGAGTGAAGCGTTTGGATCATTAGTGTGATGGGCGTTGACCGCATGTGAAGCTGATAAACAATTACAGGATCATTAGGGAAAGCAACAAAACACTAACAACAACAACAAATCAATAAATCATAATCATTTTTAATATTTCATTGGATATGTGAACAAAGCAACAACAATTAATCAAATTGACGTACTAAACTAACTAACCGGCCATCTATCTAATGATGACTGACGCTTAAGACCATAAAATTTTAAATTTTTTATCGACAAAAAAAAGTGAAAAAAAAACGATTTAAAAAAAGTCAACGTTCACACGAAAGCAGCAGCAGTGGAGGATGCAATTAAAGATATACAGACACAGTGGCAACCCTTTTTCCTAGCCACACAAATAAGAAATTGAAAAATAACGGTACACACTATTCTTTCAAGATGGCTACTCCGAAGACAGCAACAAACACTAGAAGGAATTTCCAGCGATAAGGTGGCCATTCGCAAAGAAAATCGCAGAGTCTATACAGTATTCCCTCGATATATGTTCCAGAAAAAGGCAACGTAAATTGAATTTCAGAGAACTCATGCTAAATTTTTATTATGGCATTGAATTTCTTTTAAAAGGAAAAGTCCCAGTGATTTTATTTATAAGCAACAGAGAAATCGAAGCTTAAGGGAACAAAATTTTTGACGGACGTTAATCGAAACAACGTAATTCGAGACGGCGTTAATCGAAGGGATTACTGGCGATTAACAATACCGATTAATAGATTTCGGCCAGATGCCGTAACACATTCTTTCGCAGATTACCGCATTAAATACTCGTCTCGCCGGAGTATCCTCCTCCATTCGAACGATATGGGCAGAATCAGCTCAGCGCAGAACATCCATGTCGTTAAGAAGCTCATACAAGCACTCATTGGTAACTCACACTGGAACGAAGATCTGATCTCTCGAAACTCTCAAGGCTAATGTGCATTTGTGCAATAAAGAACCACGGGGGTATAAGCGTCTTGTAGAGCATTAGTTTTGTTATATGAAAGTGACCTATCGGTACCGATTGGTGTAAATTGAAAATGATGTCATTCATCCGGGAAATGAGTATTAAAAATGGTGTTTTTAACTCGTATGAATAAGGGCGTCTGCCGTTTTGGACCAGAATAGCTTTGGTTCCACTTGGTGCACTCAATTTTGTTTATAAAAACAATTTATTAAAGGGGAGGAAAAAAAGGAGAGGAAAACAACAACAAGTGTAATATGAATTTTGATCACATGGTATAAACATGCTTAGACATGCATACATACTCGCTTATAGGAAACAATTCAGAAAATGAGAGAGAGAGAGAGAGAGAGAGAGACAGTGTCAAACAAATTTTTGTAATTTTACACTCTTTGCCGTTTAAAGAGCATGAAAACTTAAACACAAGCAAAATAGAGAGTGTGTAGGCATTGTAGTACATGAATAGAGCACCCCAAACTTTGAATTTAAGAGCAGAACAGCTTAAAATGTTTTTGTTTTTTTTTAATTTAATATGCAGTGCTGCCAATATAATCCTTAAACTATGACTTTGAAATTCATTTAAACGAAATTACTTAGTTTTTCCCATAAAAATATTTCATTTTAATGTCGTTATCATTTGTTTTTGTTTTCTGCAATATTTTTTTTGTTTTACGTTTTGCTAAATGACGGTTGGCATCACTGTTTATAAAATCTAAACAATTTTCAGAAGTTTGTTTATCTCATTTCATGCATGTGTTTTGTTATGTTGTATGTTTTCTTTTGTTTTTTTTTTTGTTTTTTTGAAGGAAACAACACTTTAGCAACAATAACAACAACAACGACAACAGCAAGTGATATTTGCATTAAAGATTTGCGTGCTCCAAATATGCTTTTTCTTACATCTTCTCTATGTCTGTATGTACAGTTTGTCAAAAAAATCTTTGCACAGATCAAAAAAAAAAATGAAAAATTTGATCTTCATTCAAGAATTCCAACAACAAAATCTTTAAAATATTTTTTTTATTTTTGAATACATTCTATAACTGTAACTTGTCTACGATCCATAAGGCACCAAAAAAGTTTCCTAATAGTAACCCACATTACAATAATAACAACAACAAAAGAACTTTACTCAATCTAAGAAGTGTCAAAAAAAATCTTTCCATATTGAATGAAGATAATAAAAAAATTATAAAAATATGCCGTTATTTCCCAAAAATATTGCGCATTTTGCGTTTTTTTTACAAATGAGATGGAATGTGAAAGGGGTAATTAGCGTTTTAGCAACGAAGGGATCGTTTTTTATGTAACAAGTGTCCTTATTTTTGAATACAAAAAATGCCAGGGAAACGAGTTTCAAAAATTTTTATGCAATTGGGATATTTCAACTACTATAAAGGCAAATCTGCCAAGGAAATTGTTGTTATGTTCTCCCTAAACATCAGGACTGTATATAATTTTATATCCCGTGCTGAAAAGAAGGAGGACTAGACTTAAAGGGATCCACAGAGAGGTTAAAAAAGATGTCACAGCGAGTTAAGAGAAAAATTATTTGTACCGTGTATGATAGCGCTCAATCCAGTGCGAGATGATTAGGTTTTCAAGTGTAAAAAGACTTTGGGTTACGTGTTTTCCAAGAAACCTTTGGAAATGTTCTTCAAAAACACAAATATTCTTTAAGAATGACTAGGAAAAAACTCTGGCTGTCGGCACAAAATGTCGCTAAGAAATTAAGATTTGCCACCGAATACATTCCACTTCCTCCGGAGTACTGGGACGATGTTATTTTCTCAAATGGAACGAAAATAATGCTTTATTATCATGACGGAGCGCAAAGAGTTTGGCGTAAGCCTCTGCAAGCATTAGAAAATAAAAATCTTATTCCTACAGTAAAGTCTGGAAAACTGTCTGTAATGGTATTCGGCTATATATCCAGCAAGGGAGTTGGTGTTTGGATGAAATAATGACTAAGGAAGAATATCTTCATATTTTATAAAATGAACTGATCGCCAGCTTCAGGAAATTTGGTGTTATTGACCTGGTTAATCCGAATAAATTTAATCACAAGTACTATCAAGATAATGATCCTTAAAATAAATCGTATTTATGTAACTCCAGGTTACTTTACAACTGCACTAAAGTTATTGATACTCTTGCCCAAAGTCCTGATATTAATCCTATCGAAAATTTGTGGGTTCATCTAAAGAAAAAGGTAGGAAAAAGATCGCCCACAAATAAAAACTATTTAGTAAAGTTCATCAAAGAAGAATGGGAAAAATACCATTAGAATATGACATTCTCAATCCATGAGAAGGCGTCTGCAAGCTTTAATTGATGATCAAGGTGAACCCACAAAATATTAGCACTATAAAGTTAAAAAGATTCCATTAGTCTTAATATTTTATCAAGTGTGCAAACATTTTTTTGACAGCAATAAAATTGAATTGTTTTTATTTTTTTAATATTTTACATTAGAATATTGTCATTATTATAAAATTTTTTATTAATTATTATATTAACAAAACATATGTTTATAAAATCCTGTTTGAAAAAATTTAAAAATTTGATTATTTACATTAGAAATCAATGAATTTTTCACAGTTTTCTTAATTTTTCTCTATGTGCAAAGATTTTTTTGACAAACTGTATGTATATGCGTGTATGAGTGTGTATGCATGGGTGTGTTTACAATTGCAAATTCATAAAGTTGTAGGCCTTGTAACTATCGTGTTAACTATTCTCCATGTTTATGTATGTGTGTGTGTGTGTGTACTATGCGTGTATGAATAAATATAAAAAAAAGGTTGTCGTGTCTAATGATAATTTTCATATTTTCCTTCTCGTCTCATATTTTCCTTCTCTTCTTGTAAGTATATCTGATGATCTGCTGCTGCTGCTGTTGCTGTTGCTGCTGCTGTATTATACAGCATGTATGGCATGCCCTTATGAAGGTGAATATGATTGTGAGAGTGTGTGTTCTAAGTTTAGTTGTTTTTGTTACATCGTGTTGTGCTGTTGTGTAATTTATTATTTAAAACCATTTTTTTCTCTCTTTCTCTCTCTATTGTTTGAACGTTCGTTGGGTTGGTTGTTGGTTGGTTTTAGAAAAAGGGTTTCACGTGTGAATATTTTTTATTTTTTTTTCATTCATTTTCCAGAATCTCAGCTGGAATTTCATAATGATGAACGTAAAGTTTCACTCGAAAAAAAAAAAACTTGAATTGAAATTTCTTAGAATGGGAAAGAAATATTTCTTTCTCGTTATTTAGAACGTGTTTTAATTTCATTCGAATACAGAAATCATTCGAGGGAAAATGAAAATATTCCTGGATTATGAAATGCATTGAATTAATGGGAATTCATTAATCGTTTTCAATAATAATTAAGAAACGTTTTATAAATTCAATTCCCCTTCTGAATTATGAATCATTTCACTGGAATACTTGCATTTCACTGTAACCCACCCAATCAACCCAATCGTCTGTCTACCTGGGCTTAATTTAACTTGAAAAATATTGGGAAAAAAAACATCTCATCTTCATCTATGGACATACGTTCGAGCTTAAAGTGCCATAAGTTGCATGTTTGGTGTCGAACGGATATCAGCAAAGAGTATTGAAACAGATGAGTCGATTCGAATCATACTCATAATTATTGATGCTTATGTATACGCATTCATATTTATTTTAATCATTTAATTATGGAACCTCTACTCATATTCGAAGTTTGAAATACTCATCGTACTCTTATTTAACAACACTTACATACTCACAACACATACTCGAATCGTAAAATTCATGTACGAACACTAAAATATTACCTGGCCCAGGATGGATGGAAGGCGTACGAACCGATTACTTGGTCTCGGTCGTGATGTCATCTCGAATGTAGTGGCCGTGCTTACGGGTCATTGCATCATGGGTAGGCACGCCGAGAGAATGAGGCTACCTTTTAACGACTTCTGCCGTGGATCCAGGTCCACTGAGGAAGAGGAAAGCGTTACTCACTTTCTTTGCCAGTGCCCGTCTCTTGCTAGGTGTAGATATAGGTTATTTGGCTCCCCATTCCTTGTTAGCTTAATGGAGCTATCATCTATTGATTTCAAGGATATAGCTTCGTTCATCAAATTTTCTGGCTGGTTTTCCAGTACAGGGTAGTCGTGCTTTTATTGTGCAGCCCTTGCGCTGATAAACTTCTTCCTTTCCCTGATTTGGCGGAACTTGGTTAGTACAGGGACTGCGTTTCACCCGGGACATCACAACGGGCCGCCATATGTGCTCAAGTGAGCTTTGTGATATCAGAGCTACCACTACGACCTAACCTAACCTAACTAAAATATTTACTAGAAATTTGTCTGTTTTCTCTACTTGCTGTTCTGTCTATTTTGCATATGTGTCTGTAAATTTTGTTGAATGATTCGAATCACTCGAATATGTAGTATAAGTACGTATAAGTATTTTTTCGAAAGTTATGAATCTGAATGAATAATTTAGCTTATGAATCAAACATATTATCGCATTGCAATCGATGTTACTATAGAACTATTTAGATAGTCGACTATCCTGATAGTCCGAGCACTTTATTCCACTTTAACTATGCGAGAAACTCAATATGGAGTCAAATGACTACGGCCAGAGCGTCGGCATTCTATTCCCAAACTAAGGGATGATATTTTGTTATGGCGAAGCATTTCATTTGATCACAGGATAATATCCATTGGAATTGATGAGAAATAACAGACGAAATATCATCTGCGAAAGGAGTACTCCAAGGGAGGATATTACCGTTATTTAACATTTATTCGGAGAAGATATTCATTCATGCAAGCTTTGAATATGCATTCACGGAGAATTAAGTAGGTGGGCCAAACCGAACAATGGATATTGGATCGCAGTTGACATATTCGAGTCGATTATATTGGCCATAGATTTTTGGTCTGGAAGTCGCCGTGGTCTAGTGAGTAGTGTGTTGGATTATTAGACAAAAGGCCCGGGTTCTAATCCCAAGTCAGACATCAAAACGAAAAAATATTTCTACGGCGACTTCCTCTCAGCAGATTTCTGGCAAAGACTCTGAGAGTAAATAAAATTGCCATAAAAAGCTTCTCAAATATCTGTCGATCAGAGTCGACTTTAAACTGCAGGTCCCGCCACTCATGGATAAAATTAACGCACACAACATAAGTGGTGTGAGAAGCTAGGTCGTAATCCTGACTGAAGGGTTGTAATGGCCAATTATGTATGTTATGTATGTAATCTGGAGAATACCGGCAATATACTCGAGATATATAACGAGATATGGCTTTAAAATGCTGGACAAAATAGGCTAGTTGATGCAATATATGGGCATGCCAGTATGGGCAAGTTTTTGATTGATTGTGATGTAGGACGAGGCAACCAACTGAGAATTCAAAAACTTGTTTGTCGGAATTCGAAGCCCTATGCTCCAATATATGCATATGAAAAGATTGGAATGCCGGGACTATAAAAATATAATACAAACAACCCCACAAGATGCTGGTCCCCGACTGGTTTATAACGGTGAATTTGCTTTGAGAATCCTTAAGTGGCATCTAATGCGGGATTTCTTAATAACAGAGCACTAGCTGCTAAAAGGAAGCTCTTGGAAAATGTGGAACCATGCTTATTAAGATGATTTCGATTAGAGCTAACACTAGGGTATAGTGTAACCTGTTCGAAGTCCATAAGGTATCTTCTGGGGATAATGATGAAAATCAAGCGTCACATTAAAGACGTTTGCCAAAAAAAAGACAAAGAAAATTCAAAATCGCTGATAGCATAAGAACTAGAAAAAGTATCGAATTTATTATGGACAGCAACACTAATAAATAGAACGGGAACTCCTAAAAGTTTTTAGTTTAGTGCCTAGGTATGCCGTTAAAATTTTGGAAACAATTTTGATGTTGTTGCAGCAAAAAAAAAAAACTATTTGAACTGGAAAAGCTTCAATCAAAAAATATTCCATGTGATGACATTAAAGAGCTGAGGAGAACCAAATGGCCTATCTAACGTCACCGATCAAGTAAGTAGGGGTGAGTAAAAAAGACCAGCCAGCCTTGATTATTCCACTAAATAACATCGTAGTTCAGTTCTGTACGGTGGGGTGTTGATTATGAAGTTGTTTTTAGATTTTACGACGTTGTCATCATGTCATGCCAATCAGAGCATTTACACTAACTTCGGCCAGCTTGTGGCACCTTAATGTTTGAAACGAAGGTGACTAACAAAAGGAAGAGAGAAAATGTTTGAGGAACCATTACAATCACGCATCAATGCGTAACAATATTAACAGGCAGATGTACTCGTTCATACATAACATACATAATTGGCCATTACAACCCTTCAGTCAGGATTACAACCTAGCTTCTCACACCACTTATGTTGTGTGCGCTATTTTTTATACATGAGTGGCGGGACCTACAATTTAAAGTCTACTCTGAACGACAGATTTTTTGAGAAACTTTTCATGACAATTTTTTTTACTCTCAGAGTTTTTGCCAGAAATTTGCTGAGAGGAAATCGCCGAAGAAAAATTTTTCGATTTGATGTCTGACATGGGATTCGAACCCGGGCCTTTTGTCTAATAAGCCAACACACTACCTACTAGACCACGGCGACGTTGTCATCATTTAAAATGATCTTAACTCAGAGATGCAACTTGGCAAGCAGAGCATTTACACTAGCCTCGACTTTGGCTAGCTTGTGGCACCTTAATGTTGCAAACGAAGGTGACCAACAAGAGGAAAAGAGAAAATGTTTGGGGAACCATTACAATCACGCATCAATGGCTCATCCATAATAAAATATTCAGACAAACCAAACTTTGCACATTCGTTAGAGACCCTCTTTCGGGGCGCTTCCCCAGTGTCTCACTGGTGCGGGTTTTGGGAAACTGTAGAACCGACGAGCTTGCCAGAGCTGTTGTGCTCCTTCCGGAATCCTCTGCTATTGAATTGGCTCTTCCACTTGTCTCAAGTTGAAAATTGCGCGGAAATTCTTTGAGAACGCCAACCTATCTGGGTCAATGAGAAGCTCTGCTCCACCGCTAGGCTCGCCTGGCCCTGGATGGATAGAAGACTTATCAACCAATTACTTGGTCTTGGTCATGACGTCACCTCGGCTACAGCGGCTGTGTTTACAGGTTATTGCGTCATGGGTAGACACGCGGAAAGAATGAGGCTTCCTTTTAACGGCTTCTGCCATAATGCAGATTCGCTGAGGAAGAGGACACTGTTATCCACTTTCTTTGTCAGTGCCCGTCTCTTGCTAGGTGTAGATATAGGTTATTTGGCTCCCCATTCCTTGTTAGCTTAATGGAGCTATCATCTATTGTTATCAATGGTATGGCTGCGTTCATCAAACTTTCAGGCTCGTGCTTTTGTTGCGCAGCCCTTGCGTTGATCAACTTCTTCCTCTTCCATGATTTTGATGAAATTCACCCGTGGCATCACAACGGGCCTCTACATGCGCTTTCAAGTGAGCTTTATGATGTCAGATCTACCACTCCGACTTAACCTAACGTAAACTTGGCACATGCACCACACCTGTGAAGTGAACTTTGTTGCAGGGAAATGAAATCTTTTTAATTTCCAAGATAATCACTAAAACACAAATGCTGACTTCATCAATTAGTGCTTTAAAGTATTTTTGCTCAATATCATCATCGTTATGGGTCTCTGGTGCATATTCAACGAAAAAGCCTTACAAACAACAAATCAAATGCAGAGAAAACATGTGGATCGGTCGTGTTATAAGAAAGAACAGCTTTTAGACTCAAGAAACCTGGAGACACGCGATGTTCTAAGGAGTTATCCTAGAACAATGTGTCCTTACCTGCCGAGGTAATAATAAAAAAGATGGAAAATTGTAAACGAGGATGCCATGATCTCCAGAACACTTCGAACTTTCGTTTGCGTTCAGAAGTGAACAAGTGGCCTGGATTTGCTTTGGTTTCAAACGGCTTTTGCTTAAATACCTCAGAGGAACTAACCTAATTCACTTACTTGGCTGTTCACCACTTCCTTTAAAATTTTAATTTGAACGATAAACACGACACCCCTTCAAAGCCGATCATTAACTGCGAAGTCTCCCACAACATCGACATTGTAATGATTAATTTTGTTGTTGTTGTCGATTCTAAATTTTATTTTAAACGCTAGCTTTCCATGTGAAACTGCTGCTGTTTATAAACACTGTTTAGATGTGTGTGCGTGTGTGTGTCGGTGTGAGTGTGTGTTATTTTTTAAAAACCTAAAACTGCCGACAAAGTGTTCGTCTCATCATAGTCGCTCATCTCTTGCACTCGTGTTTACATGAATGAATTTTTTTTTTTTGGGGAGGGGGGCTGCCAAACAAATTGGATACAAACAACGAAACATGTTTACATACATATGCACACAGGCACACACACACACACACATATACTCACTTCTCTGCCATGCAATATCTATTCGCACATCTGGGCATTCATTCATTGCAGAATTCTCTTTTACAGGGTGCTTCAAATTGTGCAATAGAAATCTTCACTCTACACATTCCTGTTGCATCTTTTGCTAGTATATGCACGCTGAAAAGAATTGAGGCATTAGGCCAAGGCAAAGCAAACATGAAATTCCCAAAATCGAAACCAAATTTCTGTCTTCCAAACTAAGTGAGGGAGTCAAAAAATAAAGTAGCTCAAAGAGTACATCCCATAGAATTGAGAAATTAGATCGTTAAACATTATTGACTGTGATTTACAATAAATTTTTAGACACGGAAACTTAAAGCAGATCTTCCAAGTGAATATGTAG
This sequence comes from Sarcophaga peregrina, assembly GCA_014635995.1. Taxonomy (NCBI): domain Eukaryota; kingdom Metazoa; phylum Arthropoda; class Insecta; order Diptera; family Sarcophagidae; genus Sarcophaga; species Sarcophaga peregrina. The sequence continues at coordinate 115,259,007 of CM025789.1, forward strand.
GCTTTAAACCCTTATGCTCCTGTCCTGATCCCCCAAAGAGTTAAAATGTTATAGTAGAAGGACCTGTAGAGTGTTAATCCGCAATGACAAGATTTTTGTGGGATTTGTTTGGACGCAGTAAGAGTAGTAGACTGTGCTGGCGTTATTCAACGATTGTCGTCTCTGTTTTTGACCAGAATGAGGGGAAATCTTATTAGGGAACCATGAAGTCTTTGCTAAAGCGGTTTTGGAAATTAGCACGGGATGTATGTACATATGTTGCGCACTTTATTGGGTCAACATTTGTGATATCTATCAAAGTAACTCATGGAATCCGTTTCTTGAAGCAGCTGATGTAAGAGCTCGTAAGATTTTTGGCTGGCCACGATGAGAAGGAGGAAACATAAGACATTTTCATTCTATCCATACAAAATACGAAGTTTTCCCGGTTATGATAAAATGGATGATCCGTCAACATGGCGAGCTGATCCATTATCTGACAGGTTTTCAACTTTTTTTCTTTTGATAATTCGAATCCAGTACGAATGGTGTGCTGTTTACACCATTTTACTCAACCTCTCTGATCGCAATGTTTGCTTTAATCTTTCTTTCTATTATTAGGTCGCGTCGGCCGCAGCAAAGAGTGTCGTTATCTGAAATTTTTAAAAGATAAAGGATCTGCAGGTCCTCAATCCACTGGTCAATTAATCTGTCGACTTCCTTGAGCCTTCCACTGAATGACAGTGTTGATAAAGTCGTTGTGTGGTTCAAGGGGTGTGCTTTCTATCATTTCTATTTACGCGTATGAATTCCTACAAATTCTGAAATCGCCGTAGTCTAATAGGTAGTGTGTTGGCTTATTAGACGTAAAACCAGGGTTCGAAAATAAAAAAATATATTTCTTCGACAGATTTCTGGCAAAAACTCGGAGAGTAAATTAAAATTGCCATGCAAAGTTTCTCAAAAAAATCTGTCGTTCAGAGTCGACTTTAAACTGTAGGTCCCGCCACTCGTGTATAAAAATTAACACACACAACATAAGTGGTGTGAGAAACTAGGTACATAACTCTGACTGAAGGATTGTAATGACCAATTATGTATGTATGTATGTGTGTATAGACCATGGTGGCGTGGTGTAATGATCAGGGGTCTTAACTCAAGCCCGAGTAATTCAAGGTCGAATCTTTGTTCAAAGAGGACTTATGCCGCTTTCTGCAAATAATTCAACCCAAATGTTCTTGAGAACTACACTCTAAGCACATGTTTCCAAAGGGCGTGCGTTGTTCTTAGGCAATAGCACACAGATCTGCTACAGTAGATCATTTATTTGCCTATCCGGCAAAATATCTTTAATCAAACGGAAGCCATGCAATGTATAGAATCAGAAGATAGACAGGGGGAATAGCTCCTCGGAAAAGACTTTTAATAAATTTAAGATTATCTAATTATTCAAAGTGTTATTGGATGAAAAACCCAGGTTCGAGTCCCAGGTCAGACAACAAAACGAAAATATGAAAACATTTCTCCGGCGACTTCCTCTCAGCAGGTTTCTGTCAAAGACTCTGAGAGTAAAAATTGCCATGAAACCATACATACGTAACATAACTGGCCATTACAACCCCTTCAGTCAGGATTACGACCTAGCTTCTCACTCTACTCGTGTTGTGTGCGTTAATTTTATACATGAGTGGCGGGACCTACAGTTTAAAGTCGACTCCGAACGACAGATTTTTGAGAAGCTTTTCATGGCAATTTTTACTCTCAGAGTCTTTGCCAGAAATCTGCTGAGAGGAAGTCGCCGAAGAAATATTTTTCGTTTTGATGTCTGACGGCGACTTCTATTTGCCATGAAAAGCTTCTCAAAAAATCTGTCGTTCGGAGACGACTTTAAAATGTAGGTCCCGCCACTCATGTATAAAATTAACGCACACAACACGAGTAGAGTGAGAAGCTAGGGCATAGTACAATGGGTCAATTCGACCGTCAGGTACTGGACTTGTCACAGTTGGCAAGTACACTTCCTCTAACCTAACCTAACCTAACTAATCCGTTTTAAAATTCTAAAATAAATTGAAAAAAATCTTCTTATTGTATTACACACCCTGTATAGAATTATGCCTACGATCTTTATATTTCAGCCATTAAATGCAATGATAAAGAAGGGGGAGAAGAGAGTGAAGAGGGCTAGAGAGCTATTGATATTTACAGCTGATGGTGGAGGCAGTGGAGATGCTGGTCGCTGGCAATGGTGGTTGCGGCAAATAGTGATGGTGGTGTTGGTGATGGTGGTGGTGAATATTGAGTAACAACTACAACAACAGCTTTTGCGTGCGTGGGGGTTTTTTTTCATTTTCTAACGTCATGATGTCTCCACTTAAAATGCGAGTGTCTTTCGTTGTTGTTTTAGCTGTTGTTGTTGTTGTTACTGTTGATTACTTGAATGGTTTCTTAAAAAAAGTTTCGTAAAGTTTCAATTGTTGTTGTTGTTGCTGCTGTTGTTGCTGTTTTTTTTAGATTTTTTTTCTGTGGTTTTGAAGGTGATTTCAAAATGTGTGGGATTCTAATGACACAACACAACGTTATTTAACTTTTATTTTTAAGTTGATTTGGTTTCGTTTGGTTCGGTTTGGTTGGTTAGTTTATTTAAGTTTTCTTTTTCTTCTTCATTTTAAGTTTTTTTTTTTGTTCCTTTTTTATTTTCTTCTATTTCTATTTCTACTTCTATTTCTGTTTCTGTTTTTGTTTCTTGTCTTGTTTTCTTTGGTTTCGTTCACAGCATTTTTTAAGTTCAGCAGCTTAAAACTGGTTTCATACGATGTGTGTGTGTGTGACTAAATCTTTGATGGAGAATACAAGTAAAAAGGAACTCTTTAATCATGTGGTTGATGTTGTTCTTGTTTTTCGATTCTTGAATGAAATTCTAACGCTCTTAGACAAATTCTATTTTTAGCAACTTAAAAAACGCAAAAGGAAACATTGAATCATTTACGTTACAATCAAAACATCCAATATGAGTATGAGATTGACTTTAGTCTGATAGAAGTTAATGTAGAAGGGTTTTATTTTTGCCATGAGTATGAATCATCAAAAGCCCCATCATATCCTTTGTATCCATCTTTGAAATTATCACATGACCTGCATTTAGCTGTGCGCCCTCATCAGTACAGTTACTGTCTAACTAATCCGAGGCCAGCATTACCCATTCAAATATTAACATAATGTTGCATCAAGTACAGAGCCCAGGATGACTATGCATTACACTCTTCGACACCCGGGTTCCTTGAGTAGCATTATTATGAATCTAGCTCCCAAACTCTGGGCAAGATTGTCGTTGTAGCCATTTGTAGTTGTTGGTTTAATGCGGAAGAGTTTAAAGCCTCTTCATAAAATTAAAATCAACTCCTCTTTTCCCATTCCACAAACGTTTTCCTTTGTTGCAACCAGAGATCAACAATGAATCGTTTTTTCGCTACTCATAAGCACTCATGAAATTTTGAATGTAATTGAGTGAGTCAATAATATTGAAGTTTAACGATGGATGTACTCTGATTGATTCGTAATCTCACTCACTACACAACAACGTTAATTTATAAGTACAGATTGCAATGGGTCTGCGTACAACGCTGATATCATTCTCATACCATTCGAAATATGTTTGATTCATTCAGAATCAATGATTTAAGTGACTCGAATGCAATTTTTCGCTATTTTTAATGAACACTCACAGAAATTATCAGTATGATTTGATTCTACTCATCTTTTTGAATACTTTGGATGCATAACTTTAGAACAAAAACTCGAATCATTCCTTAAAATTTGCAATCTTAGTTGTTGTTACATTTACAAACAAAGGATAAAAGCTACATAAGCAAAAAAAAAAGACAGTGCAGCAAGTAGAGCAAGTGAGTATTTTAGTTTTCGTACGCGATTCATACTTATTGTGTGTGTGATTGACATCCTACGTGTTGTTGTTGAGTATGAATAAGTATGAACAATTACTGCAAACTTTGAATATGAGTAGAGGTTCCATGATTAAATTAAAATAAGTAGGCATACGTAGATGTATTAGAAATTATGAGTATGATTCGATTCTACTCATACTGATGTCCGGTTCCAAAGTAATGCCTCCTTACAGGAGTAGGACCAATACCCTGAAGATCCCTGATTAGATTTACAAGAGAGCTTTTGATTTTATGAAAGGTTAGCCTAGAGAACGTGCACCTGTCGATCAAGACAAGCACAGTACCCGGAGGTTGAAATTGACCCATTGTACATTGTCCTTTGGGGAGGAAGGAAATAGAGGATATAGGTGAGGGGAGGGAGAATGGGAAACGGAGGAACTATATATAAAGAAACAGACACAAAACAAAAGAGGTTGAGAGTGCGACTACCCTTATGAAGCCCTTTTTTTTTTACGCCGAGGAGGAGCAAATGTATCTAACCGCACCATAGAGGAAGTCGTCACGTCCTCCGTGTGTGGGGCCTTCACCCACTAAATCCCCCCTCGTACCGTGGACTGTTGAGTCCACTCCGGAACTACGGTGGTATTACTTCGGAGTGGAGTCCTTTTTGGCCCTTTGGTCACCTTCATGCTCACATCCGCGTCCGGACTGCGTAATGAAGGTTGGGGAGACTTCTAATTGTCTCCACTATTCCTTCCGTCCAAGCTCTCGACTGGGACCTCGTTTGACACGTGAGCTAGTGTCATCTATGCCGGTGTATCCGCCTGCTCCGCAGTCTCCAGATCTCTCTTCTTCAGTCTCAGAATGCGCTCCACATAAATCGCCATTGAGGCCCAATTCTCTCTGCTCGCAATCATAACCCCGACAATGTTAGCGGCCGTTATCGTTCCGATCATCGACGCCAGTGCAGAGCGATAGCTCTGCCAGCGTGCACATTCGAAGATAGTGTGTTCCGCATCATCTATTACCTCCCCTTCTTTGTAAAGGGAGTAAGGGGAGGTGGTCTTGCCTATTCTGTTGAGATATTTCCTAAAATATCCGTAGCCCGATAGCATCTGTGTAACATAAAAATTTACTTCTCCAAATTTCCGACAGATCCATGGCTTTATTTCCGGAATGAGTCTCGCCGTCCACCTTCCTCTATCCTCGTCGTTGCCATTCTAAAATGGTGTTTTCCCTGAAGTGACCGGTTATGTGGTTTCCATAAGTACGGCTGGGGCGGACACCGTACGATATGCTGACGCGATACGTAGTGCAGCCGTTCTCTGTACCGCTAGAAGTAAGTTCGCCCGTTTTTCAACCCCTAGTGTTTCGGCCCAAATTTCGCTCCCATAGAGCATAATGCTACTTCCAACATCCATCAGGAGTCTCCGTCTCGCCGGTAGCGGGCCTCAAATATTCGCCATTAATCTGCTGAGCTGCCCGACGATCTTCCGGGCTTTGTCAGCCGAGTACTGAATCTGGTATGAAAATTTCAGCCTGGGGTCCAGCCTTATTCCCAGGTAACCCTTATGAAGCCCTAGCATCTCTCAACCAGCCCAAGCTACTAATAAATCTGTGGAGAGCCTTGATGTCGGCTCTCGACACAGAACTCAAGCTCTCAAAGAAGGCCCTGCCAAGGGTCCTCAACCTACCAAGGGCTGGGCAGTTGCAGAGGAAATGTTCGACAGTCTCCAACTCCTCCTCATCGCAACATACCCTGCAATAGTCCGGATGGGATCTGTTCCAGATCCCCGTCAACGACCTAATCTCGCAGTGCCCCGTGATAAAACCGACAACCAACCTTAAGCCGGCCTTAACCAAGCCCAGCAGACACTCTGTCCACAGCAGGCCACAGACGCCTAAAAGCAGTACAACCCGATCCATTCCTCCAACGCCTCTGCTCTTCCCTCCTGATCCATCCATCGATGAGGCCATAGAGGTGGCAGACTAGAGGGTCAGGACCAACTGTCAAATCGCCACCCGAAAGCGAACCTAACCCAGCGAAGGCAACCACCGTCTCATTGCCCAGTATTCCGCTGTGACCCGGAACCCAGCATAGACGGATACGGTCTGGTCCAAAGCTCCTCAACGACTCTTTGCACTCGCGTGATTTGCACCAGACAGACGCAATGGCCCTAAGGGCAGCCTGACTGTTAACGAAGATCATGTAAGATTCCGAATGCGAAGATGGGCCAAAGATTTTATGAAAACTTTTTAAAAAATTTTCCAAAAAACAATTCATCGTTACCCCTCGTATGTGCTTCATTCGTTTTACTTTAGTTTTCAGTGTGTGCTTGTGTTTCTTTTATGGAGGTTTGTTTCGTTTCGTTTCTCGCGGTTGAAGTTGGAGAAACAAATTAAATTTGACCTCAATTTTGTTGCCCTGTACACGAAGCCACTTAAATAAAATGAAAAAAACTGCTTTTGGGTTCCAAAACATTTGATGTCTTTTCATAGCAATTTCAGCCTCCATCCGAAACGTCTTGTGGCTGACGCATGGAATTGAAAAGAAAAAAATTCTCCTTTTTTTTAAATATCGAATCACACAGAGGGCAGAGGGAAACAAATGGACGACAAACGAGAAATTGTTTACAATTCCAATTTAGTAACATTTTATTTGGTTGGGAAGGTGGGGGCGGGGGGGTTAGGGAACCTCCTAAAACCACTTTGAAAACAGCAACAACAACAACAACAACATTGGTTACACTCAACGCCATAAAAATAAAAATGGGGATGGCAATGCTATGGCAATAGGCAGGGCGAATGGGGGAGAACGTAAAACGGTTGGAAAAAAAAGCAACCAATACAGGGCCATACACACTCGTGTGTATACAAACACAAACAAATTAACAGTTACAGATACTAATGCGCACTTCGGTTTTTACCCGGTCGTTTTAACGTGAATAGAAAAATTACAAAAAAACACAAAAAAACGATTTGCCAACCAACCAACCAAGCAAGCAACCGATTTAAAGGTTCTATGGAAACTATGGCAACGCAAAGCAGAAAGTTAAAGCACACACACACACACACACACGCACGTTTACATTGTATTTGTAATGAAAAGCAACATTGTGTTAACGGGCTCTCCGGACTGGGTTTCACTGCCACTAGAATCTCTAAAGGAATGCATTCATTCGATTTTGAGTTCGATGAAGTCAATTAAAATGTGTGTTGCCGGGTTAAATAAAGGAGAAGCTGGCTTTGTAAGGAAGTTAAAGTGAAAGAGAAGCAGTAGAATAAGACGAATAATGATTAAATCTCTCGGTCACATGGTCGCCGTATGAAATGCCATTAAAACTAAAAACATCAAATAGTTAGCAGCTCATGTAACATTACAAACATCGGATATTCCAAATAATCCATGTGAAGTGTCACATGCTTTATCAACTAACTTCACTACACAACTGTAACTGGTTTTACCACTCCGCCCTTCCCTCACTTGTGTAACACAATTTTAATTTCAGAATCAATTTTAGGGAGTGCATTGAAACGCATCAAGGCAAAAATTGCTTCCAAGTTAGCTGTTTAAAGCGTTCAGTACACTGATGCACCACCTGCTTAGAAGGCAAGCTATGTAGAAAGGTACAACGTGCCAAGAATGATAAACTAAAGATTACGCCATCATGCACGGAAAATCAAAACTTTCTGTGCATGTTGAATCAATTACGTCACGCAAATTGTGTTCCTATTGGCTAATGATAATGTAAGTTATATTGCAGAGATGCCAACTACTTTCGCGTAGTGCATACACATTTCAGAAGAAATGTTCATTTTCACTTATAAAAAAGACTTGGAAACCTTTAAAATAGTCCAACAACGTTCTCTAACGGGAAATTATGCCTACGTGCTATTGTACCCTTGCCTACGTGCTATTGTGTCTTTGTGCAGCATCACCTAGTTTCATTGAATGTGAATTTTGAATTGTGAATTTCAATTTAGGCCCGGTACTCACAAAGCTATGTGAATGACTCTTCACCTTTCTTCAAGAATTAAAATTTATTGCTTACGCACACAGCTTGAAGGTTGGACTCGAATCTTTATCAGATCTTATTGCATTAGCGGATCTCACAGAAGTATAACTGATTGCTTTAGGAACAATTAAGCGCTCTTTCATCATCTCAAACGTTCAAGTCACATTTATCCTGCAGCATTACATCATGAGTTCTTTCAGATCTTTTCTTAATTTTGATGCTAATGGAAGGGAGAGTCTTATTTATTTAACTTAAACAGTCATTACAAGCCTTTAGTTGGAATAACAATATAATTCCTCACACCACTTATGTTATGCGTGTTAATTTTATCCATAAGTGGCGCGACATCGACTCCGAACGAAGGACTGAGAAACTTTTCATGACAATTTTTATTTACTCTGGAAGAGGAAGTCGCCGAAGAAATATTTTTTTTTCATATTTTGTGTTGTTCGAGATGTCTAAGCCAAGGATTGAACTACGGGTTCTCGTCTAATAAGTAACGCGCTACCTACAGCTAGACTACAGCAATTCCATTAAAGGGAGATACCCGTCAACTTCAGAATCACCACAAAAGGAGCACATTTCAATGGCGTTCTCTTTGAAAATATTTCCCACTGCCATCGATGAAACTCTCAATATTTGAAGAACTGCCTACTACTGCCACTTATTTGAAATATTTTTAGTGAGGATAGTAGGTAAATTCCCAGCTCATACATTGGCTTCCTTGGGCCTGCTTCAGTGGATACCGATAAAAATCAAAAAGACGGAGGGACCATTACTAGTGCTAACTCCCCAAATGAATGTAAAAAAATTGTAAAAAGAAACCTCGACTGTACAGCTTCATTTCATTTTATTTCATTACACCTTAAGAGCAAAACACACGATCTCAAAAAGAATGCATTCTTTTACATCGCTTTTGTAAAGATAATGCCAACCAGCCGACCCACCAGCAAACAGTGCAAGTTGATGTACCCTTTTCTACTGAAAAACGGCAAAAAAAAAACGACAAAAGAAACGACATGAGAAACACAATTTAAATCTAAAAATACGAGCGATGATTACGATGACGACTACGATCTTCGTTTTGTAATTCAACGAATTGTGTTTGAAATTGTTGCTGCTGCTGTTGTTGTTGTATAAAATGGGGTTTTCCTTGATTGAAATTAATTCCTAGACTACAACAGATATAATCATAATAACGGCAACTAACTGGTAAAGCATAAAACGACATGAAATAATGAAGAAAAAACAACAACAACAACAGCAACAACTATGATGGTGGAAACCACCATAAACTTAGAAACTCAGAAAGGAAAGCAGAGGAATAGAGAAACAACAACAGCAACAGCAACAGCAGCAGTAGTAGCAGTGACTGTAACAACAAGTGGTAATAACAACAGTTACAACATATCGTACGTGAGCGTGTGTGTGTGTGTGTGTGTGTTGATTTGAAAAATAATAACAAAACCATATGAGATGATGAGAACATGTTTACATATGGAAGAGAGACAATAAACACACATTCAAACACACATGTATTCAATTTCATACTGTTTGAACATACATATGTATATGTATGTGTGTGTGCGTGTCTATTCATATTTCGTTTTTGTAACACTCAACGTTAGATTGACAAGCTGGCAGTGAAATAAGCTTCTATTGATCATTTTTTACTGACTAGAAGCTGGCCAACTCACATACAGCCGCAACACCGGAGAGTTTGTAATGAATACCTGATGCCCAGGGCCTTAAAAGCTTTTATAAAACAACTGTTCAGTAGCAGTAAGCAGAGTTGATTTTAGTGCAGCGTTTATTTTTCAACAACAACAACTGCACTATCCGACTGCATACATTAGCTAAAGGGGGTATAACAAGTGTCATGCCAGTGGTATGTTAATGAATGTTTTTTCTATTAATTGTTGTTGTTGTTGTTTTTGCTTTTGTTTTCCTTTTTAACGTTTTATTATTGTTGTTGCTGTTATTGTCTTTTGAACAATTTACCGTTTTGTTATTTTGTTTTCCATGTGTTTTTTGATCCGTAGAGTTGCCAGCCTTATTAGAAAAATTCTTAGGTTTGTGGGAAAACTTGTTTCACATTAAAATTTTTGACATGCCAAAGTAGATCATCAATTGATTTTTACTGAAGTGAACCAAAAACTTAAACAAAAATTCACCGGATATTTTGAATCTGTGGATATACGTATCGATTTAAATTTAAATTGATTAACCAAAAATCTCTTTCCACTTAAAAAATGAAATCGGGAAGCTTAGAGTATTTTAGTGATGTTGACAAGTTTGGGTTATAAATTTAAACAAAAATTTAATTTATTTTTTCTAATCCATTTAGTGCTTTCAAATGTACCGGTCTAGAAGAGTTGCCACCTGTTCAAGTTCTTTTATCTGAACGCAGACCCTTTTACAATTGAAGAAAGTGTAAAAATATTACAAGATTCCAATAAGAGTGGTCGTTTAAACGTGATTACGGTCATTATGGTGACACAAAAATCGGTCTGCAGTGTAAGTACTTGATTAGTGGTCAGGTCAGTGCATCATCGATATATAAAAAATATGAAAATATTGACTTTGTTAGAGAAAGCATGGCAGAACATCAAGCAATTTTAGGGATACCACTTACAAACGAAATCATCTGGAGAGCTGACGCTCATATAAAACCTTCTCGCTAGAATTTTAAGGTCTATTATGGGATTACAGTGATACGTTGAATAGTAAAGTTGGATATTAGTATTGTATTATAGTATTGATTGAAGTTGGCATTGAATTCCACAGAAATGCTGCAAAATAGCAAAAGCATCATTCCAGTGAACATAAGATTCTATACGTGATTGACAGATATTTCAAGTGCAACCACAAAGATTTTGCCGATTCTACAGATTTCGCAACAACTAGACCTATTTTACGGTTTATTATAATATAATTTCAATTTGTTTTTACATGTTCATCGAACTGAAGGCCAAATCTCGCAACAAATAAAGCCGGTTGGACTTTCATAACACAAAATATTCTTTAAGGATAAAGTTCATTTCTAAATCGGTTGTTAGGTGAACATGCAAAATTATCACATATGGGAATAGGATAATCCGGATGTGTTTGTTTGCCGAACTATACGGTCCGGAGGGATCGGAGGAATTACAATCTAGCTTTTCACTTTGTAAATATATCCATGAGTGGCAGGATTGACCATTTATGGTTATTTTGTTTACCCTCACAATTTTTGCCAGAGGATTGTTGGGAAAGAAGTTGCCAAAGGAAATATTTTCTTCACATTTCCTTTTATTTCAATGTTTAAGTTATGATTGGAACCACAGCCTAGTACATGTTTCGTACAATCTTTATTCGTTAAGTTATCACTGAGCTGTCGCCATGTAAAACGTGGTCATTGCGAAATTACTTGCCTTTTTGAACTGATGACATACAGGTATGACTGTAAAACCTCTTATAACACGGTACTTCTACTGATACTATAATATTTTTAAGGCTTATAACATAAGACGATCATTACAATGGATTTTAGACTTAACTGATTCAAAATCTATTAAAGTAAAGGAAGCTTGCAAAGAATCAATATCATATCCTTATCGCTGAAAGAACTGGAAATTACAACATTAAATCGATGTGAGAAGAAGATATGGCCAGCATTAGTTGAGATAGAAAAAGTGCATGAATCAGAAGAAAATGACATTGATGGCATATTAGAACTTGCTAGGCCGATCGGAGAAGAATGTGGATATGGTTATAAAATATATGCAAGATTTATTAGTGGAACAAGAAGTTGGGGAAGCAGATTTGGTAGAAATCGATTCTAGCTCTGATGAAGATAATGAAGTTAATAAAAAATTGGAATTATTGATCCTGGATGCAGACCCTTGCGGTGAAAGAAGACGAAAATTCAAAAGGGAATTACAAAATTGCCTATTACCATGGCAAGAAATTTACAACAACCTTGGACGGACAAGGAATCTAAGCAAGATTACAGATTTTTTAAAGATATTAGTAGGTGAACAAAATATAAATGCAAGTTCAAGAAGTGAAGATGATATTATTCAGTGAAAAACGTTTCCATTTAATTGAATTGAGCTCAGATGATGAAGAAAATTACTAAACTAAAGTCATAATATACATTCATACATATTTCTGCCGATTTTTATTTGTTTTTTATTTTATTTACGTGGATTTAAATTAATTTTTTATATATTTAATTGGATTTTTATTTATTTTGTTATTTTTTATAGGAACAAATTTTCTTTTGTGGCATTAAAATGTTTTTTTGGAACTTAGACCCTATTTTTGAACCAGCTTCTAGTCTGCCTTGAAGTCGCCGTGGTCTAGTGGGTAGTGTGTTGGCCCAGGTTCGTATCCCAGGTCAGACATAAAAACGAAAAATATTTCTTCGGCGACTTCCTCTCAGCAGATTTCTGGCAAAACTCTGATAGTAAAAATTGCCATGAAAAGCTTCTCAAAAATCTGTCGTTCGGAGTCGACTTTAAACTGTAGGTCCCGCCATCCATGTATAAAATTAACGCACACAACATAAGTGGTGTGAGAAGCTAGGTCGTAATCCTGACTGAAGGGTTGTAATGGCCAATTATGTATGTATGTCTAGTCTGCTATAGCACGGTTTCACATAACACGTCATATTATATAGGAACCTCTCGACCGTGTAGGAGGGATATTTGTAATCTCTGTATAGAAATTTTCTCATCGAAAAACTGATGCAATTCCATATTCCAATTTTACACAATGGTTGAGCTACTACTTTGTAATTTATTTGAACTGGGGAGCATGAATCCATCCTTAACGTAAATGTTACGTCATTATGAGGTTTCTTTATTCAACTGCACTTAGCATGTAATTCTGCAAGCGCATCAATTGAATTTTTTTTTCACAAAAATTTTCTTTCATTAGTGATGGCAACTCCGGTAAAAGAAAAAACATTTCATGCTCCACACTTGTTTAAATGGCTCTCACTTGAATTAAAAACAAAAATAAACAAATTGAATTGCTCTTACACTCTCTTTCTCTCTTTTTTGCTCTCCCTGCAATTACAAAATTTTTTCTCTGTTTTTGTTTTGTTTTTATGTTTGTGTGTTGCCTTTAGTCATTTTTGCTTTTTTTTTGTGTTTTTTGAAAAACAAATTCATTTTTCTTGTGAGGATTTGTTTTAAATTGTTTTTGTTTCTCTTGTTGTTGTGTCGTATTGGTGGGTCTCCTATTTGGTGAGATGATCTCATTTAAAAGCATTTTGTTTTGTTATTGTTTTTGTCATTATACTGTACTTACCCAAACACAAATGCGTGTGTGTGTGTGTGCTTGGGTTTTTATAAGTATTTTGTAATTATTATTGTTGTTGTTGTTGTTTCTGTTTCTGTTAAATTTGTTGTATTCTTGTCGACACCCTTATGAAGAAACCAACCGGTAAAACCAAAAGTATTTAGTTTGTTGCTGCTTCTGCTGCTATAACTCTTCCTCTGTCGCATCCAAAACCACGTTTTTTTGTTTTTCTTTTGTTTTTTGATTTGTGACAACATTTGTAAGTTTTCTATGATCAACAGTAAAATGACAACAACAACAATGATAATAATCTTCTATAAGTCTATTACTCTTTATTATTGTTAGTTGTAGTTGTTATGAAATATTTTCCTCTTCTTTTTCTATTTTTTTTTATTGTTGTTGTTGTTTGCTGGGTTTGGTTAAGTTACGTTAGGTTGGGTTGGGTTGGTTGCCGACTGTTGTGTGTCGGTTGTCGTTTTGGCTTTTGTGAAGCGCTTAAAACCATGAAATATTTCCTTCTTCTTCTTCTTTTTCTTTTTCTTCTATATTTTTTAAGCCTTGTTTTGTGTGTAATTTATTCGTAAGTCAGTATGTTTGTATGTATGTTGGTGTGTACATACTTACTATGTGAGTGTATTTACAATAACAACAACAACAACAATTACAATAACAAAGTACAACAGAAAGAGTTTCTTTTTTTTTTGCTTAGAAGGCCTGACTAAGTTTGTTTGCGTTTAGTATTCTTAAGACCCCATTTAAAGGCAACACTTAAACGTCAAAACAGCCTGAGACGTTGCAATGAAAATCTGTTGGAGTTCGGCTCATTGCTCGTGGTAGTGAGGGTCAGTGCTAGGGAGAATATGGGAGATTTTGGAAAATTCTTAGCAATATGAAGGAGAGCATACATATAGAGCAGTTTGAAGGCTCAAACAAATTTCAAAAAAGTCGAATTTTCGTTTTCAAAAGTTATTAAGCGAGACGGCTTATTCAGGCATGTAGAGTGTTTTTAGAAAATCTCGAGAACATTCCACTGTCACCTTGCTTAACCGCCGCTCTCTAGTCTCTAATCGTGGAGAACACAGCATAATGGCTGCTGAAATAAGCTAGTCTCGGGCTTGTTATAGTCAATCTGGTTAAGGTTCTTGTTAGCCCTTCAGCCCGATATTGCTCTCTGGTTAAACATTCCATTGTTATATTTATTGATACCCTGTGTTATCATATTTTTTTCTTTCAAGACCTTTACAGTCGCCGTGGTCTAGTGGGCAGTGTGTTGGCTTATTAGACAAAAGGCCCGGGTTCGTATCCCAGGTCAGACATCAAAACGAAAAAATATTTCTTCGGCGACTTCCTCTCAGCAGATTTCTGGCAAAGACTCTGAGAGTAAAAATTGCCATGAAAAGCTTCTCAAAAAATTTGTCATTCGGAGTCGACTTTAAACCGTAGGTCCCGCCACTCATGTATAAAAAATAGCGCACACAACATAAGTGGTGTAATGGCCAATTATGTATGTATGTAAGACCTTTAAGACTTCCTGACTACAAGGACCCTATACCTGTGACTTTTATGGGGTAATATCTCAACCAATTTACTTTCGCTTGAAGGGTAACATAAGACTGAATGTTGCTCATTAAAATAAAGAAGAAATCCATGCGTGATGTTTGCTGGCAGGAAAATGCATTCTGTGATTCATTGGATCACTGAAGCAATATTGCTTGGGTTTCTCTGTTTTACAACATTCTTGAAAGATGTGTTTAGGTTCAGTTAAACTCTCTATTGTCCGCACTATTTTATGTGCCACTGTTCAACCTTACAAAACAGTTACTACAACAATTTATTGCTTGTTCGATATTATTCACACACAACTATTCGCTATACTGCTCACAACGGATACCTTCGAACCACGCCTTTTTACTTTACACGCAACTTGTCTTCGCACCGCGACTGATTAGTTCATACAAGTGTTGAACAACTCAGTACTTTAGTACTTTTTTCCGTACTTTTTCATTTTAAAAATACCGCAGTAGCCCTGCTATGTTTTCAGTACTTTTTTTTATTACTTCATTCAAATATCCATGCATTAGCAGCAACATGTTTAAAGCAATGCTAAAGTTGAATTAGGCTTTAGCCTTTGTCCACGGAACGTACGTTCGTTTTTAGAATACGAAAAGCAATGAAAACACTTGCCGAACCGTATTGTAATTTCGGTAAGCATTTTCAAACGAACGTTCTTTCCATCGACGTGACTAAACGGAACCGAATCAGCTGTTTTTGTCCTGCATGTGTATTAAATTAAATATTACTAGACGTAAGTCCACGATTCAAATCAAATGGCAGACATCTCCATCAACTTCCTTCTGGCAAAAGAGGACTCTAAGAGGAAATAAAAGTGCCACGATAAAGTTGCTCAAAAATCTGTTGTTCGAAGTGGATCCCGCAGTTCTTGTATAAAATTAACACACCCAGTATAGGTTAGGTTAGGTTAGAGTACGTGTACTTGTCAATTCTGACAAGTACAGTACTCGGTGGTCGAATTGACCCATTGTACTACGTCCTAGCTTCTCACACCACTCGTGTTGTGTGCGTTACTTTTATACATGAGTGCCGGGACCTACAGTTTAAAGTCGACTCCGAACGACAGATTTTTGGCAATTTTTTACTCTCACAGTTTTTGCCAGCAATCTACTGAGAGGAAGTCACCGAAAATTTATTTTTAAAATTTTCGTTTTGATGTCTGACCTGGAATTCGAACTCGAGTCTTTTGTCTAATAAGCCAACATACTACCTACTAGACATTTTCAATTATAATTCGTTACCATTTCCAAATGTTAGTTTTGCAACACTGGTTCATACGCAACTTCACGTTAGGCAGACTGAATTATAACTGACTTGTTGCCTGCTTTGTCTTGCCGTTTTTGTAGTCCAACACGAACAGTACATCGAACGGTTCTTGAAGTAGAAGGTTCGTGTACTTGCCTTCTCGACAACTCTGTTGCGTGTGCTTATTCGTCCATCCCTTTTGGTCTCATGCTTGTTGTTGTTACTTGGAACATGTTCGATGTATTTGTTAGTACGTATTATGTTGCGTTCGCTTATGTTGCTTTTGCGTTGCCCATCTCTCTCATACTCATACTAATGTTGTTGTTAGTTTACTTATAAAGGGTCCGCCAAATAACTTTTTTTTTTTAAAATGCTTTAAAAAAAAACCAAGAATGATAAACTAAAGATTACGCCATCACGCACAGAAAATCAAAACTTTCTGTGCATGTTGACTCAATTACGTCACGCAAATTGTGTTCCTATTGGCTAATGATAATGTAAGTTATATTGCAGGGCTGCCAATTACTTTCACGTAGTGCACACATTTTTCAGAAGAAGTGTTCATTTTCACATATGAAAAAGACTTGGAAACCTTTAAAACAGCACAACTACGTCATCTAACGGGAAATCATACGCAATCCGTAGGTTATCATTCTTGAAAATTTCTCAGTCCATATTTGAATGTACCCTTCAGGATCGGTCCAATTTTTAAGCACATTATCGCTGGGGAACTTAGGTATGAGTAGCGAAAAAACGATTCATTACTGATTTTCTGTGTGCTACAATGCGTCTGTTTCAGATTCTCCATCTACAATAACGTAGGGTAACCATCATAAGTTGTGTATGTACAGTAGCGAGTACAAAAAATGCAACGTTGGGTAAAATTATTTTTAAGTGCGATAATTTTAAAAAAATGGTGACCAGTTCAAAATATTTCTTTGGGTTATTAATCCCTACAGTTATAGATACCTATTATCAATAACATTACGTAAATATTTTTAATTACATACATACATAATTGGCCATTACAACCCTTCAGTCAGGATTACGACCTAGCTTCTCACACCACTTATGTTGTGTGCGTTAATTTTATGCATGAGTGGCGGGACCTACAGTTTAAAGTCGATTCCGAACGACAGATTTTTGAAAAGCTTTTCATGGCAATTTTTACTCTCAGAGTTTTTGCCAGAAATCTGCTGAGAGGAAGTCGCCGAAGAAATATTTTTCGTTTTGATGTCTGACCTGGGATTCGAACCCGGGCCTTTCGTCTAATAAGCCAACACACTACCCACTAGACTTTTTAATTAATGATATATTATTTTGTCATTTATTAAAAAGAGTGCGAATTTCATGGGAGCAATAAAAATGCAACAGCATAAATTTTAATGTGTTTATTTAAATTAAATAGTAATTCTTACAAAAAAAAAAAATCTTAAAATTAATATTTAGTGGCGTAGCCCTTTTTTTTATGACTTCTTGCAACCTAGAAGGCATTGAGTCGACTAAAGCTATTAATGTGTTAATGGATATTTTCTCCCATTCACTTTTCAAAATTTCTTCTAATTACCTCTTATTTAACGGATGTTTCCCGATCTAATAGCTCCCATTAATTTTCTATGGGGTTTAGATCGGGAGACTGTGATGGCCAATCCAAAACATTGACATCATTGTCGCTTAAAAAGTTTCGAGCTAAGCGACTTGAGTGCTTTGGATCGTTATCCTGTTGGAATATGCTACCAGGAGGCATTTTTTCCCGCAGATGAGGAAGCATGTGTTCTCCAAGGATTTCACAGTACTTCTTGGCGTCCATTTTTCCTTCGTTTTGAGTTAAGGGACCTACCCCATCACGGGAAAACGCACCTGTAAATACGTGACGTAAAATCAATAATTTTTTTTAAACATATCGTTCCTTACCCCACACCATTATTGATCCACCGCCGTTGATATCTTGGAGAATATCTCTGTCCAGGCGGCCTTCGAACAAAATTTATCCCATCGGAGCCAAACAAATTAAATTTGCTTTCATCGCTCCGCAAGACTTTAGCCCATTGTTCATTTGACCAATTCTTGTAACGTTTTGCAAATTCCAGGCGCTACTTTTTATTGATTGCACTGATGAGAGGTTTCTTTGCGGGTCGTCTCGCATGCAAATTAGCCTCTTTCAACCTACGGCGAACAGTGTGAACGCCTATAGAGACTTCCATTTGCTCATTTGCGAAATTAGCAACGTCCACTGCGGTCTTTCGTGGATCTTTTTAACCAGTGCAATCATCTGGCGGTCTTGGCGAGAGGTAGGGTTTTCGAGGATTACCACTACCTGGTTTCCTTTCCATACTATTTCTCAAGGAAAATCGAGATTTGATCCGACATACGGTTGATTGATTTACACCAAAGAGGTGTCCAACTTCACGCATGGATTTTCCTTCTTCTAAGGCTTTAATGATTGCAGTTTTGCTGTCAGCTGAGTGCTGCTTCTATTACAAAACACATGTTGTATAACTTATTTAAGAAATTTTCAATTATAATTAAATAAATAACTTATTTTAACTATTTTTTTTATTATGTTGCATTTTTTTTGCTCGCTAAAAATTTGCACTTTTTTCACTAATTCAAAAATATTTAACTTTTTAAAGCAGAATTTGGAATAAACTGTGGTTACTTTGAAAACTTATAATTGAAAGAATTAACAGCAAAAGAAATTCGATAAATTAGTTACCGTTATTTTGAAACAGATCTTATTGAAGATCATATGGCACAGTGTTGCATTTTTTGTGCTCGCTACTGTATGCATGAGTAGCGAAGAAACGATTCTTTACTGATCTTCTGTGCGCTACAATGCGTCTGTTTGTGTCATTGTAAGATTTAGATTCTCCATCTACAATAACGTAGGGTAACCATCATAAGTTGTGTATGTACAGTAGCGAGCACAAAAAATGCAACGTTGGGTAAAATTATCTTTAAGTGCGATAATTTTAAAAAAATGGTGACCAGTTCAAAATATTTCTTTTGGGTTATTAATCCCTACAGTTATAGATACCTATTATCAATAACATTATGTAAATATTTTTAATTAATGATATATTATTTTGCCATTTATTAAAAAGAGTGCGAATTTCATGGGAGCAATAAAAATGCAACAGCATAAATTTTAATGTGTTTATTTAAATTAAATAGTAATTCTTACAAAAAAATCTTAAAATTAATATTTAGTGGCGTAGCCCTTATTTTTTATGACTTCTTGCAACCTAGAAGGCATAGAGTCGACTAAAGCTATTAATGTGTTAATGGATATTTTCTCCCATTCACTTTTCAAAATTTCTTCTAATTACCTCTTATTTAACGGATGTTTCCCGATCTAATAGCTCCCATTAATTTTCTATGGGGTTTAGATCGGGAGACTGTGATGGCCAATCCAAAACATTGACATCATTGTCGCTTAAAAAGTTTCGAGCTAAGCGACTTGAGTACTTTGGATCGTTATCCTGTTGGAATATGCTACCAGGAGGCATTTTTTCCCGCAGATGAGGAAGCATGTGTTCTCCAAGGATTTCACAGTACTTCTTGGCGTCCATTTTTCCTTCGATTTGAGTTAAGGGACCTACCCCATCACGGGAAAACGCACCTGTAAATACGTGACGTAAAATCAATAATTTTTTTTAAACATATCGTTCCTTACCCCACACCATTATTTATCCACCGCCGTTGATATCTTGGAGAATATCTCTGTCCAGGCGGCCTTCGAACAAAATTTATCCCATCGGAGCCAAACAAATTAAATTTGCTTTCATCGCTCCACAAGACTTTAGCCCATTGTTCATTTGACCAATTCTTGTAACGTTTTGCAAATTCCAGGCGCTTCTTTTTATTGATTGCACTGATGAGAGGTTTCTTTGCGGGTCGTCTCGCATGCAAATTAGCCTCTTTCAACCTACGGCGAACAGTGTGAACGCCTATAGAGACTCCCATTTGCTCATTTGCGAAATTAGCAACGTCCACTGCGGTCTTTCGTGGATCTTTTTTTACCAGTGCAATCATCTGGCGGTCTTGGCGAGAGGTAGGTTTTCGAGGATTACCACTACCTGGTTTCCTTTCCATACTATTTCTCAAGGAAAATCGAGATTTAATCCGACATACGGTTGATTGATTTACACCAAAGAGGTGTCCAACTTCACGCATGGATTTTCCTTCTTCTAAGGCTTTAATGATTGCAGTTTTGCTGTCAGCTGAGAGCTGCTTCTATTACAAAACACATGTTGTATAACTTATTTAAGAAATTTTCAATTATAATTAAATAAATAACTTAATTTAACTATTTTTTTTTATTATGTTGCATTTTTTTTGCTCGCTAAAAATTTGCACTTTTTTCACTAATTCAAAAATATTTAACTTTTTAAAGCAGAATTTGGAATAAACTGTGGTTACTTTGAAAACTTATAATTGAAAGAATTAACGGCAAAAGAAAATCGATAAATTAGTTACCGTTATTTTGAAACAGATCTTATTAAAGATCATATGGCACAGTGTTGCATTTTTTGTGCTCGCTACTGTATGTATGAGTAGCGAAAAAACGATTCTTTACTGATCTTCTGTGTGCTACAATGCGTCTGTTTGTGTCATTGTAAGATTTAGATTCTCCATCTACAATAACGTAGGGTAACCATCATAAGTTGTGTATGCAGTAGTTGAACCCTAAACGGTCGTTACTTTCTCAGATGTTTTCTGTTTAGAAATCATTTTAACGGTAATTTTAAGGCCTGCATACAAAAACAAAACAAAAAAGAAAAAGAAAAAACCATATTTGTTGTTGTTGTTGTTTGCCGTTGATTTTTCCTCTTTTAATTTTCTTTTTGTTGTTGTTGTTACGCTACTATATTCCCCCCCATAAAATTTCACTTTAAAGAGACAGTGTGGTAAACTTTACTTAATAGATCCCGTTTCTTTTTTTCTTTTTCTTTTATTTTCTTTTCTTCTGTTGTTTGTTTTTGTTGCAGTTGTTTTTGTAATTTATAGTCGCTGTTTTCTTTTCTTTTCATTTCTTTTTACTGCGTTTCATTTTCAATTTGGCTTTCATGGGTTAACGAACAGTCTCTTGTAATGTTTATTGTTC
Source organism: Sarcophaga peregrina (assembly GCA_014635995.1). NCBI lineage: Eukaryota > Metazoa > Arthropoda > Insecta > Diptera > Sarcophagidae > Sarcophaga > Sarcophaga peregrina. The sequence goes on from CM025789.1 coordinate 115,280,117, forward strand.
GCGTTGTTGTTGTTGTTGCTGTTGCTGTTGCCGTTGTAATGCTTTCTTCAATGTTTAACGGGGTTTCTTCATTCGGTTATGCCTACTTAAGTCTGTAATTTCTATGCATGTAAGCCATTCATTCCATTTATGGATTCGTCTTCTAAATCTCCCGTTTATTCCGCATTCGTTTATTATCGTTCGATACTAAACCGTTTTCTATTAGCGCTACTCTGTTAATTGCATTATTAGAGAGAGGGTCTCTCTCTCTCTCTAAGCCCATTAATATTTTCGCGGTTTTTATGGGATTCAAGTGCTTTTGGGTGGCTTTCTCTTCTAAAACGGGGAAAATCTCACTTATTGTTGTTGGATTTCAATTTAATTTTGGATTCTTTAAATAAAAAGTTTTCCATGCATAATTGGCCATTATAACCCTTCAATCAGGATTATGGCCAAGCTTCTCACACCATGCGGAACCTACAGTTCAATGTCGATTCCGAAGAAAAATTTTTTTATAAGAAAGTTTCCATAGCAATCTTATTTACTTTCAGAGTTTTTGCCAGAAATCTGCTGAGAGGAAATCGTCGAAGAAATATTTTCCATTTTGATGTCTGAGCGGGGCTTTGAATCGTGGGTTTACGTCTAATAAGCCGACACACTAGCTACTAGACTACGGCGTTACAAGGTATATTATTGAGCATTGTATTCTATGCTGAAGTTTAAGGTGAATTTGAAACAATACTGTCCTGACCAGAGATTAGCAATGAATTGTTTTTCTGGTACTCATAAGTATAAATTCAGGGGTACCGCAGGGCTCTGTTCTTTCTCCTACTCTTTTTCTTATTTTTCTCAATGATCTTCTATCTATTACTTCGAATCCTATTTACTCTTTTGCGGATGACAGCAACATTTGTCATTCATATTCATTTGGAGATTGGGGCAAGGAGGTCGAACATGAATGACGCACTCACGGGTGACCTGTTAGCAATCTCTGAGTGGGGCCGCGCGAACAGGGTCGATTTCAATGCGCGCAAGACCCAATGTTGTTTTTTGACGCACCGGCTTGATGCTGGCTCTGGTGTTCTGTCATCTGTATTTATGGGTAATGTAAATATTGAGGAGGCGGATGCTCTTGATGTTCTGGGCATGAGAATTAGTTGTGATGTTCGTTGGAACGATCAAATTTTTCGTGTGTCGTAGGAAGCATTCAAGTGCCTTGGTTTTTTGAAACGGTGCAGGAAATACTTCACTCCATCCGACCTATTTACTATTTACAGGACCTTTATCCGACTCCGGATGGAGTACAACTCTCATGTATGGGCCGGTGCTCCAAAGTCTATTTTGAAGCTTCTCGACCGCGTACAGGAGAGGGCGAAAGTACTTATTAATGACAGTAGGGTAACCAACTCAATTGATTCGTTGGAGTATCGTCGCAATGTGGCGTGTGTTTCACTGTTCTATCGGTAGTATAATGGGAGGTGTTCCCGAGAGATAAGGGGCTTGGTTCCCGATAACCACATATTTTTACGTGGTACCCGAGCTTATGACAGATCACATCATTTTGTGGTTGATTGTCCAGTGAACCGCACAATGCATTACAGGGAGAATTGCCCGCACTACTCGCTTGTGGAATGATCTTCCTGCAAGAGTTTTTCCCGTCAATTACGATATTGGTGAATTTAAATCGAATGTCCATAAACACTACTCCCTCTTTCCTCCTTCCTATAACCTATTTTCCTAAACCTGCACAATGCACTGCATGAATAGGGGCCATCCCCTGAGTGTTGGTTTTATAAAAAATAAGCGCTTATGAAATTTTGAATACAAGTGAGTCAACAATATTGAAAATTCACTATGTTCTCCGATTCATTCGTACTCACTACACTACAACGTTGATTTATACGTACAGGTAGCAAGGAATAAGCGTACAACGTTGCCATCAAACTCATACCATTCGAAATATGTTTGAAATACGAAATATGAAGACGCTGAAAATATTTTTAAATGAATCAAGTGACTATATCAGTGTTCGTAAGCGATTTATACATATTTTGTGATTCGTGTACATATATGTCTGTGAGTTATGGAGAGTCGAAATCAAGAACATTATACGTATTGTGAAGTAAGAATGAATATTCAAACTTTCAATATGAGTACTATTCTTTTATCTATCTTTTAGAAATACTCTTTGCTAATCTCTGGACTTGACCAAGAGATAGCAGTTGTGGTTTGAGAACGTCGTTGTTTGGTTGCAGTGAAACGCAGTCCCTGCACTAACCAAGTTCAGTCAAATCAGGGAAAGGAAGAAGTTGATCAGCGCAAGGGCTGCACAACTACCCTGTACTGGAAAACCAGCCAGAAAATTTGCTGAACAAAGCTGTATCCTTGATATCAATAGATGATAGCTCCGTTAAGCTAACAAGGAATGGGGGTCCAAATAACCTATATCTGCACCTAGCAAGAGACGGGCATTGGCAATGAAAGTGAATAGCGTATTCCTCTTCCTCAGTGGACATGCATCCACGGCAGAAGCCCTTAAAAGGAAGCCTCATTCTCTCGGCGTGCCTACCCATAATGCAATGACCCGTAAGCACGGCCACTACAGTCGAGATGACATCACGACCAAGATCAAGTAGTCGGTTGGTACGCCTTCCATCCGTCCTGGGCCAGGTAAGTCTAGCGGTGGAGCAGGACCGCACATTGACCTAGGATAGGTTGGCGTCCCGAAGGAACCTCCGCGCAATGGTCAACTTGACCGAGGCAAGTGGCATACCCAATTCAACAGAAGAGGATTCCGGAAGGAGCGTACCACCTCTCGTGAGCTCGTCGGCCCAACAGTTTCCCGGAATATCACAGTGCTCGGGGACCCACACCAGAGAGACAGCGGCGAAGCGCCCCGAGACTAGGTCAAGACAGCGGCGACATTCCCTAACGATCCTAGAGTTGATCACGAAACCTGACAAGATCGCTCGTGCACCGATAAGTTTAATCGAACCTATCCAGAACTGATTATCCCCATAAATTGTAACTGTTGGTCACTGCGGTATGCTCCGTCGACTAGTTCGATGACCTTAATGATGCTTAATGATCACTACACCCGTGGCCGTTTTCATTTTAGACTCGTCAGTGAAAATATCTCAGCCAATGGGGACGTTATTTAATAAGATATTACAATAACGAAACTAGATTGAAACAATGTTCGAAAAAATTTTAAAAATTGACGACTATTTGATGTGAAATCAACTCGAAATTTTAAATTAAATTTATCAGGGCTTGACTATCAATCTCGGCAATGATAAGACTTTACGTGGCTAGCTTTTTAGAGGGATTATAACGGCTGCTTTACATATCATAAAAATAAACTCTTGGGAGTACATATTATTAACGGATTTACTATGTATTTTAGTATTTTCCAATTGTTACTTTGTTTCATGGCTCTGTTTCAAGAAAAATTCTCATAATTGTAAAGCTAGATTTTGACAAACAATTCATAAACAATCTGACATACAAATAGACAGACCGACAGACTCTTATCCATAAATTTTAAATGCCAGTTTGAAAAAAACAGAAAAAAAAACTAGAAAACAAGGCCAATTATTGACTTTTCTTAATACCGAACAGTACAACAACGCAGAGGATGCGTGGGTTGTTTTAGCCATGAAATGGTAAAAAAAAGTTTTCAAATTCATTCATTAATTCGTTGTTGCGGTTTAGATTTCAAAGCCGGGCCTTTTTGTTACAAAACTTTTTGAATTATCCAATTCATATAGTTCTGTGGCATAAATGTGGTCAAAAAAATAAAGAAAAAAAATTAAATAAAAAATGAACAGGAAATTATTAGAAAAAAAAGAAAAGTGCAAATGCCCTTCATACATACATAAAATTGAAAAAAAATCTGTGATTTTGAAAGTTTGGGGGAATTGAAATTTCTCTTATTTTTTTCCAATTTTTTGTACCATTGAAAGCAACAACAACAAGTAAAATAGTCAGTAATTTTTCTAAAAACAACAAATCCCATAAGAATCTAATGGAGTTTTCTTTTCTACCAAAAAAATGTGCATTTTATTTAAAAAAAAATGCAATTTTATGTTTGTTGCTTATGGTGATTTCTTTGCTGGCAAAAAAAATTGCCTACAGATTTTAAAGCACATATTGGAGGTAACACGAACCCTCATAATCTGTTGCATTTTAAACGATTATAAAAAGCAACAAAAATCATTGCCCTTTATGCAATTATTTTTGTAGTTTTACACCAATTTAGCGTTTTTTTTTTACTTAGTTAACGATTTTAAACCTAATCATTGTATAGAAAGTGAAAAAATATTTTTTTTTATTCCCACCAATCACACCTTCGGACCAAAGAGCGCACCAAACAGTGACTTTTTCTGGATGTAATGGCCTCTCTTCAATTACTTGAAGATTCTCAGAACCTCAAATGCGACAATTTTGTTTATTAAGATACCTACCAGGTGTGAAGGGTGCTTCATCGCTGAAGAAAATTTTGTTCGAAAAATTGCCATCAAGCTGGCATCAGTTGTCTCGTGAGTTGGACTTTGTATGAATCTAGACGAAGATCTAAATGCACAATACGCCATAATGTGCCGTAAAGCATTTCTAATTCCTGAGAACGACGAGGAATCGACACATTTGGGTCTTCGACAACACTTTCACATACAATAGCGATATTTTCAGCGGAACGATCGAAACAATGAAGCACAGGCCTTTTAATATTTGTAACCACTCCGGTCTCTTCAAATTTCTTCACAATTTTGCCAATTGCTTGTGTAGTTAGGCTATTATGTAAACCATAACTTCCTCTTAAAGCACGATACGTGGCTGTGGCAGAATCACCAATTTCTGTAGTAGGTTTTGATAATTTTTATGCGTTATGTGATCCATTTTCGTCAATGTCAGACTTTCAACTGAAAAGTGAAAAATTCGTTTCACAACTTAGCTTGGCAGATATCGAATTCCAGTCCCATACTTTTGAAACCACGAAATAGATAGCCCTTTTGGATTTTTTTTCGGAAATATTTTTATTACAAAAGATAATAACCAAATTCCATTTAAAAGTGCATATTTTATAAACAATCTTCTTACTAAAATTGAAAAAAATGTTAATTTTTTGAGTTAACTCATCTCAAACCTTTATTTTTTTACATAATAATACATAAATATGTTTGAAGTATTTTTATTGGCCTTATGGTAACATTTTTAGAAAAGAACATGTTATTAATTTACAAAATTGCATTTTTTTTCAGAAAAGAACAAAAAAAAGGGCAAAAAGGCAAAAATAAATACAAAATTTATGCCAGAAAAGAAATCACCATAAGATTTAAACGTGTAAGTGAATATGAATAAAGCTGGTCGGGATTTAAATTAACTTACCATTAAGAACAACAAAAAAAAAAAAACAACAACAATACCACATGTACCCCAAGTACACCAACAGACAAAGAAACTACACTACGCCAGCCTACACCAGTACACCAACAGTACAACGAGAATTAAAGTCATGGATACACATGAAATGGCTTGAAGTGCCAAAATGAGAAAGAAAAATACAACGAAAGCCTGGTGGCAAGCTAGACATGCATCCAAACGGATGAATGGACAGACAGACAGACAGACGGAAAATCTATTTGAAAGAAAAGAAACAAACAACCACGCGAAATAACAACAAAATCTCATGGCGAAAAAATCACTTGAACTCTCATAGAAAAACTAGCCACAATACTGTGCTGTAATCAATGGCAGCCAGCAGTGTACAGTAGAGTCGAAGTGCTAAATAATTTGGATTATTTTTTTTTAATAAAATTTTGAGAAAATAATCGTAAAGTCTTTCAAACAATTTTTGCTATTTTAAGGATATTTTTTATTTCGATAAGAAATCTTCAGATGTAGATAGAGATAAGAGATAAGTTTTGTAATAAAATAATAAAAAGAAGGTGTTGTGTGCGGAGGTAAACGCCGCATTATTTGACCAGGCGTCAATAATATTTGTGAATAAATTTTTAAATAATAATAGTAGTACACTTACCACACCCGTTTTTAAGGAGCCAGCCCACAAGGCAAATGCCCTACAATATCGGAACGTAGGAATCTAGATCAGTGTTTTCTCAAGTCAGCTAGGAATGGAAGTCAGAATCAAATTTGCCACATTTAGACTTTCAGGTCTATTGCGATACCACAAGATTAGAAATTATCTTGTAAAAGTAATCACTGTTTCTTATGAAGCCTAAAATTTTGTCCAGACTATCATATCTGTGACATCAAATACATCTTCGAAAGCAATGCATTCCGTTGTCTTTCAGGGCCACACAGCGGACACAGTGACATAAGACGTGTTCTATACTTTATTCATTATTTTCATATTTATACTATGTTCAGACATACACTTTTATTAAATCAATATTCGGCTTATTGAGAACAATATTTTTAGCGTTCAGACATATAATATACGAAAATTTATTTGACAGCTGGTAAACAAAACAGCTGATTGCTTTAACAAAATTACTTTTAATTTAATCGGCAAAATTAGTGCCAAAAATATTTGTAGAAAAAATGGGAAACAATTTAACATTGGAGAAGGTATTGCTAATTAATCGAAACACCGAGCTGTTGCGATTAATAGGGACTACTTGTGACTGCAAAGTGGCTTTTCTCAGAAGGATGAGACATAAAAATTTGATAATATTGAATAGTTAGCACAAAAGAAAGCTTTTGCTTATGCCACTGTCGTTGTTTACATTTGAGTTGTCAAATATCAATAGAAAGTGTTCGGAAAAATGTAATATGCTCACTGAACGTACATATGACAGTGTTGTATTTCAAGTTTTACTGAATATTATAACAATTTACGAATTTATTGACCAATAATTAATTGAAATTTTGTATGAAATATTGAGATCAATAATGCCGTTTATTGTGATTTTCTCAATATAAGTGCATGTCTGAACATAGTATTACAGTGGCGGCAGAAGTCGCACTTAACGGCTGTGCGTACTGCCTAAAAGACAATCTGTGCTCAATATAGACGTCAATAAGACTATAGTGCTAATTGTCACTGCGATTACAGATTTTATATACTCTTAATAATGTCTATCCGGTGTCCATCGTTAGCCACCCATCTTCTATTCATCGAGTTCATACGTCGTAAGATGATAATCTACATTAACATTGCAACCTTACCTATTATCAGTGAGATAGACTTGGTAATCCTCTTATTGAACCTTGTAATGTTGAATTAATAAGAGGCAATCGCTTATGTAGATTATAAAGTTCTTACAATTTCGAGCATATTGATAGATCCTATAAGAGGTAAAATGCAACTTTCTCTGAAGAGAGTAAGGAAGTGGACGCCTGAGTCTCGTAAAAACGGAGGAGTCAGTTTTTATCATGAAGTACAAGGCGTTACCTTTTTGCCTATTAAAATTATATAAAGTGAATCATTGAGAATCATTGTACTCATTTATTTCGCGAAATTCTATACTCTCAACGGTATGAAAAAGTACTCGATACTTGCAATAATCTGTTGTGGACGAGAAAGCTGATCAACTATGTTTTTTCAGCATATAGATGGTACGGTAAGAATTTATATCTCTATCCTCTGGATCTGTATTGTGAGGGCTCAGCGACTTTTATAAATATTGATTACATGCTACTACACTTAATACTCAATGATTCCGTAAAAAGATCTTCTCAGATGATTGGATACTTAGTGGACTTGTGCTTTCCACATTTAGTAGATATAACTTATTCGTTAAAGCTACCATAGTAGGGTCTTTCGATCAGAATGAATGTCTGTCAAACATGTGGTAATAATTATTAAAAGAGTGTGATGTTGGGACTGCTAAAACTCTAAAGGAGTCTACTCAGGGCAGCTGTTGCAGTCCTTACTGCCTATTACATTCACTAGGCACCCATTTAGGATGTATTAGTCTTGGTCATACTGCAGGAATTGCACAAACTCAGCAGGAATTGCATGAACGAAGAGGAGTATGAAACAATTCTTCACTATTTGGTGACGTCATATCCCAGGAAAAGGAAGCAATTGGGCTTCTATGTCGATGATGTACATTAAGAGACTAGGCGTTTTTATCTGTAGCTTCAGGAGCTGGTTATTGTTATTGTAATATTACAAAAGGCCATACTTGGCCAATTTTATCTGGTTACCTATCATAAGTAATAAACTCTGTACTTGACTACAGATCCTAGCAATTGAGATACAAATCTGTGAGTTTCATGCAAAAGAACAAATATGCTTACAACTAGAGATCAGCAATAAATCGTTTTTTCGGTACTCATAAACACTCATGAAAATTTGAATTTAAGTGAGTCAACAATATTAAAATTTAACTACTCTGCTCTGATTCATTAATACTCACTATTATTGATTTATAAGTACAGGTTGCAATGGGTCTGCGTACAACGTTGACATCAAACTCATACCATTCGAAATATGTTTGATTCATTCAGAATCAATGATTTAAGTGACTCGAATGCAATTTTACGCTCTTTTTAATGAACACATACAGAAATTATGAGTATGATTTGATTCTATTCATCTTTTTGAATACTCACTACTGATCTCTGCTTACAACTACACCCCAATACTGAAAATAGCAATGGAAACTGTTGTTTGTATTCAAGTCAGGCCCACTGTTGCAGTGGAGTAAGACAACAGAAATAAAAAAAATTAAAATAAAAATTCATTCATTCATTCATTACTGACATACTCACTCCGTATATGTGAGTATACATACTTACATACATACTGACTGACACACATAAACTAACAATCAAACAAATATTCTCATCTCAAGGTCATTTAAGAGCGCCAAATGTAATCAAACGACTGCCAGCAACAACAACATTAAAAAATATCCACAAAAAAACAACAAAAATTACAAAAACATTTCGGCATTCGTTTTGGTTAGCGAAGAAAACGAATTCGAATTCGAATGAAATCTGCATCAACACATCAACAGCACGAGAAGGTTACTTGGTCGATACAGCATTTAAGCCTGCTGACTTGATTCGAGTTAAATCTGTTGTGAATAGGCAGCAGATTGGTTAGAATTCTTTTTTTTTTTATTCGATATTTTCCAATGTATCGCATTACAAATTAGATTTGAGTGTTAATTTGGGTTAAAGTGTGTGAAAACAGGTTAAAGTGAGTCTAACTCACTAACACTCAGGGGATGACCCCTACCTATGCAATGGATTGCATTGGAATCGCGAATAGGAAAACATCATTGGTGGAGGGCGAAAAGAGGAAAAGAGTATTTATAAACGTGTTATTTGAACATTTTCACATTATAAATGACGTACAAAGATCTTTTCTGAGTGGCGGGACCAACAGTTTAAAGTCGACTCCAAACTACAGTTTTTGAGAAGTTTTTCATCACATACATACATAATTGGCCATTACAACCCTTCAGTCAGGATTACGACCTAGCTTTTCACACCACTTATATTGTGTGCGTTAATTTTATACATATAAGTGGCGGGACCTACGGTTTTAAAGTCGACTCCGAACGACAGATTTTTGAGAAGCTTTTCATGGCAATTTTTTACTCTTAGAGTCTTTGCCAGAAATCTGCTGAGAGGAAGTCGCCGAAGAAATATTTTCATATTTTCGTTTTGATGTCTGATGTGGGGTTTAAACTCGGGCCTTCAGTCTAATAAGCCAACACACTACCTATCCGTTAAAGAATAACGGATTATGCACTCTGCTGGCCAATTGGCGACAAATAGATGTACAGTGAACTCGCGGTAATGTGAACATCCAATATAATGAACTATCCACTAATGTGAACCCTAAGTTTTTTATATGGGCGCGCTAAATAGTGAACAAAAAATTTTTTTTTTAATTTTTAAGGAGTTCTTAATTTGTAAAGGCATTTATTTTGCAATTAGAATCACCAAACTTCATTATAGGAACAGTCTTCTAGCAACAATTGTTGCAAAAGAGGGGGATTTGCTTGAATCGATGAAAAAATCACACTTAAAGAAGGAGTTTCTATTCTAGAAGCATCCTGGAACCGAGTTGGTAAAGAAACTTTATCTAACTGTTGGAAAAATATTTTGAATATGGTAAATGATGATGATCTTGAATATAATGTTCCTTTGAGCGTTTTAAAAGAAAGGTGGCATCTTTAGAAAATACTGCTGCAAATCTTCTGCAGACATTGTGCCCTCAAGAAGTATTTACTGCTGTAAACATTAGAGATCGGATCAATAATCCTTGTGAGGACGTCATGTCATTTGATGATAATGATTTACGTGAAGAATCCGACGATAATGGCGACTGTTTTATTGCAGCGACTGAAAATAACATTAAAACCAAAGAAGCTGGACTAATTTCAAATGATCGATCAATATGAACTACCCCGACATTAATTACTTCATATTATCGAGAGTTCACTGTATTATAAGAAGCTAACGAGTACTACTTAAAAATATTAGATTTTCGCGAAGAGGTCTCCTTACTTTAATCCAACTGGTTATGTTTTTATTACATGATAGAGAGCCCCGGCTTAGACATCCCGAACATAAATAAATTCTAAGAAGAAAATATTTCTCTTGAAATATATTTTTCAATTGTAATCCTGACTAAAAGGTTGTTAAGTTGCTCATTTTATTTCACTGAACAAAACTTTCTTGTAACATCGATAGTAAGGCACAAGCCACGCTAGAAAACAAGGCAAGCCGAAAATGTTCGGAATTGACTTTGAAGTGTCAGTCCATAAATGTGAGTAACATTAAAAGCTTCTGAAATTTCAAAATAATAATAACAAAACTACAAACAAATTAATGCGAAAAATTACAATAACAAAACTATATTGAAATACGACGTAAGACATAAAAGAATTACAATAACAAATCAACACAAACAGATCTAGAAGTTGCCATATCATTGAAGTACAGTCAAAGCATATGGTAATGGTGCCATTTACTTGCAATGAAAATTGTGTCGTAAATATATTTTTTTTATTTTAGTTTAATTTTTTATTGAACCTACCCTTCGTACGCCTTAAACACACTAAATTCCGGTCCACCGATTATTGTCATTATTTGTCATGCTTTACTGTCCCAAAAAAAAAAACTTTTTTTTCACCATTTTTTGATCATCAAGTGAAGCATTAAAAAGTCACTGTTCGCTGCTTGGTTGGCATGGCGTTTAATACTTACGATGACATTTTAATTAACGATTGAATATTAAAGACAACTTAACCTAGTGCTTGACATTTAATCTTAATTAAGAATTCACATTACAATCATAAAATATTATATGGACAGAGCGACATAAAAGAGAGACAGACCCACTCGTTCAAATGACAGTACACGTTGGTGTCATGTACATGGAAATGTTAAGCGTCTAATGAAAGATCATCATCATCAGCATCATCAATTGTCGTCATATTCAAGTCATTCAAGTAAAAAATCTCTCTTGGTTTTAAGCCTTTCCTTATGGAAAAACAAATTAATGAACGAACACTGTGAAGGAAAATATGTAATGTTGGCCATCTTTAAAAGCTTTGTTAGGAAAATGGAAATGGTGTTCTTAAAATGATAAACAAAAACTCCAAAAATAAAAATAATGGACTTGTTTACATGATCAACGAATAAACAAAAGTATAGCAACGACAGCAACATAAAAAAAGGGGCACAAAGAAGTAACAAGCAACAACTAAAGTTCAGGGGTTAAATAGTAACCAAGTAAGCAGATAACAATAACACTGCAAGCAACTCATCAGACTGCTTACCCTGCGAAATAAATGGCTAGACAGCGCAGACAACGGCAATTCAGTAAGTATTCAGTCAGTCTTGTGTGAAGACGCGTAGAGTTTAGAAATAATTCAGTCAGTCTTGTGTGAAAACACGTTACGTGTGAAGAGAATAATTGTGGTTTGAAGATCTCCGTGTTAAAAATCTAACAAACAGTTGTTATTGCGTACGCGGACTAGTGTGAAAGAAGTCAAATCGTGAAAGGTGTCACACGGAATTGTGCGAACAATAAAGAATTGATTTGAAACTAAAAACATATTTATTTTTATTTTTTTATTTGCAATTTTTAACGTTTTTAAAAGGGTAAAAAACGTAACAGTATTTACATACATACATAATTGGCCATTACAACCCTGCAGTCAGGATTACGACCTAGCTTCTCACACCACTTATGTTGTGTGCGTTAATTTTATACATGACTGGCGGGACCTACAGTTTAAAGTCGACTCCGAACGACAGATTTTTGAGAAGCTTTTCATGGCAATTTTTACTCTCAGAGTCTTTGCCAGAAATCTGCTGAGAGGAAGTCGCCGAAGAAATATTTTTCGTTTTGATGTCTGACCTGGGATACGAACCCGGGCCTTTCGTCTAATAACCCACTAGACCACGGCGATTTCACGTAACAGTATTTATTCGAGAAAAAGTAGAACTTTTAGTTTTACTGTAATTTTGAATCAAGTCTTCTATATATTTTTCTATTCTTTCAGATCTAAAATACTTAATTGATCATTACAACCCTTTAGTTGAGATTACAACCTAGCCAGTTTCACCACCCATTATTCGCGAGTGGTAGGACATTCAGTTTAACATCGATCCCGAACGACGGTTTTAAGTAAGTTTTCATGGCAATTTTATTTAGTCTCGGAGAAGATTGCTGAGGGGAAGTTACCTCGATAAATAGTTTTTTCAAGTTTTGTTCTTTTTGAAATGTCTGGGCTAGAGTTTGAACCATGGGTTCTCGTCTAATAAGTTAACTCATCATTTACTGGACTACGATGCTTCAACGGATAAGAAGTGATGTAGAAACTCTTACTTTTGGGTCGCCATATTGAAACAACAGGACGACAATTTTTTTGTTCTCTTTTAAGTAACAGTGACACCAGTTCCCTCTTCTATAAAATGTTTTTCTGTATATGAAGTTAGCATTTTCTGCAATGCCTATCCAGCATAGCATCCAGGTCGTATCTTCAGGTGATTTTCTGAATCGTTTCTGTCTCGAAAAACTGAATTGGTCGACTACTACGACTGAGGTGTTTGAATAACACGTGGTAAGCAATTGTTTTCCAAACTCTCGTCTTAAAATCAGTTATGTTTTGAGGGAGCAAAATATCACAAGACACTGTTTCCCCTTGCAACATATGCCACCATTTGTACATCAAATTGGCTAATTTTGGATTTACGCTGACAAATCAATTTTTTGAAGCTTTATGAGAGACTGAAATCGTTAATCTCAGTTTCGGAGGGCATTAATAGAATTAAAGAAATAAATTAACAACGGGAAATGGAAAAAAGAACCATCAACTTGATATTGAAGTTGAAAATAGTACTATGAAGCTCAGTTGAATAGTCGGAAAGAAGCGAGCAACAATTCAGGAGTTATGATATGTCCCTAGTCCACTTTTTCTATAAAAAAATATACCCAGAACTGTGACTCTTCAATTATGTATCATAAAACATATTAAATTGGCAAAACATCGACAATATTAGTCACTCATTATCTATGGTATCCTGTTTTGATGACATTTAATGTCCGTCCGCTACTCCCTTTTTTTTTATTCGATTTCCCCATTTAGTGTCATTGAATTTTGCGATAAGGCTGCATATGCGATTATCTATGTCAATAAAACGTGTTGCGTTCTCTTCTTTTCTCTTCCTTTCTCTTCTCTGCAATTCACGTCACTGGTTGTATTGTCGATATCACACAAGATATTCCCCCACACATGGTCGTGCTAATGGTAGTGTTGGTGGTGGTGGTGGTGTACAATGGTGAGTAATACTTTCGTGAACGTTGAATAAATAATTGAACGAAAGTGGGACACAGGCATGCAGGCATGTGTAAACGGAATCGTTTGTATACCTGATAGTCAAGCTATGTATGTGGTGAGTGCCTGCTTGATGTAAATAAGTTATGAAGTGGCAAAATTCCTGTACAGAGATTCCAAATCTTTTAGTTTTTTTTTAGCACAATAAGTTTTTTTCTTTTCTAATAAATTATGAAATAAAAAACAAAAAGGTCGAAATACCCGGGAAGGGCACGGTCATAGCCAACGTATCTATTCAAAATATGTCATATTGAAGGAAAACATTAAGATAACTTTGATAAGATTTATAGAAAATGCAATGCACTTGAACTATTTGCTAATTTTGAAGCGGCTATATTACATACATGAAGTCGCCGTGGTCTAGTGGGTAGTGTGTTGGCTTATTAGACAAAAGGCCCGGGTTCGAATCCCAGGTCAGACATCAAAACGAAAAAATATTTCTTCGGCTTTATTGCATCAATTTTTCTAAGGTTGTACTACGCTTGAAAGATTCACGATAAAGGCCGAATTTACAGCCCCTTCAAAAGCATGGTTTACATGGGACCTATAACGTTTCGTTACATTTACCGATTGCACATATTAGGCTGTTCAACTGTAACTATTCGTTTGGTTTAATGGAGGTAGAGATTTTGTGGAGCCTCCAAGAATCCTTCGTCTCAGGAAGATGTTTTGTTGTACCCTCTTCTAATCGTCTATAAAATTTCTACAGACTTCGTTGTGTCCTGTTATGACTATTAGTATGTTCTTAAGATGAATTCTGAAGTATTTTGAATTCAAATTGTGTACTTTGTGCGTCCATAAATGCCCACATGTATCTGGTCTCATACAAAAGAGTTAATTTTCTTATCTTTCATTTACGAAAGAGTGAAGTTCATGCGAATCATGGCAGGTGGTGTTTGAATTTGTACAAATTGTCTGTTGTACGCCATTTTCTTTGTAAGTGCATGAATATCTCCGTGTTTAGGACCCGATTTGGTGGTATCCTTCCGAAATTTCCGGATAAAACAATCCAGGAGACCAAGTGTTAAGAGTCATTGTCATGTAAATCCTATAATGATAGATTGCCTAGAGAAGCTAAAATTTGCACAAAAAACGATTTGGAACCACTTGAATGAAATGGCGATGTAAAAAGGGTCCCATACGAGTTAACGTGTTAATTTCAATTTGCGAATCGCAATTTCTAAAGCGAATGAACGATCTTTGCAATCTTTTTCCTATCTTCGTTATCATTTTTAGAGCATTTTTGTAATTGATATCGTCCCAATTATGCGAGTTGAGGCCTCGTTTTCAAGTTTTTCTATTTCTTTTATTTCAAATTAATTTTCGAAAGGAAAAAAGTTTGTGAAACTCTGCCTTTAATTGTTATTCCTGCTGTTGTTGTTGTTATAATCGTTAAAAACCCCATAATGACTGACTCCTGCTTAATTTCAAAATTATTAGCAGATATGAAACGAAGTATTACAATACATACACACACACACACACGCGCGTATGGCCTCTTTACCCTGTTCAAACAGGGTATTGTTTATGGATATGGGCAGGGACAGGGGCATGGGCATGGGCATGAGTATGGGATACAGTATTGCCATTACCATTATTTGTATTTGTCATGAGTAGTTGTTGTTGTACATCCTGATGATAAAAATTCAAATAAAAAAAAAATTTATTGTTGTCGTCCGTTTTTTTTTTTTTGTTTTGAAATTTGTTTTGTTCCTCATCCTCGAAAAGCAGAAATAAAAACAACAACAATTTCTGATAAAGTTTTGTGTTTTTATTGGCTTTTTTTTATTGTTATTGTTGTTGATGGCATTACTATCATGTTTTTTTATTGTTGTTGTTATTGTTTGTTTTTTATTCATGCCACAGCAGTGATGCCAACTTAGCCCTTTTCGGGCTAGATTTAGCCCTTTTTGGAATGTCTTTAACGCGAAAAAATTTTTTTAGCCCTAAACTAAAAAACGCGCAATTTCAGCGCTTTTCAGTATTTTTGTTTAGCCCTTTTAGCCCGTTTTTCCTTTAACTCTGTATGGAAATATTATCTTACGTTTCTCTGGCAATGACGAATTGTAAACCAATGTGGCAGAACTTTTTTCTTCTATTTCTTGTTTTCTTCTTTGTTATTTACATAGAATTACCAAAAGTACCGGGAAACACAAGCTTTGCTGAAAGTTTAAAATTGTGTTTACCTAATAATTAGGTGGAAAAGAAATGTCAGGCTGCGCTATCGTTATATACTGCAATTCATTCACCATTTGCTTCCACAGAACACTTGACAGAGTCAAGTCTCAATATCATATAGAAAGCGATTTAAGAATGAAGAAGAGGATGACCAAGAAGTACAAATCGTATTTAACAATGACCAACTTTGAAAGATTGTAATGTAAATTCTATTTGAAACTAATCTAGTGCCTTAATTCTATTGAAGATAAAATGATATCAAAAGCAATAATTCCTATTAACAAATTGTTTTGTTTAAAAATTGTGGTGGTTTTATCTAAAAAGACTTTTTAATTTTAGCCCCCTTTATGCGCTTTTTTGAAAAAAATGAAATTGTATTGTAATAAAAACGTATTTTTTTTAATTTAGCCCTTTTTAGCCCGTTTTTCATTTTTTTCACGCGTTTGGTGTCCGAAGAGTTGGCATCACTGTGCCACAGTCATTTAGTCAATCCTTCGAAAACCCACAAAAAATAAAAGAAGAAAGGAAATCCCCCTGACCCTTTTCTCCTTCATAAAGGCGAGGGCATAATTGTGAATTCATTTTTCGTTTAATTTTTGAATGCAAAGTTAAATTGAAAGCGTTTTTTTTTTTGTTTTTTGTTTTCTTTTTTGTGGTTTTCGTTGATAACGCAGGGCAAAAATAAATTTTATTAAAATGACTACAGGGACGAGAGCATTTGTTTAAGCAGGCCACAGTAAAATAAAATAAAATTTTGTTTTTCGTTTGTTTATGTGCGGGGAATTTCTTAAAATAAAATTGAATGAGAAATTCAAGAATTATTCGAAATCCTAAACAGGATTGTTTGAATTTGCTCAATTCAGTTCGTTAATACCAGAATGAATCAAGAATCGCCTCCATTGCTAGTGCTAAGATCAGGGATGGGAAATTGGTCTTAACAAATTGTACTTTTTTCAGATCGATTATGCTAAATTCAATTCTTTCTTTTTTAAAGTTTTTTTTTTTTATTATAAATTAATAAAAATATAAATGACAATTTATTTCAATTAATGTAAATAAACAAAAATGACAGTAAAATTTTCAAATTGTTAGCGCAGTTTTGACTTCAGTATAAAAATTATAGCACCAGTCTCGTTTTTGTTCAATTAGAAGCTTTATTTACCACAAATATTTATACTTAAAACTTAGTAAACCCCCCTTATTAAAGTAAATATTCGGTTTTTGATATTCTTATAAAGATTATTTAACATTTCCTCGTCTATTTTCACCCACTTTTCGATTATTTTTATTTTCAAATTTTCAGCACTGGTAAATTGTCTGTTATTTTGAATATAATCTTCGGACAAGAATGGGGAATTCATTTGAGGAAATCGTTTTCAATAATATTCATAACAGAAGAGCAACCTGGCCACGATAAAACCTCAATAGGTCTGTCTGCTGACATGAATTCAGTCTGTCTGCTGACATAAATTCTTGCATTGTCCTGTTGTAAAATATATTTTTTCATTATTTTCTCTCAAGAAGAGGAGCAAACTACAGCTAAGAACAGTAATGTACTCTGTACTATACATTCGCGTAGATGAAAACTGAAATTCAAGGCAACCACTTAAAGAAATAACCCCCCAGTAATAGACTATATCCCCAAAAATTTAAATTGCTAAGGTCACGAAAGCAGTATCGATAGCCATCTGGTCTATCTAAGTTCCACTTTATTTCATTAGAGAATATAAGCTGAATTGTTTGTTATTATTGAAATGCTCTGGTGGTGCTATAATTATGAAAAGCACTTTATAATAAATAAACTTAACAACTTACTTCAATACTTAACTATAAAGGAATAAAAAAGTTTATGAGATCTAAATTTTAAATCCCTATTTATGATAAATTTTGTACCAGCAAACTATTTGTTATTTCAAAATTAAATGACTTCAATAAATCCCTCTTTTGGATTAAATTACATACAGTCAAAGTAAACAGTCCATTTGTCCCTTTGATTTTTACATTTGCAGATGAATGTGGAACGGATAATATTCCGTTTATAACTCTTGATATATCAAGTTTGCAACGAGTTGCCATATGCAAATGAAACAAAAAAAAAATTGAACACTGATAAGACAGAATATTTGAGTGATGTAATAAAGTAGAGAACATTTTTCAATAGTGCTAAATAAGTCATTGAGGAGCTATGGTATTTTTGACTTCCAAATAGTGCTAAAAAAGTACAATTGTACCAACTTTTCCATCCCTGGGCTGGTCAACTAAATTCAGTTCGTAAATACCAGAATGAATCAAGAATCGCCTCCTTTGCCAGTGCTAAGTTCTTCTTCTTCCGTCAAAATTTCTATTAAAATTTTGATGTTTTTTTGTCTTTTTGTACGACACTTATTAATGGAAGTGGAAAAAATCAATCTCGTATAAAATTAGGCTATGAATTGCTTCCTAACTTGTTAGCAAGTTCTTTTGACTTAATTTCGCAAAATTTGGAGCTGCAACATATAATTCGTGTGGATCTAAAATAGTGTTAAAAATATGAGTTTGTAGATTGAAAATAAAATAAAAATAAATATTTGTTTCATTTTAAATCAATTCTTTATTGTCCGCACTAATTTTGTGCCTCTGTTCGAACTTATTCCACGTATACAACAATAACAATCACAATATGTGCTTGTCCGTTATATTTCTCGGCCTGCAGCCTTTTTGTAAGCAATAACACTTGTTCGTTATTCTTCTCAGTTCACAACCTTCTTGTAAGCACACACTTCTCCTCTTGTAGCACTAACAACTGTTTTTTTCACACGCAACTTGTCTGCACGCAAGACTGACTGAATTATAACTCGATCTCGTGTCTTCACACACAACTGATTGAATTGTCAGTGAATACAACGTGACGCCTTCACACAAGTTTGATTTAATTCAAACTCTCTCATTGCTCGTTTTGTCTTTCCTTTTATATCGCAAGGGTCAATAGTCTGATCAATGATCTTGAAGGAGTATGTCTTCGAGAAGCATCCAGAAATGTAAACAATTTGTTTCCATTTTTGTTTGTGTATCTTGTTTACATTCGTCCAGGCAGAGTTATTGTTGCTTATCTATCCGCTATTTTATTTTTTTATGCTGCACTTTGTTTTTGGTTGTTTACTTCTCTGTCCGCTGCGCTTTGTTGTTGGTTGTTTACATCTTTGTGGCATATTTTTTTGTATACTGATTTTTGTTGCTACTTTCGACTTATTTGTTGATCACGTAAGCAAGTGCATTGTTTTGTTTTTGGAGTTTTTGTTTATCATTTTAATAACACCATTTCCACTTTCATAATAATTGAAATATTCGACTGTTATATGAAATTTCTTTTATTATATCGGGCGGGCCAGATATCGGTTTAAATTTGAACCATAGGTTATTTTGAATACGATAATGCTTATGTCATTCTCTGTTGTCACAAACTTCAGAATATTATCTGCACTGAACATAATGAATCGATTTAAGCTTAGGCAATGTTAGGATTTATTTGAAATTTATTTCCAAAACAAAAACAGCTGAGGTCAGAAAGTCGTAGAGAAGGACCAACAGTGTCCGGTATACGCAAGTTTATTGGAAAATATCGTGCAACTGGTTTCATTGTTGATGTAGATAGACGTGAGCGCGCTCGTACAGTGCGTACATCCGAAAATATCGTAGCTATAACTGAAAGTGTGAGTGCGAATTCATCAACATCAACTCTTCATTGTTCTCAAGAATTGAACATTTTATGAAACAGTTCATGTGGAAATTTGTGGTATGACACCTTACAAATGTTAATTTGGGCAAGAGTTGAAGCCGCATGTCTATTTGTCAATGGGACCAACGATATTCTGCACGATGAAGCTCATTTTCGTCCGAGTGGGTAGGTTAATAAGCAAAATTGCCGTATTTACTGCTCAGAAAACCCAAACGGGGTCTTACAGAAGCCAATGCACCCATTACGAGTGATTGCTTGGTGCGGCTTGTGAAGCGGAGTCATCATTGGCCCTATATTTCTTTCGAAGCGAGGATGGCGCAACGTTTATGGTTAATGGAGACACCTATCGAACCAAGATAACCGATTTTTTGCACACGCTCATCATAGTATTGGTGTGAATGATGTTTGGTTTCAACAGGATGATTGGTTTGGTATTATGTATGATGTTTGGTTTCAACAGGATGATTTCATGCATCTCAAAACATACATACATACATAATTGGCCATTACAACCCTTCAGTCAGGATTACGACCTAGCTTCACACACCACTTATGTTGTGTGCGTTAATTTTATACATGAGTGGCGGGACCTACGGTTTAAAGTCGACTCCGAACGACAGATTTTTGAGAAGCTTTCATGGCAATTTTTTACTCTCAGAGTCTTTGCCAGAAATCTGCTGAGAGGAAGTCGCGAAGAAATATTTTTCGTTTTGATGTCTGACCTGGGATTCGAACCCGGGCCTTTTGTATAATAAGCCAACAAACTACCCAATAGACCACATCTCAAAACACAATCGATTTATTGCGTTAAACGTTTGACGACCTTTTAATTGTGCGAAATAGTGATGACAATTGGTCGCCAAGAAATAGTGTTTTGATACCGTTGGACTATTTTTTGTGTGGCGCTGTTAAAGAAAATTGTTAAACCGATAAACCAGAGACAATTGAGCATTTGAAGGCCAACGTTCGTGATGCCATTGCCGAAATATGACCCCATACGATCGATAAAGTGTATCCAAATTTGTTACGATTGAACGATTCCATGAAAATATTTCTCAAAAATCTGTCGTTCGAAATTGAATTGAAACTGTAGGTCCCGCTACTCTTGTGTAAAATTAACACAACACAACATAAATAGTGTGAGAAGCTAGGCCGTAATCCTGACTGAAGGGTTGTAAAATGTTTATGTGAGACATGGAACTGACGGTCTAACAGTCTAATTTTCTAAGGAAATTAAATGTGCAGGCCTCATTGGTTGGAATTCTGTTATTCGGTCCATTATCATTTACTGCATGCGGTAATTTTTTTGGGGAAGAAAAGCGATCGCCATAAATAAATTTGCAAAGAATATAGGAATGTGCCAGTCTCAGTGTAATTTTCCCAATTAGACCATATGAGGCTTTGGAGCTCATGTTTATTTCCAGATGTTGGATGACAACGAACATTTTATACTTTATTAGACAGCCAGGCTGTTTTAAAGATACTTGGCAGGCAATGGAAGCAGAGCCCATTCGCTTTGACTACCTGGACATCGGAGATTAGCAATGAATCGTTTAATCACTACTTATAAGCAATTTTGAGTAGAAGTGAGTCGACAATATTGAAAGTTAACTACGTACTCACTACTTTACAAAGTTGTTTTACAGTTGAGTACAGGTTGCAATGAGTATGCGTACAACGTTGACATCAAATGGTTGGTTTAAGGTTCAATTAGTCGTGACTTTACCATAACGCTGTAGTCGTAACATAATCCATAACCGTAAATTTACTATTAGCAGCAGTGCTGCCATGGCCATAAACAGCTGTTTACGTTAATTGCACATATGTAAGTATTCTTCAAAAGTACAAAAGTAAACAAAAAAAAAGTGTGTATACATACATAATTGGCCATTACAACCCTTCAGTCAGGATTACGACCTAGCTTCTCACACCACTTATGTTGTGTGCGTTAATTTTATATATGAGTGGCGGGACCTACAGTTTAAAGTCGACTCCGAACGACAGATTTTGAGAAGCTTTTCATGGCAATTTTTACTCTCAGAGTCTTTGCCAGAAATCTGCTGAGAGGAAGTCGCCGAAGAAATATTTTTCGTTTTGATGTCTGACCTGGGATTCGAACCCGGGCCTTTCGTCTAATAAGCCAACACACTACCCACTAGACCACGGCGACTTCAAAGTGTGTATACATGTAAGTAAATTCAGCAAACTGCTGTTTATGGTTATGTCAAAAAACCAAAATTCAATTGGTTATCAATATGGTTATCGTTATGATTATGGCATTATGGTAAGTCACCTATAATCGAAAACAGTGATTTCCATAAAGTAGGTTATGGTTAAGTCACGACTAATTGAACCTTTAGAAGCCAGCCTACTCATGTAGATTCATAACTTTAGAAAAATACTCTTATAATACTTATAAATGTGATTCGAGTGACTCGAATCTGATCTTTGGTTGTAATAAAAAACAAAAATAAGAAAAACTAGTCGTTATTGTTGTAACCTTTAAAAATATTTCTTTTTTCTTATGCAACCTCGTTCTGAAGTGTTGAATTTTATTTCATTTCATAAACAACAGCAGTTTCATTTGGATTTTGATTCTGAATTTATTTATTATTCTTACGTTTTACCTTCAATAGAAAAAAGATTTTGTCAAAAAAAAAAAACAAAAAAAAAAGGCAACAAATTTTAAAACCTTTTCATGCGATGGCTTTTCAGTTTCATTTTCTTCTCAGTATTGAAGCACAGTGTTCTTGGTTTTCTTTTAAAACTTCATTTCAATTGGTTTGTAGGCATGAGTTTATGGTTGGTTTTGCATTCCAATTAAGAATTGGAATGACGAAAAACTAAACAAAACAAAGAAGAAGAAGACGAAAACAAAGAAAAAAAAAAACGAAAAAATTTAAAGAAAAATTTCTTAAGGCATTCGGCAACACAGACGGACGCGCGTAGTTCGATGGACTTTTGTTGACCCACATTTAAAGCGTCTTTTTTGTCTTCGTTTTTGTTTTGTTTTTTAAGCCATTCTTGGCTTTTTAATGTCACAATTAACTTTTTCTTGTTGTTGTTGTTGTCGGTTATTCGTTTGTTTGTTTGTTTTTGTTACTATTATTACAATTTTATTTCAGTTAATTAAGCAAAAATAAATATTTTCTTTAATAGGTGCTACCACCTACCAAATTAGAGCAATGATAAGTGAAGGTTTCATTTCAATTTTACCCTAGACCAGCAGTTTTGCAAAGGCAATCCTACATTTTGTAATCAAAACAAAACCAAACAAAACAAAACATTTCCGCAAATCAACTGCCTGATCACACAATAGCACTTCACATGATTGCAGGTTAGTCAGCATTTCAGTTCAGATTACTTTTCCAGGGACTTTCTGAAATTGTGATATTTTGATCTCAGGGTCGTTATTTCTATTTTAAATTAGACGAAATTTAAAAGGTCACTGACAAGTATCCACACCAAAGATCAGCAATGAATCGAATCATACTCACAAATTCTGATACTTCTGATACGCATTCATATTTATTTTAATTTAAACATTGAACCTCCCTTTACTCATATTCAAAGTTTGAAGTACTCATCATATTCATACTTATCAACATGTATGATGTTATTGATCGAATCACTCGAATCACCAATAGCCCCTATGGGCCAAACATAGTCGGCTTTTTACACACACATGTTCATTAAATGTTCAACAATGTTCATTAAAAAGAGCGTAAAATTGCATTCGAGTCACTCGAATCATTTATAAATATGTTAAGTATTGTTCCAAAGTTATGAATCTAAATGATTAGGCTGAGGTTAGAGGACTTGTACCTGTCAAACAAGCCAAGTACAGTACCCTCAGGTTGAACTGATCCATTGTACAATGTCCTAAAGGTGTAAAGTAGAGAAAAGGATGAAAGGAGCGTATATATGAAATGAGTAGGCTTACGAATCAAACATATTTCGAATGGTATGAGTTTGATGTCAACGTTGTACGCAGGTCAGACATTAAAACGAAAAATATTTCTTCGGCGACTTCCTCTCAGCAGATTTCTGGCAAAGACTCTGAGAGTAAAAAATTGCCATGAAAAGCTTTTCAAAAATCTGTCGTTCGGAGTCGACTTTAAACTGTAGGTCCCGCCACCCATGTATAAAATTAACGCACACAACATAAGTGGTGTGAGAAGCTAGGTCGTAATCCTGACAGGAGGGTTGTAATGGCCAATTATGTATGTATGTATGTTGTACGCATACTCATTGCAACCTGTACTTATAAATTAACGTTGTAGTGTAGTGAGTGTACGAATGAATCAGAGTACATAGTTAAATTTCAATATTGTTGACTCACTCATTTATATTCAAAATTTCATGACTACTTATGAGTAGCGAAAAAAACGATTCATTGCTAATCTCTGGTATATATGATGCTTATTAATTTATATTTTTGACAGAGAGCTGTTACGGAGTAGCTTGATATTGTATAGCAGACATGGCGAGGAATATCATCCGATCGCATTACATGATTTAGCAAAATGGAT
This sequence comes from Sarcophaga peregrina, assembly GCA_014635995.1. NCBI lineage: Eukaryota > Metazoa > Arthropoda > Insecta > Diptera > Sarcophagidae > Sarcophaga > Sarcophaga peregrina. The sequence goes on from CM025789.1 coordinate 115,304,356, forward strand.
CAATATAATGTCATCGTTATGATCATTTTTTATGCATAGCACTGCAGCATAGGACGGACAATAACATCATGTTCTGTAATGAGTAGGAACATCGGGTATTATCGCGTATTAAAAAAACTAGAAGTGGAAATTGCAAGTTTCACAGATGATACAGCAGCATAAAGCAGCATAAAATGAGTTGAAAATCATAAAGGGAGCCGAACATAAAGAGAGCAAAAGATGGCCTAAAAGGACAAGTAGGAACAACAGAAACTAAAAAATATCTGGTCAATCTATGTAGTAAGCTTATATGCTAGCTTGAAGGCCAAAAAGACGCACAAAATATAGAACATAGCAATGCAATCGCACATTTAAGTTGCGCTTCGAATACTCGACTCTTATGACCTTAAATTGTAGATAATATTGGACTGATAGTATGGTCTAAAGCCGCTGATTTAACTAGGTTACCCACTGCTGGGTCCCAGGTCAATTGGAAATTCTCGACAATGAGCAAGCAGACAACTTTACAAAGAGAGGAGCTCCCACACTTCCACAATAGGGCCAGTACTCTTTTATGGAAAGTGGGGAGTTCTGTCAAGCCCAAAAAGTAGATTCTTGAAAAATTAGAATGACACATCAGGGAAAATTCATAGAATCTGTGAAGTAAATTTTATTTAGAAGTAGAAGTAGAAGTAAATAATAACATGGGTGTGTATCAAAGTCGCCGTGGTCTAGTGGGTAGTGTGTTGGATTATTAGACAAAAGACCCGGTTCGTATCCCAGGTCAGACATCAAAACGAAAAAATATTTCTTCGACGACTTCCTCTCAGCAGATTTCTGGCAAAGACTCTGAGAATAAAAAATTGCCATGAAAAGCTTCTCAAAAAATCTGTCATTCGGAGTCGACTTTAAAAACTGTAGGTCCCGCCACTCATGTATAAAATTAACGCACACAACATAAGTAGTGTGAGAAGCTAGGTCGTAATCCTGACTGAAGGGTTGTAATGGCCAATTATGTATGTATGTATGTGTATCAAAGGCTGGGCAGGGAATTGAAATAGTTAACATCAAGCAGCATACTGAGATGTGTCAGGGCAATAGGTTTGGAGGAGACATTTAAGGAGATGCTCTATAAAGTATGGTTGCCGTATTATTGCACTTTTTATCGCTTATTTGGTATAGTTTAACAAGAAGGACCATATAAAATTTGAAAAGAAAGTGAAACATTTCCATTGCAGGACATCATATCGAATCGTATACGTTTTAGTAGTAGAATAAAACGAACACGCAAATTAGAACAAAGCGAAGTGAAACAGAGTGACAAGAAAACGGTATGAACACACAGATATTTCTGTTCGAACCAGTTCGACTGCAGGTTGTCGTTGGATGGCTGTAAAATGTAATTTTTCTTGACAGAAGGGACACGGCAATCGATATTAGGACAGCCTTTGGGTATCTGGAAGCTTATAATTGACAATGCAATCGTAGACCTTGTCAACAGTAGATAGGCAGCTTCGGACACGCTCATGATGGCTCTGAGAATCTGGCCAAGGCTGAATAGATAGAAATAAGTAGGCTCAGAACTGTTATCGGGGTTATTACGGGGCAGCGTTACCGCTGGAAATTTTTAAAAAGTTGCACAAAAAGTGTATTTTGGCAGTAGACAGGGGCAACATTTTTAAAAGAAAAGAAAATGTCTATAGTCTAGACTATAGACTAGACTATAGACTAGACTGGAGACTAGACTATAGACTAGACTATAGACTAGACTATAGACTAGACTATAGACTAGACTATAGACTAGACTATAGACTAGACTATAGACTAGACTATAGACTAGACTATAGACTAGACTATAGACTAGACTATAGACTAGACTATAGACTAGACTATAGACTAGACTATAGACTAGACTATAGACTAGACTATAGACTAGACTATAGACTAGACTATAGACTAGACTATAGACTAGACTATAGACTAGACTATAGTCTAGTCTATAGTCTAGTCTATAGTATAATATATTTTATCTAGTCTACAGTCTAGTATATAATCTAGTATCTAGTCTATAGTCTAGAAAAAATATTTTTAAAAAAAAGGGTCAAAAATCTTGAAAAGTGTCAGATTTAGTTCATTTTAGTAAGGGGGCACAAAAAGTGGCGAGGTCATTGAAAAAGTGTCAAATTGCGACTTTAGTCGCTCAACGGTAACGCTGTTACGGGGCATTATATTATAGGAACGCATGCGAGGTGTATTGGTCGTGGACTCCTTGCAAACGATTTCTGTAGAAGCTTTGGATTTGTGGAGGAGGAGGATGAGACTGTTTTTCACTTACTGTGCATATGCCCGGCATTTGGTCGCAGGCGGAAAGGGTACCTGGCTATCTATCATATGGAGGATTTAGTTGTACTATCATGCATTAATATTGCCAGTCTGTGTAGCTTCATCGAAAGCTCCGAGTAATTCCTGGACTAGAAGAAAATATGACCTAACGGTTTGCTTGTTTACAATCCAATAATTTTGGTAAATTTGATGCTATGGTAATAAGGATAATGGGTCGGTTAAAGTTTCGCATCTGAGAAATCCTTTTCTCCTCACTGATCATAAGGTCTTATGTAGCTATTTCGCCCAAAATTATTATAACATAAACAATAATGAATCAAGTTATGTTGCCGGCCCGTACCTATTTGGCCTTTGACCCTTGATATTATCCACAGGTTAAAGTATTCACAAGACTATATTGTAATGAAATGATAAAATATTCTTTTATGACGAATTAAATGCATCCAGTCCCATCAATAGTTTGATGTATTGTTTGTCTGTAGGATACTAACTAACGTGCACATGCACATCGATACGGAATGTGTTTTCCATGTAAAGATAGTCACTGCATACATACGTACGTACGTACCTTTTCTAAATTCATTTAAGATAAGAATATTATCATTGCATTGACCTTTGACCTTGTCATGTTCTGAATCATTATCATTATCATTAATGAAGGCAGTAAAGCAAAGCAAGCGAAATAGATAGAGAAAGGAAAGGAAAAAAAGAGAATTTATCTTCATAAAGCAATAGGAAGTAGAAGGAAAACTAAAGAGAGAATAATTCCTCATGTTTTTCAAAAATACAATAAGACACCCATTTAAACGATTTAAAACTATTTAAAGGGCATTGACTTACAAGGAGCACAGTCGGTCTCATTTGTTATCAGGAAGTGTTCCAATCTATAGGCACACACACACACACACACACACACGCACACATAATAAACCTGGTCTCGCACAGAAACATACATTTTCAGTGCAACACTTGAAACCCTGGTAGAGACAATCGAAAAGAAAGAAAATGAAAGAAAATGGAAAGAAAAATTAAAAAAAAAAAATAATTTTTGGTTTGGAAAAATAAATCCTATTTACGATGATAGGTTCAGTCACTTTATTTCACATATTTTCTGTTGTTGTTGTTGTTGTATTTTTTTTTTTAATACCACAAACCATGAATATTTTCCCAACAAACATATTTAAATGGAACAGCTTTAGTGAAAATGGATCCGTGGTGGAACGAATGAAAGAGTTGCAAATAGAATGGAAATGTGAAAAGAGAAAAAGGCTAAGCGTTGGAAATCTGAACTGAATTGAACTAAATTGCATTGAAAGTGGTGCAGCAATGGCAATTGCAATAGCAACAACAACAACAATAACAATTTGCTGGAAAATAATGTATTTTCACAACAATTTTCCTGAAATGCCAACACAACAGCCAACACAAGCACTCACTGCAAGCATTACGAAATGAAATAAAAGGGAAAAACGAAAGAAAAAACAAAAAAAAACGAGCAGAAAATCTAAACCACCAGCAGCCTATGCGAACGAACAACATCGTCAAGGGAAAAAATCCATGGAAAACCTTAAAAGAAAATGTGCAAAAACAAAAAACTCATTCATTGATATAGAATTCCAAGTAAATGACACCATGTGCCTGTCTGTCTTCCTGGCTGGGGCATCCATGCTAACCAACCCAACCAGCCAACTCGCATCGCAACCAACTAGCAACCCAGGCATTTACATTTTTGTAAAGGCAATGTAGTCTCACCATGTTTTTCTCTTTCCACACAAAAGTTTTCGCTATCGCTCTAGCTCTGACTCTGACTGACTGTGTACATATCTGCCTGTAGAGTCGCTCGCAACCAACCGCCAGTTTGTTGGCTTTTCTTGTTTGTTTCACTTCGTTTCACATTTATTTGGGAGGGTAGAGAGAAAAACATAGAAAAAGAAAAACCTATCAGGAGTTGATTAAAAGCCAGCAAAAAAAGAAAGAAAAAAAGAAACAAAAACAAAGAGAAAAAGTAGCAAAAGAATGAATCCATTAGAGCCTCTTCATGTATCTCTCAGGCAGTTTAATGCCCTTCATTGGGTCCCATTGTCTATTCCATTCACACACACACACACACACATCTCTACATGCTATCCACTATTCTTCTATTCCAAAAGTAAAGTAAATTTGCTCCACATTCATAAAACAGAGGCATTCAGAAACTTTAAGTATGCGATGCCCCATGTATATGGTAAAAGGAAAATTAATTTCTCTACAATTGTATACGAGGTGTGTTCGAAAAGTATACTATTACTGTGGCACACTATACCCGAACATATGCTTATGGTTTTAGCTTAACAGTTAATGCCGATAACGGCATTTGGCACAATTAAACACTTCGTCAAGCATAATATTCCGTCAAGCATGAGAATTGAAGGAATTTTTGTTTCAAATAAATGCTTGACGTATCAAAATTTCCTGAAGATTAATTCTCAGTGATTTTGATAGGCAGGTAAGTAGATGGGGATGTCTATTCAAGGCAGTTCTGGCATCACGGTTTCCTGTATGCCTTAGTCCCGGGACCACTTGGAGTTTCCATACGAATGAAGCGATTCCATGCGTAACAGTTACTCTGGATAATCTAGCCATATAGTCTCGCCCAAGTATCCTGAAGATGAAGAACAATGTCCTCTACTCTTCATTTCTACAGCTTCTGTAGAAATAATTAGTGAGGTGTCCCAGACCAATGTATCCAAAAAAACAATGCCCTTTAATCACCTCGGCAATCATATTGAATGTGCTTCTCTGGAGTTTAACCAGACATGTCATGCTTCCTTGATCCGGCCTTGGCCAGCTTTTTCAAGCCGTTCTAACCATGTCCGAGGCCATCCATCTACATATTTTTGATGGAATCAAGTTTTCAGGGGATTCCCAAAGTTGATAATTCATCTGAGAAGGAGTTTGTTGCTTAAGCGGACATCATAACGTTCTGCTATTTCATTTCTGCGACACTTGTAAATTGTCTTGGAGTTCGTCACGTTGGAATTCAGTGATAGCAGCCTGGATATCGAGAAGTAAGGTGTGGTGCCGCTTCTGTAATCCTGATACCACCACCTAAAAGACGTTACAATGATCCTGAAGCAAAGCGCCACTGAGGTTTGAGGAAAAGGGAAAACAATTTATGATTTTGGTGCAATTGCACAAGTGCTTAATTAATATTGCATAAGAGAGGAGTTATTTCCTTAGGGACAAAATATATCCCAGTTCCATCTCCTAAAATTGGAAATCAAGTACCAAAAAAATTGTTGTTTTTGTTTTTTATTGAATTTAAAAGTAAAAATTAAAATATAATACTACTGTCACGCGTATAAAACTTCAAGAACATTATTCTTTTAGTGTTCTTGACATATTTTTAAAGTGCCACGCCTACATGAAATATCGAAATTATTTATATACATAGACAATCAATTTGAGGAATTTCGAAAATAATTATTCAGACGTACGTGGTCGAATATTGAATGATTTTCTTTAATGACGATGACGATAATTTATTGTAGCTAAGCGATCATTTGCCGGGGGCAAGTAACAGCAACTGAAGTTCAAGTAATTTTGGTCTACTTTATAAACGTAAAATACTTCAAATAAAACTGAAGCCTGTCCTACTTCTTTTGTTGTGGTCTCCAATCAAATGATGTTCGTAGAATGTAATCCACATCGTGACCAGTTCAATTATATTTACGTTTTATTTTACGTGGATTCGATTCCCAACATAGGATCTGGTAGCCTACTCACAATAGCATTGAAGCAACGTTACGGGCTAGTTAGTCAAGCGTAGATAACGTAAAAACGTAATGCAATTCAACTTCTTATTCTTAAATGTTACATAAAAACGTGAAGGAATTCTGTTTTATATAGATCGTTCCATTTTTGTTAACGAGAGAGAACATTTCGGTAAGCGTTTACATTGCTCTCCATATGCTAAAAAGCGGAAGTACGGTACGTTATGTTACGTTACGTTACGTTACGTTCGGCTAACTGGTCCATTAGTGTTAAATATGAAGAGTTTTATTGCTTACACAGATCAGACATGTTTCACATAGCATTTAGCGTACAGAAGTTGATATTTCAACGAGTGAACTCAACCATGATAACCCGAGAGCCAACAATGCTGTTTTAGAAATGCATACGGACCATATGTCAGAACCCAATGAACTTTTTAACACTTCAGTTTGAGTTCGAGAGGGAGGTTCTCAGCCAATTCGTTCGTAATAATTCCGAGTTTCTCGGAAAGCAAAAAAGCGGCAAGATCAATTGGAAGATAGTATTATGGTGTACTAGCCTTCTCAATATAGTGAATAAGGTTTTAACTCCCATTAAAACCAAACTATTCTACTTTGCTTTAGGGAATGGAAAATTTGTTTGTGAATCACACTTACACGTTAAGAGTAAACGTTGAGTAAGTCTGTAGAGGATAGGTGGAAATTAAATTTTCGATTCTCGTAAAGCATTTAATAGAGTGTGGCTTCCTTACCCCGTTACATTTCATTGATCGATGCAGTTAGTGTTCTCTTGAGCGAGATTTCACTGTAAACCGATATACTAGATCAATGATATACATATGCATCCTCTGTATGTATGTATGTATGTATGCAAGTAGATGTTAAAGTTAATGAAATTATAATACAACAATGACTGTGTAAAATATGTACGCTTGTATTGTATTGTGTTTGTAAGAATTTGTATGAATGCCCGGACGGACTTGTGTGCATGTGTTGTGTTAATTATTACGTCAATGGAAGGGGGTTCATTGAACGATTTGTTGGGAAAATCGCATTTGTAATCTTTACGAGGTTCTTACTCTTCTTCCTCTACTTCCTCTTCTTTCTTCCACGGTTAATGTACAAGGAGCCCAAGTAACAATTGCAACATAAACAGCACCAACAACAACAACAACAACAGCAACAATGTTTCTTAAATGTGAAAATTATAACAAAAACAGCAACAACTACAACGGAAAATAGGAAAAAGCAAAAACAAAGAATAGAAAACATACATACGTACATGGAAGAAGAGCAAGAAAACATCCAAGATAGTTGGATGGACGTTGTTTGTGTGTTTGAATAGAATAGAGCACTCAAAAGTGACTGAAGTGAGAGGGAGAATGGGAACGAGAACGGGAACGGGAAGAAAAAATGCTTAATAAGTCCTTTAACCTTTACTAACCTTTAATAACTGCAAACGAATATGTGTGAGTGTGTGAGTGCGCCTATTTTCCTACCGGTAAACTAAATGTACTCCCCGAGATTATCATGGATTTCCCTTTGAAAGTTTTTTTACTTCCTGTATTGAAATATTTTCTTTCTTTGTGGATTTTTCCTTTGCTGTTCCCATTTAGAAGTGTAAAAAAAATTGAATTTTTCTCTAATCAATACGACCTACCGTCTGTACATTAATTCGTTCGTCCGTCAATGATTATTAACCTCTGTAAGGTTGCCTCCTTTCTTCCTTCCTATTTTTTTTAATGGCAATTAATTGTAGTGAACGAATGCATTGTCGTTTGTCGAACTGGGCATGAAATGTGTGTCACCACCACGTCTACTTCAGAAATCTGCGGGTTAGCAGTTACACTGCAATGCTTAGCATTTTACTGTTGCAGTAGCAGTAGCAGCGTTACTCTGGGCTATTAATTTAAGGATTCCCTATCAGCTACGATTGGAAATCAACCACCAAATTAATTGTTGTTGCTTTTGTTTTTTTTTATTGAATTTAATTGAATTTAAAAGCAAAAATTAAAATAAAAAAAGCAGGGTCTGTCGTTTTTTTCTTTACTTCTTTGAATGTTTTTTCGTTTCTTTTACGTTCGCATGTAAATCCAACCCAATGTAGCCAACAACTAATGTTGCCTTCAACTCTCAACTCACGACTGCTTGAATGGTTTACACGCGTCATTAAGAATTAATTTCTGCTGCTGTTTTGCTGAATTATGCAGGATCTATTAAATGAAACCCAATAAATGAATTTGTGAAGGATAAGGGCAGGATCAGATCAATAAATAAATATGTTTTCCTTCTATTCTATGTTGTTGTTGTTAATTACTCTGCTACTTATAATAATAAAAAGTTGATCAAATGTTTTTGGGGGTTTAAAGTTCAAAAACTGGTTTCGACAAAGTTCGCCATATTAAAGCCATCATGGGAATAATTATAAACGAGCAGAGTAACCCGTACATTTTAGTGGCTTATTAAAATCGTTTTTTATTTCTTTTATGCAGTAAAAATTTTATTTTGCTTTAAGTCTGTATACGACTGTGGTCGAAAGTTAACTAAAATTTACTTTTTTTTACGCCGCGGAAGGTTCACATCCTTCCGTATGTGGGAGCCCACACCAGAACTACGGTGGTATTGCTTTAAAGTCCTTTTGGCCCTTTGGCCCCTGTGTACTCATATCCGTGTCCGGATTGCGTATCGAAAGTTGAAGAGACTTCTAAGTGTCTCCACTATTCCTTTCCTCTACGTCCCTGTTCGAAATTTCGTTTGACACATCGATGCCTCCGTTCTATAACATTACATAATTGGCCATTACAACCCTTCTGTCAGGATTACGACTTAGCTTCTCACACCACTTATGTTGTTTGCGTTAATTTTATACATGAGGGATGGGACCTACAGTTTTAAAGTCGACTCCAAATGACAGATTTTTGTGAAGCTTTTCATGGCAATTTTTACTCTCAGAGTCTTTGCCAGAAATCTGCTGAGAGGAAGTCGCCGAAGAAATATTTTTCGTTTTGATGTCTGACCTGGGATTCGAACCCGGGCCTTTTGTCTAATAAGCCAACACACTACCCACCAGACCACGGCGACTCCATTCTATAACATTCCCAGTCGAAAAAGTGTGTTTTGAATAATCAGCTCCCAAACGTTTCACGAGCCATAAGACAATATGCGTATTCTAAATAGATATTTCCCTATAACTTCGGAACGGATGAGCGCATCTTAACCAACCTCTTTGACAGTATATAAGTTAGAGAACGTAGAGTTTAAAAATGCAAGAATATTATAGAATGGAGGCGTCGACATGTGCCAATGTCATCTATGCTGACGTGCCTACATGTTCTGTTAGAATACTCACCACGTAATTCGCCACTGAGGGCCAATTTTCTCTACTCGCAATCATTACCCCGACAATGTTAGCGGCCGTGATCGTTCCGATTGTTGACGTCAGTACAGAGCGATAGCCTACATGTTCTGCAGCCTCAAGATCTCTCTTCTTCATTCTTAGAATACTCGCCACGTAATTCCCCACTGAGGGCCAATTCTCTCTACTCGCAATCATTACCCCGACAATGTTAGCGGCAGTACAGAGCGATAGCTCTGCCAGCGTGCACATTCAAAAATAGTATGCTCTGCATCATCAATTACTTCCCCTTCCTCATAAAGACAGTAAGGGAAGAGGGTCTTGCCCATTCTGTGCAGATATTTCCTAAAATATCCCTGACCCGATAGCATCTGTGTAACGTAGTAATTCACCTCTCCAAATTTCCGACCAATCCATGGCTTTATGTCCGGAATAAGTCTCGCTGTCCATCTCCTCTATCTTCATTGTTCCATCGTCGTTGCCATTCTGAAATGGTGTTTTCTCTGAAGTGACCGGTTATGTGATTTCCAGCCGATTTCGCCTTATAAATCTCCATCCGCTCTGCTGCCAGTAGATCCACAGGGATTGCATCTGCTATCACAAGTACGGCTGAGGTGGACACTTTACGACATCCCGATGCATACCGATACAAGTGAGTTTGCCCGCTTTTTAACATTTAGTGTTGCGGCTCAAATTTTGCTCCCATAGAGCATAATGCTGTTTCCAACCTCCATCAGGACTCTCCGTCTCGCCGGTAGCGGGCCTACAATATTCGCCATTAATCTGCTGAGCTGTCCAACGATGATGATAGACGGTGTTGCCTTAGGAGATTCTGTTTCAGCCATACAGCCAGTGTATAGCAGCACGGTGTATAGCTTCAATTTACAACTGATTGTAAATCCTGGCTGCTTCACTGTTTGCTCCGGCTACATTCGTTTGAATCGCGACTAACTTCGTTCGACGTTAATAGAATAATGGAAATTTGTATCATGTGCCATTCTGTATTAGGTTGTGTGGAAGTTAAGTATCGAACTCCATATGAAAGTGGTTTTATTGTCCTGCGACACAGTGCTTAAGTGAAGGTTTAATTCGTTGATTTTCTGTTGGCATGGATAAACAGCGCGACTGTAGCATAAAAAACTATGCTTCGGATCGATATTAAGAGCATTTGGAACTGATTTCAAATATAATGCGACTGAGGGCGCCGTAGCCTTGTAGGTTGTGTGTTGACTTATTAGATGAGAACCCATCTCAGACAACCCAAATAAACCGAAATTAGAAAACAAATTTTTTTTTAAATTCTCCCGGCAAAAATTCCTATGAGAAGTTTCTTAAAAGCGTTTGTTCATGTCCCGCCACGTTAACACACACACACAGAATGGATGGTGTGAGCAACTAGGTTGTGGGCAATTTCCCTTGAATCGTGTATACTATTTGAAAATAACCGAAGAAAATAAGTCGATAAACGTTCAGGGTTGATATTCTCAGGAAAGTAGAAAGTTTGGTCTGATAGAGACTACATGGAATAAGCGATTGATGGAAGACATAGCAAGGAGCGGACGAAACTGTAATAATAATAACGTACCATTAAATCTGGTGAAATTTTGGAGAGGCCTTTTGCTGAACACAAAGTTAAGCGGAAATTCAATTGATCATTACCGTCAAGGTATTGTGTTCGTCAAGTTAGTCTACAGTTGGTATAGTAGATCCATTATTTTTTAATGAGTGGTAGTAGATCCATAACTTTAATACTTTATCTCCCTATCTAAATCTATCAAGAACTTTACAATCTCATTGTGTATAGCTGTTTCTGCTTAATGCAGGTACAATTTATGTTCTTAACAATTGTCATCGATGGCAATAGCGCTCTGTATCTATTAGTAGTCCTACGTACTGGATGTTATACATGAGAGCAGCAGATCAACCGGTAGTTTTCTTATCCTATCTAGCGAGATGTTTATATCCCATTTTAAGTAGGCGGCATCGAGCATATTGTTGTCATACCTGATTTAGCTGTTCAATTGGTGGCCAGAATTCTCTCATTACCTATAAGATCAAACAATATCTCCACATTCGGTAAGTTATGTCTAGCAACTGAAAAATTATTGATTGTTACGATAAAATATCGAGGACCGATTTTTATAAATGCCAGTAGATATACTGTTGGACTGCTTTCTGTGGGACGCTGTTAAAGAAACGTGTTATGCCGATAAACCAGAGACAATTGAGCATTTAAAGGCCAATATTCGTGATGCCATTACCGAGAAACAGTGCATGAAAATTGGTCCGTTCGAATGAGGTACAGTGAGGCTAGCCGCGATGCTGTATAACCGATATCATATTCCATTTATAACCGGAAACAAAACAAAGAAATTTGACTAAAAACTTTTAAATGACCCACCCTATACAATAGATTCCTAGTAATTCTATAAAGAATGGTAATGATTTTTTTTTTTTAATTTTTATGGACAAATTTAGAGAAGGAGAGGAGTTCGTGTAACAACACAAGGATCAAATTCTTCATAAAATCTGTCACTCGAAAGAGATAAAATGTTATCGTAATCACATGCTAAAAGTGACAGTGAATTACAAATCAATCAATGGAATAGAAAGACAATAGCGTTTAACACTTTTGTTTTCATTTTGCCTTTAAATTTCGGTAATTCGATAAGATTTTTCAAAAAGGAATTTACAAAAAAACCAACACAAATACAAATAAATGAAGAATGGGAAAAATTAATTTCCCCTCATTAATATTTCACACCAGTAATCCTTGTGTTTTCCATAAGTCCAACAACAAAAACAATTAATTTCCTTTGAAATATCAACAACAACAATAAGAACAAATCATTTTCGTTGTAAATCCTTAACAAAAAATACTTAGAGAAAGAGAGAGAGAGAGAGAGGGAGAGAGGGTGACTCTGATAATTTCATATCAGATTACGGATTAAACAAAAAAACAAAAGCAAACTTCAGATTTTCACTTTGTAATCACAAAAAAACACTCGTCGTCGACTCTACGAATCTTGGAAAATGTAGGCGTTTTTGTTTTTATTATCAGGGCCTACAAACAATGAAAAACAAATTCTTTGAAATGAAAAGAAAACAAAAACAGAGAGAAGATGAAGAAGAAGAAGACAAAAATAAAATCCTTTTTCAAAATCATTTTTACAATATCTTGCCTCTGTCCTTCCATTTCCAAGAAAACACGTGTACGAAAAAGGCTATGCACACACGCAGGACTAAAAATAGTTGAGATAGAGAGAGGGGGAGATGAATCCTTCCTTTTGTTGTTCTTTTAATGCCTTTGACAAGCACGTAATGTTGCGGTAGTTGCCACTAGATTTAATCATTGATTTGCTGTTGTTGTTGTTGTTTTTGTCCAAATTGTTGCTGTTAGTGGCTGACGGACGGACGGACAGGCATATCGTTTTCTGTTTTGAACATTTCCAACATATCGCATACGACCGGAGATTGTTTTGTAATAGAAGTGTAAGTCGATTAAAAATAATTTTTATTTCTGATCCTAATGATCATTATCCTATCACAGATATTAGTGAAAATGATTATCATTTAGATAATGATCATTATAAAAAATCATAGGCATGAATATTGTACGCATACTCATTGGTTTTGGTCATTAAAAATTGAAGACCCCCTTACATGAAAGGTGGATCCTGCATAAATGATAATGAAATATTCCGTTTTTTATTAAGCCTCTTGGTTGGCTTCCTGTATACCAAAGATCAGCAACGAGTATTCAAAACGATGAGTAGAATCAAGTCATACTTATAATTCCGGCTACTTATACGCATTCATACTCATCCTACTCATATTCAAAGTTTGAAATACTCATTGTACTCATATTGAATAATACGCATGATGTTGTTGATTTCGATTCGCCGCTACTTAACATGTATACGAAGCACAAAATGAGCATGATTCGCATACGAACACTGCAATACTCACAAGAAGATAGTGTGCATGCTTTGCTTGCTGTCTTGGTATTATCTTTCTTCTTTGTTTGTTCATATATGCAACAACAACAAAGGCTGAACATTTTAATGAATGATTCGAGTCACTGGAATCACTTATAAGTATTACTCTAAATTTATGAATCAGAATGAATGGGCGTATGAAGTCGCCGTGGTCTAGTAGGTAGTGTGTTGGCTTATTAGACGAACGGCCCGGGTTCGAATCCTAGGTCAGACTTCAAAATGAAAAATATTTCTTCGGCGACTTTCTCTCAGCAGATTTCTGGCAAAGACCCTGAGAGTAAAAATTGGCATGAAAAGCTTTTCAAACAACTGTCGTTCGGAGTCGACTTTAAACTGTAGGTCCCACCACTCATGTATAAAATTAACGCACACAACATAAGTGGTGTGAGAAGCTAGGTCGTAATCCTGACTGAAGGGTTGTAATGGCCAATTATGTATGTATGTATGTATGAATCAAACATATTTCGAATCGTATGAGTTTGATGTCAACGTTGTACTCATACTCATTGCAACCTGTACTTATAAATCAATGTTATAGCGCGTTCGAATGAATCAGATACACTCACTCATACTCAAAATTGCATGAGTAGCGTAAGCACAATTCATTGTTCATCTCTGGTGCATGCATGATGACTGCACACTTCGTTTCTTATTTCATTTTTAACGCCTGTCTTGTAATTTTGTCTAGTCAAAGCATTAGAACCGGGGAGTAATATTCGCAATATTCGGTAGTGAAGGAATTGTTTGTAGAAGTGCTTCGTATGCCTGTACATAGGTTAAAATTGTTTGTCAATATGTACCTCTCCTCCTCCTCTTCTTCTCACTTTCATTATATTTATTTAGCTGCCATCGAGTAGCTACCGTGCTGGCTTGCTGGGCGAGACTCAAACTTCAACTCTGAAAGAACAAAAAAAAAAAATATTTTTTCGGTGATCGTCTTCAGCAGTGTTCTAACAAAAGCTTTGAGAGAAGAAAGCTTTTCAAATCTGCTCTTCGGAGCGACTGGACTGGACTATAGTGTTGGCTGGATGTAGAACAATAAATTGTCGACTCAAATCGTTTCCAATATTGTTTCTTTAGTGGTACATACTTTGAAAACAAAATTCTCTCCAATCCGTTGCGTTGCGATGATCCCTTTTTCTGTTTTCGTTTTTTATCGTTCCTTGCCACTGTTGCATGTACTCGTATTGTTGTTTCTGTAGTTGTCGGTTGGGTTTTTTTTTTGTTTTCTATATTTTTTATAAATCAGAATAAAGGAGAAGAAGAAGAAGGGAAATCTTTTTAACTTTTTGACGTCTTGACTCAGCATGTTTCGTTCACATACACACACACATCCACACACACGCACACAGCACACAAATTTTTTCCCTTCAATTGTACGTGCGTGTTAGTGGTGGATGTGACTGAGAGAGCGTATGCCTGAATGTGGGTATTCCATTCGCCTTTTGTTGTTGCTCTGGATTTATTGTTTGTTATTGTTAAGGTTGAGGATCAGAGTTGCCTTTGTTTAGGCATTTCTTCATACTTCTTCTTCTTCTTTAGCTTAATGTTTTTCGTTGTTGTTGTTTATGATTATAATAACGATGATATTCATCATCATAATGATGTTTTGTTTTGTCGTGTGCAGGGCAACGGATCTATTGTTTATTATTTATGCACACATACACACACACACCATATTTCCTTGACATGCTCTTTCTCTTTCTTCTCCTGCTGTACTCACAAAGTAGTATTTTCTTTCTAGTTTCTTGTTGTTCATTTTGTTTACTTTTTTCCACGCTGCAAGAAAGTAAAAGAAGTTCACTGATGTTCTGTTCTGTTCTGTTCTGTATTGTTTTGTATTGTTTTGTTTTGCTTTGTTTCGTAATTTCAAATCTATTTCGTTTCTATTCCTTTGGAGTTCAATGAACTCTAGTTTTGTTTTTTGTTGTTGTTTTTTCTTCTTCTTACGATTATTTGTTTTTGTTTCTATAACTCTGTTAAACTTTGAGTGCATGTGTGTATCTCGTGCGTGGTAGGATACTCTGTTCTCGTATGTTTTATTTTATTTTTATTCCTTCTTCTTTTTTTTATTATTTCCTTCTCCCCGTTACGCCTGTTTAGCTATTTAAAATGTCATTAAAAAACAGAAAAATCGAAAAAAACCGGGGGAAAAAAATTAAATTTTAAATGATCATTTAAATGAACAAAGAATTGAAAAATTAAAAACAATTTGTTGAACCCTTTAATGGCTTTCATCATTATTAATGAAGACGAAATACTAATGAAAGTGTAATTGCAATGAATATTTTCATGGCAAATTGATGAAATTTAAATGTGACTGTTCCCATGAAAAATGATCGATTTAAACTATCGTTTGGGAAGGAGAGTTCACTGGTAATAACTCTCCGTTATCGGTAAAGTACAGTAGGATACAATTTAGTGGGATAGAAATAGTGAAAACAAAAATTCCAAGACTTCAACAAGAGTAATGAGTAAGTAAATCTACTCATAATGAGTTTTCATTAAGCGATTCCGATCATTAAATTTAAATGAAAGAAAGGGTCGAAGTTTTTATTGGGTGGATCATAAATCGGGCTGATTTGGCATATCGTATGGGCCGAAAATTATAGCGGTTTATTGCTATACACCAGCGTCTTAAGAAAATCGCATAATCGGTAGCCAATTCACATCATCTCCACCAAGGCCATGCACTCATATCGATTGTACAGAATATCTAACGTCGCACGACATGTGTAACACGAAGCTTATTCCTGTTGAAAACCACATAACGCTGAAGGTTAGAGCGGGTAAAAAAAAAAAAATGGTAAACATCGATATTTGGTGCTCGCCTTTGACAGCGATAACCTGGCCAATGTGTGTTCTCTACGAAATATGGACCACTGACGTAGCCCGCTCAAAATTCACACTAAACAGCTTTTTTTTGGGGGCATTGGGCGATCTTATATTCGGCAATTTGTTTTTTAACCTGCCCATTCATCCAGGAATAGGCCTAATCGTTTGAGATAATTTCCCAAGAAAGAAGTAATCAGTGGCCAATCAATCGAGAGCCTATTCAGAGAACACACAACGTTGCCTATTTCCATTTCCTGGGTCACTGGAATTTTGTACCGATGTAGGCTCAAATCACGACACAAATTTCGCCAAACTGTGGTCTGCCCAGTTCTTGTGGGCAACGCAAAATCGACTGTGTTGGATTCTTCTGAACATTCTCACGCAGTGAACTCGAGTTTATCCACCACAATGCCCAAACGAACATCCATTTTGATGGAACAATTCTATTACTTGCAAGTGATATTGGAAGTGATTTGACAATTTATTTTAAACTAATTGGTGTTACAGAATATTTCCACTCAGGGCAACTACTCATAGAGTTGGTTCTTGGAAAATAGGTTGTAAGGGGCAGGAAAGATGGAGTTGCATTTATTCATGTTAGTTTTGAATCTCTCTACGTCATAAGGAGAATAAAATTGTTCTGCAGGAAAAGCATTTCGCTTACGGCTTAATTAAGGATATGCCATGCAATGCATAGGGCATTCCATTGGCCAATCAATTACAAACGGATGTGCTTTATGAGAATGCCGTGTACTACGTAAAATTGTTTACCATCTGAGAAAATCATCCAAGTAGGGGTGTATCAAACTCGCTCCTATCGAAAACTTTTGAAGTTTTGGTTTATTATCAGGCACACACTGCAAGTTGCCAGGTGAATAATTGCCCTAATTGCTGTTACAAAATTGATGTTAGACAACAGGTTGTATCTTGGCAATGGAAAGGGATTATATCGTTACGAAAGTGGAAGTGGTGTTTTTAAAATAATAAACAAAATCTCAACAAACAAAACAATGGACTTGATCACATATGATCAAAGAATAAACAAAAATATAGCAAGAACATCAGCATTAAAAACTATAAGAGATAAAAGATGTAAACAACCAACAACAAAGTGCAGCGTAAAAAAATAAAATAGCGGATATACAAATACACAAGCAACAAGTATTCTGCATGTATGAATGTGAACAGGATACAAAAACAGATTGTTCCCGAAGGCCGCCATCCTCCCTCGACAGCATTCATTATATGACTGCAGTTGAATGAAATAATGTAATAATCCCACCGAGTAATGCAAGCGATAAGCATTGCATCCCGGGAAACAAAAAATTGTTTTCAGCAATTTATCAAAATTTTTCCTGCTTTCAATAGTGGTTACCAGAACGGTAAGGTTTGGATTATTTTCCAGGCGACTATAGTTCATAAATGAGGTGGGATGAATAAAGGGAACTTTTCAATACTTAAGGTATATTTTGGTTCTGCAGCTAAGCGAATCGCGACCTTGACATATTGCAGCTAGAAAATTGATGAAATTTGTAAGACCAAATGTAAGTGAAGGAATGTATTCTAGTGCCGAAAAATTTGCCTCGTCGTTCAGATAAATTATTCAATAGTACGTCCGTCTACAACGGCATTCCAGTTTAAAAAATGTGTGACTTTAAAATTTCATATGGAACGCCATATGGAAAGATGTTTAAACACAAACTCTTACGGCATAAAGTCTTGTCTGGGCACAAGCGGACTAAAAGTTTCATTACTGCGTCTTAGGTATACTTTACAGAGAGATAATTGATCATTTGGTATCGACCGTAGTTTAATAGGTAGTGTGTAGGCTTAATATAAGGTTCTTACAGGCGTATTGTGTGAACGACTGAAGCCACTCGTCAAAACACTGATTGGACCTTATCAGTGCGGCTTCAGACCTGGCAAGTCCACCATCGACCAGATCTTCACACTACGCCAAATCCTGGAAAAGACCCACGAAAATCAAGTCGACACACACCATCGTTTTTGTCGACTATAAGGCTACTTTCGATAGCCTCATAAGGGATCGTGATTTTGCCGCAATGTCTGAGCTCGGTATACCTGCGAAGCTGATAAGGCTATGCAGAATGACGTTGAGCAATGCCTGCAGCTCCGTTAAGGTAGGAATGGACCTCTCCGAACCTTTTGATACCGTGCGAGGTTTCAGACAAGGCTATCCTTTATCTTGCTACCTCTTCAACTTCGTCATGGAGAGTGTTCAGCGAAAGGCGGGAGTGCATCGCAATGGGACTATTTTTCAAAAAAGTGTCCAGTTGCTTGCGTACGCTGACGACATCGACATCATAGGGCGTACCAAACGAGATGTCACTGCTGCCTTTAGTGCTATTGAACGGGAGTCTAAGAAGATGGGTCTGGCAGTAAATGAGGGCAAAACGAAGTATATGTTATCGACAAGTAGAGCCGTGCGGCGTATTGATTCACCAATTACGGCTGATAACTATACTTTTGATACAGTCAAGGAATTCATATACCTTGGCTCCGCCGTTAACACCGAAAATGATGTCAGTCTGGAGATCAAGCGCAGGATTACTCTTGCCAACAGGTGCTATTATGGTCTCAATAGGCAATTGAGTAGCAGAGACCTCTCTTGCAAGACAAAACTAATACTCTACAAGACGCGCAGAAGCATGGACCCTATTAAGAACTGATGCAGCTGCCTTGAGAGTATTCGAGAGAAAAGTCCTACGTAAGATCTTCGGTCCAGTGCGAGTTGGCGATGATTTTCGCATCCGATGCAACAGTGAGCTGTATGAGCTCCTCAACGACATGGACGTTGTATAGCGTATTAATATCCAGCGGCTAAGCTGGCTCAGTCATGTCGTTCGAATGGAGGAGGATATTCCGGCGAGACGAGTATTTGATAAGGGGATCTCCAGAAGTCGGCAAAGAGGATGACCTTGTATATGTTGGAAGGACCAAATCGAGGAAGCCCTGTTATCGATTGGTGTGACCAATTGGCGTAGGCGCGCAAGAAGCAGAAGCGCCTGGAAGGATGTGTTGCGGCAGGCCGAAATCCGTTAACCGGGTTGTTATGGCCAATTAAGTAAGTAAGTAAGTGTAGGCTTAATAGGTTCTCAGAAATTTTTTTCACTCAAACTTTAAATCCGACCATTCGTGGATAAAATTAGAACATATAACGTTAGGTAAGAGGACGTGTACTTGCCAACTGTGACAAGTACAGTATCCGGAGGTCGAATTGATCCATTGTATAACGTTTTAGCTTTATTTTATACACGAGTGACTGGACCTACAGTTGAATCCGAAGTCGTATCCGAACAACAGATTTTTAGAGAAACTTTTCATGGCAATTTTTATTTACTCCCAGAGTTTTTGCCAGTAATCTGCTGAGAGGAAGTTGCCGAAGAAATATTTTCAAATTTTTGATGTCTGGTCTGGGATTCGAACTCGGGCCTTTTGACTAATAAGCCAACACACTACCACTACCTACTTCTTGGTCTCAAGATGATTAATTTTTCCAGAACTTCGATGAAACTAATTAAGCGTGCAAATAATTCGATCGAAACGATTTTCATACGTCATATCATTTACCTTTTACCTACTGTAGCGCCCTCTATATCTTCAAACATTTTATCATTTTTATACACGATGTTTTAAGGCGACTGCTGCTGTAGCTGCTTTCGAAGAAGTATGATAAGAACTACAATGATAAGCAAACACCAGGATATTTCAGTAAATAATGATACTCTAAGCAAACAGGACAATCAAATACAAACATTTGAATGAATTTTAATTTGATAAAGAAGAACAAAAAGAAATAAAAACTAAAAAAACTTTGTTGATGATGATGACACCACAATTAAGATAAAATATTAGTTGATTTCTTCTTTATTTTCTTCTTCTAACATTTGCCTGATAATGGTGTCCTCAAGGGCATTATAAACGAAATCTTCAGATGCTCAAATTCTAAAATTATTCTCGTATTCTTGGACGCTGTTTTGGCTGTCAATTGGAATCTTTAAAAACCAACGAATGAAAAATAATTGTTTCATAATGATTTATTATCATTGTGTGGTGTGTTATCGATAACATGCCGATACTTATTAATCACTACAGTACAGTACAACAATAAGAAGCAAACTTTTGATTGATGCGGTAATTTTTTGTTTTTATTTTATTCGAAGAAATTATTCTTTAAGATCTAGGATCTCTTCATGTCTCTGTGTATTGGAAATAAAATGTTTTTTCTTTATTTTTTTTCATCATTAAAAATTAAATATTCAATCGCCATTAGAATCAATGATTGACAACCGTATTTGGTTGTTGTTTGATTGGTAAAAAAAAAAAAAATTAAACAGTCGACAGAGCACTCTATACGGGTCGTCACCATTATCACAAAACCCTTATAAAAGGACCTTCTTCGTTTCGTTTACTCCCCGTTCTTGTTCTCTTATGCTGCTCATATTCAAAATCATTTTAAATATTCTCTGCAGCAGTGCGGGTATACATATTTTCCTTTTTCATTTACAATCATTGCGTATTCCAGAGCAATTGGTACACAATAGAACAAACGAAGGACAAAGGCCCATATAAGGATGAATTACAAGAAATATCAGGAGCGTAAATCAAGCAGAAATTAATTGAGGAGAATGAAACTCATGTGCTTGCAAGCAAAACTATTTTAAAATTGACTTAAAGTATGCTGCGCCCACATCTATTTCAGACACACACTCGTTCACTTAGGCTGCGAAATTATTTTCCTTTTCAAAACAGGGGGGGATGAATAGCATTAAGGACGGCTGTAATCTTTTTCCGCTACCAACACCCCTGTGTGTGATTAGGTAAGTGCCTGTAAAATACTGACGTTCGTTCGTTTAAATTGCTTTAAATTGGTCAGTGGGAGTAGCTCTTAAATACCAGCATTTGCACCCGCAGTCTTCTTTATCACTTTCAAGTGTTTTTCAATTAATGTATTCGAATAACGTATTCGAATATTTTATTAAAGAATTTATTTTCTTATCCATGAAGGGTGTGTTTGCCACTTAATGCTACTGCTGCTGCCACAACATCCCTCTCAGATGCCACAAGATCCCTCAGTACATACCAACTCATTGCGATTAATTAAAATCATGATTCAACCACCGTGAAGCTTACAATGATTGAAACAGTAAAGTTTAGACATACAAAATGCGATCGACTGCGTGATCGATCGTTTTATGCAATTAAAATACCAACAAACTCTTCAAGTAACAGGATTCTGATACAGATACCGTAAGATCCGTTCGGAGAGTGCAACTATTTGATTTTTTTTTTTAAGAAATAGTGACTCAAAGAACGTGAGAAGCTAGGTCGTAACCCTGACTGAAGGGTTGTAAAGGCCAATTATGACTCAAAGAAAACATCTGTTTCCAGCAGAAATATTTTACAGGAGGGACGTTACTAGGTAACGTTTGTGTGTGGCGACCTGCAGGACGATCCTTGTATTGCCGTATTTTAGTTGACATGCATTCAAGTTGAGTTCTTTTGGCCCCTCCCGGATGGCATACTAGCACCCGCTAGATGTTAACTAATGCGTGCAGCTAAGTCCAATCCCTTGGATTTTACACTTGGGTTGTGTGCAAAATGTTATCCAATGAAAACCCAAACACAAGGCTCTATAAAGATCCCTTCAAAAGTTGTCGACCATTTACTCTTGCCAACAGGTGCTACTGTTGCCTCAATGGGCATTAAGCACTGATGCAATAGCCTTTAGAGTATTCGAGAGAAAAATAAGATCATCGGTCCAGTGCGTGTTGGCGATGATTTCCGCATACGATCCACTAATTAGCTGTATGAGCTCCTCAACAACATAGACGTTGTGTAGCGTATTAACATCCAGCGGCTGCGCTGACTCCGTCATGTCGTTCAAATAAAGGAGGATCCTCCGACGAGACAGGTATTTGGTGTGGGGATCTGCAGAAGTCGGCAAAAAGGATGATCTTGTTTGCATTGTAAGGTCCAAATCGAGGAAGCCCCGCCATCGATTGGTGTGTCTAACTGGCGTACGAGCTCAAGAAGCCGCCTTGAAAGATGTGCTACGGTAGAGCGAAATTCATTAATCGGATTGTTAATGGCCAATTAAGTTAGGAATATTTTATATTCAAGTAATTAAGGTGATGCAAATGTGTTGTTACTTGGAATGATTATGGGAGGGAGCAAAAGCAGAGCAGCATTTCGATTTCAATAAGTTTAGATTGTAAGACGGTGCACTAAAGAGCGAATCCTCACAGTAATTCTTCTCAGGGATTCTTGGAAGAAAGTTCTTTTATTCCATTAGAGTTCAATGGTTCGCAATATTGCTTAATTTAATTATTTGGTCATTGTAACCTTCTACTTAGGATTACAATCTAGCTTCTCACACTACTTATCTTGTATGTGTGTGTGTTATAATATTATCCATGAGTGGGAGGACCTACAGTTGAATGTCAATTCCGAACGACAGATTTTGGAGATTTTATTTATTTTCAGAGTTTTTGCCAAAAAAAATTATTGGGGAAATCGCCGAAAGAAAAATTTTTTTCATATTTTCTAAGAATGGATAGGGATGGATAGCATCTTCTGTTAAAAACAATTTCGTCCTCGAAAGTACGCGATCGCACCGCATCTTTTACGGCAGCTGTAGTCCATTATTAAAACGACATTAGGGGCTTATAGGTATTCAAAGTAGATCAAATGCAAGAAGTATTTCTTGAATCGTAAACAACATCTCTATGTTGATGGAAGATCAGTGAAGAATGCACTTAACGAAGTCGACTACTATACAGAAAGGTCCATAGATGTCAAAGCAATATTCATTAACAGTGAAGAAGCCTTCAGTACTGTTAAAAACAATACAAAAATCAGATTAACCAGGTGCTGATTGCTTCGATTGAACATATTCTAAAGAGCAATGTGCAGTGAGGAACACCCAAAGGGGCATACCCTACTTTCTCATTTGAATCAGAACTTGAATCTTGAAGTTAAATTTAAATCTGTCGGCTACGACGTGTTAATACTTCTGAGACGTAATATTCCGAGCCATTTGTGTAGAAATTCTGAATACATTCTGAACATAGCATACAATTGGACACTTCCAAGGATTCTGAATATTAATCTGGATAATGGATAACGCCGAAACAAGTTCAATTACAATGAAAGATGAAGATCACGCATTATGATATTCATCGCTGAAATACTTAAATGTTGTGGATAATTTCATCTGAAAGATATCGCAACAAAAGCCCACATATTGTGCACCATACGTAGGAGAGCCATAGGGTCTACAGAAGTGTGGTGGACATCGATGGGAGCGAAATTCAATATTCAAGTAATTCTCAAGATTCAAATGCGTTCCTTCGGTATAAATCATACGACGAGAACATCACCTATAAGAGCTTTGGAAACAATACTCTTCGCCTAAAGCTAGAGATCCGAGTCCGATATCACGCGACCCTTACAGCTTAGTGTTTGATGGAATCGTAACACATTGTCTTGCAATTATCCGACACGGTCATTATCGATTTTCTTGGTCAAACGGATTCATGGATATTTGTTGCTGCAATGATGACTCTAAACACTGAGATGGGGGATTGGATCTCTATTAGGGAAAATGTGATCTGGGCTGGGTGACCTATAGGGACTTAAATATTTTCCCTAACAGCCAAATGCTAATTGGGGTAAAAAAAAGTTTTGGAATGTAAAAAGGCTATTAAAACAATGCGTATTATTTGGTCCCCTGAGTGATCGATAATGACGAAACGAATTTTTCTGCACTAAATACCAAACTGAGGTCGGAAACGTCACACAGACTATTATGGAACAAGAGCACATTAGGCAGAATTACAGCGATAGTCTTAGACGATCCTGATGAGGGGAAAACCATGAGCATTTTAAGACCGACTAAGAATGATTTGAGTACACTCATTGGTGTACTCAGGGCTACTTCACCCTATATGTACACCTGAATTTTACCGGCGTGATGAAAAATAATAATTACATGGTATGTGATGAAGACATTTTATGGCAGTGCAGATTTTTGGTAAGTTCGAGATTCCAATTTCCTAGTTCTTGCCTTTTTTCATTCTCTCAACCAGTCGAAGCAGATATGGCGAGGATGCTTTACCGGACACTGATAGCTAAGACGGGGAGTTAATTTCTTTAAATTTAGGAACAAGAATTAGTCACACCGTGAGTATTCCACAGAATATGGCAAATACGCGCGTAATTCGAAGCCAAATTCATGAAATTCTGGCACTTTCTTTTCAAATCACACGGTTGACTGGTATTTGTTCAAAATAAATTTTTGACCATTTGGTGACAGACATGTGACAATTTTTTCCGTGTTCGCTTGGAGGCTCCATACCTTGAGAGGTTTTTACAACATCCATGTTGTGCGTATTAATTGTATTCATGAGTAGCGGAGCCAGCGGTTAAGTGCCGACTGCAAACGATAAATTTGAAAAGAATTCAAAAGCTGAAATTTGAACTCACGAGCTCTCCTCTAGTAAGACAACAACACTCTACCCTGGAGACTACGGCAGCCACTATGCCGTTTCAGTTGAGAGTAGGGAAATTCAAAAACATCCCGAACTTATTAGCCTAACCTCGTATACAAATACGTGATTTTTATTGCCTTTCAACACACACACTCACACTGGGCAAACGGTGTTTGGGTCAAATATTGCATTCAACATTTGAAAATTAAAGTGTCTAGTGTAATTTTGACAATTTCACACTTTTCCTTGCAATAAAATCAACGAAATCGAATGAAATTTTTCTTTTTCTTTTTCAATTTACAGGTGTACCTTAAGGTGTGTTTTAAAGTAAAGTTTACAACAATAATTGTTTTCAATTTCAATTTGAATTTTATTTCTGTCAAAATGTCATCCAAAACCAACAACAACCAACAACAAAAAGAAACCAGAAAAATTTAAAACATTTTTCATCTGCCTTTGAACAAACACTCCCTGCCCACTTTATCTGCGAAATATTGGCAGACAAATGAAATTGTCAAATTGTTATATTGAAATACGAATACAAAAATCAACAGAAAATATTGACAAAAGAAAAGAAAAGAAAAACGAGCCAGCCGATCATAAATAAAACCAGAGATTTGACAAATTTGTCAAAAAGAGCTTCAAACAATTCCAACCCGTTGTTTATTTCGTTTCGTTTCGTTTGGAGTTTGGCGTTGTAAAGAAATTTTTCATCATATTGATGACGGTTACACTGACAAACTGATGGATTGACTCTTGTTGTCCCCATTACTGATGAAGGCGTCTCATTGTAAGTTTAACAATGAAAGTTTGAGCAACACAAGCTCCAGTCACACACTATGAACTTGAAAGCTTGAAAATATATTCGTAGTTTTAATGATGCATTCTCTCTCTCTCTCTCTCGGCTGTAAGGTTTTCTTTAATAAAGTTTTGAGGTTTTAGTAGTTCTTGACCAGGTCAAAGTTGAGCTTTAAATTGAGACCACAGATCGGTAATTAATCGTTTTTCGCCTACTCATAAGCACTCATGAAATTTTTAACATAAGTGAGTGAGTCAATAATATTGAAATTTAACTATGTACTCTGATTCTTTCGTACTCACTACACTACGTTGATTTATAAGTACAGTTTGCGCAATGAATATGCGTACAACGTTGACATCAAACTCATACCATTCGAAATATGTTTGCCAACAACATCATACATGTCGTTAAGTATGAATAAGTATGATGAGTATTTGAAACTTTGAATATGAGTGGAGAGAGGTTCCATGATATCAAAAAATAAGTATGAATTCGTATAAGTATGTACAAAAAATTATGAGAATGATTCGATTCTACTGATCTTTTTCAATACTTATTGCTGATCTTCGATTGAGGCACGAAACCGTTAAGAGTATTATTCATATTGTGTATTATTCATAAAGCATCAGTGCCTCATTTTTGATGAACTCCAGTATATTTTTATATGGAAACCACATCTCTATCAACTAAGTTCTCGTTAAATCATAAGGACCCATCTAATGCCAATACATGAGGAGAATTAATTCCGTTTTAATCTTTTCATTTCAAAATTGTAAGGAAAACATATTCAGCTTCTTGATGCCAAAGTGATCAACAATTACGCCGCCAAATACCATGAGTAGATGGCAAATGTGTCTTCTCCCGTGACTCATGAGTATTATCTCTTATCTATGGTCCCAAGAGATCTTGTAATATTTTCGAAAATTCACAATCTGTTGTTGGCTCTTTTGCTAACAATTGTAACCTCTATTCCTACGGTAGCTTTCGTTAATTAATTGGCATCAAAGTTAAGGCCTTCAATGCTCCTATAAGTATCTGGATATCTAGGCCGCACAATGTGCCGTACTTTAACGTACTTTAAAGAACACGACATTACTCAACTAATTACTTAAGCTTTTCCTTTTATCCATTCCTCTGATGCACCAGCTTCAGTTAAGATCACGACCTAGTTTCTCACATCACTTATGTGGTGTAATTTAGTTTTTATACATCAGAGGCGGGATCGAACGATAAATTTCGAGTCTTTGACAGAAATTTCCTGAGAGGAAAACATTTTTTCTTTTTTTTTTGTTGGAGATGTTTGACCTAGAGTTTAAAACGAAGCCTCATGTTTATTAAACCGTTGCCAGACAACGGCGACTTCTATTACTGGAACGTGTATGAAGGTTTCCCAATTTAGGTAACGTGATCTTGTTCCAGTCTTAAAGACTTAATCCCACAAAACATTTTTCCCACTTCCATTTTATTCTTTACTTCCAGTCTCATTAATGAAGTTTTCTTATTTAAGCCGGTCCTATCGTGGGTAGAAACACCACTCTCGATAAGCATGTATTAGGTGCAGTGATGAGAAAATTTTTTTGCTTAAATTCTATTCATTCTTTGACTGATCATCCATTTTTGATTTTCGTTGTTGATATTATCCAACCTGAGTGGGAGGGTCTCCGAGATAAAGGGGTAGGAACTCCCCTTAATTTGCATATTTGATAACCTTAACCAAAGCTCAAGGCTTAAGGATATGGTCCATACGGAGTATTTGAAAGAGTCACTGTCGGCTGTTTCTACAGTTTAAAAGACTTGAATAGTCTAGCGTCTGATAGAGGAGCCCTTGGGCTGACCAACTTCTTTTTATATCCTACTTTGGTAGGGACGTAACAAACGGCCACTTATCATGCTCAGGTGAGCTTTGGTACCATTTGGTCGGATGTCTACCGAATATGACAATATTTTTCCAGGCCAGAGATCTAAACAAAATACAAAAAGTATTTCCTCGGCGATATCCTCTCAGCGGTTTTGTGGCAAAAACTCTGAGAGTAAATAAAATTGCCAAAATCCCAATCGATCGGAGTCGATTTTAAACTGTAGGTCCCACCACTCATGTATAAAATTAACACACACAATATGAGTGGTGTGAGAAACTATTTTGCCATTAATGACCAATAGTTTGATAGAAAACTATTTCGTGGCACACGTATAGTAGAAATGAACTTCACTATGGAATGGAGTGTAGTAGGTATTAAAGGGCCAAAGGAAAATTGAGAGATTTAAGAAGTAAGAACTAGAAATCTAGGCGTATAAAGCCTTAAATGATGAGGTTCAAAGCTGTATTTATTAAGGGACGAAATTGTATAATTCATTAAGCATAGCATATTAGCTTGTGTTATAAGTTTCATATCGCTGGTAATTTCGTAAGTTCACATCGTCGTGAAGCGCAATCCCAAGACATATAGTCTAGTCAATAGAGATTAGTAATAAGGAATTGAGGCAACAGCAGCTGCTTTCAGAATGCAATATTCAAGACCGCATCAGAGATTAGCAAAAAGTATTCAAAAAGATGAGTAAAATCGAATCATACTCGTAATTTCTGATGTTGGTGATTACGACTCTCCATAGCGCACACACATATACACGAATTACAAAATAAGTATGAATCGCGTACGGAACACTAAAATACTCACTAGAACGAGTCACTAGAATCAGTTTATAATTATTACAACTTATAATACTTGTAATTTATAAGAATATTTTTCTAAAGTTATGAATCGAAATGAGTAGGCTTCAGAATCAAACATATTTCGAATGGTATGAGTTTGATGTCAATGTCGTTATGCAAACTCGTTGCAAGCTGTACTCAGCGTTACCGCTGGAAATTTTTAAGAAATCGCACAAAAAGGGGATTTTTGAACAAAAAAGTCGCACAAAAAGTGTATTTTGGCAGTAAGAAGGGAGCAACATTTTTAAAAGAAAAGAAAATGTCTATAGCCTAGTATATAATCTAGTATATAATCTAGTCTATAGTCTAATCTATAGTCTAGTCTATAGTCTAATCTATAGTCTAGTATATAATCTAGTCTATAGTCTAGTATATAATCTAGTCTATAGTCTAGTTATAGCCTAGTCTATAGTCTAGTCTATAGTCCAGTATATAGTCTAGTCTATAGTCTAGTATACAGTCTAGTCTATAGTCTAATATATATTCTAGTCTAGGAAAAATACTTTTTAAAAAAAGGGGAAAAAAGGGTCAGAAATCATGAAAAGTGTCAGATTTAGTTCATTTTAGTAAGGGGGCACAAATAGTGGCGAGGTCGCTGAAAAAGTGTCAAATTGCGACTTTAGTCGCTCAACGGTAACGCTGGCTGTACTTATAAATTAACGTTGTTGTATAGTGAGTGAGTACGAATGAATTAGAGTACATATGTAGTTACATTTCAATATTATTGAATCACTCAATTACAATTCAAAATTTAATGAGTGCTTATGAGTAGCTGATCTTTGGTTGTGCATCTTATTTAAGATCTTGGTTGTTCCATTTATCGATAACGGCTTTATTGATTATTTCAACGATCGATGCCTCTAATGCTGCGTTTCATTATTTTATTTTGACCCTCTTTCCATTGTTGTGTACGCACATCTACAAGCCTCGGTTTAAGGTGTATCTGATGGCTGACATGGCCCATGTACATATAATCCGTAGTTTAACGTGGAGTCATACGGAAAATTGTTTTGCATTTTCCTTTTTATGTGTGTCGTAAATTTTCCATTCATTGCCATCAATTGTTTGTTGTCTTCTGCATGCGTTGTAGTTTTTTTTTCTCCCGTTTTTATTCGAGAGGCCCTCTAATTTTCTTTGGTGGTGGTTTAATACGCAAATAACCTGGAAATTTTTTTTAAAATTCACATAAATTTTGTATTTTTATTTTCGGTTTCGGTTTCTTTTTTCATCTTTATTTTTTTTATGAAAAGTTTTCACAACAACAACAACAACACAGAAACATAGAAGCGGCATCAGGCGTATGAAAGGCATTCAACAACATCATCATCGCCATCATGATGATCATCATCAGGGCTTTTGAATTATTTTTCTCCTACTTTTCCTAGGCCTTTTTTTTTTGTTATTGTTCTTCATGAAAAATTGTTTGCTTGCGCATGTGCAAATTGCTTAAATGTGGTATGAAAACGTTTGTTTTTGACTTGAAAGAAAAACCATTTTTTTATGACGGTTTCCATACACAGAAGAAGAAGACGAAGAAAGAAAAAATAAGAAGATAAGTTCGTTCATAAATACAGATGTTAGCGAACTGGGGAGAAAATTATTTGAAAAACAGAAAAGAAATGAACAAAAACAACAACAACAACAAAAAAAACAAAAGAAAATAGAAAATTATTGTGTGAAAAATTCCAAACTTTGTTGCATGGATTTGCATTTGTAGCACAAGCATACTTGCCATGCATCTGTATGGCGGGCCTTCTAAGTGCATTGACTTTGTGATCCGTTTTTCGCGGTTCATTAAATGTCAGTTTCTTCTTCTTCTTTTTTTTTTCGTTCTTTTGAGGAAGAAATATTTTAAGATTCATTTCGATTCTATTTGTATGGCATGATGGTATTTAATGAATGTTATGAATGTTATTTTATGACTTAGATGGGAACAGATATTATATTCAGTTAAGCGAGGATAAATATTGGCATCAGAGGTTATCAATGAATCAGTTTTGCGCTCATACTCATAAACACTCATATGAAATTTTGAATATAATTGAATGAGTCAACAATATTGAAATTGAACTACTCAGCTCCGATTCATACGTACTCACTACAATGTTGATTTACGTGCTCAGATTGCAATGAATATGCGTACAACGTTGACATCAAACTCATACCATTCGATTCATTACTCATTTAGATTGATAACTTTAGAAAAATACACCTATAATACTTAGAAAAGATTCGAGTTAATTGAATCCCTCATCAAATTTATAGTTTCATGGCAACATTTTTAGAAAAGAACATGTTACTAATTTACAAAATTGCATTTTTTTTTCAGAAAAGAACAGCAAAAGGGCACCATTTTTTATATAGTTAATGTTGCATTTCCAGAAGAAGAAAAAACCAGAGCAGCATGCAAAGCAAACCAAACATACAATCTTCTAGAAAGTATTTTAGTATTCACACGGTATTCGTTATTATTTTGTGATTCGTGTATATGATGTTGAGTTATGGTGAGTCGAAATCAACGACATCATACGTGTTGTTAAGTATAAATATAATGAGTACTTCAGAACTTTGAGTGTGAATAGAGATTTCACGATTAAATTAAAATAAGTATGAAGGCTTATAAGTATCAAAAATTATTGAGTACTAGCTGACCACCCAAAATTGATTTTTTTTATTGCCCAAAACAGGTCACGTTATATATTTATTGTAATACGCTGCATAAAGCGCTGATGAAATTGTAGTAATCGCCCCCAAATAAAAGCTAACAGACATATATGTTATGTATGTACATATGTAGTTATAAACCATCGAATTAGCCTACTTATAGATATCTCTTAAAGGGGGAGGATTGCCACGTCCATCTATGGTGAGTTTGTCGATATCGACTCTACGAACTTACCCACCAAATTACAGTCGTCTACGATCCCTACGTCTCTAAATATTCAATTTTAAAGGTTTGCCACGCCTACTTTTTGCTATATCGAATTTTTTTCAAACCATCTGAAAGTGAAAAGCTTTCGAACAAAGAGGGATGATTGAAATCGGTTTAGTGGTTTAAGAATTATGGGTATCACTTACTTATAGGTAATTATAGGTATTGTTACGATTCTCATACCTACCCGATATGCACAAAAAATTTCATGAACATCTATCGATCCATTTCGGAGAAGTTTAACCAATAACATCGTGATACGAGAATTTTTTATATTAAATGATTCGATTCTACTCATCTCATGAGTATTCATTGCTGATCTCCGATTGGTAGCCTAGTGTCCTTTTATTAGACCCCTGTTGTGCTACCGAAAAGTCCGAGCTCGAATCCCAGGTCAGACATCAAAACGAAAAAATATTTATTCGGCGACTTTCTCTCAGCAGATTTCTGGCAAAGACTCTGTGAGTAAAAATTGCCATGAAAAGCTTCTCAAAAATCTGTCGTCCTGCCACTCATGTATAAAATTAACGCACACAACATAAGTGATGTGAGAAGCAAGGTCGTAATCCTGACTGAAGGGTTATAATGGCCAATTATGTATGTACGTATGTTGGGTGTGTTACCGATTAAAATTTTGCTCGTAGTTCTACGTTTCCTGAGATTTTTATGTCTTTTAATCGTTTTCTTCATAAGGTTCAGTATACCTGTATTGAGCAGACTTTTACACAATTAGAGGATTAGCTTGTCTGGATAGGCAGACTTTTCTTAAAAGATATTCCTAGGAAAATAAGGACGGTTGATGGTTATTTAAAAAAGGCAAAAGTCGCTTCTACAAATTTGGCTTAAATACATCGATGCATCAGCCTTGAGTCTATTCGAGAGGAAATCATACAAAAGAATTTCGATCTAGGGCGAATTGACGATGATTTCCGCATCCGATCTAGCAATGAGCTATAAGAGCTCCTTAACGACATAGATTAATACATTGAAAGTTCGTCTGAAAGAGGATACTGAAGGAAGACGCGTATTTATTGCGGGGATTAGTGGAAGTTTGCGTAAGGGACAACGTCGTCTACGTTGTAAGAACAAAATTCCTGGTATTTCTATCTAGGATGGATTCCGATTGACTTGCAAGGTTTTTTGATTAATTCGCTGGGACTCATAAAACAATTAATTTTGTATTCGGACTTACAAGACAATCGGATTCGATTTCTACATGGTCGACAAATTAGCCTTTCAAGGCGTTGCATATCTTTTACATCAAAATTCAAGAAATGAAAGCGATTACATTAAAACCTTTCCACGATTAATTTCACATTCTCAGCCGACCCAAGTAAAATATTTCTAGTTAAAAATCTTGATTTTTTTTTAGCCAATCAATGGAATTTCTATCAGTCTTTATCCTCAAAGTCGCCGTGGTCTAGTGGGTAGTGTAGGTTGGCTTATTAGACAAAAGGCCCCGGGTTCGTATCCAGGTCAGACAGCTCAAAACGAAAATTATTTCTTCGGCGACTTCCTCTCAGCAGATTTCTGTCAAGACTCTGAAAGTAAAAACTGCATGAAAGCTTCTCAAAATCTGGCGTTCGTGAGTCGACTTTAACTGTAGGTCCACCCATGTATAAAATTAACGCACACAACATAAGTGATGTGAGAAGCAAGGTCGT
Organism: Sarcophaga peregrina; assembly: GCA_014635995.1. Taxonomy (NCBI): domain Eukaryota; kingdom Metazoa; phylum Arthropoda; class Insecta; order Diptera; family Sarcophagidae; genus Sarcophaga; species Sarcophaga peregrina. The sequence continues at coordinate 115,337,239 of CM025789.1, forward strand.
AATCCTGACTGAAGGGTTATAATGGCCAATTATGTATGTACGTATGTTTGAGTGTGTTACCGATTATAAATTTTACTCATAGTTTCCTACGTTTCCTGAGATTTTATGTCTTTTAATCGTTTTCTTCATAAGGTTCAGTATACCTGTATTGAGCAGACTTTTACACAATTAGAGGATTAGCTTGTCTGAATAGGCAAACTTTTCTTAAAGGATATTCCTAGGAAAATAAGGGCAGTTGATGATTATTTAAAAAAAGCAAAAGTCGCTTCTATAAATTTGGCTTAAATACATGGATGCATCAGCTTTCAGTCTATTCGAGAAGAAATCATATAAAAGAATTTCGATCTAGGGCGAATTGACGATGATTTCCGCATCCGATCTAGCAATGAGCTATATGAGCTCCTTAACGACATAGATTAATGCATTAAAAGTTCGTCTGAAAGAGGATACTGAAGGAAAACGAGTATTTATTGCGGGGATTAGTGGAAGTTTGCCTAAGGAACAACGTCATCTGCTTTGTAAGAATGAAATCTTCGATTAGTGTTGCCAACTGGTAAGTAATTCTTGGTATTCCTATCTGGGATGGATTCCAATTGACTGACAAGGTTTTTTGATTAATTCGCCTGGGGCTCATAAAACAATAAATTTTGTATTCAGACTTACAAGACAATCGGATTCGATTTCTACATGATCGCCAATTTAGCCTACCAAGGCGTTGCATATCTTTGACATCAAAATTCAAGAAATGAAAGCGATTACATTAAAACCTTTCCACGATTAATTTCACATTCTCAGCCGACCCAAGTAAAATATTTCTAGTTAAAAATCTTGATTTTTTTTTAAGCAAATCAATGGAATTTCTATCAATCTTTGTCCTCAAATCTGATCCTGCCTTACTGATGTAAGCAAGGGTAAAAGGGTCAGTAAAGTCACTTTCCACGAATAACGGCATTCTTGTTGTCACTTTCTCTCTGTCTCTCTCTCTCTGTCTCTCTCTCTGTCTCTCTCTCTCTGTCTCTCTCTGAATTGAAAAAGTCAAGTTAAAGTACAGAAATTTCTTCCTTAAAATTATAAATTTTAACTGTAAAAGCGTACTAGGGTTACGGTAAAACGGTAAAAAGGGTACGAATAACTGTAAAGTTATGTTAAATTGAAGGAATTCGTAAAACTTTGTACATGACTGTGGCATGATATCCAGCAACAATAGAAAAATTCCAATGATGCTTGTGAAGATCATCATCACCTCCTGCTTGGGAATGTAAATAATAATGATGAGGAAGATAATAATGATGATCATGATGATGATGAGCTGAGCTAAGTTGTTAGAAGTTAAGATGGGATATACAAAAACCAATTTGTCTCGCATGGCATTTTAAACAGGCATTAAAATGTAAAATAATTACGGGAAATTGGATGTGAAATAAACTCTGCTATACACTGCATCGCACTGTACTGTGCTGTGCTGTGCTGTGCCTGTTTGCCTAATGACTGACTGACTGACTGGCTGACAGACTAGCTGATTGAGTGACTACATGCATGCAAAAGAAAAAGTTGGCGAATAGGAAAAAAATGTCATCTTAGGCACAGCAACAACAGCAACAACACCAAACCGAAACCATATCATGCAACATAACACAGCACACTCTTTAAGGGTACAGAAACAGAAACAGCATTACTAATAGAAAACAACAAACAACAACACCAACACCAGCAACAAAAGCAACAAAAAGAAAAACATGAAAAACAACAAAAAAAAAGAGAAAAGGCAACAGTTCAGGAAAACTGAAAGGAAGAAATGCTGTTGGTTGAGGAAAAAAAAAGAGAAGCATTTACAGCCGTTTGCAACAATTTCTTGCAGCCACAAATATGATCAAGAAATGCCTGGGAACGAAACAATGGCAGTGGGTTTGAGGGATCTCTTTTCCTCTTTGCCACATTTTGTGGCATGAAACTAAAGCTATCGAGAATCCAATTCCAATTGGGAGGTATTCCATGTTTTGCATTTCAAATGCATATGAGAGCAGAGAAAACAAATGAGATCATTTCAATGCAGAGGTTTTTCCCTTTTTTTTTGATTTTCAAATTCATTTATAGGGATCTGAGAGCGTTTTACCTGTGTTGAGATCAGCGTTTGTTCTACTCGATGTTACTGTAAATTAAGATTATAGTTGTAGTTAAAGTTCTTGATCAGTAAATTCAACAATTCAGAATACTTTATAAACAAAATTGTAGGAAAATCAAAAAGAGAGATGAACTCTATCAGCAAATTTTTTCAGTAATTCACCAAGCCCATGTGCATATAGAGGGTTTTTTTTTTTTGGTAAGTACAGATCGTACTACCTGTAACAGGATTTCGGTACTAGGAACTAGGTTTTGATCTTCAATTCAGGTTAATGAATGACTGTAGCGTGTTTCAAGGCGGAGGTCTTTGTAATCTTGAAAGCTATCGAGGCTATAGCTGGTAGACCTTCGTAGACTTCGGATCCAAAGTCTTATATGATCTTCGTTGACTGTCAGACTGCTCTAAGGTTCAATGCGTCGATCTGGCGAAATTTGTGGCTTGTACGCAAGTGCTAGAGGTTGTTAAGGACTTTTGGACAAGACCGAAACCGGCTAGGCTGGGTTTCCGGTCATAGTGGTATACTCGGTAATAAGACCGCGGATGCTCTCGCTAGCTTAGGTTCACTTTCTGTGGGCGATGTGATGATTGGTCGTATTCCCCAAACTGTCATCTTTACGGCCTCATCAATAAAGGGAAGAGCAGAGGCGTTAGAGAAATGGATCGGGATGTTATGTTGTGTCAAAGTGTCTATGGTCTGCTATAGACAGTAAAAGAAATGGTAAGGCCAGCTTTAGATTAATTATTGAATTTATTACAGGGTACAGTGAGATTAGATGGCTGGCAAGGATCTGCAACAGATCACAGGCAAACTATTGCCGAATATGTTGTGGTCATACATACATACATAATTGGGCATTACAATCCTTCGACCAGGATTATTGACGTAGTTTCTCATATAACTTATGTTGTGTTTGTTAACTTTTATACATAAGTGGCGAGATCCATAGTTTAAAATCGACTCCGAACGACAGCTTGTTTGAGAAACTTTTCGTGGCAATTTCATTTTTACTCTTAGAGTTTTTGCCAGACATCTGCTGAGAGGAAATCGCCGAAGGAATACTTTTTGTACTTTGTTTTTATATCTGGCCTGGGGCTCGAACCCTGGCTTTACGTTTCATAAGCCAACACACTACCTACTAGACTACGGCGTCATGAGGATTTGGAAACTCTCGAACACCTTCTCTGTAACTGTCTAGCCCTTAGTAGGTTGAGATTGAAGACCGTTGTCGTGCGCTTCTTTGAGGCTTTAAATTCTGTTCCTACATAAACGCTCTCTATAGATTCATTTTAGTTTGATTGGTTCATAGTTGAGATTAGTTTGAGCAGCTTGAGAAGTGCTAGGGCTTCAATAGTGTAGTCGAGCTCTCTTGTGGGTTTTCTTAGCCTGTGTAATTTCTCTGTTTCCTTTTTCTCCATTATCCATAATTCTCTTCTTTTTCCCTATCTTCCCCGATTATCCTTTCCACTATAAGACTTTGCACAGAGGGTCCGCAGCACCTCCAAGTACTGTACTTGTCTCAGTTGGCAAGTACACGTCGTCCATTTTAAACCCAAAAGATTATTCACCTGTTTAGCTGGAATATACTTGACTAATGGGACCGGAGAAAAACAAAGCAAATAACATGGAGATGAGGAAGGCAAGCCTTATGAAGCGAAAACGAGTGTTAGGTTAGAGGACGTGCACCTGTCGGTCAAGACAAGCACAGTACCCGGAGGTCGAAATTGACCCATTGTACCAAAACGAGTGTAAAATGAATACAAAAACATTTGCACAAAGTAGAACGACTTTGGAAAATACGAATGCTCTTCGCCGAAAGTGGCCAGAATATTACTACGGATTGGGCACAGAATAACCGGAACAAGACATCCAAGATACTAAATACCTAAAGGGAATCAAAAGGTGACAAAAAAGAACCTTTTTTTAAATATTTTTGGAAATATTTTAGTCGCTGAAATCAACATTTGCGGAAATGTAAAGAAAGAATTGTTTCGTTCTGAAGAACTCTTGATAGAAATTGTGTAGCGTCAGTGTGCCCAGAAATACAGACTCAACGGATTCGTGATGATATTATGAATATTACACGAAATGTTAATTTACTTGGTACAGTTCTCTAGAATAATTAAATAACAAAAGTTTTGTGAAATTAAATGAAATTGGCAAACTCAATCACGGCAATTAACTCAAGCATATTTGTTCTGAGATATCTTATCGAATAAATGGCTTTAGGATTACATTAGGTGAGGATCGAATCTAAATTTTATCACTGATGGAAAACGCACAAGCAAAGAGTTTGGCTTTGGAAAAAAAGTCCGATAAGGTTACTCACTTAATTGGTGCTTACAACAATTCAGTTAGGTTTCGAACCTAGATTCTTACATTACTTATGTTATGTGTGTTTATTTAATTCAATAGTGGTGAAGCCTATAGTCTAAAGTCGATTTCAGGTCCTAGTATTTTTAAGAAAGGTTTCATGACAATTTTTGTTTTACTCTCAGAATTTTGGCCAGAAGACTGTTGAAAGGAATCGGCGAAGAAATATTTTTTCATAATTTGTTTTATACGAGGTTCTGTGGCCTCTGGGTCAGACATCAAAATGAAAAATATTTCTTCGGCGACTTTCTCTCAGCAGATTTCTGGCAAAAACTCTGAGAGTAAAAATTGCCATGAAAAGCTTCTCAAAAATCTGTCGTTCGGAGTCGACTTTAAACTGTAGGTCCCGCCACCCATGTATAAAATTAACGCACACAACATAAGCGGTGTGAGAAGCTAGGTCGTAATCAGAGACCTGCACCGAGCAAATTTGTCGGCGGCGGCGGCTAAAGTAGAAAAGGTTCGGCGGCGGCTTTAAGTCGGCTGTCAGCCGAAATATGGTAGAGTTTCGGCGGCGCTTTTATTTATTTAAATAACATGCATACAACATTTCCAACATTTATTTAAAGAACAAAAAAGACATGTAAATCCATGTATGAAACATTAACCTCACATAATTGGTCATTACAACTTTTCAGCCAGGATTACGACCTAGCTTATCACACCACTTATGTGTGTGCGTTAATTTTATATATGAGTGTTGGGGACTACAGTTTTAAAATTGACTCCAAATGATAGATTTTAGAGAATCTTTTCATGGCAATTTTATTTACTCTCAGAGGTTTTGCCAAAAATTCCAGTAAATTTACTAAATAATCATTGTTAGCAAATCGATTATTAAAAATTAGCGACAAAAGAAAAAATTAGAACAAAAAGTAAAATTACACACGAAGCTAATTACATACATGTTACACGCAGAATCAATAATTACACACGATATGTGTAATTAGACACAAGGAGGAAACACTGGTCTGTTGTGATCCGAAATGACATAAATAAAATGGCCCTGGTTCCTCCACTATGTTAAAGGGCCATAGATCTTTGCAGCACATTTGCACAAGCAGACGTGCGTTAGCAAATTGTTCGGAATCTGCATTTTTAGAACTTCCCGACAATAAGGATTTTACTTTGGCATTCGAATTTTAAAATTTTTTTGATTTTACGTCATTACCATGGGCATGTAAAAGGTTACAGAGGTTTGATGTCGACGCAGAAACTCCAAACCTGAAATTATTTCGCATTTTATAACACTTACAAAACAATTATCAGAAATAAATATTCAAAATAAAATTTTCCAAAAAAATTTGGCTAAAAGCTAATGGAAATTAGAGTTTCAATTATTGTTTTGGGAAATCAATACCATTAAAAATAGCCAGGTCGTCATCGGAATCAGATGAATTTAACTCATTTAAATTATTGAAATTTGTAGTTCTTTGGTTCTCCATTTCAATTTTATGTCTTTTAAAACATTTAACGTAAAGTTAAAAGTGTTACCACATTCACCAAAAGCAAGAAAGGGTGTTCAAAATTTCCATATCAAAAAATTAAAAATTTTTCTATTAATATATCACAAAATGAACAAAAAAACTTCAATAATGTATTTAAGTCAAGTAAGACAAAAATATAAGTTTCATATTTTATATATAATTAAAATTTACTGTATACAATTTTAAAAACATATTTTCATATATTTTAATTTTCTTACATACATAAAACGGCGGCTGAATTTAAGCCGAATCAAGCCGAATAAATTTTCGGCGGCGGCGGCTTTTAAATTTTGTCGGCGGCTCGGCTTAGCCGGCTGTCAGCCGATCGGCGCAGGTCTCTGGTCGTAATCCTGACTGAAAGGTTGTAATGGCCAATTATGTATGTATGTGGCCTGGGGTTTGAACCCTGTTTTCACGTATGATAAGAGAGCACAATACTTATGATATTACGGCGATTTTAATATGCAAATATCTGTGCTCATGGATCAACCGAGAGACAACAACTACTCATAGTTGGACGTCTTTTGGAGATATAAGGCAAGACTATATGACCCGTGCGAGTATTTCGCACCGTTAGTTGTCATTTTTGTAACATAAAACGAAAATAATTAATAGAAATTTAGAAAGTATAAAAATTCTGGAAATCATAATATCATCATACATATTCACATACATACATACTCGTAGATATGTTTAAATGCTTTAATAATACTTCTTTGAATACAATGTTAGAGGTAATGATATGATCATCGTTAACTTTTTGCCCGTACGAATTCTTAATACAAACAAAAATATCTTTAAACGTACGCACTCGAGACAAAGCCACGTACAACTGGCCATGTGAAAAGATCGGTTCTGGTAAATACAATCCTACCTTTTGAAGGGTTTGACCTTGTGATTTGTTTATCGTCTTAGCAAAAGCAACTTTCACAGGGAATTGTTTTCGTGTCATTCGGAAAGGCACTGTTGGTTCAGAAGGTGTAAGGTTGATTCGGGGTATGAGTACAGTTTTATCGGTATGAATAATTTTTGCTGATATGATGGGCTCTCCCAAGTTTGTTACGATTAGCCTGGTACCATTTATTAATCCGTATTACTGCACTTCATAAAACAAACAATGCCATGACAATAACAACATTACCAAAATGGCTTTTACAACTTTATGTATTATTATGTGGAATAGCATTACAATTAAGCGACCCTGCTTATCGCACTTGATCTATTAACTACTGCAAAGTATTGCCAAAACAGCTTTTTACAACTTAATATGCATTTTATATATAACTGACTTGGTAATAAAAGGCATTATAGTAAATAGCGGTATTGCCAGAATTGATTTTAATACATAATATATTATATAGAACTGCATTACTATTAAGCGACCCTGTATTATCACATTTGAACAAAAACATATAATCATAATGACAACAGTATTATCATGCTATTCTATATAAAATATAATTTTTATCAATGAAAATATTAATTTTTCAATTTCTAATTATTTTTCGCCATTAGTGTTTGATATAAGCTTTAAAATGAGATATCATTCATTAAATTTGATGCGGTATTATGGGAGATATTTGCAACCGACAAAAAAAAAGTGCTTTAGAAATAATATATATAATTATATTTGATTGAGTCATCATCATGCGATATAGCGAAAGAAGCTTGTCAAGCCTTTCTCTGGTACCAACACAATACTACACAAAGTCTCCGATTAACCTTCTTAACCATCATTTATCGATTACAATAACTTTCCTTAACGGATATTAAAAGAAATTGCATTTTATAAGGGGGTTTAAAAGCCTAAAAGTCATAAATGAAGGAGTGCAGTAAATTTAAATCATATTTTGTAATACTTTACAGGAGGCGATATTATTCTCTCGTTTTAATAAATTTTTTTTCTTAAAATTCGTTTCTAACTAACAGACGTTTCAACTGAAAAATATTAAATATTCAGGGCATGAAAAATAACTCTAATCAACATGGAATTGAAAGGAAGAAAAAGAAAAGGTGAGAGAGAGAGAGAGAGAGAGAGAAAAAGAAAAAAAGTACAGTCAGCCAGTTTAAGGCTACAGCACATGAATATAAAAACAATTTCAGTTTTTTTTATTCTCAAAAAGGACTCCTTTTGGCCAAAGCAAACAACAGCAAGAGCAATAGCAGCAGCAGCAACAACAGCAGAAGCAGCGACAGATACAGCAACAATAATAACAAAAACATCAAGTAAGTAAATAAATAAAAAGAAGAAGAATAGCAAACCAGGAGAATATTTAATCAAACAGGAATGAAAAATAAAAAGGAATCACAATCACAAAAAGAAAACAAAACAAAAAAAAAAAACATTTAAAGGCGCAACTCAAACTAAAAAGGACAGACAGACAGACAGACAGACAGACAGACAGACAGGAATCTGTAGAGTCTAAAAGAGAATGAAGAAGAAGAAGAGAAAAAAATGAAACAAAATTCATACCAACCAACTCCAAAGACCACTTTGATAAACTCCAGTTCTGGTTTAGCTTTTATCCTCTTCGTCATACGAACGAACGGATCGTTGGGTTGGTTGTCTGCCTGCCTGCCTGTTTATCTTGACGAAACGATCCCATTTTTGTGGCGGCGTTGGTGAAAAGCAAACACAAGTCGGCTTAAATATTATGGTGTGTGCATGAGACCAGGTTCTGTTGTTGTCTTTGCTTTAATGGTAGAAGGACATTAAAAACGCCAACTCACTTGCCCTCATACACCACAGTCTCCAGTCATCCAGGTCTCTAGCGATCTCTTTGTCTGTGTATTTGTGTGTCTGTGTTCGTGCATTTGAGGATTCGTTTTGAAAATCTTCCAACAAATTGTTGTACAAACTTTCAGTTGCAAAACGGGTTTTATCCACAGACAACAACAGAGTGGAGCGGCTGGAAAAACAGAAACTCCTGTGGACGCCTTTTGGTTTTTTTTTTTTTTTTTTGAAGGCAACCATGCAGTAACAGGAATATTTCGTTTTTGTAGCAACGTTTTCAAACCAGTTTCTTTCGTTTACTTTTCAATTGTTGTTGTTGTTGTTGCATTTAGCCACTCTACACTACAAAGTTAAACAATCTTCTTCTTCGTCTTCTTCTTTACCTGCTTATTTTACAGGCAACTCTATGGAGTTGGCATCGTAAATACGAGTATCCAGCGCAAAGGGTCCGAAGACAAGCTAAACGAAAACGGGGAAAAAACAAAAACAAGAAGAGTTCCAAACAGTCCGTTTCATTATTTGTGTCCCGTGAAAGTCCCTGTACGCTTGTGTATGTGTACGATAGTGTTCCCCTGAAGTCATATTTAATGGGGAGGATTTGAGGACGTTGTATGCAATTGAAATCAATTTTGTTGCAATACAGTTTTAGTCTTCTTAAATACGTGGGTAGTTATATAAGGTTTTAGTGCATTTTTTTTCTCGCTTTCCAAGTAAACAGTTACAATAAAAACAATAAAAAAAATAGAATTCTTTGTGCCTTTGAGTAGGTTAGGTTAGGTTAGGTTAGAGGACGTGTACTTGTCAATTCTGACAAGTACAGTACTCGGTGGTCGAATTGACCCATTGTACTACGTCCTAGCTTCTCACACCACTTATGTTGTGTGCGTTAATTTTATACATGAGTGGCGGGACCTACAGTTTTAAAGTCGACTCCGAACGACACATTTTTTGAGAAGCATTCAATGGCAATTTTTACTCTCAGAGTCTTTGCCAGAAATCTGCTAAGAGGAAGTCACCGAAAATTTATTTTCAAATTTTCGTTTTGATGTCTGACCTGGGATTCGAACTCGGGTCTTTCGTCTAATAAGCCAGCACACTACCTACTAGACCACGACGAACTCAAAGTGCCTTTGAGTAACACATCTTACATTACTTTACCATTGTACGTAAAATTCTTCTCCGTACTTCTAAAGTTCTTCCCAAAGTTTGGATTCAATCCGCTGTTGTTCTATACATAGCTGCCACATAAATAAAGCATGAAATCGCCAAATATTTGAAAAAAAAATCGTCAAAATCATTAAAGACGTTCATGGAAATCGTAAAACTAATCATCACGAATGCGGCATGATGTTCGCTAGAATTAAAGCATTTTTGAGTGCCTTAACTTCTTAAGAAAGTATAGGCCGGTGCCTCAACGTCTACTTTGAGACTTTTCGACCGCGTACAAAGGAGAGGGCTATGTTGCCTCTTAATGACGGTAGGGTTTCGAAATCCATTTATTCACTGGAGCATCGTTCTATCGCTATTATAACGAGTTTTGTTCGAGTGAAATAAAGGACTTGTTCCCGAGAATCATGTATTTCAACGTAAAACTCGCCATTCTCGACAAGCACATGCGTATATATTTGGTCCATTGTGCAGTGGATCGCACACTCCTTTACAGGCAAAGTTCGTTCTATTCGTGTAAGGAACTCGCTTCGTCTAGAGATTGTAATTTTTTGGCTTCTAAGGCATGAAAAAGACATCATCAATCAGATTTGCAAGGTAAATACAAACCTTAAGGTGTCTTTTAAAGTACAAAATTAAAGAAATATGATGTAAATTTTTATTTCCTAAAAATCGTCAAAATAAGGGCACAGATCGCCGCATCGTATTTTTGGAGCAAAAAATCGTCAAAATGTCGATAAATCATCAAATTTGGCAGGTATGGTTGTATACCCTCTAATCAGTCCCTTGCAACCTCTCTCAGAGAATATAAAACGGCCATGAAAAGTTTTAAAAAAATCTGTAGTTCGGAGTCGACTTTAAACTAGATAAAATTAACTCACACACACACAACATACGTACATAATTGGCCCTTACAACCCTTCAGTCAGGATTACGACCTAGTTTCTTACACCATTTATATTGAGTGCCCTAACTTTTATAGGTGAGTTGTGGGCCCTTTAGTTTAAAGACGATTCCGAACGACAAATTATTGGGAAACTTTTCGTGATAATTTTATTTACTCTTAGAGTTTTTGCCAAAAATCTATAAAGGGAAGTCGCAGAGGAAATCTTTTCAATCATATTTCGTTTAGTTGGAGATGCATGACCTGGGGTTTGAACCGAAGCCTTACGTCTAATAAGCCAACACATTATCTACTAGACCCTGGCGACTTCATATAACATGGTTGGCGTAAAAAGCCAAGTTGAATACCCGACTAAAGCGTTGTAATAACCAATTGAGGAAATAGGTTGAGGTATATCTTCCTATTGTTGTTGTTTGTATTGTCAATCTGTCCATAAGTTACGTGTGATCCTTAAAGTCTTCAGTCGTTTTGAGGGGATACCATGTGCTTTAGTACCCGTCGTCATGGCGTTTACATGTGGAAGAGTCATCTGTCACTTATTTGTGGTAGCGACAGCAAATCGTTACACACTAGATATGTATGTAGTCGATATGAATATTAAATCGCATCAGTCATTAACATCAGTCATCAGCATCAGTCAAATTATCAATTAACAGACATACACAGACTCTTTCTGCGGGAGATTTGTATGTCGTGATACTAGTGGCATTACAAATAAATAGAGAAAGAACGGATATTGAGCTCGCATCACTTAGCTATTGGCTTAGCTGATATGTGTTTTACAGCAGAATGCTCGATATTTATCCATTGGGGATCTTCCTTCCGACAAGGAAAGGGATCTGCACTCTAAAATAATGCTTAGAATGATTATTATTCGATCTTTTAATTGATCTCTGAATATAGCTTTGGCTTTGGCGTTCTTAAACTCAATGATATTCTGAAAGTTAAAGAAATAAAAAATGGAAGTGGTGTTTCTGTTTCAAGGTCTCTGCACACAGCACAGACTGTCCAACTAACTTAATGAATGATGAAATTATCTTTGATTCGTGCATGGAGATGTATAACCTGACAGGGCGTGTTGACCAATCAAATTTTTAATTCTTGAGATTTGAGCATAGGCCCTTGAATAGTGGAACTACCCTCGTACCATTCGGTGCTCGTGTGAAACGATCCACCACAATATTCGGCACAACAAAGCAACACAATCCTTTCGTTTCTTTTGGGGGGATAAAGTTGTTTGCTTAAATGTTTCGTACTGGTGTGGTACTGGCGTGGAACTGGTTATCAGTGATGCAGTGTCTTATTTGCTCTCTTTTAAGGCGTTTTTTTTTTACTATTTCTTCTTCTTCTTCTTTTTATTTTTCTTTTCCTTTCTTATTAACTGACTTTTCTGCCGAGAGTAATTATTTAGGATATTATGGGGGGGAATCAAATGATTTTAAAAGCGAAAAAAACAAAGAAAAAAGAAGAAAAAAGTAAAAAAAAATAAAATTTTTACTTTTTATGCCGTGTTTCTTTTTAAACAAATAAACTGAAACTAAAAATGAAATAAAATGATGAAATATAGCACTCTTGGGTGGAATGAAATTCACCTTTCATGTGTTGGATTCAGCAGCAGTCAATTTTAATTCTCACTTTCTGCCTGCTTTACGAAATTGTGTAGGCGACTGAGATATATTTTTTTCGATCCTCTTAAAGTTTTATTCATTTACATGCATACATACATACATAATTGGCCATTACAACTCTTCAGACCTAGTTTCTCACACCACTTATGTTGTGTGTGTTAATTTTATACATAAGTGCCAGGACCTACAGTTTTTAAAGTCGTCACTCCGAACGACAGATTTTTTTGAGAAACTTTGCATGGCAAGTTTTTTTATATGCTATCAGATTTTTTTCCCGAAATCTTCTGAGAGGCAATCGCCGAAGGAATACTTTTTGGATTTTGTTTTGATGACTGACCTGGGACCATTTATTTAGTTTTAATTAATTACACTGTGCGACAATGAAAATTCACCCGCGTAACTACATAGTCCACGTTGTCCAGTTAGTTGAGTAGACCTCAAAAATATTTTTTTGTTTATATTTCTCCAACCCTCCAAACATGTTTTATTTGACAAAAACTGTTTTTTTTTAGAATTTATGCACAAATTTCTGGATTACTCAAACATTTCTGATTCCGATTTCCAATATTTAAATCTTGTTGGAAAGAGGAGAGATGGACCTTTAAAACGATATACATATACCATATATCGTTTGATTTAATATGCTATGAGTTTTGATGAGATAACCTTGTTAAATGCGAATTTTTTCTATATTTTTTCAAGTTTTTCCATTCCTAATAATTCCTAATTTAATAAAAAAAAAAATTTAGGATAAGTGGTAACATTTGGAAGGTGCATTATGTTGTGAACAGATTGACACATTGTTTGATCAAATCGATCGATTTGATTCTTTCTGGGCGTATATTATGGAAATTGTAATGTTTTCGTGATGGGGAAAAGAAGTAACCAAGACATTACCCCGCTTTATATGCATTAACTCTAAGGTACACTTGTGGACATTGAATTGAGTTATTTATTCTCTCTGACATTGTGGTAAACGAAAAAGCATGGTTAATAAAAAGTAAACATAAAAATAACTTCATTTTTATTAAATATTAAGCTTATTGTACTAAATTATAACAAAATAAATTAGACTTATTCACTTTTTATTAATATATGTACTAAATTATGTTTCTATCTCTAATTTGGTGTGGACACACAATTAAGTTACTTCAAAATTATTTGAAAAAAAATACCATTCAATTTAAAAGTTTTAAAAAAAAAATATATTTTTTATCACTAATATTTAGTAGGAAATCCCTTTTGGAGAATTACTTCCGCACATCTATTTGGCATTGTTTTGACTAAATTGCTTGCACTGTTGTGGAGTAATATTATTCCATTCTTCTTGAATAATATCCCAAAGTGAACGTTGGTTTATGGATTTTCTGTACGAAACGGCTCGTTTTATGATCCCCCATAGATTTTCTATGGGGTTTAAATCGGGACTTTGTGGTGGCCACTCAAGAACATTAATTTCATTTTCATCCAACCACGATTTAACGACCCGAGATTTATGTTTCGGGTCATTATCTTGCTGAAACGTCCACCCTGGTGATAAATTTTCAGCATAATCGCCATTGAGATTATTTTCTAATATGTTCTTATACATTTCACCGGTCATTTTACCCTCTATTTTAATTAATGGTCCCACACCAGACGAGGAAAAACATCCCCAAACCATCACTGATGACCCACTGTGCTTAACCGTTTTTTTTTGTATAATTGGAGTTCAATTCTGTATTTACTGGTCGTCGTACATATGGTCTACCATCATTTCCAAATACATTAAATTTTTATTCGTCGCTCCAGACTATCATTTTCCAAAAATTCAAATCTTTATTGATGTGATTCTTGGCAAACTGCAGGCGTTTCTTAATATTTTTCTCCGACACGTTTGGCTTTCGTCGAGCTATGCGACCATGAAGGTTATTTTCGGTCAGTCGTCTTCTTACAGTCCTTGCCGTAATTTGAATCCCATATTTTGATTTCAACTGAGATCTAATTTGAGTGGATGTCAAAAATGTGTCAGCTTTACTCATTCTGACCATAATCCGGTCTTCAGGTCCGGTCGCTTTTCGAGGCTGTTTTCTTTGTAAATTGTTAAAAGTTTTGATACATTTTGTAAAGCGTAATTGCGTTAACAATTTTGCCCCGGGATAATGCTAATGTTTTTACCACTTTGGCGATAGAACCAACATTTTGGAAACAATTTCAAATGATCTCCCGTTCAGCGGGAGTAGTGCTTTTGTTTTTACCCATTATTGAAAGAAATCAAACAACGTTATGGGGGAGGGTGCTAAAATGTTTAAACATTTCATTAAGTCAATTTTTAAAAAAATTTACATTTTAGTTAGATCCATTTACCTTTTAATATTAAAATGACTTAATTAAATGCCCACCTAATTTTTGTTGACGTTTCAAGAAATTATTCACTATTAATGAAGCAAAGCACTAAAATGCCAAAAATTCATATAATCCTAACGGGACTTTTTGTGCAAAAACATTGCAATGTAAATATAAAAAAAAAATTAAAAAGTTTTTTACACTCAAAAAATAACTTGCATTGCATTGCACTTAATTGCATGTCCACAACTGTATGTCGTGATATAGTCGCCGTAGTCTAATATGTATGTAGTGTATTGGCGTATGAGATCACGGTTCAAACCCCCAAATAGGACATCAAAACGAAAATATGAAAAAAATTTTTCTTCGACGACTTCCTTTCATCAGGTTGCTGGCAAGAATTCTTAGAGTAAATAAGGATTGACTTGTAAAAGCTGCTCAAAAAATCTGTCATTCGGAGTCGACTTTAAATTGTAGATTCCGACGCTCATCTATACAAATTAACTCACACAACACGAGAGGTTTGAAAAGATGGCTCTTAATCCTTACTGATGATCAATCATATGCGTATGTATGCATGTAGGTCGTGATGCTAATAAAGAGTGAAACGAAACTCAGGCGGTCTGATATTGCCACGTACTGATTATCTATGGAGCATTGGCCTACACGGGCGAAGAATAGAAATAAAGTTCTTTTAAGTTCATAACAGTTTAGTTCAATTACTTCAGTTAGTAGAAAAATCTTCAGCCACTTCATTCATCCATTCATAATTGGTCATTACAACCCTTCAGTCAGGATTACGACCTAGCTTCTCACACCACTTATGTTGTGTGCGTTAATTTTATACATGAGTGGCGGGACCTACAGTTTAAAGTCGACTCCGAACGACAGATTTTTGAGAAGCTTTACATGGCAATTTTTACTCTCAGAGTCTTTGCCAGAAATCTGCTGAGAGGAAGTCGCCGAAGAAATATTTTTTCGTTTTGATGTCTGACCTGGGATTCGAACCCGGGCCTTTTGTCTAATAAGCCAACACACTACCCACTAGACCACGGCGACTTCAGCCGCTTATGTTAACGAAATGCCAACTGTCACACTATATGATAGAAATTGTGCGTATCCAGCAGCTGAAGCTGGAAGGATTTGAAAGGAGAATCGGTGAAGCTCTGCTCTAAAGCAATTAACCTAAATGGAGATGGTGTTTAAGGACGGGGATTTGTTAGGGGTACTGTCTTTGAATTAATCAGGTCATGTCAAAAGCTTTTAACTGTTGAATTGGGTTTCGCTTTTGAAACCACTTTCGATTCAGATTTTATTGTATTGGCAATAAACTATTCCTTGGGGAGGGTCTTAAATTGTTTGGATTAATTGAAACTGAGATTGTGTCTTAAACTGGCTGTTTGTGTTATTTAGGTTGAAATAATCCAATATCGTAGTATATAGAATAGCAAAGTGGTTATTAGATCGAAAATTGATCAAGAATTTATGGAGTTTCAGGACAAGAAATTAACATTTTTAATATTTATTCTCTTGCGGGTTTCGGGACACTGGAATGAGAGATGTCGCCGTGGTCTAGTAGGTAGTGTGCTGGCTTATTAGACGTAAAGCCGGGGTTCGAGTCTTAGGCCAGACATCAAAACGAAAAATATTTCTTCGGCGACTTCCTCTCAGCAGATTTCTGGCAAAGACTCTGAGAGTAAAAAATTGCCATGAAAAGCTTCTCAAAAATCTGTCGTTCGGAGTCGACTTTAAACTGTAGGTCCCGCCACTTATGCATAAAAATTAATGCACACAACATAAGTGGTGTGAGAAGCTAGGTCGTAATCCTGACTGAAGGGTTGTAATGGCCAATTATGTTATGTATGTTATGGAATGAGAGATGAATTTCCCAAGTGACAAACAAACGATCTCAAATGGCCAGCGCTCATTTGTCCGAGATAAAAATAAATAATGAATGGGATTTCCAAATAGATTATTTTCCAATTGGTAAAGACTATTGAACGAATAGTGAAAACTAAAATTCAAATAATATTGACATAAAATTAACTCATGGTTTAAGCATTCCAATAGTTGAGAAATTACGCAAACCACGCCTAACTGGAAAAAAATTTTTGTATTCCTTTAAACATCTGAACTTCAACCATGAACATCACCACATGTCATCCTCCCTTCCGACTACTTTTTTTTTTGTTTTTTTATTAGAAACAATAGTTTCGAGTGGCTTTGATATCATCTCTGGCATCGTGTTTTATTTGAAATCAAAACATCTTGATTCGTCGTTTATTGTGGCCATAAAAAAAGAGGCCACTTCATATACGTACAATATTAAGACTTTCGAATGCAGGATAGAATACATAGCTGATGCAGCCAACAAACGATTCGATTGTTTTCTAGAAATTAAGCAAAAAATTAAAAAAAAAAAAAAAACTGAAGGGGGAGAAAAGCCAGAGCCTGAAAGAACACAAATTAAACCCCCTCACCCCATATGATAGGCATATTTTGAAATTTTGAATAAAGGAATCATATCAAGCAACAGCAACAGCAAAAGCAAATGCGATTACAAAAACAATAACAATTTGAAAAAATATTCCTTGAAAATCCTCTTAAGTTTGATTCAAACAAATCCCCCCCCCCCCAAAAAAAGAAGCAAAAATTTACACACACACAAAATCAGAGACATACTTTCACTCACACATGCATAAATGTATGCACACACACACATTTGTAAACGTACGACAGACGAAAAGTAGGAAAAAAGTTTAAAAATCAAATTCAACGGAAAAGATGGAGACGCAAAACAAAATAAACAAACATCACAGGCGACAACGAATTTCAAGTGAAAAAAAAAATACAGAAAAAGGGATACATATTCAGCAAGAATAAAAACAAAAACAAAAACAATAAAAGAAAAGGGCAACAAATGAATTTAACAACAATAGCAACAACAACAACAACAAAAAAAATCAACGAATCCGACAAACATGGCAGGATGGCTGGCATTGATGGGATCACACGAAATTGTTGCAAACGCAAAAGGATTGTCGATCATCATCATCATCATGATCATCGGCAACATCATTATGATGATGATGAAATAAAACAACTGACTGATGATGATGATGATGATGATTATAATGATGATGTAACGCAGTTAATAAAATTGAAATTATTTTCCATTATAAAGTGAATCATTATTGTTGGAATGATGAAATGCTTACATTTCCTTGAACATTCGTTCATGCGAATGACAGTCTTGAAAATTTATTTACGCGCATTTAACTAATTGTAGTTTGGCATTATTGCATAGCTGCGAACATTTAAGTTCTCTCACAGGGCTAAACACTTTTTAAACTTTTTAACACCATTTAAGGGCCATTTAGCCAGCCTGTAGCGCAGAACATGTAAAATGACCTCTGCAGTTACTGTTGCACATAATATTTCATTCGATTATGGACTGACCTATAACTCCACTCAGATCACTGATATCGTAACCTAATTACCGAAATATGACACTTTCTAGCCGCCAAAGTTTCCGATCCTATCAATGCCATGCAGGGAAATGATTGAAGGTCTTATTGAATTAAACAAGACAAATGGTGTGGGAAATATTGTTGAAAGCTTTTAATCGTTTGAAGAATCTTTCAATCATCTTTTGAATGTCTCTCCCACTCTTTTCCGAAATTCAATTTTCAATGATTTGGTGTATAAATTACACTATGTGACAAAATTAAATACACCCGACTAATGACAGTAGTGTAGGTTGTGAGTTTTGTTGAGTAGATCTCAAAAATATTTTTTTTTTATACTTCTCGAACCCTCCCAACTTGTTTTATTTGACAAAAACTGTTTTTTTTTTACCTTAAGCACAAATATCTGGATTACTCAAACATTTCTGACACGATTTCCAAAATGTAAAAAAAAAATTGAAAAGAGAAGAGATGGACCTTTAAAATGGTATACATAAGTATATTAGAAGACGCCGTGGTCTAGTGGATAGTGTGTTGGCTTCTTAGACGAAAGGCCCGGGTTCGAATTCAGACATCAAAACGAAAAGTATTTCTTCGGCGATTTCCTATCAGCAGATTTCTGGCAAAGACTCTGAGAGTAAAAATTCCCATGAAAAGCTTCTCAAAAATCTATCGTTTGGAGTCGACTTTAAACTGTAGGTCCCATCACTCATGTATAAAATTAACGCACACCACATAAGTGGTGTGAGAAGCTAGGTCGTAATCCTGACTGAAGGGTTCTAATGGCCAATTATGTTACGTATGTTAGTATATTATTTGACTTAATATGCTAACAGATTTGATGAGGTAAACTTGGAAAATTGCGAATTCTTTTTCACATTTTTTTCAAGTTTGTCCCTTCCTAGAAGCAAACTTTACTTAAAAAGTATAAAATAAATTATAACATCTGAAAGTCCATTCATGGCGCTTCATTTGTTCAAATCGGACAAAAATTACCGCAGTTATTGTATAAATAGTGTAACAACAGTTGTTGTTATTTGATACACCGGCGTGATGCTGGCGCTGGTGTTCTATCATCTGTATCTATGGGTCTTGTACGTTGGAACGATCACTTTTTCAATTTTTTCGAGTGCCGAAGGAAGCATTCAAGTGCCTTCACTCCATCCGACCTTCTCACTATTTACAGGACCTTTATCTGACGCCGGATGGAATACAACTCTCACGTATGGGCCGGTGCTTCAAAGTCTATTAAGAAGCTTCTTGACCGCGGACAGGAGAGGGCGAAGGTGCTTATTAATGACAGTAGGGTAACCAACTCAATTGATTCGTTGAAGTATCGTCGCAATGTGGCGTGTGTTTCATTGTTCTATCGGTACTATAATAGGAGGTGTTCTCGAGAGAAAAGGGGCTTGGTTCCCGATAATCACATATTTTTAAGTGGTACTCGATCTTCTCGCAGAGCACATCCTTTTATGGTTGATTGTCCAGTGAACCGCACAATGCATTACAGGGAGAATTCATTTTTTGCCCGCACTGCTCGCTTAAGGAAAGATCTTTCTGCTAGGGTTTTTCCCGTCAACTACAATATTGGTAAGTTTAAATCAATTGTCCACAAACACTACTCCCTCTTTCCACCTTCCAATAACCTAGTTTCCTAAACCTGCACAATTCAATGCATGAGCAGGGGGACCAAACAAAAAAAAAAAACAGTCGTATTATATTTTTTACATCTGTCATCACACCAAATTTTCAGAATTTTTGATGGATCTGGTTTGTTTATCACAAAATGAGTAAATTGCACGTTTGAGCAAACACCAAGAAGTTGACCAATGTTTGCGCAAAAAGAGAAATAATAATATTTGTAAAAAACACAAATATTAGCCGACTTCTGGAAGTCTTGCAAACATGAAATTGAATTGATATGATATCCATGTGGCCCGGCATTGGTATTCCGAGTAACTGCAGAGCTGATGAAATTGTCAGGCGGGGCATGGCCATCGAACTCTCCAATGAATTCTCGAATTTGGGCATCCCTATGGAGACCTGCCAGCTCGTAAAAGTTATAAAGTCTCTGTTGGTAAAGCCGATACAGAATTCAATGGTCAGTACACCTGCCTCGTTTATAGAGAGTGATTGTTTAAGAGCTATAGGAAAATTTTTCAAAAAAAAACACATAAAATTCAGAAAAATGCAAGGAATCTTTATTTTAATTGATAGTTTGGTCCACATAATTTAATGTTTGAAGATTATTTCATGCAAATATTGACCGCGACTACATCTCAAATGATCCATCCGCTTAGTCCAATTTTGGCATACTCTTTCCAATATTTCGTACGGTATCTCACGAATAAACGCTTCAATGTTGTTTTCCAATGCGAATTGTCGATTTTGTAGTGAAGATCAGCCAGAAGCATACCAATGCATCCAGAAAAAGACACAGTTTGGTGTGGTTAATGGGCTGGTGGCATCATTGGACCGTACTGCTTAAAAGATGCTGATAATTGTAATGTAACTGTGAATGGTGAGCGCTGCCGTGAGATGATATCTAACTTTTTTTGCCCAAAATGCAAGAGCTTGACTTGCATGACATGTCGTTTCAGCAAGACGGTGCCTCATGCCATACAACATACTTAACCATGGACTTTTATTTCACATTCTGGACCGGTCAATTGCCCACCTAAATCGTGCGATTTAACGCCTTTTGGCTATTTTTTGTGGAGTTATGTTAAAGCTCATGTCAATACAGACAAGACAAGACAATATTGAAGCATTTAATCGTGAGATAACGGCCGAAATGTTGGAAAGAGTATGACAAAATTGGACTAAGCGGATGGAACATTTAAGGCCCTGTCGCGGTCAACATTTGCATGAAATAATCTTCAAATATGATGGACCGTACTATCGATTCAAATAAAGATTTCATGAATTTTTTCTGAATTTTAAGTGTTTTTTTGTAACATTTTCCTATAGCTCTTAAAAAATCACTCGTTAGTGGTGCCAATTAGATCTACTGCGGAAAGGATAGGTGAATAAGTATTTTACTCTTGTGCTAAAAGTGCTGAAATGGTCACCTTGGTCGGCGCACTTTTCAAGGGAAAACTAACACTAAATCAAAGCCTTAAAATCTGTGAGAGTCCTTTGCTGCTCATGGAAAAAAGAAAGAACATTAGTCCGACTTGTTTAGAACTTCACTCGTTCCTTTATCACTCGTAAATTAATAGAAAGAAATTTTAACTTCAACAAATCAATTGAATCGGCCATGGAATAATCGCCTTTAGTTGGATGACGTCGACTGTTTCCTGCAGCACCAATACAAACAAAGTTACAGGCTCTACTAAGTAATGGTTTTTGTTTTCAATAAAAAAAAAGTCGATGAAATCGGAAAGTCACCCAAACTACTGATGAATGCAACAAGAAATGTTAAGAAACAACAGCAACAATAACAAAGACAGCAAATACAACAACAATAACTATAAAAAAAAAGCGATACGTAAACGCAAACAAAATATTTCGATTTCGATTCCTGTTGCTCCTTTACAGTTCAGACACGATTATTTACACACAGTTTTTGTTTTGTTTTTTGTTTTTTGTTTTTGTAGTACATTTTGTTGTTGTTGGTGTAGTTTAGTTTTTAAGCTGCTTTAGGGTAGAAGTGAACGAACGAGTTGTTACTGGGTTGGAAGCATGGATGGGAGCGTTGGTATGTATCTGTTGATTCTGTTACATCACTACACACACAGGCTATAAAGCAGACAGGCAGCCAGGCAGGCAGCCAATACAACCAGCCTGGATTTTAACTTTTTTTATTGCTGTTGTTGTTGTTGTTACTGTTGTAGCTGCGTTGTAAATCCCAGGTTGTTCTCCATGCACACACAACACATGCACAGACAGCAAGTCACTTGAGAAAGGGGGAGATCGTAAAAAAAAAAAATAAACAACAACAACAACTATGACAACAACAACAATAATAAAATGGAATGAAATGAAATGAGAATAAAAGAAAAGAAATGCCATGAAAAGGATTGTATGGCTGCATTTATTTCTGTTGATTTCGTTTCTTTTACTCGTTCGTTCGTTCGTTCGTTCCTTCGTTCGTTCGTTCGATCGTTTGTTGGTTCACTATGTATTTACGACAAACACAACAGCAAACAAAAATGGATAAGATGCTGTGTGTATGGACTTGTGTGTGTGTATGTGAGTTAGTATTCAGCCTATAAATGGCTGACTGAATGCATTTACTAACACACATGCAAACTTTCAAACAGAAACTAAATGTGTGTATGCAAGTGTGTATGTGTGTGTTGGCTGCTTTACACCCAAGTAATGAAACTGAGGTAACTTCAGTGCATTGAACTTGTTGCAATGTAGCAACAACAACAATAACAACAACCGAAGAAAATGTTTCAACACAAAAGGAGCACAAGTAATACACACAAGTTTTCTGTTTTTCATGATGATTTTTCCTGCCGTTAAAACTCAATTGCTGTGTGCAATTGCAACTGGATGGAATACGACGACGTCCGTCTGGTGTGCCACAGTCCATCCATAAAGAGTTTCTATTGCACGTCATCGTCATCGCCATCGCCATCAATACTGTTGCCAGTATATTTGTGCCTGTTTTTCTTCTTGGCCATTATCCTCTTTGTGTCAAAGTATTTTTCCATTTCTTTTAAAAAAAAGCAGAAAGAAAACGAAAAAGAAAAGGAAAAAAATCTACTCAAATGGAGAGAAAAATCTTCATCATCTCTATTGCCTTGAAGCCACCTGGTGGACTGTAATTTTAAAATGCAAGGAAGGAAATTGTCAGCTGCACAACACTAGATTAAGTTTTTCTTTTTCGTTTTTCGTTTCTTATTTTCGTTTTTTCTTTTTCTTTAAATAAACTGAAAGGGATAATTATTATCATTCGATTTTTAAAATAGTTTTTCATAAGGCAGGAGAAATTAATGTAATGTAAGGGCAAGAGTGGTCTAACATTTAAAACTAGTAACACAGTGTCGATTTGAGATCCTAGTCTAAAAGCATGTGATTTAAGCTTGCTTTTAAGTTATGTTAGGTTAGGTTAGAGAACGTGTACTTGTCAGGTGTGATAAGTACAGTACCCGGAAGTCGAATTGTCTCATTGAACAACGTCCTAGCTTCTCACACCACTCGTATTGTGTGCGTTAATTTTTATACATGAGTGGCAGGACCTACAGTTTAAAGTCGACTGCGAATGACAGTTTTTTTGATAAGCTTTCTTCATAGAAATTTACTGAGAGGAAGTCGCCGAAGAAATATTTTTTTTTCATAATTTAATTTTGATCTCTGACCTGGGGTTGGAACTCGGGCCTTTCTTCTAATAAGCCAACATACTGTTCTTAAGTATCCTGAATTGTTTAACTCACACATTGTCAAGTCCGTTGTTCTATAATTCCATAAACCTTTCCTAACTGGTATCATGTCACTGACGAGGTCGTTAAAGAGCTTTCATTGTATCGCAAAGTTTGAGCGTTAAGTTCCAAAACTAACAAAAAAAAATATCTTTTGAAGTTCTAATCAGTAAATCATGCATGCGTTCTTTAAATTGCCATTTTTTTACCGAAAGCGTTCATGACCCTAACTGCCTAACTACAGGGTTTTAGTCATGCTATGTCTTAAGGTAAGCTTACCACTGTATGCGCCGTTTGAGCTGACCTCCATGAGGACGAAATGTTGTAACTGTGGTGGTAATCACATTACGATTTATAAAGGCCACCGGTTTACTTCATTCGTCAAGCATTTCAGAATACAGCAGACTTACTCTGCATCCATCCAGACCAGTAACATTAATTCAATTAATTACCATTCTACCAAACTGCAGTCAACTATCCTATGCTAATGCTGACCTAATGTGTAAATTTTTTTACCAACTGCCTCTGGTTTTAACTTCAGCCGTGTTTAAACTACAAATGGGTCAATTGTTTAGTCAGTGAACAGTTTTATCATACGAGTAATGGGAACAGTTTAATTCAGCAAATGTTGTAAAGGTCACACTATACTGCTGCATGCAAGCGAATGTTTGCAATCGATAAACTGTTGGACAATATGCGTCCAAAACGAAAACGGCATCCGTCAACATAGAAATGAAATGAAATATTTATTTGCAACCCAATTTGCTCTTGCCTCTTTAAAAATAAATGATTCCAAGGATCCTTAAACTTTAAACATCATATATTGGGCTTCCTGCATGAATTTGGAACATTCAAGAAGAAATTTCGAGAAGGCAAAGTCAGACATCAAAAACGAAATATGAAAAGAAAATATTTCTTCGGCGACTTCCTCTCACAGATTTCTGGCAAGAACTCTGAGAGTAAATAAAATTGCCATGAAAAGTTTATCAAAAATCTGTCGTTCAAAGTCGACTTTAAACTGTAGGTCCCACCATTCATCTATAAAAATTAAGCCACTCAACATAAGTGATGTGTGAAACTAGGTCGCAATCCTGACTGAAGGATTTTAAAAGATTTCGCCTTCAAGAACATTCATCATACTGTTTACGTTGCTATATAAAAGGCAAGGCAAAGCAGGCATCTGGGTCAGTACAAGTTCAGTCAGTCTTGTGTGAATATGCGGTGTGTTTGAAAAGTGTAATCGTGGTTTGAAAATCTCCGTTACAAAGATTAGTTGAACAATTGCCTAGTAATTATTATTGTTTATGCAAATGATGTAAACAGAGGAATAAGAAAGCAAAGCAAAGCAATTGTTGTTGTATACATAAAGTTGTGAACAGTAGCACACAGAATTGTGCGAATAATAAAGAATTTGAATTAAAACTAAACACAAATATATTTTTATTCTTTTGCAATCTACGAGCTTATATACATAAGAGTTTTTTTTTGGATTGAGCCTGGAAATAATTTACTTAATCCCACAAATAATTCTGTAGCGAATATTACTAAAGACCGTACATTTAATATGTTTAATACACGAAATTATTGAATAATTCTCTGAGTTTAAATATTGCAAAGCCTTTAGTCTTGCCTCCGAAGTGATATGTGGTAGTAGGTGAAACTTGTTCTGCCAATTTAGTGTATGTTCTCCAGGTTTTTAGCATTTTCCAACACTTTTTTTTTACTTTGAATTCAGTTTTTAATACATCATAACCGCCAAGAACTTAACAACATTCCTATCAGCTTACAACATAATCTTCCATTCAATATTGATTGCTGAAATTCTGAATTGTTATGCCTCATCTGAGGACTAGCAAATCATTGTGCATGCATGACAGATCACTGATTATTTTATTTTTTTTTATGTTTTTCCCAAGAAATCCTGTGTGGAAATTAAATTTCAACATTTTGCCACATTGTGGCATTCTGTGGTCAATGAACGATCTACATAAAGAGGCAATAAAATTTACACAGAAACAAAAAAAAACGACTTTACGATCTACGAGATCACAATGCCATTCCAGGCGACAACATTTCTCTTTCTCTCTATTTGGTTTTTGAAAATTTTGCAAACTCTCTTGGTGTATGGTGTTATGCTCTCATGATTCCTGTCTATTGGCTACACATTCACATGCCCAACTGGTGGCATTAGAAAATTTCTCTCAGCAATGTATACATGGATACACCACAGTCAGCGATGAAGATACATTTTATGTATCTGGACGTCTATTACACGGTATTTCAAAGCATCGTTCTTACAGACATCGACTCATGGTCGTATGTTTGGATGTGCAACGCATTTAACGGAAACGAATGTTGCAACCGCAAGCGGCAATTCTTTCATAGACAAAGGAACAGGAATTTATGTTTCATTTTCTGTTGCATCTTTCTTGTTTTTTTTTCTTTTGACTTTTAATATTGTTGTTGCTGTTGTTGCCTTGCTCCCTTTGACTATTTTTAGCGATTCCCTCTACAAAATTTCTTTTCTCCCAATTTTAGTACGCGTTTCTCAATTTGCAGTTTTTTTTTTTTGGCAAATTTTTTCCTTTCTGATTTGAAAATAAAAATTTGCATGTGTTGTATGAAGCAGAAGACTTTAATGCTTGTCTGTATTCAAGATTGAAATCAATTCAAAGCAAATTCAAATGCAAATACAAATAAAAAATGCGATTAAATTGTAAGTAAAACAGAAGAAAGGAAATGTTTTCATAAATTCCAGATGCCTTAAGAATTTCCACAAAACTAAGGCGTATTAATCACTTCTCGACACGTAAGGTGAAAGACAGTCTCTTCCTTCTCCTTAGAACCGTAAATCTAGGAAAAGTAATGTATTGGAATACCAAATCTTACGGCACGCCTGCCAGAATTGCAGACACCCGCGACAATCATTATTGGCTAATGGAAAGCCATGCGATTTAAGGCCAGAAGAGAGTCTCGATGCTCTATTTGTGCATTATATTGATTGTTAATAATTGATACATACATAACATAATTGGCCATTACAACCCTTCAGTCAGGATTACGACCTAGCTTCTCACACCACTTATGTTGTGTGCGTTAATTTTATACATTAGTATGGCGGGACCTACAGTTTAAAGTCGACTCCGAACGACAGATTTTTGAGAAGCTTTACATGGCAATTTTTACTCTCAGAGTCTTTGCCAGAAATCTGCTGAGAGGAAGTCGCCGAAGAAATATTTTTTCGTTATGATGTCTGACCTGGGATTCGAACCCGGGCCTTTTGTCTAATAAGCCAACACACTACCCACTAGACCACGGCAACTTCAGTTAATAATTGATAATATCTAATTTAACCGAGACAATTGGAATAACTATGCCCTGGCCATATTATCAGCAATGCAATTTCCAACTAAGTCCCCATTTCCCGGAACTCACAAAAGAGTTACCCTTGAATGAGTTGAAATATCCTTGAGAAATTTTCGACCTAAATGAACAAAGTTGGATATTTGTTACGATCGTTGGAGACTTAATCGAAGTTCTGCTTGAAAAACACTGTAGTGATCGTGCTGTTTAGAGAAAGTTTAATATTAGAATCGTTGAAAATATTTAACATCACGTCCTTTCACGCATTCGTTAAGCCGTCAGTGTAAACCTAAAGAGTCCCATATGGAATCTCTTGATATTTTGACCAGGAACCCTTGTTGGAGTTCTTAAATCGAATATCCTGCTCAAAAATCGAGGTATCTTTTCATAAACGTAAGCATATCAATAGTCCAGGTCGGCACGGGGATTTGACTGCATTGAGCTTTACTGCCACCAACCCATCCCTGTGCTTTAATAGGAGGTCAAGTTGAAAATTTCACGACATTTTATTCGGCACAAAGAGACCATGACAAAAATGTGAGTGTATTTGTGAGAGGCATATGTATAACCCAGAGGAAAATGGTTAGTAATACGTTCAAGTGTAACCCAATATTTTCAAGTGTAACCTATGTAGTGAAAAATATAGACCGTCAAATCTCTAAAGACTGCGTATGTAACTTGACAAATATTCATGCAAAAAATGGAGATCATTTCTCATTGTTATTACTGAATCTCATTAGAAAATAGTAAAACCTATTGCAATTTTTCTTTGGGTGTATAATTGATATACACTTTATAGAAGTGAGTGCATTTTTACGCTCTCTATGAGAGTGAAAAGACGAAGATGATCTTCCCCTGAGAGACATGGAAGCCGTTCTAGCGTAAGTCTGCAGGGAATACATGTTACATGATGCATTCTATTACTCCTATTTTACATTTTTGCAACAAATCTGGGCGTATAACGTCAATTGTAGCTTCAACATTGGCTTCCAATACTTCAAGAGTTGCTGGTTTTATTAAGAGCCATTCAATCGCACGAATAAGGCAGCCAGTGAACAGGGACACTTT
Organism: Sarcophaga peregrina; assembly: GCA_014635995.1. Lineage (NCBI taxonomy): Eukaryota > Metazoa > Arthropoda > Insecta > Diptera > Sarcophagidae > Sarcophaga > Sarcophaga peregrina. The sequence goes on from CM025789.1 coordinate 115,365,247, forward strand.
TGTAAAGAAAGTGATCGTCAAAATGATTTTAAAATATGGTTCAGTATTCTTACAGATTGAGCTATTTTGTTGCAAGCAGATATCGTTTATCTTTAGTTGATTAATTTTTGGAAAAAAGAATTCAGGTAGTATCGGCTGATGGCACTAGCCATTCACTAAGACGCTTGCTCTTTGATCTTATCGAAGCTGCTGTCGAGCTTCATCACATAATTCATTGATTAAAATGCTCATATTTGGCCATTCTATGACCATGCAAGCCAAGTTCTCTATACAAAATATTCTACGTTTTCAAGAGACAAAGGCTAACAAGTTAAGAAAGTCAACAAATGGACGTTTTGGTATCTTATTCAAGACATTCTGTTCTGCACTCATATTTCAAACACATTAGACGCAGCATTTGCGGCGCGACAAGCTGTATGCGCTTTAATTATTTTAACACTTAACACGTTGACTGTCAATTACGAGATAACTCGTAGATTACGTTCCCTTCTAGGATCCCAAACTACGAGTTATCTCGTACTCATTAATCTGAAAAATAAATTGTCGTTTTTTAATCAGTTTTCTGAAAATTGCCGCGGCAGTCAACGTGTTAAAAAATAAACAATTCATCAATTCTTATCTTATCAATGATGCCAATAAAACATTTTTTTCTTGGATCATATCATTATTAGTACAAATCCTCTCACTAATAGCTCTCATTGCTGGCTGCAGAAATAGAATTTATATGCCTAGCGTAGCAGCAGCAGCATTGTCGCTTTAACGTGCTGTATCTATTGTGTTTATAGGATTTGTTTTGTTCGAGATTTTAGAACTAGTGCGAAAACGATAAATAACTACACGAATTGCTTGCTTATTAGGCCGAATATGTTGACCGTAAAATGACTGAGGTGTTCTATACACTTCTTGTAAATTTTTTTTTTTCATTTCACAGTAAATTTTCGTAATTTGTTCTGGTGTTTGGAGATTCATGATGTCTAATGGAACCTAAAGTGCCATACTGTTTGATATTCCCAGATGGCCAAATCATAGTTATTAATTGCAACAGTTTTCTTAGAGTTTAAAACGCATCCAATGGACTTGATAGGAATCAAAAATAAACAAAAACTCAATAGAAATTTAATTAGGAAAAGGTTTAAGGTGCTTAATCAGTAGCATAGACGTTTGAATGGACTTTTAAATCTAACATTTGAAATGCCTTTGTTTCTTGCGTAAGTGCATTATAGTTCATAATACAGATGTACTTATGCCTTGAAAAGTGAAGAATTAATTTCCATTTTCATTATTTTCAAATGGATTAGATTATCGCCCTGACTTCTAACTTCCTCTAGGTTTCTTTAACAGTGCGATACTTTAGAAAATTTATTTCGAAGTTGGCAAAAAAGATGATTGCTTCAGTGCCAATTCTGTTGAAATGTTGATCTGTCAACTGATAAGGGATTGAATATTCTTCTAATTTGTCTTAAAAACACCGATCCTTTTAAAACTAATCTGATCATCATGTATTATGAACTTCCATTTCAATGAAGCATTAGATGTAAAAGTGGAAAATGTCTAAGAATTCTTTTGTAGAATTCATTTGAAATGTTTTTTTTTTTTTTAAATTTTTAATTTTATTTTGGGTAATAAAGAATTCTAATCTCATGTTGTAGCCCTTGATGTGTACCAAATACAAAGGAAAGCATAAAACAGTAGCAGTTTCCCAAAGTAGCTCCTTAATAGCTTAAACGCGATCACTTGTTTTGATCCAGATTTTAGTTTATTTTTTATGACTTTTTCATTTCCTTCAGGTTTATTCTTTTAATTTCGAGAAAAATCATTAAAAAAAAACCCCCCAACGAACAATAAAACTCTTTTTGACTCTGGTTAACTGGTTAAGCAGGTATTATTATGATTTACTTTGTCTTTAATGGCCACTTTAACCACTTTTGAAGCGCATGGAAAATCACAAGAATTCCATTTTTTTTATGATTTCAAAGGAATTTCTGATAAAGTCGGCTCTATTAAATGAATACGAATTTAATATTTTTTTGTTTTTAGATTTTCGGTACACAAAATTAAATGAAATAAGGCCACAAGTTGTTAAAAACAATAATAAAATTAAAAGGACCACCTGAATTGATAACGTTTGGACATATTTGAACTGCAATATCTTAAGCGTTTGTCAAAAGGATTTCGATTAACAAGAGATGAGAGTGTGTTAGTTAGACTGTAATTTTAATAAATACTAACACATACAAATGTACGTACCTTTCAGCAATGAAGTATTCAAAAAGATTAATAGAATCGAATCATACTCATAATCAGATGTCGGCACAAAGAGAACATGATAAAAATGTGAGTGTATTTGCGAGAGGCATGTGTATAAGCTAGAGGAAAATTGTTAGTAATATTCTCAAGTGTAATCTAACAATATTTTTATGTAGGGGAAAATATAGAAAAAACTACTGCACCAAATCCCTAAAGAATGCGTATTTAACTTGACAAATATTCTTCCAAAAATAGCGAATGTTAGTGTATTTTTTCCTTGGGTGTATAATTCATATACAAAAATATTTCAAAACAGGAGCGACGAAAACCTGCTTCATTGAAAGCTGACAATGACCTTAATAAATTTTTACGTTCTTTTCAACGAACATTGTTCGTGTCCTGTGTGTGTAAAATTCTGATACTTAGACGCATTCATACATACATAACATAATTGGCCATTACAACCCTTCAGTCAGGATTACGACCTATGCTTCTCGACACCACTTATGTTGTGTGCGTTAATTTTATACAAGAGTGGCGGGACCTACAGTTTAAAGTCGACTCCGAACGACAGATTTTTGAGAAGCTTTTCATGGCAATTTTTACTCTCAAAGTCTTTGCCAGAAATCTGCTGAGAAGAAGTCGCCGAAGAAATATTTTTCGTTTTTATATCTGACCTGGGATACGAACCCGGGCCTTTGCGTCTAATAAGCCAATACAATACCTACTAGACCACGGCGACTTCTTATACGCATCCATACTTATTTGAATATCATCGACATTTTACTCATATTCAAAGTTTGAAGTCCTCATCATACTTATTCATACTCAACAACAATACATATGATGTTGTTGATTTCGATTATCCATAATTCAACATATAAACGAACCACATAATAAGTATGAATCACATACGAACACTAGATACCACCTAAGAGATATATTTGTGAGAGGCATGTGTATACCTCAGAGGAGAATTGTTAGTAATATTTTCAAGTGTGGAAAATGGAAAATATACACCGTAAACTGTGCATTTAACTTGACAAATATTCATGCAAAAAATGGAGATCATTTCTCATTGTTATTAGTGAATCTCATTAGGAAATAGTGAAATCTATTGTAATTTTTCTTTGGGTCTATAATTGATATACAAAAATATTTCAAAAAGGAATGAAAACCAACTTCATAAAAGTGAGTGCATTTTTATGCTCTTTTTAACGAACATTGCTGATGTTCGTGTCCTATGTGTGTAAAAAGCCAAAGATGTTATTCCCTTGAGGGGCAGTGGTGGTTGTGTTTCTGTTCTGTTTACTGTTTTGTGTTTTTTTTTACTTATTTGCCTTTTTTTCTTTTATTTCAAATGTAACAACAACGAAGACTGTAAATTTTGGTGAATGAATCGAGTCACATTGCTTTAAATTTTTGAGAAACTCTTCATGGTAAATTTATTTTACTCTCAGAGTGTTTACCAGAAGTCTATCTGCAGGGAAGTCGATATTTTTTCCCACTTCATTCTGTTTGAGGGTGTCTGAGCTGTTGTTTGAACTACGAGTTCTAGTTTAATAAGCCAACACACTACCGACTAGTCTAAAGTGACCCAAAAAAAAAATAATAATAATGAATATTTTTAATATAAATTTGGCATAAACATAAATACATGGATACATAATACAGTGGGAAGCAAGCACTGTACAAGTAATATCACTATATTTGATATTTTGTTGTCAAACTTTTATTGCTTAATTTACGCATTATTGATTCACCTGTGAAGTATAACTTTGTGAATTTAAATTAAAAAATAATAAAAGGTCTTTCAAAATGAGAAGAACGCCATCTGACATTGAAAACAACCTGATCAATTTGTTGCAAAATAATTACTCATGCCGTAAAATTGCTGCAGGATTAAATTTAAGCAAATCCACGGTAAATAACATAAAAATACCGATGTAAAGTAGCTTGCAATAATAACAAAGGGGGTCGCCCAAGACTGCTTTCTAATGGTGATGCCCGGCACATTGAACGTTTGTTACATCATAAGGCTACCAAAACACCTAAAAATGCTGCAAAAAGTATTGGTAAGGATGTCAGTTCCTGGACGGTCAGACGCGCATTAAATAGAATTGGTTTAGTAGCCAGTGTGAAAAAGGAAAAGCCAGCACTTTCCAATAGAAATGTGAAAAGGCGCCTTCAATTCTCTAAGACCCACAAAAATTGGACAGTAGATGATTGGAAACGGGTTATTTGGAGTGATGAAACGAAAGTCAACCGATATCAGTCTGATGGAAAAGAATATTTTTGGCATAGGCCTCAGGAGCGCATCCAAAAACACCAAGTGAAGGAAACGATGAAACATGGTGGCGGGAGTATTATGGTGTGGGGATGTTTTACTTAGAGGAATATTGGACCCTTGGTGAGAATCCAAGGTATAATGAAGAAGGAGAATTACTTGAGTATTTTACACACAAATTTACCAGATTTTATTGACAAGAGTGCCTATCCAGCCGAAGAAGTTGTTTTTCAGCAAGACGGGGATCCGAAGCACACTGTCAAAATAGTTAAAAGCTGGCTACAAAACCAAACTTTTGGGACAATGGACGGGCCCCTTCACAAGCCCAGACTGAAATCAATAGAAATTTAATGGGCTATGTTAAAGAAAGCTGATAGCAATGAAAAACCCACCAAAATAATGTTGACGTAGCTTTGGGAGTAATACTCAAATGAATGGAGAGTCATTGACCGTGATATTAATCCAAAAGTTGGGTGAGAGTATGCCAATACGTATTAAAGCGTAATTAAAAATAAAGGCCTTTGGACGAAATATTAAATTAAAAAGATAAATGATTTTCAACAAACCCCGCAAACAGTGCAAAAGTGGTCTGCAAAAGTGAATTTTTTGTTTTTTTTCCTTTTTTATTTTTTTTTTTTTGTGAGAGAAATTTAGAACAAGTTTTGTTAATTATTACTTCGGAATAATGTTCAATAAAATAAAAAAAATACATATATTTGATAATACAGCCTATATTTGATTACTTTCATTAACCTTACATTCTTCATACAAAACATCTGTACAGTTTTGCTTCCCACTGTACATACACAGTTAGTCATTACAATCCTTTTGCATGCATAAGTTACGTATTCATTTCTTTAATCCTTGTAAATCATAGCTGCTTTTCTTTTCTGCATTTGTCGGTCATTTAAAACGCAGTTTTACAAAATGTATGATGTGTGCCGAATATACTTTGTCTCAACTTTATAATATACGCGGTATATTTTAAAATTTTGTTTCTTTATTTCTCATTTTCTTTTCATTCTCTTTTTTTTTAATTTTTCTTATGTTTTTATATCCGTTTTTTTTCTGTTTTTTTTTTCTGTTTCTATATAAAAGCACAAAACATATCTTCAAATAATAATTATTTTACTGTCATCATCATCATCATCATCATCCAAATCTTTTCGATCGTCAGTGACTTAATCATCTACATCACTGCACAACGAACGAAATGTACAGAAACAAAAAATTAAAAATTTAATCATCTTGGGAACATCCGCTTCAAAAACAAAACCAAAAAATGAGAATTTCACTCAATATGACAATTAGAAATTTGACATTCAAACACATCCACACACTTATTCACACAGGTGTTGGGGTGTGTATTTAAAAATCAAAATTAAATTTCTGATTTGTTTTTGTTGTTACTTCAACAAAAAAAAAAAAAGCGGAAACTGATTAATTGAAAATACAGGAACTATGAACCTGTTTCCTTAACATTTACTCTGTTACTCTGACGAAATCTCATCTACTTAACAAATGGAAGTAAGGAAGGAAGGAAGGGGTGAAAAATAAAATTTAAATACAAACGAATTTTAAATCTACACACTCTACTAACCACTGGGCATGCATGTGCGCACTGTAAAATTGATTAAAAGCGGTAAAAAAAAGCAAATTACGCAAGGAAATGTTTGCTGTTTGTTAAACATTGCAGGACAATCAAAGTGAAAAAATAAATAAAAACTCATGGAAAAACTCATGGAAAATACAACAATTGCTTGAAAAGAATTCTCCCAGCAATTAATTGTATGTAGTGAATATTATTTCACGCTCTTTAGCACCTGAAAAATCCACCCTTAATTGCTTTAGTGACTATCACCACGCTAACTACTGTAACATGATTACACCTGTAGCTTAAAGGACATTTTTGAATTCCCAGACTGGTCATGGTCCTTTGATCGAAGAAGTTTTTATTGAAATTCTAATTTTTCTCAAACGGAAAACTTCATGCTTAGTTGGATGAGATTTTTTGTTTTTTTTTGAGATTTTCTTGTGGAGTACCTTATCGCCATTCAAAATGATTTTGTTGTCCTTTTAAGCCCAACAGGGAAATATTTTTTTCCCATGGTAAATTTAAATTTAAATTTTTATTATTAAATAAATTTTAATTTGGAATAAAGCAAACTTTATTATCAGCCCAATTACGAATATTACTGGGGAATTTTTTCCTTCCCAAATATGAACTTTTTCCCCAGAAAAAAATTCCCCTTATTCTAATCTTCCTGGGAATAAGAAAAAAAGGGCAGGGAGAAATATATAATCAGCTGATCGGTTTTGTCATTTAATATTAATGAAAATAAATTAAATTTCTGTAGAAAATAAATTTTTTTAATAAAATAATACACAGTAAAGCATTTTATATCCTTGCGGAAGAACATGAACGTCGAAAATCTGCCAGAAGATTGCAAGAAGACAGATACGCAATGCTTCAAATCCTTTGGAACTGCCCCAAACTTTGTAAGTGCTAAGTATATTCATATGCTTTAAGATATAATCTAAGAAGAAAATTATGTTTATCCCAATGAAATATCCATACAAGAAGAGGAAATCGTTTCATTTACTTCGACTCAATATTTGACAGTGAACATAAGTTCAGTTTTTGGAAATCAAAAAATAATAAATTAAAAATATAATACACGAATACATACATAATTGGCCATTACAACCCTTCAGTCAGGATTACGACCTAGCTTCTCACACCACTTATGTTGTGTGCGTTAATTTTATACATGAGTGGCGGGACCTACAGTTTAAAGTCGACTCCGAACGACAGATTTTTGAGAAGCTTTTCATGGCAATTTTTACTCTCAGAGTCCCTGCCAGAAATCTGCTGAGAGGAAGTCGCCGAAGAAATATTTTTCGTTTTGATGTCTGACCTGGGATTCGAACCCGGGCCTTTTGTCTAATAATACACGAATACAGAATATTAATTTAAAGATTTGTTTTGTTTGTTCTTTAAAAGTGTGTTTCTGAATTCCTTTTTATTTTAAAGATCGTGCATTTTGTCCAATGATCTATAAATTTTTTTAATGCAATTCGTTTGATCCTTAACATCATCTACTGCTTTTTTAACGGTTTCAACCAAATCCCTTTGTACAAAAAGTTCGGCTAATAAAACATTGGCAGCACTCTCTTTCGATATATTTGTCAGAGATCAGCAACGAGTATTCAAAACGATAAGTAGATTCGAGTCATACTTATAATTTCTGCTACTTATACGCATTCATATTTATTTTATTATCATACTCACACTACTCATATTCAAAGTTTGAAATACTCATCGTACTCATACTTAATAATACGCATGATGTTGTTGATTTCGACTCGCCGCTATTTAACATTTACACGAAGCACAAAATAAGTATGATTCGCATACGAACATGAATACTCACAAGAGATTGTGTGTAAGCTTTGCTTGCTGTCTTTGTTATCTTCTTTAGTTGTATATGCAACAACAACAAAGGCTATAATTTGATGAATATTCGAAGCATCGAAATCATAAGTATTTTTCTAATTTATAAAGGCTTAATCAACATATTTGATGAATGTATGTACTCATAACTCATTTCGTAACGTAGGATGAGTAGTATTGTTCATACTCAATGTATAATCAAATGGTGGGTATGAATCAAATATTCGAAGTATGAGTTTGATGTTAACGTTGTACTCATACACAATGTTGTAGCGAGTACGAATGAATCAGAGTAGTTGAATTTCAATTCTGTTGATTCACTCATACTCAAAATTGCATGAGTGCTTATGAGTAGCGGAAAAACGATTCATTGCTGGTCTCTGATATGTATTATCCTTTTGTTTAGTGGGCAATTTTGGCGTTTCATTTCCGTTGGAGTTTTCCGCACAATCGTGGTTTTCTTTTTGTGGAACAGTTGGCATTTCCACGGGAGGTCGCCGTGGTCTAGTAGGTTGTGTGTTGGCTTATTAGACGAAAGACCCGAGTTCGAATCCCAGGTCAGACATCAAAACCAAAAATTTGAAAATAATTTTTCGGTGACTTCCTCTCAGCAGATTTCTGGCAAAAACTCTGAGAGTAAAAAATTGCCATGTAAGGCTTCTCAAAAAAAAAAAAATGTGTCGTTCGGAGTCGACTTTAAACTGTAGGTCCCGCCACTCATGTATAAAATTAACGACAGATCTACGTTTTTTGATGAGCCCAGGGAGAAATCTTCTACGGAGACACATTTAACAGATGTTTTCATTGCTATTAAATCAAATATAGCTTGTTCAGTAGTTGAAAACTTATATTTTCTGTTTGGTCCCCCAACCCGTGGCCTCTTGTTCTAGATTTTAGGCCGCCTTCTGCCGAACGTATTTGTTTTTGGTCACTCCATCCATACCTGCAAAGAAAATTAGGTATGCTATTTTTAATGAAAATCAAACTATTAAGTTTGGTGAGTCTAGTGCATTTAATTCATTTTCAGCAATTTGCCAGAATCTTTGAAGTTTCTGTGTCCAGCTATTCCAGGATATTTTTCCATTACAATGCTAGTAATTAATAATTTATTACTCTAATGCCTAAAATGAAATGAAATATTGATTTCAATAATTTTTTGTGCGCCTTAATTTAAGGGTGCTTTAGTTTTATCCGCCTATATTTGGGACTTAAAATGTTTTTTGAATTTTAACTTTTTTAAATTAAATTCTGAATTCCTTAAATTTGTGTGTTTTCAATAATAAGGATATAAATAAATAAAAAAAAAAAAATAGAAAAAAGTTTTAATAGTTTTAGTTTTTTAAAAAAATGTACTGTGTGGGTGCTTTAATTTTGGCCGATACTGTAGGTCTAAACAATGTAATTGCATACAAAACTGCACAGTAAGGTAATTTATAAATTCAAGTGTAGGAATCTCTGGCAATTACACTTTTTTCAAGTTGATGAAATGATTTTTAAATTCAAAATCAATTTAAATGCATTACAAGTGATCAATATGATATAAGCGAAGAGAAAATATTATAAAGAGAGAGAGAGAGAGAGAGAGAGGGAGAGAGAAGAAAATAATTTCTTTCTTAAAATCCTAAATCAATAACCAGGTGTTTCGCTGTAAAATCCAGCTACAAACACTCAATTAAGCATTGAAAATCACACGATCGATTTAAAAACATATTAAAAGGATTACAATTAGCAGCAACAGTAACAGCGACAATACGTATGAGAAAGGATAGCAAGTGAAACACATACACAAACACAAGCGAAGTAAACATACATACATACTTATTTTCGTTTTTTCTCCTTTTCATCTTGTTTTATTCTTCTTATTTTTTTTTTTAAATAAATAACAACACAAATATACAGGCACACATACACATATAAACACAATATAAGCATTAAAACAATATCACTTCTAAAAATATCCTTCCACAACAGCCCCTTCACGTACATAAATGTAGTTTATAAATCAAAACAAAGTCTTCTTCTTCTTCTCTCCTTCCGAATGCATGTATGTATGTTGGTATAATAAAAATAAAATTTCTTCTCTTGTGAAAAGGATTTACGACAACCTCCCCCATGTATTTTTGTTGAAGCAACACGTTAACGAACGCAACAGGATTGCTCTTTTTGTTGTTGTTGTTGTTGTTCTTTTCTTGTTATTTCAACACCATCAACAAACAACAGTCTCACTCAGTCTCACTTAGTCCCTCAGTTAACCCATCAGTTAAAAAGTTAATCGCTCTGCCCCAGAGGACAATGACATGCGTAGAAACGATTGTTTGTGTTCGGCAGAAATTTATTGGTGAAATCATGTACAGTACGACAATGCCTAAGGTATTGTTTTTCTCTCGCGCTCTCTCTCTCTCTCTCCCTCTCTATTTTACGTATAACTACATGGATTTGTTATGTTTGCTGGCATAAGTAGTGGTGTGTTCTGGGGGTTGAAAAAGTGTAATTAAAACAATAACAATAACAACGCAACACTCGAAGAAGAGAGAAATTTTATAAATAAATACTAAAGCAATACAAACCTCTTCAGTTTAGGACCAGAAAAACTTGTTGAACTTGTTCGTTGGCTCGAGACAGGGTAGGAGAGGGAGAGCATTGTTTATCATTGATTGATAAACAACAAAAACAAAATATTGAATACACCACGTACACGTACACGCACACAAAATCAAATTTATCAAAGTATAAAAATAAATGCATGGAGTATGTGTGTGTGTAAAATTTATAATTGGATTTGGATTTTTGTTTTCAAGTCGCTTATATTTTAAGGGAGCGAATTGAATCCTTTTTTCCTTATTTTTCCTTATTTTTAGAATTAACAACTCCAACTGCCGCAGGGGTTAAAAGGAAAAGGATTTTTAGTTGTTCAGTTAAAGCACTAAAAATATACAAAAATTTAAGGGGACGTTAATGCAGGAACAATATTTCTATGGGAAAGGATTTTATTATTGAGGATACCGTTGGAGATTTTAATGTTTCAAACGTAAAGTTATAAATAAAGAGCGTATTTATGTTTATGTGGGGGAAAATTGTATACAAATCCCTGAGAAAGTCATTTAAAATTCATAAAAAGTTATGCAATACATAAACTGCAGATTTTAAATTATTTCTTTATTCTCCAAATTAATTCCATTAAAGATTAAAATTGTCATAAAGAATTATAATGCAAATAAGCATTGCTTTTATTCTTCTCTGTGTATGCAACAATCTGATAATATTATCCGATAATGATAAACAACTAAGATACGAATCTTAGCAACATACCCTGCACGTGTTGTTGTGCCCCTAACTGAAATAAATTTAAAGGAAAGGCATTACACAACATACATACATACATAATTGGCCATTACAACCATTCAGTCAGGATTACGACCTAGCTTCTCACACCACTTATGTTGTGTGCGTTAATTTTATACATGAGTGGCGGGACGACAGATTTTTGCTTTTCATGGCAATTATTAATCTTAGAGTCTTTGCCAGAAATCTGCTGAGAGGAAGTCGCCGAAGAAATATTTTTTCGTTTTGATGTCTGACCTGGGATACGAACCCGGGCCTTTTGCCTAATAAGCCAACACACTACCCACTAGATCACGGCGACTTCTTGGCATTACGCAAATGTCCAATTAATTTTGAATAATTTTATTTATTTTGTTTTCCATTGTCCTGATGATTCAGATGAACGGGCCGGAGTAGTACGCATTCGATTAGCTTCTAATCTCACTTCTCGTTGTTCAAGAGGTTCATGCGAACGGGTTTCAGCGGCATATACTCGAAGGTTTTCCAGTCACAGTGCTCTTTTCTTCCGTGCTTGGGGTGTAGGTCGACCAATTCCTTTTCATTCATTTTGAATAATTTTCAGTGACGCCATCCATCGGAAATTAATCGCACCAATCTCCGTCGACTCATACGTGACAACTTTGTTAAAGAATGCACAGTTTCGGATTTAATTCATTTCGAGTAGTTCTCAATGGCACCACCTATTAAAAATTGGTCATACCAACTTAGAAATTTTCGTCAGCTCATGCGCAACAACTTTTCTAAAGATCATAACATGATCAAATGCACAGTTTACGATTGTAGAAGGTACGATGGGAGGTGACACACCCACTATTGTCAATCCGCCCATTTTGTTCATATATACGCCAAAGGCATCCATAAAAAATGTATGAACTTCAGCTGTCGCAGTTTATGAGATTTGCGATATTAAATACTTATTGAGTATGTGCGCATGGCACCACGCCTACTTGAAATTTTAAAATAAAATATAGCCTATAGTTCCTTCCAGACATACAGGAAATTATAGCTAAAATTTCAAGACAAACGGTCCAGCCGTTTAGCCGTCTATAGACTTCAAACAAACCCACAAACAAATAAACACACGTTCATTTTTGTGTATATCTACAGATGTACAACAGGGACTAGATTGAAAATCGATTTCAGAATGTTTTCATATTGATTTAGTTCTTCCTAAGGTCAATAGCTTCGAATCTAATGTAGCTAGTTGTAGTAGTCGATGTCCGAATATATTAACCGATCCAGTTATTCAAGATAGCATAAAAGCCATTGTTGCTTTCCTGTTGTACTTATTTTGTATCAAATTTAGTTACGTTACACATACTTTAACTCTTATTTTAATTCTTCATTTGTGGTTTCTTTTTAAAATTATTATCCAAGTTGGTTATCCTTCCCCTAATAGTGAATTTTTTTTAATGGTAATTAAAATGATACATTAACCTGGCATATATGGCATGCTAAAGCGGATGCATTCAATCCAAACCGAGAACAAGAGTACTCTTAATCATCAATTAGGTTTCTAAAGCAAACACAACTGCATTACATATTGAAGAAATCGACAGATGTGAGACAATGAGAAAAGCTTACGAAGATAAAATCTATTCTTCTTCCAATATTAATTGACATTTTATAAACGCTTTGTCAAGATTTTCCAAGTAAATCATGGATTCTGAAGGATTTTAGGTGTATAGTGTGTGTCCGTTTTATCAACAATATCCCTACAGCTAGGCTACTGTGACGCGTATTTATTACGAATGGCAATAATTCCTCTATAACCAGCAAAGCTGCCATGCATTTTCAAAGTTTTTTTTTTCGATAAAAGGATGCTGAAAGTCTTTTTTATCCTTTTTCTCTATACACGTATACACATACTATATACGTCACAGCTTGTTTACTTGTGTTGCCGAAATTTCTAGCCTTCTATTCCCATCTGGTATAAGTATTATCTGATACTGTATTCCTAAGCATATATAGAAGTCCACAAAAGTAATTAAGCGTATGGATTACATGAGTAAACAAAAATTTGCCCACCTGACATGAAATTTTCAAATTAAATTGGAACTCTTTGGAATATATTGAGAAATTGGTTGGATTACAGATAATTAACGATGTGTGACGTGTATAGCGTTGTCATAATGAAATTTTAGTCTTTTTCCTTGAATTTTGCCCCTTATTTTTGTTTATTCATTGATCTTATAAACAAGCCTATAATTTTTTTGCTATATTTTCGACTTATTCGTTGATCATGTGAATAAGTCCATTGTGTTGTTTTTTGAACTTTTGTTTACTATTTTAAAAACACCATTTCCATTTTCATAACAATATCATGGAACCTCTACTCATATTCAAAGTTTAAAGTACTTATCAATACTCATACTCAACAACAACAGGTATGATGTTGGCGATTTCCACCCTCAGTAACTCGCGCACATAAGCACGAATTACAAAATAAGTTGTTTCGCGTGCAAACACTTAAATACTCTGTTTGTTCGGCTTGCTGGTCTATTCCTTTCTCTTTTTTTTTTGTAAATGCTACAACAATTAAGACTGTAAATTTTTTGAATTAATCGAGTCATTTGGTCCAGTGGGTAGTGTGTTGGCTTATTAAACGAAAGGCCTGGGTTCGTATCCCAGGTCAGACATCAAAACGAAAAATATTTCTTCGGCGACTTCCTCTCAGCAGATTTCTGGCAAAGACTTTGAGAGTAAAAATTGCCATGAAAAGCTTCTCAAAAATTTGTCGTTCGGAGACGACTTTAAACTGTAGGTCCCGCCACTCATGTATAAAATTAACGCCCAAAATAAGCTGACTGAAGGGTTGTAATGGCCAATAATGTATGTATGTATGTAATCGAGTCATTTGAATCATTTATAAGTATTTTTCTAAAGTTATGAATCTAAATGAGTAACCTGGCTTATGATTCAAATACATTTCGAATGGTATGAGTTTGATGTGAACGTTGTACGCATACTCATTGCAATCTGTATTTATAAATCAATGTAGTTTAGTGAGAGTACGAATTCATTCCGTTAAATTTCAATATTGTTGACACACTCAATTATATTCAAAATTTCATGAGTGCTTATGAATAGCGAAAAAACGATTCATAGCGATTCATTGAATTTTCACAAAATGAGTCGACCGTAATAATATCATCTAATAAAGAGAGAAGCTCAAAATGTTAGCTTTCAAATTAGATAAAGGTGTTGCAATTAATTCAAAACAATCGCATACAGTGATACATTGTATACTCAATATATGGGTGAGCCTGAATCATACATACATACATAATTGGCCATTACAACCCCTTCAGTCAGGATTACGACCTAGCTTCTCACATCACTTATGCTGTGTGCGTTAATTTTATATATGAGTGGCGGGACCTACAGTTTAAAGTCGCCTCCGAACGACAGATTTTCACTCTCAGAGTCTTTGCCAGAAATCTCCAGAAAGAAATTATTTTTCGTTTTGACACACACACTACCCACTAGACCACGGCGACTTCTGAATCATACTCCTGGTATTAATAGAAAAATTGATCAAAGATTTGAAATTAAAGATCACATTGAATAAGTTTATAGGTTTAAAAACAAAATGAAATGAAAATAAAATAAAATAATGAAATGTAAGGCTAATTACAATTGAAGACAGCGGCGGAGACTAACGTTTTAAATATTTTTTGGAAACCATATTCTTTGGGGGCTTTTATTTCACGTATTTTTTTTTTCATTCTCCATTCCTTTGTGTGTGTTGGGACAATGAAAACTTTTCAATGACGATCATTCCGATCATTCGTTCTAAATGTTTTGAAAAAAAAAAACAACAACAACAATAATAAACAGAAGAAAAACTGCTAAGAATTGTCCTCTCGAAGTTTGATGACAATGAGGATCTCTACTTTCAAAGCACGTACGAGTATTAATTTCATCCATTTCAGCCATTGTATCCATTTGTTCATTCTCTCTCTTTCCTTTTCTCTTGGCTGTGTGTGAGTGTGTGTTAGTATGCGATCGTGTCACATTTTCATACAATTTCACAATACGATTTCAATAATATTGACGTTGGTTTTGTTTGTTTCTGTTTCTGTCTCAACAATGGATGAAAAGAATTCCTTTTGTTGTGTTCTTTCCCTTCAATTTCTGAGTCATATTCCTAGAGATACGGAGATGTATGTACAGTAGCGGACAAAATGAACGAAAGCTACGAAATTCATGTAAATAAAACGTTGCTTAAAAGCATGAACCAGTCCAGCCAGCAAATATACGATGTAAATTATGGTCGTTGGATTTCGTTTTGGAAGTCAAAGATCAATTAGTTGAGGACAATGACGAATTGACCTTTCATCGTATTCTCCAAGATTTCTTTATTGATGGTTTTGAATCAAAAAGAGTAAAATTAGTTTGAAAACGATCAAGGACTGCACGAAATGCTTACTCACATAGAATGTACAATTTACGAAATGAAAATTTATAAAATTGGTGGACAAATTAAGTTTTCTTTTAATTTTTCAAAGTAAGTTTCCACAATTGTTTGGTGTTCGTAATGTCTTGTCAAAACTTTCTAGACAATTGTTTTTTTTTTTTTAACCAGCACTCAGGGGATGACCCCTACTCATGCAGTGCATTGTGCAGGTTTTTAGGAAATGTGGAAAGAGGGAAAATCCGAACGGTAAGGAAACGAGTTGCTGCTGATAAAATGGTCTGTGCTATGCCTTCAATATTTTTGTAATTGCCGGATAATAATCTTTGATCTACAACTCCTCACACAGATTTTTTGAGGTTAGGTGATCGATTTTATATTTTATAAACCATACTCCCACACATAGGTTTATACACATATAGCAGTGTTTGCAATTGTTGTAGTATTTGTATCACATGCAGATGTATAACGTTTTGTAAAACACTGGGCCACCATTCCTTTACATCTTCGCTTTAACCTAGATTAAACGTAGTTGCGTAGACATTCGTAAGTGTAAGTAATTCCATCAGAATTTTTTAGATTAGAAATGGATTCGCTTTTATGTAAATAAAATTCTGGAATTTCTATTTTTGTTTATTTTCGTTTCCAGACATCTTCCAAAAATCATATTCTGGGTTAGATCTCGCCGAGGCTATAGGTACCGCTACTCATTAAAAAATTAACACATACAACATGGATGGTGTGAGATGCAATGTTGTAATCCTACCTAAAAGGATCGTAATGACCAATTAAGTAAGTAATTGAGATGCTTTATACGACGCGGAGACAAAAAGATTCTTACGTACATAATTGATCATAACAAACCTTCAGTCTGACCTAATTCCTCACACCTATAGTTTAAAGTCGACTCCGAACGACAGATTTTTTTTTTTGGGAAACTTTTCATGGCAATTTTATTTACTCTCAGAGTTTTTGCCAGAAATCCGCTGAAAGGAAATCGGCGAAGAAATACTTTTTCATTTTGTTTTAATGTCTGGCCTAGGGCTAGAAGCCTGGCTTTACGTCTAATAAGCCAACATATTGCCTACTAGATTACAGCGACTACAAAATGCTTCTTTACTTAACGAGTTATTGTCTGATCTTTTCGTTGGCCGACTATGAAATAACTCCTAGATTGTGTTCTCTTCTAGGGAGCCAAACTACGAGTTATCTTGTACTTACTAATGTGAAGAAATCAAGTCGTTTTTTGACCAGTTTTCTGAAAATTGCTGCGGCAGTCAACGTGTTATTGTGGTTACAGACCTCATCGTACAGTTAACAAAGTGTTTAAAGTTTTAAAGCAGCTTACTATAGGTGCCATAATGCCATAGTAAATATAACTTTTTTATTGCTATTCTATTCACGGATTTATCATTAACAAAATTATAGAAAAACATTTAATTTTTCCTTTCTCCTCTTTGGGTTAGGTTGGAGGACGTGTACTTTTTTGTTAAGACAAGTACAGTACCCGCAGGTCGAAATTGACCCATTGTACATTGTCCTTAGGAGAGGAAAGAAATAGAGGATATAGGAATGTAGGTAAAGGGAGCGAGAATGGGAAACGGAGGAATTACACAGAAAGAAACAGACACAAAACAAAAGAGGGTGAGCTCAACCAACCCAAGCTGCTAATGAATCTGTGGAGAGTCATGATGCCGGCTCTCGACACAGAACTCAAGCTTTCAAAGAAGGCCCTGCCAAGGGTCCTCAACCTCAACCTACCAAGGGCTGGACAGTTGCAGAGGAGATGTTCTATAGTCTCTAACTCCTCCTCATCGCAACATACCTTGCAATAGTCCGGCTGGGGTCCTCTTTAGACTCGGAGTTTTAAAAATAAAAACGCTCCTTCAAAAAACCCACAAAAAATGTTTACTAAGATGGTTATCTGCTGTCAAATTAAACTGTAAATCAAATCAAAGTAATATACGGTTAATTGAAAACAATATTTTAACCGTTCAGATATAATAAATAAACGCAATATTCATCTTACTCAATATTCATAACAACTTTATTATTGTGTTGTTAGTTGTATTTTTTTTTTTTTTTTGTTTGTCGTTGTTGATATTTGACAACTCAAAATGTTCGGCTACTTATAATACGCTCACTAATCGGGCTTATGTATTGTGCTGTATTTAAAGTTCTACTCAATATTATTACAATTAGCATTTAATTGAGCAATAATTATTTAAGATTTTATATGAAATATTGAGATCAATATTGGTGTTATACTATGTTCAGACATGCACTTTTATTAAATCAATATTCGGTTTATTAAGAACAATATTTTTAGCGTTCAGACATATAATATACGAAAATTTATTTGACAGCAAAACAGCTGATTGCTTCAACAAAATTGCTTTTAATTTAATCGCGAAAATTAGTACCAAAAATATTTTTTAGAAAATATGGAAAACAATTTAACACTGGAAAAAGTATTGCTAATGATTAACCGAAACGCCGAGCTGTTGGGGTTAATAGGGACTGCATGTGTCTCCAAAGTGGTTTTCCTCAGAAAGGATTAGAAATAAAAATTTGATCATTTTGGGTAGCTTGCAGAAAAGAAAGCTTTTGCTTATGGCACTATCGTTGTTTACATTTGAGTTGTCTAATATCAATAGAAAGTGTTCAGAAAAATTTAATTTGCTCACTGAACGTACTTATGATAGTGTTGTATTTGACGTTTTAATCAATATTATAATAATTTTTGAATTTATTGATCAATAATTAATTGAAATTTTATATGAAATATTGAGATCAATAAAGCCGTTTATTGCGATTTTCTCAATATAAGTGCATGTCTGAACATAGTATTAAAAGCGATTTACGCAATAAAGGTGCATAAGTGAACATAGTATAACGGTTTTTATTATTGGTAAAGTTTATAATCTTTAAAAAAAAGACATTCTTTCAGGTGAGTAACAATTTGTATGTTTTATCCTCATACAGAAATCTATGTGTGTTTTACTTTTGTCTGATAGTGTATGTATCCACACACCACACTCTATACACAGAAACAAAGTTATGAAATTCTACTGTAGAAAGAAATTTTGTTTTATGAAAAGGGATCACACGTTCGTCATGGTCATTTGGGTTGGGCTCCATGCTTGTTCAGTAAAGTTTTGTTTTTTTTCTTTTATTGTTTATACAACATGAATAAGTGTATGTGTGAGTGTATGTGTGTGAATGTTTGTGTAAAATATACACTTTGGAATGCAAATTGCTTTTCTGAAATAATATCCTCTGGATTGACTTTTAAATCACTCTCTCTCTCTCATACACAACAAAAACCAACCATTGAGGTATTCATTCAGTTAGCAATGCAGTCAGTTAGCCATGCAGTCAGCGAGTCAGTCATTCCGGCATTCATTTATGCCTTCCTCTGCTGATAAACTTTCAAGTTTTTTTGTTCCTTTTTTTCTCTAATATCTTCTCGTTCTCCTGCCTTCTCTCTCTCTCACTCACACTCTACACTCTCTCTTCCTCTCGCAGAGTTATTCTTATTTATTGTGTAACGATCGTTTATTTTTGTAGTTTTTTTTTTGTGTTTTGTTTTGTTTGTCTCCCCTTATTTTGTATGTCGTTTCTTGGTTTCCTTTTCTCAACACCAAACTGAAGAAATTCAGTGCCTGTAAGGTGGGGAGCAACAAAATCACTTGGACCAGCAATGAACAGCACCCTATGGGGAATGAAATTCCTTGAAATGAATTTTGCCTTGAAAACAAGAAGGGGTTCGAAATATGAAAGCACACACACTAGCATGCATACGTAAACACATATAATCAGGCAATCTTTTCAAAAGTATTTCTTCAAAAGGAAATGAGGGATTCAAAACTCCGTCGTTCGTTTAAGCAGGAATGTTTAGATGAAACAACAGATACACACAGTTGGAGAGAGAGAGAGAGAGAGAGGGAGAAAAAGGGTAAAGCAAGTGGAAAAAATAAGCAGATCAAGGATAATATCTTAAGTGTCTTAAGTTAAATTGAATCACAGAATATTTTATAAGAAGGTACCATACCTTGAACTGGAATTTGTTTTGTTTTTTGTTTTTATTTTTGTATCTGCATCAGTATTTTATTGTGTTTTATTTTACTGGATGCAGTGCCAAAATGATCGTAAATTAACTGAAGGGTGTTTACAAAATGTTATCGGCGAATATTTATAAAAAAAGAGGGTTTCTTAGGCTTTCATTATTTCAATTACAATAAGTTTCCGTTATAAAATATTAAAATTTCGAAACTTTAGAAGGGGGAGGGGAAACAAAATTTGAAATATTTTCTTTTTTGTTTTCTTTCCTCATATCAATTCAAAGATCGATTCATTTTGCAACAGATTTGCTTAGCTATCGGTATTCCTGTGTTACAACATTACGATGAACTTCATTATTCATTGTCATTATCGTTTATAAACTTGCTGCTGTTTCCCTAGGGAAGTTCCTAAGGTCAAAAGAGAAAATTTATTGCATTATTTAACTGGAAAATCTCACCACAATAATTAATAATAATAATAAGTAATTCATATGATGTCGCATATGAAACAAAAATGAAGAATAAAGTTAAAAAATATTATTTTGAAACATCAAGTGAACGTTACTTTTTAAATAATGAATTAATACCATGAAGAAAATTGTCCGGCTAAAATTTTGTCGTTATTTGTAGTGCAATAAGCCTAGAACTCGAACGATTTGGAGTTTTTTTTTGATATTTTAAGACTTTTTAGATGAAAGCCTGTATTACCATTGCTCGTTTAAATAATTTAAATCGTATTCTTTTTTTTAAATAAAAAATAAATTCTTGCACAGTTAAAGGCAAAATTCTTTGCGATAGCATACTGTCATGTGCAAAGTGCTCCTATTATTATCCTCTTATAGAAAACATTGTTTCTAGAAATCCAGCAGTTTTACTTAAGTAAAATCCACTTTTACTCAAATCACCGTATGTGGTTTAATGTTGTCCTGCTGGAACATAATCACGGCCATGTTAATCAAAGCTTGTATGTAATTGGTTTTTCTAAGGTTCTAAAATGATTCGAAAACATTTGTCATGGTGAAAAACTAGAACAGAAATAAATAAACAAGACAACCAGAAAACAACAAAATGCACACATCGTACGGTACACATAATTACACAAACAAATATTCGATATATGAACAAAACAAAGATCAAAAATATAATAAAAAAAATAACATAGAAAGATTTTAAAGTCGCCAGACATAAAATAAGGCAATAGAGCGAACTAAGCTGCCAGTCAGTCGTGAATATTTAGTCAGTGATGAGAGGTGAGTCTATGATTAACCTTTCTATAACCGCGCCAAAATAGTATTATTGATATTGTAAAGGAAGGTCAAAAGCGGAGGTTGTATTAATAAAAAATGCACGTTAAGCTCAGTGGCATTTGAACACTGAAAAGCTTGATCTTTGTTAATTAGAATTGTAAATAAAATTAATAGAGCAGTTTCAGTTGAAGTATGTTGATAATTAAATAAATTCTTTATTAATTAAATAAATTCTGTATTTATTCAAATATTATTTATTCTTCAGAAATTAATCACTTTCGTTAGAAATTGAAATATAGAAATTACAAATTTAAATCAAATTACAGTCAACCCTCCTATAACGCGGTACTTACGAACTCGGTTTCCATATAATGTGGGGCTGAAATTGCGACAGCCCTCCTATAACGCGGTACTCTTATAGCGCGGTTTGGTACATCCCATAAGTTCATTCCATAAGCTCATTTCGCACAGCCTATGAATGAATAGTAACTAGATATTGTAAATGGGTTTAATATAAGTTTTATTTTCGACTGAAAAGCTCCGCCGAGAGACAGTACCGTTTAAAACACTAGCAGTTGGATTTTCAATTTAAAAAAACAATGAATGAAAATGAACCAAGTGAGGATAATTATTAAAAAACTACATTATTTTACAAGTCTTTCTTAATTTTGTTGGAAACCAGTCTTTTTAGTTTAGTTTTTATTTAATTTTTTCATCAATCCTTATATGAACTGTTGAATTTAATAAAAATAATTTATAATTTATCTTGTCTTTTGTATTTCTTAGTCTCCATATAATGCGGTGCGAATGATGTGATTTGTACTAATTCCGTGTTTCTTATAGCACGGTTTACATATAACGCGGTACGCACTCACTGCGTTATAGGAGGGTTGACTGTATCTCTTTCTTACCACCTATACACCACTAGTCGCCGTGGTCTAGTAGGTAGTGTGTTGGCTTATTAGAGGAAAGGCCCGGGTTCGAATCCCAGATCAGAAATCAAAACGAAAAATATTTCTTCGGCGACTTCCTGTAGGGAAGGGACTTTTAACTGTACGTCCCGCAAGGACTCTGAGAGTAAAAATTGCCAAGAAAAGCTTCTCAAAAAATCTGTCGTTCAGAGTCGACTTTAAGCTGTAGGTCCCGCCACTTATACGGATAAAATTAACGCACACAACATAAGTGGTGTAAGCAGCTAGGTCGTAATCCTGACTGAAAGGTTGTAAAGGCCAATTATTATTGTGTTGTTATGTATGTATAAACGCTGCTAACCATGTTACACTGTTGCCAGCTACATTTTAATGATTCAATGGTCAATTACACAACATAGTTGTGCACGTACCATGTACGTACACTTCATATATGTACTTTATACACACAGTGAATACTCGTACGTACGGATCAAAAACGATTATTTAATATTTACTCGGTTATTCGGTTTATTTATTGAATCTTTACTTTCTAACACTTGGACAATTCACACAAGCCCTTGTATAGTTGTATTCATTGTATTGTTGGACGAATGTACAACAGTGTATGCTTGTTGTTATACACATTTTTTTATATGTTTTCAAAAGTTGTATTGGTTTCATGCTATCAAATTATGTGAATGCCAAAAAAAAAATACATTTGGAATACGATATACACAATACAGCATAGCACTGAGCGTTCACAAACAACCAAGTGTATTCAATACAACATACACGATACAAAGCCGTGTGAATTGCCCAACTGTCTCAAAGCATGTTGTATTTTTTTTATTTTTTTAAACAGACGAAATAACTTCTTTCGTTTTCTTTTTTAATTGTTGACACTAAAACTTTTGTTAAATTCAATTACAATAACAACAATAAAATAAAAATATTAACAATATCTACTATGAGCATTACCTGCTCTGAATCCGTTTTCTTTTTTTTTGTTTTGTTTCTTCAAATCATAAAATCTGTTCTCCAAAAAAGAAATGAAAAGAAAAGAAAGGTAGTGAAAACTTACTGACTGACTAGTTCAGGGGCAAAGACCTTTATTCCTTCCTTCCTTCAATAAGTCCATCATACATTCATTCATTTGCACACTCATTAAGTAAGTCATTGACTGTCCACATGGAATTGTTATTTGCCGTACTCTTATATGCCCGTATTATGGCCCGTATTGTGGCAAAATGCTTTGATACTCGTATCTGTACACGTGTTGCACATTAAAATTTTTACTTCTTTCATAGGATGTTTCTTTTTATCGTTTTGTTTTCTTTTACTATGTTGTAGTTATTATTGTTGCTGTTAAAAAGAAAAATTACAATTTACAAATACAACAACAATATGTACATGAAATTGAATTGTTTTGTTTTGTTTTGTTTCTTCGAAAGAAATACTCGCCTCGTTCAAGTCAATTTTTTTTTGTTTTTGAAAGTTTTGTTAATTTTCTGTTCCACTTCATTTAAAATGTCCACAAATTGGCATCATTTTATGTCAACACTTTCTTTTCGTCAACAAAAAGGTTGCACATGCAACTTAAAATCCACTAAAAGGTCATCACAAAAGTCCATTGTGGCTGCAACAATTAAAAAAAAACAACAAAACAACAAAATAAACATATTTCAGCTGCAATCGGAAAGGGTTTCCAGTTATTAGGGCAGCCAGACACATAATCAGTTAAAAATCTTTAAGGTAACCTGGGTTCTTAGTAGCCAAAAATTAAGATTCGGCTGTTCTATAACGAATAAGTGATTTATAACACGTTATACCTTTTAAAAGTCGTTAGAAGTCGCCGTGGTCTAGTGGGTAGTGTGTTGGCATATTAGACAAAAGGCCTGGGTTCGAATCCCAGGTCAGACATCAAAACGAAAAAATATTTCTTCGGCGACTTCCTCTCCGCAGATTTCTGGCAAAGACTCTGAGAGTAAAAATTGCCATGAAAAGCTTCTCAAAAGTCGTTCGGAGTCGACTTTAAACTGTAGGTCTCGCCACTCATAAGTGGTGTGAGAAGCTAGGTCGTAATACTGACTGAAGGGTTGTAATGGCCAATTATGTATGTGCATGTTATGTATACCTTTTAAAAACGTTTAAAATATGAGCTCGTAGATTACAAATAAAATAAAAATAAATTTGTGTTTAGTTTTAATTAAAACTCTTTATTATTCCCACAATTCTGTATGCTACTGTTTACAACTTTATGTAAACAACAACAATTGCCTTTTTTGATTATTCCTCTGTTTATGCAGTTTACATAAACAATAACAATTACTAGACAATTATTTGACTGATATTTTTAACGGAAATTTTCAAACACACCGCGTCTTCACACAAAACTGACTGAATTTCACCCACTCACTCGTCTGCTTTGCCTTGCTTTTTATGTGATAGGGTAAAATGTCTGATGAATGTTCTTTAAGGCGAATGTTCATGACTTCACCTTCTAGAAATTTCTATAAATGTAAACATAGTTGTTTACATGCTTTATTGTTGTTTGTGTATTTTATTTACATTTATGTTATGTTTGTTGTTATATCAAACAATCCGATATTTTGTAAACTGATTTGTTTACTGCAATGTTTTGCTTTTTTAGCTTTTATTTTTAATTTTAATGTTAAGCGATGTAAAAGCAAAACACCAGTGTCTAGTTTAAGGGACGCGGATGGTAGGAGAATATTCTAACAGGTTGCGAATAGTTTCAACTGCGCAAAGATACAAGCACTGTCTTGTAATTCAAGGGTTTCTTTTGAAGAATTTCTAAGATGAGCTGTCTCAACTATTACTGTAGTTGGCAAATCGTTGCAGTGACATGGAGTGTAATAGGGGCCACTCAAAAGCCAATCCATATCCAATACAATATCTCAATATTTCAAACACAAATCAAAAAATTTTTAAATTAGAATGCAGTTATGCAATACGTAACAAGTTCCATGGCTTTTTTTGTACACTTTACGGTTTGTTTCTTTGATTCTGTAAGTCTTTTAAAAATACAATGAGAAACCATATCATCCTATTCGGAAGGTAGTTCATTTGGTGTTTCTCTTTCCCTGGGAACAGATTAGAGCATAAGTCTAGGCATTGAGGCAATGTATGTTATTTTCTTGAACAGATGAAGTCTTATACAGATATTAGCGAAAGGCCCTGGATTTAAAAAAGCAGATCATTTGGGTGTGAAACACATATTGAAACACACAAGCAGCGAGTCAGCAATCTTAATTGCTCCATAATAAGGCAGAATATCTTGAATTAGACTGCAGTTAGAGTACATATCTTCAGAAGGTTACATTGGAGCCGAAGCAACTCTTTTATGGAACATCAAGCTTGAACTCAGAATGTTCTCCGATATATTCCTTCAGTTGTAAAATCTATATTTTCCATGTGATTGCGGAAAACTACGTCAATTCAATGACGTTGAAATCAAGGCAGCAACGAAAACATTTCCGAACGAACGTTCCCGCCGTTATCGATATTGATCAAAAAGAAAAATATTATTAGTGCTCCCATTTTCCAGGCGCACATATTTATGTCGTTGGACTATAGGCGAGGAATAGTCGTCTTAAGATAATGAAAGGCTTTTCGCATCTTTCACGTACTCTTTAGGGTCTTTTAAGTGATAAACAATGATTTGAAAGTGCTAAGACATTTTCGACAAGTAAGTCAACACGACATGAGGATAAAGAAATGGAACGCTACCTGAAATATCATATTGTTACGTTTTTAACTTTTTAAAAACGATTAAAATATGAGTTTGTAAAAACAAATATGTGTGTAGTTTTAATTGAATTCGTTATTGTGTGCACTACTTTTGGGTAACACTGTTTATAACTTGATGATACAACAACAATTTGTTTAGTTCGCTATTGTTCTTTCCATTTCTTATTGCGTAAGTACTAACAACGCATATCTTTACAACAAAGATCTTCAAACCACGACTGTTCTCTTCGCAAGCAACGCGTCTTCACACAAGACTGACTGAATTCTTACTACTCGTTGCCTACATTGTCTTGTCTTTTAATATGGACATTCCTGAAGTAGAATGTTTGTGTTTTCTCTTTTTCGAGAACTCTATAGCGACTTCATTGTTGATTGTTTATATTGTTCAAATTGCTTGTTGTTGCGTTCGCTTGTAACAAGTTTGTTGTATTTGTTTGTGTAGCTTTTGCTCATTTTAATGTTAAACGATGTACACCGTTTCCATTTTCGTAACAATATAAATATTGACGAGAATAAAGTCTTTTAACATACATATGTACATACATAATGGGTTATTACAACCCTTCTCTTCCCACTTATGTTGTGTGCGTTAATTTGCTACATTAGTGGCGGGACCTACAGTTTAAAGTCGACTCCGAACGACCGATTTTTGAGAAGCTTTTCATGACAGTTTCATTTACTCTCAGGGGTTTTCCCAGAATTCTGCTGATAGGAAGTCGTCGAAGAAATAATTTCATATTTTCATTTTGTTGTCTGACCTGGAGTTAGAACTCGGGCCTTCATTCTAATAACCCAACACGCTACCTACTAGATTACGACCACTTCAAGACTTTTAACGCTTTATTTTAAGGACCATTGGAGCCTGAGACATCACTTGAACAAATTATAGTTCTTTGGACTAGAGAAAGTGTCACATGATAGTTCAAAGTCAAACACATGACTTATTATTGTCCTGAATTCAGCAGATTCAGGCTTCACTAAATTTCTGGCATTGCAGTGCCTAATATAATTGGAGGAACACAAACCTCGAATAAAGTTTTTAATTGGAAAAATGCAAATTTATGGGTCATTGAAGTTTTTACTTCCAAAGACGACTCAATACGAGCAATACTTCAAGCATATGTTCAAGCATATATTAAATGAGAGACAGTTTCTTACTTACTTAGCAGTAAAGGCTTAGCTTATCATTCCACACACAGCCCATTTATTAATTAAAATGCTTGCTTTAGTTAATTAATTAATTTAATTTAAACAATGTATGTAATTTAATTTAATTTCATTTCATTTTAATTAATTGAAAACAACGATAAGATAAGCTCAACAAAATACCCTTGCAACACCGGCCAAACAACACAAGAAATTCAAGGGACAACAACAAGAAAAACAAGACATTTTGTAAGACATCGTGAAATGGATCGTATTTAATCGTTGATAATTAACTCAACGAATGCATTTTTAATCGCATTAAAGTTAACAATTAAAATGTCAATGTACATACATATGTATGGGTATGTATATGTGTATGATATGATATGAGTATGTATGTATGTTTGTATCATACAATCATTTCAGCATGCATAAACGAACATATTTAAATCGGATTCTTCTCTGACTTGCATATTTATTTGTTGTAAACGATGTCGATCAATGAATGCACTTGTTATTGTTTTTTTTATTTTTTGAATCAATTCTTGTTGTTGTACGTACAACGTACGTTTAAAACAGTATTGAAAACATGAGGCCAATTACTAATACTAGCACCAATAAATGTGCATATCAATACAGTGATCGATATGTATGCATAGGAGAGTAAATAAAGACAAGTTTTTTATACAATTTTCCTTAGTTTATGTATGCGCATATCTCTCCCTCATTTAACGCTTTTAAAGGTGAATGTTTATTATGAAAATTAAAAATATTGAAATTGCTTCAAACAAATTGCAAGTAACAATTTTATTATTTCATAAACTATGTCCAGAAATAAGTGTGCTTTTTTCCAGATATTCAGGCCTTAAGGTGATAAATATTTTTACTTTAAATCATATTGGAACGTAAAATAAAACTAAGCGGTGTATTCTCTCCAATTTGATCATTTTCTTACTAGTTAGGCAAATAAGATCAACAAATTTAAAAGGAAGATAAAAAAGTCTAGTTTTTTAGAGTGGTTCCGCTGTAATTAAAATCAAAACGTGTATCTAAAGATTTTCATAGGAGCTATCGTGAAAACCAATCTGGTTTGCCGATTTTTGTGTGATATAAACGGCATGGAATCCGAACGACAGATTTTTGAGAAGCTTTTCATAGCAATTTTTACTCTCAGAGTCTTTGCCAGAAATCTGCTGAGAGGAAGTCGCCGAAGAAATATTTTTCATTTTGATGTCTGACCTGGGATACGAACTCGGGCCTTTAAGCCAACACACAACCCTTTAGACCACGGCGACTTCGATATGTGGTTTTAGTATTTACCTCCAGCGAAAACTCTCTTATCATTTCCGTAGAACTCACAAACGATTTATTTTTTATCTTTCTAGTAATTTTTTTTTTGTCGCTTTCGAGGTCCCCCAGCGTGATGGTATCCATTGTCCATCACATTCGGGGTTTCCACTGCATTATTTTCTAGACAAATGTCATGACCAAACTGAAAGCGACGAAAGTCCTTGTTGAGTATTAGGATCTCCTCTGAAAATCATCTGATTTACTCAGACAGCTTTCACAAACATCGCATTGCGTTAACCCCAGGAAGGTCTTTGGAAAATTTCGAATCGTTTGAAGGTAGTTCTTATATGGGTTCTAAGTCATACGGATATCGTCGGGGATTTCATTGCTAAAGGACTGGTATAGAACTCTTACAGGGAATAGGTGTTTCAATTGCTACTATTGAGCTGTGTATTCTCCGGTAGTTGTATAGGTAAGCTCGTTGGCGGTTTAGAAACAGTTGAAGTACTGCTAAACTATGGACTGTAATCATCTGAATAAGAGGACTGATTACCTTTATTCCTTACATCATATACTAATCCACCGAACTGTTTTCATTCTCACTTAAATCATTCCCTTGAATGATTTCTGCAGAGGCTGTAGGTGAAAGAAATAGGGACCCTCATATAAAGGGTCCGCCAAATAACTTTTTTTTTTTAAATGCTTTAAAAAAACTACTGAATATTTTCTCAAATTTCTTTTTTTATTTGAGAGTACAATACTTCCGGTTAATAATGGAAAATAATTTAAACTAATCAGCTGGCCATGCAGTAGCCTATACGATCGGTCCAATTTTTAATCACATTAATGATTGTGTGCAGACTTATTTCACCAAAGGCTTCACGAATATTGTCCTTTAAAGCGTCAATTGTCTCTGGCTTGTCGGTGTAACACTTAACGGCACCCCACAAATAATGCTCCAAAGGTGTCAAATCACAGCTCCAAAATGGCCAAAAGACATCAGCTCTGCGGCTGATAATGCGAGCTTCAAAAACAGGGCGCAAAACATCGTGTAGTGTAGGTTCAGCTGTGTGACATGTAGCGCTATTCAGTTGAAACCAAATATTGCCAATATCCTTCTCTTCAATTTTTCTGAAATTCATTCAATATTGGCCGATAACGATCGCGATTGTATGTACATATGACGATAATATTACTGGTGTAGTACGCCAGAGTTTAAGTTGTGAGTTCAATCCTCAACAGAATAATCAGCATTCAAAATATGTATGTAAATTATGCTGTCGTTTAGAAAGTTCAACATTATCAATTCCAACTCATTTTTAAGGGATTTCAGGGATTTTATAAATCCACTGTTCCATCAAAGAATACAGAAATCAATCCATTCCATGTGAAACATTTTAATCGTACGATGGATAAAATGAATTTGAAATCAACAAATGGAAACTTCGAAGTAAAGAATAATTTTGTTTGCTTGTGCTTTATAGTGGGCACAGGTGTAATTAAGTTATGCTTATTGTGGAGTGCATGAGAAAAATGTGTGTCAGTTATTGGATTGGAGAGCGTAATAATAAATCAAAGTTTATTAAAATTTTTTACTCGTTCCATGCACCATGCACTTGTCACAGCCATTCGAAGACATTTGCGTTGTACTAAAAATAACACAAACATTTCGACACACTCACTCTCTAACACACTCATGTTCTCTTAAACAACTAGGAGATCGATCATTCGAAATGGGAAAACTCTTTGTTGTACTCTTAAATGTTCTCTCTGCCGTATATACGTGCCTCGCTCTTTAATGTACCTCGCTCAACACAGTAAACAAAACATCAAGCCCCCATAAATCTCTTTCATTAGTCGGTGTGTGTGTGTGTGTGTATGTGAATATATTTTGGGGAGCTCTCCCTCCAATTGTGAACCTAAAAAGCTTTTTATTTTTTGAAAGCTTATGTTCTCTACTCTCCTTTCCTTCATTCCTATCTCCTTTGTTCATCTCTGTTATTCTATTAATCCCTCTATCTTAACGAAAACAAATTAAATTGTTGTTGTTTTTTTTGTGTTTTAAAGTCAAAAGGCATTAGAAAATAATAATAATAATAACAACAACAACAAAAAATAATGATAACAACAGAAACAAAGTATAATAACAAATAACAACAACTAGTCAAAAGCACAAAGTGGAAAAGGAACGCCTTTTAAAAACACGCACATAAATAGCAGCACATGAATAGCTCATACTGGTAAGGTAAAGGAATATTTTTTTCTTCTTCTTCTTTTATACGCTACACCATCATTCATGGGTATGTACGAATGGCGTTTATTTTTGTTACCAATTTCTTTGCATCAGTTTTCAAAACAAATATGCACTTACAAATCGAATTATAGTTTGGGAAGTGCTTAAAAATAAACTCAATTACCTTGAATACTCGCCTAACAAATGATTCGAGGATTGAAGCCTTTCTACAAATAACTCATATGCCTAAGTAAACTTCAATTTGATTGACCCACTTCTGGAAGGCTGACAATAACAAATCAACAATATGATTCTGAATGTTGCCAGACTTAAAATAAATAAAATATAAATAGAACAGAGATAACAAAGCTAGTGAGAAGTAGTAAAGTATCAGGAAATGACGATGTGTAAAACTAAAGAGTTTCTTCACTTTACAC
This sequence comes from Sarcophaga peregrina, assembly GCA_014635995.1. NCBI lineage: Eukaryota > Metazoa > Arthropoda > Insecta > Diptera > Sarcophagidae > Sarcophaga > Sarcophaga peregrina. The sequence continues at coordinate 115,396,093 of CM025789.1, forward strand.
TTGCAATTCTTCATAATCATAATTGGACATTACAATCATTCACTCAGGATTACGGCCTAACTTTTCACACTGCTCGTGCTGAGTGTGTTAATTTTATAAATGAGTGGCGGCACCTACAGTCGACTCCGAACGCCAGGTTTTTGAGAAACTTGTTTTTGTTAAGAGGAAGTCGCTGAAGAAATATTTTTCCACACTACGATTTTGTTATCTAACCTGGGGTTTGAACAGAGGCCTTACGTCTAATAAGCCAACACACAGGAAATACCAATTTTAAAAAAAAATATTATTTTTAACGAAATCAATCATTTATCGATTAATTGGAAAGTGAAGCGTTAAAAAACACATACTTTTTCACAAAGTCATTACTTTCCAAAAATCAATCCCTGCCACTATTGTTCATGGGCTTGATGTCTTCTGTCACGTTAATGAGGCTAATGGACTTCAATAGTTGAACGGTTAATACCATGATCGGGCGCTATAGCCTAATAAATTGTTCGTCTTAAAAACTCTAATTACCGGAACTAATACAAGAGGGCAGAATAATGAATTGCGGCCCTATACTCTATAGACTAGTGGAAGGAACATATACTTATACTATACAATATTTCATTTAGACCACATGCTGTATGTTCAAACCTTACTTTGTAAAGTCTTGAGATTGTAGAGAAAACGGCAAAAACAAACGAGGGTATTGTATTACCAAATGTGATTTGCTGTTTGTTCATCATATATTCATCCAGTTTAGACTTTGAAGAGGCAAAAAGTGTTTTAACACAGTTAAAATCAGGGCTTACAAATCAAAAAGATAACATTTTTAACGATTTTTACATGCCTTTAAAGGTAAAGGTAATTGTACACCAACAAAATTACTCACCTTAAAGAGGATCAGATTCAATCTGGAGCAATGAGTTGAAAAGAATTGAGCAGAATTACGAGTAGCAATCTCAAAAGCTTCCTGACCGTCAATATACTAACAGCCAAAAAAAGTTAGCAGTTCTAACTAGTTCTAAGTAGCTACCTCAGCCTAATAAAACCCTCTAGAAATTGGAAGAATAACAATAAAGTGGAGAATAATAGAAGTTAGCATTCCAGTCATATATACGCAGCCGTATTTGGAATAAATTCTACCACCTCCGTCAACAATACACTCGAATTTTGAAGTGCTTCCAATGATATAGTCCCTCTGTGTTACCCATAAGACGTAATTTGAAACGCTAGAAGTGTGAAACTGCACAGCAACGCTTGTGTAAAGCAAAGAAGTGATTCACGTTATATATCAGTTGGTACAGTAAAATATAAAAAATCCAGGAAACTGCTTTCCCAGAAGTAAAGTCTCAAAACATTTGTGTGGTTTACCTCCAAGCATACTAGTGGTGATCTCACAATGCCACAAATTATTGTCACAATAAAAATGGCTTGAGATTTAGATAAGACCAAGAATCCTTGTAACTTTTAAAGGCGCTGAGCGTATATACAACCCTTCAGTCAGGATTATTGATCTAGTTTCTCACAATACTTATGTTAAGTGTGTTAATTTTATACATAAGTGGTGGGACCTTCCGTTTTAAAGTCGACTCCAAACTACAGATTTTTGAGAAACTTTTCATGGCAATTTTATTTACTCTCAGAGTTTTTGCCAGAAATCCGCGGAGACGAAATGGCCGAAAATATATTTTTTTTTTTATATTTTTATTTTGATGTCTGACATGGGACTCGAACCCTGGCTTTACGTCTAATAAGACAGCACACTACCTACTAGACCACGGAGGCTTATATATATAGAGGAGAATTCTTCTTATGTTCACCTCAAAGCTAGTCAGTGAGACAGATGGTTTCGTTATTCTTCACGTTCTTGCAGCTGCGACAAAAGTCATGATATGAATGAAGCTTGAAGATCAGCAACACAGCGACCAGTAATAACCGCAAACACAATTCGAAAAAAAAGATCACTTATGATCATCAGCGACTAAATTTGCTACGTTATGCCACCGATATAAGCGCAATCTATCTTAGGTTAGGTTAGGTTAGAGGATGTGCACCTGTCGGTTAAGACAAGCACAGTACCCGGAGGTTGAAATTGACTCATTGTGCATTGTCCTTAGGGGAAGAAGGAAAAAGGAGGATATAGGAAAGTAGGGAAGGGGAGGGAAATCTATCTTAGTCTTTCAGTGATGAGAAATGTGAATCGATTATACGGATAATATGCGACATTGGCAGCTTAGGTAACCGATAGGAGATTAGGTTGCCCTATTTACCCGTTCAACAGATTGATATTTAAAACTTAAATTTGAAATTGACCCCCAAACCATTAAAGCTTTATACGTATGTATCTCCTTACGATTATATGGAGGGGTATCTGACAGTCGTCAATAGCTGGCTTGTCTATTCCACATTTTATTTTCTTTTTTTTTAATGGTTGTCACTTCTAATGCCCAGGCAAGAGACAGACAAACAGGCAAAAAGTCAACCACCACCATCAACACCAGCCAACTCGTGTACTTGCGTGTATCTCGGCAGTAGCAGCAACAACTATAATAACAACCATCACAGCAATAATTAGAGAGCAACTCTATGCCTGTTGCTCTATTGACGATTTTTTTTTTTATTTATGAATTGTTGTTGTTGTTATTTTTTTTTTTTTATTATGAACGTGTTTTCCTTTTGTTGTTGCTGCTACTGCTGATCTTATGAAGCATGTACTTGTATCAACAGATTAAAGGAGAGAGAGAGATAGAGAGAGCGAAAGAGAGAAAAAGAAGCCATAAACAAACCAACAATATTTTAAAAAAAAACTAATTTTTTTTTTCGTTATTCTTTGTTTAGTTTTCTCTTCTATTCTTCGTCTAGCATTAGATGAGTGAGTAAGTGAGTGCTTACGTGAGCGTGAGTAGGTACGTATGTGAGTGTAGCCACAATTTATAATAATACACTGTAACATCATTATCGGCTTCTCCTTCGTGCCTTCGTTATCGTCATCGTCATTATCATCCTCATTGCTGTCGACTGTCAATGGTTATGGCCTGTGTGAGGCTCTGTAACTGTGGCCATAATACCAATGATGATGGTGGTGATGATGATGTTGCTGTTGTTGACTATTTTGTGTTGATGAAGCAACAGTAAAAAGGGTTCTTGAACTTAAAAGGGGTCAAAACATTAGTTGGATGAAGAAAATAACCAAGAACAACAACAAAATAAAACAAAGCTTTCATCCATGCATCCAACCAACCATCCATTAGAAAAGATTTGTTACCACAGATACACGTACTATGATGTATGCATGTATGCCTGTATCACATACATACGTACATACACACAATGTAGTGGAGAACAGGAGTCTTTTTTTTCCTTCTTTATTCAACACGGCATTGTGCCCATCATCAGTTAGGGAGGGTACCGTCTATGGTATTTGTTCAAACTGTGAACATTTTTTTTTTGGTTTTTGGTTTTTCTTACGAAAGTTTTTGTCTGCCTTTCTGACCACTCTGCTCTGCTCAGATTTGATAACGATAAGCATAAATTGAACAAGAAGACGAAACTTTCTATTTTTATTATACCTGTTAATACATGTACATACATACGTACATACATCCATACATTGTCTTTATATGGATGTAAGTATGTACATATGTTGAGGATTCTATTACAAAACGTTACAAACAATCCCAGACTGTGATATCACATTTCTCGAAATACATACGTATGTACATATGAGTATTGTTTGATGTCCATGAATATTAAAATGAGCCTCCACTACTCACATAATTAAATTCTCTTCGATTGGATTTGATTCGTATTGAATTTGAAATATCTTTCCAAGTGTGTCACATTCACATTGTAAGTGTGACTTTAAAAATGACTTCCAAGTTTTCTTATGTAAATTGAATGCTCTTATCGACACGTTTTTCTTGGGTAGAACATGAAATCATAACGGTATAGGATATGATGTTACTTTAAATTAATCTCATCAGTTATGGCCAACAAAGAGTATCGTTGACATTGTAGATATTTTTATGGAATCATTTTAAAATGTAGGCTTTTTGAATTTTCATTTACGATTCATTAGAATTCTTAATGAATACAGCAACAAATACTCGGAGTACGGATAACAAAAATAGGGGTTATTGGAAATATTAAGGATTTTAATGGATTTCTGAATTCCAGATTACTGAATTCAAATCCCTCTTTCTATGAACGATAACTGATTTAAGAATCATTTGAATAACTTATGATGTCAAAAGACTTTGTAACAGAGATCAGCAATGATTCGTTTTTTCGCTACTCATAAGCACTAACATGAATTTTGAATATAAGTGAGTCAACAATATTGAAATTTAATTATGTTCTCTGATTCATTCGTACTCTCACAACACTGCAACGTTAATTTATAAGCATAGGTTGCAATGAGTATACAGACAACGTTGACATCAAACTCATACCATTCGAAATATGTTCGAGCAACTGGAATCATTCAGCAAAACTTGCAGACACATTAGCAAAAAGACATAGCAAACACACAATCTTTTTGTGCTTCGTGTAAACATATATTGAATAAGTATGAATACAGTTAGAATTCCAGTATTAAAGTAAGTATGAATGCGTATCTGAAATTAAGAGAATGTTGCAATTCTGCTTATCTTTTTAAATACAAATTGCTGATCTCTGAATCCAATCTCTCTTACCGTGAACGATAACTGATTTAAGAAGCACATACAATTACTACAATTTGCCATAAATTTTGATAACTTATGATGTCAATAGATTTTGTAAATGGCCAAAATGGCTTCTATGCCAACTATGAAAGGCAATAAAAATTGTGGCATCGAACTCAACAATAATTTCATAGAAAACGTTGAATTTTTGGCGAAGGTTTAATGAAAAAAAATTTTTGGCTACGAATTTCAGTAATTTTACTAGCGCCTTGCATCGAGCGCAAGTTTCTTAAATTATGTACATAAGAGATTATATTTAGAAAAAAGAATTAATGCATTCATTAATTCATATTTCATGAGTACTAAGTTATGAGGAAAGGCCTTATACTCCTGCATCTTAACTGAACACAAAAACGCTGCTTCTGCTAATAAGAATTTGTCCGTCGTTTTCTCATGTCAAAATTTGAATTTGAGCAAACAATGTCATTAAGATTGTGTTTAACCGCCACAGATGGAAGATTCGAGATGTAAACGAAATTTCATGCAAACATAGAATGCTAATTCCATGAATTAGGCTATGAATTGCTCAATTACTTGCCTAAAATGCATACATAATTTGGTTATTACAACCCTTTAGTTAGGATTACTACCTAGGTTCTCACACCACTTATGCTGAGTTTAAAGTCGATTCCGAATGACAGATTTTTGAGAATCTTTTCATAGCAATTTTATATTTATTCTCAGAATTTTTGTCACAAAACTGCTGACAGAAAATTATCGAAAAAATAGTTTTTCAATTTCGTTTAGTTGGATACATCTGAGGTGGGGCTTGAGCCGCATCAAAGTTTAACTTATTAGGCTCTGATGGGTTAAATTACATTCGTCGGCCCCTAAAACAAAGATATTCACAACAATTTTGTATATAAACAACATTCCATCATACCATCAGAGCCAAATAAGTTAAACTTTGATTCGTCGTTATATAAAACTTTGGTCCACTGTTCTTTTGAAGCTCTAATTTAATTTAAGTTTAATTTAACTTGAAAAATATTTAATTGAATTTGCATAAAATTTAATTTATTCTGAAAAGAGTTTCATTTATTTTGAAAAACGTTTCGTATAATTTAAAAAGAGTTTCCTTTAATCTGCAAAAGGTTTTGTTTATTCTGAAAAAGGTTTAATTTTAACTGAAAATGCTATAGACAATTTAAATTATAATATTGTTGAATTACTCATACTCAAATTACTCATGAGTACTTATGAGTAGCTTAAAAACGTATCATTGCTGATCTCTGATGCGAATCATACTCATTTTGTAATTCGCGTATATGTTGAATTCTAAAGAGTCGAAGTCAACAACATCTTATGCGTTGTTATTAAGTATGAATTAGTATGATGAGTACTTAAAACTTTGAATATGAGTATAGGTTCCGTTATGACTGATTATTAGTATCAGAAATGATATGTATGTCTGATTCGATTCTTTCCATTTTTTTTTATACACATTGGTGATCTCTGTTGAGTATACAAAATGTATTAAAAATTTTAAATTGCCGTAATCTAGTAGGTAGAGTGTTGGCTTATTAGACGTAAAGCCAGGGTTCGAACCCCAGGCCAGTCATCAAAGCAAAATACAAAAAGTATTTCTTCGGCGATTTCCTCTTAGTAGATTTCGGGCAAAAAATCTGAGAGCAAATAAAAAAACTTGCCATGAAAAGTTTGTAAAAAAAATCTATCGTTTAGAGTCGACTTTAAACTGTAGGTCCTGCTACTTATGTATAAAATTAACACACACAACATAAGTGGTGTGAGAAACTAAGACAATAATCCTGACTCAAGGGTTGTAATGAAAATTTTAAATTTCCCAAATTGTTATTAAAACTAGTATTTACTAATCATCATAAATAGTTTAAGTTCTAAATGTTATTTCTTTTAAATTTGTTTTATTTATCGTTTTAACCACACCAAAGTAAAAACGATTTCAACTCATAAACTCTCAATTTTCTGTAAACCACTTGACCCTCGTAATTCTACTGATTTACCTTTTTACGGTATTCGCAAATAATATGAACGACGCCTATCTCATGGAATAATGAATTATTAATGAACTTGAAACACCTGCTAACTACACGAAACCTAAAACAAATGCGATCCCACGCCAAAGCACAAAAAAACAAAATGATGAAATCAAAACTAACACATTGGAATACAATGAGCGATAACGCACTACCCGTTTTTAATTTATTGAATAAAAATTTTATGATCGTTCAGACATATTTTTTCGTTTTTTTTTTCTCCTACTTTTGTTTCTGTTTTTTTGGTTTCTTTTTTTTGTTTGTAACTTATTGTCAATTTCAATTTTTTTTTCAAAAATAGATCAATAAAACCCGTTAAACAGAAGAGAAAGAATTTCTAGGGAGAGTAGGAATTTATGTTAATTTTGAATTGATTTTTTTCGAGTTTTTAAATTGCTTTGCTCTTTGGTATGATCAGTAAAAACTGTCTCTGCTTTAAAAATGGTAGAAAAAAAGTAAAACAAAATAACAGTTTCTAATCAAAGATGAATGAATGAATGAATGAAAAAAGATGACTTAGATTAAAGAATTTCACTGAAACTTACAGATACGATGGAATTATAGCGTTTGATTAATCATCCACTTAAACAGTTAGTAAGTCAAACTATGCCACTGTAAATGTTTTGCATTGACAATCTTTTTTTTTCAAATAAAAATTTCTTGATTGTTTTTCTTTCGGCCATAAGATTTCATTTGGGAAACTTAGATTGGCCGCAAGACATTATTTTCAAGTAAAGAAGAGAATAGCAAAACAGAAGAAAAAGTGGTTAAAAGCTTTCAAACAGCCTTGAACTGTAAAACCTTTCAAAAATAATCAGAAACTCATCCGCAATTGAAATTAAATAACAGCAGCCTCAGTTGCAGTTACAGTTGCTGCAGCAACAATAACAAAACATTACGAGTATAAATCTTTATTAAACTAACAACTGTGCACCAGCATAAGTTTGTTGTAATAGTCCGGCTTTTTGTAAGAAATTCAAATAATAATAATAATAATAACAACAACAACAACAACACTAACAACAAATACGTAATCTTTTACATTCAACCGACTTGTGTCCACACAATTTTGAAATTGAAAAAAATTACAATACAATGCAGAGCCGTCCAAAATAATACTTAAGCCTAGTGCCAACTAGAGATCAGAATCTGAATCGTTTTTCGCTACTCCCTACCCTATTGAAACATCCAGTTCTGTGATAGTTCTAATTTCTCTACACTAAGGGTCAATGGATCCTTGTTAACGATGCTCCTTTCAGTCGCGTCTCGATCTTTTCGGACAGTCTGGCTGTGATCAACTCTAGGATCGTTAGGGAATGTCGCCGCTGTCTCGACCTAGTCTCGGGGCACTTCACCGGTGTCTCTCTGGTGTGGGTCCCCGGGCACAGTGATATTCCGGGAAACTGTAAGGCCGACGAGCTCGCCAGAGATGGTGCGCTCCTTCCGGAATGCTCTTCTGTTGAGATGGGTATGCCACTCGCCTCGGTCAAGTTGACCATTACTGATCCTCCACCGTGCTTTACCTAAACGTTTGACTTGGTTAACCTTTGATATGAAGGACTTCTTACGTGGTACTCTGCCGCATAATATATTTTGCTGTAAAGATCTTCTGTTAGTACTTGCGTTCACTGGCTTTCCAGAGGTTTTTGCAATATTTTCAGCTCTTTTTACAGCACCAGGAGCTGGATTTGCCTTTACTTCCCTTACTATAGCTCTTATTTCGGTTTCTGTTAAACGCTTTGGCTATCTTGCACCGGGTAAATTTTCAAGAGTATTGTATTTAGCATACAAACAAAATATTTTAGTGTTCGTACGCGAATTATACTTATTTTGTGATTCGTGTATAATTTTTATGAGTTATGGTGAGTCGAATTCAATGTGTTGTTGTTGAATATGAATATGGTGGGTACTTCAAACTTTGAATATGAGTAGAGGGAGGTTTCATGATATTAAAATAAGTATGAATGCGTAAAAGTATCAGAAATTATGAGTATGATTCGATTCTACTCATATTTTTGAATACTCATTACTGATCTCTGGTGCCAACTACAAGTCCTTGAGAATTACAATGAAATGAGCATGAACATGCAAACATTTTGCAAACAGTTTTCAAGCATTTAATATATGAGGTGTAGTAAAAAGATTCTTATAAACGTATTTAATGTTAACTCTTCCTTGCCTCTCTCTCACATTCAAAATAAAGGGTGCAACATCAAATCGCAAATTACAATTTGTATTATGGAAGCTCGTTACGCTTTAAGTTGTGTATTCTTCTTTATTTAGCAAAGCAAAATTATTAATTTTCTCATGAACAAAAAACATCCTTCACTTGCCCAATGGTTGGCCATTCCATTGCCATCAGCCAATATAACTTGAAATGAAGATCCGTTCGCATTCATTATCGGTTTTACTCTCAGACTCCGACTTAGACTCTTGCCTCATAATCATTTGCCATTTAAAAAGTGATCTTGTGCCAAATACAAATAAAACAAACTACAACAACAACAAAAAAATTGTTAAATCTACTCGAAACATAAAACATCTCAATCTCGCAATCACAGTCATCGTCACCATCACAATCGTAGCAAAACTGCATCCGCCTGGGCAAAAATTTCAATTTCAGTTTCATTTTCAATGTTTCGATTAAAAACGGAAAAAAAAATTCATGAATTCATCTGTTTTGTGGGCGTTAAGCACATTTCAGACATTTCCAGCATGAAGGAGTCAATCGTACAACAAGTAAGAAGAACAAATTCAATTGCAAGAAGAAGAAGAAGAAAAAACAAGTTATTTCGTTGGCATTTCCAGCAGAACCATTTCGCAAACACCCGGTTTAAAAGGGTAAAATCTTGACAGAATTCAAAAAGAATGAAATCATTTGAAAATGTTTTAAGAATGGGAAAAACTAAATTTTTGATAATGAGGATAATCCAAATGTTATGTTTACATTCCGAACTTTTAAGTATATGACGACCATTTTGTTGAAACCGGATGTGTCAAATTAGTTTTCATTATTCCGTCTGTTTTGCCAAATTATTTTCCATACACAACCATTGATAACAGCCAGTACTCGTTGAATTAGCTCTAGAACAATTGGCAATTCATCCTAGTTTTTATCGAAATATTATCTGTAGTGGCTAATATTTCTTTCAGGAGCACTATTAGTCGATGATTACCAATTTCTTTCGGCCTGCATTTTATGATCTGGTCACTAAAAACATGTAGAGTCAACCGGAAGCCGATACGTACCACATATGTAGCTCAGGACACATTGAATGTTGTGCCTGATCGTTTTGAGGGCACGTGGAACTAGAACTATTCCTCTAATCTATTCCAAAATAGTACGCAGTCAGGATTACGAACTAATTTCTCACACCACTCCATGTTGTGTGTGCGTTAATTTTATCCACAAGTAGCGGAACCCACAGTTTAAAGACGACTCCAAATGACAGATTTTTGAGAAACTTTTCATGGCAATTTTATTTTTACTCTCAGAGTTTTTGACAGACAGGAAGCCGCCGAAGAAATATTTTTTCCAAATCTCGTATTTATATCTGACCTGGGGGTTTGAACTATGGCCTTACGTCTAATAAGCCAACACGAGACCACGGTGACTGCTAAATCATAATAAGTTTACAGAGAAGAGGAGAAAAATATTATAAAAGAATTCGCAATTGCAATTTGAATGCAATAAATATAATTGGAGAATAAATTTTATTCTCCAAATGTTTACTCTCACCTTTGTAACAACACGCTTCCGCTCGGGTGCTGAGTTAGATCAGCGGTGTCCTGTGGTTACATAAAAAACACCCCTCTGAAGTTTTGAAGCTAGTTATTAACGATAAGGCTAATTTAAGACTAAAAAAAAAAATAAATAAAAAAGCAATCAAACGGCAAACGCTCAAGATGAGTGGGGTTCCTAAGCTTCCAGGCGTATAGGCTTCCCAATGAGTTGCCAATGTTTTGTTGATAAACAAACTCACACTGATGGGAACAACTATACCATGAATGATTTAGTTTTCCTTTAACGAAAGTCAGTGTTATTAAATAAATTAATAAAATCGATCTTATCTATCAGCAACTCATCACTAACAAAACTCGCTTGCTCAAGCCATGCTTACACGTCGTTCCTAAAAGTAACAAAAATCAAATCAAACATGATCGAACAACTAGCAACATCAAACATGTTGCGTCATACTCTTCAAACTATCAATGGGAAAGCAAGCAACAAGAGAATTGAGCGGAGACATTTTGTGTGTATGTACTCTGTATGTCTGTCACATGTAAGTCGTACACTAACCGTTATAAAAATATTTTAGGCTCAATGGGGCCTATTATAAACTTAAACACTAAAATATTAAAAGAAAATAACTCCAAATGCATTCTGTACAAATGAACTTCTCCTAGTAGTATTAATATTCATACATACATACATACATAATTGCTGATTACAACCCTTTAGTTAGGATTATTGACCTAGTTTCTCACACTACTTATGTTGTGTGTGTTAATATTTTTATACATAAGTGGTGGGACTTTTTAAAGTCGACTCCGAACGACAGATTTTTTGAGAAACTTTTCATGGCAATTTTATGTTTACTCTCAGTGTTTTTGCCAGAAAAATCGCCAAAAAAATATTTTTTGTATTTTATTTTGATGTCTGGCCTGGGGCTCGAATCCTGACTTTACGTCTAATACGCCAGCACACTACCTACTAGACCACGGCGACTTCATACTAATAATAAATGCAGGATAGGATTAAATGTATAAATAATTATAAGCATATAATATAGTTCTTAGTAAATAATCTACGATGATGATTTGGTTGAACCGGTGGTCATATGTAGGTAGATATGGTGTAGGCAAAAACAAGGTCCCCACCTTTTGTCGTCACACCTTTGATTCTTTTATAAACTGATATTAGTAATCCTTACAGTTTCTTTATAAAACTTCAAACTTGAGGATGTAAAAAGAAGTGTGACCTTTTGAATAAGCCATCACGAAAATACTATTTCAAAGACCTGCTTGAGGCACTTAAAAGAGCTCCACAACAGCTACTCGTATTGCATTGAAAATATGTTTTAACCATAATACAGTATCACTAAAATGTGTTAAGCCCTCATTGTTTGAATGAAACGAAAAAAAAAACGCCATCCAACATCATAAAAAAAAGTAATTTGAATTTGGTACAAAAAAAAATGGAAAAAAACAACATAAAATTGTCACCTTTCAGCCTGGGAAAATATTCTACAAATTATTTCTAATATTTCTCATTCGAAAAAGCAGAAAAACCAAACTCAATGGCAAAAACAGCAATAATAACATCAATAAACATTAAAAAAAAGCAAACAAAAAAAAAAAAAACAATCTCCAACAGAATTCATCGGGTTGTAAATATTTCTCAACCTTAATCATCATGGTCACCCTAATTGCATTTACAAATTCAACCACCAACAGCAGCAGCAGCAACAGCAACTGCAACAACAACACAAACAAGAACAACAGAACAGAATAACAGAAAAACCAAACCAAAACAACTGTCCAATCATTCATTTTTATCCATGAGTTTAAAAGAAACAAATAACAAAAAAAAAAGAGCAGAAAAAAATCTGAAATAAAAATCGCCTTATAACACTGCTCATGCGTGCTGCCCATATTATACTCGCTCGTTGACATGCCAATGCATTGGGCCATAGATGTGGTGGCAAGGCAATATGGACGTCGAAGTACAACAACTGTAGTACTCTGGGTACAGCTATTTTTGCGGTATTCCCTCATTACCATGTCATGTGAAAAATTCATTTCACTCCACTCCATTCCATTCCACTCCATTCATTCATTCATTCTTTCATTCGATGTTTTTTTCTAGTTTCTAGTTGCAGTCGTAGATTTTTTTTTTTTGTTTGTTTTGCTTACTTATAATAACAAAATGAAAAGTAAAGTTACGTGGGTAAATTGAAAAATATTTCCCATTGACTTATCATGATTATGATTTGAAATCAATGCCATTTAAGTAACTTTTAAAGGGGGACACCCAAACAAACAAGTGCTCAAAAAAAAAAAACACTTGGTATCTATAGAAACAACAACAACAAAAATTTGCAATAGACTAACAATTTTTATACCTGCGCTCCGCTCCGTAAAGTGTGAATCTGAATATGACCACAACACAACACTATGGAATTGGTTAACTGACATTGTGTATGCGAATATTTTACTGTCAGTGTGTTTACTAATTAACAGTGCTGAACAAAAAACAAGGTAACGTTATATTTACAAAATGTTCTAATAACGGAACTGTAGCTTGATTTACAAAAAAATTACATTGATTTCTTAGTTCACAGCACTTAACAGTCCTGTTAACAATTTCAGCAATGTCGTGGAACTCTTTAGGAGCATATTCCTGAATAGGCAATATTTAATCACACTTTCATATACCGCTATCGCAGCTATTGCTTACTGATCAGTGATCAGCAATGAATCGTTTTATTTCGCTGCTCATGGTTAGTAGGTAGCTAGAAGTGGCTGTCCACCCGATGAGCAGACACACTTAGGAAGCATACAGGCCCATTGTGATACCATAGTTTCATCCTCTCCCCTATTCCAGGAACCACTTGGAGCTTCCGATGAAGCGACTCAGACTGCCAATATTCATGCATGACAGTTCATCTAGGTCTTCCATGTAGTAGGCGCCCAGGTGTTTCTTTCTCCTCCGACCAAGTGCCGGGCATGTCCACAGCAGGTGAAAAATAGTTTCATCCTCTTCTTTATCTCCACAGCTTCTGCAGAAATCATTCTCGAGGTGTCCAAGACCGATACGCCTCGCATGTGTTCCTATAATACATACATACATAATTGGCCATTACAACCCTTCAGTCAGGATTACGACCTAGCTTCTCACACCACTTATGTTGTGTGCGTTAATTTTATACATGAGTGGCGGGACCTACAGTTTAAAGTCGACTCCGAACGACAGATTTTTGAGAAGCTTTTCATGGCAATTTTTACTCTCAGAGTCTTTGCCAGAAATCTGCTGAGAGGAAGTCGCCGAAGAAATATTTTTTCGTTTTGATGTCTGACCTGGGATTCGAACCCGGGCCTTTTGTCTAATAAGCCAACACACTACCCACTAGACCACGGCGACTTCAATATATACAATGCCCCGTAATAACCCCGATAACAGCGCTGAGCCTGCTTCTTTGGAGCTTAAGCAGAGTTGCCGTGCGCATTTCATCCAGCCTTGGCCAGATTTTATGCGCTGCTCCGCCTTTATCCGAAGCTGCCTGTTGACAAGGTCCACGATTGCATTGTCCATCATAAGCCCACAGATACTTAAAAGGTATTCCCAATGCAAAGAATTCATCAGAGAGCTCGTCGGTCGTACCCCTTCTGGCCAAATCATTCGTAGTTAAGTTTTTACCTTTTAAACGCGTTAAAAATATGAGTTCGTGGATTGCAAATAAAATAAAAATTAATATGGGTTTAATATGACAATTCTTTAATATCTGCACAACTTTTGTGCCACTGTTCGAATTTGTACCACGTATACAACGATAACTTTCACAATATGTGCTTGTTCGTTATATTTCTCTGCTTACAACCTTTTTGTAATGTATCGGTTGTAATAAATTGAATGAGATTTTTATAAATTTTAATTAAGTTTCTCACTTTTTCTCTCTCGTGCTGTAGAATACATTACACGACCAAAAAGTTATTTGAGAATTTTTGTATTTTTAGTTTAAAAATTTTACTCTTAAAAAAGTATCGAGGGAAACACACTTAAAAATAAAGTCTGCTGTAAAATGAACAGTTTATTAAGTAAAAAAAGGAAAACTATGTAACGATTTTAATACAGCATTTAACAGAGGAAAAGGTTTTTATTTCAATCGGCTACAGTTGAACACAATATTTCCTCACGGAAACCTCATCCCGTTGTTGCACTTTCCAACTGCTGGATCAATCATCCTCCAAAATGGTTTTAACACCAGGTTTCTTCCAGATCACTCTGTCTCGAGTATTTAAGCCAGTTAGTCACACTAATCAATGACGCGGTTTCCTCGATTTGTTGCTTCCAATGCAGGTCGCTTTTACGCCAACTTCTCGTCAGAACATTCTCTTCCATCTGAACGACATGGTTGTGCTAGAGCAGCTGCTGAATATTGGTGCACTCCACTACGTCCATATCTTTGAGGAGTTCGTACAGGTTATTGTTTGATCGAACGTGGAAATCATTGCCACCTTCCGCTGAACCGAAGATCACACGTAGAACATTTATCTCGCATCGGTGCCTAACATTGCGCAACAGATAGATATGGAGAGGATGAAAGCCTTGTAAGTCATTAATTTCGTCCCTAAGGCTAAATTGCCTATTGCGAGCGTATAAACATCTGTCAGCAAGAGGGATCCCAGATCCAGATCCCTGATCTTAGGACTGCAATTATTTTTGCTTGTAGCGGCGGAATCAAGATAAACAAATTCATTGACAACATCTAAAATATATCTGCCGCCTGTGATCTTCGATATAATACGCCGCATGTCCATACTGTTCGACAACATATAATTCGTTTTGACCCACATTGATAGGCTCCTGCACAATAGTACTCAGGGTTGTCAATGTAGTTAGCTTACGCAACCAACTGGACACTTTTGTGGAAAATAAATTGATTAGTCTAGTATGTAGCGTTTTGGCCTGTGGTTCAAATCCCAGCTCAGACTTGTCGAACAAACCGAAATATCTGGCAAATTCTTCGAAAGTAAATGAAATTGTCATGAAAAATTTCTTAAATCTGTTGTTCGAAGTCGATGCTAAACCTTAAGTTTCACTACTCATGAATTAAATTAACACAAACAACATGAGTGATATAAGAAACTAGGTTGTAATCTTTACTAAGGGGTTAAATTAACAAATTAAATAAGTAAGTAAGTGAGACCCCAAAGGCTACAACATCTACAGGAAACTATAAACTTCTTGGAAAATCAGTCAGAGTCTCATTTTAAGAGAGATAGAGAGAGAGTAGAACTCAAAGAACAATGTTTCCAATACAACAACTCAATAAATTTTCAGAGAGTTTATAATGTTTAGCCAATGAGAGATGGCAATCTTATCATTCTAGAACCTGCTATAAAAAATTGCAAAATGTTTCTTAAAAGAAAGGAAAAATCGTACAAAAACTGTCGCTCACTTTTCTGATTCTGTATTTACTTTCATTTACGTTTACATTTAGACAAAAATGAGCTTCAACGTAACACTAGCTACTGGGTAAACTTTGAAAAAAAGGTGTTTTTCCGGTTTTTAATGCATTTGAATTATACGTAAGTTGTATTCTATTTTCAGCATATAAATAGTGTACGTAATGAGAATCACAGACAAAGTGAATTTCTTACACCATCTTAGGAAACTTAGGCATTTGAATGCTTCTTCCGACTTTTGAAAAATAGACTGGATCCAGCGTGCATCGTTATCAATTTTTATGTTCAGAATATTAAGAACAAGTTGTAGTAGTTTAGTAAATAGTGTTTTGGCTTATTGAAGTCGCCGTGGTCTAGTGGGTAGTGTGTTGGCTTATTAGACAAAAGGCCCGGGTTCGAATCCCAGGTCAGACATCAAAACGAAAAATATTTCTTCGGCGACTTCCTCTCAGCAGATTTCTGGCAAAGACTCTGAGAGTAAAAATTGCCATGAAAAGTTTCTCAAAAATCTGTCGTTCGGAGTCGACTTTAAACTGTAGGTCCCGCCACTCATGTATAAAATTAACGCACACAACATAAGTGGTGTGAGAAGCTTGGTCGTAATCCTGACGGAAGGGTTGTAATAGCCAATTATGTGTATGTTTTGGCTTATTAGACGTAAGGCCAAACCCCAGGTCAAAATATGAAAAAATATTTCTTCGACACTTTTCTCTCAACAGATTTCTGGCAAAAACTCTCAGAGTAAGTAAAAAATTGCCTTGAAAAGTTTCTTAAAAATTTCTCGTTTGGAATCAACTTAAAACTGTAGATCCCGCTACTCATGTATAAAATCAACGCACAACGAAACTAGGTCGTAATCCAGACTGACAGGTTGTAATGACCAATTATTTATGTGTACCAAAAAGTTAAGACTTCCCAATATTGTCAGCAACTATGAAACTCATGACGTGCACCATTGTATCTGAATTTCCAAAAGTATTGCTACCGATTTCATACCATACACACGCACACACACACATCTTAAAATCGTTGCCTTCACGCACTTCATTTTCTATTCTAGTAACCATTTTTCTCTAACCTTCAAACCGTACAAAGTTCAACAATCAGAAAGCTGTTCGAATATTACTAATGAGTTCGAGGGAATTACTTTAAATTAAAAAAAAAAAAGTTTAAAAAATCATTTAATTTTTTAGTAAACCTCGTACAGAATCTAACAATTGTCGATTCGATAAAGTGCGCATTGATTTCTTAGGTAAAAATGGTTTTAAAATCGAAAATCATCGAAAAAAAACTCGATTCTATTTATTTTTGTTTTCTTCGTTTTGACACGATACGATGCGATTCGATTCGATTCACTGATATGATGATGATATGCGCGATAGTATAGGGTTTCTTCTTGTTTTTTTTTTTATTTTTAATTGTTGGCTACCATCACTGTCAACGATTGCGCCACAACCAAAAAATATTTTATCATCATCATCTGTCTTCTGGCCGTCGCTGATGAGCTTTAAATTTATGGTTACGGCGACAATAGAAATTCCCCGTTTCTAATATGCAAGTCACAAATGTTTTGTAATCAAATAACAATAACAACAATGACAACAATGGAGGGAGACGAGACTTTGTAACGCTCGTTCACCTCAAATTTTATTATTGGGTTTTCACTAACAAAAAAAAAAACAACCAAAAAAATGTCACACAATCTTCTCTCAAACCATGGCTTAAACTTGGTGGTGTCGCTGCAAAGAGAAATAAAATCCTCAAAAAGAAAGTTTTTTTGTTTCTTTTCTCAAATTATAATCATTGTTGTTGTTGTTGTTGTTGTTGAGTAAACAGCCCGCGTCTAATGAACAAAACGATGAGAAAAAATTAGCCTGCCAGCCAGCCAGCCAGCCAGTCAGTTAGTTATGAACAAAATTATCAACAGGTTCCCTTCAAAATAAAAAAAAAACCAGGAGAAACGGAATAAATATCCGTAAATGACAACAAAAAACAAAAATAAACTGAACAACAACGACTAGGTTTGTATGAATGCCAGTTAAGAAATCATAGTTTCAACTAATTTTCTTTCTATCTTCTGTTTCTTAATATTTTTCTTATTGTTGTTGTTGTTGTTGTTTTTAAACAATTTTTTATGTTGTTTTTGGTTTTTGGGTTTCACGAGAGAGGGAGAAAAAAAAGAAGAAGACTTTAAAATCCCGTGAACCAACAGGTTCATTGACCGATTTTTGTTTTCGTTTTTTTTTTTGTTGTTTTTCAAAAACGATTTTATATTTTATGTAGCTGTTGGTGTTGTTGTTGTTGTTGTATTTTTAATTGTTTGTTTTTATAATTTTTCTACGTTTTTTAATCTTTAACTTGAACACCTTTTCCCCATTGCTATGTGTCGTCTTCCTTAATGCAGCTGTCATTACGTGCATATGTACGTATGTAGGTAGTAGTAGTAACTGAGATTAGAAATATTAAATCCTTAAGTAAATTGAACATTAAACGTCGTACAGTCATGATCGTATGGATGGATCAATTGATCTTTAAATGCTTGAACACCTGCCTCAACTAGACACACACACACACACACACACACACCCAATGTCCTGTTAAATAAATATGACAGCGAATGATAAATAATCAAACAAATTAAAATTTCTATCAATTCGATTGGAAACAATCTAAACGAGCCACGTCAGAATGCTAAGGAAGTTTATAAAACTTACCAATTTTTAAAATGCATGCATACATGCATATGTACATGTCTACTTATTCGTATGTATGTATGTATGTGTGATATGTAGGCGTATTGAAAAGATATCCATTTTAATTGTCTCTACTACATCTCCTTTTATCAAATACAATTCGATTGTGCTTGGTGGCTTTAGAAAGACTAATTTTCCTACATACATACATAATTGCCACTACAACCCTTCAGTTAGGATAACGACCTAGCTTCTCACACCACTGATGTTGTGTGCGTTCATTTTTTTATACGTGAATAGTGGGACCTACAGTTTAAAGTCGTTTCCCAACGACGGATTTTTGTGACACCTTTTCATGACAGGTTAATTTACTCTTAGAGTTCTTGCCAGCAATCTACTGAGAGAAAGTCGCAAAAGAAATATTTTCTTTTTCATAATTTCAAAATCCGGTACAAATCCGGACTTTACGATATGGCGGTAGTCCATAGCAGTTCCAACCAAGACCTCATAAACAGAAAACTAAAAACTCTTTTTGCACTGACTCAATACTATTTATATGTACTGCATAACAGGGGTCCCATATGATAGAACCATACTGAAGGTTAGGCCGGACAAGAGATATAAACACCATTTTAGTTAAATAAGGATCAATAAATTCCTTAGACCAGCGTTTCATATAACCAACTATGCCATAAGCTTTACACACGATCATGGATATGTTATCCCGAAAGTTAAGTCTGTGATCCAATAGAATACCAAGGTCCAAGATAGTTTTCACTTTATCCAACACAGTATTATCAATGCAATAGAAGGTATCAATTAGGGATGCCAAACGGGATCGATTTTTGAAAATCCCGGGATATTTCGGGATAATTCGGGATCCTAAAATCCCGAAAAATCAAGGGAAAAATTGCGATTTTCTCTTAATAATAAAAATATTTTGTTAACAAAATCGTTTGTATTCCAATTATGTACATGCAAATGCATTAGTATTAAGAAAATTATATGGATTCCAACGAAAAGATTAAAGCATCCAACATATGATCTGATAGGCTTGAACAAATTTTGTTGTCAACATACCCTGTCTGAAAAACACTTCTCTCGCAATCAACATTTGTTGGTAAAATAAATATTCGCCTCTACCACCTCCTGATGTAAATAAATCTATTTCTTTGGACAATTGAGTATCTAAATCAGTTACCCTATTAATTCGTTTTATAGAGCTTTTGCATTCTTCGATGCCATCAAATAATTTTTTTATCAATGGAAGCAGGGTTTTCCTCATCTGAGATGCTATTATTGAAGTCAAGTGATATAGAATTTTTTTCAGGACCTTTTGTAGGGTCAAAATACATATGAATTCACAATCCCGAAAATCCCGGGACAAGTTTTTAAAAATCCCGGGATTTCGGGTTTCGGAATTTTCCGATTGGCATCCCTAGTATCAATCTTTGAGTGTCTAAAAAATATCATATGCTTAGACTTTTTTATGTTTAATTCCAATAAATTCAATTTACACCATTTATAAAAACTGGTTAAGTCAGTACTAAGTGGATTAAATCCATAAACATTGTTAAAAGTGTTAAATATTTTAACGTTGTCAGTATACATCAGTACCTTGGAAAGCAAAACAACTGAGGGAGGGTCATTAATAAACAAAGTGAATAAGATTGGCCCCAAATGACTGCCCTGCAGTACACCAGATTGTAATTTAATAATTTTAAATGTGACATTTCTAAATTTTCTTTGTGACAGATACGAAGTTAAACATTTTACAGCAGAATCACTAAAGCCCATATGATCATAGGCTTTACTAAAATCAGTGTATATCTTATCAGTCTTAATTTTATTTGAAAATCCTTCATTGTCAATTGTAGTGAGTTTCAAGATATTAATGATGATTCTATTCATCTTATTAAATACTCATTGCTGATCTCTACTGCCAAGCATATTGTTTATAGGAAGTCTGAATACTATTTATACTACTTCAACATCTTACAGTCCACATCTCTTAGGTGAGTTATGTCTGGTATATTATCAACCATACAATTTAGAGATCATGACCTTATGGAGACTCCTTTCTTCCTATAAACAAACAAAATAAACTAATTTTTATATGTAGTTTATACGCTCATTAGGCAATTTGCCACACCGTTGAATGATGTACGTTTAAAAATTGAATTTGTATTATCGGTTAAAAAGTGATTTTTTTTTTAATGTTTCAAAATTACAAACATTATCAAAAGGTGAAATGCATTTAGGGTACACTAAATAAAAAATTGACATTTAGTATCCCTTGATTTAATAAATTTTTCAATATTAAAATTAAATCCGCCAAATAGAAAGAAAAAACAAATCAAAATATTTTACTGTGAAAATATTTCCTTTTATTACGCTAACAACACCACCGCCACCACTACCACTGCTTTTTTAAAAATGAAATCAAAAAATAATAATAATTTATCAAATGCAGTAAACGACCGACCCAAAAAAAAAAATACTATTATGTATGCACCCTCTATTTTACGCTTTTGACTTTAATGGCATTATTTCCTGATCATTTCCGTTTCATTGTTCAAATTGTTGTACTTCCCTAAACAATGGACACAATATGGTCCCCCCCATACGAAAGCCTACATATGAATGAATGAATGAAAATATCAACAGTTTCCTTTCCAAATTAGTTGCTTAGTTTTCCAATAAACGCAACAACTATAACATGAAGGAGAAAAAAAAACAAAAGCAAACAAATAATTTTAGAACCGACAAAGCCCAAGTGTCCGGAAATGAGATGCAAATTTTATGTGGGATTCATAATAGAGTCCTGCTTACATGTTACAATTAAACACAGAAATTATTCGTAAATAAACCACCACCACCTCGTTCACTAGCATAACAATAACAACAACCACTTAACATTGTTATGTCTTAAAGGAAACCCTCTATTATCAGCCCCTTTTCATTATACCCTGCCCTCTTTGGTCATGAAGAGTCTTTAAATAATTTTTTTTCTTTTCCAAAAGGATGGTTTTTCTTTAAGACATTTAGGGTAAGACATTCCATGTCCATCCACAAGGATTCCTTATTTCCTTACATTTTGTAACGTCTTTAAGGCAAAATTTCTTTCTTTGCTTCGCTGGTTGCACTTGTTTTATTTAAAAATTAATTTTTTTTTAATTTTTTCTTTTGTTTTTATTTTTTTTCATCTTTTAATTTGTATAATTTGGAATTTCTTGAGACACTTGCTATGTTATGTATACGAACGCATACGTATATGCATGTACATCCGCTGCATGACATATTGGGGTGCTATTCAAATGAGTTCAGAAGAAAATTTTCTTTAAGAAAATTTCAAATTCTTTCAAATGTAAATACCCGCCAAAATAGCTTTTGAGTCGCATAAATTGTATATTTTAGAACAATTTATTTTTATTCCTTACTTATATACTTACTTAATTGGCAGCACCAATCGATGACAGGGCTTCCTTGATTTCGTCCTCCCAACGGATACAAGATCGTCACCTTCGCCAACTTCCGCAGAAACTCACATCAAATACCCATTTCATCGGTGCATTGTCCTCCTTACGAACGACATGGCCAAGCCAGTACAGCCGCTGAATATTAATACGCTGCACAACGTCTATGTCGTTGATGAGCTCATACAACCTCACTGCTAAATCGGATTCGGAAATCATCGTTAACCCGCACTGGACCGAAGATTTTACGTAGGACTTTTCTCTCTAATACTCTAAAGACTGCTGCATCAGTGCTTAAGGGGCTCCATGCCTCTGCGCCATAAAGAAACACAGGCTAGGATGACCATCTTGTAGAGTATTAGTTTTGTCGTATGAGAGAGGTCTCTGTTACTCAATTGCCCATTGAGACCATAGTAGCACCTGTTGGCAAGAGTAATCCTGCGTTTGATCTCCAGACTGACATCATTTTGAGTGGTAATGGCGGAGCCAAGATAAATAAATTCCTTGACTATATCAAAATTATAGTTATCGGCCGTAATCTTAGAAATTTATTCTTATTACAATGCTTTAATGTCCTGACCCCCCAGTCTGTCACCTATATGGCCTCATCGATGGATGGGTCAGGAGGGAAGAGCAGAGACGTTGGGAGAACGGATCGGGTTGTTCTATTTCTAGGCGTCTATGGCCTGCTGTAGACAGCAAGAGGACAGAGTGGCTGCTGGGCTTGGTTAAGGCCAGCTTAAGGTTGGTTGTCGGTTTTATCACGGGGCACTGCGAGATTAGGTCGCTGACGGGGATCTGGAACAGATCCCAGGGTATGTTGCGATGAGACTGTCGAACACCTCCTCTGCAACTGCACAGCCCTTGGTAGGTTGAGGTTGAGGCACCCTTGGCAGGGCTTTCTTTGAGAACTTGAGTTCTGTGTCGAGAGCCAACAACAAGGCTCTCCACAGATTCATTAGCAGCTTGGGCTGGTTGAGAGGTGCTAGGGCTTCATAAGTGTAGTCGCACTCTCAACCTCTGTTGTTTTGTGTCTGTTTTTTTCCATCCGTTCCATCTCCCTCCCCTTCCTACTTCCTAATCCTCCTTTCCTTCTCCCTAAGACAATACAAAATTTCAACTGTGCTTGCTTGACGACCAGTCCTCTAACCTACTAACCCAATCTGAAAGCATAATTGGTTCTGATGGACACCAACTCTCCGATATGTTTTAATTTTAACCACAATTACCGTCGACTCGACTATTTAATGACGATTTGACAGATTTGAGAGCCTTTTTTCAGAGTTTCAAAACACAACGAGGAGAAAGACGCCGAAAAACGTGATGTTCGTCTGAGTATTGAAAGGTCTAGAGCCTCCACATCTAGAGCTGCTGAGTTTAACGTGATGAACGTTTATAAAGGGAAATAATACGATCGCAAAGAGCAGTAACTACAGAAACACCAGATCAGCGAGTTGTATCATCATCTTGAGCTGCTGAGACACCTCATCTACGTGATGCACATCTTAAACGAAAACGATCCCAATCATCAAGGTAATTTGACTTCTAAAGTCCAACTTATAATCGAAAATGATTCCTAAATCGTTAAAGGAATTAACTAGTTCTAGAACACCGCCATTCATTGTATAAAATCCATTGTTTGGAGATGATCTAGTGAAACTCATGTGGGAGAACCGAAGAGCACGCAAATCAAAGTTTCGGGAGACTAACTTCCACGTCATTGACGAAGTCAAAACTTTTCTATGGAATAGGAATGAAAACTTGGAAAGATATAGACGATGAAAGGAAAGATGAAAGATGTTGGGCAATTACAATGAGAAATGATTCACTATCGTGATGTGACCTGAGAATAATTGGACATTTAATCCTTAGTTTAGAATAGGGGTTATACTTGCAACTCATTTGAGAAGGAAATACCTAAGGGTATATCAAGTAATAGGTAGGGAGATATTCTTACTGACACCAAACAGACTACTGAAAACAATATTTAGAATGAGGACAATAGAATAAATCGTCTGGTAGCGGTACTTTGCTGCCTCTGATTCTAATTTCTGAAACTTGGGAACAGCACATCTTCCTACTGTTTTGCTCAACGGCGAATACCTTAATGGCTGCAGATATTTTTATAATGGCGTATGACTCGTTGCTATTGTGGACTGAAGTGACCCAATGTTTTGACTGTTCTCAGATTGTTTCCATTTTACAAAACTCTAGATTGTTTCCACATGCGACTTACTCAATCTGTCGATCGGAGGGGAGCTTCCAATGAACATTAACTATCAACTTCAATTAATGACAGGTCCACCCATAATTTCGAAATTATTTTAAACAACATTTATAAAAATCTTTTGAGATTTTCCCTTGAGGTAAGTCACAAAAGTGATACATTGAAAAAAAAGGAAAAAAATGGAAAATGAGCAGCATTATACCGATTGCATATGCAATTGGAATTCGTATGTGAATTATTATTGAATTCCTGCTATTGACTATTATTTCATAAATACCCGTATGCTGTGATGACGATGATAAACAGCACAGACAACGTCATTGGGATCATCATTGCCATCGTCATAATCATAATCATCATTATCATTCATTATTATCATTCGCTTTATAGTCCAGTCACAAACAAAAAGTTCAACGAACTGTATCAAAACACTCATAGACGTGTTCAGATTGCGTCCACGCGCTTTGTTACTTTTTTTCTTTCTTTTGTTGCACTCTCTCTCTCTCTCTCTCTATCTCTGCAAGCTTCTTCTTTCCCTATAGAGATATATAATATATATTATTTTGTTGTTGTTGTTTTTGTTTTACTTTTTTTTTTTAGTTCATATTATTCTTTGTATATTTGTTTGCCTGTTTTGCTCTACCCCGTTCCATGCCAGTAATAAAAGCAACAAATCTAGGAATGAAATTAAATATTGAAGAGATAACGCAGCCCCATATACCGTTTTATACACAAACAGTTGAGCAAAAGAGAGAAAACATTCTTCATACATTAGTGTATACATACATATGTATGTATGTATGTGTGAGTGCACGAATTGTAAACATTGAATTGAAAATGTGAGGAGCCAAAAGGAGCTTTTCTTATTAAAATTCATAAGAAACAATAACAACAACAATAACAGCCAACAACTAAAGTGTATGGTAGTGATCTTTCCCTAAAAGAACGTGGTTTAATTTTAATTTATTTATTGTTTCCCCCTTGCCCCTTGGCCCTTTCCACTCCTTTTTTGCTATATTATTTCGGTTTGTTTTCATTTGTTCGGTTTGTTTGTTTTTAATATTCAAAAAGCGTCTCTGTTTTGGGGTATTTGAGAATGTGTGTTAATTGTTACACAAACAACTGAATTCAAAAGAAAAGTTACATACGATAGGTCGAGGTAGAGGTATAGACTGTAGACTATCTATAATGATAAGCCTGAGTGATTTCGAGAGGATCTTTTGTTTTCAATTCAAAATAAAGAGAGATTTCTTGTGAAATTTTTAAAGGAGTTCTATACATCTGGATTGTTAGTGGAAAGGAGGATGTTTAAATTTCGCTCGGGAACGTTATAAAAATATTTAAAATCTTCTTTATATAGCTCAAACTCATCACGTCTAACTGGTGAAGTCTTAAGTTCTAGACGACGGGAAAAATAGATTGTGTTGTGGGGGCACTCAGTATCCATTTAAAACATCAAATGGTATTTAAATTTGACAATTGAAATTAACATCACCTCATGACTAATAAGTGTACAGTATTCCCTCGATTTACATGGTAGAATGTTTCAGAAAAAGGCGACGTAAATCAAATTTCAAAGAACTCATACTATCGTATTCATTTATTTCTGTACATTTTACAAAAAACTAAAATAATTCAATTTGTATTCTGATATATTGAATTTTTTTAAAGAGGAATTTCCCTGATTTTGTTTATAAACAATAGGGGCGACGTAAGTCGAATGACAACGCAAATCGAAGTTGAAGGGAACAAAATTTTTGACGACGTTAATCAAAAAACGTCAATCGAGACGACGTAAATCGAGGGAATACTGTATAAAATAAGTTTCTCGTTCAACAAGCGTAATGGATCAAAATTTTGAAGTTTCGGATCAAACTGAAAATATTATGTTTGACGTTCTTCAAGCACATCTTGAAATTGACACAGAAATACGCCGACAACTGATGAAACAGCTTCAGGGTCAAATGCTTTAATTGAGAATATAATTGCGAACATAAAAAATCTTGCTCCACAAACAAAACCGAACGTAGCATAACATTTACACTACTTACACCCACCAACCACACAAGTAATCATTTAAAATGTAACCCAACGAGCGATCAAACTCAGTCTGATTTATGAGCCAGTGTCAGTGGAAATTAAAAATCTCAGAAAAGCCGTTTTGGTAATTTTAACGAAGAGATATTTTATAACAATGTTATGAAAAGATCTTCCAAATAAATGAAAAGTTTCCCAGATATCTCACTCATAGTTCGTTTTATTCCAGTGTAACGTTTGGAAACACTTAATGAACGACTCAATATGGCTTGTGAACCCATAAATTTCGCTCTCGAAAATTTCTAAGATTAAAAATTTACAAAAAAAAAGAAATAAACTTTATAAGCTAACCCTCGTATATGTACTATGTGGCAAACAAAGATGATTCCTTTTTGGCTGGTTTTTTTTTTAGTTTGCCATTCCTAAGAATCACTAGATGTTCCCGGATTGTTGGCAATTTTTACAGCCATAGAGGGAAGTAAATCCAAATAGTATGTCATCGTTGTTGCTATTATTTCTGTTGTTGTTGTTGTTGCCGCTGTTGTGGCATGGACTCTTTTATGGACAATGAGTTCGTGTGTAAAGAAAGGAAAATCAAAAAGAAAATTACAAAGAAACAGTAACTGAAACAGTGAGAGAGAGAGAGATTGAGGAATTGCAACTTCAATTAGCTCATATACGGGCGTGTATATGCGATGTATTTGCTTCCTGTCAGACCATATATCCAGTCAACCAGCCATCCAACCATCCAACCGGCCAACCGACCAAACAAATAATCAAAAGCAGTCATTAATTCAGTCATCTAGTCATACAGCAGGAGGGTTTTGTTTGTTGTATGGTTGTAGTTGCTGTTTCTGCTATTGTTACGCCAGCCGGGATGTCGGTTTGATGGCTGGCATATCATTGTTGTTGTTTGATTGCCGGCATATCATTGTGTGTGAGGGAAGAATGACTGCAAAACAATGTTTGCTTGTGTATGTAAATGGGTTTGTGAGTGTGTTTGGGACGTGCTTGTCCATAGCCTGGCGGTTGATCATGTTGATTATCATCCACTTTGTCGTATTCTTGACTCGATCGCCTTTATGCACTTCACTTGCTGCAGCAACAGTACCGACAATAGCAACAGCAACAGCAGCAAAAATACTACACAACAATAGTCACTACGTTTCCTTTTGTTGCTTTCTCTTCAAATACTTACAACGCCAAGCAAATAATGCAGCGACAACATAATAAAAATAAAAAAATTAATCTCTCCGATATTTCGTTGCTGTTGTTCCTTTTTCATTTTGTTTTCCTTTTTTGTTCTTTTATGTGTTTTTTTTTTTTGTTTTGTTATGTTTTGTTTTACAACAACTTCCATCGTGTTTGCCTTTTTTCCGCAATTTCACTTTTGTATCTCTCTGCCTTTCTCGTTATCAACAGTTTGGTGTCTTACGAAATTTCAATTGTTCCCGTCCGTCTTTAGCGGTGTAAGTGTACGTAAGTAAGTGAGTGAGTGTGATCGTTTATGTGAGGCACTGTAAGTGCTTGGAATTTCCAAGTGGTTGAATTTATTTCTTTTTCTTTCTCATTTTTGGTGGCTTTTGCGGGCTCCTTTTCAGACCTGCCAGTACACTGACCCTTATTTACTTTGTGTTGTTATTGTTGTTGTTATTGTTGTTCTACAAAAGAAAATTTCAATAAAATTTTCAGTTTTCAGTTAAATTTTATTTGTGTTGAATTTTAATTCAAACAACCAAGGGAGTGGAGTCTCTACTCAACTCCACTCTTCTCTATGAATGCTTCTCACTCACTACGTTCATTCTTTTAAGAGGATACAATTTATGAATTCAAACTGTTACTCAAATGCGAACACAACAAGAGGTCATGAACGAGTGGATCGAGCAAGTTCAGGCATTTCATTTCATATTTCTTAAGGAAATATTAAATGGAGGAGTATCTTTTAATTCCAATTAATTTAAAAGCAGAAATACACAACAAAACAAATATATACATATGTACGTATGTACAGTTCACTAGGGTATAAAAAGATTTAAATTCGTTAGAGGACATACCACAAATATAGATATGAGACGTTATAAGACATTTTGGATTGGCATACATCGGGAAAATTACATATATCTGGCCAGATGGAATTCTAAACACTTACGATTAGTTTAACTAAAACAAAAAAACAATTTTCAATCAAATCATGAATAGTCGTACATCCGGTGACCTATAATTGTTTAATTTTTTATTACAACCTCCTATTCAGAACAATGGCCATTACATTCATTATTTACGCTTATAGTATACGGGACTTCAGCCGACCCAATCTCTTTCAAGAGCTTTATTGTCGGCTCCCAAAGAATTCATACCAGCGTATACTTTCCTGCCGAGAGAATTCGATCTCATATTCTACAGTTACTAAATTCACCTTATTTGGAATCCATCCCAGATGCATTAGATTGCCGCGGAAAAAACTTAGTCACTAATCCCACCCTAGAGATATTCAACCAAAGCAGCAAACCGGTTAACCGTAAAAAAGTCCTATCTATCCACCTAATGCTTCTGCTCGTTCTGATACATCCTCCAATAACTCCTTAGTTGTAGCAAATTGTGGGATGAGGACTACCCACTCTGCCGGAGAATGTAAACCCAACCTGAAAAGAGCTTTCGTCATATCTCTCCCGGGTATGTCTTCTTTCTTTTACCGTCTCTCGGGTCTGATGCCGCACATATTATCTTTCCCACGAATGAATTCTTTGAGTCACTAACGTTATGAGTCTAATTGAGTAGGCTTATGAATCAAACATATTTCGAATGGTATGAGTTTGATGTCAAAGTTGTACACATACTGCTTGCAGCTTATACTTATAAATTAACGTTGTAGTGTAGTGAGAGTACAAATGAATCAGAGTACATAGTGAAGATTCAATATTGTTAACTCACTTGTATTCAAAATTTCATGAAATTCCGGGAAACTGTAAGGCTGACGAGCTCGCCAAAGATGGTGCGCTACTTTCGGAATCCTCTTCTGTTTAATTGGGTACGCCCCTTGCCTCCGTCAAGTTGTCCATTGCGCGGAAATTCTTTCGGGACGCCAATGCGGTCAATGAGGAGTCCTGCTTCACCGCTAGACTACCCTGACCATTGATGGATAGAATGCGTACCAACCAATTATCTGGTCTTGGTCGTGACGTCGTCTCGACTACAGTGGTCGTACTTACAGGTCATTGCGTCATGGGTAGGCGCGCGGAAAAAATGAGGCTCTCTTTGAACGACTTCTGGCGTCGGTGCCCATCTTTCTTTGTCGGTGCCCGTCTTTTGCTAGATGTAGATATAGGTTATTTGGCTCCCCATTCCTTGTTAGCTTAACGGAGCGATGATCTATTGATATCAAGGATATAGCTTCGTTCATCACACTATCTGGCTGGTTTCCAGCGTGTGATAGTCGTGCTTTTGTTGTGCAGTCCTTTCGCTGACAAACTTCTTCCTTTTATCTGATTTTGTTGAAACTTGGTCAGTAAGCTTTGTGATATCAGAGCTACCACTCCGACCTAACGTAATTTTGGCTGCGCTTCAAAGGCCTCAAATGGAACGACGAAAACAAAGAAAAAAATTACAAATTTATTAAGAAATCAAATAGAAATTCAATTAATTTCAGATAAGTAAACCACCTGTACAGTTGATGTGTAAAAATGCCTCTACAAGGAAACTAATTAAGGAAGAACAAAAATTTTAAAGATTTCGTAAAAATTTACGGTTCCTGAGCACTCGTTATACGTATTGTGCATACATTTTTTTCATATAGTGTGGTGGTGTATTCGCATGTTTACCCCTAAGAACGCATCATTACCCCCTGTGCCACTGCACGAACTATTTAAGGAACAATTTAAATATTCAAATAATGTTCACACTTGAGCTATTAACGGTCAGGCATTTATTGTACCTGTAGAGTCAAGGTGACTTAAAATGTTAACGTTGTCATGGTACGCGGAAGACACTGATTCCTTAAGTCAATGGCATATTGTGTAACGTGCTTTGAAGCTACTTTAACGTCTTCGAAATAGGGATGATTCCAAGGGTTAGTTTTCCCTTAAATATTTCGATTTAAAGACGTTAACGTATAGTATTCGTCTGCCGTCTTAATTGCCATTTAAGAGAATTGTTAAGCTTCGTTGAATTGACAGTTAAAATAGACGCTGCCTTTTCCTTAGAATTCAGGTGTACAAGAACGAATCAGCAGGTGCGGCATGATGATACACTTAAAAATAATTTCTAATTAAACTCGCATAGGTTTTTGAATTCGTTGTAAAACTTAAACAAAAATTTTATTTCTTTTTTGTACTACATTACCGCTTATTGGCTTCCTCTCAGCTGCCTTGTGACTACAACTCTGAAGATAGTGTTCAGAATCGAAGTTAAATGGTAGATTTCGCTGCTTATGAATAAAATTAACGTACACAACATGGATGGTCAGAGAATCTGGGTTATAATCCAGGCAAAGGGGTTGTATTGTCGAATTCAGTGAAAAAGGCGATAACGTATTGCAATTTTAACTATAATTTTTTAACCATTTCCTCATTGCGAGCCCTAGGCCCAAAAAGAACAAATCCTTTCGAATGTCTGTATTTGATGTTCTGATTATAAGTACTTCTCAGCCAGGCATAGAAGGCATTCCCTTGATGACAGTCAACTCCTCTCCTCATAAAACTAAACACGCTTTGGCTATTGCTGTCTTCAATTGGCGCGATTATTCTAAATAATGATCCATTAAATAAACACAATAATAGGAAAACTTGACAATATCAGGATTATAAGCTTTCTTCACAAATTCAATCTATGGATTTTAAGTTTTGGCACAGAAGATTTGCCGCAGAAAATCTGTAAAATATTGCATAATTTCCATTTGATTTCTTAGTACAAATCCTATCACTATAATTCTTTCTGAAATGACGAGGTCTTGTTTGTACACTGTGGAAAATATATTGTCACGTTTTTATCTTTTAAAAACATTAAAAATAAGAGTTCGTAGATGGCAAATAAACTAAAAATAAATTGTGTTTAATTTTAAATCAATTCTTTATTATCTGCAAAACTTGTGCCACTGTTCGAACTTAAACCAAGTAGACAACAATAACAATCACGACAAGTGCTTGTTCGTTATATTTCTCTGCTTACAACCTTTTTGTAAGCAACATCACTTGTTCGTTATTCTTCTTTGCGCACAACCTTTTTGTAAGCACAACACTAACAACTGTTTTCTTCACACGCAACTTGTCTGCCCAAGTCTGACTGAATTATAGCTCGATCTCGTGTCTTCACACAGAACTAATTGAATTCTCACTAGAACCAATGTGACGTCGTCTTAGACGACTAACTTAATTCGAACTCCATCGCTTTTTAATGCCTTTTATATCGCTGGATCGACAGTGTAATGAATGCTCTTGAAGAAGAATGACGGCCTTCGGGAACAATCCAAAAATGTAAACAACTTGTTTTCATTATTGTTGTTTGTGTGCCTTATATGCATTTTGTTTCTTTCTATTTTTTTTATTTATTTATATCCTTATTATTGAAATTTTTCAGAATTCAATTTAAAAAAAATTTAAATTCAAAAAACAAATTAAAGCACCCCTAAATTAAGGTCCCCAGGTCAGACATCAAAAAATATTTCTTCGGCGACTTCCTCTCAGCAGATTTCTGGCAAAGACTCTGAGAGTAAAAATTGCCATGAAAAAATCTGTCGTTCGGAGTCGATTTTAAACTGTAGGTCCCGCCACTCATGTATAAAATTAACGCACACAACATAAGTAGTGTAAGAAGCTAGGTCGTAATCCTGTCTGAAGGGTTGTAATGGCCAATTATGTATGTATGTAAATTAAGGTACACAAAAAACTATTGAAATCAATATTTCGTTGCAAATCCTTTATTCTGGATGGCAAGCACACTTCTTTTAGGCATAGGGGATATTAAATTATTAATTATTCAGGGAGATATTGCCTCCCAGGCTATTTTTGCGGTTTCATATAAGTCTTCTTTGGTTTTGCAATTTTCTCGGTTAATTTTTAAGTTAATGATTGGATTGGAGAGCTGGCTTATCAACCCATCAATTGTGTGCAACAGATCATTTATTTCTAGGCTAATTTAAAAATTTTTACAGACTGGTCGTACATCTCCTACTCATTCTGGAGTAAGGTTACGTGAAACTTCACGACATGAAGACTCCTTAACTAAAAGGACAATCCAAAATGATCCTACAGCATCTTCTAGTCATATACGAAACCGCTTAGATGTAAAAATTAGCCAAAGTAAAATTCCTAGAAGGTCGCTAGAGGCCGAATTATTTAGTCGACGAATGTTTTTTGAACTTTAACTTTTTTTTTATTAAATTCTGAATTCCTTAAGTTTGGGTTTTTCAATAAAAAATAAAAAAAGAAGTCTTAATAACTTTGTGTTCTTCAAAAAATTATCATTTAAAAAAAAATGAACTGAGGGCGTGCTTTAGTTTTGACCAGTACTGTTTGTGTAGTTTTAAACGAGAGCAGTTACAAATATTAATTAATTTTTTTTTTTCAGTGTATTTTAAAATATCGTAGTGATAGTGTAGATTATTATTCAAAATATTTTAGATCACTAACCGGCCTTCTGCTTTTCATCTCAACTGCCGTAATGGAATTCACCCTCTGACCTAACTGTCGGTTTCTATGTTTTTTTTTTATTATTTTGTTTTAATAATTATAATATCAGAACACAAAAAATAAAGATAAAAAAAAAGAATAATAAAACACAGTAAAACATTATAAAATGACTTGAAAAAAAAAACAGAACAGAAGTTGAATAAAAACGACGAACCTGTTTGAATGTATATTCCTCAACGGGAATACATAGGGTACAGGGTATAGGGTAGGTTAGATTTGTACGTTTAACGTTCCACATGATGAAATTCATGAAGAGAAAAAACAAATCAGTAATCAGTGTTGGATGAGACCGGCAGAGAAGCATGCGAAGAACCTATGTATTCACCATTCAAATATCCTGTCCGCAGAAGTTCACCGAACCATAAAACAGGATGCAATTGAACGTTTAGGAAATGCAGTAAAACAAAAAAAAAATCAACGATCAAGCTTAAGTTGAAAATAATTTTCTAAAATTGTTAAATTGTTATTAAATATTGCATTATTCGATTCGTTGCGATTCGATACGATTGAATGTTTGTTGTAAGTTGCAACCGATAATGGTGCATAAATCATTTCCTTTTATTATTAGTTTTCGAAACCTAAAAAAGGAAATAAAAATATAATTACTTACACATATACATATGTATATATATATATATGTATATATATGTGTACATACACACGTTAATACGTTGATCGTGTTGCTGCCAATTGCCAACGATTGAACGATTTTCTTCTCTCCTTTATTGTACACGTTCGTAATCCTCCTTGTTGCAACAATTGCCTGATAAAAATAATTATGTTAAGAGATACCAGCAACTTTATTTTGCAATTTCTTGTTGTTGTTGTTGTTGTTTTTCTTTGTAATCGTATAGTTTTATTTTTGTTTTTCTTATTTTTTCTTTTTATTTATTCGAAATTGTGTGTTAATAGTGTTTTGCATGAAAATTACAAATACAACAAAAACATCAAAAACCACAACAACAACAACAACAAGAAGCAGAAACAGGGTCAAAACGTATTAAATTTCCTGTTTGTTTGCCACATACAAAAAGCCAAACAAACAGACAAAGAAAGTGAAGAATTGGCCAGCCCAAGTCTAGTCTGAAAACTATAGTCAGTCAGACAGTGAGTGAGACAGACAGGCAGATTTCTTCTACATGTCAGTGTGTCTTGGCATATAAAAACATATTTTTTTTTTGTTTGCATTGAAAAAGAAAAAACGAAAAAAACACAATTTTACCATGAAAAACAATTGAAAAGTATTCTTTTACTTGCATGCACCCTACACCTCACTCTTAATTGATCATTACAACCTTTCAGTCAGGATTATAACGTAGCTTCTCACGCCACTTATGTTGTGGGAGTTAATTTAATGTCTGAATAGCGGGACCTACGTTTTAATGTCGACGCCGAACGACAGATTTCATTTTCGTAACCTAGTCGGTAGTGTGTTGGCTTATTAAACAAGAACCCGCCGAGCAAACTCCAGCTAAGACTTCTAGAATAAAAAGGAATACACAATTCACGATAATAATAAAAAAATCGCATTTTAGGACATAAGTTAAGATTTTTAATAGGATTAATTGTGAACTAAATATTTTTTGGCTCTCTGAGAAGAAAAATATATGTAAGTGACTTGTTGTTTTTATTATAAAACATTGTTCTCATCTAAATTACCATTAAGATGTTTGAAAATAAAAGTCTATGCATGAAGTTGGGACTTCCCTGTAATATTCGGTTCATCACCGTGCTTAACTTGTTAGGTTGAGTCCATCCACCAAAGATCTCGGCTGACGTTTTTACAAAAATACAGTTCGTGTAGAAGAATTGTATTTGAACCTAAACGACCATCATTTGCTGATTGTACTCATTTGCAACTGGACCCGAATGATGGGCATTTTTATTAAAGAATTGTATTTAATAATGAAGCTCATTTCAGCGTAAATGGCTACATCAATAAGCCGTATTTAAAGTAAAGATAATTGGTTTCCAAAAACACCATCGTACCACCATTGTTTTAAATTGTTCATCACGCATTCTGATCTTGATCACATATGAACCTCTTATTTGTATTTTGATCACTGCAATATGTTCGAATTCTAATTAGTCTTAGTTGTTGGAAAACAACAGTTTTCAATGGCAGAATATCATTGAATTTTAATGTTCAATACTCGCAAAACAGGTATGTCACAGATACTTCACTGTCATTATCCCGGCAATTCCTACAGAAAAGACTGTTGTCCCCTATACCATCATACCACCACTTTGGTGTTACGCTTTGATTGTTTCATTGGGTCTTCCATTCGTAAAACTTTACCTAGATTTAAAACAGTTTCTTCAAGTTTTGCCATCTACTTGATCACGTGACTTCAGGCGAATCATTTACTTTTATGATAAGACCCGAAATCGATTTCACTTTAACCATGTGAGGACTTCTAGCACTGTTTGGTTGCCAACGAAGAACATTGGAATTTTTTTGTCTCCTACAGACTTTTCTATTCCGAAAGCATAAAGAACATAATGGAACATATTAAACCTAATAACTGGTCACGTTACATGTTTTTATAGCAGCCAAGAGCTGTACCAATTTAAATCTCTTTTGAGTGAGGCTACGTTGGCATTTGCAAAACAATTTGATTTCGGTTACTTCTCCACGTTGATTATTTTTGAAATGAAAAAAGAAAGATTGATCTTCATTTCAATGATAGGATATAATATGCATCTACAAAGTAGTTTTGAATGCAAGTGTCTCTAGCAGAGATCATCAAAAATATGAATAGAATCGAATTATACTCATAATTTCTGATTCTGATACTCATTCATATTTATTTTAATTTAATTTATTCAAAGTTTGAAGTACTCGTCATACTTATTCATACTTAACAACAACATGTAAGACATTGTTGACATCGACTCTCCATAATTCAACACATGCACGAATCACAAAGTAAGTATAATTCGTGTACGAAAGCTAAAATACTCACTAGAAAAAAGTGTGTTTGCTCTGATTGCTGCTCCGTGAACTCGATCGGTTTGACGTCAATATTGTACGCATACTCATTCCAATCTGTACTTAAAAATCAATGTAGTGCAGGGAGCACGAATGAATCAGAGTACATAGTTAAATTTCAATATTGCTGACTCCCTCAATATATTTAATATTTCTTGAGTGCTTATGAGTAGCAAAAAAAAAACGATTAATTGCTGATCTCTTGTCTCCAGTTCAAATAAAACAATTAACTGTAGGGTGTCATTACTTTTGTATTACACTCACTGCTTAATAAAAATTTTTTTCTCTTTCGTTTAAACACCAAAAAAAAAGGTGTGTTTGTGCAACATGCGACAAAAAGCAACGCACTTTAAATGCCACAACTTCAAAAAGAAAATTTCATTCGAAATTCGAATTCTTGCATACGAATGTTCTTTTTATTCTACACACACACGCAGTCATTTAAATAAACACTTGAAACGAATTTTTTTATTTAATTTTAATTTTTCTTTTTTTTTATTTTTTAGCTTTTAACTTTTATTGCCTTAACATGGTA
Source organism: Sarcophaga peregrina (assembly GCA_014635995.1). Taxonomy (NCBI): domain Eukaryota; kingdom Metazoa; phylum Arthropoda; class Insecta; order Diptera; family Sarcophagidae; genus Sarcophaga; species Sarcophaga peregrina. Next base: position 115,432,649 of record CM025789.1, read on the forward strand.
AACATTCCAGTTTTGAAAATATTTTGTACATTGAATTGGGCCAAGAGGTGTTAAGGAGATTCAATTAGACACTGGCACAACACACTTCGAAATAAAGATGCTAATTTTGAATTAAAAACGAAACAAACAAGAATTAGAATAAATAAATAGAAAAGGGGACTTGCAACAATTGCTTCTAGCACTAGGACCGGCCGTGATCTTAAGGAATACCATGGCAAGAATACCGATCTACCTCGGTAATGCTTATAGGCGATCAATAAAAATTTCCTTTCGAAACATTTATCGGCAAGTTACTGTAATTCGTTTCTATTCGAAAGTTTGGAGCTGTTCAAATCGGAAAATCAAATCAAAATTCAAATTTTTTGATAGGATTTGTCAGCTAATATGGCGATATTAGACGATTCCCGAAGGATGTTAAAAAAAACGATGGCATTTTACAAGAAAACACTTCCTTTGCACCAGGCCAATACAAAAGAGCATACAGCAGTCGTTTCCATAGCAAAAATTAATGAATTAGGCTTTCAAAAACAGAACAAATAATTGTACAGAAAGTAGTTCCACTTCAACAATGAAATCATTGTATAAACAAATCTATTTTATTGGCTTGAAAAATTGTTGGAAGGGATACAAAAAAAAATTGAAGAAACATTGGGCAAAGGCACAACCTGAAATACATTTAAAGACATGAGGTTTTAATGACTCATTCTCATAATATGGGCATGCGCTGATAGCTGTTAAAGAAGCCAACCAGAAACTCAGCCGCGATCTACGCACACCGTGGCATCATTATCAAGCCTACTTTCTAAACTTTATTCACACTGGATAGCTTACTATGGTATTGACTTATATGACACCATGGCAATGGTTCACTGGTTTTCTGTGTTAGGTTCCCTACTGTGACAACAAAACCATCATAGGGTTCTATATATACATACATACCATATATTCAAACCAGAGAAATGAAGTCGTAATCTTAGAATTCCATTTTAACGAAATATTACAGCGTTTTCCAGGGGGAAGTGTTGGCAATAGAGGCTGTGGTTAGATTATTTGAGATGAGAATGGCCCCAATAGAAACATCACCATACTCTCCGATAGCCAGGCAGCTTTCAGGGTATACGACTGTCGAAAATATCAAAACAGGTTGGCGGAGAGATATAATGTACACATCATTTGGGTTCCCGGGCAACTGCAAAACGTATGAACTGGCTAGACACGGCACGACCGTCAACCGTAGGTGGACACCTTCGCATAAGGGCAGAATGGCACATAAATTCGCCGAGGTTGGATGAACGGCGCACTGCAAGGCCGTTTAAAATCCAAAGAAGCATGCTAAGTACGGTGATGGGAGTCATAACGGAGCATTGCATTATGGGTTTCGACAAGAGGCGCATTGGTCTGGGACACTTCGCAAATGATTTTTAGTAGAAGATGAGGAGGAAGAAGAGACTATTCTTAATCTACTGTGAACATGCGCGGCACTATGTCAAAGGGAAAAAAAACGTCTTGGTGCCTACTACATCGACGCAGTTTGGGTTACTTCATTAGAAGCTCTAAGTGATTCTAAGACCAAGGAAATAAAGTCGAAAACAAAGGGAGATTCTAGTTACAAGACGATATACAATATCTTTAAAGTCCACCAATTGGTTGAGCGTAGTGGTTGAGGTTGGTCTTAACTTCAAAAGTCACATGGACTATCTGGCTATAGCTGGATGGGTCAGCAGTGCGGGAAGAAGACGTATAAACCGGAAAACAAAGGATTGGCTAACTACTTTCAGATGAAGCTGTTTAAGTAAGTAATTTAAGTGTTTTAATTTATATGACGCTTTAGATAAGAAATAAACTTGAAGCACTTGCCCGACTAACTTCTGGTGGTCGCTCAAACGTGAAATTAACACATTTTCTGTTAAACAATTAAGATCCATCAAAAATTCTTAAAATTTTTGAACTAAAAGTTCATGTTATGAGATGACATATAAAAAAATATCAATAGACAGTTAGACTCTTCAAATTACAACGACGGCAATTTTTGTCCGATTTGATCAAATGATGGCTCAATCTCTTTACAAGAGAACAGACTTTAAGAATATTATCACTTATCCTATATTTTTTTATAACGTTTACTACTATGAATGGACAAACTTGAAAAATATATGAAAAAAATTCGTATTTTCCAAGTATACCCCATTAAAACTCAAAGTATATTAAGTCGAATAATAGATATATGTAAACCGTTTTAAAGGTCTATCTCTCCTCTTTCTAACAAGATTTACAATTTGGATAACGGGTTTGAGTAAACCAGAAATTTGTGCGTAAGGAAAAGAAGAAAAACAGTTTTTGTCAAACTCTCTCAAATATTTGAGATCTACTCAACAAAACTCATGACCTACACTATGTCATTAGCTGGTATATTTAATTTTTTTATTTTGTCGCACAGTGTTATGTATGTAGTATAAAACACAGAAGACTTAATCCCCTTAGTGTTAATCAAATTATCAAAAGTTAAATTTACTAAATTTTGATGTTTGTGCTTAATAACAAATATCTGATCCCACGAAATTTGACATAAACTTTGATTTGTGATCCTAAACTAAAATTTAATTTCAAATTCCACAATCATATTTCGATATATTCACTTGCATATGGATTACATTTGAGAAACAAGTTCGAAACCAACAACCTTGACAGAAATGTTCACACAAGGCACTCATAAATCTGTTAACGGATGTCTTGCATTAGATTTGCCAGAATCGAGGAAAGAAAAAAAATCTCAAAATTAATCAAACAGGTAAAGGCGACAGAGAATAAGTTGTAAAAACTAGTTAGTAATGGCAATATGAGTACGTAGTAGAGTGGCATTTATGATAGCCTATAATAATAATAATGTATTGTATTTAAGTGTCAGTTATAGATTTAAACATTTTTTTTATTCAAACATGTTGCAAAGCACTAAAATCAGAGACAGTTAGACAGTCTGTCAGACAGTTGGACTGGCCAGTCAGACAAACGCAGTTTTATCCACTGAATTACAGTTGAAAACGGCAAATAATAAAACAAAACAAAAACCAGTTGTCAGTCATCTTGGGTACATACTTACATACAGGTATCCCTCCTACAACACGATCGATAGGTTCCTATAATATGAAACCGTGTTATGAGAAACCGTGCTATGAGAAACCGTGCTATAGGAGACTAGAAGCTGGAGTTAAGTTCCAAAAAAAATATTTTAATGCCATAGAAGAAATTTTGTTTCTATTAAAAATAACAAAATAAAAATCCAATTAAATATATAAAAAAATAAATATAAATCCCCGTAAATAAAATAAAAAACAAATAAAAATCGGTATAAATACATATATATGAATGAATTTATATTATGAATTTAGTTTAATAATTTTCTTCTTCTCTTTCGCTGCTCAATTCAATTAAATGGGAACATTTTTTCGACTGAATAATATCTTCATAAAATCCGTAATCTTGCATTGTTTCCTTGTCCGTCCAACACTGTTGTAAATTTCTTGCTATGGTAATAGGCAATTTTGTAATTCCCTTTTGAATTTTCGTCCTCTTTCACCGCATGGATCTGCATCCAAGACCAATAATTCCAATTTTTTATTAACTTCATTATCTTTATCAGAGCTAGAATCGACTTCATTCACTTGGGGTTCGTATGAGATTCCTACCAAATCTGCTTCCCCAACTTCTTGTTCCACTAATAAGTCTTGCATATCTTTAATAGCCATATCCACAAACCCTTCTTCTCCGATCGACCTAGCAAGTTCTAATGTGCCACCAATTTCTCGATTCAATTAAATGGAAACGTTTTTCATCTGAACAATATCATCTTCACATCTTCCTGAACTGGCATTTATATTTTGTTCACTTGCTGATATCTTTAAAAAATCCGTAATCTTGCTTAGATTCCTTGTCCGTCCAAGGTTGTTGTAAATTTCTTGATGTGGCGATAGGAAATTTTGTAATTCCCTTTTAAATTTTCGACTTCTGAATCCAAGAACAATAATTCCAATTTTTTGGCCAAATCTAATCCTTTCTGTAATTTTTTAGTGTCAAATTATTAACTTCATTATCTTCATCAAAGCTAGAATCGATTTCATTCACTTCTTGTTCCACTAAGAAGTCTTTCACATCTTTAATGGCCATATCCACAAATCTTTCTTCTACGATAGACCTAGCAAGTTCTAATATGCCTAGCAAGTTCTAATTTCTTGTGATTCATGCACGTTTTCTATCTCAACTACTGCTGGCCATATCTATTGTAGAAGCACAGTGTTATAAAAAGTTTTCGGATATTTTATTAATCGTGTTAGAGTGAAATCGTATTGTGGGATACCATGTTGTCGGAGGGATACCTGTATGTATGTATGTACATGCTTACAATATTAAAGCCATATTAAGAGAACAAATAAAAATAAAATAACAGGCAACAGCAACTACATAAACATGTTGCCAGCAAAAACGAAACGAAAAAAAATTAAAATAAAAAAAGAAGAATAAAAATGTTTAAAGTATTAAAATCAAAGTGCGTAATATTTATTCTACTTTTATGTTGTTGTTGTCTTGTTCGTATTGTATATTCGATTTGGTTACAAGACGAAACACAAAAAAACAAAAACAATTACAACAACAACAACAACAACATGAATATAAAAGAATCAAAAAGAATTGTGTCTGGCGACGACGACTATAAAAATGTTGCCACATTTAATTGGGTCATCAGTAAAAGCCAAGCCAAGCCAAGCCATACCATTCAGCCAGACTGCCTGCCAGGAATATAAATTTTTTATTCTTGTTCTTTTTTATTTTCTCTTGAAATCAGTAGACAAACAAATATGAAATTATGAACGGTGAAGATCGACTCTTTTATAACCTGTACTCAAGGTATTCCGGCACAGGTTTTTAGAAATACGATTATTTTTTTGTGAAAATCAATCGCAAATATGGAAAACTAAAAACTTAAGTGTACAATGTGGATATTAAATTATGTTTAAAAGAGTTATCTCGGCAAGATTATTTCAAATTCTGTATCTCAACAGTGTGAAATATGATAATTTCTTCGAAAACTTGACCAAATGGATTAGAAAAACTGTCAAATCGGAATCACCATTCACATTATCCTAGTTATGGTTAAGCCTCGATTCTTCCGGCTAACAGTAATCAATTTTAAAAATCAAACACAGATGTACAATCAACTATAACCATTATGTGTAGCAAATCAGATACTCTAGGATGTATCGAATCAACAAGGCCGAAACTCACAGATTAGCACACTGTACATACAATAGTTTAGTAACAACTTGGTCACGCCTTGACCCTGCACAAAAATTTACTTATCCAGGAACAGAAATTAAACGACTATAAATAATGACGTGTGTTCGAGCTGGCAACTGATCCTAATTTATATTGAAAAATCATCTTCAGCTATGAGGCCAAGCTCATTTCGGGATGAATGGGATCGTGAACAAACAATATTTTAGAATTTCTGACGACACCAATGACACCATGAGATCAAAAAGCAAAAAAAACAGCAAGAGCTACTTTACCAAGTCATCACTGTCAACGACAAATACTCTTGATCAATGATTACCAACTACTTTTGGTCTGAATTTGATTAACAGGATGATGCTGCATACCCCACAGCCCATGTCACACTAGATATTCTGCATGAACGATTTAAAGCGAAATTGCACATAGAAGCACGTTCAAAATATTTTTCACATCCATTTCTGCCCCTTTGCCCCACAATACGTCTTGGGTCAAGTAGTATGCAGACGCACTTAAATGTTTATAATTTATTAATTCGTGTAACTGAAAATTCTGACGAAATAGTCACCGAATCCTCCCTCTCTTTAAATCACTTTTTTTTACAGACAATGCATTGGAACTGGTGTTAGGGTTGCCAACTAAATTCTAACTGGTGCAAAGTATAAAAACATCCATACTTTCAATATCTTCCTATCAATATGAACTTAAACGCAAAACACTAAATTTGCTGATTTCGCGACGCCTTTAAACTAATCATTTCCATATACGCTCATGTATTTCACTTTTTAGAAATTGCTGCATTGCGATTATGGCATAACGTGTATTATTACAAAACTCGAATCCGAGTAAGATCTCCCAAGATGGAGTTAATCCCAAGTTCAATCAGATATATATGAATATCTGTGCTCCTTAGTAAAACAAGAATCGTTACCACGATGTGATAAGTTCATAGGAGTATTTAAATTAGTTTGCGTAAATTTTCCGAGAAGCAGTCCAAAAAAACGCACATCATTTGCTGAAAATCTGCATGACTTTTGAACGAAGATAATATATATATATATATATAATTGGCCATTACAACCCTTCAGTCAGGATTACGACCTAGCTTCTCACACCACTTATGTTGTGTGCGTTAATTTTATACATGAGTGGCGGGACCTACAGTTTTAAAGTCGACTCCGAACGACAGATTTTTGAGAAGCTTTTCATGGCAATTTTTACTCTCAGAGTCTTTGCCAGAAATCTGCTGGAGGAAGTCGTCGAAGAAATATTTTTCGTTTTGATGTCTGACCTGAGATTCGAACCCGGGCCTTTTGTCTAATAAGCTAACACACTACCCACTAGACCACGGCAACTTCAAGTTCATAGGGGTATTTAAATTAGTTTGCGTACATTTTCCGAGAAGCAGTCCCAAAAAACGCACATCATTTGCTGAAAATCCACATGACTTTTGAATGATGATAATGGCGGCCACTATATTCAATGCACATATTAGAAGAACTTTCTCAAAAATGATTTTGTGGTAAGGTGGCAAGAACGAAAAAACTTCTGCAATCGAAGCTCATATTTCGGTTATCATCAATCTATATGAAGTCGGCCACAAAGCATGTGTAAATTTTGTACTTTTCTAGAAGACTAAATTTGTTGGGTACAGTTGGACATATGTACACTTGGAGAAATTTTTATCTAGGTTTAAGGTCCATACAATTTATTTCTTAAAAAGAAACTGCCTTACTGCGGAATCTCTCTTAAGTAGACGCTTAAAGAAACTCAGAATGTGGATATTAGTTTTAACCATCTGGTAACTCAGCAGAAAATTAGGCCCGAAGGAGATCTATTCGTTATTAAATCGTAATTATTAAAGCTTTAGTCTCAAAATACCTGAGGGCCAAATGATAATGCTTTCATCTAACTAATGAACGTAAACCCTATTATGGGGCAACATAGAGACCGTACACCCTTTTAAGCTAAGGTTCACCCCGTGGTACAGGAGCCACGGTTTTTAATCCCAAAGTGATATATTCTGATCCATTATGATATTCACCAATATCTCTCAAACAGAAAGTTTGCACTGTAGAAAGATTTTAATACTTCAACTTAATACAAAAGGCTGGACAGGGTACAAGGCTCCTATGAATCAACTTGTAAATAGTGCGCTGAAACTAATTTAGCTAGGCAGGGGAATACTGGCCTAGGCACGTGAGCTTGCAATGAACGAAACTTTTACAAGCCAGAGAGGTTTGTTGCTTTACAGAGACAGTGAGTAAGACATCGGATTTGTTTGAATAACTTCATTAAAGTTCATTTTGGAGGCAGAAATTTTTTATCCTTCATCTTATACGCAGTAACTGTAAAAAATTTCAATACTCTCTTAAATGTCACTTGCCAATTAAAAAACTAAAACGGACTTCACTTTATAAAATTTCATGTTAAAATGAAATCCATTGCAATTGGCATCCCTAAAATTTTTACATATGCACATACGAGTACGTACGTATGTATATGTACATATGTATTGTATGTATGTATGTTGCATGCATATAATCGTAAAGTAAGTATTACATTACTTCTTAACCTCAATTTTTATTTGCAGTTGCAGTCGTCATGCCGTTTACCACGAAGTCAACAACATTTGTGTTAATACAGAGGAATACAATATTGACTTGGCTTACTTACTTACACGTATGTACATACGTTCGTACTTACGTACTTATGTATGAAAATAGGTGATTAAATGGATTGTATGGATATGTACATATGAATGTGTGTGTAGAATTTCTTCCGAGTATTTGTTTTTTGTGAGGTTGATTGGTTGTCTTACCCGTATACAGTATATAGTAAAAGTATGTGACGAATGCAAATTTTTCCACATTTTTGTTATAAATTCGCGTAGAATGCACTGTTCTATCGTGTAAAGAGATGTTGCCGAATATATTGCAATTTGAATGTTACACATCTGTCTAAACGCCCAATTGATTTCACATTTGCGTAAAATAAATTCATTCGTCTTTTGCTCACAGTCTCAAAAAAGCAATGTGATTTGTTTAGTTTGAAACCGAGGAGTGGCAATTACGGGAGTTCGGATTAATCTCAAGTCTTCAGTACAGAAGATCTCAAGTCTTCAGTACAACTGTGACAAGTACAGTAGCCGGAGGTGGAATTGACCCATTATATAACGTCCTAGCTTCTCACAGCACTCAAGTTGTGTGCGTTAATTTTATACACGAGTGGCGGGACCTACAGTTTAAAGTCGACGCCGAACGACAGATTTTTTTGAGAAGCTTTTCATGGCAATTTTTTACTCTCAGAGTTTTTGCTAGAAATCTGCTGACCTGGGATTCGAACTTTGGCATTTCGTATAATAAGCGAACACACTATCTACTAGACCAAGGCACTACCGCTACTTCAACCGAACATAGTCGAATGAATTAAAGAGACTTCATCTTGAAAACCGAATGTTCATACGTGCATCTCTTCTGTCTCGAAGAGCACATCCGCTCATGGCCACAAACATTACACAGAGAATTCAATCTTTAATGCGGCTAAATTTGGAAACATTTTCCTGAAGAAGTTTATCACTTACAATATAGCAGATTCAAATCAAACGTACATAATTTCTACTCTACTGTTCAACTCTCTTAGAAATTATTTTCCTAATTCCAAAACAATACACTGCTTGAGTAGGGGACTTTTACAAAATACTTTCCCTTCTACAGTATTAGTAATTTTAAGTTCTTTTTTTTTCTGACGCAGTGATCCAATTTACAGTTTGATTTAAAATTAAACGCATGAACGTGCGTGACATCGGTCAAATCCATCCATCTTTGAAAAACTCTTATTAGAATTAATCATATTGAAACATATTAAAGTAAAATAAAAAAGTTTATTTTAAATTGTTATTCAATTGGTGTGCGAATATTTATGTTACTTACTTATTTACTAAATCATTTACATATTAGAAGAAAATTATAAATTGTATTATAATTATTCGGAGGTGAGTATCTTAGTCCATATGCTCCAGGGGCATCCTAAGATGTACGAATATTTACATCCTGTACTATACAATTGTGAAATTTATGCAGAAGATCAAAAGATGATTTGATCAAAAGTGACGTAACGTCCATTATTATAACGGATCCTTGTTTGTTTTCTCTGCTTCTTTAAAGAAAAAAAGAGACAAAAAAATGGTTTTAACCACAATAAAAATCATAAAAAAAAACAAACAAAAAATTGTTTAAAAACAGGCAACTTTTTAATGCTTATTTTGTGTTGGTGTTCACTGTGTCGGTTGTTTGGTTTTCATCACATTTTGTAATGGCCACTCAAAACCTGATGACATTTAAAATTCTTAGAATGAAGTTCTTACGAAAAATAAAAATCAAAAATTTCATAAACAATTGCGACCAGGTTGCAACATTGCAAGTGATATTGCAACAGAACACGATTTAGTGAAAAATTCAAATCCTTTGAAATACAAAGAAGAATAATTTTGCATAAGAAAAAATGAAACAATTCAGAAAAACTATAAAACTAACCCCTGATTGACTTTTTGCATACAAAGATCATCGACCTTTATGTTGTGGGAAAATCTATACAAAATTACATCAGAGTTTAGAATTCAATTCACTTTTTTAATGATTTTTTTTTTCGATTTTATTTTTATTTCCTTTTTTATTATTTTTTTATAATTCTTGGCAACTTCTTTCGGTTTGACGAAGATTCGTTGATTATCTGCAGCATAGCATTTCAACTCTCAATTTCCATAAACAATTTTTTGATGTTTTATTTTTTTTTTAATTTCGTTTCTTCTCTGGCTATTATTTGGGTAACGTGCATCACGTTTTATTGTATCTCCCACAAAAAACAAGGCACATGAAAACAAAATGAAACAAAATTATTATTTGATCAAAACCGATCAGTTGAATATCCTACAGCGATTATTTTTGAGAATCTCAAAAACAACAGACAGGCATATAAGTAAATTTATCATGTAAACCGACCGATCTTATTCAAAAATGAATTTACCCACTTATAATGATCTTCAATGTCCAAATATGTATAGACCGATTGACAATATATTTTAAAGATTACTATACGTTGTTGGATGACGTTGCTGCTGGATATGGAAAAGTGCAACCGATATTAGCGGAAAAATAAGAAAAACGAACATATGGAAAAACTGTAGTATTCTATGTCGAATAGAAATCAATGCCAAAGTAAAAGCACCGAATCTTGCTATACAATTTTCCTTTGGTTATAAAGGAAATGCTATTAAATTATCTAATCATTTTCCCGAGAGAGAGTTTCAGACGAACAATCTTATGAACTCTTGCAGTCCTAACTAAAGGTTCTACTCAGTATCGGTATTCAGAATGAAATACACAAACCACATCATTTCGCTATAACAAGTACTATAAAGTCTAATTCATGTTAGAATAGCAACATTGCTGCATTCGACACTGATCGAAAATATATATCGACGAATAAAGACAGTTGGCTGGGAAATTTTTGTTAGATTATTTCTCCTATGCTAAGATAAAGTCAAGCCAGCTTGAAAATTCTACTGCATTTCAATCTAAGCGATATCTGGCCTATCCAAATAGTCTATCTAAAATAATCGACGAAATCACGAGGAAATTAAAGAAAAATCAGTACATAACGGCGTGATCATTGTTAGGGAAATAGACATAAAGAAGAATGATATTTGAAAGTTGCCATAGGCTAGTAGGTAGTGTGTTGACTTATTAGAAGTAAAGTCAAGGGTTCAAGCCCCAGGCCAAACATCAAAAACAAAATACAAAAAGTATTTCTTCGGCGATTTCATCTCAGCAGATTTTTAGCAAAAACTCTGAGAGTAAAAAAACCTGCCATGAAAAGTTTCTCAAAAAAAAATCTGTCGTTCGGAGTCGACTTTAAACTGCAGCTCCCGCTACTCATGTATAAAAAATTGCGCACACAACATAAGTGGTGTGAGAAACTAGGTCAATAATCCTGACTTAAGGGTTGTAATAACCAATTAAGTATGTATTTGAGGGTAAAGCCATTCTTTAAGTCGAGGTGTATGTGAATAAGCACTAACAACAGCAGTCCTCAAAGCCAACATAGCCCATGAAGTCAATCAAATTCAGTATGACTTATCCATCTGAGTCATCGAAATTTGGACATTTCGGACGAATGCCTTGACGAATATTTCAACGACATTGTCCACCATGACAATACCACTTATCTTTGATGACACTGAAAAGACTAGACTTTAACCTAAGGAGTATAAAATGTTACTTAAACGTTTGATTTTTGTTTTGATAAAGTTTGTTTTAAAAGAAGATGGCATTTCTTCTTATAATCGACATTTTTTCGAATACTTAATATGAAAGAATTCACAGTGCAACAGTGCAAATTAAAAAACATATACTTGATGTAGGGTATACAAAATTGAAAAACCAGTATTTGAACAGCACCAAAATCAAGTCATAACGGCCAGACAATAAGACTCGTTGTACTGCCGTATCATTTAATGTTTATGAACTTGTGCGCGCACTTGATCGTCATGTTAATCTGCAAAAAATTTATCATAATAACAAAAACGACTATAACTGGTCAAAAGAAAAACGAAAAAAGATGGCAACAAGCAACATTTACATTTAGTACCAGTTGAACGCAAATTTTTGGGAGAAATAAGAAATCCCCCCCAAAAAAAAATCCTAAAAATAAAATGACTAGACTAGACTAGATGGTAACTATTTCCAGTTTCGGAATTACAAACACAGTTAATTATGATGCTGATAGTGATGATGATGATGATGATGAAGACAGTGATCATAGACAGCGATGCCAGAGACCGGACCTAAAAAGAAAATGTAGGTTATTGTAATCATATTTACTTAACGCTTAAGCTTACGCTTAAATTTAAAGTTTCAAGCCAAAGAACGAGTGTTAATATCCATACGATAAAATAATAAAATTATTGCATAATTTTCCTTTTAACCATAAAGAATTTAAACATTTGATATGAATTATTGTATTAATGCTGCCGACAGGTTAGTTACATGGACGAGGACTAATTCTTTAACGAATCACTCGTTGAACTTTGTTTTTTTTTTTGTTTTTGCATTCGATAGGGAGACCTGCGTGTCTTTTATTAAATTATATATCGTGTCGTATTTCTATTTTGTTTTGTTTTTATTTGCTATACTCGTATACACTAATACCCCCGTTTACGTCCCCTCGTTCTGTGTCTGCTTCGAAGTTGCGTCTTTTTAAAATTTCTGTGATTTCGAAGTTGCGTCAAATTTGTTTCAGTTTGCGTCGCATGTTTCGAAGTTGCGTCGTTAGTGCTTCGATTTACGTCGTTAATACGCGACGCAAACCGGGGTATTAGTGTATATTAAATGCAAAAGCCTATAAATGTGATTTTTTTTATTTCAATTGTATTTAAGGGAAAAAATTTAATTTTTTTAGAATCATTTTTCTTAAAACTGGAAATTAGAAACTAGAGATGAAATAGAATCATATGTGGAGCTACAATATTCTAACAAAATGTTATAAAATGTATACCGAAGAGTGCATCCGAATTGTCTAATTTTCCTTGAAATCGCGTATAAATCAGAGTGAACTTGACCGTTGACATGGGTTATTTAGGCTTTGGAGACCACTGTGGTTGTGATTTATTCGCATACACCTGAAACTTAAGAACAAGCGACAGGAAAAAGTTCGATTTCAAAGGACAAATTATATGTATTACGACCGAGTGAGATGTCCAAGCATTCCACAATCGGTCTTTCAAAATATCCGATGAGCTCCTATTGAAAACACATGGTATTGGTATCCAGACCATTCAATTCAGACCAAAAAAAGATTGGTAATGTAGTCGCTATAGTCTAGTAGATAACGTATCGACTCATTACGCATGAGCCAACAATTCAAACACCAGGTCAAAAATCTCCAACAAAACAAAATAACTATGAAAAATATTTCTTCGGCGACTGTCCTTCAACAGATTTCCGGGAAAAACTTTGGGAGTAAATAAAAATTCCATGAAAAGTGTGTAAAAAACCTGTCGTTCGAAATCGACTTTAAAGTGTAGGTCCCACGATTTGGCAAAACAGTCCAAATAAATGACAACTAAACGTTTTCAATTGACAAATTTCGAAAGTTGCTATTCGAAGACCCTGTGAATTATTTATACTTTTTGCCATTGCAAAGTTAAGGCTTCAAGACGAAGAATAAATCAAAATAATCCGAAAAATTGTGAAAAATCTATCTTTTTGCTACCAATTTGATGTCTCCAAATTGAAGTGATCTATTAAAGGACGAAGCTTTAAACTGTTGAAACAACTAAAAACTGGATTAGAAAAATAAAAAATTAGGTGTTTTTTCCAGAATGTGCCAGTAAAGATGAATATGAAGCCGCCGTAGTCTGGTAGGTCGTTTGTTGCTTATTAGACGCAAGGCCACGGTTCAAACCCGAGGTCAGAGATCAAAACGAAATACAAAAATAATATTTCTTCGAAGACTTCCTCTTAGTAGATTTCGAGAAAAAACTCTGAGAGTTAATAAAATTGTCATGGAAAGTTGCTCAAAAATCTGTCGACTTTAAACTGCAGGTCCCGCGCCTCATGCATAAGATTAACGCCTACAACATACGTGGTGCGTGAAGCTAGGTCGTAATTCTCACTGAAGGATTGTAATGATCAATTATACACATATGTATGTATACTAATAAAGAACTGAATTTTACTTACGCTACACGCTCCATATAAAACAGCAGAATGTATGCATTTTTCAAGTCGAATCCTTAACTTTAATTCTGAATTGTCATATTATTTATTACATTTAAATTTAAGTTTTCAATGTAACTTTATCAATTTAATTTGCACTTTATAGAGAATAAAAAATCTTTAAGATAATTTTATGAGGGACATTTTAATTGTCAGAAATGACAATCAAAAAAAAAATGAATTAAAACAGCTCGTCATACTCATGTAGTATAATACACGTACATATGTGCATACATACATACAACGGATGGGTTAGAATATGCATGCAATTGAAACTTATTTGAATGCAAGTTAACATATCCATAGGGTCTTTTTATAAGCATTTTCTAGATTTAAATTTAAATAAAACAAAGTGTCCACAACATATCATCGACATTTTTTTATTCGTTTAAAAACCTTTTTAATGCCATAATGTGTGAAATTATTCCGTCAAAGCTTTTTCTGGTTAGAGGCATAGGTCATAAAAGCTCCTAGCCCTGAAAAGCCAATCCTGTAAGTAATATGTCGATTGCTACAATTTAAATATTATGGCGGACTAAATTCAATCAGGCTGGACAAAATAGAAGTTTAATGCATGGATGGATTATAAAGTAAATTGCCAACCAAGTATAGCTGATGAATTGCAACCATCGTTTTATTTTAAGGGAGGATAATAATTGCTGTATATTCGAAAACCATTAAGAAGACTTTTTGTCATTTTGTTCGCGGTTATAGATATACAGAATAATTCGGGTCTATAGCGCTCCGATTTTACCACTATAATACGCCTTCTCCACTTTACTATACAAAACCATACTGAAATATAAAACAAAATCACATACCAAGATTGGGGATTTGTTCAACCTATCTTAAACAAACCTTTAATTTACTTTCATTTCACTGTCATAGACCCACCATTAAATTACAGTATTGCGACGTGTTACCAACACTTTATTTTTGGTAATGTCCAGGGACCGTAACGATTGTAAGTTAGGTTAAAAACGATTACTAGAGAGCTTTACCAAAAATATCATTAAAAAAAAAATTCTTTAGAGGAATAGGAAAAATTTAATTTACTAAAAAAAGACTTTTATTTTACCATCATATAATAAGATTCACTTTTTGATTTCTATTTTACCTTTAGAAAATAAAACTCATTTTGGGAGCATTTATTTTAAGTAAAACTCATTTTGGGAGCATTTATTTTTTTCACAGAAAATAAAACTTATTATTATTTTATTATTGAATTTCTTGTTTTCCGTTAGAAAATAAAACTCATTTTGGGAGTTTTATTATTCCGTTCAAAATTAAAACTCTTTTATAACTTGTATCAATTTAAAACTGTTTTTAAAAGTATTACTTTTTCTATTACAAAATTACATTCCTTTTAAATAAAGATCTTATTTTAAATCGCATTTATTTTCATTTTTGTTTTTGTTTTTTTTTTTTTTTTTTTGACATATGAATCAAAATGAGTTTCTCATGAAGGAAAAAATAAAAGGTTTCATAAGTGACAAGAGTTTTATTTTAAAGAGTTCTCAAAATGAGTTTTATTTTCATACGGAAAAATAAAACTCCCAAAATGAGTTTTATTTTCAGACGGAAAAATAAAACTCCCAAAATGAGTTTTATATTTTATATTTTTGGACGTTAAAATAAAACTCTCTTTTTAAAGATTCTTTTTGAACTTTTATTTGTTAGTCGAAAAATAACAGTTAAAATCTGATCTGGTATCTCTTTTTCAAAATCACTAGAGACTCACTAAAAGCATTCCATATTATACGATTCGTTTGATGTATTACAACATATGCGTCTGTCACTCGACACTAACTTGATGATTTTTTCCATTTAGTTTTTTAATAGGCAACGGTTTTTATGGTCCTTGGTAATTAACGAAATTTTTAAAATGCAGAGGATATTATAAGGTAGAGCCTCTACTAAAGTCCTAAATGATCATGACAAATTTCCATTTAAAATGAGAGTTTATTGTGTGTGTTATAGAAAAACTATGACACCAAGTTGAAAGACCCTGCACAATAACTATGTTTGTTAACAATACACTTTAAACGATAAAATCATTTAATTTTTGCTTCAAGTTATTATTCATACTTAAAATAAATGTTAAGGGTCCATTACACTTTGATTCCTCTGTACTAATAAATTAATGTGTCGTCGTATTATAATATTAATTTCATGTTTACAGATTCGTTTGATAAAAATTCATTTCATTCACACAGCTTTATAACACAATAGAAAAACACATTTATTGCTCAATTTAAATTTAGCAGTTGAAGCGTTTAAATCGTATTGTCCGTATACATTTTACTAATAATCCTATCGTAATAATGTTGCAATATTTCAATTTAGAAGAGAGTTATGCACGTTTTCCCGAAATTAAACGCGAGGAAGTACAAAAACTACAACAATGGATCCAAGCTCAACCTCATATGCCCAATTTGGATGAACATGAGATATTGCTTTTCTATTTCGCTTGTCGCTGTAGCATGGAATATTCGAAGCAAGTTATCGATACAAATTTAACCTGTCGCACACATGTTGATGAGTTTTTTGCCAACTTAGATGTGGAACGTCCCGAATTTAAACGTGTCATGAATACACTGTAAGTGAAACGAGTTGCCAAATTTTTCATATAAACAGTGTAAAATACATATAATTCTGTTAAATTTCGATTAAGATTAGTAATCAATTACATTACTTTTTAAAAATAATCGTAATGATTATATAATTTTATGAACAATTTTTTCGAATTACTAATTGATTGAAGTCGCCGTGGTCTAGTGGGTAGTGTGTTGGCTTATTAGACAAAAGACCCGGGTTCGTATCCCAGGTCAGACATCAAAACGAAAAATATTTCTTCGGCGACTTCCTCTCAGCAGATTTCTGGCAAAGACTCTGAGAGTAAAAATTGCCATGAAAAGCTTCTCAAAAATCTGTCGTTCGGAATCGACTTTAAACTGTATATCCCGCCACTCATGTATAAAATTAACTCACACAACATAAGTGGTGTGAGAAGCTAGGTCGTAATCCTGACTGAAGGGTTGTAATGACCAATTATGTATGTATGTAATTGATTACGATTATAATATAATCAAAAAATAATCAGGATTACTGGCGAATTGTGTAATAATCAAAAAGAATCAAAAGTAATCAAATTATTTTCAATAATTACTTTCAAATTCTTTTTGAATATTTTCAAATATCCAAAAGAAATCCAAAAGCAATCAAATTGTTTACAGAAATTCTTTTTTATTATTTTAAAATATTCAAAAAGAATTTGAAAATAATTATTGAAAACGATTTAAATACTTTGGTTCTTTATAATTATTAGACTAATCGCCAGTAATGCTGATTATTTTTTGATCATATTGTAATCGTAATCAATTACTAACTCTTTTAACAAAAAAAAATCGTAATTGTAATCATTATTCCAAAATTCAAAAAAAAAGTTATCAAATTACTAATCATTACAATTACTAATCATTACTTAACAGGTATGCATATAATATACAATATATGTACATATGTATGTTTGTATTTTATAAAATTCCAGTGCAATTTGTCCGGTACCTAAAACGACACCAGAAGGCTACAGAGTTATTATTGGAAAATTATCGGATACGAATGTTTCAAATTATAATTTTGCTGACACAATGAAATTGTAAGTAGAACAAATAAAAATCAATTCCTGATTAAATTTCATTCTTTCACTGCTAGCTTAGCTGGAAAAGATATACAAATTTTAATCGTTTATACATATCCTCAATTATTCACAGATTAAATTCTATTATTAGCTATCTTTTTTGCATATATTTATTTATAATGTTACAAAGTATAAAAGTGACACGCCTACTTGCAAAACACCACCTACAGTCCACAAAATTATTTGAAGGAAACTTAAAAACTCTCACTATAAACGTTCACACAAAAATAAATATTTAAAATACTCACGCACTTATTCCGTAAGTTCCCGTCATTCTTACAAGGAGCATAGGTATCAATAAAATTTTTTCGCTTATCACGAGTGGTAGCGTTCTATGTTTTATTACTATAAAAAGGTGCAGATTTTACGTTCGCATTAACAATTGCAATCCCCTTACGCAGAGCCAATGAAGGTGATTTGCAAATAGATTTCAATTGACCAAATGTATTATTAAGAGTTTATCGAAGTTATCACCCGATCTCCCGTTCGTAGATATAACACAAACAAAATGTCTAAATTGACTAAAATCATCTACTTAGCTCTCACTAATTGCAAGCATATGACGTGAAGTTATATTAATACGTAACTATCTTAACTTCAAGTCGTCATTTTTCAAACCTGTGGATTCTAGAGCAAGCCCCAGGAAAGACATCAAAATAAAATACAAAAAGTATTTCTTCGGCGATTTCCTCTCAGCAAATTTCTGGCAAAAACTCTGAGAGTAAAAAAAATTGTCATGAAAAGTTTCTCAAAAAATCTGTCGTTCGGAGTCGACTTTAAACTGCAGGTCCCGCCACGCATGTATAAAATTAACGCACACAACATAAGTGGTGTGAGAAGCTAGGTCGTAATTCTGACTGAAGGGTTGTAATGGCCAATTATGTATGTAAATGCAATTCGATGCAGTGGAATTGGCTATTGAAGTCGCATATGAAATGGGAAGCATACAGCCCTAGATGCCTGGCATGCAACTCCTGACATTCTTTCTAACAAACCAGGAAGCGGGATTATATATTAAAAGCTTATCTCATTACATCAAGTCGCAATCCTCAGCGCATTCTTCTGTATGTCGCTTAGAAAAACCCTACCGGTGCCGAATAATACCAGTTTGATCTCCCTGTAGCCTTGTATGTGAATATGATTTCATTCGCTCCAACGTATCTGGTTATGGGAATTATTTTATATTTTTCAAATTTAAATTTTTACCGTGCAACGGAAGTTTGGTAACACAAACAACAGTCTTTTTTCGATTGAACAGAGCAACATTTGAAAAACAAATTTCATATTTTTTAAGTCTGGTAATACTACTAACTTCATATTTTTTCTTTTAAACACAGTTTTTTTCACCACGATGGGCATAATTACACCAATAATTGTTGTCGTTGCCATTTTATGTGCATTGGGCATATGCAAAAAAATTAAAGATAAAAAGTCAGACTATTTGGAAGAGGATCGGGTATCGAGAGAAAACTAGACTGAAGGGTTGTAATGACCAATTATATATATATGGATTCTAGAGCCATTTTGTTTTCCGGAGAGTCAATAAACAAATATCAAAATCGTTTAGGTAATTAAACAATCCCCACACTATTCCCTTTTCTTTATCAAAAGTTTTTTCAACGATTGTTTCTACAATTGCTCACATCAATATGATATTTTTATATCACGGCATAAGCTTTTTATAAAACTTATGAGATTAAGAGGGCTTTCTCTATTATTTCAATGTAAACTCTTGTCTAATACCGACCATTTTTTAACTAATTCTTGTATTGACTACGAAGCAATTTGGATGATATTGAAAGTTTCTCTCTGTAACCATATGTAGATATAGACAAATAAATATGTATAGACGTCGTTTAAATGAATTTATAATTCCTTACAGGTATACTGAGGGACACTGTAAAAATTTCAAGATAAACGGTTCAGTAGTTTAACTGTTAATACCGACAAGCCCATAAACACCCATCAATTTTAATTGTTAAGATTAATTCCATTTTATAACGGTCTGTAAACCCTTAGAGCCGATTTGGAATCGATTGTAAAAATAGTAATTACATAAATGCTAACTTGGTCTTTAAAACCCATTATATTGTGTCTATTAATTTAAAAGAAGAGTGGCGGGCCCTACAGTTCAAAGGCGACTCTGAACGACAGATTTTTAAGAAACTTTTCATAACAATTTTATTTGCTCTCAGATTTTTTGCCAGAAATCTGCTGAGAGAAAGTCGCAGAAAAAATATTTGTTCATATTTTCGTTTTTATGTCTGACTTGGGGTTTGAACCCACTACCGACCAGACTACGACGAATTTTAATTATTAAACACTGTGTTTAGCATAGCTGGCATAACTTCAACTGGAATAAACCCGACAACTTTGTTTAACTTTCAAGACCTCTCTTCTTTAAAGAATTGAGAATATATAGAATTTAGTTTTGTCTTTTTCTATTCTACACTCATTATGCAGCATAGGAACACAAGTGTTCAATGGTATCCCGGTTAGCCAAAATGTCTGTGGATTTCATTCAAATGTAAATCTATAAGTGCTCGGCAATACTGTACTTGGCGTGAAATGTGTTGATGAACATCAATTTTAAAACAACGTAAAGTCAACAATAAAAACATTTAAGATAATTAACAATAATAATAAGATTTTTAAGTTGACTGTTTATATCACAGTTAACATTAATTATATTATAAATATATACAGTGGTTGACATAACAATGAAAACTTTTTCAAAATTGAAATAAAAATGAAAAATATTCTTAAGAAATTCGCAAAATATTTGAGCTGTTTATTAATAAAAAAAAAAAACTATTTCAATGCTGAATTTCTGCAAAAAGAAAAACTAATATGTGATAAATGTGGACTTAACAAATCAGAACTTTCAAAAATTATTAAAAATTTTTTTGAGTCAAGAACTGTAAAGACTCATCATTTTTAGCTTTTTTATATTTTTATGTATATTAATGAACTGCACAAATATCTTTCCAATTCTTTTCTTTCCAATTTCCAATTTTGTCCGATTAGAACACAAATAATTTGAGGATAAAATAATTGTTGCATTGACAGCTGCCATCCTTTTTGACCTTTTTTTTCTAAAACTACCGCCGAAATTGAATCTGTAAAAATAAACTGCCATTGGAGAGTTTTTAATTGTCCAATAAATTTTCTGCAAACGTCTGAGCCGGTCTGGATGGCAGACTAAAATTAATAAAAATTAAAGAATTAAAATAATAAAAAAATTATTGATATAATATAAGCAAATCTATGCTATTTGTCCTATAAATATTATTTCAAAACCAAGATAATATCTCTGACAGGTAGTTTACAGCAATACATATTTACACGACACTGTACGTACTTATTAATGTCAATGCAAAAAAAACCCGTGTCCATTTAAATTTAAAACATTTGAAATTTAGAAAGAAATCACAAAAACAAAAAAAAAATTAATAAAAAATATGACACGCAATGTTAATTTAGAATATAATTAAATGCAATTATTTATTATATGAATTATTAAATGAATATGAAAAGTTTTTAAAATTTCTAGATATTGTTTAATCTTTGATCTTTGGATTCAAGAGGATGGCTTACGTCCCGGTCATATAATTGTTATCGATTTAAAAGGTTGTACTTTGGGGCATGTGGCACGTGTTGGCTTATTGCAAATGAAAAAGTTTTTGTTTTACTTGCAGGTGAGTACTTAATATACATACATACCTTATAATATATATAAATACCCTATATATGTATGTACATTTCATCAAATTTACAATACAAAACCATTACAAAATATACTATTATTAGCACATTTCGTTCGTACTCTAACCTATAAATCTAATCTAGAGTAAAACTAAATGCCAAGAAGCACTTGTGACGTCCAACAATGTACACCCATTACTAGAAAATTAAAGACTCAGATAGACTCAGATATCGAGAGAAATGTTATACGAAGTTTATTATTATTATTGTCCCCCCTCCCTAAAACTTTATATCCTATCCGTAAAATGTTCTTCCAATCCTATTGCAGTGATATACTTTACAATGCTGTTCGATATCTCAAATTCCAATTCCCTGCCTAACATCTGACATACACTAAGAGGAATCATTCTACTCGTTTGGCTCAAGTCAGCTCCCATTCTGAGTCCTTAGCACCATTGCCAAGCACAGTTTATTCCTGGATCGTTTGATGCATAATTCAGATCTCCTCTAATTGTAATTCCCAAATAAAAGTTTTGATTGTTTCCAACCCACTTGGTTTGAGAAGAGTCTTTACCTCTCTTTATTTTTCCCATGCCCTTAAAAACATCTGTCACCACTCCGCAAAAAAGTTCTGATCTCATCGACCATGTCAAAACTTCACTCCTCGCAGACTTGCAAATTTCCTTATTGCAGAGAATTCCTACCCGACCTAGGACTCAGCAGGATGTAAGCTTAGTTCCCCAGCCAGTACTTTTCTGCCTATATTTAATCACATTAGAGGCGAGTACTCGAATGGCGGTTTGAGTGTCAAATAGTATTGCTATTTCTTTTTTGTTTTGCCTATACAATTTGAATTGAGAAAGTAATGACTCCTTATGTCACAAAATCCTTTTATGGATTTTATGTAAGACTTGTCTACTATCAATCCAACAGATCTTCCAGCTGTAGTTCTCATTACCTCTGTTATACACGCTAGTCCCTGTATCTTGTTCAACTCCACGACAGCTACTTTCCGATTATAAAGATAGTTACACATTTATGTGCACCAATTATACTTTTGGGAACTCCAAAATAAAGCTTTATAGAACTCAAGTGACAGCTTTTCCATAATAGTTAATTTATATTGCTTTAAGGATCGTTCTACTAACTGAACTTACTCTTCCACCGTAATTTTTCATCAATAATATTTTCACATAATTTTTAGAGATTAGGGAATTAATCTTTTCATTGGACCAAGTTACAAATTCTTAATCATTAAGATTAGGTTAATGAAGGTGGTAGGCTCCGTCAAATTAAGATGTCCCACTTAGATCAGCATTTAAGTTCATTGTGATACCACAATCTATTCTATCCGGAGATCAAACACTCCCTGAAGGAAACAATCCGAGACAAAAGTGAAAGTTTGAAAGAGAGAGTTTAAAAACCGCCGTTGCTTTATTGTAATAGCAGCTCTCTAACACATGAGGTGAAAGACAGTCCCTTCCTCCTTCTCAAACCCACAGCTTCTGCAGAAGTCTTTCGCCAAAAAGCCAAGTACCAGAACGACAGTGGCCCATAAGAATCGTTTTTGTGAAATGGATAGCCTTTTCCTGTACAATACATGACAAGTAGAGTCTACCCTTCTGCTGCCAACGAGATTGAACATCGTTGTAACACGAGTGGACAACATTCAAATTAACTGACGTAATCGGAGTAAATATGCCCTATAACATGACGGAGCTTAAAAGATCATCAGCAATGCAATTTCCAATGATATTGCTCTGTCCCATATAAGAGTTACCTTTGAATCAATGGTGTTGTCTTTGAATCGAGAAATCTTTGGCATTCATTAACAAGAACTATCGTGAAAACTACGTTATGTAGGTACTTAATCGCAGCTTGTCTATCTGAGCGATCTTAAGTTTAATTTTTCTTTTGCCAAAAAGAAATATTTTTGTCTGCTTTTCTACCAATAAGTCCAGCTTTACACAGTCCGTCTTGTTTTGAAACTATTTGTTACAAAACGTAATTTTTTTAAACATTTTGATATTAAATTCGGTACTCACAAGCCTGACTAAAGTGTTGTAAAGACCAAATATATATGCTTTCCAAAATGAAACATAATGAGTTAATATTTTCAGGAAGCTGTTGCAGTCCGGCTCGTTGGATTCCATTTCATCAATATCGTACCATTTATGGATAAAATTTTAGCACTAATGAATCCATTCATGAAGAAGGAACTTTTAAGTATGTTACATTTGCACAACACTTTAGACGATTTCTATAAGTTTGTGCCGAAAGAAATTTTGCCCAGAGACTACCATGGGCCCGAAATGGAAATGAATAATTTACGAGGTTTGAATTTAACATCATACCGCTGAATTGCATTTCATCCTTAATAATAATTTTTATTTCTTATTTCCAGAAATTTTTTATAAGAAATTACGCGAAAATCGCAAGGAAATTATTGAGTTTGAACAAACTCATCGTATTAATGAAAAGTTACGACCGGGGAAACCAAAGAATGCTTCTGACCTTTTTGGTATAGAAGGAAATTTTAAGAAATTGGATATCGATTGAAATCAATTTAAGAAAAAAACTGTAATTTTTAATAATGTATTGTAGAAAAATTGTTAATCAAAGAAATAAAATATGAATGGATATTATGTATCTAAATGAGTACGCGTATGAATCAAATATATTAAGAATGTTGTGAGTTTGATGTCAACGTTGTGGTCACACTCGTTGCAACCTGTACTTATAAACTTCAAGATGACGCTTCTGAAAGTAACTTGTGCAATTAAACAGGCTAGTGAACACACGTCTTAAAAAAACTGAAAAACTGAAAGTTTCTTTATTAGTGACCTTTGTCATCTTTTAATGGGAAACTGTTCGACAAACAGATGATTGAAACTAGTGGAATTTATTTCATTGTAAGCAATGCAATCCAACTAGTAAGTAGTCTAGTATTCATTGGCATACACTAGAGATGCCAATCGGGAATTTATGAATCCCGAAATCCCGGGATTTTTAAAAACTTGTTTCGGTATTTTTCGGGATTGTGAATTCATATGTATTTTGACGCTACAAAAGGTCCTGAAACAAAAAATTCTATATCACTTGACTTCGATAATAGCATCTCAGATGAGAAAAACCCTACTTCCATTGATAAAAAATTATTTGATGGCATCGAAGAATGCAAAAGCCCTATAAAACGAATTAAAAGAGTAACTGATTTAGATACTCACGACATCACGAGGTGGTAGCGGTGAATATTTACAGGCTGCATACAGCTATCTTGACACCATTTTACTAACAAATATTGGTTGCGAGAAGTGTATTTCAACAGCAGGGTATGTTGACGACAAAATTCATTCAAGCCTTTTAGATCACATGTTAGATGCTTTAATATATTTTTGGAATCCAAATAATTTCCTTCAAAATAATGTATTTGCAGCATATGTATGAATAATTTTTATTTTTGTTAATTTACGCTTTTTTTTACTTATTGTTTTGCCGTTTTTATTATATTTTTAATGACATATAACTCTGATGTACATATGTGAAATATAATATTTTTATTATTAAGAGAAAATCGTGATTTTTGGATCCCGAAATATCCCGGGATTTCGAATCCCGAGATTTTCAAAAATCGATCCCGTTTGGCATCCCTAGCATACACATATCAAAAAAAAAATATATACTATATAATTTTTATATAAATATTTTATATTCATTTTATTTGTTGTTTATGTTTCTATGTACAAAAATGTACCTTTCTCATTAAGGTACATTTATTATAGATTAGCTTCATTTTTTTTTTTGTTTTTTTGTTTTTTAATTATCTTTCAGTTTTAATTTTTCTGTTTAAAGTAATAAAAGTCGAGTATAGTAACAGTTCTAGCTTAAATAAAAATATATGCATGTTGTATTAATTGATAGAAGTGTGTGTGTGTGTATATGCATTTGTACACAACAATTAACTTTTAAAAATTTAAACAAAAATAAGAGATAAAAAAATATACGTATAAATACATATGTACAGAGTTATAAATAGATAATGGAACGTTTTCTACTTTCTTATAGTATAAGTTGTGTGTGTGTGTGTATGTATGTTATTTCTTTGACGAAATTATCTTAATTTTATTAAACAAAACGAAAACAATAAAAATTATTAAACCTATTACATACTTAAAACAACTTATTTATTATATTTTTTAAAATTATATACAAAATATTTTTTTGTTGTTATTGTTTTTTCTTTTGTTTTCTTTTTTTTTTAACGGAATGCAGATGTATTCTTTTACAGAATAATTCCGTTTCTTGAATTTATTATCCTCGTTCCTAATTCTGTTACGAGTGTTATTCGTTAGAGTCAACAATTGAATATTTATCACAATTGAATATTTTCCTTTTCACAAATTAAGGAAATAATATGCTAATGTGTTGTGTTTATGTTTAACATTATTTACAGATGATGATGATAGCGAATTTGGGCTTTAGGCGATTTATTAGTAATTATTGAACCCGAATTAGAACGTTGTTGACCAGATACTTGTGGTACACTTGCTACAGGAGCTGCTATTGTTGACGAGTTTGTTGTAGTACTACTGCCGCCATTGCTATTAGGACAACTCATGACCCAGCTACTTCCCTGCTGTACTAGTGTATATGTTTGTGGAATGTTAGTGTTAGCTGGTGTTGTAATGGGAAGCTGAAAAATAATAACAAAAACAATTATTCCAAATTATTTAAAAAGAGATTACAGAAATTTAATAAATAGCTTGTAAAAATGAAACGTTTTAAGAGCCAATAAAATACTTTTGCAAAAATCTCTTCTACACTGAACTTTATAAAATGGGTCCTATGAAAGCTATATAATTTTAAATGATACCAGTCAATTAGACAAATATTCGATAGGAGCAAAGAAAACAGGTTCAGGTTATAGGGACATTAGAATTTAGGAATAAAAGAACAATTCATATGTATGTATATGATCCAAAATTTAAAAACTATGGCGTATGAACACAATAAAATTTTATATTCAACATCTGACATCATTTAGTAAGAGGTAGATAATAGAGCAACGCAAGATTAGGCCACTGACGGGGATCTAAAACAGATCCCAGCCGGACTATTGCAGAGTATGTTGCGATGAGGAGCAGTTGTAGACTGTTGAGCACCTCCGGTTGAATTTGAGGACCCTTGGCAGGGACTTCTTAGAGGGTTTTAATTCTGTGTCGAAAGCTGACATCAAGGCTCTTCACAGATTCATTAGTAGCTTGAGCTGGTTAAGAAGTGCAAGGGTTTCAACACGTAGTCGCGCTCTCCCTTGTGTTTTGTTTGATTCCCAGTGCTCCATTTTCTACTTCCTCACCTTCTTCCTATCCCCCCCCTCTATTATCCTTCCATTTTAAGGACGTTCCGTACGATAGGATCAATTTGACCTCCGGGTACTGTACTTATCTTAATTGAAGTCCTCTAACATGACCTTTTCCATGGCTGTTAGTTTACTGTCACAGTTTTTACCAGAAGACTACAGAAAGAGGTCCGACTACATTTTATAGTATAATAGAATAGAATGTCAAAATAAATGGTGTGCATAAAAGTCTATAACATATCAGTTCATTGTGTACTTGCATTACAACTACGCCAAATGGTTGCGTAATATTTTCAAAATTTAGGGAGAAAAAACCGATTACAAGCAGTGACGATTCACAAACTAAATTCAAATATTTATCAATACCTACAATTATTAACAGAAGAAGATAGAAATGGCTAGAACACACTCTTACGTAACTTTCGACTGAAAATATAAGGCGATAAGGCAAAAGCTTTACCAAATGTCAGATAATACTGAAATAAGATTTTATGAATGACAACTTCTCCACAGAGGTTTAGACGAAAACAAAGAAAATTAATTGAAAAAGTTTGTAACAATCAAATGAGTCCAATTTAAAAAATGCCAAGTTAAAAAAGGCAACAAATTTAGAAATTCTGAAAAGTAATTAGAACTAAATTAAATCAATTTACATAAATTAATACTGTACCACTAAAGGTGATATTAATGGTCTTCTTCAATATCGAATATTGTATTGTAATTGTCTTATAACGTAGTTAGGTAATATCGAAATATTTACAGTGTACGATATTGTATAATAAGTAAGCTAATGTAAACCACTCCTTATATTTTTCGAACAAATTATACCCTCAATACATCAAAAACGATTGCGATTAAATAAAAATCAATACGGTTACGTTTTTTTTTTCTCTCTCACTCTCACTCTTATAGACAGAAAAATATATGCAAATTACTTTTATAGATTTTATTTATATGTATGTTTGTGTGTGTATTTATAAACTTACCGGATTATTAAAACGTTGAACAGGTATACTATACGTTGTATTACAGCGTAATGTTTGATTACTTGGATTATTTGTCGTTACTGGTCTCAAATATGTATTCGTTGGTAATTTTAAAACGTCACTAGTTGTACGCGATGTTGTAGTTGAAGCTGATATTGACGATGATGACATCATGTGACTTGCTGCTGAATTCTTTGCAGCATTCTTCTCCTTTTTCTGACTAATTGTTGTTGATGGCTTATTAAAATTTCCAGATGAATTCATTGATATTGAGCTACTCGATTTATTGGTATGATAACGCTAAATTTGAGAGCAACGAATAGAGAACAAATTAAAATTGAAAATTAAATTATTGAGTATTATTTTGTTATACTTCCGATTGCGTTGCAGTAGTACTTGTGCCAACAGAAGCAGTCTCATTTACATTAGGACGTGTTTGGGCACAGCTGAGCGCATGTCGTGACCAATGCAACTGTTGACAGGGATAATCACAATATGAGGTATTCCAACAACAATAGAAATTAGCTTCCCTAAAACAATTAGCACACCATTGTTTTCGTTTTGTTTCCTCTACCGATCGCAAACGCTCCATTTCACATTGTTTTCGTATCTCAATTGCTAAGCGAGTTTTTTCATTTTCCATACTTTTACGCATTTCGCATAACATGAGATCGGAGGTACGCTTCAATTCGGCTATTTCTTGTTCGTAAGCTTGCTTACTACGTTCTAATTCCATTGTTAGAAGGGTAATTTTAGCCTGAAGACTTGGATCGTCGCCTTGTGCCATTTCACCCATTGTGTCCTCTACAACCGAAATAAAGAAGTCCGTTAGCTAGAAAAGAAAAATAAAATCAAAATGTTAGTTCTGAAGAGAATAACAAAAATAAAACGACTTCTTAATACCTTATGAACATTTTCTACCAAACGTTTACATACAGGTCCAGCCTGTGATGGAAACATAGGATGACCTTCTGATTGTAATGGCCCGCTCGGTCGTACAGCTAATTTTGGAGGACCCCTACAAATAACATCAGTAATCGCTGAAGCTAATGTAGGTGTAACAAGACCACCCAAAAGGTGCGTATCGGTGGTTTGCTGAGTAGATGCTGTGCCAATTGTTGTAGTATTGCTTTGGGTGTCACTTGTTTGTTGTGCATTTACTAAACTTGAGTTGGATAAACCAGCTAATGGAGGTGGTGTAGATCTGGTTATAGGATTTATTTGATTTGTTGGTGGCACAGTTGCTATTAGAGATGTTGAAATGACAGGTGTAGGAGAATTTCTAACGTTTGTAGGAGAGGTTGCTGCTGCTGCTGCTGTGGTTGTAGTCTTTGCTTGCGTAAAAACCGTTGCTGTTGTTATACTACTTGGAGTTCCAGATACAGTTACGGTAGCTGGGGAGTTTCTGGCGGTAGAATTGTGCCCGACTGATGAAGGAACTGTTTTGGAAACGGCTGTTAAAGGCGGCACGGGTATACTTCCAATAATTATTGTACCAGCCGAGGTGGAAGTGCGATTTGCGGCCACGTCAACTGGTATGGTAACCATTGTATTTCTTGCCATTGCTCTTTTTTGGTCTAAATGATGCTGATTTGTCATGGGATTAGAAGTTTGTGCTAAAGAGTTTTGATTACAACTGGGTCTTAGTTTTTCTATTGGAGGAGAATGCTGTGGAAATGATTTTTTTGCTCTGGGCTGCAAATTAATGTCGGGAGGTTGATACGATTTCGATGCTAAAGATTTTGGGAATGCTGACGCTGGCAAAGGGCCGTATGGAACACCTTTAAGTGCTGTACGTTTTGTGTTACTATAACTATTCGTACTATTGTTGTTAAAACCTGCTGCACTACTACATGAAGTTAATGGGTACGGACTTTGACTTTTGTTTGATAATTTTTGTATCGTAGTATCTCCCACGATACGAACGTTATTCGAATTCAAAGCTTGCTTTTCAATAATTGTGTCGTTTACTATTTTTGCTTTTTGGATGTTCGAATTATTTTTTGCATTTGTAAGTTCATCGTCTGATAAAACTTCTTCTTTGACTTGAGCTAATAAGATAGGCGATTCCTCTTTTTGAGGTGATTTTGGAAGGGAGGAACTATTAATATTTGTAGTGTTTGCGGACACCACTTTATTTTCCTGTGGCGGTGGCTCTGGAGACATTTCAGTTTTGTTATGGTTTGTATTTTCCAAAGAATTTGTATCCTTATTTAGCTTATCATCAGTTTTCTCCATTTGATTTATTTTTTCTGTTTCCTCTTCGTTGTCTGAAATAATTTCCTTTTTAACTTCCACAAATGGTATTAACCCCTTTAAAATATTATTCACCTTTTGATTTTCACGTGCTTTTTCGTCGTCTGCCTTTTGTTTAATCACTTTTTCTTTTTGTGTTTCAATTGATTCCTTCGAATTATTCAATTTACTTTCCTCTGAGTTATTGGAAACTTCTTTAGAAAGTTTTTTTATGGTAACACCCTGTTTGTTTCTCACCAAATTTTCTACAACTTTTTGAGTCGTTGTTGATGTTGATGTTGATGATGACGATGTGGCAGCTTCCAATTGTGGAGACTTTGGCGTGTCTTTAGATTTATCAATATTCTTTGAATTTGTTTCAGGGAGCGTTTTATTATTCGTCCCAATCGAACTTATACTTGCTTGTTCCTTTGCCAAAGAAGTTTTAATGGTCATGATTGGAACTTTCAATTCTAATTTGCTATGTTTCTGTTTTGACTTTTCAATACTTTGTGATTCCAGTTTACGTTTTGCATTTATTCTTTTTGAGTCCTCCTCTAACATAGGATCCTCAATTTTAGTCATTTTTGGTAAGGGTAATTCAACAGCTTCATCGTCTGCTAATTTTTTACTTTCTCCATTCATAGATTTACGCTTTAAAATAACGGTACTTAATTTGGACGAATTGCTATCGTCGGAACTTACTTTAGAAACTACTTCATACTTTGGAGGTGAACTTATATTCTCTTCGACTTTCTTTAAGTCATTGTTAGTGTCAAGTAAAGATTTCTTTTTCTTCTCTTCACTATCATGTACCGTTGACTGCAGTTCCGGTGTGGTGGAGGCTTTTTGGACAATAGACAAATTGTTGTCGGCAGTTTTATAAATTTTAAATTGCAGCGAAGGTTTTATTACCATTCCCTGTTGTTTTCTCATGAAGTCTTCTACACCTGGCATCATTTCAGATAATTGTTTCATTTCTTCTGACGGTTCATAAGGTGTTTTAAAGGGGGCATATTTAAAACCGCCTACTTTCGTTCTTATCTTTCCAATATGCTCTTCTACTTCCTTAATACAATCTGCCAGTTCTCTTGCGGCTCGTTTTCCTGTAGCCGTGTTAGGATCTTGTTCAGAATATAAAAAACAATCCTTTAAGGGTACAAAAGCACGATCATGTTCTCCAAAAAATCGAACATTAATTAAAGAATTTTGTCCTAATCCCATCGCTTTAGCCGGCCAATACGGAAATCCTTTCAATTTCGCCCACAACAAAAGATGTGGCTGTGAACAAACATCTACAAACCAATCAGTTCTTGTATTTGCATTAAGATAGCATTCAGCACACGTTTCAATTTCATTTGCCTCTTGTCGACAAATTTTAAATATCGATTTTGCAGTCAAAACGGTTTTTGTATTGTCTGCAAAAATATTTCAAATCACATTAAAATGTATTCATATTGAGGTCAATTCAATTCAATTCTAACTTACTGCGACTACTGAGTACATAGGCATTGTGCAGCATCCATTTAGTTTCATTTACAAATTCTTCTGCACAACGAAACTCTTTATTTTCAATTTTCGTCTGAAGTAAGGATAACGTTATAGGATTAACAATATATTTCATATAAGACGCTGATTCTTCATAGGGCATTACAAAATTATAGTGCTAAAAATGAAATAAAAAGCAATTAGACAAACGTTAAATTAATTAATAAAAATAATTAACTTTGAAATTCTATATATAATCTCCAATCTGCAAATACGCTAAACTAACAATAGAAGAAACAACAGAAATATGAATATTATTAGAATACTACTTATAGCAATTAGTTCTATATGCGGGGGGAAAGAAAAAAAGGTATACGAAAATGTGCGATTGTATTTTTTTTCCTTGATGAGTGAAAGAAGAATATTTTAAAAAGAATTTGGTGTTTTGCATATTTGTTTACTAAATGATGTTTAAAACATTTAATTTAATTAAAGTCTTCTGAGAACTGAATTCTAATCAAATAAATTTGTTCAGCATATGTATAAACAAAATTATAAAAGCATTTATAATATTATACATGTATGCATGTATGTATGTAAGAGCGTACATACAACATCAAATATCTATAGATAAAAGGCGTAATAAAATATATCTTTATGCGAAAGCATGAATGCTTCTTCTTTGTTTAATTGAAATAGAGTAAAAAAAAAATATACAATCATAACCTCAATTTTTATTTTATACGAAATTACAAATTAATTATTGACATGAATGTAAAATGTATATGAATGTATGTATGTAGTATGTATGTATGAATTTAAGAGCGGTAACGTGTATGAGAGATAATGAGAATACATTAAAAAGAGTTTTGAAAAATAAAACGCTAATTGAATAAGTAAATAAATATGCATATAGTGAAATATATATGTACATATGTATATACAATAATAATACATGCATACACACTTTTTGTATGTATGTATTCAAAAAGTGTTTCAGTTATTTTAAATGGCATTTGTGGCTCCTAATAAATATTTATCATTATACTTAATACAAGAGCAGAAATTGTTTTAAATACTAGTTCTTCTAAATGAAACTCAATCTTCAAGTTTTTACTTTTTTCTTCTTTGTTTTTTTTTGAAAAAAAAAGAAAATAAAATACAATCGAACTAATAACAACAATAAAAAAAAAACATTTCCATTTAAAGTTCCATTAATATATAAATTTCGGTTACATTGTCCAATACATTATACACAGACAGAAAAAATAAATAAAATCTGCAATTCAGAAAGAAAATTTACAGCAGAAATTCGAACAGCTTAATATCGAAATGTCTCGAAATTGTTCTTATTTTTGTTGAAGTACTATTTTCATTGCAGTTAAGACAACCCCAATAATTTTCTATAGTAGTTGGTAGTGCGTTGGCTTATTAGATGGGTTCGAGCCCAGACCATAAATACTAAAAAGTATTTCTTCGGCGATTTCCTCTCAGCAGATTTCTAGTAAAAACTCTGAGAGTAAATAAAATTGCCATGAAAATTTCTCAAAAATCTGTCTTTCGAAGTCGACTTTAAACTATAGGTCCCGCCACTTATGTATAAAATCAACACACACAACATAAGTGGTTTGAGAAACTAGGTCAAAAATCCTGACTGAAGAGCCAATTATGTATGTACATGAACATAAGGTTTGTATACGAGAGATGACTATAATTATTTAATGAAAATAGAGATCAACGGAAGTAGCCACATTATGAGTAAACACTTTACTTGCAACACAATATAGATTAATCAGAACAAGAACAAGGATATGATAGTTTTTAAGCTAAAATTAAATGCAAATCTTTTTACTTTTCGAATTATAAAATCACTCTCATCAAACATTCTGTAAATGTAAATGTAAATGTAGCCATTTAGTGAATTTTAAAAAATAGTCTAAGTTTGAATATAAACCTTTTTCAAACTAATGAAACTGTGATCTCTTGTCTACGAAAAAAGGAATTAGAAAAAAATAAATAGCGCAACGATACTGACAACCAAAGTATAAAACAATACAAAAAAATTTCAAATTTTTTTTCAGGTAATGATTGTCTAACTACAGAATAAAATATCGATTAAATATTAAATCTTATATATATTTAATATATTTATATATTAAGTATATTTTTGATAAGTAAATAAATAAATTAAATCATAATGTTCGATATATTTGCATTCGGTCAACAAAGTAACACTGTCTTAGTTACGGGAGGCTAAGTTAATTTTGCTAATAAATATTAAATATGTTTAATAAGGCAAAGCAAACCGATTTTAACCATTATTTTTTTGTTCGAAAGCTTATCAAGTTTAGATAGATAGAAAATTCGATATATCAAAAAGTAGGCGTGGCAAACCTTTAAAATTGAATATTTGGGAACATAGCGATCGTAGAGGAAGGCATTTTGGTGGGAAAGTGCGTAGATTCGATATAGACAAACTCACCAAAAAGGAGGATGGCAATCCTCCTCCTTTAAGGCTAATTCGATGGTTTTGTAATTATATATGTAAATATATAACATGTATGTCTGTTAGTTTTTGTTTTGGAGCGATTACTACAACTTCATCAGCACTTTATGCAGCGTATTACAATAAATATATAATGTGGGCAATAAAAAAATCAATTTTTGGCGGGATGAAGTTGGCAGGGTCAGCTAGTATATGTATATAGCTTAAAATCAAAAACTATATTAAGTGTTATTCTAAAGAAGATGAATATTTAATATTTTTTCATTAGAAAATAAAAATATGACAGGTTTTATAGACATATCACTGAAGTCTCCCAATTTTATTACAAAGAAATTTTCTATGAAATTCCAAGAATTCGATTGTGCATATATATCGCGCAAGTTCAAAACTAATAGTTTTAAGTGTTTTAATTAATTTTTTCTATAATAAAATAGAATTTAATTATATCTACAATTAGAATAAGTTAAATAATAAAGATTTCATTTGAAATACTTACCCCTTTGGCATAACGCATACGTTTTAAAGCAAATGAAAGCAACTGACTCAGCAAATCTAAAGATAGTTCATTACGTCGTGACCTTAAAGAAATTGTGAATAATATTAGGCTTGTTTATATTCATATAAATACTGCGAATAAATTGATAAGATACCTTTTTGGATTATTTAACATGTTTTCAACAGTAGTACACTCTGGACACAACCATATATTGTCGAATTTACTAATTTTAATGCATGATGCATGAAAGCTGCGAATACATTTGCAACAACATAGGTTTACATTGATTTCGTGACATTTCCAGCAGAAGCTATCATAACCGGACTGAAAAATAGATAGTTTAACAAAAAGAAAAATACATAATAAAAAATAACAATAAAAATAAACATTTATTATCTAAGTTTTAAGTATGTGGGTATGTATGAATATTTTAGATGAATCATCGTTATTTTTAATTAAATTACTACTTGTTTAAAATTCTAATTATTAAAAACTTAATTGAAATTCATTTATACCATTAAGGAATAATATTCTGAATAACGACTTATAAGCTAGCAGAAAAAGTTATTCTAAAATATGGACCTTAGATTTTTTTCAAATTTTAAAGGCTTCTTTTGATCGATTAACACTACCTCACATCACTTTTTAAGCGTAACATACTATTCACAGAAATATTAAGTTTAAATACTTTCTTAGAGATAAACAAATTCACTAAAATATGATAACATCTTCTCATAACCGAAAAGCAAATCAAATCAAAATTTTAATTGACAACTATCCACACTTTACCACCGGGGCACCCGGCATTTTAAAACGATTAACATCATCCAACAAAATAAAAATATGTAAGCAAAACAGTTTTTTAACTTACCTTAGGTGGTGCTTGCCAAATGGATTTAAGATGAGTTTCGACGGTATCATTGTTGTCTGTCATCAACGTGTCACTAGACAAACTGACACCCAACACGGATGCATTACTTTCATTTACAGACTGATCATCGTCTTGCGGTTCGGATGATTCCGCTAAGGATCCTTGCAATAGCTGTGACTGATGGTCATCATTTTCATAAACTGTTTCATTTTTATTACGTTTAACGCTACGATCTTTATTTACGCTAATCTTTTGACTCCCACCAACATTTTCTCTTCCTGTAGGAGTTTCACACATTTGATTTGGCGTTCTTCTGCCACATGAACGAGATCGTGACCTAGAACGACTTCTTGGAGTTTCACAAGCATGTATTACCCGTTGTAGAAATTCCATTTGTTTTTGAGCAAATTCCGAGTTTTCTGAGCGCATATTTGGCCGTTTGTTTAAACGTTCTTCTGACGGCCATTTCTTAAGTTTCTTATGTGAACGAGGCAAATTAAGTTCACTATTGTGCATGCTTTTACTGCGAGATCTTGGTCGCAGTTGTGACGAGGAGTCCAATTCTGTATCGCCATCTTTTAGTGGAGCATATCGTTTATGTTGACGCTTGCCATGCGATGGACTAATATTATTTATAGATTCATCATGACTGTATTTCTCTGGAGTCAATTGATTATTTTTCCGTACCGATGAATACGAATGATCTGTTGTTGTAGATGTTACAGCAGCAGGATCCTTTGTGCGTAGTTTACGTGGTTTTTCGTATGCGGCTTCAGTAACAAATTCCGTTAAAATTTTCGATTCATTTACTGACCTCTGTAAAGCTAAATATTCCCTAGACAAAGGCGTACTACTGCGTTGTGTCAAAATGTTATTAGTTTCTGTTGGTGAATTATTTAATGATTTATTATTTTTACCGTCCGTTTTAGATTGACCCAATTGTGTTTGATTAATTTCTTTTGTATTACAGATTTTTATTTTCTTTATCATCCCATCATTGCCCTGAACAATTAATGTGTCATTTTTATTGTCCATTGGTGTGTGTTCTGCGTATGTTTGTACATCTGATTCATCATGTACATATTCTTCAGATATTCCCTCTTCATCTTCATACTCCAGTGAAAAGTCCTCATCATCAATATTCGGACCGCTATTTTTTCTCTCTACACCTACATCTTGTGGACCTGGCACAGTAGATGTTGATGATTGTTCCACTTCACCATCTGCTGCATTTGTGCATGCATCATCCTCCTTGTCTTCTTCAACATACGAGGCATAATGAATATCTTCATCCGTCGTATGTTTAATACTATTAAAAGCGTTAACGTCTTCCTCTTCTAAAGGTTCATATACCGGTTGCGGCACTGAATCAAGGCTTTCATCAGCCATATCACTACTTTCCATATTGTTGAGTTAACGAATAAATTCCAAATTCCGTCTATCTCAGTATTCTAAGACTAATCTGCAATTGAAAGGAAGGAAAAGAACAATAGATTAAAAAATACAATTTAAAATTAACGCTTTTGTCTTTTATTTTATTTATTTATTTATTTATTTTTTTTAATTATGTATTAAATAATTACATAAGTTGGAGAGGTATCGTTTAGTAAGTTGTAGCAAAATTTATTTATTTTTCTTATAATGTCAGCCCACATTAATCCACTTTTATTTCATAAATTTTCTTTTACTTTTTTAGGTATATTCTATTCGTTCGTGAGTGCAATTTTCTATGCAGAGACCATTCTACTATATAATGAATGCCGAACGAACGATTATTATTGAAAATATATACCGAATCGTCAGTTTACGTTTGTTGTACTACTAATACAACTAGAGAAAGCACTACATCAATATTATTATAATAATCAAGAAGAAAAAAAAAACGAATGAACTAACGAAAATAATATAAATAAAACAACAAAATAATAAAAAAAAACAAGTAATATACAAAATAATGTACGCAAAATGGGAGCTAAGCAATACAAAACACAATCTTACTCTGAGTGAGACTGACTGGCTGGCTGACTATTAAAATTTAATACCAACAACAAAAAATACCACATGGCATATATAAAGTGTAGACTTGATACAATTTGTTTGTTGTCGTCGTCGTCGTCGTTCGACGTTTGTAGACATTGTTGAAATCTCTTTTGTTTATACTGAGAGCTTAATGTAAAAAAAAGAAATACTTGTGTATTAATTGTTAATTGTGGAGAGTTATACATATTTGTTTTTTAATGCTAAATTAAAAAATAAAAAACAAAACATTTTTTCTAAAAAATTAGTTTTTATCAAAAATCAAGTTTTAAAAAAAACGCTTTTTCAAATACTATTGCTACACAATTTAATAGTCTTTATCCATTAATTTAATCATCCTAAACGTGGTATTATTATTAATTTCTCTATTTAGTGTGTAGGTATAACCAACCAAATAACTATAAAAATGATTAAATAATAATCAATAATTCCAAATAAAAGCAAAATAATATTACATATAAACAGATTTTAATACTGCTATGTATGTCACCTCAGTTCCTTTTAGGAACATATGTATGTATATACATAAATATGTATGTATTTAAATATATTATATACATACATATGTATGTATAAATTAAAATATAAAGTTCTTAAAGTTCCATTTCGATGGGATTATATACATATACTATACATACATAAGTACACACATTCACAAAATTAATATACATATATATGTATGTAATATTTTTATACTACAATAATTATGTAAACATTTTCTATAATCTTTCTATAACCTATAAATGACATTATCTTCTTCGTCTACTTGTATATATTTTTCAAGTCCATGAAATCGGAAAACCCTAAATCCGTCATTACAACCCTTTAATCAGGATTATTGACATAGTTTCTCATACCACTTATGTTGTGTGTGTTAATTTTATGCATAAGTGGCGGGACCTATGGTTTAAAGTCGACTCATAGTCGACGACAGATTTTTTTTTGAGAAACTTTTCATGGCAAGTTTTTTTTACTCTCAGAGTTTTTGCCAGTAATCTGCTGAGAGGTAATCGTCGAAGAAATACTTTTTGTATTTTGTTTTGATGTCTGCCCTGGTGCTCGAACCCTGGCTTTACGTCTAATAAGCCAACACACTACCTACTAGACTTTGGCGACTTGCAAATCGATGATATTGTTCTAAAAACGGTATAGTGAAACCGTTTCTATTTTGGAATAGTACACGAAATAAAGAAATACACTTTGGGAACGAAGCACAATTGAAATCATTAAGATTTGCATTGAAAATGTATGAAAATAAATTCTAACTATTATCTTAGCAATCTGCTAAAGTACACCAATCACATTCTTAAAGGTAAATAAATTTATATTTGGACTTGTAACGTAGTAAAGAATTAATAAGAATATGATGGAGATGCCTATATTCCTGAAGTTGCTCTGAATCGGGTTTTCATGAAAGCATAATTCAATTAGAGAAGTTTCATGTAAATCATGTATTTACTCAACTCCTAAACGATTAAAAATATGTATCTGTTAGTAAATTTTATAGGTCTACAGAGATTAAACATTTCGTTAATTGAATTTGACAATTTAAATTAAACATTTCTTTTGGGCATGTTATATAAATATGGATCTACAAATACTGTTGCAAAACACAATACTGAGTTGTGTAAAAACAATTGAAATCTTTAATACTAACTCATTAAACTTTAACCCAAAACTATTAATTATTATAAGAAATTATTTCAAAGAATGCTTATAAGCGATGCATATAATAATAGTGTATGTGAGTATATGTACATACATATGTATGTATTAATAACTTTCCATGCATATAGATAATTTAGTATAAAATTTGTTATAAAAAATTAGTGCTAACTGTGGCAGTCGATAACAATAAATGTTCATTTTCTATCTTTGTTGGCACATTTTAGGTTCAATGCTTTCAAAATTTAAGATAATTTTTTTAAATTTTTTTGTTCTTTTTTGGAATGGCTATATACATACAATATACATACATATGTAAATGAGAAATTATCCTTATGTTTTAAAAATTGATTGTAATACCCCGTGAAAAATAAAAAATAACTCTGCCAGACAATACAAAAGTGTAAGCAAAAGTCAATATTGCTTCCTAGCCCTACACAAAACAGAACGAACAAACGAAGTGTACAAAATACATTAAAACACATCCAACTATACTAACCCAACAACGACAACAGCAACCAACGACTCAACGACTATGTTCTTGGGATTCGATGGACTGACTGACTGGACTGACTGAAGGGTGAAATGGATATTGTAAAATAACCATAATGTTGAAATAAAGAAAATAAACAATATTTAATTATTTAAATGATTCTTGATTATTAATTGTTATTCAATTCAATTCAAAAAGGAACACTTACTTGATTTATTTCACATGGAATACCAGATTTGTTTCCATAAGCCAATTTCTCTATTGCGGGAGTAACAGAATCACTTTCAGCTCGGGGTATCAATTTTGTTTACCGTTCCACAACTTGTTTCTTATCTATTCTGTTTAATTGCCAATCTAACATCACTAGGAATTCTTTTATTCTTTTTCACTTTAGACAACCAAATGGACCAGCATTTATTATGTACTTTTGTTTGTCTTCAATAGTTGGTCATTTGCTGCTATTTTGTCTTTCCTCTCGTCTTATTATCTGTTGTGTTGAATATTTCCTGTTTTGTATTGGTTTTCTTCTCCTTTTTCTTGTTCTTCTGCTTCTTCTGCTTCCTCGCGTTTCTTATAATTTTCTTTTTTCTTTCGTTTGTTGTGGACAAATTTTGCTTGTAGATATTAGTAAAATTTACTTTTTATATTTTGTAATAAACAATTCTAAAAATGACTATCAATAGTTTGAATACTGTATGTATATTATTTAATAAATTTCAGCCAATATTTAATGTTTAATATTCACATTTTCCAACTTTTTTTAATGGGATTTCTCCACTTTGACGATGTTGATTTTGTTAAGGTTTGTTTTAATATAACACCGCATTTTTATTCTCTCTTCTTTACACACACACAAACACATACACACAACCCTCTCAGTATTTTATTGAATTGCTTAGTGTTACCAGGTTATTGAAATCGTGCCAGTGTAGAGTTGTGGTAAGTTTCTAAACTCATGATTTATGTTGAACGGTAGTGGTAAAAGTTATAAACTTCGAAAATCCAAAAAAAAAGAAAATCATGAAATTACGTCATTACGCAATAATATTT
The DNA here is from genome assembly GCA_014635995.1 of Sarcophaga peregrina. Lineage (NCBI taxonomy): Eukaryota > Metazoa > Arthropoda > Insecta > Diptera > Sarcophagidae > Sarcophaga > Sarcophaga peregrina. The sequence goes on from CM025789.1 coordinate 115,473,300, forward strand.
AAAATTCTTTGTACGAAGAGATTTTCGCAAATAAAAATGCATAAAAGTATGTGTTTTTTTAATAGAAGGTTAACATTCTACTGGAATCTGAACGTAAAATAAAGACGATAAGAATACCTTAGTTGATACAATACAAAAAAAATAAGAGTAAACTTCCAACCAAACCATATTTTACTTAAGCAATATACGTAATGCGATAGAATTTCAAAGAACCACGTATACTAATGCATCAATTTGTAACTTTTAAATATTGTTGATCAACAACTAATAAGTTGGTTCACACAACTTATCTTAAGTTTGTTGTCATCGCAATTTCAAAAGAAAGTCATTTAGTATGAGCTATACAAGCTCGAAAACTAAACACTACGTTTATAAGTCGCGATTTACAAAAATTACAATAAAAATTTTTAAACAAAAAAGTCTATAACGAGAGATACTAAATTAATTCAAATTTTATTATTAAGAAAATGAAAAATTAACTCAAAATTCTACAATTCAAACTTATTATTAATGAACTTATTCTTAAGTCTTTTTTTATTTTCAGTATTAAAAAATATTAATTGTAACAATATATATGTATGTAAAAGATAACCACATAAGGATTTCATAGAATGTTAAATTCTATTCGTATGACGTAAATTATTACATATTACTACTACATATTATTGGAATCACAATTTTATATTTTTCATCAGTTTTTCATAGCTTGTTTTTATTTTATTTAAATATCCAACGGATTCTTATAAAAAAAAATAGATCTGTTATCATTATATTATAAGTAAGCTAGTGTTATTTGTGTCATTAATTGGTTCTAGAGTTCGACATTATTTAAGTTTGAACCCGAGGAAGATGGTAAATCAACATCACTTGGTGGTATGAATGTTCCTTTACTCTGTACGGATTTGTTCTTTTCGCTTAGTTTTAACATTTCACTACGTAGTTTTTCCAATATGGCATGATTTGGTTGATTAATAGCGGCTTTGCTTTGTAAAACTGTAATTTCCTGTTCTTCTTGTTTCTTTTCCTTGAACGTTTTTATTGAATTATTACCATACAGACGCAACAGTGAACCCCAAGTTTTAATGTGAGGATGTAAAATCTAAGTAATTAATCGTATGAAAAGACCAGTAAAGATACAATATGCCCATTAATATTAATGAAAAAATAATAAATCATTATTTATTATACCTGTAATATGGCTTGGGAGGCGAGCTGTTTACCTTCACGTTTATTCTTACATAAAACTTTCGCAGTGTGTTTACCTACAGTCATGGTAAATTCATTCTTTTTATTATGTGTACGATTTATTTCGTAGTTTATTTGTACGTCCTCGCCTAAACCGAAATTGCGCTGCAAGCAAGTTAAGAGTATTGCATGAGGAGAAGGTTCGGTGGTTTTATTGCAAAATTCTGTCACACGAGGATCTTCTATTCGTATATCATCGAAAACCTACAAAAGTGAACCAAGTAAATACTGTTTAAAATCAATAGATAGAAACTAGTCAAATGATATTCAATCTTGCTGTTTGAACTTAAATGTTTACAAAAGATATGTGTTACGATTTTTGTGATTCTGATCGAATCCTTAGTTTGTTTCCTATTGAAATTAGGATGACAAATATTATACTCACCGATAAATCTTTTTGATTACTATTAGCAACCGCACTTTTATCCTGTTTCACACCCGTTATTTTATCCTTCATCTCCGGTATTAAAATTTCTAATGTTTCCCTGGCTGCTTCAGATTTGGCTTGTCTCTTACTAGTGCCATAGCCAGTGCCATATTTTAAATCATTTATCGAAACTGTGGCAGCATAAGGTGTGGCAGCATTTTCCAATTCTTTAAATTCATACGTTGGTTGCTTTTTTAAAGCATGTTGAACATACTCATGTAAAATACAAACGTAACTTTTACCACTAGGATTCATAATCCACTCTCTACGGGCGCGAGGATTTGATTTACCATCTCCAGGTACTAAAACAGGAAACTTAATTAATTTTGTGCCATCCGGAAGTGTAGGTCTTTGTATATTTTTAAGATTTTTACGATTTTTAGTAAATTTACGCCTCGCATTCCACGAGCGAAAACGCAAAACCCGTATGACTCGAAACTTGAATAACTTTTTGCAATATTGATTAAATTGATCGGGTGTTAGAGATTCTTTTTGTATATTTTCGTTAACAGTCACAATTTTGGCAGCAGGCACTAAACTACGTAATTTGTCTGTATCAACAGAATTTGCAGTGGAAGGAGTAGAGTTATCGTTACAATTTTCTTTATTTCTTGTTAAACTATTTGGTTCTACTTGAGTATTTGGTTCAATATTATTATTATCGCTTTTGTTCGCACTAGGACCCAAGGGACACCGAGTTGTTGAAGAGGCGCCAACTGAATTACTGCTCATGGCATTGGTATCAGATGAAGTAACTTCTGCTTGATTCTCTCCACTTTCAACCGCCTGAGACTTTCTGCGTTCAGCGTCTTTTTCTTCTTCTAAAGCGCGTCTATAGTTAAGGCATGGTATAGAACCTACCGGAATGGCATGTTTCTTGATTGCCATGGATTAGAAAATAGAAAAGTTTATTATTATACTTTTATAAAAATGAAAATATTTTTTCTAATTACTCTAGCACTTCCCGTTCCCAGAAAATATGGTCTCGAAGTTGTTATCACTCTTGTCTTTTTGTGTAAGTACAGGGGCATACCACTATTGTGCGTTACTTGGACCCATCCTTCTGGCAGTACTTCAAAATGATTTATACGTTTTTCTAATATTATTAAATAATCCAAATAAATACGGTTATTAACATTTCATGTGTATATTAAATTTCGAAAAATAAAATTAAGTATTTACGAAAATTGCTTACCTTCTAAGACGGTTTTAAAACGTTCCTCGTATTTAGGTTTCTTTGTCCCCTTCAAGTCGTCTGGCAAGTTTTCATCAAGTAAATGCTCAATTTCTTCATCGTCTAAGTCTAATTCGGACGAATCGTCACCGCCATCAACGTCATCTTCACCGTTTTGTTGGCTAACGTCATCACCATTTTCACTTGCATTATCTAAATGTTTTTTTTTTTTTATTGTGATTTTTTATTTTGAATTCGAGTTATATGTTATAGATGGATAAATTAAATATGTGTGTATGTATGTAAATAAAATACAATATATTAATATATTTTACTAAATAGACGTATAATGCTTTTATATATTCAAACCGTTTACGGGTAATTCAAGTTTGTTAGGAATTCAATTAGTTTACAGCTATTCACAATATCGAAGGTAATTATTTGTTCAACTTTAGTGTGATAACAAAATAAATTAATTTATTAACTATAAGAGAAACAAAAACACTTCACCTGCTTTGTAATTATGGAATGGTTCGCTCAAATCCATACGCAGTATTGGTATCATACGCATTTTGGTAAATTTTAATTTTTCTCTATATTTTTAATTGTAATTTGTCATGCACATAACTTACGAGAGAAAAATATGAAAAAAAAATGTCCTTAATGCCATCTACATGCCTTTAGAAATATTATATTTCACGATCTTAGTATTTATAAATTAAACGTTTAACTAAAAATTATTTATTCTCCATTAAATGTATTACAAGAAAAGATACAGCCTCTTTAGGTAATTTTCTTATCTTAAGTTTTAACAAATATTATCTGTGTACATTTATATATCAAATGAGTGAGAGCGCGTTAACAAAAGAGATAAGAAATTTAGATTTACTTTTTAAAATTTTACAACAACAATAAGACCTACAATGATAAAAAATATTTATATAAAACGTACAAAACTGGAGAAACAAGTCAATACGCGAATTTCAAAATCAAATAAAATCGAGCAAATCTTTTGTTTATAGAATTTAAAAATTAATTAAAACAACAATTCTCTAATAAATTGTGACTATTAAGAATCATATTTAGTTCATAACATAACACCAAGCACATCCCTGTTTCAAAATAAAAAATCAACTTTAGTGTGATTTCTTTAAATAGAAGTGAAGTTATAAAAACGATGAATGCTCAATACTATAAAATATTCGCATCTTCATGTTAAGTGTTGGCTTATTCTGGCTGGTTCAGACATATCGAACAAAACGAAGTACGAAAATACGGTGATTTCTAATAAGCAATAGTATTCTGGCAAAAACTCTGTGAGTAAAATATTTCTCAAATTTGTCATTTGCCGTTAATCCGTAAGTCTCGTTATTCATAGATAAAGTTAACACAAGCTAAGTTATAACTCTAACTAAAGGGTGGTAATGTCTAATTAAGTAAGTATCAGATACACCTCTAGAAATACAACAAAATTATATAACTGAACGACTCTAAATTCGTTCAATATACAGTAGTGATCAAAACATTTCCGTCAAATATTGAACATACCATGGACCCGTCAGACCATGATAATGTTTTTCATTGTTGTGGAGTCCAATTCTCATGCGCTCGTCAAAAGTAAAGACGAATTTATCCCTTCTTTCTTTCTTGAATATAAAAGGTTTTTTGTAACATAGCAACTGAGACATATTCTCATACTACCAATAATAGGAATATAGGTTTTGTTTGTCTAAGAATTGCTTTAAGATTTTGTATTTTTTTTTTTTTTTTTGTTTGCCTTTGAGGAGCTTATACAGCTCAATATTGGATCGAGTGCGGAAATCATCCCCAACTCGCACTGGATCGAAGATCTTACATAAGACTTTTTCCACGAATACTCTCAAGGCTGTGCATCAGTGGTAAATAATATCCATGCCTTTGCGCCAAAGAGAAGCACAGGGAGATTGAGAGTCTTATAAAGGCCTTTGTAACTCAATTGCGTAGTGGGACCAAAGTAGCAGCTGTTGGCAATAGGAGCTTGATCCACGGTTGATCTCCAAGTGACATACTTTTTAATAGCAACGGTCGTTAATCGTCGACGGTAATCTGTTATCTAACATATACTTCGTTTTGTTTTTATTTGCTAATTGAAATTTTTTTGTGTAAAATTTCGCTACGATAATCATATAAAATGTTTGTGTTTTAAGAAAAAATAACAGGATAACGAACGTAGAATTTTATTTTTAATAAATTACAATAAGAAATGCGATTAACTTTTTTTTTCTAAAGGTTTGTAATTGCAAACCTTGCAACTGTGTTTAAACTGAGAAATTTAGACCCGATTACTCAAAGATTACTAAAAACACATTGATTTGTTATTGTTATAAATATGGTGTACCAAAAATCAAGCACTAAAACAAATCTTAAAGTAACATGTAATCGAAAAAGTTTAATACTTTGAATCTTTTGACCCGTATTGCATATTAAATTAAGGCTGAAGGTGAACAAAAATAACAATTCAAAATTATAATGTAACATAATGTACAAACTAGCAACTAGAATGTAAAATATTAATTAATTGGCTGTACTTGTGTATAAAATTTAATTATTGTGTAATTTTAATTTTTTAACTATTGGTTTTAAAATGAGTAATAAAATTTTTGAAAACAATTTAACAAACATACAAGTTGTTAAGTCGTTTCTAATTATAAGGTCACCACCGTATGTATATAAAATTTTCACAGTTCGCGTGTGGATCTCAACCTTAGTTCATGACACAACCATGAAGAAAATCGTAGCCTAAAGTTTTAAAATTGTCTACGTTACGTAAATTAAAGAATTATTAACTCAGAATTAGGCGGAACCTATCTAAAGTAATCGGTGTCTCAGGACACTGCTCAACTATGGGATCTGGTGGTGAATAGCATTTTGTAACAGAGAGGTTGAGGGAAAGAAAGTTATTTGTTTTATTTGATATGGTGATTACGGTTTGCAGTTAGGAGACTTTGCCAAGGGCGTCTGGTTGAACGGAATCGAGTTAAGCTTTGTAGTTTTTTTTAAACTGTCATGGAAGGAGTGCACCTTAGATAAAATTAACACAATTCTTACTATAAATTGGTAGGAGATTTGTGAAATAGAACTATATACGACTTACATGTATCAACACCTCCGTTCTATAACATTCTAAGTCGAAAAAGTGTGTTTTGAGTTATGAGCTCTCAAACTTTTCACGCGCCATAAGACTAGATATGTATTCTAAGTAGATTTTTTCCTCTAACTTCGAAACGCTGAGTTTAAAAATACAAAAACATTAAAATTACACTTAGAACGTTATAGAATAGAGCCGGTATGGTTCGTAGAATGGTGAGCGGACTTAAGCCGGCGAATAGAAGGAAGTTGTTTGATTGGATGCACAAATGTGTTTTTTTTTTCATACATACAATAAATTAAAGAAGAGTGACGCTTCTAATCTTTTAAATGTAAAGGGGTTATATTCATAAAAGATCAGTACACAAAATGGATTTACATTTTTAGATAATTTCTTTGCAGTAGATAAATCTATATTTTTGAACAGCAATGCTCAAGTAGTATTTTGAAACTGAGAGAGAGACCGATTAGGCAGTCCAAAAATCTTCACAGATGGATTCTGGCACTGGAGCAGGAGTCTACTTTAAGATGTTATAAAACTATCCTATAGGCTCCCTGATGAGTGAAGCATATTTCAGGCTGAGTAGTTTGTGATCAACATAGGATAGGAGAACTATCTTCGCGCCTCCGACTGATCATTATATCAGCGCAAGGTTGATTTCTGTCTACAGAAAGGTACTACATTCCGGGACAACGGCGTATGCGACTTTGAGATGACTCTGTTTCTTATTTTTGTTCTTTTCAAAAATATTTTTTCTTCTCCCTTCTTCTTTGACTCGAATATTTACGCAACCTAATATTTCCTGTTATTTCTACACTCTTTTTTAACATTATTCTTGTCCTAATCTAAAATGTAAAAATTGTAATGTACACACATTACTGAAATGTTATTACATTACATTAACTGAAATGTTATTTAGCTGGAAATGTCTTACATTTAAAAGTGATTTCACGAGCTTTAATTTTTATAATTTAAATATTTAGGTTTTCCGAAAATAGAAATAGCTTTAACAAATTGGGCATTGTCCATTTCTAATGATTTTTAATTACAGATTAACACAAATTTAAATGTTCGAAAATCCATTTTAGCATTTACCCTGTAACAAATATGTATAAACAAATAAGTTTATGTGATTAAATACTCTACATTCTATGTATGTATAATTTTCAATTAGGGTATTGCATATTTTTTCTTAAAATTTGTTTAATGTTTGAGTCACATGAAATCAAATGTTTCGAGGAATTATTATTAATCTATGAATGTTTGAACAATGGCCCCATCGAATAATAAACAAATTTTCAAATATTCTATTTCAATAGAAAAACAAATATAGCTCAGATTCTTAGACGCTCAACGACTTATCAATCGGACATAAGAAAGTAGGAATTAAAAAATATTGGAAGTTTTTATGCAATTTTTTTATATAATTTTTATAAATAAAAACAGATTTTTTTTAATAAATTTTTAAATTGAATTTTAAAAGTCTTTGTTAAAATTCCTTCAGGCGGAAAGTAAGTCTGTAAGGGAGCCTGCTAAATTAATTGGAAAAATCGACAGCATTATCAAAAGATTTCGCAACGAAATTAATTTGGGTAACAAAAGCGAAAATACCAAGTAATATATGTATTAACTGAGCAAAAAAAGCGTTCTATATTGGACGAAATGAGACTTATATCATATTATTAACATGGACGAGTTACTATGGTAGGTAAGTTTGAAGATGTGTAATAAATGACAAATTTAAAGGACCCGAAGGTCATATGACCTAGAAAAGGAAGGAAGTGACGTATTGTGATAGCAAAAAAGAATTGCAAGTGGCAAGCGTAAACGTATTATAAACATTTGAAAAACCTAAACAGACGATATTTAAGTTAAGCCGTCAAAGGAATAGAATTTAGCATTCAAATATTAAAAGCTGTTACCCTTATTAAGTTATTACTGAGAAACTACTACTACTACTACAAATATTAAACTCCTTAGTCAAATCGAAGCCAAAATAACAAACGATATGCTTATTGACATTTCGTCGTCGAAAATCCAAAAGTACGAGTTTTTGATTGATTATGATTCGTGAGGTTATCTAACATATCTCTACCAATTTTTAGATTTTTGTGACCATAAATAATAATTCAAAATGTTTCTAAATATGAAGTACTTGTGATATTATAACTTTTTTTGCTTCTCCTGTAAAATTAGCAAAACGTTTGTTACGTACTTTTAGATTTTCAACAACGATTTGCACCTATGCGTTTTTCTTTTAGCAGATTTCTGGAAAAACCGCTGAAAGCAAATAAAATTGCCACGAAAAGTCTCTCTAAAAATCTGTCGTTCGGAGTCGACATCATCGAATCATTCCTCAAAATTTACGGTCTTAGTTGTTGTTGCATGTACAAACAAAAAAGAAAGGAAAGACAAGGACAACAAGCAAAGCAAACACATTTTGTGCTTCGTGTAAATGTTTATTCGAGACGAGTCAAAGTCAATAACATCATGCGTATTGTTAAGTATGAGTACGACAAGTACTTAAAACTTTGAGTATGAGTATGATATCAAACTGAGAATGAATACGTACAAGTATCAAAAATAATAATAATGACTCGAATATACTCATTGTTGTGAATACTTATTGTTGATGTCAGGTGCCCATGCATTTTTACTATTACTACTTTATTTAGTCAAATAATTTGTGGACTGCGAGCGCCCTGGTAGTCTAGTGGGTAGTGTGCTAGTCTATTAGCTTGAGAGTCGTGGGTTCGATTCCCACCAGAGGCTCTGGTCTGTGACACTACACCGAGCATATGGTCGAAGTTACTCAGCTCGTACATAATTAGAATATAATTTGTAATTGTATTGTAATTAATAAATAAATAATAATAAATAAATAATTTGTGGACTAATTTGCAATGTCGTTTAGATAATATGTAAATAATATTGGTAAAACAGAATACGAGGTAAACTCATACTTAAATTTAAGGAACCAATAGGTGACAAACGCAGACTCGACTATTTAATGGAATTACTGTATATTGCTATTTATATTCATCACATAAATTAGAAAATTTTAAATCTAAAAAGTAACTTACAGTCATCATCATCTGAATTGGAACCAACTTCATCAAGAACTTGAAAATGTCGCAGCTGTTGGTCCAAAATTTGACTATTACTGTCCTCGTCAACGCGATTGCGCATTTCCTCAATTGCGCTCAGAGAAAAACCAGCCACTTTCATTGCTTTTGCATGATCATCAACAGCTGATGATGCTGTGGTCTCCAATTTCAATTTCTTACTTTCAGGACCAGACATAGATGGACAGGAATCCGCTTTCTTTTTATACGATTCACTAGCGTCCATTTCTTGTTGTTTGTTTGTATTTCGCTTTATTATACGTACTAATGTACAAATTCTTTATTTATTACTATATAAATAGTATGTAAACGAAGATAGTGGGACAACTCGTTTTAATAGCCAATTATGAATTAATCCAACTACAAATCTACTCCACAAATGCTTTTTGTAAGGACAAAAGCATAACATTGGATTAAATCAAATTGATTATATTCGAGAGCCCTTTTAAAAATTATTGTTCCTTATACATCTTCTTTTATCAAACACTTTCATATGAGTTCATTTAAAATATATTAAAATTCGAAGGAAAACTTATTAAAATTATATTAAAATGGTTATCCTCTGCTGGCACCGTATCCTTGATTTTGGCCGTATTGATTTTTGTGCAGCTTTAGTAATTTTTTGAGCCGAAGCAACTTTCACAATGGTTTTTGTTATCTTATGTTATTTTCTTTAGATAAAATCGACATAAAACCTATTGCAAAAGTACTTCACTTATTTTGTCTTAGGATTTTCTACCCGAACGACGAAAAACTGAATCAACACTTTAAGAAAATAAAATTGCTAACGCAGAAGAAATTTTCCACAATTTGTTACTTTTCCAAAGTTCCGCCAGTGCTGCTAACGATGTGAAAAATCAGAAGGAGTTAACCGTTTGACTGCTACGCGGTGCAAAAACGTTTCGAGCTGTTTTTGAACGTTCGCACAAGAATCGTTTAGCAGTCAAACGGTTAAAGTAAGACATTGCTCAGAAAAATAAAGTTTTATTAAAAAGGGAAAATGTTTTATTAAATTTTGAATATGTCACATACAACATGTGAATATGAATACGTAATATAATGTAAAATGTAATAATTTTGAAAATATTTAAGCACAATATCAAAAAATAAAAGAATGGTTAACAACACTTAATGTGAGGGTATGTTTAGCTAATGACTGAACATTTCCTCTAGAGTTGCCAAGTTCGTAATATGACTTTAAAAATTATAAATATTGAATTTGTTTCCCGTGATTCAGGACTTAATCTTGAAAATCTCTTGATAAAAAAAAAAGTACACTGAAACAAATATTTCTGAAAACTTCTTTCACTTTATTAAACTATTTTTATTGTATATACACTCTATATTCCTTTTTTGTGATTTTAAGTGTCTTCATATTAAGGTAATATACTTTATTTCACTATCTGGTTAATCTGTTTTACCCGAATTTTTGAGTTTTGTGGGGCGATTGAAAAAACTAATAAATCAAAGGCAGAAATAACAAATTCTGTTTAATAGTTTTATGCAGAAGTTATTTTTTTATTTTTGTAACATTAGAAAAGAAAATATCGCTGGACTGAAAAAGACGTAGTTGACAATAGTGTATGTGAGCAGTCAGCTGAATAAATTTGTTTACAATTTTCACCATCTTTCACTCCGTTAAGGCTATGAAACTTAATGAAAAAACAAAACTTATCGGCAATCGGGTCATACTAGTACCGTATGAAGCCAAACATGTGCCTAAATACCATACTTGGATGCAATCTAAAGAATTACAAGAGTTGACAGCTTCGGAACCACTGACACTTGAAGAAGAATATGAAATGCAGCGCTCTTGGCGTGAAGATGAAGACAAGTGCACCTTTCTTATTCTCTGCCGCGACACATACGAGAGGACAAGCAATGAAATTGAAGCTCTAGTCGGCGATACAAATTTATTTCTAACAGTAGATCCAGAAACAAATGAGAGAATTGCAGAAGCTGAGATAATGATAGCTGAACCCCATGTGCGTGGTAAGGGCTACGGATGGGAATCCATGCTGTTAATGATGAAATATGCTCAGGAAAATTTGCAAATCCAAAAATTTGAAGCAAAAATTGGCATGGATAATGAAAAATCGATTAAAATGTTTGAAAAAATGCATTTTAAAGAAGTCCGAAGAGTGGAAGTTTTTCACGAAATTACTTTAGAAAGGTTGGTAACAAGCGATTGGACCCAGTGGTTAGATAGTCAAGTTAAATTACAAATTCAAGAATATTGAATTGACCATATTCACACATAAATCAAATATTTGAAAAACAATTTCGAATTTTCTAAAACATTTCCGATCCTATAATATATTAGTCTAAGTACATACATATGTATATAGTGAATAAATAAATAATTTTATTATAACACATATAGAGAAGCTTTTTATAGTTTTTATATCATTAGTAGTTCACTAAAAAGTATGATATATAGTAGTAATCGCCTTTTCAGCTATATATTTTTAAACATAATTGATCATTACAACCCTTCAGTGAGGATTATAACTTAGCTTCTCACAGTTCTTGTGTTGTGTGTGATAATTTTATACATGAGTAGCGGGACCTACAGTTTAAAGTCAATTTCGAACGACAGATTTTCGAAAATCTTTTCGTGGCAATTTTATTTGTAAGTTTTTTTTTTTTTTTAATACATACTGGCATGGATCTTCTTTCAATGTTCAAATATAACAATTCGGCTTGATAGAGCTACCAAGCAAACAATTTACGGTCGGGACGAATATGAACCGCCGTTTTTGTCTTTCCAGCCTATAGAATTTTATTACCTAATAACCATAATGTCAAACAATTTTCCCCAACTTGACGTTGGAATTCCATACACCGGATAAGTTATCTAATATATAAAATTCTCGTGTCACGGTGTTAGTGGTTAAACTCTTTCGAAATGGATCGAGTGATTTTTATAAAATTTTGTGTGCATATCGGGTAGCTCTGAGAATCGGACAACCTCTATTTTTCATATTCCTAAATGTTAATAAGGCGTGTCAAATCGTTAAAATGGAATATTTAGAAACATATTGATCGTAGACGAACAAAATTTGGTGGGTAAATTCGTAGTGTCGACATTGATAATTCCATCAAAAATGGGCGTGACAACACTCCCCGTTCAAGTAATATCTATAACTCTAACTCTTAAACTACTGAACCGATTTTAACCATTCTTTTTTGTTCGAAAGCTTATCAGCAGGCGTGGCTGCCCCCCTTAAGAGATACCTATAAGTCGGCTAGTTCGATGATTTATAATTACATATGTACATATCGTTGGTCTCATGTGGATAAGCCCTAACTCGCATTTTGATGCGGCACTGAATCACAAAAAAATCAATTTCGATAAAAGTCTTGAGTTAGGAGAACGATATATAACATGTATATCTTAGTTTTTATTTTGGAGCAAGTACAACTGCAACTGCATCAGCGCTTTATGCAGTGTATTTCAATAAATATGTAATGTGACCTGTTTTAGGCAATAAAAAAATCAATTTTTTTGGGCCGGTTCAGCTAGTTTCTTTGGCATAAACAGAAATATCAATTGATTTTTAGTGTTTTCTTTTCTCGTATTCGTCTTAAAAACTGATAGCCAGAAATGAAACCCTAAAAACCATTTGTGGAAGTTTTATTGAAATGAATGAAAAATATATTGAAATTGACATGCAACGTTATTTGCAAAGGAAAATACTATTTTTAATTGTATAAATATATTTTTAATTTATATTCACTTATTTTACAATAAAACTACATTTTGTTGCGTGGAAACTAAAACTTCGTAATATGTTATTACATATAAATGATCAAAAGTTAATGATATTTTTTTGTTACTTTCGGTCTCTATATAAATCATATACATCTGTGTAATACTTTGTATGCATTTGTAGATAGAATTTTGTTTTTAGATAAAAAAAAAAACAGAAAAGTGAGTAAAGAATCTCATTTAATTGCTTGAAATTGTTTTTTAGAAACCATACTGAATATTAGAAAGGAAAAGAAATAAAAATGTAATGATATTGAATTACCTTAAATTTAGTAAATGTTTTATATAACGAAACTGAAATTATAATTATTTTACTTAACATAATCTAACCAAAATAAAATAATTTAAGTGATGTTCATTGAAACTGAAGAATGGAAAAAATAAAAAAACGATGTCAACATATTTCTTTTTTTTTATATATATAATTTTTACAAAATTTGTTTTTAATAGCAACTTGTATATTTGTTTTCTTGTTTTTATATATTCATTTCAATAAAAAATAGAGTAGGGTCATATTTTTGCATTTTTGTTTTAAATTTAAATATTAAATTTTGACTTTTTCTTACGTCTTGTTGTCTAATGTAATCTTTTAGGTTTACACTTTTTAAAGCATTAATCAAAGGCATTATTTTAAAAATAATAATAATAATAAACTAAATTAAACAATAGTTAATTAAAAAATAGTTACATTGTATGTATGTATATATTATGTATGCATATGTTATGTTATGTATCTGAACGTTTTTTTTTTTTTTTTTTTTTTAATTGCAAATATTTCCCTTCATTTGCAAGTGTTGTTTCTTTATTTAATTTTTTCAACAACACTCGATGAAAAGGTTTCTTCTCATTTCATTACTAAATTCTTAAATTCTAAGCTAGAGCTCGTGGACCGTCTATTGGCATAGCATGCAAGACTTCATCCAGTAATTGTAGAGCACGATGCAGATGTACCTCAATCCAACAAGGTGTTTCCTTAATCGATTGTCGTGGATAGTCAGGTCCCCAGCCTTTCACAAAACTTAAACGTAAAATACACAAACGTCTCAAATCGTCAACGCCTATACCAGCTGCGGCCGAAATATCTTTTAAATATTAATTAGAAGATAAAAATATAGAAGTTTACATATTATTTCAAAGTATACATACTTCTTGGTGGTGCACCCAATTGCGAACTGGGCAGACCGGCAACAGCAGCTGCTTGAGCGGCAGCAGCTGCCTGCGCATTACTGGCTAGTGAATGCATTTGTTGATGACATTGTCGTAAATCAAATACCTAAGAAAAGTTTAAATTAATAGAATAAGTTATCAAAAAATAAATATTTTATTGAAACAACTAAAATTTTTAAATAGTTTCTCTCATGTTCCAAGTTAAATACACTTATGGAATTAGCATTATAAATTCACAAACCTTAATGCATGCAGCTGGATATATTTTATGTACAGCATCGCCAGGTGTACGGCCAGCCTCACGATCTAAATAGTAACTTTGTACAAATACGGAATTGTCACTAAGGCAACGCAGCCAAACATCACCTTCGCCTCGTAAATCTAATTGAACGCCTTTGCCAATATGAAGTCTTCACAAAATAAACAGAAATTATTTTAGAAATTAAAAAATTATAATAATAGGGGTCTTCTTACCTTGCTTTTTCTGATTGTTCCTGACGGTGAACATTGCTCAGAGCACCTAAGCAGAAACGGCTATCACCCGAAGGATCAACATAACCATCAACTTTAACATTCGGTTTGGCCGAGGGTACTTTAAAGGTTTCTCCCACTTGAGTGTCTAGTTCAAAATATGCAATGGAACACCAATATTCCGGAGGGGGTTGTCGTGATAACAAACGCGGAGGCTCTTGAGGCGGCATAACATTTATATTGTTCCCTATTAATGAAATTTAAAATATAGTTTTTTAATGATTTAATAGCTTTGATATCAAACTACATACAATAGCCACCTGGCATCAACGTTCTCGGATCTGGTGGTTGCATAGCCTGTGTGTATGTGAGAGTACTAGAACCTGTCCAAGTACCCGCTGCAGGTGTATTATTTCCAGGGACTGCCCCCGTAGCATTAGATTGATTAGCATTTTGTGCATTGCTACCAGTCACTTGTTGACCATAATTGGCTTGACCAGGTGGTTGTCCCGAGACATAACCATTTTGTTGCATATGCGGTGAAATTGGTTGCTGCCCGCCTCCACTGTTTAGAGCGGCATTAAATTTGGCTTCTGCAACATTTGGTATTTGAGATGTTGTTGGCGAATTGTAATAACCATCCTGTTGTCCATTATTAGATGCACCAGTTTGTGTACCTGGTTGTGGAGCCTGTTGCATTCCTAGGCCAGTTGGATCATTGGGAGAATTTGTTTGGCCATGATGTGGTGGACCACCATGACCATTGCCCTGAGGGTTTTGAGGCTGTGGCGGCGCCATAACTGGACCAGGATTCATAGGGCCAGGCATTTGCATGGCATGACCCACTGCTTCAAATAAAAAAAAGGAATATTTAAATTCAATGAAATATATTTTAAATTATCATTTAAACAAATAATTCAAATAATAAATGAAAATTAAATGAAGTAAAAATAATCATTAAGAATAATAATCTGTCTTACAAAGTGAATGTTGTGGTGTTTGAGTGGTATGTTGTTGTTGTTGTTGTTGCTGCTGCTGTTGCTGTTGTTGTTGTGTTGTAGTTTGCTGCGGTGGCACTGGTGGCTGTGATTGCTGTGTTTGCTGTTGCATGGCCTGGGGTGGCTGCAGTCGTGGAGGTGGCGGCACCATCCATGAATTGCGTGTTCCACCACTTTCATTTGGTTCAATTTTTGGTATTGTACGTCCAGCTACAGCAGCAGCAGCGTACATAGCAGCAGCATTCATATGATTTGGATCAGTAACTAAATCATAAAATTAATAAATCAACATAAATTTAAATAAAAACAAACACAAGTAACAAACAAAAGAAAAAATAAATAAACAATAAAAAAAAAAGAAATGAACTAATAAAGTTAAAAATTGTATATTTTCTTTACCTGGTCCCTGCGGATAGCCATAGCCACCACCAGGTGGTCCTACCATTTGTGATGGATGATGTTGTATGGTACCTATATCATTACCATCAATGTCCATGCCACCGACAAGAGGTCCAGCCGAATATTCATCTTTAACAAGTCGGCTTGGACCCGATTGCAAGCTGAGACCAGAAAGGTCAATGCCCGGCGATACCACACGTTCATAATGATAAGGATTCACGCACACTGAATCACATTTGAGATCAAAGGCGAATGCACAATATTTAACATGCTTCAGTTCATTTTTATGTAAATCCGGCCAACGCCATATGCGTGCATATATGACATGAGGAAATCCTTTGCGTCCAGCAACCTAAAGAAGAACATATAAATTACGGGTTCAGTAAAAAACAAATACAACTTATTTCAATGCTTAAAGACTCGCAATGCTAATAATAATACATAAGATTCCTTCAAGTTTTAATATAGTGCTGATAGAATATAAATCAACAAACAAAATTTAATACCAAGTATTTAACAATGAGTTAAATGAATTAAATAAACTCACAGTATATCGAAATAAATTGCAATTGTATTATTATCCAAAATATGTGAATAATAAAATTGTTCTTATACTACATTTATGTACAAACAATATTTTTTTACAAAACTTTTGAAATTAGTTAAGATGACATATATGATGACATATTTCAGAACATTATACAATTATGTATAAGATAAGGAAATTAAGAGCATAAAGGCAATTCTTTGGATAAGAAAAATTCAAGACTAAACAAATTACAGCAGATGAACGTTGTGTCATAAGTACTGCAAAGTATAGACAATTAATTATTAATTAATGCCTTTTATATATATTAAATATAAATTATCAATATGTTAAAAGTAGACAACATTAAAACCACTAAAATAAAAGTCTGGATGGGCAATTTAGTATATGAAGAAAACAATACATGTGTATTTACGAATTGCAAATATCAATTTACATTAACAGAGTTTATTTTAGTGTTTGGTTTAGAAGAGAATGAATAAATTTAAAAGAAACCATATTTTACAGCTTCTCATTTTCCATTAATGAGTAATTATTTTTTTAACAAAATTCTTTTATTTTTTTCAATGATAAAATATTAAAAGAAAAAATATTTTTTTCATTAACTTGTGGTTATGGTAGAATTTGTCTAGACCAATCGATCTTGCTGAATGATATTGGCTATACTGTACCATATAAACATGATAAGAACAAAGAACAAAAATGTTGAAAGTACGTACACCAATGCTAGCTAATAAACGGAAATACTTGAAATGATTGATTAGCACATACACATACACAATTATTTGACACCTACATACATATACAAATAAGCTACAAAACTCACCTGTAAGCGACCGTCCAGTGTTCGCTGTATGGTTACACATTTACTGGGATGGGCACCGTTTGTTGTAATGGCAGTGATAAGAGAATCCAATTCATCACGTTTTTCTTTCAGTTTCTTTACCAATGACTCAATGGCACGCTTGGCGAAACCTTCACTTTCACCACCTTGACGATGACACATCAACGAATGAACTATACTTAGACAAGCATCGGCTGAAGTAGGTGCATTTGACGGCGGGGGCATTTGTACAATATCACGAACTGTTATCAAGTTAAATAGTTTTAATTTAAAAATGATTTTGCTAATGTCAGGCATAAGTATCACTTACTATCTTGTGGTCCAACGGTGGCGTACATATGACCTGGTCCCACTCCAGCCGGACCAACTGGTGGCACTCCTACACCTGGACCTCCATTTGAAACGCCCCCAGTGCCACTACCAGGCAAACCTACCATGCCTGTATAGTCTTGGGGACCTAGGCCTCCGCGGCTATCCACTTTGCCGGCGTTTGGATTGTCGCCGTCACAATAACTGAAGCCCACCGATGCCCACAAAGTGTCGATGTTATTTTCCTAAGCGTTCTGATGGAAACTGTATTATATGCGGTTTTTTATTTTTTAATTCTGCTAATAATCGGTAGAAATTCAATAACACAAAAAAATGATTAAGCACGCGAATAGCAGAGCAAAACAAAAACTTGTCAAAACCCCCCTACACGCTGCATAAACAAATTAAAACATTCACTCATACGGTAAAAACTTTTTCTTTTTGTTTGGAATTTTTGTTGACGAATATGTAAAAAAATAAATTACAAGCAATTCGGTTCCTATTTTTCTTAAAAATGCGATTTTCTTTTTCCGTTTTCCTTTTTCACTTTCTTTGCTTTACGTTTTATTTGTTTTTTCGTTGTTGTTATTATTTGTTTAATGTTAAAAATCACAAACAAAATAAATGTTGATGATGATTGAAGTGAAGTAACAAAAGAATAGAAAGAAATAGAAAAAAGTTTTTACACATACACAAATTATTATATGCCGCTCTTTTTCGCACTTATACTTTGATAGGATTTTCTTTGTTTTACACAATCGCAAAAATCTATTTTTATGCACAAATTAACACAGCTTGTGGCAGTTTTCTGCATTTTCGAAAAATTTTCATTTAAATTCAAGCACATTTTACAACATCATTAATAATTTTTTGTAAATTTCACAAATGCTCGAATTTTTTTTAGACTTCTACTTTATTATTTATTTATTGGTATTGTATAGAAAATTCAATTGACAGAAATTTTTTCACCTCCTCCTACCGATCGGTTTAATTAATAAAATCACTTTTCATGTTACTTTTTCGAGTATATCTAGACTAATTCTATTTAAAATACAATTCGATGTCGAAGATTTTAAGTAATAACAAGTAAGTTTTGTTCTAGTGACACTTTTTTTTAACAATATTTTCCCATTTTTTACTGAATCAAGCGGCTCGTTTGCAAAAGATTTTCTTGAATATTGACTTCACATATCTTCTTCTTCTTTGTTTCATTCTCCTTTTCGTAACGATATTCAAGTTGTGATGAGACATAAGGGGAGAAAAATAGTACTGAATATAGTAGTAGTAGACAGAAAAATGTTTAGTCTTGTTTTTCTTACAAGTGGTTGTATGTCCTAAACGCCTTAAAAAGTTAAAATTTTTGCAAACCAAGCCGTTGTGCTTAAATAAACTAAACGTGAGCCAACGATTCAAATCCAATGACATCTCCATCAAAACACAATAGGAAAAACAATGAGGAAAGTTAGTTAACACGATAAAAGTTTCTCAAGAATCTGTCGTTCGTATCCGAGTTTAGGTAATAGGTACCGCTACCCATGTATAATATTAATATACTCAAAATCAGTGGTATGAGAAGTTAGGTCGTAAACTTGATTGAAGGGTTATAATGACCAATGCAAAAGAGTACTCTTTCAGTTGTAATTCAGTACCATTTCATAATTTCAGTTTTACAACACTGGTCATCTGTGATTTTTTTTAAAATATATTTCCTTTCTGGCAACACTGATGCTATTCTAGTATCAAATCCTTTTCTTCCTGGCAACACTGGTGGTTAGTATATAATTCGTTTTCGTTCGTTCAAAAAATAAACGGGTTTTCTAATTCGCTTATTCTTTTTCCGTTTCCGGTTTATTTAAGTAAAATTTTAAGCCTTGTTTGTTTAATAGGAATTTATGGCATTGGCGTTGTGGGGGGTGTGGTGTGTGTGTGGATATGATGGGCATGAAATTTAGGTGTTGTTGCGCTGCTCACGTGCTCGATGTTGTTGTTGGAGTTTGGACATAAAATAGACATTATGACGGACTTAGGGGGGAAGAAAAAGGAAGGAATAAATAAAATATATAAAAGCAGTTTTTTTTTTAATTTTTTTGAAGTGTGGTGCATTTAGTTGTGGTGAGTTTCTTGTGTGGTGAGTTTAAAAAAGAAGGTGAATTTATCCGATGTGGTGAATAAAATAGAAACTCACCAAAGTTCCGTTATTCGAAATGGTACTGTATTACCACATAACAATGTTCAGTATATTGTGAATTATATGGTGCGAGTCTAGAGTAAATAATGTGTATGTGGTTTGTGTTTGGATTAAGGATAATTAAACTACTCTCAACGAACGAGTTAAGCTGAAGTTGTCATTGTGTCAGTCTATTTAAAATTATATAAAATTAAAACTAGAAAACTGCATATAAATAATTAAATTTTAATTATTTTGCAAATAAATTTTTGGATAAATTCTTTCTTTTATATTTTATCCGAAATGCTTGCAAATTGAAAATTATTTGTCGAAATATTTATAATTTTTGTGCTTCTTGGCCAATTATTATATATTTATGCTAAAACAACGCATATTAAAGTGAGCAGATTTCTGTACGGTATTACCGATAACTTTGTGTATGTCGTCGAGTGTATCTTTATTTAGCCTTTTGTTATTCAACACTGAAACTAGTTGCCATATGATTTTGACATTTTGACATACAGATTCGGCTGTGCAAATAGACTTGCAAAGTTTTGTAAGAATAATAAATTATTTAAATTGAAAAAGTAAATTTAAGTTTGTTTTTGATTTTTAGTTAATTCGTATTTTTAAATGCATACGATAAATGTTTACAAAAAAGTAAGTTTATTAAATTTTGTTATTTATAAATTTATTTCTAAATATTAAATTAATTCTAAAAATTCTTTTATATTACATTTTCTATTTCGTTTTTGGTATGTAAAGTTTACTAATTATACGGCAAGTTAGTTTATCATATGCCGTAGTAAATGACATACGTAGATTAGGACGTTCTCTCGTAAATTCAACAATATCAATTGGTCATCGTTATCAGACACAACAACGTAAATTTTGTTGTAGATCAACTTGGAGTTTGCAAACGATAAAGTTTTCTAACAGCAAATTTTGTATCATAAACCGTCGCGTGTCGTCGCAATTGACCAGTAACAGTGATAGACTAAAAATGTTGAATTATCTACCATTTTTTCTTAGCGGTGAAATTATTTCCGGATTCGGTCGTGGCTCAAAAGAGTTGGGTATACCCACAGGTAAAATTTAAATTATTATTTTGCTATAAATTGGAATATATGGTATTCATTTCTACTCTTTTTTTTTAAGCAAATTATCCATTAGATGTTGTAAAGTCTTTGCCAGAATCATTTAAACCAGGTGTCTATTATGGTTGGGCAAAGGTTGATAATGAAACTGTATATAAAATGGTCATGAGCATTGGCTGGAATCCATTCTATGACAATAAGGAAAAAAGTATTGTAAGTAATAAAAGCCAATAAAACTGTTTTCACTTCATATACATTTTTAATTGAATGAGTTGACAGATTCTTTATTACTAAGCACAATAAAATAATGTATTGATGAATCTTTTTTAAATTAATCACATAACATGTTTCCCCTTGCATGCCTTATACCGCTTTCAATAAATATACAAACTCTTAACATGAGTACACTTAATTGTCAATCTTATCATGCAAATGCGTAACAATTATAATACAACAACAACAACAACAATTATAATACAGTAACGAAACAATATT
Organism: Sarcophaga peregrina; assembly: GCA_014635995.1. NCBI lineage: Eukaryota > Metazoa > Arthropoda > Insecta > Diptera > Sarcophagidae > Sarcophaga > Sarcophaga peregrina. The sequence goes on from CM025789.1 coordinate 115,494,664, forward strand.
TTTTAGATACATTTGAAATTTGTTGCCATAAAACAAAAGAATTACAATATCATATCCATATTGTGTTAATAACTTTTTCAGTTGTCATATATAAAATCTAACCAACCCTAAATTGTTAAGATTGTTTCTGAAAGCTGCATTTTTATTTTCCTACGCTGCATTTATTTGCATTGTTTTATATTGTAGTAAAGAACAAATAATAACGAAATTATTTAAGAAACGGTCAATACATTTTCAAATATTTGTGCATATTAAACATTAAAAATTCCAAGGCATTTATTTGAATCTAAATGATTTTTAATTCCATTCAATGATAAAACCATTTGATTTCGAAAAATATCTATACTTTCAAAGTCAATCTTGTTTATTCCGTGATATAATGAAAAATAATTTTTAACTAATTGATATGGTTATGATGTTCGAAAGAACCTATTAAAATGTATAAATTAACACTTTTTATTGAGGAAAACATTTGTAAACACATACATATTACAAGCCTTTTTGATTGATGTATTTTTTTTTTCTCTTCTGTACTTTTTAGGAAACCCACATCTTACATGAATTTAATCGTGACTTATACGGCTGTTTACTTAAAGTTTGTATTGTTGGCTATTTAAGACCAGAACAAAATTTTAAATCGCTAGAAGATTTAATTACCTGCATTAGAAATGATATAAAAAATGCCGAAGAATTACTCGAATCAAATGACACTTATAAACAATTACAATATCATAAGTTTTTCCATGAGAACGGTCGTATACATAATGAAAATCATACAAAAAATACATGTAGTTAAAATATTATTATAGTACATAGAAATTTTAGTTGTGGTTTGATTTTATTTCTAAAATATTGTTACCTCATATTTATATTATATTATTTTATTTTATTTACTTTAAAAGTACTTAAGTAGTTATTCATTATGTTTCTATATTCTTAAATTAACTGTTCTAGTGTTTAAATAATTGAAATATAAAAATAGTCAAATAATTGTATACACATATGTATATGTAAAGGAATAGAAAGTAGCGAATCTGTAATGTTAAAACAATTTACCTTCTTAATTTTTCTGATCCATGTTTAAATATAAAAAAAAAAAAATAAAAACAGACTTAACATCATTATTCCAATTACATGTGTATTATGTTTGACAAAATTCAATTATTACATGTTTTTATACATATAATTAGACATTTGGTCTTTAATGAATAATTATGGTACATACATAGTTTTAAATTAGAAGCGAATGAAGAAAAGATTGTATTGTTTATGACAAAGATTTTTTCAATAAATTCGTTCGCGATACTTGAAATTTTTATTAAAACGTTAGGAGTTGAGCTGAATGGCAGCATTTTTCAGGAACACAGTAGAGAACATTTATTCAATGTCTAAAAAAGTTATTGCCTAATGCCAGTAAGTTCTTTAAAAAGGTTTCAGTCTTTGAATTTCTAGTAAACGTTTTCCTCTTTCTCTAAAACTTTATTATTTTGCACAAACAATTGTTATGTTGAATGGGTAATTGGTCGTCGGTGGAATGAAAATTAAAATTTTTTTGATCTTTAACCAACCGCCGACTAATACGATATTACAATAGCAATTTATAAGCAAATTTGCTCGAAAATACGAAATGCGTAAAGTAAACGACTGACCAACCATAGATTCAACGAGTTGTATAACTAAGAGCAACGTGTAGGGGCCGCATAAAGGTTTATTAAGTACTTTAAATAAAAGATATACTTTATGTATGTTATACTTTGATATATATTAACGATATACCGAAATGTTTAAGTAATTGTTTGCTGATGATGCTCTTTTATATAGCAGTCAGTTGAATCTTATTGATGCTTTAAATTATATTAAGGCTGACTTAAATCAATTATATAGATGGTTATGTCAAAATAAAGAAAAATTAATCTGTAATAAAACTAAGTATGTGACATTTAATAGAAATTATGAAGAATGCATTAATATAAGACAAAAAATTATGGAAAATGAAATTGAAAGGTTGATAAAAAGAAATATTTACGCATCATAATTGTTAGGAAACCTAGTTGGGACAATCGTGTTGATTATGCTGAAAGTAACATCGCTAGGAAGATAGGGTTTGTGTATCGATCATATGGATATATAGGCCGATAATTGAAACTTATTTTGTTTATAGTCCTACAATTTTATTTACACTTAATAATGCCCAAATGACGAGGTTTTAAATACAACAAAATAAAATTATGAGATTTATACTAAATAAGGGGTATGATACACCGATTGTCGAAATGATTGAAAGTTTGGATTGGCTAAATGTGAAACATTTAATAACTAATAATAATAATTAACGTTAGGTCAATTACCCAGTTATTTATATGAAATAACTCAATATAATTTTGTGGTACATGATTATAACACTAGAAATAGGAATAATATGAGACTGCCGGCGATAAAGACTGATCTTCAAAGAAGAAGTGTATTTTTTGAAGGCTTCAGAATGTTTAATGAGTTACCAGCTAAACTTAAGGAATTTCAGAGAGATAATATTTTCAAAAGACTATTGAAAGTGCATTGTAAAACATTATTTATTCTAAATTGATAAATGTTTATAGTTTTATTACATAATCAATTGCTTAATATAGAAAGGTCGTATCGTATCTACATACACATCCTCTGAAAAATTGAGCTTTCTATGTTGACGTATGGTTGACTTACAGTAATTAAAAGAAAAATCCCTAACTCATATCAAATTGAATACATTTTTTTGACCCTTTGTACCGAGTAAAGACTTCAATTATATCGTTATTTTATGATTCAATTTCTGACTTATTTTTAATAAAAACATTTAAACTTTTTTATAACATTTTTGTTTTAGTTTTTATTAAGTTTTTTCCTTATCCTGTAAAGTACTGAAAATTTAAGATACAACCCTTCTATATTAAGCCATCGGTATGTATTAGAGTATTACAAGGAAAATTTTGTATCTAGGTCTAGGTGACCGTAATAATAGTAACAATAATAATAAATTAATAAAATAGTCGATTTCAACTTAACTAATTTAATTTAAATTTAAAATAAATTCAATTTCGTAATATCCTGTGTAAATTGCAAAACTTTTGTACATTTTTGAAAACATATTTTAAAACAACAAATTTCATTACTTTCTAATCCTTAAAATTATAAACTATTAAAAATTGTTTGTGTTTCTAATTATGCGAAATAACAGTAAAAATTGTAATTTTATTTTTCAAAATTTTAAACACTTTTCGACATTTGTTTTTAATCATGATTACATTATTTATTGTTTTTTTTTTTTTTGTTGTCAAATGTACAAAATTTTTATTGGTAACACCTATGTTAATTACATCATTGCCAATTCAATTGATAAAGAAAATTACAACAATTATATTTAATTCGAAATTTGAAAAGAAACAACCAGTTATTTGCGTATTAGGAATATACTTAGAGATACAATATGATTTCCAGAATAAAGCCAAAGCAGAAATAAACCAAAGCAAAAACTATTAATAGATTAAACAAATAAAATCAAGGGCAACAACATGGGCACTTAACAACAAAATTTGGCAGAGATCAAAAGCGAACAAGAAAACAAAACAAAACAAAAAAATTGGCCCTTCAATTAGGAGTTGTACTAAAAAAATATAGGGAATTAGTGTTGCAAACTGATTGAATAAAAAAGTGGATTAAATTTTTTGAAAGTGAAATTTTTATTTATTTAATAGATATAATAATTCAGAATAATAAAATATTAAATCTAAATGTTTAAAAATGATTAATTTAGTATAAATTTAATGAATTCAAAGAGAAAATTAAAACTATAATTTGTATTATATATGAACGTATGTATATGCAATATTTTTTTTCTACATTTTACTACTTTTTTGCGTTTCACTAAATGTGTAGTAATGCCAATGTCATAATATTGGTAAGTAGTAGTAGATTGCGCGTGCGAGCATTTAAAAAATTTTGTATTATTTTTAGTGAGTTTAGTGATTGCTTAGTAGTGGTTGGATGTCTGTGTTTCTGGTTGTGTTTGGTAATCGACGTAATTGGCTTTGCAGAATTTATGAATTATTGAATAAGCAATTGAAATCGAGTAATATATTCTAAAAAAAATATATTTAGAAAAAGAATTTGTGCAAAGAAAGTTGCATAAAACTGAAGGTTTGTTTCAAACAGTACGAGAAAATCTAGATCTTCAAGGAAAATAATTAATTTTTAATTTAAGAACGAAGTAAGAACAATTTAAATCAACGAAAAACACATGGAGGGATTTGCAGAAACAACAAACACCTGTAGAGCTGATGAGAATGAATTGGTAGTGGTTGAGAAGGCATGTTGTACCACAACCACATATACTGATAATTGTTGTAAAACAAATGGTGTTGCTGATGTTGATAATAATAATTCGAGCAGTATGAGCATGTTATTAGAAGATACAACAACAACAACTTCGACAAAGATAATGAATGAAGAGGAGAAAAAACAATTACAGCCGTCAGGGTGCGGTAAAGAGGTAACCGGTCTAACGCATGAATGTGGGGTATTTGGAGCTATTGCTTGTGGTGATTGGCCTACACAAATTGAAATCGCACACGTGATATGTCTGGGTTTGGTAGCCTTGCAACATCGCGGTCAAGAATCTGCTGGCATAGTAACTAGTGAAGGAAAATGTACAAAAGGTTTTAATGTTCACAAGGGTATGGGCATGATAAGTAACCTGTTCAATGAAGACTCAATGAAGAAATTAAAGGGAAATTTGGGTATAGGTCATACCCGTTACTCTACATCTGGTGGCTCAGAAGCCGTTAACTGCCAACCATTTGTGGTGCATACTACACATGGTGCCATGGCTTTGGCTCATAATGGTGAGTTAGTGAATAGTGAGTCGTTGCGCAAAGAAGTTTTGGGTCGCGGTGTAGGCCTATCGACTCATAGTGATAGCGAATTGATTGCTCAGAGCCTGTGTTGTTGTCCAGAGGGTGTTTCCGAAGATGACGGCCCCAATTGGCCAGCTCGTATTCGTCACTTTATGCAATTGGCTCATCTGGCTTATTCCTTGGTTATTATGATTAAGGATAAAATTTATGCTGTGCGTGATGTTTATGGCAATCGACCCCTTTGTTTGGGTAAGATTGTTCCACTCAACACAGGCTCGACTAAAGTTGAAGACGCAGCCGCAGAAGGCTGGGTAGTTTCAAGTGAATCCTGTGGATTCCTATCCATAGGCGCCCGTTATGTACGTGAAGTGGAACCTGGTGAAATCATAGAACTTACACGCAACGGCTATCGCACTGTAGATATTGTTGAAAGGCCCGACTATAAAAAGATGGCTTTCTGTATCTTTGAATACGTGTATTTTGCTCGAGGTGATTCAATATTTGAAGGACAAATGGTCTATTCAGTTCGTATGCAATGTGGCCGCCAATTGGCTAGAGAAGCTCCCATTAAAGTAGATATCGTAAGCTCTGTTCCCGAATCGGGTACAGCTGCTGCTCACGGTTATGCAAAAGAATCCGGTTTAGAATTTGCTGAAGTTTTGTGCAAGAATCGTTATGTTGGCCGCACTTTTATTCAACCTTCGAACCGTTTGCGTCAATTGGGTGTTGCTAAGAAATTTGGTGCTCTTTCCGAAAATGTGGCTGGTAAACGTTTAGTGTTGGTGGACGATTCCATAGTGCGTGGTAATACAATTGGTCCCATTATAAAATTATTGAAAGATGCAGGTGCTCTCGAAGTGCACATACGTGTGGCTAGCCCTCCATTGCAATATCCATGTTATATGGGCATTAACATACCAACACGTGAAGAATTAATTGCCAATCAATTAAATGCTGAACAATTAGCCCGTAAAGTGGGAGCTGACAGCTTGGAATATTTGTCGGTAGAGGGCTTAGTAAAAGCTGTTAATTTGAATCGTCAGCCATTGAATCCCAGTAAGAGTGGTCATTGTACTGCTTGTTTAACCGGTGAATATCCCGGAGGTTTACCTGATGAACTAAGTTGGTAGACAATAGTGAGAAATTAATATCTGAATAGATGGCTTTTGGTGAAAATAATCATATCATTAATTAGAAAGTAAAAAAGAGCATATGAGAAAAGAACTATTAAAATTAAACAAAAAAAAAAAATATATATATATATATAATATACATATTATGTATATGTAAGATTAAGCAAATTAATTTTTACAATTCTAAAGCAAGCATTTAACAAAAACTAAATAACATACCTCAAATAAACTGCCTTAAAATAAACTTTTTATAAAATAAAAGGTTGTGTGTAAATTCATAATACAAATACAATTATATAACTCATTTCTATTTTATTATTATTACTATTATTTGTTTTGTTTTATTAATTTTCATTAAATATATACATATTTAGTAGCTGTTTACTATAACTAACTCTATATACCTACATATATAAATTTTAACAAAAAATGTAAAACAAAAAAGGGCATAAATTTTGCCCAATACAAAATGAATACTAAAGTTGGAACTGTTACTTATTTGTTCTTATAATTTTAATGAAATATACAATATATTTATATACGAATAATACTTCCTCTTTGTTAGATTTAAGTTGATTTTTTTTTCGCATTTAGTTAGTATTTTATTTGAAACATGTATGTAAGAACTAACCACAATTTTTATTACTGTACATTTATTCAACAAATTCAGTTGCATAACATTTTCTTTATTATTTTGAATTCAATTTACTTAAAACTATGTATTTAATAAATTTTATTTGTCCAACTTACTCTACAAACTAAAAACATTAAAATAAATACATTAAAAACACTTAAATTCTTGGCTTTCTTTATTTGAAATACCCTTACGTAAAGTCAAAAAATGTTTTTTTTTTTTTTATTTTCTAACTAAAGGATAAGCAATTCCTATTGAATTTGTGTAAATGTTATCAATTTCAGCTTGTCGACATTTCGGTCATGAGAATTGTCTTGGTCGATTAACTAAAACACTGCTTTGTGGATGGCAATCGCAGAATGTTGGTAAATGTTCTGTTTAATGTATTCGAAAATAAAATATTACAACTGGAACAAAGCGGTAAAAGTTTTAGGTTGCGTTATGCCAATCATTTAAATCAAAGGACCATAAACAAGTCATTCACAACGTTCAAAATATCCGATTGTTTTATTAAAAAGAAATCAATCATTTACCCTGCAAAATTCATATTCATTGGGTATGTCGAAAGAATGTTGAACTAGAAGTAATAAAATGTTCAAATTGTCTTGTGTAACTACATTTTGTTGCCAAAGCATGTTCTCTAATTAGTCTACAAATTTCAAAAACAGTGGTCCATTGGCTCACTTCTGTTGCGAAGTGAATAATTAAGCGTAGTACAGCTTAGAAAATAAAAAGTTTGAACGATTTAATTTTCAGATTATTTGAATTTTATATTTTATATGGATTTCTGGCAACAACTCGAAGAGTAAATGAAATTGCCATGAAAAGTTTTTAAAAAATCTGTCGTTCGGAAGCGACCTTAAACTGTAGGCCCCGCCACTGATGTATACAACTATCACACATAACTTAAGTGGTGTGAAAAACTAGGCCATAATCCTGTCTGAAGGGTTGTAATGACCAATTATGTATGAATGTAGTGTGTATATATTTTATATGGCAGACTATGGTTTAAAGCTATTTTATTTGAATGCTTTTACATTACGATTCAAATCAAGTGGAGATTAGAGGTATATGATTCAAAGCAAGTGAAAATTGTATATTAATTGGTATTATTTACTTGGAAGCTTGCCACAATTCAGCACTTTTAGAAATTTTAGCAAAACTTTTTCGCATGAATATAATAGCTTTAACAATCATTCAAATTATTCCAAATAATTAGGATGACTGTATATTGAACCCGGAAGTTTTTAATAGTAATGTTTTTTTTTTTTAATTATTGTAATATTAAGTGTGTTCAGGTTAGTATTGTTGGAAAGATTAAGTATTTATTCAGCCGATCATTAAAATCAATAATAATAAAAGAAACAACTTCTGGTTAAAGAAAATAATTAAGAACAACTTGAATAATAACTGGCCTACTTTCATTCTGTAAAATAATTTAAATATACAATACTACTGATTGTCTTAAAGAAGTACATATACAAATAAATAAGACATTGTTTCGTGATTAAAATTATAACTTGTATTTTATACATTTACGTCAACTGTATGTTGCGATGATGTAGAATTCCATATTGGTTGTTAATATAATGTAATTTCTATTTTCATAGAGTTTTTCCTAGTCTTCATTAAGAGAATTTAATGTATTGTTTCCGAGTAGGCCATAAAATGATAAGAATTTGTTTTTATTCTTTGTTAGATTTTAAACGTTTTCTTTATTACTAATTTATAAGTATTTATGCATTAGTAAATTTTTTTAGAGCATATTTTCATAGTCTTTCAACTCAAGTTCCTTTTCTAGCATTTTACTGGCCAAGTCGTCTACAGTGTCTTGCATACGTTGACGTAATGTTGGATTTTGTATTGAGGAAATTTCCTTAGCCTTTTGAGAATGTTGGGCCTTGGTATCCTCTAATTGACGACGCAATTCAGATATTTTATTTTGTATATCTTCTGCACTCATTTGCGGTGGTGCATCGTTAGAAGAATCGTCATCTGATAGAGTACGTTTGCGGTCTTCAAAATACCCAGAAGCTGCAAGATTTGAATTGGAACCACCATATTTAGATTGATTGTCATCGCCAGCTTTTGGACTACCAAAAAGTGCTTTGCTGTAATCAGTTATATCTTCTTTAGAAGTATTTAGACCAGGATTATTTCCTCCTAAAGTTGTATTATGTCCCAAAGAGTAATCCGACATTCGGGAATCGTCTGCCGAAAGACGTGAAGTTTCATCCAAATCACGCATATGTGATGTACCGCGATGTTTAACATCGTCATCATCATCGGAAGATGAAACCTCTTCACCGAAAATGTCGTGTTCACCTACGCCACCTATTGGTACTGAACGAGACGGACCATCATCGTCATCACCATCCGACTCAACATTAATATCCTTTTGTGAAGATGAATCGTGAATGGTTTTGTCAGCAGCACTAATATTTTCATCATTATAGTCTTCTTCGCCTTCATTTTGTTCTTTAAATTGGGGATCTGATGAAGATATTGATAAATCTTCATTAATAATTTCAAACTCTACTTTAACAGCTTCATTGTCTACACGTAGCAAGCGTTTAACTTCTTTTTCAATTTCAGGTGCCTCAACATTTTTCTTTTTTAATGTTTTGCGAAACCGTCTTTTCCGAACATTCTTGCATGGCGGCGTTATGCCATGAGCCCATAAAAATTTCTTATCAACCTTATTGGGATCCTTCTTTTTACCTTTATTTGGTGACTCTTCTTTGTCTAAATCTAAAGGTTCCTCTTTACAAATCATCTACAAGAATAATACATGAAATTATCGAGTTATTATCCTCCTCACAATAGAATAGAACCTACCATTTGACAAATATCGGCAGATTTGTAAAAGCTTTTGTTATCGATTGTCTTTAGGCATTCAATAACAGTAGGCAAGTCTACAATTTTGGCATGCAACAACCAATGGTCAAATCTTACTTCACCATAACGTAAATCGTTGTCCAGTTGTATAGACATGCGATCTTTCAGGTTCGAGTTGGCCGATTGTAAAATTTCCCTCAAAGTTTTTGCTGGTTCTTCGGGCATCCGTAGAATATATTGATTTTCAAGTTCAACACCATCATCTCGTGGTTTCTGTTCTTGTTTATTTGTATCACCTTTCTTGTAAATCATTTTATGATGGACTTTTGCAACACAAACAATAATGAAGCTCACAGAATTTTGTTTCCAGAAAATTATTTTTTGTTTATATTGAAATAGAAAAAACCAGTGTTGTAAAGTATTGCAAAGGAGAATACACTAAAAAAGATTTTATTCAAAAAATGATTTTATACATGGCTGGTGGAAATTTCAAAATTGGAATTAATTTTATTATATGGGATTTTTACGTTAATAAGAAATAAATGAATAATTTAAAAACGAAAATTTTTCATTATCATTATGTTATTCGTTTTATATTAAAATTCAATTTTGGATTATTACAACTATGTAGTTATCATCGCGTTATTGTTGATTTTAGTTTAGAAAGTTAATTGAATCATTCTGAATTATTCGAATTCAATTTAATTTTGGAATAAATTTCATATTCTTGTTGTTTTATTTCTAAAAAAATGTCTTTTTCGAACTGTTGTACTAACATTAAAATTCTCGATTTCTTTCAATGTATTATTACAGATGTTACTGGTAATAGATTATAAATTGGCTTCTAATGATATGGCAGCCTCAAAAATTTTTGACAGCCGCACATTACTTTTTTTTCTTCATCTCATCCCCAATTTTTTCACGTTGAGAAATGAAAAATTATTAATTAAAAGAATTACAAATAATTAAAATAATTAGTATTTAATCATTTTTAACGTTTAAGTTAATAAATAACTAAAAATGCATACTCTAAGGGACATCTCAATGAGTGTGCTTGTGCTTTTTATGCTGTTGGCAGGAAATTTAGTCAATTCCCTATATGAAGACCAAATAAAAAAATTTGATTGGTAAGTGGAGCAAAGGTTTTCGATTTGATTTCGAATCAGAGACACGTAATTTGTACGACAAACTTATGATTGAAAGTACTTGTGTTTTCTTTTAAATCATGTAGGAGAACTTTACAAATTGGTGGTGTAAACCAGGCATTCTTGGAGTTGAACGGATTTCAACCTCGTCTAATAGTGAGCACCAGAGAGAATGTGGTGTCATCTCTATGTCCCAAAACAGGCGAAATTATATGGCGACAAGTTTTCGAAACTGGTGCTAGGGGTGATATCAAACTATTGCAACTTTCATCTTCTCCAGCAGTAGTTGACTCTACTGCTGCTGCCACAGCCGGTTCTAGTCATGGGTTCGATATGTTAACTGTTCAAGGTCATGCGCCGGCTTTGGTGCGTGGATGGAATTCAAATACTGGCCATTTGGAATGGGAATGGTCTTTAATGCCTTTGCAAACTGATAAGGCTATCAATTCGGTTTGGTTTTATCGCAGTTCTATACTATACCATGTAATACCCGTTTGGAAATCTCATTTGGAAGTAACAGAGTACTTTGCAACATCTGGACAATCAACTGGTAACACAGCTAAAATTACAGCCCCTTGGATAACAAAGGAAAAATGTGTATTAGCTGGAGTATATTATACCTGTGCTGAAGGCAACAAGATAATTAGTTTAGATTTGACCGCATCGCAACCTCAAGTTGTTAGTAAAGAACTTGGAAGTATACCTCGTCAACCAATTAAACCTTTGGATGTAAGTGACTTTGGATAATTTAGGTTTATAAAAATATATATATCAATTTTGATCTTGTTGATAGGGTACAAGTGGTGTTATAGTAGTTGACGGAAAACTTGTTCCAGTTAAGGACGATATACAAGCATGTAACACGTTATCAAGTCAAAATTATTTGTTTGGACGTTTTAAAAATGAAAATGTGATTTTAACAGCTGATGTTAAAGATAATGTAAGTTAAATGTACTATTCCCATATGAATTGCGAATAAAAATCTCCTTTTTTAAGGTTTTAAACATTGAAGGTTATTACACTGACACTTGTCAATCGGTAGTAGAATTATCGAATTCAGTTACATATCCCGAACATTATGGCGCGCCCACACTCAGAACATTTGATTGTAAAACAAATCGCAATAATGATGGCAAAGGATGCCTCTTCATAATTGATACAACAGACGATAGTATTTTAGCTGTACAACAATCAAAATTCCGCTGGACAAAATCGGAAGCGCTAGCAAATGTTATTGCAACAGAATTTATAGACTTGCCATTGGCCGACAGTGAGGGTGAATTGGAGAATGAAATGAAGGGAAAAACTGGTGAGTACATTTATCAAACTATATCTAATTATTATATTTGAAGGTAACTTTGTTTAAGTCTGTCTACCACAATGCTAATTCAAATTAATTTATTAATGACATGTTTATCTTTGGCTTATTTAAATTGTATTTTTCTTAATATTGTATCCGTACAAATGAAAAATGTGTTCTGTCACGATAAAAAAGGTGTTGATCCAAGTCTGGAGAGTAAGTAGCGTTTTGTTTTAATGCTTGTGTTTATCAGATTTGTTTATAATATACATATTGTTACATTATTTTTGAGTTTGCTCGACGTTTGCTTTTGTTCCTATTGTACAAAATACATTTGTGTACATAATTGTGAATTTTATTTTTGTGCACTTTTATATTTCTATTTGATTTTTACGTAATTAATTTTATTTCTTCATAATAAAATAGAATAAAAGTGAAATAGTTTTTTAAATGGCAAACAGTGACTTAGCCATCTAGGCATTTTTTAATTATTGCAGCGTCGATGTTTAGGAGTTCTAGTAGGACTAAATATTCGTTTCTACAGAATTAAATTAACCAAATGCAGGAGGTATCGCAAACCTTGAACCTTCTTAAGTAAGGTAAGGCGCTATCATACCTTTTAAGTAATGATTAGTAATCGTAATGATTACATTTTTTTGAATGGTGGATTAATGATTACAATTACGATTATTTCTTGTTTAAATAGTTAATATTCATTATTATAATTTGATTATTTTTGAATTATTTTGCATCAATCATCAGTAGTATTGATTATTTTTTGATTATTTGTAATCGTAATCAAATAGTAATTAGAAAAAATTGTTCAGAGAATTATATAATCATTACGATTCTTTTTAAAAAGTAATATAATTGTTTACTAATCGTAATCGTAATTGAAATTTAACAGGTATGATTGTGATTACTATAAAAGGCAACATCATAAACTAATAAGGATTCAAAATGATAAGAAAAAATTGCCCGAGTAATTTTGGACCAAAATTATTCTCCTAATCTCCATTATTTTATTGTTATATTATAATAAATAAGTTCTTAACAGTTAGACTGTTACGAAAATCGCATTTGCGAATTTCAGACGAGAAGACCCTATAAATCTTCATACATAGGTTATTAGAATTATGTAGATTTTTTTATTATAATAATTAACTGTAGTTTTCGAGCACTTTTCGAACGTTTTCACCAGAATCGCTTAGCAGTCAAACGGTTAAATTACGATAGTTCATCAGTTAGTCTTATTTGGTTCACTCAACCATGTTGGGTTAGTAACTCAATAGTTAATAATTCAGTTTCTATTGATTTGAAAAATATTTTTTGCCAGTTTTGTATACTGGATAGCATATCATTACAATTCTATCTCAATAATCCTAAACCCTTAAATCCTGAGCTTTTCCGTCTCACTACAGTGTTTAAATTACTGCATATTTTGTCTTTTTGTTTCCAACAATTTTTATTTGCTTATAAAATATCACAATCATTTATAGCTTCATTGCCTATTATGGATAGACATCGATCTTTAGTTGACGAAAAAAACCTGTGTACAGTAAATATGTTGTCATTTGTATTATTTCAACTAAGGTTCGGTTGTTGTATAATTGTTTCGAAAGTTTTCGAAATTATGGAATGTTTATAAAAAATAAAATTTCTTTAAATGTTTATTTGTCTTAAAGCTTAAATTATTTGTTGTAATTATTTTTTTTTACCATAATTTATCGTAATTTTGTTTTTATTTATTATTGTTAAATTCATTTAAGACATATCGTATGTACATACATCTGAGAGAATTAAGAATTATTATTTATTGATTATTTTTTAAAATTATAGCTGATATCGCCAGTGCTTTTATACATCGTTTAACATCACAAATTGTACACTTTAAAAGTCTATTTCTTCATGTTATGGGTTTGGGTCCAAAACCATCCGATACTCAAAGAGCTGGTTTGGTACGAGATTCGTTTGGTTTGCACAAAATGTTAGTGATTCTGACCAAGTGTGGCAAGGTATTTGGTATTGATAATATTAGCGGCAGACATCACTGGCAGATATACTTAAAAAATGTCGACGAATTTGCTAATGGCGAACCAATGCGACTACTTATACAAAGGACTAGTAAGCATTTCCCATTGCAACCTCTCTGTACCATTGTTACTAGAGATAAAGAAACTGGCAACGGTGTTTTATATCGATTTAATCCCATAACCGGAGCACCAGCCGAAGGTGGTCTCTTACAACTGAATCACAAAATCAAACAACTTTCTTTATTGGCCGAAACTGAAAATGATTTCGTTAAGGGAATTTTAATTATGGATGCAGATAATAAGGCTACAGTTTATCCCGATCATGCTAAATCAAAAGTACGTATTTAAACTCAAAATTAGGACATCTGGGATGATTGATGTTATTATTATTAAATAATCTTTAATTACAGGCTCATGGATTATATTTGTTTACGGCAGATAAATCTACTGCTCAATTGAATGGCTTTTATGTTAAATATGCAAATAATGTAAGCTTTTTTGTTTATTACATACATTTTCTAAAGTATTGATAATTTTTCTTCTTAAAAGGAATTGAGTACTATATTTTGTGGAATGTTGACTTGAGTGGTCATAGTGGTGATCATAAAATTGTAACTGTTGCTGCCAAAAATCCCCATTGAAAGAGTCATTCACAGGGTCGTGTAATGCCTGACCGATCGGTTTTATATAAATACATAAACCCCAATTTAGTAGCAGTCTTCACGCAAGCTCCTGATAGCATACACAAACGTAAGTCAGAAATAAAATTTTATTTAAAAAACAAACAAAAAAAAAAGTAAAAAAAAAAACAATTACAAATAATTCATTATTTTAATTTAGATTTGCTTAACGTATTTTTGGTGGATGTTGTTTCTGGTTCAATTGTTTTCTCAATGATGCATCGAAAAATTCGCCCACCGCTACATGTCGTACATTCTGAAAATTGGTTAGCCTATGCTCACTACAATGATAAAGTTAGACGTACCGAAATCAGTAAGTAACATTTAATTATTTTTCTATAACCTCAATAAATAATATTACAAAGAATAAAGAAATGATTATTAAATGCTAAATGTTAAAATTTTAAACGGTTTAAGTATGATTGATTTTTCGTACAGGAGATTAAAATTATTAATGCTTTAATGCGACTACCATTTTTTGCCAAGAAAAAAATTAATTTTTCCAAAGCATTTTGGAAAAAATAAATAATTTTCAATGTATGAAACGGTACTAATTCGAAAAATATGCTGTTTGATTCGCAATTTGTTGAAAGCAATATTGTTTCAGTTATAGAAATCAGTGAAACTGCCACATTTGTATTTTCCAAGTAATTTTCATTACATCATTTTGTTTTAATTATAAAATGTAAATAATCATTCAAATTATAATGATAATGGTACATTTAGTTTTGGAATGCACCTGACGTTGCGTAAAGAAGAATACAATTTTGATTGAAAATATCTGAAATTATAATTAGAACGTATTCAGTTCTAACCATTGATAGTTGTAGTTATCGGAGTCTCGTTTCTGATAATATAATGATTTATACATTATTAACTCTATATATTCATTTTAGCAACTATTGAATTATATGAAGGAAAAACTCAAGCAAATAGTACAGTTTGGAGTTCTTTAAATGCACCACCTATGCCAATGGTTGAACGACAATCATATATTATACCAACGGGTGTAACAGCAATGCGTGAAACTATTACAGAAAGGGGAATTACAAACAAGGATGTTTTAAGTAAATTATACTTTAAGAAACTAATAATATGATGTGATAAAATAATGATTTGAAATTTATTTATTTAGTTGGTACTGCTAGTGGCTCAATTGTTGAGTTACCCTGGGCCCTACTAGATCCTCGAAGACCGATCTCATCATCATCGAATGGCCGTGATGAGGGCGCAATGCCATACATTCCAGAATTACCATTGCCAACTGAAAATATGATCAATTATAATCAAACTATAACCAGATTACGTTATATTTACACAGCACCTAGTGGTTTAGAAAGTACCTGTTTGGTAGTGGCGGCTGGTTTAGGTAAATGTTCAACAAAAATATCATGTAGAATTCAAATAAAAAAAAAATATTAATATTTGTCTTTTACACATTTCAGATTTATTTGTTACTCGTATAGCTCCATCAAAAACATTCGATTTACTTAAAGAAGATTTTGACTATATATTGATATCAATTGTTTTGGTGGTCCTAACTTCAGGTTCATTAGTGGCCAAACATTTAGCTTCGCGCAAATCGATTAAACAAGCTTGGAAATAGTTTTATTTTCTTTTTTCATTTGTGTGTAAAATAAATATAATTGAAGACAAAAATGACTTTTTAGCAGCATTACATATTAAAATAATTACAATTTTATATACACATAGATATATAAAAGTTATATAGGAAAATTATTTCATTTATTAATTTTATGAATTTCTGTTCAAATTGTTAATTGTCTGTCAACACTTTATTATTTTACTGTAATATATTGCTTTTACTTTAAAATTGTACACTTCCTTCTGTTTAAAATTTAACTTTTGGTTAAATTAGTATATTTGCAGTAGTTATTCACAAAATATATCCAACTTTGTTTAATTAACTTTACCGATAATTCTTGTTATAATTTTGAATTATTTTTAAAAATAAAATGAAATGAAACGCAGCAGTCATTGATTTAAAATACATATAAAACAAATTGTATAGATTTAATTTAAAAAACAAATAATTATAAATAAATTCAAATAAATACAAATTTGTGTAAAAAAAAAACAATTTAATTTAATTTTTTTGATATGATAATGAAATTTTGTTATATAAAAATTGATTGTTTAGAATTGGAGCAAAACTTTTCTAGCCAGATAAGGAAACTAAGCAACAGCGCAAAGTTCGTATAGAGTTGTCAAAGCGTATCTAGCCCTAAGAAGTTGTTCGATATGAAGTGAAAGTGGTAAAATTTTAAAAATATTTAATTAATTACTTCTATATGACACATTTATTTAATACCACAACTTAAATATACCAGCGTTTACACAAAAAAAAACATCGGCATTAGATCCATTTTTATTTATTTTTATTTAATACCACAACTTAAATATACCAGCGTTTACACATAAAAAACATCGGCATTAGATCCATTTTTCCGAATATATTGTTATTCGTATATACTCGTCAAAGAAGATATACTATTGAAATAGATTAGTGAGATCTCAAATTTTTCGTCTAAAATGTGAAATCGCTCCTATTCTACGTTTAGATTCGGTTCGAAGTTTTTTCTGTTTGAGAATTTTCTGCGTTTCGATTCTGTTCTACTGTAAGTCCTTAATATAAATGCATTCAATCTGCACGTTTTTCGTCCCTTTTCCCTTTTGGACACCTTTTGGTGCAACTTTATAAGCGGAACACCTCAAATAGCTAATTTAGTAAACTTAACCAAGCTAAATCTTAAAAAAATACTTTTAAAACAGATACAATAAATTGTATAAATTAATCCAACTTTTTTTGTATATATTTATGTAAAGAAATTGATTATCTATTATTCTAATTTCATTTATCTAAAAGTAAATAAAAGCTTAAGAATATGTTACACATTTGATGACTGTCAATAATTTTCATTATCACTGTATTCAATGAAGGCAATATTCTGTTTTGCTATGAAAATAAAATTATGTCCATTTATTTATATGCATATGTTACTTAGTTTGTAATGACAAGAATAATTCGAAAATTATTTTATTATAATTAATGGACTGCGGCTTCCATTTGCTATGTCAGGTTCTATAACTGTGCTACTTCTTCATAGAAAAATTATAAATTTTTAGAGAAAAGATTTTAATTTCAATTATAAACAAATGCTGGTGAAATGTATTATATGTAGGTACTAGTGTAATAATAAATAATGTATAAATAAAATGCATATAATTTTGAATATGAGATACAAAGTAATAAATTTGTGTGATTTAAAAATTAAAGATCTACCATATAACTTGCACACATGCATACTTAAGCTATACAGTGTTGGCCTTATAATTAGAAACGACTTAGCAACATGTATGTTAATTTATTTTCAAAATTTTGTTCCTCATTTTAAAATTAATGATTAAAAAAGACAATGCAACATGTTAGTTTTGAGTTTAAGTTAAAATGAGTAACAAAGTTTTCAAAATAAATTAGCAAACATACAAGTTGCTAAGTCGTTTCTAATTATAAGGCCACCACTGTATGTACATACGTATGCATATGTTTAATCTGAATGGACTAGAGGGGACTAACTGTTGTCTGTTATTTGTTGCTTTCATTGTTGTTTCTTTAGATGTGTCTTATTATGAATGGGAAGACTAAATCCGAATATCACACAATATTGAATAATAAATAATTGAATTGAATGTCTTTGGGTTGTTGTATTATTAAAAGTCTGTTATAATCTCTCCCTCTTCATGCCTTTTGATGGGATCTCCTTTAAGTAGAGCGGATATCATGCTGAAAATAATATTAATGTTTTCATTAATCAAATTAGTTTAATCGAAATTTGTACTTACAAATACAAGGCAATGAAAAACATTATAAAATAATAACCCAAATAAATCAAGGTATTACGCAGATGAATTTTCAATAAACCTCTGCTATGAATATCGACTGGATCATAAACACCCAGACTATCACGGGGCTGTTTATATAACTCATAACCCAACCAGGTAACCATAGGTAAATTTAGCACCAACATTAACCAGTGGCCACCCAATAGCAACAGAACACACAATATCAAATGTGAACCAAATTTCGGTATGACCCAAAAATTTAAACGACTGCAGCATTCTTGAGCATTTAAATAATCACATTCTAGATCGGCTAAAGTTAATACCTGTTGATAAAATGAATTCAGTTTATTTATTTTATTCGTTAAAAGAAATATAAAACAAAACTTCCTACAGACACAGACTTACATAGTAAATCAATAAAAATAATATAGCTCCGTATACAATAAGCGTTAAAGCGAATATAACTGTTTCCGGTAACATTTCAATTTGAAATTTTTCTCAATTAATAAATTTATATTTAACTCTCTTTGTTGTATTTGTTTATATACAGTTAATTAATTTCCTGCAAATTAAAGCTTAACTAAATTTTTGACAATTTTCTTTTGGTATTGAAATTCTAATTGAGAGTGTGTGAAACAGAATGTAGGAGAGAAAGAGGTCAAGAATTAAACGGATAATAGTGATTATTGATGTGGCATCACTATGCAGTGTTCTAAAAACGGACGATGTGTTCTTGGCAGTAGAAATCAGTGCTGCCAAAAATTTTGTAAACAATTTCTCAAAAAGTAATTAATCAAATTTGATTTATATTTTTTTATTCATCTTTGCTTGTGTTAAGACTCTCTCTGTGTTTGCATAAGTTTAAGAGTAAAAAAAATTATTTAAAAATTTATTTAAATTTTATTTTTTAATTTTAATATTTTTTATGCATTATAATTAGAATTTACTAACACAATGGCAATACTACGGTCGATAAGAATATTTAATCTATTCAGTGTTTGTGACTCCACTAATGGGTATTAGTTATACATGACATAAACCATACAGTTGGTAATGCAGTGTAAAACCACAGTACTAACATACATAACAGGTAATGCCATGAATCTCTTGATAAATTAGTGATTAAATTTTGCTAAGTGTAGCACTTTATTAATTATTAAGCTCTGGCTACACTAATAACAAATTTGGCCCTCATTTGTTCTCTGTTTACAAATTATGCTGTCTTTCATCCAACACAAAAAAAAATTATTAATTTACAGCTGATTGTCATTCGGTCTCTAATGAAAAAAAGTGTTCAACCGCAATAATGGCAGTGCGTGTTTTTGGTTTAAATTTATTAAAAAATAATCAAAATTTAACACAAAATCTACTTAATTTAGGTAAAACCATTACAGCAAATGGAGTAAGTTCAAAATTTGTTTGGCATTCATTTAATTTGCCGTAGAATTCATTCCGGAATTATATGATTTCGACACTCTTGCATAACCTCTATTTTTTTTTTTATTTACCGCTCCAGCAATATGCCAAATATAGCGCCGAGGTTACCGTTCAAGCTGCACCAGTGGCAGTGAAAAGGCAAAAAGTAAGTAAAGCTATGAAGGCCTATTTAGAACGTGCACAAGAACACGATGAATTTATGAAAACACAACAACTAGAGTACCAAATTGGTAAAAGACATTTGGCCAATATGATGGGTGAGGATCCCGAAACATTTACCCAGGACGATGTAGATGTAAGTTTATTATATAAATTTTAAATTCAAACAGTCTCTCTAAAACAACATGTTTTATATTTAAAGAATGCCATTGAATACCTATTTCCTTCTGGTATTTATGATAAAAAAGCCCGTCCAATGATGAAGAGGCCCGAAGAAGTATTCCCCGCTCGCAAAGCAGCTGAGTTCGATGAAACCGGTAGGCCCTTCCATTCCATGTTTTACACTGGCAATCCAAATTTCTTTAAATTGTTATATGTAAGTTATAGAATTCCAACTATGAAACATCTTTAAATGATAACGATATTTTAGGACATTGTTGAAGAATTGAATAAGTTATACGATTTGGAAGAGCGAATGATGCGTCGTGGTCAAAAACCAGATCCAAACCAAAAAGTGTAAGCTTTCAAAATTTTTTTATTATTTTACTTTTAATCTACATACTTGAATAAGTCAACTTAGGGGTTGAAAATTATCAAACGTGTCACGGTGTTAGTGGTTAAACTCCTCCGAAATGGATCGACCGATTCTCATGAATTTTTTTGTGCATATCGGGTAGGTCTGAGAATCGGATAACATCAATATTTTATATCTCTGAATGTTAAGAGGACGTGGCAAATCGTTAAAAATGAATATTTAGATACATATTGATCGTAGATAAATAAAATTTGGTGAAGAAGTTCGTAGATTCGATATCGACAATCCCACCAAAAATGGGCGTGACAACCCTCCTCTTTCAAGTGATACCTATAACTCTAACTCTGAAACTGCTGAGCCAATTTTAATCATTCCTTTTTGTTCGAAAGCTTCTCAATTTTGATAGTTAAAAAAAACGATATAGCAAAAAGTAGGTGCAGCAAACTTTTAAAATTACCAAAAGTGGGCGTGGCAATCCGCCCCCTTTAAGAAATACCTATAAGTCGGCTAATTCGACGAACTCACTTGCGATTTTAATCCTTCTTTTTTTGTTCGAAAGCTTATCAGTTTCAGATGGTTTAAACGTAATTCGATATAGCAAAAAGTAGGCGTGGCAAACCTTTAAAATTGAATATTTAGGGACGTAGCGATCGTAGACGAATGCAATTTGGTGGGTAAGTTCGTAAAATTGATATTGACAAATTCACCAAAAATGGACGAGGCAATCCTCCCATCTTTAAGAAATACCTATAAGTCGGCTAATTCGATTGCTTATAACTACATATGTACATATATAACATGTGTGTCTGTTAGTTTTTGTTTTGGAGCGAATACAATAACTGCAACTTCATCAGCGCTTTATGAAGCGTATTACACTAAATATATGTCACCTGTTTTGGGGAATAAAAAAAAAATTCAATTTTGGGTGGGACGAAGTTCGCCGGGTGAGCTAAATTTGCTATAAATGTATAAATGTGGGTCTAAAGACAGAGACTATAGTTTAAAGAGCGTTGCAAATTTTTCACAATATCTCATACGGGTAGCACAATGCAGTTGTTGGCATTGGATCCAAGTGAGGAGTGAGATGCTAATGCAAATAAAATTATAAGTTTAGAAGGGAGTTTTAATGTAAAATGTCGTCACTATTCTGGCTTTGTTTTCGACTGTTAGACCGAATTTTATATTTCTCTGCATTTATATCTGAACTTATTTCTATTATGTACGTTATTTATATTATTGTTCTACATTAACAAACAATTTTTTGTTTTCAAATACAGAGATTTAAGTGGTTTTAACTGGATAACAAAAGAACAAATGGAACTAAGTTTAGTAGAAAAAATCTCTGACATTGAATATAACAGTTTTATATCATCAATGGAAAGATTGGTATCTCATCCATATTCTTACAAATGTAAAGCATTTATTGATAATTATACAAAACCTTTAATGGATAAATCTAGCCAGTTAGAGATTCCCAAACCCCAAATCGACTGAACAAGGTCGTCAATTTATCACTACCTATGGTAATTATTAAAATTCTTAAAAATTTCAAATAAATTTATTCTACAATCAACTCTTAATATTTTCAGAATGTTTACGTAAAACTGCTCGTGCTGATGTAACCATTCGTGTACCTGGTACTGGAAAAATTTCTATAAATGGCAAAGACATTACATACTTTGATGATATACAACCACGTGAACAGGTTAGTCAATTATTTTTAATTTATTTAATCAATTCTCAAACCATATTGAATTAAAAAATATAATTCAACTAATAATTTCATATACCGTAGTGTTGAAAAAGAAGAAAAAAAAAAGTGTTTAAAAAGAATTAATCAAATCCTTTTGCATTGTTAGAATGACCCTATTCAGGTGAAATATACTCTGTTTTTCTACCATAACTTCTTATAAATTATGATTCTTATCGAAAATTGTCAAAATTGAGGCAATTAGCTTTCATTAGCTTACACAAGCTCCCATTTCTCCACTTATGTATATTAATCAAAACTGGTTATATGTAAGCGTTTATTTATTTCGAACTAAGGAACTAGGGTGCAATTTTTAGTACAATTCTACTTTATCCAAGTTGTTTTCCATTTGACGTATCAGCTATTTGACTGCATTTTTAACAACTGGATTTTAACAACTGCAGTTTTAATCTTATGATATTTAGACAGCTTTGGTAATATGTTCAATGATAAATTAAATTAAAATAAACAAAGATATTAAAAAAGCCCTTTTTAGTCTGTGTAGATATTCATTTGAATGTAAAAAGTATTATAGTTGTATCATTAATTATATTTCTTTAGTTTTCTTTTAAAATTTTAATTTCAATGCAAGTGCAGTAAGATCCCGCTTAACGCTGCTCCGATTAACATTGCTCCGCTTAACGCTGTATTACGCGGCAGTATAGGGATTCCCTTAAATCGGACAAAAACGGACATGCATCAACCAAAAGCGATAAACTTTATAGTGACGGTGTATACTATTTATTTTTTTCAACGCTCTTTAGTTAGTCTGTCCAGAATAAAGATTCCAACAGTATTTTCTGAAGTCGCAATGTATTAAGTTGTCTCATTTTACATCGTTTCGTTTAGCGCTGGAACTTATTGGAACGTACAACCCGCGTTAACCGGGTTTTACTGAAGTACAAGAAATATATAAATATATTATCATAACAACCGGGGCATATACATATGTATATGCACTTGGCTTTTTCGAAAATTGAAAAACGTGTGTTCCTATCTGCTTTGTTTCATTCCGTGATTCCGCGTTAACGCAACACATTTAGTTTGGCATCTAATTGAATACTTTGACAGCTGTCAAAGAATTTGTTTTGCTTTTCTATCTTTCGATAGTGCAAACGTTAATTTAAAAGGAATTAAGGGGTGGATATTACATTTTGGGACCTCACACCTGTATACCACAAAATTGCTACTCTCTTAAAAATGTAAGCAGCAACCGAATTTTTACTTTTATTGCGAAGTATTTCCATAGAGTGTTCTGATTCAGTTCAGCGGTCAGTTAAGAAGAGAACTGTCGACCAGTCGGCAGTTCATATTATAAGAAAAGTATCGAATTGATTCGGGCTGCTAAGCTATATTGAGCGTATTTAAAACATCGATTAATATCGTTCACCAATATGATGGATTATATATTCCTCGGCTTTAATTTAAATATTTCCTTACATTCCTTCTATCATTTTTCGTTTAACAATACTACTTTGTAGAACGATAGGCTTACATATTTAAAGATCTATTTTACATAACTTTTAACCAAGTGTCTTCGCGATGTCTAAAACTTATCGTTTTTAAACATAGACTTAGTATTTATACTTTTCCAAAACGAAACCTTCACTGCAACCAATATCTGTCGGGAATATTTAAATGGACGAGAATAAAAATTTGTTTTAATATTCGAACGATCTGGAAGATATTTGAATATTTTTAAAGAATCTTAGTGGTTTATATAAGCAAATATGTGTGTTGAAAATATTAATAAATTTAAAATCGTTTCAAACATATTTTTGAGAAAACGTTTCAATATATGTTGTTATTAAATACTGTGGCAAGCAAAAATGTATGATTGTTCTTCGGTTTACTAATTATTGCTAAATAATTTTTTTATAATAAAAGCAAACAAAATAAATTTATAAAAAATATTATTATTTAATCCATTTATTTAATTCAAGCATAAAATAACTCCATTCGAACAGTTTTTCACAGTAACTACAAATATAAATATTATTATATTTCTAATATTTTGTGCACACTTTTAACACTTCGGATTCGCTTTGGCATTCTTTCTACAAGATTATGAATAGTTTCGTCCGGAATATTCTTCCATTTTTATTGGATTCTTTCCCAAAGTTTTTCCGTACTTTTTGGAGATCTTTTACATTCCGCCAATCAACTCTTTAAAAGTATCCACAAATTTTCAATTGGGTTTAGATCTGGACTTTGTAGAGGTTAATTTAACAGTTGAAAATTTTGATCGAAAGCCAATTTTGAACAATTTTGGCGGATATCCATTCTGCTGAAACCATGTATTTTCCTCTGCATATGGGGTTTTATTTATAAAGCTGGGAAATTCGTCTCAAGAATATTCAGGTAATCTTCCATTCTCATTACTCCTTCTACTTTGACCAAAGGACCAACGTTCTACCATGGGAAGCAGCCCGACACCAATCCAAAACCACCAGCTTCACGGTTTGTCTAACTTGATGACATTGAAGATTTTCATGTGGACGATGCCAAAAATATTTTTTCCATCTGACCGAAAGCAATTAATTTTCATTTCTTCAGATCAAATAACACGTTTCCGGACTTCCATATTCCAGCTTTTATAATCTTTACAAAATTGCAGCAGGATTTTTCTGCTTGACTGTCGAAACTACGCAATGCTCTTCTATCAATCCATTCACTTACATTTTTATTTATTGCTTTAGCTGCTAGTTTTGGTGTTTTTCTTTTCTATTACTTATCAGTCTTTCAATATATCGTGCACCGAAGCCGGTAAGGAATCTGGGACGTCCATTTGTTGTACATTTGAAGGCCAAATTTAGTTTTTTGTGAACGCATTGGACTACTTTTATTTTATTTTGGAATAAAGTTTAATTATTTATTTTAAGAATTACAATACAATTACAAATTATATTATATTCATGTACGAGCTGAGTAACTTCGACCATATGCCCGGTGTAGTGTCACAGACCAGAGCCTCTGGTGGGAATCGAAACCACGACCCTCACTCTAATAGTCTAGCACACTACCCACTAGACTACCAGGGTGCTCAAAAACTTTAGTTAAAAGGTTATGAAACTTTAAAAAACATTTCCATTTGGTTTTACGACTAAAATTTTGTTAAGCATAACTTAATTAAATAACTGAGCAACATTCAAACACTTTTGCACGCCACTGTACGTTCCCTTTGTGGAACTTATTATTGTCGCAAATGCGAAATTGCAAAGAAATCAGATGCGTAAATTATAAAACGTAAAATTAAGGTTGTTTAAAAAATTTAAACATTTTTCTATGTTTTGATTGTATGAAACTTTTTCTTACTTCCTTCCTTTAACATGTTTAGTAATGTGAAAGGGAATCTTAGAATAAAATTGTCAAAACCTCATTATATTGACTTAAAATGCTGGGTAAATGATAATCAACTAATCAATCAATTATGATAAGCAATTTTTTAGTAACGTCAAGTTAATTCGAATTTTATTTATTTTTCTTTTAACTATAAAGATTCCATTCTATTAGTTTCTACAATTTGTAGAATTCTTCAAGCAGATGCTAGCTAGACTTACCTTTTCTTTAGTCATTTAGAGTCAACAAATAAATCTGATATTTATAGCTTTATGTACATAACGATAAAATATAAATTGTTTATTTTAATTATACATACTTATTAAAGAAAAACAAAAAAAAAAAAAAAAAAGAATCATAAAACAAAGAATAGATATTTTGTCATCATAACAAAACTTATCTGCTAAAGACAGACAATACGTATTAAAAATGTATTTTTCTTAGCAAATTCTGTCGGCAAAAACACACACAGCCTTAAAATAATAAAAAATAATCATTAATATTAAACTAAAATAGAAGAATATGTATAATAGTAATTGTTTTTAATAAATATTAATGAAAAAATCTTATGAATTTGAATAGAAATAAATAAATAATTCTATATGTCTTTCCATATCTTCTGCTAAACGATACTTCAAATTGAAAGAAATGGAGAGAAATATATTTTAAATAGTTGGGATGTATTAAATAGTTGGTGCTTTATAAATTTTAAAATACATGTTGTTGAATTTATTTTGAAATCAACAGTAATTATTAAATGGGTTTTTAGAACTTTACAAAAGTTACTTTCGTTTCGTTTTGTTTTATTTATTTTTCCAAAATGAAATTTTCACTTTTAATACCGGATTTAATTTAAACGAAATACAAAAATGAATATGTTAAATTAAATTTGTAAATTTCTGATTTACTTATGTTTCTAGAAATGAGTAGAAGATTTTTTTTTGCAATAATTTTTTAAAAAATAAATAAACTACATACATACATACATACATATATAATTAGAACAGACTTAACGAACTCGTACTATTTGTTAATATTTAACAAAAAAAAAAAAAAAAAAATAGGAATTAATTAAAACTAAGATGCATTTTGTTCTTGTTTACTTAGAATTAATCTCCACTTTTTCTTATATTTAAAAAAAAAAAAAAGAGTAATACATTAATAATAATTTAAATATCTTTACGTTATACGTTTTAAATATTAAATATTAAGACTATTAAAATTTCAATATTTTGGAATGATTCCTATGGTAAGGACACTTATGGATTAGTATAAAAAGGCACTCGATTTAGTATTTTAAATTGTCTTATTTTTCTTCTTTCTTCTTTCTTTGATCGTTTAATTATTTTCTTAAATTATTCTTTTGCTGATTCGATATAACAATTAATAATTTATCGATAACTTTACTAGCCTGCTGCTGTTGGGTGATTAAAGCTTGTTTAAGCTCTTGTATCTCTTGTGTTAAATACTCAATACGTTCGCTGTTGTCGTCAATTTTCGTGTTGATATTTGATAGAACAGCAGCTTCAAAGTCTTCCGTGGCATATGGTGTGGTTGGTGTTTGATTACTTTCATTGTTATACTTGTTTTTGTATGAAAGATAAGTAGCGTCAGATGATTTAGCCGATATGGTGTGACCAAAGTGTTTACGCATTTTACCCACCTCGTAGGCTTTCATAAGAATATCGCGTGGTAGGCGTTTTTCGCTTGGATTTAAAGGTTTCACACATAAAACGACACGATATGCTTGCGGTGATACCAGAGCCGTGTAATGCAGTAAATTTCGTAGCCATGTTGGCAAATAACCATTGAATAAAGCGGATTCTATGTAAGAAATTAATTTTGTTTGCCTAACGAGTTTTGAAAGGCCAGCAGTCTTTTTCAAGCCTTGTATATCGTGGACTGCTATACCCACCAGCAGATTCATCAATATAATCGTAACAAATAGTAGAAAGAGCACAAATGTTATTTGAGCACTAACTTCCAATAGGAATGGTGGATCTTTGCCATCGGGATCATTGATGAGTAGGGAAAGATCTTGTTCACCAATCATCATAACCAGTACAGATATGAAGCCCATAAATGGGTTAGCAAATGATGATGACGACGGAAATATTACACAAAACGATATAGTAAAGCCTATTAGCATGCAAGAATAGGCCATAAATAATTTGGCAAATTCTCCTTGTACCCTAGTATACATAGCCACATAAACATCAAATACCGGCAATTGTCCGATCATTAACATGAGGTTCGTCCATCCCAGCAGAACAGCAAAGGCACCGATATGATTTTGAAATGTATATGTTTGTTTCGTATATATATATGAAATAACAAATACACTGGTTATAACAAACCATTCCATTATATTTTCCACTTGTGTTACATAATGTTTAAACGATGAATAACCAGTTATGCCGTACAGTTTTCGAAATATTTCAACGACTGTGATGGCTACAAGTACCCACCATTGCATTTCCATAACGAATGGATTATTACGTAGCATATCACCCAAGATTGATTGTTTCTGACATAATTCCTGAGCTTGTATTGTGGTGTTGTCATCCTTACTGCCGTTATAGCAATTGTGTGCCAAGGCAGTGAGTACGTACAGAGTTAGGAAGAGTATAAAAAAGAAGCAAAATATCAAGCGTCCTATATAGTATTTTCGTATCTTGCCCCATTTTATGTACAAAAATGAGGAACATAATGGGTGTTCTAATATTTCTTTTTGTCCTTCATCTACGAATGTATTCAAGTAGCTTATCTCTCTAGGATGACAATGTTGTAATAGTTGTCGAAAGTCCAGCTCCAATTCTACTTCGCGATTGACTGGATCTTGTGAATGATGTAAAGTGATAGCAGCATCTAATTTTTGTCTTATCATGGCTACTGACGCAGGTGTTTTTCGTGTAATAACATTTAGTGCAGAAGTGCCTTTTTTTGATTTTGTAGTTACATCAGCTCCATGATATATAAGCATTTCCACACACTGCGCCAAACCATCTAAGGCTGCTAAATGAAGTGCAGTAAAGCCGTAAATATCTTTATGATTCACATTCGCACCCCATTGTATAAGCAGCTCCAAGATATCAAAAGCATTTTCAGATTTACCAACGGCGGCATGTAACGGAGTTCTATGATCAAAGTCTTCTGCATTTGGATCAGCATTGCCGTTCCTTAGCAGAGACTCAACGCATTCCAAACTGGAAGTGCGAGATGCTAAATGGAGAGCTGTGAAACCACGATGATTTTTCAATTTCGCATCAGCTCCTTTGGCCAATAAAAGGTCCACACAATCTACATTTCCCTCATCGGCAGCTAAGTGCAGAGCTGTAGATTCTTTTTCTCGTATACATATTCTAACATTAGGGTCTGCGCCATTTGCTTTCAGTAAAATTTCTAAACACTGAGCATTACCCAAATCGGCTGCCAAATGTATGGCATTTGTGCCATTTGGCTTTAAGGAATTGACATCTGCCCCTTCGTCTATAAACAGTTGCAAACATTCCAATGCATTCGCTCTAACCGCACAATGCAAAAGACTCTCTTCACAGTTGGGCTTATTTGTATCTATGGATAGCTGAGCGCCGTTATTTATTAAATATTTAGCGGCCTCTGGGGAATTACCAAATGCTGCACAATGTAAGGGTGTATAACATTTTGGTTGAAAGTTTACATTCATGCCTTTGCCCACCAGAAATGTGAGCGTTGACAGGCAGCCACTAAACGCACCCAAATGAATAGCGGAAATTCCATTTTGATCACAAAAATTCAATTCTGCATTTATATCTAGTAGACTTTGCAATAAATCCCATCTCTTTAAGAATGCGGACCATAGGAAACATAAATTTTTCTCTGTTTGTGAAGCAGATTCAAAATGACTTTTTGTATTATCACCGATCACGTTGCCTTGTTCGATATCCTCGAAATAACGTATGCGGCCGGCGGCATTTTTCATTTGATCGATCAAACTTATACGCAATGTGTCGTTGCATATTTGTACACTTAATTCACTGGTTGGCTCTTCGAAACTATCATACATACTGGGTGCACTTTCAGCTGGTGGCGATGGTCCACATTCCATATATTCAAATTCTCCAGGTGTTGGATATTGTGCTTCTATCATAGCATCCGTATTATTACGCCATCTTACCATAAGATTAGGCGGTATTGATTTGAATCTGTGTAATAGACAAGAATAGTAAAAGAAATAAAGTTGTTTAACAAATTCAATCAATTGAAAATTTTTGTGCAACATCTTATTTAAATTTTTAGTACAATAGAAAAAGAAAAAAACTGAAACTAAAACTAAAAATACAAATAAAAAATTGCATAAAAATTGTGTAAATGTCGTGTTATTTAAGCTAGTGCACACTAATTACAATAAGATCTTTTTATTATTAATTTTTGATAAAAGTACTACGGCGCAACTCCGTTGTGTAGCTTAATTGAATTGGATATTTATTATACAAATATTATGGAGTTAAAGGCGATTTCTTTCGAAATAGGAAATTTCAATATTACATTGCTCTTATACTTGAGAAGTATTCAATTGTTATTGTTTCCTTTTCACACTTTTTGATATCATTATTGTATTTAATTAATATTTTTATTTTCATTCTTACTGAAATAATTTATTTCGTTTAATGAAATATTGTTTAAATAAAAATTAAATAATTGCTTTTTTAATTTTGTTTATTCTTTTACGAATTATTAGATTATTAGTCTGAAATTTGATATTTTCTAAGATTTCATCTTAACACGTCTATGTATGTATGTCGATAAAGTCGCATGTGTGCATGTGTGAATCGAAAGTTTGTTCAACTCTTGTTCATAAATTCATATTTGATCTATCTTAAGGGCTTTTTTTAATACATACATACATGTATAATTTAAATATTATTGAGATTTATTTCTTTAAATAAGAAAATTAAACAATTTAAACAATTGATGTATTCTGTTCTTATGTTGTATTATTATAATTTATTTGGATTGAAATTTAATTTAAACGGAATTTATATATTTAGTATGTGTTAAAATTTAAATTTAGAAAAACCAACACCATAAATAAATTTTATTTATTTTATATTTTTATTATTTGCATTATTTGTTACTTTTCTCATCCAATAATGTATCGTACATTTGAATTTTTGATCTCAATTTCAAATTAAAATGTAATTTATTTTTGTTTCCGTGATTTATTAGAATTTTTTGTTTTTAAAGATTTTTTTCCACACAATTAATAAAATAAAAATTTTTTAATTTATAATTTATGCAGATTTAGCCCAGTTTTGATTGTTAGTAAAAATAATTTATATAAATTTTTTGTTTAAATGGAAAGTACAAAAACACAAATACAAACTACTACACTCTACTAAAGAAAATTGTTAAAATGCTGATGGGAATTTTTTTGGTTAAATTTTTGAATTGGTTTTCGTTTTAAGTTGAAATTGTTTTTTTTTCTTTTGTTTTTGTTTTTGTTTTGTATTTTGTTAAAATATTTTTAAAAATGTTGTTATTTTTATTAAAAAATGACACTATACACTGTTTCCAGCCATATCCATGGATGCTGCCAATTTGATAAAGTATTTTCTAATTTCATTTCTTTTTTAAATTTATTTTAAAGATTTTTTTATTAATTTTATTGCTTTATATTTTTAATATTCCAAATGAAATCAATTTTATTACAACAACCGTTTTCTGATCTCACTTTTATTTCAAAACTGTCGTTAATCGAGCCATTTTTATAACGTCTATATTCATTGTTAGTTCAAATTAAACTGAAATTTGAATTCGAAATTCAACAAAATGATCAACACTTCAACAATCGGCAATCGAACTTGTTGATTTTAGCAATAGTAGAAAAATAATAAGCAAGAAAAAAAAAACAAAATAAAAACTGGCAGTAGTAGCAACAGCTGTGACGGTATAGAATAGTGGCAGTAAAATTTTAAAAGTTGTATCCAAACAACAGCACCTACAAACTTGGCTTAAATCATCATTTCGATTAGTTTATAATGAAATGAAAAACTTCTAATTAAATATGTATGTATGTATGTTATTTTTATCTGTGTATTATTTTTTATTTATTTATTTTTTATTGTTGTTTTTGTCCAACAAACAAAATAGAATTCAGAAAACATCTTTTCGAAAAAAGGAATTTAATCACATCAATTTGTTTCTTTTTTCTTTTTGTATGCAGACAATAAAAAAAAGTTCAAACCTGTTCGTGTCGTAGTTTTTGTACGATCAATATTTTATTAAAAACAAAGTTTTTTTTTGTATTTTTTTGTAAAATTAATTATTAACACACAATTAGGGGTTTGTATTTTTGTTGATCGTCAGACATATTAATTTTTCTCTTTTTTTTTGGCAATTTATCTGTATTATCATGTGTGACATATATTTGTTTATTTATTTTACATTTTCCTATGGTCTAATGAATTGTTTACATACATATATTATTATATTTTATTTTATTTATATGGTAAACGCATTATGGAAAACAACCAATATTCCTACAAAGTTAACTGCGATGCGAGATTTTTGTTAATAACTATTGTACGATATTTGGTAAAAGATGAATGATGCTGCTGTCGCAGTTAGTTTTTTTCAAAAAAAAAAAAAAAAATTATTTGGCATTAAATTACCATACGTTTCAGACGATTATAAATTAATATTATGTTATCCAAATTTTAATAATGCTCAATACCTAGAAGATACCGTGAATGTGAAATCATTTACTTTTTTCTATATCCAAGTAATTATTATTAATTATCACATGTCAGCGCTTAATGTGTTACCAATCTTTACGAAATTGTTCATATTTTAAGAAATATTTGTAACGATATTGATTTTAGTGACGAAAAACTACCATCTATTCTCATATTTTTAGTAGTAAATAGGCAATGGATTGGCTCACATGAAAAATTCCTTTGTTTTAGTAGCCAATAATTATGTTATGATGATCATTTTGCTTGTTTATTCCAACTATTACCCGTGATAATCTGGCCTGTCTTTTATACAAACTTTAAATTTAATTGTTTTTGTTTTTGGCGCCCAACTCAACATAAGACATGTTGAGTTTTTTCTAACTGTGTTTTGTTGTATATCAAGTTCAATTGTAACTTTTACCATTAGAACCATTCCTGTTTAGGATTTTCTACATCCATTAGCATATTTTTGATGCTATCACCATTATTGTAATTCGCTTCATACATTTCTTAAGCATGATCAAGAATTATTTATAATAGAGACTTAAGCGAAATGGCTACGTGGCTGTAACGAGACAGTATTGCGATGATCGATTATTCGGCACATTTTTTTCGAATACATAGTTCGAATACAGGATTTTGGTTTAATAATTCAAAAAATCCATTTTATTAAAAACAATAACAATAAACACATTTTTATTAAAATTCATTCAGAAAAGATACCAAAACAAAGACAATTAATGCATGTAATTTTTTTGTTTTTAATTTGTTCTACTTATTAAAAGCTTTAATAACATGGTGCGACAGTGAAAATAGGCCTGAGTAACTACATAGTCCACGTTGTATAGTTAGTTGAGTAGAACTCAAAAATACTTTTTTTTTATTTCTTGAACTCTCCAAACTTGTCTTATTTGACAAAAAACTGTTTTTTTTTTTTAACTTTACGCACAAATTTCTGGATTATTCAAACATTTATGAGTTGATTTCCAAAATTTAAATTCTGTTGAAAAGGGCAGCTTTAAAAGGTTATACATATATTTATTATTTGACTTAAAATGCTATGAGATTTGATACGGCAGGCTTGGAAAATTCGAATCTTTTTCATATTTTTTCAAGTTTGTCCATTCATAGTACCAAACTTTACTTAAAAAATATGAAATAAGTGGTAACATTCTGAAAGTATATTATCTTCTGAAGAAATTAACATTTTGTTTGATCAAATCGGGTAGAAATTATCGTAGTTATCAAACTCACAACCTACAAAAATAAGAAATATTTTTATAAAATATACTACATACTTTCAAAAATATAACAAATTATCAATAACTAAATATAATATTTTATTTAATTGGCATTTATTTCAAATTGTTATAAAAAAAAAAAAAAAAAACTAAGGAAAGTTAATAAAAATGAGGTCCATGTTTTCAAAGAGATATCTATCTACACTATTTGTTGTAATTTAGAATATAATAATTATAAATAATGAATTTCATTTTTATTTCAGAAATTTTTAAATAAATTTGAGAAATTTGTAATTGTGTTTCAGAAATTACAATTTGACATTACCATTTTTTTAATGCTTCCAAAATTCTAAAATATAATTCGTTATTTATAAGATGCTTTCAAATATTTCTCAAATTCAATTGGAATTTCTTAAGAAATATACATGTTGTCACATTAGAAAAGTATGGAACAAAATAAAAATTGCACTGAAAAAATGACTTTAA
Source organism: Sarcophaga peregrina (assembly GCA_014635995.1). NCBI lineage: Eukaryota > Metazoa > Arthropoda > Insecta > Diptera > Sarcophagidae > Sarcophaga > Sarcophaga peregrina. The sequence continues at coordinate 115,528,840 of CM025789.1, forward strand.
ATATAAAATTAACAAAAAAAAGTTTAGAATTTTTGTATTAAATAAATAGTAAAAAAATAGTAAACTTAAAAAAACGGTTTTTAAAAGCAAAAAACCGGTCAATTTGATATTCGAAAAATCAACATTTGGAAAAAAACCGACACCGGTTTTAAAACCGAACTGATCACCCTAGTTAGTATTTGCCTAACAATTGTTATGGTGTTATTAGCTAAATAGTTGTTACAGTCAACTGAAGTTAACAATAGTTCATTCTTTTTGAAACAATTAAAATCTAAATTAAATTTATACAAGAAAATTAAAATTTTAAAATTTCCGATCATAAATAAAAAGGGAAAAGAATTTGTCTCTTTATAATTTTTGAAGAAATAAATTTCGCGACCAAATTTCATAGGTATGGTATCGTTTGATATTTAGCAGTTTTAACTTTTCAACTTACTTTGCCATACCATAACGTAGGTAGCAACAATAAGTTTTCAAGACGCAGACATCAATCTTGATAAATGTTTAGCATTACCATAAATAGATATTTGTTTTTGATTTTATCTATAAAAATTTCTATTACTAAAGTGAAGTTATTAATGATGTATTTCTCCCAAATTCCAAATATTCAATTTCTATTGAGCCTTATAAAAAATCTATTATTATTGTGTATTACTTTTACATAAAAAATCCCACATTTATATTATTAATTAAACAATGTAAGTAATTTAATAGGTTTTTAGGTAAATGAATTTAATTTGCTATTAATAGAATGGTGAAGACAACACAGCTTATTTTGTTTTTAAAATTTTCAAAAAATCTTCCATTGCGTTTATTAAATCAGGTTTACCAACAATAAAAAACAAAAAGAAATTAGAAATGATTTTTGTAGATGAAGATGTGTATTAATTTTATAATATTATTCACTACATTTTATATTATCAGCTTCATCTGAAAAATAAATCCTAATTTTGTTTCAAAATATTTAATCTGATATGACCAAAATTAATTATCCAAATACAGAAAACTTCATTTAATTTTTTTGATTTGCTGAAAAACGTATTGGTTTCAGGTACAGTAGGAATTTGAACAAATTGTTTTCCATCAGCAATCGATTTGGTAGTAGTCGATACTGATAACCAAACGATAGGATGCTTTTGCACATGACTTGAGATAATTTAATTATTACCATATAAAATTAGTAAATTAGTTAAGAATATTTGGAATAAGTACAAACAAATACTTCTCGAAATATGCAATAAGAATAAATGCAATTTTGCTCTCTCAATACCATACAAGTTTAAAATTATAATTTGTTTTTTATTTTAAATGGCATTAAAAGTATTGAAGAAAAAAAAAAAGAATTGATTAAAAATAAAAAAAAACCAATAAAAATGTTAATTTATGTACAATATTTATCACTTACCGATTGGTATTATTCTCTGCCAACGGTTGTTCGGCTTCACTTTTGGTTACAACGCTGATGGAACGTGTCATACGTCGCGGCTTCGTACTGCCTTCTTTGTAACCAAGATTTTCCATGTTGAATATACTGGTCTTTGGCGTTGTCGCTGTTGCTGTTGCTGTCGCTGTTCCTGACACTTGTTGTCCTTCACTTGAAGATCGTATAGTAGTTTATGCATTCAAAATTTCTGCTTGAATTGTTGTTCTTTATTTGAAATAATATCTGAGTATGCTTGATACAGTGATCAATATTTTCTTTTAGTTTGTCAGATAATAAAAAAAAAACCAAAAAACCAAAAAAAAAAAATTATTATTTAAATAAGAATTCTATTAGATAAATATTATGTACATTTTTAATAATTGAATATTAATTTTTTGTTAAATTTTCTTGGAGAATTACGTAAATATGTTAAATAATTATAATTCTCTCACTATTTAATATCTTGGCAATATTTATTTGTCTAAACTAGTCAAAGCACTTGAATAGAAAACCAAAGTTAATCAAATAAGTGTGATGGAACACATAATCAAATGAGGTATTTTCATTTTCAATTTATTACAATTTTTAAGAAAATATTTATTATTATTTTACTCTATACATGATTGCAATAAGTTTTGTAATTAACCGCCTATATTTTTGTTGTAGATAACTGCTTTTAAAAATTAATAAATTTTTTTTTTTGTTATTTTTTTTATAAATTTTTTTTTTTATTTATATAAATTTGATCACTTTTATTAGCACCCTTAAATCACCTTTTTGGTTTTTATAGTCGGACCCATATAAGCGGTTCCGTTAATGTCGTTTCCTTTTGCTAGACAACTTCACTTCATTGAGTTGGAAATACAAATTGTCTAAAGCAATTAAATTCTTATTTTAGGGATTTTTATTTATAATTTTTATGTTCCTATTAAATTTGTGTATTTTTTGCGTCACGTTAGTGATTTCTTATTATGAATTCCAAGCATTATAATTGAAGATTTTTGCAAAAAAAAAAAAAAAAAAATAAAGAAACAAATCTTATCATTCAGTTACTATCTTAGATCAGATAAGCAACAGCATCTTTCATATTTTAAACGTAACTGCAGATTTTTTCTTAAAATTTTTATCTAAAATTTGATAATCGTATTGAAAATATTGTACAAATTAACTGTGTTTCGTCGTTGTTTTTTCTAAATAAATAACGTAGAATTTTATTCTGTCATACACAATGGTAGGTGAAGTGTGTATTAAAAATTTTACTTAAAGATTTGTTTAAGTAAATATTTATAGTGAAAATCTTGGCCAATGGTGCTTGAAAGTCAATATATATGGTATCTGTGTTCTTGAAAAATTGAACCTAAAATAAGGCTCTACAGAAATATGAATTTTTTTTAAATGTAAATTGAAATATTCAGAAAGTTTAATTTATTTCAGAAAATACCAATTGTAATTAATTAATTTAATTATATTTCTGCTTCGAGAAAAACATAAATTAAATTATATTGTACTTAAAAAAATAACATCCGAGTAACTACATAGCCCACGTTGTTCAGTTATTTGAGTGGAACTCAAAAATACCTTTTTTATATTTCTCGAACCCTCCAGACTTGTTTTATTTGACAAAAACAGTTTTTTTCGACTTTAGGCACAAAATTCTGGATTACTGGATTATTTCTTACCCGATTTCCAAAATTTAAATCTTGTTGGACCTTTAAAACGTTATATATGTATCTATGCTTCGACTTAATATGCTATGAGATTTGACGGGGTAAACTTGGAAAATTCGAATTTTTTTCATATTTTTTTAAGTTTGTCCGTTCATAGTAGCAAACTTTACTTAAAAAATATGAACTAAGTGGTAATATTCTGAAAGTGCATTATATTCAAATAATAACTACGGCAATTTTTGTTCGATTTGATCAAATGATGCTCAACTCTCTGTATACCGTTTTAAAGCTCCATCTCTCCCCTTTCCAACAAGATTTAAAAATTGGAAATCGGATCAGACATTTTTGAGTAATTCAGAAACTTGTGCGTGAAGTCTAAAAAAAACAGTTTTAGTGAAATAAATAAAGTTTAAAGGGTTTGGGAAATATAAAAAAAAATATTTTTGAGATCTACTCAACAAAAATCACAACCTACATTAGCCGGGTATATTTAATTTTTTTTTATTTTGTCGCAAAGTGTAATCTATCGATTGCAATCACTCCTCGTTGTAGTGTTTAGTGCATTTTCTGCAATATCCTCCTAGTAGATCAAACTTTGTTCTTTGTACATTTTCTAAATGGCAATGAAAATAAAAATTTTTCTAAAAAAAAAAAGAAATAAACTCTGTGCAAAAAGATCCCGTACTACACATTCACATCCACCAGAAGTCATATAATATATAGAATCCTAAAAACGCTCTTCCGGTTAAAAGAGTTTTTAAAAAACTAAAGACTTAAGATGAGGAAATAAAATTGTTTTCTTTTAGCTGAATCTGCACCTCTTCTCATAACTGAATGAAATGATTACCATAAAAAACAAGAAAAAGTATGTAGTTTATAAGTTAGGATTTCCTTAGCGCATTCATCGTTTTATCTTTTATTCTGTAAACTTCAAGTGCATCTTCGTTTGTGATCCTTTCTGAACAGTTGGTATTACGAGTGCCAGTAATATTTTCGATAAAATTATTTAAAGTAACTTGTTATATCAAATATATGCATATAGTACTTTATATTCTCAAAACGTAATTCAAAATAAATAAATAATAAATTTTAATAATAATAAATAAAAAGGTTAATTAATTTTTTAACCATTTTTTTGCTCGTGTATTGTTTTGAATTTATTTACGTTATAGAGATTATTTATAATAAAATAAATATTCCCCAGTCAAGCGTTACTCAATTCATTATTTAATTATCAAATTACAAAATATTTTAATTATATCATGTAGAGTTATGAATTAATATAGAATAAATAAATAATTGATAATATGAGAAGTTACATATGAATGTATCAAGTTTTCCTGTGACAATTTAAAGTTTAAAAAATAAAAATAATACCATTTACTGTTACATTCTAAGATTTATAGTTTAAAATGTAAATAATTGATATAAGCTATAAACGTTACAGTTATAATAGCCTAATGAGGTATTGTACCAAATAATATATTCAAAAAGATTTCGATTTAAATATAAAGCAACACAATATTTGGAAAAGCTGAAATTCATTCGATATATACATACATACTATATGTGGGAGAAATATGTATCTGTAAAATAATTTATCGACTCAAATAAAAATTTTCTTTAATATTTGGAAATGATTACCCAAAAAAGATGTTCCAAAACTTTTCTTCAATGAATAAGAACAAGTTAGTAATCCCTTGGTGCCAAATTCACACTAAGAACTTTCCAAGTAAGTTCTCGTAGTTACAGCTTAAAAAGTGTGTGGCCAAAATATTCAGAGCTACAAATTTGTATTGAAACGACTATAGCAGGTTATTCTCTGGCAAACCCACCAAATACATAAATACTCTCCTAACTGAAAATTCAATTTTGATGCGTTAATTCGAGCGGGGCTGATATAGCTAAATTTGTTATAACAACCGTTTTTACAAAGGTGTATAGGCTTATTAGACAATAGTCTGCGACACAAACCCCAGCTCTAACTACTCAAACAAACCGAAATATGAGCAAATATGTTACTTTTCTTCTAAGCAGTCTTATGTGAAAAACTACGAAAGCAAATAAAGTTGTCATGAAAAGTTCCTAAAATCTGGTGTTCGAAGTCGACGTCAATCTGTAGTTTATGGATACAATTAACATGCACAACATGGGTGTTGTGGGAAGATACATTCTAATCCTGACTAAAGGTTTGTTATAATCAATTACAAAGTATATTACTTACGGTTGCTTTAGCAATGCTTAGCTTTTAAGCTATAACCGTAGTACAAATGAACTGATTGCATTCATAAGTTCTGTTTTAAAGTAAAATTACAGTGCCACGCGTGCTAATGTGAACTAAATAAAGCCTGACATTGTTCACTTTTGCAAATTGGTTACATTTACGAATATCTAAAATTTTAAAACAGTATTATATCATCTTTCAAACAAAAATCATTCTTTATGAATTTTTTTTATAATTTAGGTTAGGTTAGGTTAGAGGACGTGTACTTATCAATTCTAACAAGTTCAGTACCCGGAGGTCGAATTGGCCCATTGTACATCGTCCTAGCTTCTCACACTATTTATGTTGTTTGTGTTAATTTTATACATGATTTAATCTTCACAAACTTTCTTCACAGTATATAAATTCCAAATGAAGAATAAATATGCAAACAGATGTACTAACATCTAAAGCGGGGATTGCCGCAACTAATAATCACATAATTTTAACGTTTCAAATTAAAAAGAAAAATCAGTTCAAATTTTAGGGTTTTTTACTTTTTTCATCTTTTAGAGTAGTCGATCAAGCAAAAAAATTGTTCACATTAAGCGGTGTTCATATAATATCGTGTTCAAGTTAGCGCGCGTACACTGTATAAATAAAATAATATTTAATTTTTATTTGGGACGGTTCATAATTTCGTGTGACCACTTATAAAAATGCTATTATCAACTATCATCAATAGGTTTTACAAAAAATAAGTGCTAAAAATACGGTTTTGCTGAATTTAAGAAATTTCATACGTTTTGTCAACTTATTAAAATATCTTAATAGTCACTACGAAACGACTGCAGTAATTATGGTGTTGAAATCATAAACGAGCCGGTAATAGTTAAAGAAAAATTAATAGAATATAGGGCATTAGAGAAATTTTTAACAGAACACTTTCCACATAAGGTATATTTACCTACAAATCTAATTATAACAAGCCTTGCCTTGTTACAATGGCAGATAGATTATAAACTTGTCAGCAGAAACAATAAGAAATTTTATTTCGATCTTAAAAAATTTTCGCCTTGAGAAAGCATCATAATACAATTTTTCCTTTGGATTATATTCGACCATTGGGTTATAAAGACCTAATTTAAACAAATCTGTGTTGTAATAGAAAATATATTTTAAAAAATGTTCATTCACTCATTACGACGGTGAATCTAAGATTCCAAATTATTATTTCATATTATTTTGCAGTGTCGGGTATAGAAAATATTTATTAATGAAATTTAAATCGAAGCGGCCTTTTTTAACTTAATAATTACTTAAAAAATAAAAATAATAGTTAACGCCTACGATTTCATTAATTTTATTTTAATTATAACTTCTAAGTAACGTTATAGAAGACACATAAGAAGAAAAATAAATAATCAGAAATGTTTAAAAAATATGCGAAAAATTAACAGATTTCAAGTGCGAAGATCGCTTACAAATCATTTTGTTGTGTGCGCTTTCTTTTCGAAACGATTTTTTTTTAGTTCTGTTGTTATCGAATTTTATATGAAAAAATACTGCAGAATTAGATAAATAAACAATTATTATACAGTAAGGTTTGCAAGTAATCATACATTTATTTATTATTTTTAATTAATTCAACACTTTTTAGTTATTAGATATCAAAAATCATAAAATTAAAGAAGTCAAGTCCCATTAATAATCACATTTTTTGTACAATTTATACGGTTTTCCTCCAATGATCTCTGTGTACAATACATACATATGTATGTACATATATTAAAATGTGTGATAATTACAAGATGTCACTGTAGAAAAAAAAAAATCTGGTTTTCTATCATTATATGTGTCTTTTAATTTTGTTTTGTCTACACAATTGATATAAACGACATTTTTTAATTGAACATATGAAATTGTGTGTGAAATGTCTGTTTTTTGTTACTTAAATATCTAACACCTGATTGACTCCCCCACAGTCAATAAATATAGAAACTTATAAAAACTATTTGAATGTATCAACTGAGATTTTTATAAAAGAATACCGTAAGATATAGTTACAAAATAAAAAAAAGAAATAAAGCTAACTGATGACAATGATATGAAAAGATTCTACTCTTGAGGTCGCCGTAGTCAAATCTCAGATCAGACATCAAGACGAAAATAATAAAATATTTCTTTGGCGACTCTAAAAAGCTCTGAGGGTAAATAAAATTGCCATGAAAAGCTTCTCAAACATCTGTCGTTCGGAGTCGACTGTAACGTACGCAACATAAGTGGTGAGAGAAGCTAGGTCGTAATCCTGACTGAAGGGTTGTAATGACCAATTACGTATGTATGTATGTATGTATGTTAATTTGGCTCTTTTCTAGGATAAACTGAAACAAATAATTTCGGTTTAAAAACTATTAAAAGAGAGTATCCGAAAGAATTTTTTTTCATATTTCGTTTCGTTCGAGATATCTGAATTGGATTTGAATAAGATTCTACCTACAAGTCAACTGTTGTTTTTTAATTAGTAGTTGAAATTTTAGGGCCTGTTCGTAAATGCATTACTGCGCTGCATAATAAGATTATTTTGCGCTCACACTGCTAATCACATGTTGCTTATGCTTCGTTTTGCTTATTTAATTGCATTTACGAACGAACGAACACTGTAGAAATGGAAAAATTATTAAAAAATTACAAAATTTTGTTAAAAGTTTCTGTTAAAACTTTCATTCTCTCTCTCTCTCTCTCTCACTCATCCAATGCATCAGCCATTTTTAAGATTCGTGTTTTGTGTTTATTTGCGCATAATATGATTTAATGTTGCATTTACGAACATTTTGCAGCTGCAGTGCTGCCAAGGTTACGAACAGGCCCTTAAATACAATCCAGTTGTAACACATTTCTACCTAATAGTTATTTCAATATCTAAAATATAAAAACTGATTAAAAATTGGTTGCCGTGGTCTAGTAAGTAGTGTGCTGGCTTATTAGACGTAAAGTCAGGATTTGAGTCCCAGGCCAGACGTTGATAAGAAATACTAAAAGTGTTTTTTCGACGATTTCCTCTCAGCAGATTTCTGGCAAAAACTCTGAGAGTAAATAAAATTGCCATTAAAAGTTTCTCAAAAAAATCTGTCTTTTGGAGTCGACTTTAAATTGTAGGTCCCGCCACTTGTGTATGTATAAAATTAACAACGCACACAACATAAGTAGTGTGAGAAATTAGGTCAATAATCCTGACTCAAGAGTTGTAATGACCAATTATGTATGTAATTAAAAATTTTCTGGCGTAAAGCATAGAAGCAAAATTAAACGCATGATTGTTTATTTTTATGTTCAATATGATAATAATAATCGTATTTTTATTGTTTAATGGATACTTGTAATGGAATTTAATAATATAGCTGCCAATAAATAGAAGGTCCTTAGAGTAATGATAAAATTGGGTATTGAAACCTCAAAAACTGGTTTACAAACTTGTTATAACCGGCTAAAATAACCGGATCAATCCTCTAATTAAAATATATTTGCGGATACAAATCTAATTTCTATTATACATACATACATACTATATACATATTTACGTGGTCATTATTGTTATAAACATATGAACAAAAGCAATAATGAGGCAAATATGACAAAAAGAAAACAAAATACAATACAGAATAGTAGGAATATGTGTATGAACATGCGATATTTAAAATAAAAGCGCCTTTGATAAAACAAATCAAATATTTTTTTTTATTTTATTTTTTTTTTTAAATAAAATGCTTTAAAATAATTACTTTTTTAGCCGGCATTTTTTTTGTAATCAACAGCAACAAAATAATCAAATGAAACAACAAAAGCGCAACGGAAGTTTAAAACTATGACGTTTCTAAAATGTCTGTCTATTATTTCTTTACTGGTTTTCGTCAAGCGCCATTTTAAAATTATTATTTTTCTTTCACTTAATTTCTTTGAATTTTTATTTTCTTTGCATATTGGATTTTCGAACGAAATTTTATTTTACATTCCTTAAGAATTATTATTTTTTCTCATACTTCTTCTTCTTCAGTGTGATTTTACTTTTCGTTTGTTTTTTATATATTTTTTTTTATTTTTATAAATTTTTCAGTACTTTTTGTTCTTTTCGTTGATTCGTAAAAACAGTTGTCTTTTGCTTTTGCTTCTTCTTCTTCTTTCTTTTATTCAATTACAATTTAAATCAATTGTTGTCATACGTACATATACACACCCAGATAAAGTTTATGATGATATTGATGTTGATCGTGATACATACATACATACATAGTATGTATGTACATAGTCGTTTTGTTGCGTTACAAACTGACTATCTCAGCACATTACAGTGTGACATATTTATATGAGTACAGGAAGAAAGGTACTGCCTTAACCTATTTACACATTAAAATGTAAGTTTTTATTTTGAAGAAATGTAAAAATTCAAACATTTTAGAAATTGTTTTAATGTAGATTACATCACTTAAATTTCTTCTTTACATACATACATACATAATTGGCCATTACAACCTTTCAGTTAGGATTACGGTGTAGCCTCTTACACCACTGATGTTGTGTGCGTTAACGCCGATTCCGAACGACAGATTTATGAGAAACTTTCTCGGAGTTTTGCCAAAAATCTGCTGAGAGGAAATCGCCGAAGAAAATATTTTTTTTTTTTCATATTTCCTTTTCATGTCTGACCGGTGATAAAACATAGATACATGGGATACGAATCCCGGCTTTACGTCTAATAAGCCAACCCACTACCTTCTAGACTACGGCGATTTCTTTACAATGCAATAATTGGGAATTTTTGTTTGAACTACAATACCGCCGTATAATTAGAAAACTTTTTGAGTTTTTTAATTTGATCCTTAAATCTTCGGACAAAAAATATTTCAACCAAAATAATTTTTAACGTATTATTTATACACTTAATTTAATGACATAAAATTTATCCCAAAAAGGTGTACAACTAAGGATAACTGCTAAAATTTGCATATCTTGGCATAGAGTTCTTCAGTTAGGATTCCGGCGTACCACCTCACACCATCCATGTTGTTTATGTATAAAGAAAAAATTAAAAATTTTTATATTATCAACATTATAAACAAATGGAGTCGTAAAATTTTATTTATTGCATTTTTTTAATCTGTAACATTTAGTGTCATTATTACAATTATCCTGTTAGAGGTTGTGTTATTTTCGTTATTACAACTCACTGATAAAACAAAATTAACTTTTTCAAAAATATACCAGTGCCGGAGCAAATTCGATAAAACTGCTCAATTAAACAAGTTTTTTTTTAACGCAATGACAACAGTGGACTTCGTTTTTTTTTTTTTTTTTGTATATGCTATTGTATAAAGTGACCTTTAAATGTTAAAGATAGGATGATTTTCCCTTAGCTTAACGATCACTTCTATCTTATTGTGTACTCGTAATAATGAAAAACAATTTATCTCTCCGTTAAAATCCTCCCTTTAGTTAACGGCAAGTTGTAATAATGGCCCTAAAAATGATTGATGAAATAGGCCAAAATAATCAAACCTTGGGTTGGGGTTGCTTATCGGTGTAGTACAGTTGAGTTCCAGTGACTAATTTTATAAATTGTCACTTAAGTCCTGGGACACATTGCTGTTAGCATGCCATTCAGTACATTTAACAGCCTTCAAACTGATGTCTAAGACCGAACTTTATGCGAAAAATTGTTCGAAATAATTATTCTAAAATATTATTAACCATAAGCAGAATAAGTCGCCGTAATCTAGTAGGCTTATTATATGTAAAGCCTTGGTTCAAACCTCAGGCCAGGGATCAAAACGAAATTATTAAAAAAAATAATATTTCTTCGGCAGATTTCTGGCAAAAATTCTAAGAGTAAATAAAATTGCTATGAAGAGTTTTTCAAAAATCTGTTTTAGTTTCTGCTAATAAGACAGACATCGTTATTTTAAATGAATGTGTTAGTACTGTGAATACTTTAATGGTTTATTGGCTGTATAAGACAAACGCCCGTAGCTCAAACCATATCTCAAACATTTCGAATAAAATATAATACGAAAAAAAAAATATTAAACAAGAATGTCTTTACTCCATTATTACATAACGTCACATTTGCTGTTGTATATGTGTACATAAATATATTTACGTACACATATATTTACTATATATTCGTAATACTGTAATAACTTCGACAACTTCGATAACTTAGAGCAACATTGTTTATAACATAATTAAGCATTATAATTGAGCTCTTATGATACTGTCTACGCCAAAAAGAACTTATCGATGAGTGCGGTTAATCACCCCTATTTATATTTATTATAAACTAATTATAAGTCATATTTTACAATTTAGCACATTCATGGCATATTAATGACAGTCTGAGTCTACAGTATCCAAGACCAGATAAAATCGATCCTAGCTGGCCATGCTGGCAACCAATAATTAAAATTAAACAAAATATTACCAGAACTATCTTTGCCATTGGTTACAATTAATTAAATAAATCAAATTTGAAATTATTGTACATGTATAGGTGGTAATTTTCTTACTTGTTGTTGTTGGTAATTTTAACTCGAATTTCAATCGATATGTTTGTATAACTTATTATGGTCTCATTGTCCAAAGTAATCATTTTCATACGAAAGTTTCACTATGATCGTTAAGTCTTATCCACAATATTTATATTTTTATCATCTTATACTTATTATTAAAACATATGTATGTATGTATGTATGTATATGTGGTGTTCATATGTACATATGAAGTATACAATTTTATTATGGCGATGATGTTGTTCATGTCGCTTTTGTTTGTTATTATCGTTTGACTTTGCTAATATTTTCTTTCTTTATTTTGAATTTTTCTCAAAACTACTACTACTACAACAACAACAATAACAGCAACAGCAACAACTATCTAACTAACTAAATCTACCCTTGAACCTGAGCAAAAAATTCTAAAATAACATACAGAATAGGCGAGATTTTTCTTTCAAATTAATAAAAAAAAAAACAAACAAAAAATTAAAAAAGAACGAAAGAAAAATAATTTTCTTTTTTTAGAAAAGAAGTCATTTTAATAAATTTATGGTTTACTAGGTTAGCAAAAGAAAATTACTTTTAAATTGTGCATTATTCGTAGTGCATCCTACTATCATCCATCATTGTGCACATTTCATTAGATCAAAAAAAAAAAAAAATGTTTTACTTTCTCGAGAATTAAGATGTTTTGATTTGATGTTAAATTTTTTGTTTTGTTTATATTTATCCGTCTTTAGTTTTGTTTTTTTTTTTATTAAAACTGTGTTATTTATTTTATATTTTTTTATGTATTTTTGTTTTTAATAATGATTATAATAATATGGCAGATTTGTTTTTATTAATTAAAAGTCTTCACAAAACTGCAAAATTCTAAAATGAATCGTATTTAAAACGACACGATCATTACGTAATTCTATTTATAAAAATTTTAGGGGAATTTTTTGATTAATTTTAAAACTTTAAATACATTTTTTTTATTACACCATTTCTCAACGCTATCATTATACTATAGCATTATATTTGAAGTATAATTTTATCTTTTCTTTTTATGATATTACATTTTCAAGATCCATGTTTCATCTTGTGTAAACTACATACATAATTCGTCATTACATCCCTTTAGTCAGGAGTACGACCTAGCTTCTCAGGCCACTTATGTTCAGTGCGTTAATTTTATTGATGAGTGGCGGGACCTACAGTTTAAAGTCGAGTCCAAATGAGAACTTATCTACTCTCAGTGTTTTAGCCAGAAATCTGCGGAGAGTAAGTCATATTTTCGTTTTGATTTCTGACCTTGGGTTTGAACCGTGGTCTAACTTCTAATAAATTAAAACACTACCTAATAGGCTACGGCGTATAGCTTTTGCAAATGTATTAAAATTAAATTGCATATTAAATGAAATGAAAATCATCTGTTGGCAACCCTTGTAGTTCTAAGTTGCACTAGATCTGATCATAGGATTTTGAAATAAAACCTTGGCACTATTAAAACCCAAATATTTATTTCACTTTTACTTTACAGATAGTATTTCACAAACTCCGTTTGTACAAAATATTTAGAATACTATAGCCGTATTTAGTTTTGATTATGGAACTGTTATGAAGAACTTGAGGTTAGCTAAGTGAAATGATTTGCCCGAGAGAAAAATACATACATATGTACATAATTATAATTAAGTATATAACCATTTAGTGTTTCTTTTGCCAAACCTAGTGCAGTAGAAATCACAATTCTTAATTTATATAAAAAATTGCCCAACTTATTTATTTATTACAATGCATTAGAATTGCATTTAATCAGTTTCAAAACTTTATAAAATAAATCGTGAATTTCTTACTGCTATTGCATAAAACGTACTTTTAACAAAATCCATGAAAAATCGTTTACGCAATTTTGGTTAAAATACATATTTGTTTGCAGGGCTTTAAAATCCACAAAAATTTTTAACAACTGTCTGAATAGTTTCCTTTATTTTTTATTAAAAAAAAAGTTATTAATTTTTTTCGTATCATTATTGTTTTTATTTATTTATTTAAATTTGTTTCGTGATTACAACTTTACTTTTTTTCTGACATTAATAGTCAACAAATAACAATTTTTGTCAGCGCTTAGTATCCATTATGATCCTTCGTTTTCAGTTTGTCGCCACTCTTTTGTGCAGCAGAGTCAGGAAAATAATTAGTTTTAAACTTATTTTTTATTTTATATTTTCATAATTTTTAAAACAATTTTCATTCACATTTTTATTTAATTAAAATTATTATTGGAAACTACTATACATTCAATATTTTAAATTAAGAATATTGCTTTTAATATTTTATAATTTTATTTAGATCGAATTTTAAATTCGTATCAATAGTTATGATTTAGTAATTTTTTTTTTTTGGTAATTTTTTGTGCATTTTTCCATACTTTTCACATACTTTCCATACTTTTCACTTAATAATTTTTGAATAATAATTTTTCCCCGAATCTGTTCAAAAACTTATTTAACTTTTATTTTATTTATTCATATTTTATTTGAAATATATGTATGTATGTGTGTAAATATTAATAATAATTACAGATGAATTAAATTCTTGAATATATGCTTATAGTCGACTTTATTAGAAGATTTAAGTGTTGATTATTGAATTGATTGTATTATACAGATATGCTATATAAAATATGTATGTATATGTTGTCTCTATAAGAATTTTATTGCGATTCCGATTTAAGTTTTGACCCGTACGAACTTTTCACCACGACGTTGAACATTCAAATATTAAAACGGTTTTTTTACGGATGACATAAAAGTTCGTTTTGCAAAAACACGGTTCATATGTCCGTCTGTGTGTCCGTCTACGTCTTCAAACTATTGTGTTTTACACAAAAACAAAACAAAACAAATCAAAAAATAAAAAAAAATTTAAATGAAAATAAAAAAAGAAAATTATTTGATTTTTTTCCATCAACACATCCTCAACAAAAATGTAGGTGTGTGCACAAAAAATTGCAAATGTTTGTGTATGATCTTATAGTTTGATTGTATTATAACTCGACATATTTGTTTTCGTTTAAACTTTAGTCGCATTTTAATCCATCACAATACTTGGTTTTACATTCTTTTTTATATTTTTAATTTCTGATAATCGTTGACTTTTTTTTTCATTTGCATTTACTTACTACATATTTAATTAAACATCATGATCATCATTATCATCTTCGATTTACACACACACACACAACTATAAAAATTATTCTAAAAAGAAAATTTTGTTAATATGTATACAATACATTCGTAAAAACATACATACATCTCACCTACACAGCAATACACAATATCTTATTGAATATTCGTATTTTGATTGTTTCAGTTGCTGTTGTTATGATATTTTCATGTAGTAATCAAAAAAAAAAACAAAAAAAAAAACCAAACAAACAAAAATAACTGTTGTTTTGATTTTTCTATGCATATTTAAAATGTAGCGGCATATAAATCACCATTTAATAGTCTGCCTGTCTAACTCCTCGTTTAATTTTCAATCTCCATGTTGTTGTACATGACTTCCTCTGTTCGCTGCCTCCGTTCGTGTCCTCATCCAAGTAGCAATTTGTGAAAACAATGGTACTGCCAATATTGTTTTAAATTGTTTTCCTCGGCATGTGAATTTTTGTCATTTCTAATCAATGTTAAAATATATTGGAAAAATTGCTTTTTTTTTGTTTTTATTTTCTGTTTATTCATTAATTAAATTTTTTTTTAAATAGAGATGTTTTTTGCTTTACAATATTATTAATTTTAATGAACTTTACACGGGTTCATTTGAATACAAACAATTTGTCTTAACAAATTTATTCTCACCTTAGAAAAAAAAAATGCTTAAAGCCAGATGACATGATAAGCAACGAATATTCCATTTACACCATTTTCTGATCTTTGGATTGATTGTATAGGGTCTGAATAGAAATTTATTCATTTATTTGTATACGTACATGTATTATGAGTACATTGAGACTAAGTAAATGCCACTCTGCTTTATCTAATATATAAAATTCTCCTGTCACCGTGTTAGTGGTTAAATTCCCCCGAAATCGATCGACCGATTTTCTTGAAATTTTGTGTGCATATCGAGTAGATCTGATAGGTTCGGTAGGTAAGTTCGTAGAGTCGATATCGACAATCCCACCAAAAATGGGCGTGAAACCCTTCCCCTTCAAGTGAACCCTACACCTCTTATACTAATGAACCCATTTTAACCATTATTTTTTTGTTCGAAAGCTTATCAGGTTTATGTGATTTTAAAAAAAAATTCGATGTAGCAAAAAGTAAGCGTGGCAAGTCTTTAAAATTGAATATTTAGGGATATAGTGATCGTAGACGAATGCAATTTGGTAGGTAAGTTCGTAGAGTCGATAATGACAAACTCATCAAAGACGGGCGTAGCAAGCCTTCCCCTTTAAGAGATATAACTCGGCTAATTCGATGGTTTATGACTACATATGCGACTGTTAGCTTTTGTGTTGGAACGACTACAACTTCGTCGGCGCGGCCCATGATTCGGACCTCTTGTTGTTATTCTTTGTATAGCTCACATAAATAACGTACCGACTTCGATTAAATTTTGCACTAGATAGACCTGCGTACCGTAGAACACATGGCGTACGTTTTCCTTTTTAAGAAGTACTCAGAGGGGGTGGTAGAGCGTATTACAATAAAGATATAATGTGACCTGTTTTGGTCAATAAAAAAATATCAATTTTGGGCGGAACGAAGTTCGCTGGTTTAACTAGTATACACATACATATATTTGAAACTCATAGACGTGGTAAATAATAAAGCAGGATATGCGGGAAGAACATCGGAACGATTGTATACTTTGTATATGTATATTATTGACAAGTTTTCGTAAGCTCGAGGTTCCAATATTGTAAGGAGAATACTATCCCACACAAAAATCAATGGAAACTATTTCAGTTACCCCTTAATGGTGCGAGTATAACAAGCCAATACAACGGCTTATCAGTATGTTTACGGTCTTATGTTTACCTATCTCACTTCTTTCACCCGTTTAGACCTCCCACATTTTATTCCCATTTTAATTTATTTGTGGCCGAGCTAGTTCAAACATTTTACTGTATTTATTATGCCCTGCATTTCATCATAAGTATTTACAATTAAATAAAAAATTATTTTCCACATTTTTATGTTATTCGTGCGAGAAATTGTATTCATTTTAGTAAATTTATTAGCAGCCTACTAGACTTACTTAATTGGCCATTAACAACCCGATAAAGAATTTTAATAAGCTGCACAACGTTTATGTCGTTGAGGAGCATCGCCAACTGGACTGCAGATCGTGCATAGGAGCCTACTAGAAGTATATCAAAATAAAAGTTAAAAGACCGTCACTCGTGAGACCAAAAAGGAAAAAGACTGTAACAAGAAAGATTAAGAACTAAAAACTTAATAAATAAATCATAGAGACAATCTCACATACATTTCACGAAGTAAATAGTAAGTTGGTTTTATAATGGACATAGAATGTACAAATAACTGAAGTAATTGAAATTTCTAATGCAACTATCAAATTGACATGAGACCCGTCTGTCAATCCAACAAAATTGTTTACTTAGGAGAAACTCTTCCTGGTCCTAGACAATACCGTACAGCATATACAAAAGTCAATCCCAATGAATAATCGGTGTATAAGACCTTATATCATTTGTGTGCCATATAACAAGCAAATTCTATGAACTATCTGTAGCATCAATATAGGGAATTATTAGAATCCTATAACGACTAAATTTACTTAGTGCTACTGCAATACTTTTTACTTTACAC
This sequence comes from Sarcophaga peregrina, assembly GCA_014635995.1. Lineage (NCBI taxonomy): Eukaryota > Metazoa > Arthropoda > Insecta > Diptera > Sarcophagidae > Sarcophaga > Sarcophaga peregrina. The sequence goes on from CM025789.1 coordinate 115,546,509, forward strand.
AGCTCAATTCCTTGTCAAATCTTGTCTATACTTTCACCAAACATCGGTTTAAATCAATTTATATAGTGGTTTCAAAACTCCATCACTTGGTTGTGTACCAAACGGTGTTATGAATCTAGACGCAGAATCTGTTATCGAATACGTGAATTTAGCTGTCCTTTTCGAAATCAAATTAGTAAGTAACCACATTTGTGTTGGTTCTAAGCGACTAATTGACGTGGAGGACAAATAATTTAAATAATTTTACTAAAATAAAAAAGTTGATTTCCTAACGGAAAGTACAATCTCAATATGATATCTAGTTTAAGATCGTTTCGTCTAGAGCAGTAAAAGTATTGAATAACAAGAAACATGTTTTGCCATTATATTGATTACACTAAGCGACAAAACATAAGAAATTTGATCGGTCATATATATATCGTTTTAAAGGACTCAATCCTTAAACTTCTAATAAGGTTTAAATATTGGAGATCGGTTCAGAAATGTTTGTGTAATCACAAAATTTCGACGTAAATTCCAAAAAAGAAAAAAAAAACAGTTTTTCTCAAAAAAATGAAGGGTTCGAGAAAAATAAATTAAATATTTTTGAAATCTATTCAACTAACTGAACAACTTAGACTATGTAGTTACTCGGATGTATTTTCACTGTCGGACTGTGTTATTAGTCGCTTTTATGAAATATATGAATATTATAACAAAAAAGAAAACAAAAAACTGGTAAATCATTAACCTGATATAGCATAAAAAAAATTATTTGATACCTAGACGCTCTTACTTCGCAGATGAATTGTATAATAATTATTATGTTTATGATGGTATAAATGATTGATTGCCATTAACATGTTTGGGTCTTTTTGTTTTTATATCTTTCTATTTGTTGTTTACAAAGCATCGTCATCTTTTATAATATCTTTTCATTAGTCTGTGTGTGGCAAAAAAAATTAAATAATTCGTTTATAATCAGGTTTACTCTTAGTGTGTCACCAGTTAGAAACACGCTGAAATGTAAATTTGGCAAACAAAACAAAAATCCTACGCATGAAAATGACGTCGTTTTGTACGGCAACGATTACAAAAAAAAAATGTTTTGAACTTTACAATGAAAGGCAAAAATATAAAAGAAATTAACAATTTATGTATGTATATGGCATAAGCATTTCTTTCTATAGACATGAAATATTGTATTTTTGTATTTGAAATGATTGATATTTTTGCAATAAATCAAATACATATAATTACAATATAAGATCATGCTTATTTATAAATTTCAAATATATGTACATATGCACATGCATATCAAATTATTTAAACTTTCCATTTTACAAATACTCATTTGTTCTTTTTTATTTAATTTTTTTAGGTTCTGTTTCCTTTAATTTTTGCCGAAATGCTGGGAAAATGTGATGTTGAGGCTAACGTAGAGGGTGGCGGTACTTCAGGTCAAGCTGGCGCTATACGCTGGGGTATTGCTATGTGTTTGCGCAGTTTTGTCGATCAAGAAATGATTGAATCGATGCGCCTAGGTAAAATAAATATATATATATATATGTACATTATATTTCTTTTTTTTTTTATTGAGATCAAAAATTGATTGTCTTTAATTGAAATGCATTTAATTTTATTTTTTTTAGCTGGTTTACTAACACGTGATTATCGTCGCCGTGAACGTAAGAAGTTTGGTCAAGAAGGCGCACGTCGCAAATATACATGGAAGAAACGTTAATATTGTATATATACGTCGCTTAATATTTTTCCAATAAAATTGTTTTATTAATAAAATAAAATTTTACATTTTATCTAATGGTTTTAAGCCTAATACTTCCATGCCTTGTTTTAATACATTTTTAGCTGTTTTGAATAATAAAAGGCGATGTTGTTGCTTTTCTAAATTTGTTTCCGTTTTAACAGGCAAACGTTTTAAGGCACGACTTGTGATGTTGCTGTAAAAAAATGTATACAAATTAAATATTGTAAACTAGTTCAGTGTTTAGAAGTATTAGTTACCTTAACGTAAACAAATAGCTAACTAAAATACACGCTTCTAATTGTTCTTTTGACTGCCATAAAATTTGTGGATATCTGGTAATTTCATTTAATAACTCAAACGCTTCCGGTTCTGATAAATATTTTAGTGACAATTGTACATTCTCGATATTAAGACTGTTATTCTCAATTAAATTGTTAAGTCGACAATGAGTATACTGTAGTTTAACGCCGGTATCTCCGTTTACTTGCAAAGCCTTATCCCAATGAAATTCATAATCTTTTTGGCGTCTTTGCTTTAAGTCATTAATAATTACAGCAGAAACTCCTAATATGTCAGCGACTTCTGAAGATGTTACATCAACTTTGGTGGCTAAAAGATTCAAATATAATGTAATATAAGATGGTATAATAATGATTTTAAAAATTGTACAAATATTGTAAAGTCGCCGTCATCTAGTAGTTAGCTTGTTAGACAAGAAACCCTGAACATTTCAAATAAATCGAAATATGAAAAAAAATTATATATTCTGACAAAAAAATTCTTAGTCAATAAAATCATTGGGAGTCGACTTTAAACTCAAGGTCCCACAACTCTTATATAAAATTAACACATACAAGGTGGTTGGCGTGATAAACTAGGTCGTAATCTCGACTAAACGGTTGTTGTAACCACGACGACGGAAAATGATAATGATCCATATTCGTTTAGCCTGGACAAATGAGTCTGAACTGTCTGTTTCTCAACTGCCGAGTTCTAATAAAGCAAAAGATAGCAAACGGACATTTTAGATATTTTTTTAAGAAAAAGTTTTAGATTTTTCGCGATCAGCTCTAATATTTCTGCTACTACTGATTACATACATACATAATTAGTCTTTACAACCCTTCAGTAAGGATTACGACCTAGTTTCTCACACCACTTATATGCGTTAATTTTATTTATGAGTGGCGGGACCTACAGTAAAGTTGGCTCCGAACTGATAAATTTTTTAGAAGCTCTTCAAGGCAATTTTATTACTCTCAAAGTTTTTGGCAGAAATCTGCTGAGAGGTAGCCGCCGAAGAAATATTGATTATTTTCATTTTGATGTCTGATCTGGAGATTAAACGGTAAACTTACGTCTAATTGTCAGCTTATTACCTATTAGACTTAGGCGCTATGATTGGTTTTTAAAATTTAAACTAGAATCTGATGGTAATATTAAAACACAAATTTCTGACGAAATTGTCCGACTAATTGGACAAAACTATTCCAGTTTCAAAAATTATATTTCCTAATGGAAAATATGTTGTTGTTGCCTTTACAGTCAAGCGAATGAAAGTGTGAAACTACCTTTTGCGGCAGCCATAATTCTAGCTGTAAAAAAACTCCAGCCAAAGTGATAGATTCGAGTGATATAAAATGAATGAAAACAAGTAAAATCATGAAAAAAAAGAAAAATTAAATTGGTGCAACAGAAAAAAGTGAGGTACAAGTAATTAATCTTCAGCAATAGTTCGAAACTTGTATAGAATAGAGTTACAAATTATTGTAAAGGACACAATTGTATGCAAGAAAGTCAAATTCTTCTACAGTGGTAGTATTCATTCTGACTTAAATTATGAGAATTGCTGTTAATAACCATTCTAAATACGTTATGCTATTATGATATGAATTAACGTTGTAGTCGTAACTACTGTAGTAAACTTTGTTCTTACTTTGACTTTTCAGTTGTTTTTGGTGCATGACATCTCTGGCTTCATCTAGTAAATCCTTCAGAAATACCACCTGACCTTTTCGAGTGCTCATACCATGGATTCGTCCAAATTTGACGTGTTTAAGTTTTGATTCTTTAATACTATCATCAAGTTTGGAGGCAGTTTGAAAGCAAGCCTTAAAGTGATCCGTTTGACCATTGTCCACAATATAATAAATATTCTCAAATTGAAATCGTTGCCATCTATCTAAGAGTGCTGCAATATCACGTGCTAAATACAATGTGGAACCATCACTTTTTATGACAGGTACTCGACGCTCATCAACTATCACTACTTTGCGGCCATCTTTCTCTGGTTGCAATACGTTTTTCAATTCCAATTGCTGAATAACATCAGCAATATGCTTTTGACTATATTGTGATTCCCAATCGTAGACATCAAATGACACACCCAAACGTTTATATACGACTTCTAAATTCTTAATCGTATATTCTCTATATTTTTGCCACTGTTTAGTTAGTTCTACTGATTGGTTACCACTTTCTAAATCTTTAAAATAACTTCTCGCCTTTTCTGCTATAGATGAATCTTTCTCTGCTTCTTTATTAGCAGTCACATATGCTTTATACAAAGTCTCAATTGGATTTTCTTGCATATGATGCTCGTTAACTTGTAATATCTCCACACCAACTTGTAAAAGTCCAAATTGTGTACCCCAATCACCCAAATAGTTCATTTTGGTTACGGGATATCCCAGTTTTTGATGAATATTCGCCAATACATTGCCTATAATTGTAGAACGTATATGGCCAACATGAAAAGGCTTAGCTATGTTGGGAGAACTATATTCAAATACCATATGTTCCTTTCGTTTTGGCCAATCCTCAGTAGAATTACTCCTTAAAACGGACTCAATAAAAAATTGTTTGTTAAGAGAAAACTCCAACTTGGCTGGAAATTTACCATTTCGTGGTATAAAATTCAGTTGTTCTACTAATTCTTTATCATAATTTAAATTATGAATCTCCTTCAGAACTTCTTCTTGATGTGAGCCATTTCCTTTAAAACTCAATTGCAATACCGGCTTTCCATGTTCTGCTTTGAACGGTGCTTCTAACTCGTAGTATACATTGGAACCTTTTACCACTTTTGCAATCTGAACCACAAAAAATAAATGATATTTTCATTCATTAAAAATTTGGTATTTCATTTATTAAAGTTGTTATTTAACACAAAAAAAATAAATAAATTACCTTTTCACTTATAGATTTACGTATAAGACATGACATTTTCGCTACTTTTATTTATTTACTGTTACAGCTGTTTTTGACATTTGTTTTGATTTGGGTAAAATTGTTATTGTTGTGCAATGAGTTATTCTATAAATGAGTGATTTCTCGTCTGGGCTTGCCAGATTCAAGAAAAACTGATTTTTTGTAATATATTGGTCAATTGCATATCCATTTAGGTATTACTGTTTTCCAAAATAAAATTCCGTTTCAAAATCTTCCTATCCGTTTTAGTAGGTTTATTAAATTTTTAAAATATTTGTCTATACTTTGTAAAGGAATTTTAGATTAAATATTAACTTATTCAATAATAATAGGCTAATTAAAACAAACAATTCTGTAGATAAATACAGATTACAGATTAAACATAGCTCAGTTATAATATTGTCTTCTTTCATATCTTTACTAATAAGAATACCGAATATATTTATTTCCAGTACCGTTGAATTCCGCTGAATCCATCTGGCATTACTATTCAATTCAATTGAGTGGAAAACTGTATAGATAAATTTCAGTGCTGTCAAATTAATATTGTAAAGGAGTAATCATTATACACGTCAAAATTGTACATCTCTAACGGTATTCTGCTTCTTCATTCATTACTTTACGCAAATAAAATTGGGAAAAATCGAATGAGAAAGAACTCCTGACAAAACCAGATAATCTGAATTGTGGCAGGAACAGAGTAATTAATAATTATTTTAAAAAATCTTTATTGCAAGAAAAATGATTTAAAAATCTTTATCAATTGAATCAATTTTATAAAAATATATTCAAAGTAATTGTGAAGTTTGTATAACACAAAAAAAAAAAGAAAAAAAAATTGTACGAGAAGAAAATTCCTCTAAGAAAATAATTTACAATTTGTATAAAGCAGAAGGTATAAAAGTGATAACAGAGACAAAGTGAAGTAACAATCAATACGATAATTTAATAATTGTTGTTTTTAACGGTAAATAAATAACTTGGAAGTATTTCACATAATTTGTTGTTTAACCAGCCACGTATTGAGAGCACATCAATAAAAAGTGGATACAAAAAAATTTCCAATATTCAAAAAGAAAGAAAAAAAAATAGTTCTTAAGAAAAAGCATAAGCAAAGCAAGTGTAATAATGAATGAGACAAAAGTCGGGGAGAAAAAACAACAAATTGACATTTCTGTTGTCAAAAACAAAAATGCAAACGCAGCAGAGAAGTTTATGCTCTGCTATACATTGACGTTGTCTATTTTAAATTTTTCAAAAAGAATAAAAATCAATAATTCAATAAAATAATAATTGAAAAAGAAAACAAATAGTGATTTTTTAAATAAATTTTTAAATGGTCTTAATCAATATCTGTCGTATAACGGGCGACTTTATTTGGGGGGCGTGAGAGTTGTACGTGTTAGTGCTTACGTTCGTTATGATTCTCCACTTAAAACCTTGATTTTATGGGTCACAACCAAATATCTTTGCTCTGCTTTGCTCTGCTATTTTTGTTTTTGATAAAAATGTCTGATTAAACATTTTATAATTGTCGTTTTTTTTTTAATAAATTTGCGTTTGATTGTTTCATTAATATTCATCTCTGCTCATTACAGTTTGTAATCAAAGCTGGTACTTTGTTACGACAAAAGCAACAACAACAATAACGACAACTAAAGAAATTTAAATAAAAACTGCAATAAATAATAAAAACAGCCTGTGAGAAAGGAAAAAAAAGGAATTGTTAATTTTTGTGCTATTTTGTGTTTTATTTTTGTGTGAAAATTTATTAAAAAGTTATTTAAAAGTAAATAAATATTAAAAAGAATTCATCATGTCCATGGCTGGGCAAACAATCAATGATAGGCTGTTGGCTGCCAGGCACAGTCTTGCCGGTCAAGGTCTGGCCAAGTCAGTGTGCAAGGCCACAACGGAAGAGTGCATTGGACCCAAGAAGAAACATTTAGATTGTAAGTAATCCAAAAATAATTTTTAAGAAACATTTTTATTAAAAACAAATATAATTTATGGGAGGCATGCTTTTATTTTCTGACGTTAGCAGTATTTTTTAGGATATTTACAGTGACATCACTGTTACCAGATACAAACGTTATTTATAGCCGTATTCGAAAATAGGGCAATACTAAATGTTCTTCTTTTGGTTGTCTTTTAAATGTATTTTCGAATAGATTTTAAACGATTTTATTTTAAAGAAGTATTCCACTCTGTGTACATACAATAGTAAAATTTTATTCTTTCGAATCGAACCAAAATTAAATTTAATCGAATTAAAATTATAATCAACCAACTGTACTATACACATTGTATTCGACAAGTGTCTGGACTTTCTTGAGCCGGAGCCCAATTGTCGAAATAAATCTAGAGATTATTAATGCTTTTTTCAATGTCTTATAAAGGGGCACCTACGTATACGTAATAATTTTAAAGGTTTTAAAAACAAGAACATATAAAGTCAATGTAGCAATAAAATTGCATTATCTGTATCCATGTGTAGTGTAAATATTAGGGCGTCAGAAGATCTTAACGTTCTGGGCATGAAAATTTATACATAAATGACATATTTTTCAGTGCCTTGGTTTCTTAAGATGGTGCAATAAATACTTCAATTCATCTGATCCATTTGCCAATTAGAACATTTATAACCGACCGAAAATGGAATACAACTCTCATGTGAAGGATTGGCCCTTAACGTCTATTTTGATGCTTCTCGACCGTTTGCAGTGTATAGCACACAGTAATACAGACAAAGTTCGTTTGTTAGACGGACGATTTATAAGTGGAACCTCCTTCCTGCAGAGATTCTTGCTGTTACTTATGCTATGAAAATGTTATAAAAATATTTAAACCTAGTGTCCATAAACACTCCTCCCTCCTTCCTCCTTCTTATAATATCTGTGGCAATCAAAGAAGACATATGCAAGTGTTTTTCATTTTATTACATATTCTTATTCTCTTCTTCAAAAGCTATCACTAAGCTATATTTCATGTATAAAATGCCATTATTATTAAAACTATACTGCGTTTATATTTTAACTTTGCTTAACTTGAACAGTATTTATTTTAGAAAAAACCTTAATACCTCTAAACATGAAATTTCGACTTAAGGTATTATTATTTTATGCCACAGATATATTCTCATAGTTCCAAACACAATGCAATCAGTACCCTGAGTGTTGGTCGTAAGAAAAAATAAAAAAATAATAATAATGTCACTTTGTATTTGTTCTTCCGATGGTAATATTAGAAGCGATAAACAAATTCTTAAAATTATCTGCAACGCCATATGATAATTTATGATCAACTAGGATGTTATTTAGGAGTTGTAATTTTTTTCATAAATCCTCATGTCGACAATATGATATTTTTGGAGCATAAAATCGTCAAATTTGGCAGCTATGGTTACAACTTGATTAAGTTGTACCACTAATCCTAACATTGGAGGGCTGGTTGAGACTTTGATTTTTAAACAACCGACGACCAACACTATACCAGAAGAGCAGTTCATAAGTGAAGTTGGTTGAGTAATCGAAAAATGTGAGACAGACGGCAAACTTCCTTATTCAACTTTATTGTACAACTGATCGCAACATGAAGTGGACGTATAAGTATTAAAGTTTTAATCAAAACTCTCAATTTTCAAAATTATAAATCTTTTTTTTAAATTAAGAACGGATATGAAAAACATACTTTATATAACCGATTTTCAAAGGATGATTAAATTTTCATAACATACCCACTGATATTGAGAGGTTGTAGTGAAATATAACGTAGTTTATAGGTGGTAATGTGATGATTTTAATATTTAATGACATTTCTATCCATTTCCATCTATTTAGTATTTATATTTTATCTACTTTCATTCATATGTATTTATTTTGTGTCTGTTTTGTTCTTTATGCTTATTTATAATTGCAATTTTTATTCACATTCAATTTACATTTTGTTCTAAAAAATCGTATGTAAATTTTTTATAAGTATGTTTTTTTTTGATCAATTTCCACTACTTAACGTAACTACAAGTCAAATTTTAGTATTGTATTTACAGGATAAACAATTTTAATAATACATGTTCTATAAATATGTAAAATTTATAGACGTTGTCTTTATTCCTAATTATTAGGAAGACAGGTCAACTATCTATTTTGTTTTTCATAATATTTTACAACAGATATGTTATTCATCTTCAATAGAAACTTTTGGCATTTACCGATTTCAGGGGAACCTTTAATGATTATTAATAATACCGAAGAATTTTTCAGAATGTGAGCTTTGTAAAAGGATATTTTAAGTTATCCATTACAATATAATTATAATAGCAGATAGCAACAATGTAACCATTAGTCATATCAAGTCTATTTATTATCTTATGTGAAAGATTCAATGAGCTTTATGTCGTATACATATGTATAAGTAATTTCTTTTGTATAAACGCAAGAAATTTATAATTTCGCTTTTTATTTCCTTTGCTACCCCTAATCGACTCTAATCGAACAACGAGAAATCTTAAAGCAACGTTGTTATTTTCTTCTGAAGTGTAAATGAACTTAATAAATAGTTGTTGTTGTTGTCTCCACAACAATCATCAACCAAGTTTTTGCTGCTGGCGTTGTTGACAACGTAATAATTTAATTATCGCTGAATTCTTTGTTTAAGCAAATAATGCAACAAATTTCACTTTCTTCATATTCAGCTGATGGTTTCGTTATTATTGTCGCTGAAGACATACTACATCTACTATATATAAACATATATTTTTGTATAGCTTATATTTTATAAATATGTATGTATGTATATATATTTAATGAATGTTTACATATATTGATACATGCATATATGCAGATGGAATATGTAAACAATTGAATTCAATTCAAGTCATAACAGTGTTTAGTAGAGAATAGTATAGAAAATTAATTCATCATACATAGTTTACTCAGCAAAGAGTAATTAAAATATACATACATACTTCGGTATTCGTATATTACATACTCAGCCATTCATGAACGCTCTTAATTTATTTTCATAGTACTTAAAATGTATGATTTCTTTTTTAATCCTCATCAGCCGCCATAACCTAATATTATTTGTAGTTTTGTCTTACAACCTCGATATCCCTTTCAGGAAAACCGTTTGAAGCGTTGGTTGTATTTATACCTTAAAGTTTCTGAACATTGAAACCAAATAGGGTATCAAAGAATTTTTGATAAAAAATAAGAGAAACTCTCACTTTCATAGGATCAGACCTACAAAGAGTTAGATATTGTTGTTGCTCTCCTGAGGTTTGTATCGCACGAATCAATTTTTACTTACTTTATTTGTTGACATATTGTGTGTGTTAATTTTATCGAGGGATCTACAGTTTAAAATCGACTTTCAATGACCGATTTATTAGAAATTTTTCATTCCATTTTATTTACTTTCAAAGTTTTTGTCACAAGACTGCTGAGAAGAAGAAGTCACCGAAGGAAATATTTTTTTATATTTCACTACTCCCGACTCCCGACTAATAAGCCAGCACACTAGCTACAAGACAACGGTAACTTCAACAAACCAGTTCACTGCCACATTTGTCTGCCTGTCAATTTTTATGTTGAAATTATTACCAAGCGAAACACCACTGTCATGCTCATCTTTAATGCCTTAATTCACATCAATAAGCGAATCAATGAACTTACGAGAGTAAGCCAATAAACGCTGCTATATAAAATAATTATTTTTCATTAAAATATTTCTGCTTTCTAAAACCTATTTGCCTGTGCAACGACAGCTAAAGTACTGGAAACGTTTAAAATACAATATTCAAGTCACATTAATTTTACATGGGTAACTGCTAATGATTGGCGTAATTAATTTTAATAGTGGTTCATATTAAGAGATTTTAAAGAAACTAATTAACCCGAAAACTACAATCTTCTTTAAGTCTTTAACTCTAAATTAAAAAACTATTTTTTCTGTGTGTAAATACTTTTGTTATTTAAAATGAAATAAATATCGGATAAACATTGAACCAGTAAACGAACAGACGATAATAGTTTCAAAATTGTGGGAGGTTTTGATAGACTTGTGTGTGATAAGTAATTTATTAAATATTTAAGTAATTTATTTAAATATTTATTTGTTTTGCATAGAAATTGTTCAAAACTTTGTGGTAATATTTTATACTGTTTAACTTTGAATAGGTTTATTTAAAAAAATGACAAACTATAAATTAAATTAAAAAAATTACTGTGTATCAATAGCATTTATTTATAATTAGTATTTATTTTATGTTATTATTTATCTACTAGCTAATTATTATTATTATCATTTTATCAAATAATTTTTTTTTTGTTAATTTCATTTACTTTTTGAAATATCGTTTCATTAAATTTTTTTTGTTTATTTTTTTGATGTTTTAAATAATCAAATTTCGATCAGAATTACATTATTCCCTCAAATTGGGAGCAAGTAAGGATGGGCATAGTCATTTGGCCATAATCTAGCATATAAACTTATAGATAAACATTTGAGTTCATTTTTAAAGGAATGCGTCTTGAAACCTATTCTGCTTGAAGGTTATTTCCAATATTTGCATTATTTGTATACCAAAACCCAAACATCAAGTTGGAAATAGTAAAATTTATTGTGGATCTAAACTAGAAGAACCTCCTCATCAGATTTAAAAGTGTTTCCATTGTAAGAATGCAGGAAAGCCATTAGAGTCGTTAAAACAACGTACATTGTAAAGATACTCTAAGGGATCCAAATATGTCGTTGAATACCACTTACAAAAACAAAACTTTTACAAACATTTTTGACACTACAAATACTTGGACTACTACCCACAGTTTCATTCTCCTATCCTTTGTAGATCGAGTTCCAATCTCCAAAAGGAGAGAAATAACAGCTGTTTGAAGGCAACATCATTTTCTACTGCTTTATTTTAAAGTTTGTTTTTGTATTGTATTTTTTATAATTTTAGTATCGTTATTTTAGTACATGTTGTTAGTGCGCTTGTACTCGTTTTCTTTTAGTTTCTAAACAACAAATTCAACGTGAGCACATGTATTCACTTTTGCTTTTTTATTGTACAATTTTTGTAAAACAATGCTCAAGTGGAGCTAGTGAAAATAGTGTAAGTTAACATAATAGTGAAGATTTGTAGTAATGTTTCCCACCTCCTATACACCTCCTATACACCCCCTTTTTATACTCAAATATTACGTCACTTGTGTACTCTTATATACAATCACGCAAACATTTACATAAATTTGTAACTGTTGGCATACAAAGAAATGAAAAATTGGAAATTTTTGTATGGGAACGAAAGAGTGTTGTTGCATTTTTCAAAATTAGAAAATGCCAATTTAGTTTAACCTATTTTTCTTCTTCATCTTAAATATGTACATAATACATATGGATGGATGGCACAACTGTTTACATTAACTATTCATTTTTATAAAATAAAAAATGCTTATACCCATTTCAGGTTATTTAAAATAAAGTCCTTATTTTTATAAAAATTACAAATTTTAGTTTTTTTTTGTCAATTTTTCGAACAATTTCATTTTCTTGCTCTCAGTTCGCTTATCATATTACCTTTTTGCACGATAATTTTTAATTCAAACGATACATAAGTAGACATTTACATCGACTCATACAATTGCACCGCCAGAATTACCAGAACTTTGAAAAATGTATAAGCGATGACTCATTTCACATTTTGTTGATTGACGACCGGCTTCGGTTTCAGTGTCGTCGTCCAGTTTGTGGAGTAAGAGATTTTTTGTTCCTGTTGAATTTTTTTTTTTTTTTGTGAGGCCAAATGATAAAGTCGGTGAACAAATATTTATTCATGTAGGTGAATTAAATTGATTGTTTATGGTATACAAAATTTGTGGTGAGTGTTTAAGTTTAATTCTGTTTATTGTTGGAAAATTCATCAATTGTATCCATATGGCTAATGTTACGCTCTTCGATTCACGATGTTTACATTTTGGTGTGCTTATTGTTAAAGTTGAAATATTATTGTAAAGATCTCTTCATTTAGTTACAATTAGGAAAGTAATATTTAATATTATTATAGAAAAGTATTGTCTAAATAAATAACTTATTAATTTTATGTTACTGTATGAATATTATTCGATTATCAGATTCATGAGAGAAGTCTGAAATATTATAAAGGAAAACTTAGACTAATTTAATATTTTTTCTGTTTATATTTTTTGTTTTAAACAATTACAAAAATTTACAAAAAAAAAAACTTATTTTGATGTAGACAATTCATAATGCCCCCCATATACATATTAATTTGCTTCGCTTATTATGATATCTGTTAATTAGCGGCTATGGTCATCTTTAATACACTTTATCTCAATTGGAAACTATGTTTAATTAGAATATTTCAAGTAAGGATTGTATTTATACAATTTGTAGTGAATTGGTGGTGTATATGTATAAATTTTAAATTAATGAATAATTAATATGGATCGTTTTGAAGTTAATATTTTTAACGTACTTAAATTTATTTAAAATCAAAATGCAATTGACACAAGCACAGTACCCGAAAGTCGAATTGACCAATTGTAGGTCCCGTCATTAAAATGGAAGGATAATAGAGAGGGGATAGGAAAAAAGAAAGGAAGTAGGAAAGGGAGAATGTTAAGCGGACAAACAAAACAAAAGGGAGAGCGCAACTACACTGATGAAGCTTTAATACTTCTCAACCAGCTCAAGCTACTAATGAATCTGTGGAGAGCCTTGATATCGGCTCTCGTCACAGAATTTAAACCCTTAAAGAAGCCCTTCCCAAGGGTCCCCAACCACAAGGTACTCTATAATCTCCAACTACTCCCCATCGCAACTTACCCTGCAATAGTCCGGCTGGTATCTGGAACAGCGACCGTCAGCGACCTTAATCTCCTAGTGCACCGTGATAAAACCAATAACTAACCTTAAACTAGCCTTACCCAAGCCCAACAGCCAACTTGTTCTTGTACTGTCTATAGCAGGCAATAGACATTTAGAAAATAACCCGATCCGTTCCACAAACGCCTCTGCTCTTCCTCCTTGACCAATCCATTGATGAGACCGTAAAGCTGGCGAATTTGGGGGTCAGGACCAAATATTAAATCGCGTTCAGAAAGCGAATCAAACCGAAAATGTTATTTGAAGTTTTCACATAGGACAGTGAATGTATAGGGTGATCTATCATAAATAGACATTTGTGTTAACGCGGTCGAAAGCATAACGAATGCTGGCGCCTGCTTTAGCAACTTCATTCTCTGGTCTAAATTAATATTCAAATAAAACTTTAACTATGTATTCTTGAACAATAATATCACAAATATTAAATTTATAAAAATATATGGAAATTTAATTCATGTTAATTTTTTTGCTCACAAACAGTACAAAGCCGATGAATTTTGGATAGCTGAAACATAATGTTCTCAAAAGCTTGTAAATAGTACAACTATATATGTACATATATATATACAGTGGACAGCAAAAGTTTTAGTACACCAATATATTAATACTAATTAATACTCTTCCACAAAGTCCCGATATGACTTTAAGAGAGTATTTAGGAGATCATTTGAAAGGACGGTTATATAAGCGCTAAACCTCAAACAAAAGTCAACCGATAAACTTGCTCATGGTGCCACTAGAAAACACTAAACAAAACTTGTACATTCAAATCCAAATGGGTTTAACGGAGTGTTTGTCCTTAAGGGATATTTTACTACATACAAGGGATAACATTTTCTTATATTGGGCTTTTGAATTTTATATTTACTCAGGGTTCATATATTTTTCTTTTGTTTTATGAAAAACATTAAAACATTATTTGCTATTTATTTTATTATAAACAAAAAAAAAATTATAAAAAATTAATAAAATGAACATAAAAACCTTAATTTTTTATACAAATTGTTGGTTAAAATTGATAAAATTGTCGAAATATGTATATTGGAGTTCTAAGACTTTTGCTGTCCACTGTATATGTGGCTGTAACTGTGGCTGTTTATAATTTTTATAACTTTTAAATAACTTTATAACATCTTGCGTAACTGCAAATGAATTATAAAGGATATTTAGTATTAGAATTTAATACAAATAATAATTCTTTTAAAAGGCGTTTTAAATTAATGTTTTTCATGACGATGAAAAATAATTTCAAATTATATCTAAGAGTCTCATTTAATTTGATATTGCAATTGCCAATTGAAAACTTAAAAACGCCCCTTTTATATAATTCGTTATATACTCGTATGTACAAATGTTGTTTTTTTTCCATTAAATAAATTGTTTATTAAATAATTTAATGAATTATCAGTGGAAAATTATAATGATTTTTGTTTCATGCATATGTTTTTCTCTTTATTTTTATTTTATTTTTATCACTTCAGTTTTTTAAAACCATGAAAATTTATCAATCGACACTAATTCAACTCTAAGCGCATTTTGTTTTTTAAATATTTTCAAATGCAAACTTTTTTGTGATAAAAATATAAAAAATTTTTTTTAAGCTCGTATCAATTAAATGAAAAATGACGCATATTGTAGTTCATCAATATAGTATTTCCCAGAAGCAATAGATGTACATAGTTATTGATACTTTAAAGTGGAAAATGTTAAATATTTGATTTTATTTGCTTTACATTATGCTTTAAATTCCCTAAGCAAATATGTCAGAACGTGATAAGAATATTTTATTTAAATTTTCGTTGTTATAAAAATGTTTAATCTTTATTTCATGTATTTTCATTGCATATTGTTTTCATGTTAAAATTTAATTTGTTTATTGATAAATTAAATTGCAATTGTATTTGCATGCGGCCATATGTTTGCAACCGATAAGTTAAATATTAATATGCCTATATATATGTATGTATATATTCTTTGTATTATAAGCATTAATTAAATAATTATTGAATGCATATATAAAATTAATATTAAAAATTAGATCTCAAACAGTTTGAAAAGGTGATTTTTTGGCTTAAAATCGCCAAAGATACGAATTGTTCAAATATGAATCAGATGTAATACACATAGAAAATAATGTGAACTGTGCAAATATTTTCTGTTTTAATTGCAATTATTGTTCTGAGCTTATACAATTGGGTATAGACTATTTCTAAAAGGGAATCCCTTTGTAACTATAATGTAATATTTCCATTTTTAAAATTTTATACATGTTTTCTTATATATATTCTTTTAGGCTCTAATTCAATTGTCTTTTATTTTCGGGAGTCATATATTTCATTTTTTGTTTTTCACTGGTATCAAGTAGAAAATAAAAAATATACTAAAATTAGTATAAAAAATTAAAAATTCTACTTCGTAGTTGGTTAACCAATTATCTCAGAATTTTGTCGTAAACAAAATTTTTCTGGCTGCTCTACCGACCGCTATATTTAACATCTATTTCAATGGTAGATATTAAACAAAATAAAGCCGAGCAAGGTAAAATTCATGGGAAAATTGACGAGAAAAATACACGATTACGTGAAAATAATATCGAAAATTACAAAAAAAAAAAAACTAAAAACGTTTAGATTGTAGTGCCTCAACTACACTATTTAATGAATTTAAATGCTAATTTAAAAGTTTACATTTAAAATGAGTGTTTAATATGCATTTGGAAAAAACCGATTTTGAAATCCCATATTCTATAAAATAGGTTACATCAATAACAATAACAATTTTATTTTAAAGCAGTACAGATAATACATTTTTAATATTTTTCTCTTCAATTTCGTTACAGATTTAGTACATTGTACAAATGAGCCCAACGTTTCTATACCACATTTGGCCAATTTACTTATCGAACGCTCACAGAACGCCAATTGGGTGGTAGTTTATAAATCTCTTATAACCACACATCATTTAATGGCTTATGGAAATGAGGTAAGTTTTAAGTGAACATTATGTTATTGATTTTTAATAAAAATGTTAATAAATTTATAATTTTATAATTTTATCTTGCAGCGTTTTATGCAGTATTTAGCTTCTTCAAATTCCACATTTAATCTCAGTAATTTTTTGGACAAAGGAGGAGTTCAAGGTAACTAGCAAATTTTCCAAGCACTAGTTTTTTTGTATTCTAACGCACACAAACAGTCATCTTTCAATGAAAACCTAATGGTGTTTCGTAAAAAATTCTAATATTTCTCGTTATCAGCATTTTAATATTTTTTAATTTTTTTTTTTTTTGTGGTAACAATATGATGCTTTTTATAATTTTTTCTTTTATTCCTTTTTTATATCAACCAAACAAATACTCTACACTACACTACAAACCAAATTTAAAACTTCATTAACTTGGATCTATTTTTGTTTTCTTAATATCGTCAAAATAAAAACAAACGTCATCAACATTAAATCTTTAACTTTATAATTTATATAACATTTACATACATGTATGGACATCGACTATCTAACATCACATTATATTATATTGTATTGTATTAAAAAAAAAACAAAACAAAAAAAAACCAAAATATCAAATCCTTTAAATTTATTCGCTTACTCTAATACTTATTTTATGTACTACTACCTCTGCTCAAACTCTCATCTCTCCTTCTAAAAACTAAAAAAAAAACAAACAAACAATTTAAAAAAATCATGTAAATTTTGCTTATAACAAGATGGTGGTATGTCGGTACCTGGTGGCAGAATGGGTGAGTAAAATTTTTTCAAGTGAAATATATAAAGAAAAACAAAAATGTATAGATTTTTAAATATATATATATATATATGTAATCTAAGTTATGTTATGTGATTTTATATACTAAAGATATAAAAATATTGGCAATGTTAAATTTTTCTTCTACAATTTTTATTTCGTTTGTCAAAATTTCTATTCTTAATTTGTATTTTCTTATATTTATTGTAAATTATTTATTGATAGTAGTTGAAATGAATGCAATATTATTGATTGACATTATATAATCTGTTTGTTTAATTGTATGCAGGTTATGATATGTCACCATTTATTAGACGCTATGCCAAGTATTTAAACGAAAAATCTTTGTCTTATCGAGCAATGGCTTTCGATTTCTGTAAAGTTAAAAGAGGGTAGGACGGACATGTTATTCTTTATTTTTCCAATTTTATTTTTAAAAGAAAATGTGTTTTCTTCAATTATAGCAAAGAAGAAGGTTCGCTGCGTACTATGCATGCTGATAAATTGCTGAAAACTTTGCCCGTTTTACAAGCACAATTGGATGCTCTTTTGGAATTCGATTGCCAATCAAATGATTTAACAAATGGTGAAATTATAAAATTTTATTATTGTATTAGAGCACAAAATTTATTTAATTTGTTTACTTTTTTTTAACTTATTTTCCCTTGAAATTAAATCGAAATCATTCAACTGTGGATCAATAAACAAATGAAGGTGTCATTAACATGTCATTTATGTTGTTATTCCGTGATCTCATACGTTTGTTTGCCTGTTACAATGACGGTATTATTAATTTATTGGAAAAATATTTCGATATGAATAAGAAACAAGCACGTGATGCTTTGGATTTGTACAAAAAATTTTTAGTACGTATGGATCGTGTTGGTGAATTTTTAAAAGTGGCTGAGGTAATGGATTCTCTTTTTCGGTAATAAAATTTCTTTTTTATACATCATTCTATTTTTCATATTGTTTTTAGAACGTCGGCATTGATAAAGGCGACATACCTGATTTAACTAAAGCTCCTAGTTCTCTGTTGGATGCTTTAGAGCAACATTTGGCTACATTGGAAGGACGCAAAATTTCGGCTGCAAATACACCTACACAATCAGCCAGGTATTTTCAGTGTATACTATTTATCTTCAATTATTTAGTTAAAGCTTTAATTGAAAATTAGTTTCGATATTTTATCTCAGACGATTTAATTAATAATATTGCTTGTCAGATATTTTTTAGATTCTTTAGAATACAAAATAAAAAATATACAAAAAACGAGCGAAGAAGGTACATCTTGATAGTATTATGTCGAACTTTTTGTAAGAGATAGTTAATATTTTCGCTTAGCACATAACTTTCGTACGTTGAGTTGCCAATATAGCAGAACTAGCCGAAGTTGCCTGATGTTTTTAGGGACTGCATAATGAATATGTTTTCATTGAAGCGGAATAATTGTTTGTCTCTCAATGTCATTTTGAAATTTTCGGCGCCTTCTGATTGGAATGAATGCCATGAAAATTTTTGGTTAGCATTACAATTCGGATATTCCTATTAAATATTCATAAATACCTTATTCAATCTACGGCTCATTAGATTACTAGAAAGCCTGAAGCTTATTATTTTAACCCTTGCCCTGATGTAGAATCACACCCAGTATCTGTCATAATCTTGGATTCATTCCTAAGATTTTAATCCTATTCCTACCGTTTTAGGAATAATGTTCATATGAAAATCGTTTCTGCAAGTAGGGAACGTGGCGTATTCTATACTTCCCAGATATAAACTGCTGGAATGATTAGAAAATCTACTAGCCAATCTTTTTGGGTACCAGTGCACTAGTAGCCAGTAAAGTAGATGACTTTAGCACTTTGTTTAGCATTTCGATTTACATTCCTTTGAACAGTTGGCCAAGTTGTAACTAAAAACTAGAAAATATTTGTATGGCATCGATAGTATAAAGTTGTAGTTTTCAACAATTCAATTCAATAGTTTTCTCAAAAATGAAATTTGATGTGAAATTAAATTTTACAATTTAACAGTTTTCATTTATAAAAATGGGTGCTTATGGATGTAATTTAAACGTTAAAATGATTCAAGACTTAAATAATATCTATGTTCGTGAGGCAGCAATATACAATTTTGTTCCAAGTAGAATTTATTTTATTTGGTAATATGTATTTAGCTTTTAGTCGGACAAGTTTTAATTTTCGTTAATTATTTAGATTTTTTTTGCCTGTTTTCATTCAAAGTTTATTTTCATTTCAACGCTATATACAAAATTATAAAACGCATTTTGATTTGATTTAGATGATGATTATTATTATTATTAGTTTAAATTTTAATTTTAATTTCAATTTTACATTTGTTTTTAATTTTATATTATTTCTTATTATTTTTTCTTTCCGTTTTAATTTTTCCTACTAATTTTCTTTTTCCTACTAACCTTATAAATTCCTTTTTAATTCTAAACTAATATCAAAAATGCTTTTAATTTCTTAATTTGCTTTTATCCTTTGTTACTGTTACTTTTTGGTTGCTCTACACAACATTTTGAGAATTTTGTACGTTGTTTTATTTGAAAAACAAATAAATAAAATTAATTAAAAAATAATAATAGTAGCAACCAAAAGAACGTAAAATCCGCTGTTTCTGCCCTATCTTCTACTAGCTCTTCATTTGGTACAGCTGCTGCTTCAAGTAAGTTTGACACGACCAACGGTATAGATGAACAACTTAAAGCCCAAGCTCTGGCCGAGGAAGAAGCTGCTATGAATCAATACAAGGTTGTAAATTTATTTCAAATAATATTTTGATATCTTATATGTATAGCTAACTATATTCTATATTGAATGATACATAAATTAATCTTTGTATTTATTTTGTTAATAAAGCAACATAAAGTATCATCACCCACCAGCGGCGGTGCTGCTGCTAACGCTGCATTAACAAATCCATTCTTATCGTCTCCACCAGCTGCTGCAGCTGGTCAACCGATAGTTGATTTGTTTGGTGCTGCCTCAGCACAGCCAGGCTCTGGCTCCACCGCTGCTGCTGGTAATACTAAAGCTTCAGATGATTTACTGCAATTGGGTAATCCATTTGCCGATATGTTTGATGCTCCCCTAGCGGGTGGTGCTGGAGGCGTTGCTACAGGTGCTCAAAATTCAAATAATATTTGGATGAATAATAATGGTAGAATTTTTTATTTTATTATTTCATATTATTTTTAATTTAAGTTTTCGAATAATTTTATTTATCTTTATTTTACTACGTTTTTGCACATTTTGTCTATTCATTCTTCTAATTGAGTATGTAAAAATTAACTACAATTAGTGTTTCTTTCGCCCTCAGAATATATTTGAGATTAACTTTACTCTTTAGCAAAAAGAAAGAAAAAATTATATAACTCTTGAATTTCTATCAATTTATTTATAAAATTGACCTAAATCTAACAATTTACTTCGTGGCGTTTATTTGTTGCCAAAACAAAACATAATCTAAAAAATATGGCAATTGAAATCATTAAATTTTTCGCAAAATTAATTTTAGGAGTTTGAGGCTGGGTTTATAAACGTTATTTCCTTCTTTCAGTTTATAGCGCCGTTTATGTTTTTCATATACATCAATATGATAATTTCCGTAACTATTAACTTCTAATGTCATCGCTGTTGTTGTCTGTAAACACTTTCCCTCTGATTTCCTATCTTAATCACAAGCATGCTTAAGTACGGCTTACTCTAGATTCAACTAAATTAAAAAGCAACTCAAGCAAGATTTCCCATCCTTGGGGACTGTTCACTAACAGCTTATCACTATTTTTATAATAAATTTAATGGTGTATACATTTTTAGAAATCTTTTACTCATTTTATATGTTATAACTCGCTATAGATTAAATATTATAATTTTTGTAACAAAATTTAAAAAGAAATTGTAGTTAATTTATGTACAATAATTTAAAAGAATCATATGTATTGTTTAGGGGTATTTTAAAATATGTAAATAGATTTAATTATCACAACAGAGTGGCATTTCTCTGTACGCCTACAAGTACTAACCAATAGTTGTACACAATATAAATTTATATTTTTAAAATATTTCAAACGTATTTTTTTTAATTAATTAAACGCAAATCCTTTTTTTTTTTTTTGTAATTATTATTATAAAACTATAACTTTCTTGTTTAAACTTTTCCAATTTTCTTATAATTTTATTACGTAATTTATTTAATATTTCAATATTTTATTATGATCCATTTAGTTAAAATAATTTTTTAATATGGCTTATGCTATATTTTTCATTTTTTACAAATTAATTTTAATTAAAACTAAATAAATTTATTTCTTGCTTTAAGGTTTCAATGGAGCTGCTGTACCTTCAGCTGCGGCAAACGCTTTTGTTTCCGACAGCAATTTTTCATCTGTATTTGGTAATACTGAACCAGCCGGTAAGTTTATGTTTAAAATAGAGTATATATTTAAAATTTGTTTTGATTTTTCTTTTAAAAATTAATTTATGGTTCTCGTTTAACTTCCCTCTCGAAAGATAAAGTTTCCCTTTATTTTTTTTTTTTGGTTAACTATTAATTTTAAAATAGACAATTTGTATAATATTGTTATATACTATTTTAAACTAACTTAATAAAATGTTAATAATTAAAAAAAAAAAACGAATCAATTTATACATAAATAATTCCAAACAATATAGTTTTTCTTTCTGTTTTAACAATTTTATTTGTAACATTTGTGTTTAAATATTTTATTTAGTTTTCTTTGGTTTGGTTTAGACAATAATATTATTAACAATAATAGCATGTGAAGCGATGTTTTAACTTTTAACAATACTTTTATTGATAATATACATAATCTGTATATTTTACATTTCATTTAATACTAAGCCATACACTAATCTCTGTCGACGACAATGTTAATCTTCAATTAATCTGAAATTTTTTTTTTAATTTTTAATTTTTTATGGTTTTATGATTTTATAAATGTTAAGTTTGTATAATTTTTAAATGTTGTATTGTTTTTATACATATATTGATATTTAATTAAACAAAATTAAGATTTCTGAAAAATTCTACACCACTTGAAGCATTAATACAATATCGTGAAAATTAATAATTTATCTTTACTCGACAACAGTGATCACAAATTCCACGTAAAACATTAATGTATTTGGAATAAGAATTACAACAGTTTTGTTTAAAAACTCCAAGTGTAAAGTACTTTTAGATGTAACAATTTGATTACAGTAGAAAACTAAGCAACTAACTAGTTTTACGAGGCCCAGAGCATTGTAACTCAAATAAAGATATATCCTAGTTCAAACAAGCCCCAAATCACACTAGGCAATGTAGGCCAATTCCATTCTTACCATTGAGTATTGAATAATGGGATCCTACAAAAATTATAAAGTGGAAGGACACATTGTGCCACTATTAAGCATCACCAGGTGGTTTCTGTAAATACTATCCGGTATAGGAGAATTTTTGAGGTATCAGGTATCTTGTGAGGTTCTCTAATTGAAAAACCACTCTCAGTTACTGCTGGGATGAAGATGATATTTTATAGTTGTCGAACTCACGTTAGGAGTGTTAATACAATTCTATTCTGTCAAGCATTATGTTTCTATTCTCGACATTATAGTTGCTCTCATGATATTTATAACCCGTTAGCACAAACGTTCCCTTATTATATAAAAGTTCTTACAATATCAAAAAATGAGATGCTCTTGAGTGAGCATAGTTGTCTCAGCCGATCTTCCTTTCAACAGGCTTAAATCGGTTATCGATTTAAACTCCTTTCGAGCGATTTTGGAAGATTTCTCTGCGTTAACCGTAACAGTATATCAAATCTCTAACGTTTCTCTAACGTAGAACGAAGGGCTAAGGGTCTTACAGAGCTCTGAGGCATTCGAACTTTTTTTTCGTTCTACTGTATAAACTGTCTAAATGTTCATTGATACGTGTATTAGATTTTAAATTGAATATTAGCAACAAATTTAAATTTGTTAGTGTCCTAGACTAAGCGTCGATCTTATTTTATCCCCAAAAAATGTCTAATTTTACTAAGGTCCTAATAATTAAATATAATCTTTAAATATTTTCGAATACGATAAATAAATTAAGATTCGCGGTGGTGTAGAGTTATAATGAGAGATATGTTTTAGTTTTTAATTATTTATGAATTCTTTGTTAATGAAACATTTTTTAATTTTAATTATTTTCCCCTTTTTTTTCTTTTTATATATATATATATCACTTAAAATTTGTTCCTTCGAAATTTCGTTGTATCGTAATGAATAAAAAAATACCAATAAATATGTGTGTGTATATAATTGGTATATTTCAAATATGAAATAAAAAAAAATACCTAAAAATGCTTCATAATAGCAACTGGAGCAGCATTAGCAAATCCATTTTTTGATTCAATGGAACCACAAAACTTGTTTAATACCTCCACATCATCGTCGTTATCATCATCAGCAATTAATAGTGTAGCGAGTGTAGCCAACGTAGCCAACAATCCGACTTCCATTGCCTCCAATACAAACTTATTCATGACGCCGTCATCTCAACCGACTTCTCTGACATCAGGTGAATTAAAATTGATCTAAACAAATACAAATTAAAAATTTTCAAACGATTTAAAAAAAAAGAAGCAAACCCCTTGCTTCCGAAAGCATTTTTTGTAAACCATTTAACAAAAAAAAAAAAAAAATAACACTCATCACTTGTACTTGTACTCCTTCACTCTACTCCACTCCACCGTACTCAGTACTCCTCAGTCAGTATTTATTGAACTCTTTAGCAGTTTTTGTTTGTTGTAGTTGCAGTTACAGTCAAAATCATTCATTCTATGAATAGTAAATTTTTTGTAAATCTCCTCTAATTGTACGCTCTGCTTATGTTTATCTACTGCTACTTTCGCTCATACATTTCTTGTAATGGAGATGTACATATGTACCGTACATTGTTTTTACTGTACATATTTGTAAAAGTCTTTCAATCAATTCATAAAAAAATGTCCTTTTGGACCTTCTGAGAATATGTTTAATGCCCTTTTCAGTTTGTTTTGCTGCTTCTATTTGTTTTATTTTTAATTGACGTTAATTTTGTTTTTTGATTAATTTTTTGTCGTTTGTTTTTGTATACAAAATTATTTTTATATATTTTTTTTTATTTTTATTCAATTATATTTCAGTTTAAATAGATACCAAATTGGTTTTTGTTTTTGCTTTATTGAGAACCATCTATTCGTTGAAAATTGTATTTTAGGTCGTATTCATTAATTGTGCGCCTGTGCCTAGTATTGCTATTCGAATCATAAAATACGTTTTTTTATTAAGTTTTAATTATAGAATTTATTTTAAGATAGAATAATTTAAGACAAAGATAATATTTATGATGATCTATAGAAAACAAGGATTGGATTATAAATTTATTTTTATGTATACAAGACAGCAATCTTTATTACTATATTTTATAACTTTGGATAAACTATGTCCGATTATCTGTTGCAGTTGTTCAATTCCAAAAAATACATATACACACAAATATTGTTTAATTTTCTACCTAAAGTTGTTAAGTGCGTAACGGATATCCGATCTAAGATTAACTTTAAAACATATACGTACATATTAAAAATATATAAAAAATTCTCTTTAGCCAATTCACAAAGTGTTAAATCGCAGCATATATGTTTTCTTTTTCTATTTTAACATCAGAGAATTCTGTATATTAAAGAATAATAATCATTATTTATGTACATCGGTATACATTTTAATAAGAAATAATTGTTTTTATCTTCATGTTCAGTTTTAAAATATTTATTATGGACTGAGGATAAGAGAAATATAATCAAAAATAAATAATTTGTTGTTGTTTTTTTTAATTTGTTTTCTTTAAAATAAAATAAATTAATGTCTAATATAAAATAATTTTCATTTCTATACTATATACTGGGGTGAACTTAGTATTTTATATAGAATACACTTTTCAATTTAGTCTCAAGTAAGAAAAGGCTTGTTCTTCACAAAATTTAACATGATTACTTATGTTATAGTTCAACAACAAACTTATTATTGTCAACGTTGAACTATATTTTAATATAAATTAAAAAATGATCAAATACAACGTCGAAAATCTTACGATAATAATTTGTTTATCATTACTTAAAAGGGCGGTTTTTGATTTTGAATAAACATAAAGTCAATCCTTCATGTGTATAAAAAAGAATCGAAAATTTGTTCTACACAACATTTTCTAATCATATAATAATTTTACACCATTACGGGTTTACAAAAAAAAAAAATGATAATTTGTTGAAATAAAAATTAATTTTTACGATTTCATGAAACGGAATGTCCAGTAGTTATTTACATTCACGATATGATGGATGATTAAGTTTATAAATTTTGGCAATCCTCGCATAAAACTTATCACCTTTGTGGATCGGCTAATTTTGATTTAACTGAATTATGGATATAAACTTTTAATATTAATCTTTTATTTTACATTTATCTTTACCTAATTGAACGTAATTAACTGTTAAGTTTAGTTTAATGTATGTTTCTACATTACTTTTGGATTATTTAAATTATTAATTATTAAATTCTAAAAAATTAATCTACAATTTAAACTAAAAAGTTTAAGTTATTACGGTGGCGGTTAAAACATTTTATCTTGTAATATAAACATAACATTTATATATTTGCTTGCTTATTATATAGTAATTATTTTATTATTTCTTTTTAATCATTTTTTAATTACAATTATATACATACATATATACTACATATACATTATTAACAAGGGAAATTGTTATGCGAAAATAAAACGAAATGCTTCGATAACATGGAGATAAAAAAAAATTAAACTGTTTAATGAAATCATGCCTGTATTCTTAAAATTTGTTTTGATGCTTTGCTTTGTAAAAGGATGCAGCCGCTGTAGGTATTTTTAATTTGAAGTACATACTTTTGTGATTAGACTTGAAATATAACGATAATAAAGGCCAGCAAATACAAAATAAATATAAATATGTACATATATTGTGAAAGAATCTTAAACGATGCTTTTTAGCCAGCCCCTACATCATTCCACAAAGTCTATGAAAATTAATTTATTTTCAGCCCGTATTCATCAGGCTTACACGCAATGTGTGCTTATTTTGAGAAATATTAGACGGTCAATAGTCAGTTAAAAAATAGTGCATAGGGGCATCGATAATATCGTCCGCTTAGTAAACTATTTTACAAAAAATCAAGCAATAAAAATCATAAAATTAAAAAAAATATTTTTTATATACTTGTTTCTTTATTTTGGATTTTATTTATAAAATCTGCTATATCGATACAAATGTCCCTTGTTAATAAATTGTTTTAATTTGTTTTTTTTTGTTGTTTTATATTAAAATTTTGTTTTTTTATTATCTACCTTTATCTCTACTTCAATTCATTTCTTTCACTCATAGTTTATATTCCCTTTTAGTATTATTAATTTTATTAAAAATTGAGAATTATTAATTTTACTAAAAAAAAAGAAAATAATAAAAACAAAATAATATAGTCCAACAACAAATTCATCAATATTTATTTGCAAATATATTTTTTCTTCTTCTCTTTTTATGTTTTTATTTTATTTAAACAAAAACAAAACATCCCATTTATTTGTCTAAAAAAAAAATCTGTGGTGGCACAAATCTTAATAAACAAAAATTATAAAACAAAAAACCCAACAACAATAAATAATAAAATATGTGTAAAAATAATGGTGGAATCTCACATAAAAACAATAATTACAAATAATAAATTTATAAACAAAATGGTGGCCTAAATATATATGTCTGTATACATATACGTATTTTTTTTTCATTTAATAATAATAAATGTGATTTTGTGTTGCATAAAATTATTATAACGGTTTTGGTCAATTCATTGAAATACTCATATGAACATTAACCCATTATCACTTTATTTTGTCTTACTCTAAATTCATTTAAAATTATAAATTAAATTATTTTTGTAATTAATAAATTTATTTCTATATATATATGTGTGTGTGTGTGTGCGTGTGTATTTCATTTGTAAATTATAATCTTATATTGCTGAAAATGCACTAAAAAAAAAAAAATGCAAATTAAAAAAATAATCCACAACACAAAACATATTAAAATTCTTAAACAAACAAAATCAAATAATATTCTCTGCGCATATCACATTCCATTGCCCTCACTGTATGTAAAAAAAAAAATTAATTATAAATATGAAAAAATTAAATCAAATCAAATCAACTAAATTAAAAAAGGCTTTGATGCTTTGGGTGATGTTTTAAAACCCGGCATAACCTCTAATACTACAACAACTGCTGGTAACGTACCACCAGCAGGTAATCAAACAAATATTAATAACACAGGTATTGCTTCCCAAGATCAACTACTTCAGAATCAACAACAACAGCAACAGCAACAACCAGCCAGCACTGGAAAACTATTAACTGGTGATTTGGACAGTTCCCTAATGTCTCTTGTTGAAAATCTCAATATAAACAAATCAGCTACAACAAAGTGAGTAAACCGTACAAGAAAAATGAAAACTATACACTCTATTCAACTCTCTCTCTCTCTCTCTGTGTGTGTGCATCTCCTCGCTCTCCCTATATACATATTTTCATTTTCATTTCATATTTTACTCATTAAAAATAACGTATGTACTACGTACAAATGGATGTACATAAGTATGTATGTAGTTGTTATTAATCCAATATGTTTTTTTATCCTTAGCTCCACTCTTAGGTTCAAGAGGGTTTCAAGAGTATTTTTGTAATCTTTCCGTTGTTTAATTTTAGAGGGATAGAATAAATATTATTATATCTATGTATTACAAATCTTTTAGGCTAATTATACCATAACCTATCATTTCTTTCGCTCTCTACCAGAGATCAGAAACGAATCGTCCTTTTGCTACTCATAAGTACTCATATAATTTTAAGTATGAGTGAATTAACAGTATTGAAATTCAACTACTCTGATGCATTCGTACTCGCCAGAACATTGATTTATAAGTACAGGTTGCAATGAGTATGAGTACAACGTTGACATCAAACTCATGCCATTCGAAATATGTTTGATTCATACGGCTATTCATTCAGATTCATAAATTTAGAAAATTACTTATAATACTCATAAATGATTCGAGAATTGTCTTAGTCTTAGTTGTTGTTGCATTTACAAAAAAAGAAGAAAGAAAAACACAAGGTACAGCAAACAAAGCAAACACACAACCTTATTTGAGAACTGTAGTGTTCGTACGCAACTCATACTTATTTTGTGCTTCGTGTATATTTTGAGTCGAGACGAGACGAAGTCAATAACGTCTTACGTATTGTTAAGTATGAGTACAATGAGTGCTTCAAACTTTGAATATGATTAGTATGAGTATGATATTAAAATAAGTATGAATGCGTATAAAGATGAGGTCAGATATGGCAAATGTTTGTCACACTTTTGTATTCCCTTGTTTGCCCAAAATATGACCGAAAAAACTAAAATTTTGTTTTTTTTTTGGTCACGCTATGCATTTTTATTTTCCCATTTTCGTTTGTTCAAATAGCGGCAAACAAAAGTATTGCAAACATGTTTGCCATGTGGTCACACCTATAAAATATTTGCCACAAAACAAATGTACCGATCATCTCTCTCGCTCTCTACCTCTATATGCTGGACATTAGTAATATTTCTTATATATGGGCAATTTCGTGTCAAGTAACCCAATTCTTTAAATCGATGTCTTCCGGTTGGAATTAGCTCTAAGGTTAATACTATTGGATAGCAGACCAGGCACAAATTTTCAGCTTTTTCAGTCAAGAACTGCTGGAGTTAGAGGGGGTCAATATTTGTAATATTGTGTAATATTGAAATAATATTGAAAACTCTTATTCTTGAGTTGAAAAATATTTTTTTTGATAGATATCCTACTCGCATCCCTTTAAGCGATTATAAAGGCCTTCAAGGAAATTGTATAAGCTTTTCTTTGAACAAAAAAAGGGCCCATTTTGAAAATATAATTTATTTTGAAAAGATTGAAAAAATAGCTATCTAATATTTTTTGGAAAATTTTTGCTAGGACCAATAGATGAAAAAAACCCTGCGTGACCGAAATGTCCAACTTTGAACTCCTCTAACTCCGGCAGTTCTTGACTGATATAGCTGAAAATTTGTGTCTGGCCTGCTATCCAATAGTACTAACCTTGGCCAAATTTCATCCAAATCGGAAGACATCGCTTTTAAATAATGGGTCACTTAACATGAAATTGCCCATATACAAGTGGAACACTGTTTAGGGTATTTTGACAAGTACTGTCAATGACATTATGTATTTATATATAAAAAAAATTTGCTATAATTTAGTCTACATTAAAGAAGCTACATAGTTAGAAAAGCATATACGAATGATTAAAGGCTCAAAAATTCACAATAAGTTAGTTTCTATCATTTATACATTATCATTTTTACATTGGAAATTTCCTAGTTGAAGAATGTAGAAAATGTTGATGATTATAGCAGACTAGATCTAGATGTCTGGCTAAGTCTATGTGCTGTGCGTAACATAAATTCATAAAAAAGGAGAATTAACATGGTTTCGCGGGAAAATAGAATACTTCCAGAACTGCTGTAAACAAACCTCCACCGCAGCTGGCTAAAATATACACTGTTTGTACAAATTTAATTTTTTAATCCTTAAAATCACTTCATATCAAAATGAAATAATCAAATGCTTAAAAACCTATTCGCCGAAAAGTTTACTATATCTAAATTTCTTTTGCAAAGGAGTATATGTAAAAAAATAACTGCACTTTGTTAACTGACCTCTTAAGAATATAAATCCATCACATATAGATTTGGTTGTGCTGTTAGATCATGGTGAATCTATTTTTTTGAACATCACTGTATGTATTTTCCCTCGAATATCTTTTTCCACTTTTAATTTGGATACTGGATATAAGAGACATGCTCTATGATTTTTGTTACATACGCTAACTCTTGAAATCAACCTTGAGATTTTTAACTTTTTCAAACATATTGGATTAATCGACTTAATTATGAAAAAATTTTGTTTTCTTATTTGACTAAAATTGAGCTAAAAATATGAAATGTTATATGCATTCCCATTCCAAATTAGCAACTCTCCTACCGAAAATCTAACAATTCCAAAATTGAATGTTCAGTTACGATTCACTGTACATTTATTCTTATTTGTATTCCCTTAATCAAACTCTATCATGCTCATACTATCTAACTATTGTATTTGTTGTATTGTATCATCCATTCATTCATTCATTTATTCATTACAAAAAAAAAAAAAGAAATAAATCAAAGCAGAAAACAAAAACTTCTTCCCATTATATTCATTCCATAGACCTGTGCAATGGAATTCACCTAAAAATACTGCGAAACCTGGTGCTAATTGGACACCTCAACCTATGGCTGCAACTACGGGTGCTGGCTATCGTCCAATGGTGAGTGTCATTCTCTCTATCTTTCTGTCTTTGATTCTGTTTTTTTTTGTATTATAATTATACAATATATGGAAACAAACAAACAAAAAAAAAAAAAAAGGAAAAACTAAACCTAAAAATAATACAGATTTAAAATATTTTTTTGCTAAATTTTTTTTTTTAATTTCGATGTTAAAAAATTAAAAAAAAAAATAATTGCTTTTTTTGTTTGTTTTATTTTCTAACATAAACATTAACACTAAGTTTCCTTAAAAGAAATATGCATAATACAGCGTAAATGTTAAAATCATAAGAAATGGGATTAATTTGCTTCATTGAAATTTGTGCCAAAAAAAAAAGAAACAAAAAAAAAAGAGAAATAAAATTTTTAGGTTTCCTTAAATATTTAATTTTTCTTGAAGAACACATCACTACAATCGTTTTAACACTTACTTGATCCGATTTATTTTATTTTCTTATTCCCACACCGTAGTTAATTTTAAATTATTTTTATTTTTCTCTATGCATTTCCATATTTTGTAATTGTATGTTTAAAGTCAATTGATAAAAATTTCATTATTGTCACCTTTTTCGGAGATCCTATATTGAGAGGAAAATATATAACATTTGTTCTCTATGTTCTTAATCATTAGATGGTATTGATCATACTTTGAAATAGTCGTATTCTAGTAAGTAGTGTGCTGTCTTATTAGATGTGAGCCCGTGGTTTAAACCCCTCGAACAAAACGAAATATATATAAAATATATTTCTGCGTGGTAAGGGCGTGACTTCAATATACATAACAACCAATGTTGATTATTCCCTTAAAAAAGCGGCAGTTATTATAGGTCATCTGTAATGGGGAGGTTACATAAATGGCGCTGGCATTTGATGTTATAATAGGCAGTCATTTGTGCTCCCTACTATAATTACTTCACATAATTTCGATCTTATACTGGATAAAAGCGTCAGTACTGACTGTGGGGTATGCGATGTAAATGGTGCCACGAAATAAGCTCTATTGGTCGTAATAGTCTTGAAGATGGTGTGTTGGCTCACTAGAAGTGCAAGAAAAGAAATACGATCTTCTACCAGTAGCCTTCTGCTGAAAACTCTGAGAATGAATAAAATTGCCAACACAACCTTTTCTAAGCAGAAGACCCCGTCACTCATAAATAAACTGAGTACATGCAACTTCTCATACTAAAACTGCAAGTAGAGAACTGTTTCTCAAACAGTATTTGTTCAGAAGCCTCACCTTATGCTATAATTTACAACAAAGTGTTTACAGATTCAGATTTAAAGTTTATAAACACGACACCCAATTGTTTTCCTTTTATAATCTACTTTGCTGGTCCATAAATGGTTTAAGCGTGATTTAGAGAACTAGTTTTGGTGGACAGGCCTATACAGCATTACTGGGTGGATGCTTTCGGGACGAACTAAAAAAGATCTCAATACGCAAGCAACTTAGTGGCAATTGTTGTATTATTTTAGCCGACTTGGTTATAAATATTTGGATTAAATTAACGCAGATTGAGTCTAGACGTTTCTCTATATATGTATAATCATTATTTCAGTTGGACTACTATTTTACCCATCGTCCCTATGTGAAGAAAAAATAAATGCATATACATATGTATATATAAAATATAAATTTTTCTTGTTATGCAATCATAATGACAATTCATTGGATTAGCAGTTTAAACAAATTCTTTTGAAAAAGGTGTATTATTAATTAATATTATATTTATTAATACCGATCTGTCTCTGTATTTAAAGCGCAAACTTTCGTATAGAAAATTGCACAAAATAATAATTTTCTAAATTAAATTTTCGATTTTATGTGACTTAAACATACAATAACAAAATAATACTTTTCTTAATTTCGGAATGTATTCTACTTTTTAATACTTTTCTTAAGCTAAAAGTTGCTTATTTAATTTTGTGTTTTTATATTTAAAATGCACAAATTTATTTTTTTTTTCAAATACAAAATGATATTTTTTAGTTTATCATTATTTTGCAAATTAGGTTTTACGGCTATAAGGAAGAAATGCTTACTTTTATAGGCTATAATTTTTCTATAATTCTACTGTATTTAATTTTTCTCTATTTACAATATTATTTTTATTAAGTTTTATTTTCATTTTATTATTATTATTATGATTTTTTATTTATTTAATTTCATTTCCCAACTAACTTATTTTGATTTTCCCTCTTTTCTTTTTATGATTTGTTTTTCCGTAATATTTTTCTTTTTGATTTGGTTTTAAATTAAATCGTTTTGGAAACTCTATTCTATGACCACCAAAATAATAAAAATTGAAACAAAATTGAAAACAATCACTATCAAATCAATTCATTTCAACAAAAACAAAAAATCAATCAACCAACTACCTACCACCTTCAACAAATTACTAAAAATTAAAATAAAAAAATCAAAAACTGAAAACTGTAACTGCCACCTTAAAAACTAATAATGATAACAATTATTTATAATTAAATGAAAACATTTAAAATTAATTTAATTATTTAATACTATTCATAAAAAAATCAATAATATATTTTTTGTGTAAAATAATTTAAAAAAAAAAAAAAAACAAAACAAAATCCAATTGAAATTGAAATTGATTGTATTAGGCACATGGCATGACTGTAAGTCCTGCGCCAATCACAATTAATCATCCGTATATACATGCTAGTTATCCTGTAATACCAAATTATATGCAGGTAAGATTTATTTTACTTTTATTTTCATTTTTAATTTTGTTTTTGTTTTTATTTTTATTCTTATTTTAATTTTTATTTATATTTATTTATTATTTTAATTTTTATTAATTTTATTATTTTTTTTAGTGTTTTTTTCATGATTTTGCTTATGATTTAAGTTTTGTTTTGGTTTGGTTTTTTTTTGATTATAAATTAATACAATAACTACTACTTAATTCACATGAAGATAAAAGCTCATCAATCATCATTCTTTCTTTTCCAAGTATTTAGAAACGCGTATTTCTTTCTCCACTAACATTGAGTCTTCTTCTAATTAATTGATACTCTACAATACTATTCTATTAAATTGTTCAGAAAAATAGCACCAGTAGTTTGTATATTTTGTAGTCTAAATAAATATAATATATATACATACATACTATATATAGATATTATTTTCTTTTTCTATGTATGACTCTAGTTTATATATTTAATTAGTATTTCGTTTTTAATTGTAGTTTATATTTTAACTCAATAGGAAAAGAGATTTTTTATGTAATAAATTTCAGAATATTTTTTTTTTTAAATTATGCACATTATTTAAATATTATTGTTCCGAATGTGCCTGAATTTAAAATATCTGGATTTTTAAAATCTATGCAACTTTAGCCGTATAGTAACGATGATGGAACTTTGAATTTGATAAAAAGTGTAAAACACACAGTAAATTAATACAATTCTACTGGACAACACCCCTTGAGAAAGTAAAAGAATACACTTTAAAGAGTCTGTCGTTCACGGCAAATGAAATTAAAGTATTCCTATTTATAAATTTTTATATATTAACACAACAATATCAACTTTTGCGAGCATCCATATGGTGAAACGTATTGTCGAAAAATGAATGCAAGTTTACTTCAAATTGTCTCCCGTCTTATTCACTATGTATGTGAAAAGAAGCCTAGACTTCTATACAATTTTTTTTTTACTATAAATTATTTGTTTTCATTTCAAATACTGATTCTCAATTGTTGTAAACGTTTATTCGGAGCCTAACCTGCCTTTTTACAACTAAAATTAATATAAACTCAAGAATTTTTAGTTAAAATTCAAAAATTGTTCCTTTGTTTGCAATAAATTCACGGTTTAGTACGTAATATGCCAACATACTAGTTACTAGACTAGATATTTATATAATTTCATATATGTAGGTATGTATATATCAATATACTTGGGGTTAATATGTTGTCAGAAAACGTAGGTTCATTATAGTAATCCTCATATCTCTACATATTTCTTAACATATGAATTCGTCAAAAAAAATTTTTTTTTCTAACTTGAGTTGTAATGTAATGTCATTCAATTAACATAATTTAATCTTACAAAATGCTTATTCTAATAATATATTACCGGACCAATCTGGTATTACTTGTATGCAGTTTTCTAGTGAAATTAATTTAAATAAACTCAGTTTTGTTAAAAAAAAAAAAATAATGAAACATCTTTAAAATTTTTTCCAATTAATTTAAAGCTTTATATTCTAGTTCTAATTAAATTAAATCTTTCCTGTTGGGTTCTTGAAGTTTTGTTTGTATTTTTAATTAAACACAATAAATATAACTTTGTTTAGACTCGAGAGTTAATGAGAATGTTAGTAAAACCTTTTCTGTTGGGCACTTTTAATTATATTTTTCTTTGATTTAAGTAAACGTTTAATCATAATTTACCTCAAAAAAATACGATAATACTGATAACGTTTGATAATTTTATCAGCAACACTCAAATGTAGAAGAAAATAATACAATATTTTATAATGCAATAACAAAATACCATATAGCTACAGCAACTTGTTTGAAATGCATGGATTTTTTTAGTATACTTTTGTAATTGA
The DNA here is from genome assembly GCA_014635995.1 of Sarcophaga peregrina. Taxonomy (NCBI): domain Eukaryota; kingdom Metazoa; phylum Arthropoda; class Insecta; order Diptera; family Sarcophagidae; genus Sarcophaga; species Sarcophaga peregrina. Next base: position 115,582,234 of record CM025789.1, read on the forward strand.
AGAAACATGCGAAACTAATTCTAAATCTCTACGCTGAATTATTATATTTTACATTAAATTTATGAAAAATATCTGTTTTTTTTTTCGTTTGTTAATAGCAGGGAATGCCGGTGATGGGACAACCAATGATGGGACAAGCCTCTTTGACTGGCGTACCACCGACGATGCAGCAGCCGATGGTAATGCAAAGTAATCCGGCTAGCCTTATGCAAACGACAAGCCAAACACAAATGCAGACAATGATGCAAACAAATGGCGGTGGTAATAAACCATTAGATCCATTTGGAGCGTTATAAATAAATTTTCTAACTAAAGATAATTTATATAAATTACAATAATAACTAAAAACAATATAAATATATAAAGATAATAATTAAAAGAGGAAAACAAGCAAACAAACAAAAATAAAAACAAGAAAAAAATATGAAATATTATGATTAAAACAACAACAACAACAAGAAAAAAAGGAAAAAGGAAACAAGTTTACTATATACCCTATAAAATAAAACGAAGATTTAAGTAAATACAAAAAAAAAAAACAAAAGAAATAAAAAATAAAAATATGAAAATAAAATATAACAAATGTTGAAAAGAGTATATTAAAAAAAAGTATAATTAAATAAAAATATATTTATATTTAAAACTATATTATACAAATATATATAAAATGTAACACGAAAACCAACTTTAAACTATAACTTATTAGTTTATATAATAACTCTATATATATATACAATATAAAACATAATACATAAATACATGAATATTATACATGCATACATATTATATACAATACCTATTTATATACATACATACATAAAGATTATGAAAAACAAAAATGAAATTAAAGAGAAGTCTATACAAATAATAAGAATAATAAAACAAAATATATAGTACGCTATATATGTATACACATATTTACTTTTAATACAATAGAATTTCCTTTTCCAATTCCATCTCCTATATGCGACTTTATTTATCTCACAATGTCTTATTTTTCATATCTTTTTTATTTCGAGAAAATAAATATTTTATATGTATAGTATCTTAGTAGCAGTCAGACCAAATATACTAATATTCATATATGCGTACATTCATACTTTATTTGTTCTTATGCAAAATTTGCAAGAAATAAATTTTGTATATTTTGGTTGTTTTGCCACTTTAGATTTCAAATGGCGAAAACAACTCAAAAGACTTATTTTCTGTTTGTTTATTAAAATTTCGTAAATAAAAAATTCTACTTACATTTACAGGATTATGAAGATCAATTTCATAATTTTCAAATCCTACCCTTAAGTAAGAAAACTAAACTTGAAGTACAACAACAATAATTTCTTTAATATTAATAATTTAGAAAGCTCTTTTTATTAAAAAAAGAAACTTTTTAAAATACGTCCATAAGTTTTCATTAATTGTCATTAAACAACATTATTTCATTTCTATTGTTGTTACTTCGGCTATATTTATTTTTAGTCTTGAAAAGAGCCTGGATATGTTTAGGTAATAATTTCCTTCCTAATATTTAGGGGACAGAAAATAAATTCCAATGGAAAATTTACTTACGCTAAGCGAAATCCAACTGATTGGGTGCCTTTAGTTTTAAGGAAACGATATCAAATAATTCGGTGTACGAAATTGCTTCGCAATATTGTATATCTTGGTTTATTTCCGTACGTTAAAATTGAGCGGAAAAGTTTTAATTTTGCTTAAAATCTGATTCAGCATTTCTTAGAATTCTATTTAAATACAGATTTCTTTTTATTGACTTATCAAATGTCCTGGGTGCGTCTAGGAATGTGGAAGAACAGATTATGTGTGCATTTCTAAAGTCTTTTTAATTTTTCGGGTACTATATTATTAGTCTTGATAATAGTTTAGTTTAAAATAATATTAGATTTAAAATATTTTCTGTTCTTTATCTTTTTTTTGTTGTCATATTTCAAATAAATTAAGAAATTCTGAAGCTCTGTACCCCTTTCGACTAAACCAAAATCTTTTATTTGTATTGAGCATTACCATAAAGTGTGCCATATTTTCTTAATATAAACTAAACATTTGCGTAAATCGTATTAATAAAACTTTTTTTAATTCAGCACTTTTAGCACACAAGCATTTGTTGTAAAGTACGAATAAAGAATGTTTGAATATTTAAATACAATTTTCCAGGCTCTAGACAAGGCTCGTATTTCATTATGAAAGTTTATTTTTAAAAGCTCCTATTACCAAACGACGTTAAAAAGAAATGTTTCGCAACTAAAAATAAAAAGAAAAAAAAAAATAAAGTCGCTTTAACTATATTTTAGCTTTTATTGATATGAAAACAGCTATTAATCACAATCATAAAAGTCCCTTTATAAATATAATAATAAATGTGTATGTACTAAATAATAAATAAAAAAAAAAATCAAAGCCAACTTAAAAATAATTTACAAATAAACTTATTTTAAAAAGTGAATCACAAATATTTAACGTGTATAAAATGCAAAATTTTAAACTTATAATGAAATGAAACTGATTGTCCAATATTGAAAAGTCTTAATTCATAGATTTTAATTTAAATTTATTATAAATCAATTTATTAGAAATGATAAAAATTATACGAGCGTTAAATTCAGGAAAAAAAGCAACAATAGTTACACGAAAATTGTTCGTAATGCTTCTTAAAATATTAATTTTTTTTTTGTTTTATTTTAAAGTAAATTTTTCGAGTGTCATGAGTTTGTTCTTTTTAGGAAATTGTTTTAAATAATAAGAAGTTGTTAATATTTATAAAAAACAAATCTAAACTATTTGAATCGGCATATAATATAATTGAAAATTTTTGTTAAACATTCCAATTAAAAGAGTTAAATAACTATAACTATTGTTTTTATTTGAAAGTTACAGGATTTAATTAAAAATTATATTTTTTTAATATTATTTTCTATTTGTTTTGGCATAATTTTTAGATTTTATTTTGTAAATACAACCAAACACTGAAATAATTATTATAAATTCTCAATTATGTTTAAATAAAGTTCTAATTATGTTATAGAGAAATAAAAATTTGTTTTTTTTTCTTGTCGTTAAAAAAAAAAAAAATTTAAAGTTTTTATAAATTATTATTTGCTTAACGATTTTAGATTTTCTTTATAATTCTAAAAGTCGGTGATATTGTGCATTAACTTTCCTAATTTTTGCAGTATAATAGTAACAAGTCTGTTTGCTGAAAGAATTTACGTGTTTTCAGTCATTGTTGTTTTCTGGAACAGCATTAGTGAAAAAGATATACAACAACCATTATAGTTCAGTCCTATCGCCTTAATTTCTTCGAGTTTCTAATATGTTTTATTTTCTAATTAATACAAAGGAATCGATAAAATAAACTAACAGTGTACAAAATGTACTAGAGAATTGTTAATTTAATGAAAAGCCTACCGAGTCTCGAAATACTGCACAACAATTAATATTTGCAATGCGTAACATGTACAATCTTTAATATGAATTGCAGTTTAAATATTAGATTATTTTGTTTATTCGGATTAAAAATTTTTTTGAATAACTTCGATACTGTAGGCTGTAATTATATTGACACATAGGTCTAGTATGAGGTAAAATTTTCAAATTAAAAGTTCTAGTTTTGTTAATTTCCACTTTTCGAGTAATCACCTGATGCAAAGAAAAGTTAAAATTTCAAAACTCTATTATTGCATCTACTTTAACAGTAACCGAACTTTAGTTGCCAGCTGGAAACTTAAGTTAGCAAAAATTTTTGTTTTCAAGTGGAATTCAACTGCCATTTATTGTTAACAATAGTCAACGTTGGTGTCTTCTTGTAATAGAACAAAGTAAGTCTCAAATTACTCCAGCAACTATAAATAAACAATTCCATCGTCCCATATGGGATCAATATTTCAACTCAAATTCAAATTGATAGGATCCGTTGTACCTAACTTAATTTAAACTTGCTTTTAGCCTCGTTTCTACTAATAAACAAATTTAATATGGTCTTTAGCATTTAAGGTGATAGTATAAGGTGCTTATCAAAAAAATCCCGTTTAAAGTTTTGTACATTATGTTAACATTTGATTTCACTGTGATCCCTGATTCTTACATTGACAATTTTTCATGAGATGAGGTGTTTTGGGTTCTTTTAAAGGGCCCGAATGAACATGTAGATCAAATGTATATGTGTGGTGCTCTTATAAGAGCGACAAATTACACGACTCTGTTATTAAAGTTGTCCTAAATTGAATTTTATATAGGACAAATTTGAAAAATTCCTGCAGACATCATTGTTGCAAACGTCGTCATAACGACCTGGCCAACTGGGTAACGCTGTTACATTTAAAATGAGAGTCAAAAAACAGTCAGTAGAAATGGTAACAGTTAAAGGATTAGCAACTTATATTCTTTGTATATTCCGAATATGCTTTGGAGTATTGCTATCACTTTTTAAATCCTCCATATGGAGGAGAAATTTTACTAAGCGACTTAACTACTGTTAATATTCTGTAATATAATAGAGGATTTCCATAGGGAAAGTTAACAACAATGCCCTCCTGTACAAATCCATTACACTCAGAACTTTCTCATACGAAGGCAAGCTTTAAAATTATTTTATTTGGTATGGACCTACTACTTTATGTTTTTGAAGCAGGAAAAGGACATTTTTTAATTAAGAAATTTACTTTATTCATAAAAAAACAAGTGTTTTATTGTTAAGACAAATTTGTTGCCCTTCTAAATAAACTAATTAAAGTAAAAGAAAAATTAAAGCAAAATAATTTATATAAAAAGATTGTTTAGGGATTATTTAATTATAAAACAGTGTATAAAAGTAGTTAAAGAAATAGAAATTTATTCACGAATATATCACCATAAAATTAAAAAAAATACAAATAAAAAAAAAAAATAGTTAAACTTTCACTAGCACCTTAAAAAAAGTTATAAAAAAATGAATTAAAAAGGAAAAACAGAATGTTGTAAAAGGTCATAAACAATTACAATCATTGCATTGCAAATCAATAAATTAATGCTTCTTTTGAAAAGAAAAAATAAAAACAAATTAAAAATATAAAAAAAAATAAATTTTTATAAAAAAATAAAAACGAACAAAAAAAAAAACAAATAATAAAACAACTGTTAAACATTGCTAATCCCCACTATTTAAAAATACAAAACAAAAAATAACAAAACAAACGAGTTAGAAAGAATTGAAAATTTATGACAATATAAGATTTGAACAAATTACGCTAAATGTTATTTAATTTATTGTTTTTCTTAATTCAAGTATAAATTTATTTAAATTAATTCTATTGAATTTATGTAACAAAAGTATGCATCTATTTTGCAAATACTTCAAGACATTAAAAGACAGGACATACATACATACTACTTATACCCCCTCTACATTTGTAACTTCATATATATATTAATCGTATTAGAAATTTTCATTGAAATAACAAAAAGAACAAAACAAAAATTGTGTAATTCATTTAATATTTAAGTGCTTAAATGTTAATAAAGAATTCATTTATTTTGGAAAATAAATATTAAAAAAAAAAAATATGTAAACAAAATTTCTAATCTTTACTGCCTAAACTACACAAGAAACTTCGGTTCAAACCAGAAATCATTCAAGTCAAACTCATAATTTCTGATACTTATACGCATTCGTATTTATTTTAATATCATACTACTTATATTCAAAGTTTGAAGTATTCATCGGACTCATACTTAACAATACCCATGATGCTGTTGATTTCGTCTCTCGATGGCTCAACATATATACGAAGCAGAAAATAAGTATGATTCGCGTACGAACCGCCACAATACTCATTAGAAGGTTATGCTTTTGCTATGCTTGCTGTCTTTGTCCTTGTCTTTTCTTTCATTTATGAGTATTATAAGTATTTTTCTAAATTGATGAATCTGAATGAATAGGCGTATCTACTCATCATTTTGAATATTTATTGTTGATCTCTAGCGTGAATCAAACATATTTCGTATGGTATGAATTTGATGTCAACGTTGTACTCATACCCATTGCAATCTGTACTTATAAATCACCGCAGTATAGTGAGTGAGTATGTATGAATCAGAGTATATAGTTAAATTTCAATATTGTTGGTTGGACTATCTCGAGTAAAATGAAATATGAAAAAATATTTATTCGGCGCCTTTTTCTCATCAGATTTCTGGTGGTTGTACCGCAACCATTTACTAAGAATCGTCTCTTCCGAAAAAAATAGTTTATTGTCGTGTGTTTAATATCTTGTTAAATCAGAAAATACATGAGTGGTGTTCTCTGGAAGGTACCTTAGAGCCTTTTAGTATGATCACAGTATTTTGTCTCATTGCAGAGGTTCGGCCCTTATCCCTTATCTCAGTCTTCTGACAAAAATTCTAAGAACGAATAAATTGCCGTTTGGAGTCGAAGTTAATCTGCACTCTACCAAAGCTAAAGTTAACACAACATGAAAATAAAATAAAGTAAATAAAATACAATTAAACATGAGTAGTGTGAGAAGCTGAAGCTAGGTTGTAATCTTAACTAAATGGTGGAATTCAATCTTACCAATCACTCTTAATTCTAAGTAATTAACAAAAATACTTTATCACAGTCCTAAAGCAAATGGATTAAATTTCAACGGGTTAAGATTTTATTTTAAACAATTAACAACACCGATATTGTATTAAAAAAATATATGTCGTGTACATATATTTTCATAATTGTCAGTAGAGGAGACTTCATTTGTGTTTTATATTTTTACAATATATTAACGTATATATAATACGCGTGTAGAGATTATTTTGATTTGTTTTTTAAGAGCTTTAAATTTAAATTAAAAGAAAAAAGAAAATGTTGGCACCAAAGCCAGTTCACCCCTCAGCAATACGAAATCATGGACTTTTCGGGTCTACTTTTATTAATCAGCACATGATTGTTGATGAACGATGGTCCGTAGGAGCTCTAGTCGATGAATTCCAGGGAATGACGAATTTATTAAGTAAGATATTCATTTCATTTATTCGTGATTTTCTATAATGTACATTCATAAGTGTGTATATCTACGAAGCACGATAATGCTCGTTAATTAAAGAATCTGGTTTTGTGCATAGCGATTGGTTTATAACAATAGTCCGGAATTGATTTCCATAACTTCCAAACTAAATAATAGTTGGTATGCTCATTCAATTATAAAATTTGATGTTTGAAAATAGTTTTACGTTGGAATACATTGTATAACCAAATCATCCTGAAACATTTTTGATCGCTAGCCAACGCATTTAAATTATTTGTGAGCGGTTGTCCGTTTCTATCGTTTGTCACATGCATATCGATCATTTTTTTTTTTTTTTTTGACTTTGATTATGGTTGGCGCAGTACAAATAACTATAAAAAACTGATGTTCATTAAATTTTTTGATGTAAACTGTTGCACAGTCGGCCGCTTCCGATTGTACTGTGAATATTTGTATTTCATTTAAATTAAATGTTTGTATCTTATCTTAAGGTAAACGTTTGTTATTTAAGAATTTGGAAAATCGCGCCTATCGAAAACAGTTACATAAAGCGGCACGTAATTTACGAATCCAGTGCCGGAATGGACGCACAAAGTTGCACAAAATTCTTCATGGTAATAATGTTACGGCAATAAGAAATTTTCTGATCAATCATAAGGATATGCAGCGCCTTTATCAGAAAATGCCCGTTCAATTAGTGGTCGACAATATTAATCAGCGTACTTTCGTTATGCGTAAGGAACAGGATCGTTTGGCATATCGCCTAAATGTCTTGAAACAGCAATATGAACTGAAATTGATGGAACGTGCTAATATCGAGAATCGTATTAAATATCAGAATGAATTCGTTTTGGATGAGCAAAAGCAAATTTTTGATTTTTGCAAAAAGATTGAAAATTCTCAAATACGTTTGAAAGCTATTACTACGATTAATTCAACCTATAAGAAAATCCTACAGGTTTTAAAACATGATGAGATATTCTATGAACCAATCTTGCGATCCCTGTTAAAAGATATCGATGATCAGTCCAACTTTATTAAACATATATTGTATTTGGGCATGCCGGCAATAGCTCAATTTAAACAATTGAGTGAGGAGTACAGAGTAAGTTTAATTATATGTTCAACAAATTTCTTTTACAGGTGTATTCGAGGACTTTAGGAGTCACCGTAGTCCAGTAGGTAGTGTGTTGGCCTATTAGACGTCAAACCTCGGTTCAAACCCTGGGTCAGACATCTCCAACTCAACGAAATATGAAAAAATATTTCTTCGGCGACTTCCTTTCAGCAGATATCTTGCAAAGACTCTGAAATGAAATAAAATTACCATTAAAAGTTTCTCAAACATCAGACTCGGTAAAATCCTTATTTGTTATTACTTCGTGGAGTAGTTTAGTAGATTGCGTTTCAAAGTATTAGGCGAGAGCTCATGTTTCAAGGCATCTCGAACAAAAACGATAGAGAAAATTATAATGAAAGGTTTTTCAAATCTGTCGTTCGGAGTCGACAACAAACAGTAGGCCCCACAACTCGTGGCTAAAATGAACACACACAATATGAATGACATGTGAAGCTAGGTTTGTAATTCTGGCTTCTATATATACACAAGTATGTACATAGAGTAGTTTAATGTTTTGTTTCGTTTTCAAATTATACGAGCTTAATTTTTTTTAAAGGTGCTGGTTGAAATAAGCTGGCAGCCACTGTATGTATAATGCTTTGTTAGTAGAATAAGATGACATACGACTGTTATTGCAAGGAACCACAGAATTTAGGAAAGTATTACAATTTGCTATTTGGTATTAAAGTTTTTGGTATGTAGATCCTGCTACTAATAGTAGAGCACACTACACACTAGACTTCCAAGGCGCGCTTGCTTTTCAATTCTTATATTTTCTTCATTATCCAAATGGTTATGATATTAGTTATAAAGTACGTAAGTTTATCACAATGAAGGGAATCTAAGCAAAAATATTTGTTTCTGTCCTCTTAATTGGGGCTCCTCGAATACTGATTGTATAAAACGATTATTTTGTGTTTTCGAATATTTATAAAATTTTTATACTAAAATTGCTTATCTTGACCGTTTAAGACATTAGAAGTGAAATCACGTCAAAGTGCACAAACTAAAATTCAGACAATCTCCAGCTTTCGCAAAGTAGCACCGAAATCTATACTGGGAAAGACAGCTAAAGACCTGGTCGTGGATATCAGCAAGCGTTATACACGCGAAACGAAAAGTATGCTCAAGTTGAAGAATAACTTGGAAGAGATAGAGTCGGTTATAAAACAAATCAAAATGGCGACATTGTGTTCACATGCCAAAGAGATTTTTCCAAGGTGCGTACAAAAGCTGAATGTTCTCAATGATTAATTTAAATCAGCATCTTACACAACAAACACATTAATTTTCAGAATTAAATCTCAAATTGAGAGCAATTTTAAATTGATCAAAGAGAACGACATCGGCCAAATGCATCACGAATTTTTGAATTTTAAAGAAAAGGTAGCCGAGGAACAGCAACACGTTTTGCTGCATAACTTCTCAAAGGAGGAAGAAGAGTAAGTTACAGAAATCAAACAACATACATATGTACATACATATATTGAATTTCATATTTTACATTATTACAAACACTTATAGACGTTTAACGCGCATTAAAGAATTAGAGGAGCTAATAAAAGCTGAGGATGTTATTGAAGAAGAGATCTTGGCGTATATGAAGAATCGTGCTGATGTTTTTGTCATACTCAGATACACGCTATGGAATCTATCAGATATATTAAGATACGTAGGAAAACCTACAAAAATCTATTACATAACATATCCAAATTCATATTTAAAATTGCCATTATTGAAGTATGAAATGTTTACAATGCGTGCTGTTCCACCTGAAAATTTCGAAGTCAACTGTAAGCGTCAACCAACATATATGCAGTACATACATTTATTATTCCAACGAAAAAATTATTGTAATTTGAATTTATTTCAGTGAAATCCTTGATATCCAAACTTGAAAAGAAACTTAAACTGCTGATGGATGGTTATTCGACTCTAACAGGTAGAAAAGGTACGGAAGCCGCTGAACCTCAAGCTACGCAAAGCATTAATGAATTGTGGGAACAATATCATTTTCATTTCCTGGACAGCTACGACTATGATGAATTGCCAGAAGACATTGAAAAAGCAGCACAGCCACAAGATGAAGATCTATTTGAAAACGCTAAAATTTCACAGAACGTACCGACTCGTAAGCAAATCAAAATACAAAGTGCTAAAATTGTTGAAGAACTTTCTAAAAAGGATGATTAGTTCATCAAGAATTTCCACATTGTTTTTTTTTATAATTTTTTTTATAGAAATATATTTTTAAGTGCTTTTTTTAACATTTAACGAATATACGCGAACTTTGTTTTTATAAAAAAAAAGACTTTTTCTAAAAGAATATTGAGAGCCTATTGATTATAAATATGCTTACGTAGGCCATATGTCAAGGTTTGGTATTCGGAATGCAAATAATTTTTTTGTCCTCTTGTCTGTAATACTTTACACTTCGAAAGTTTTTTACCTATAGGGGAATTACATATTTTTCCTTTAGATTAGATTAGATCTGTTCTTATTACAATTTATTTTATAAAAAAATCAAGAAAGCATGGAAGTACCAGTTTATATAAGAAACGTCTATTTATGTGGCATCAACACGTTGCGGTACGTTGTACAACGAGTTGAATTAAGCGTATGTAGTCTACTTCTTTTCCAACTAAAATTAATTATAAATTGTTATTTCGGTTGAAGGAAAATGAAAATTTTTGGGTCTTCAACCAACCAATGACCAACTCCAGCCATTCAACATAAGAATTGTGTGCACAAAATAATAAAGTTGTACAACCTGTCACAATGTGCAGGGGATTGGACTATTCAAATTGATTCTAATTTTGCCGCCACTGGCAACATTCAAATTTGGCAGCGTTCGCATGTATCTATTTTGACGTACGGAAGGACAACGAAATATATATTTATACAGGTAATGTTATCAACGCTGCTGAGTGTTGCATTGCCACAGAATTTTCGAGGATAAGGTGAAAAGTTTCTTTTTGTTTACTATTTATGTGTGTTTGATAAAAAGCGAAATCAAATAATTCAAAATTGAAAAAGTTCAGTTGTCGTAATGGGTCTTCTACCTGTATAAATATGTCAACGTGCTTAAATTGTAATATTTTATTACAAAAATTAAGAAAGTACATAAAATGTAATAATCATTCGAAGAGTGGTGCAAAATGTAAAGAAGCTAGGTCATGGTTTCTTGTTGTAACATTAATTCGGCAGTAGCCTTAAATTTTTACACATACTATTATCAAATTTAAATGCCAGAAAATCCTTTGTGCAATTCAAGAAGCAACTCTCTGGTGAAGATAATGGTCTGGCGGCATAATTGGGCCTATTTTGAAAATGAAGCCAAAATTACAATAACTGTGAACTGCATTCAATACAGGCGCAAGATAACAGATATATTGTATCCCTAATTGAATTGCATTTATCTGGACCACATGTGGTTTCAGCAAGACGGCTCCACATCGTACGTGTAACAACCAATTTATTGCAGCAACCATTTTCAAAATAAGAAATTCTAATGTAAAGTGGCCATCAAGTACTTTCGATTTAACAATCTCGAGCTTATATAAATAAACCATAAAGAAAATATTTAATTAAATTCCGAGAACCAATGTATCATTGGTGATATTCCGTCACATCTCTGCGAAAATTCATGGAAAATTAAATTAAAAGAAGAATGGACTGTTAATACATAGATTCGATTAATATTTTAATCCAACGGTTATGTATACATTTTTATATTCTTGCAAAAAAGTCATGGCAAATTCCATTAAAAGAGCAATGATACCAGAACCATGATGACTGTCTGTTTATGCATATTTTCTCAAACAATCCATTCACGATCTGTTGAGACATCATTGTTAATTTCTTTATTACCTTGTTAAGGAACAATGATCTCTATGTTCTTCTCAGTAGTTAAGTACTCATTGTGCACTCCTTAATAAAATAAAAGTGACAGTCAATACAAGTGGATATACACAATTATAGCCACATGCGGCCCATTCTGTCAGGCTTTCAATTCTCCTAACATTGACTGATCAGCGAATTGTCTGCAGAGCAGGAGGACAGGTGTTTCTCCTCTTCCTCGCTCTTGCTGAAGTTATTAGCTATATGAACAAACCAATTTGTTGAATATGTGTACCTAGAATACAATCAATGTCTAGGTAGAGACTCCAGCTGCCATGCTTGCTCTTGAGCTTACTCCTTTAGAGTTTAAAAGACTTTCCGAGCGCTTTTCATCTGATTTTGCGTTATAGATTTACTGTGTTATCTCGTCTCCAGCAAAAGTGATCAACGTGGTGGGTAGGAATTTATTGCATTATCAGTCATGAACTTGAAGGTTCTCAGAGTAGGTTGTCCCTAATGTAGAGAACACATTCGAAACATGCACTATATCTTTTCAACTTTTCTGAAACTTATGGTATAAACAAACTGACATCCAAAAAAGTTGCGGTACCGCTGAGTTTAACCTGTGCTCGTCTGAAGGGATGCCAACTATAACAACCTGAAGAGTGCGATGCCTGGGAAAGCTCGATTTAAAGAGAGAGAGAGTTTCTTTTCTAATTTCTGAACGTCTTCCCTCTGGATAGGACTGCAGGTTCAATTAAAACTGGATTTGCGTATTGGTTTATTCAAATTGGATAAAATTTCTTCCAATTTTTCGAGAGGTGCAAGTACCATCACTTTATACTTTTCAGGGTGAGGGCTGACGAAGAGGTCAAGGGTGTTGTTTTGGTGTTTTCCAACACACAATATGTGAGTTAATTTTTGTAATCTTTTCTTTTACTCCACTCGATCATGGTCCTGTCGATGAGGTTGTCTACGGAAAAAGTTTGAACATGAATAAATACTTAACTTTTCTTTTAGTTCGATCGAAATCACTTTATCTGTCCATTTATTCTACCATTGCGTGCGTGTATTTTTATTGAAGAAAAAGCCGCTCAACGAATTGTTTAAACCCAGAAAAAAAATTCCTTCAAAAATTTAAAAATATTTTAATTATTAGTCAAATGCCTATCGAAGTTAATTAAAGACATTTTTTATAATTTTTATATTTTTTATACCAATTTTTTTTTATAAAATAATTTTTTTATAAAAAATACCATTTGGAATACTTTGGCAATATTTTTTAGAAATCATTTGAAAGAATTCGTTGATATCGTTGGCTAATTGCTGGTTAAAAGGCAACAATGAAAATAAAAACGAATGAACTCATAAATGCTCCAAAACCTGTACAAACAAGGAGCGTGATACATCATGGATTTTTTGGAAAAACGTTTGTGAAACAACATATGATGTTCGATAAACGTTGGACTCCGGATTCACTAACTGAAGAATTTAGTAAGATGGGCGCGCTGTTGAGTAAACACGCCCAATTTCATATATTGGAAAAGATTGTCGACAATGAAAAGTTAGTGGAAACAAGCCATTCGTTGACAAAACAATGTCGTGACGGCCGCTCTGTTTTGAATCGTTTGAGAGAAGGTGGATCGCAAGATGTAAGAAATATACTCAAGGATCATCGGGATATGCAACGTTTGTATAGGAATATGCCAATTCATATGGTGTGGGAAAACATCGATCAACGTACGTTTATATTGCGCCGAGAACGGGATCGTTTACAATATCGCTTGGAGAAGAGAAAAGCATTCTATAAAAATCTACTGCTACAGCGTGCCTCTCTAGAAAATCGTATAAAGTATGCAAATGAATTCAAATTGGATGAAGAATACCAAATAAAAGGATTACAAATTAAAGTTGAAAATACGAATGTACGTTTGAAAGCAGCACAAACTATAAATGCCACTTACAAGAAGATTATACAAATATTGCGCCACGATGAAATATTCTACGAACCAATACTGAACTCCTTAGACAAGGATATCGAAGATCAGTCGATTTTTATAAAACATATTCTGTTTTTGGGAACTCCAGCTATCACTAGATTCAAAGAGTTATCGGAAGAATACAAAGTAATTCGTGAAAAATAATTAATAGCACATTGGTATTGAGTTTTAATTTCACATATCGTTTTTTCTATAGCGTTTAGACGATAATATACGTAATAATACCCGCAACACAATTCGCGAATGGTCAAATATTCGAAAAATTACTAGTAAAACACCTCCGAAAATGTCGAAACCACACGATGAAACAGTTTTAATTAAAGTTCGACGTTATGTAAGAGAAACCAAAAGTATGCTAAACTTAAAGGATCAATTTGAGAAAATCGAAGATATTATAAAAAAAATACAAATCGCCACGTTATGTTCGAAGGAGAAGGATATATACCCCAGGTAATTCTGTTGTAGCCGTTGTCTAGTAAGTAGTGTGTTGGCTTATTAGACGTAAGGCCAAAGTCAGACACCAAAATGAAATATGAAATAAAATATTTCTTCGGCGAATTCCTCTCAACAGATTTCTGGTAAAAACTCTGTTGTTCGGAGTCGACTTTAAACTGTAGGTCCCGCCACTCATGTAGAAAATTAACGCACACAACATAAGTGGTGTGAGAAGTAAGGTCGTAATCCAGACTGAAGGGTTGTAATGGCCAATTATGTATGTAAATCTGTAATATGTGAAAAAGGAATGAATTTTTTTTTTAACCATAACTTCGCGTAACCATAAGAGGACGGTCGCTAAGAGGACTGTCATCGAAAGAAACTTTCTATTCCTCAAAATAGTTGTTTTTACGAAGCCATTTGATGTTTGTTTTGCGACGTCACTAAACATGGCGATTACTCGTATATTCTATTTTTTATTTACTTTCAGAATTAAGTCCCAAGTGAATAACAATCTAAAGTTGGGTTCCAAAATCGAAAATGACATGTTGAGCCACGAAGTGCTTGAAACAAAAATGAAATGTTCCTCCGTATTGCAAGGCGTTTTAATAAATAATTTGTCTGATGATGTTATAGCGTAAGCTATTGTTTTTTTTTGTTTTGAAATTTTCATCATATTGGTGATAAATTAAATAATTTTTCGCAGGAGCTTGGACAAGATCAAACAACTCAAAGAAGCCATTGCTCAGGAGGATAAATTTGAACAAGAAACGATAGAATATATAAAAAATCATCGGCCCCTATTTGTATTGCTGCGTTGCTCGTTATGGAATTTATACGATATCATGCGACATGTTGGTCGCAAAGTTCTACCACGTATAAGTTATCCTGTCGCCTATCTCAAGTTACCTTTACTTAAATTTGAAACGTTATTTTCGGCTGCAACTCCGCCCGAACCTTTCGATGAAAACCGTAAGTTTGTTTTCTTTTAAATCCAGCCATTAATTATAATCTTTCTATCTGCTGTTCCATAACTTTTAGTGCTTTCGTTGCTTAAAATCGTTCAATACAAATTGAAAATACTAACGAGTTCGATAAGCTCAGATTTGAACCAGAACACCATGAACGATTTGCGAATTGCATTCTGCAACGAAATGGTGAGTGGTGCTGATGGTGATATACTAAGTAATCGGGGTTCACGTTTTGCATTCAATGTACCCGATTCAGAAATTGATCTGATGGAAGAAGTAAAGGACTACCAAAAAATATTGAATCGTCGTCAAATCAAGGCCCTTAGTGCTCGATTGGTTGAGGAACATTTAAGGAAAGACGAATAACTGATGCAAAAATTTGGTTTTTCTCAAATGTTCGTTAACCTTTCCTCAAATTTCGTAAACAATTGTAAAATGCCTGTGTCACAGCATGTGTCTGTTAAAGTCTTATACAATCAAATCAACTAATACAACGCTAAATTGATTTCAATAAAATTCAAAACGAAATTCTAAATTAAGTTTGTTTTTTTTTGTTTTTTTTTTTTTTGCAATCAATTCTAGACAATTAAATCTCAGCGGCTAAACGGAATGCAAAATTTGTAATGTCGATCATGAGATATCCATGAAGACTGTATTGCGCCTTAAAAAACGAAAGTTTGAAATTCATTAGAGTTCATGTTTTCAATTTCCTGATTATTGAAAGAAGGCTAAAGATCTACGAAAATTTTAAAAATTAACAAAACCTTGGTCTCGGGCAGAATATATATGGCTCAATGGCTCTGTAAATGTCTTAACAAGGTCAACATTACGGTAACTCGAATTGTAAGACGATCGAGTCTTAAATTTGTGGTCAAACCTCAAAAGGTTTTTTATATGCTAGATATGTAAGATCCTGGGAGAGAAGTGAAGAGGAGTTTACCAGAGACTACATAGTCTGTCCTGATATAGTGAGTAGCGCCTTATTGTATTCACATTGTGGTCAAGCAATAACTTTAAAATTTTGACGGGTATAAATACCACACCAATTGAAGCTAAGAAACGTTAAAAGAAAATATGGAATGTTCGATTAGCTGCTGGAACGTCGCAAAATTAAGTAGATTTTACAAATTTATTTGCATGAATAATTTATTCAACAAGAAATTTGCCTCCATGGCTCCAATTTGTGAATTAGGCTCGAATCAAAATGGCTCCATATTTCATTGTTCTACCGAATACAAAAGCTTTATTTGAAGTGCATATTAACCGAATAATGCTCAAAGAATGCAAACATCCATCGTAATATGCTAAGTAGCATGTTAAAAAGCCATTTAAATTTACTTAGCAATCCCGAAAGATGATGACAGTTTCAAAGTCTGTCAAAAATATGACAATTTTTGGTAATTTTGTTGAATCAATAATAAATGTTTTAATTGTATGCCAAAATAGTGGGAATTTAAGTTATAACATACTAGTTTTTATAAGATGCACTGATGATAAAGGAAATTAACCAAGCAATTATAATAGAAGATTCTTGTGTAATAAAATATATAACATGGTAGCCATTAAAGTACATTTACTGTTTTATAATCATATGCATATATTATAAATAGATATATATGGACATAGTATGTGTAACTAAAGATTGATGTGTAGTAAAACAAAAGACTTAAGAAATAAATATAAACACAGTAAAGCAATGTTATACATTCTTAAGTAGCCTTTAGTGTAGGAACTGCTTAAGGCTTTTGTTTAGGAATAGACCAGTGGTTTTAATTTGCAATATTCTTGGCTTGTAAGTAATCTTATACACACACTACACACATGTTGTTTGTGTAGATACAATTATAATTTGTAGCATTTCTTTTACTGCACTCAGCCATTAAGATTGCATTTGATTTATGCAATATCAGTCTGACATGAACAGAAATTATCTCTTAACCGCCTGGAATGTAATCACATGTAAAATAAATTGAATAAATTTTAAATAATACATACAAAACGAATTCTTTATGCCACACAAAGAATACAATACACAGATAAAATGTTAGAAACTGTATTAGTAACTTACATTGATTATTTCTTAATAATGTTGTTGATAATCCAGATTAAAAAGCGTACTCAAAACATTTTGGGTTAATTAATAATTGAAGTCAAACTAGTATTCTTTTATCTCTTTATGCCTTTACTCATAATATGGCCTTCCAGTTAGCGTAGGGTATTGAAATGGGCGACTAGAAATTGAAAATACAGATTTTATTTCATCTCCCCCAGTTCAAAAACATTATGTACATTATCGTTGTGATTATCACAATAATAATGATGATGGTGCCAACAACAAAGGCAACAATTTCTTTCATGTCAACCTGCAGCATAATGTGAATGAAGGCGTTAATAAAGTGTCGACAAAATCACGTCATGTTAACACTTGATGTCGTGTAAAATGCAACAAAAACTCACCAACAAATAGACACAGAGTCTCGTAGACCTAACAATTGTAAGAAAAAAATCTTTTTATAATTGTTGTTGCTCTACGGGTAGTTGAAGTTTTTCTCTTCTGTACAAAGTGCGTCGTCGCAATGCAAAAAATGAAAACAGCAACCATTTGCCTGATTGTTTCTAATCTCATGTTGAATTTTTAGTCTTTCGTTCATGATGGCTACAGGGTAACATTTATTGTTGAAGTTAATTTGTTGCAATAGCATACACACTTATGTGTGTACCTTTTTGTATGGGAGTGGGTAAGTGAGTGATTGAATGAATGTAATTTATACTCTGATACTTGGAGTGCATACAATCAAAATATATCTAAGTGTTAAATAGTTTTGAAAAAATGCCATTAACCACAAGAAAATCTCTTATTTTGTTTAAATTTCCATTGCTTATAGCTGTGAATTTCATACATATACCTGCCTGCATGTGTTTTCTTTGAGGTAATATTTGCATGAAGTTTGTTTATAAGAAAAAAACATTATAAAGAGTTCTTAACGTGGAAATAGAAACAGAAAAATAGATTCGACATGTAAATAAAATGCAAAATATTATGAAAGTTTGTTTCTTAAGTCTTTCGTTTACACATGATAGACTAACCACATAGTGCCTATTAAATAAAAATAAATCAAACAGAAATAAATAATAATAGCAACAAAATTATTTGATGCCAGGTTCAAACTATAAAGTGCATGTTTGCACTTGTTGGCGGTTTATTTCAGAAAAAAAAATTTTCCATAAGGTGATCTCTTGTTAATCTCATCAAACCAAATACAGTCTTGAGTATATATATGATATTGCAACCCTTCAGTTAGGATTACGCTCTAGTTTCTCACATCACTTATGTTGTGTGTGTGTGGAGAGACCTATAGTTTATAGTCGACTCGCAGATTTTTCAGAAACTTTTCATTGCATTATTTATTTCTCTCGGAGTTTTTACGAGAAATCTGCAGAGAGGAAGTCGACGAATATATATTTTCTCATATTTCGTTTTGTTCGAGATGGTTGACCTAAGGTTTAACCCTGGCCATACAACTAATAATCTAACACATTACGGTCCCGTATATCAGTCTTTAATTGGATAACGTTTTGACCAATTGTTTTCACAAAAAGAACGTTTTCGTTATGACTCATTGAAAATAAATTTAAAGTTTGATGTGAAGCTCCTGGATAATTGAAATTGTGTGTGCAAATATGATGGTTGAATTCTATGAGTTTCACAATTTCATTGTAATTTTCGTCAATTTATTTTAGAGATTAGATGACATTAGAGCACAAGAAACAATGGGAATCTCTCAATAACGGTAGATAATTTTGTTGGTGCATCTCACTTCAAAGTGATACGAATAGTTTTAGCATTGCTTACAACAAAAATAACGCAAAATATTTTAAACTATTAGGATTTTAAAACTTAATAAAATGAAATATTTGTTTTGCTCGTTTTTGAGGGTCCAGAATTTTGATGTTATCAAATATTGCATTTTTTACGGTGTTCCGACTTCAACTAGCCCACCCATGAGGCAAGGTGTTAATCCGGAATATTTTCCTTAGCTCTCTTTTTCAATTTTTAATTGTAAAGGCTTCTTAAACAATGATCATTAATTATTTCAAGCTGCGCGTAGTCAGTGATCAGTGCGCGGATTCTCTGATCTATTATGAGACCGGTAGACCATAAACGATCTCTCTGTGATTCTGTGATAGTAAGACTAACAAGCAGACTAGCCTAGCAAGCAGTTTCATTTAGGTTTAAAACGAGCTGCAACCATAACTCAGTCTAAATTTTATTATGATATTTAAGTCCTAAAATCGATGTAAACCTATAAACTATTACTGTTTAAGATGTCATTATAACTTTAATAATTTGCCGGGTTAAAGTTACCAAAAAGCGCTTGTGTAGTTATAATTCTAAGTGCATTTATAATATTCGGATTCTTAAGAAAATTATTTCCATTATTTTTTAGATTTCTCCAAATATATTTGAATAATTTAATTAAAAGTTTGTTTCTTAAGATTTTTGTTTATTCCTCCATTTGTATACACACGCAAATGTAACAGATAATGAACACATGTATGATCTTTGACCCTTTGCTTATTTACCAAAAATATAACAAAATCATGATTAATTGAACGATTTGTTAAAAAAAAGACGTGTCACTCTCAATCCATACTTTTCCAATAATAAAAAAGAAACACACACCACAAATTGGTAACGATCGACAGCAATATTAGCAAAATCATCAGTAACATCAGCAAGATCGTTATCAATTTCAAAGAAATCAGCATTACTGTTGCCAGTGAATTTCACAATAATGAGGGCACAGTCATTCAGTGCAATCGACAAGTAACCAAACTCATCTTTGTTTTTTTTTTGTTCTTATTTATTTGATTTTATTTTTGATATTTTTTAATTGTAACAGTGTTCGAGTACTTGAATACATAGTTATTAAAACATTCAATAGTTGTTCATATAAATTCATATATTTTGATTGTATTTTTATGATTTGAGGTTCCATAGTCGAATAAATTTTGTTCAACTCAAGTCGGTGGCTTGTATGTCTCATTTGTCTACATGATTGGCTGGTAATCAATGGGATACTGAACTGAAATAATCAATAATAATAAATTATTTATTTTATTTCTATATTAAAATAGTACTCGTATTTGATAATTAATTATACATCATCAAGCTGCTATTGGAAATTTTATTTCATTTTATATGAGAAATGATTGTGCAAAATGTTGATTATTTTCATTCAAATGTTTGTTTATTTATTTATATATTTATTTTAAAAAGTGATTAGTTTTATTGGAAACAACTGCTTAATAAAGACAGTTTTCAGAAAGAATATGTTATTGAAAGTACTGCCTATTGGTAGCTTCAACGGCCAAGAATCAATTCAGGTAATTTCTGATACACCGCTTTGAAAGCAGACGTAGTTCAATCTTAGAGAAAATTGGTAGTCAGATGGAACAAGGTCTTGATCATGCGATTAATATATAAAACATGACATTCAATCTCTTTTAAATACCTTTTGACCGGAGTCACAGAAGGCAACGGAATGTTATTGTGATAAAAAAAAAATTACGGTCTTGAGTCTGGTTATATATTCATGTAAATAATAGAAATCTTTCAAAGTCTAATATGATAGTCTGGCCCGATTTTAATAGCTCATATTGGAAGAGACCCTTCTGATCACAACAAATACAGAGCATTACCCAGGCGCAATGGATATCCCGTTTCGCATATGATACTGTTATAGTTTTTCCAAATAAAACACATGCATACATAATTACATTACATCATTTCAACCCTTCAGTCAGGATTATTGACCAAGTTTCGCATACCACATATATTGTATGTGTTAATTTTTTACTTAAGTGGCGGGACCTATAGTTTATAGTCGAACGACAGATTTTTGAGAAACTTTTCATAGCAATTTTATTTACTCTCTGAGGGGAAATCGTCAATGAAATACTTTTTGTATTTTATTTTGATGTCTGGCCTGGGGCTCGAACCCTGGCTTTACGTCTAATAAGTCAACACACACTACCTACTAAACCACGGCGATATCCAAATAAAAAGAACAATATAGTTTAAAAGGTTTTTAATAATGAAAAGTTTCTTTGTTATAATATTAATGAAATGTTTTTTGTGAAAAGGGTGCGTGTCTTAAAGCGAATCAAAAGCTAAAGTATAATAACAAGTAAAAAACTAGCGAATGTCAAAAGAAAGTGTACACTTTGGATAAAATTCTAATAATCACCAAGCTCAACTTTTACCACGTAAGGAGAGTATCCGAAAAAATTTGATAAATTTGATTGATTTCGAAATTATATAAAATTTTTGTTTTTTTTAATTTTAAAAACTGGCAATGAAACAATTTTTAAATAAGAATAACGGTAATTTATTAATAATAATATTTTTTAATGTACATTTTCTTCTGACGTTCACTGTATAATCTAAATATATAACATTCTAATCAAACTCTATAATATAATCTGTCAAACGGTTGGGAGTTTTACATGTTCGTGTTGATACTCTTGTCGCCTATTGTAGTAAAAATTTATTTGAAGATGCTGATGCGTTTCTTCTAGAAATGAATGGAATTGGTTGATTTTCTGTTGATGGTTGCGCGCTTACCGTAGATGACGATTCAAAGGCAAGAGTATAATAACAAGTAAGAAACCAGTTAGTACATTGGTTCCGACTGCCAGATCAAAGGTTATCACAGATACCTTACACTTAGTATTGTCGAAATAAATCTATTTTTTGTTGTAAGTAATAATTCGATGCAAAAATGATTTGTTTTTAAAGAGATTAAAAGCAATTTAGACATGCAAGATCGTTTTTCAATATCTCTCGGCTTTAGTTCATGTTGCATCTAATTTCATTGCTTTCGAACACTTTGAATAAAGGCGTCGCAGTCTAAAAGGTATTGCATAGGCTTTCTAGATGACAGCCTATGATTCAATCACTATACAAACAATGGGAAAATTTTTTTGACGACTTACTCGCAGTAGTATTTTGGGCAAAATTTTGAGAGTAAATAAAATTGCCAAGAAAATTTTGTAAAATTTGAACATGATATAAATACATCAGACGAGATGATTGCGCAAGCTCTTTTAGTAATGGTTCCAATTTATGGTCTTCAGACCTCAGTCGGGTTTGGACTCAATAACTGGAAGCTGTAATTGATATGATAATTCAGCGTATATTTCCATAAGCAAATGAAGACTTGCATGAGCAATTTTCTTCTCTCAGGAAAGCTTGCAGCAAATGGCAAAACAGACTGAATAAATGACAACAAATTTGACAGATGTAGCTTCATGTAGATGACCGTTATCTACTGTCAAAGTTCGGAAATACCTGCTGTAGAATATGCCGCCATCTCATAGTTATTTTACATAATGATTTGAATTTTAAGTCTTGCAAGGTATAGTTAGTGCGCTAAATACGTTCCATTTCCAAACAACCTTTAAAGGTCGTTTCGTTTTTTTTTTATTTTTCCAAAAAAATTTCATGCATTTTAACTCCAATTTGCATAAAACGGCATTTTATACGAAATGTTTAATGTTGAACAGTTGGAACAAGTTGTCTGTCCGTCTGTCTATCTATCCCAGAAAAATAGAAAAAGAAAGAAAATAGGAGAGAAACAAAAAAACATAAAACGAATTGAATAATAAAATTTATAACCTATATTTAACCTAAAAATGTCACTCACCTTAACACCCTGACACAATGGATCGGCATCGTAGAGTACAGTGCAGTCAGTATAAACTACAAGGGAATGAAATTAAAAAACGAAACAAAAACAAAGATTTACTTGATGCACAAGAAAGACGAGTGTTAGGAATTAACAAAGAACTGAACAAATTATACTTCATGTAATGTTACGATAAAGTCGCAACAAAAAAAAAAAAGCCCTAAAAACAAACCCAATAATTATTTGGATACATTCCAACCCATCTTCAAAAGAATCTACGTTTGTGTATGTCTCTCTCTGTTGTTTAAGGTAAAAATACTACCTTTTCTACACTCTACATAAGCGTACGAAAAATGAAAATAAAATATTACACTTCAAGTAAAATTTATTTATTTTAACATCACTGAATGAGGATCACAATTGAGGATTATTACTATTACGGATTTTCTTTAATCAAATCGGGATAAAATATGCATCAAACTTATGTCAATTTGAACTTTATGTGCATATTACTTTTAAATTTTTTATCTCATCCAAAAGAATAGGATTTACCAAGACCATCAAAATAGATTTGTTCGTGAGACGACTTCATTGTTGGAGTCAAATGTCTTTCTGTCGTGTCACTGCCTTAATTCTGAATGTGGATAACAGAGACGAAGATAAGAATAATTCCCAGTCAAATTTATGAATAATTGGCATGAATATTGTACTATTGGATTGATTTTCAGTTCCTCTCTAAATCATTAAATTGCCATAACTTTGTTGGCTGACAGACTACTTTTGCCTCAACTCATAAAATATCTTTATCATCTCTAACGTATTGTAGTGGATCAATACATCAACCAGGGTTACGAAACGGTTCTGTGAAAATGTCTCAAGTTTGCGATTGAAGTCGATTGTGAAATGCAAGTAATTATTCGGATTATGAAGGCATTGTTTCCACAAATTTAATCTCCGATCGCCAAAGAATTGCCGCGATTCTTTTCAATTGTTTTTGGTCTAGGAACAAAATTCAGAAATTTTTAATTACATAGTCGTCAAGACTATTTCAAGTGGATTTAAGCAATTTTAAGATCGTTGCGAAAAGCTAGACCGTAATCCTGACTAAAGGGTCACGAAATTACCAGACGCTTAAATGTTACTGAGATCAGTAATACGAAAAGTTTTTGTTTTGTACACAGACTTATCTATCCAATACCTGGCTCTTAATCCACTCTCATTATAGTATACACTATATAGGCGAGATACAGATTACTGATTACTTGTGTTAGTCTCATCTGTTCATTAATTGTTTAGCCGAAAACATGTCTTAAATTTATCTCAGCCGTAATCAACCGTATGTTGGGGTTAAACAAATTGTTTCTTTCCGTGTAATAAATTTTTTCTCACAGTCGATATTAAACATTTACTATAGAAATTATTTGTGCTACTTGCTTAAAGCCAACTTAAAAATAATTTAAGACTTCTAGTCTGCTCCTCTTAATCTTACTGCAGCTTTTAGATCCCATACGAAATGATGCTGCTGTTTGAGATGAAGATGAACAAATTTAATGAAATTTTGTTTCTCTAAGATTGTCTTTGTTTTTGGTACAAAAAAAAAAAAAGAAAATCTGAAAAAAACACTATTTCAAGTGATAATTATTGAGTACAAAAGAGTTTAAACTGGAATTGAAAAAATTTGCATATCAATGAGTCACAGTAGACAGAAGATCAAATGGCTGATGCAGTCGAATAACAAAATTTTAGCGTTATAATGGTATTCCATCTTCAAGAAGCAACCGTTAGTCAGCCAGTTATAGCGTGATTCAGTCATGTTGACAGCTACGAATTTTCAGCTTCTATTTCTGTTTTAGTACTCTACACAGAAGTGCTATTGTTGGCAGTACACAGTGTTTGAGCTGGTGTTTGTAACACTCAACTAAAACTGTCAAAATTGTGTATGGAATGACTTAGACTTTATTAATGGATTAGATAGGTTATGAATGTTTTTATGTTGAAAATCTTAAAAAACAGTTGAGTTCATTGTCAGTAATCATGAGACATTGTTTATTCGATAATGGCATAATGGACTCCTTAAAATGACTTGTTTGTTTGACACCGTTTCTTCACAGCCCCCATGAAAATTAATACATCATAAATATGTATTTCAATTGGACAGATTTGAATTTTTCATCACCGATCCATATGTTGGTAAACCTATATAGATCGATAGTTGTATTAAATCGCTTAGAAATAAAGTAATTTTATAAGCTTTTTGTTCATGTATACTGAGCTATTACTGAAGTCGCAGTAGTCTAGTAGGTAGTGTGTTGGTTTATTAGACTGAAGGACCGAGCTCAAACCCCAGGTCAGACATCAAAACGAAAATATGAAAATATTTATTCGTATACTTCCTCTCAGCAGATTTCTGGTAAAAACTCTGAGAGTAAATAAAATTGCCATGTTCAGCTCACGATCAATTTTTCTACCACTGCAGCGTGGATTTCGATCAAATCTGGGCTTTTCGGAACATTTCTGTTGTTGTTACCGTTTGTTTTTCGTCCACTACAATGGTACGAGAAACAAAAGATTCATTCACATTTATTTGTTGGAGGGCTCTAACGATAGCCAAACTATCACGCTTGATTTCTATCACGAATAAATTTTTTTCTGAATGCAATATATCAAAATGTTTTTATAAGCTTGTAAATAATAAAATGAACTGTCACTGGAGTAAATTTGTCAGCTGTCGGACGAGCGGTTTACAAATGATAACAACCTGAAGTTGGTTGCAAAACATATCAGTCACCTGTATTTACGTATGTTCAGAACTAACCACGATTTTTGAAATTGTTTAAAGGGTATCGTATTATCTCTCGGAAGCATATAGCAAAATTCATTATCAACCAAGGACTGTTATACGTTCTACGACTGTACTGTTAATTATTGAATTTATTGCAATCGACTGTAACATATGCTGAAGAGTGCCAAGCATATCTATATTGCCGAATAGTATAACATTTGATTTCTTTTTCCCAATACTGGCAGTTATATTACGAGAATTTATTTTATTTTGTATGTTTTAGAGATGTTTGTTGTTTTTTTTTTGGTGAATTTCTTGTCAGTTGCAATTATTTTTATTCTTGTTAGCAAATATCATTTATTCATGTTGATTTTATTATTTATTTTATTTTACATTTTTTGTGGTTAAACTTTGTGAAAATATTCGTTTTTTATTGCATTCAATATAATTAATGATTTCGAATTGATTTGTAATTAATTTTATTATTTTGGAAATGATACAAAATTGAAATTAATGAAATAATTATGTTTATAAAATTAAAATTATGTTCGTATGTATGTATGTCCGTCTAAACAGCGTTGGAATTTCAATGTCAGGTGCAAATGTATATTCGTTTTTAATTTTCAAAGAAATATTGAATATTGAAAATAAAATAAAATTGTATTTATTATTCAAAGTCGTACAATTCGTTTTAGATTTTAAATCTATTGTTTAAGAACAAATACTCGCATTAATGATTCAATTGTAAATTTATCGATTTTGTGAATTTGTTTGCCATAGCGTGGGAATTTGTTTTATTAATCGTTCATTAATTTTGTCTCAACAATTAAATCGTTTGACATGCCATTCTTTCCTGGGGAATTCCTAATTAGTTTGAATAAAAGAACACCAAATTGCTTCTTCACTAATATTTAAATAATTGTTATTCGCCTTTTTTTTTAATTAAATAAATGTTGATTGTAAACTTGTTCGCAATGTATGCAATATGTATCCTTAATCAAGTTTGAAAAATCACGATAATCTCATTAGATGCCTCACTCTATAATTCCTTTTCTTTTAATGCTTTTCAACACAGGAAGACCATAATCATAATTTTATCGTGTTTCTTTTTTTTTCTTATTTTTTCTGTGACACGATTCATTCCACTGCCATTCATGTAAGTAACCAAGCAATAGTCAATCAAAATGCTAGCCAAAGAGGCGACCAATCCTTACTTTTATTTTTGCTGTTAGTTATTCATTTATTTTCTTTTGGATTTAATTTCTTGATTGAATCTTCAAAACGAAAAAAAAAACAAAAAATCGATAAATTATAAAATCATGATGCATTTATCCATCTATTGACCAACTAACGGATTGACGATTTAAGAAATCTCTTATACACATCGGCTATATATTGTCAGTTAGCAGACAAGACTAGACTTAATAATCAAATTAAAAAATTTGAAGATTTATACTTTAAAACATAATAGAAAAGGAAAAGAAAAAGATGATGTTCATAATATCTGTTGAAATTTACATTTATGATTCCGATAAGATGGGTTTGAATTAGTTATGGATTGATATTCATGGAAATTGTATAAGAAATAAAATTATCGAAACACATTTGCTTTTTTTTTAAAAATTTATGATCTATTCTAGAAATGTAAAAACTACGTCTGGTCACTTTTTGGTTGACATAATCGTCCAATCGAAGTCAATGAAATCACCTATACCCACCGCAATTGAAAATTGTGCCGCGCTATGAGAAAATATTGAAGGCGGTTAAAATTTGTCTACTGAATGGCTATTGACGCATACATATTCAATTGAAAGAATTATGGAACAAACATCTGACAGCAAATGTTAATAACTCATCAATATCGGGGCACAACAGTCTAGGGCTATTCTCATCATTTGTGTTTGAAAACCTTGGGTAATATGCCGAAAAAACTTTTACTACTGTTACAGATGTCAAAGGAGATAATATCACAGAAAATTGAGGTTAAATAACTAGGAATAACTACATACATACATAATTGGCTATTACAACCCTTCAGTCAGGATTACGACCTAGCTTCTCACACCACTTATGTTGTGTGCGTTAATTTTATACATGAGTGGCGGGACCTACAGTTTAAAGTCGACTCCGAACGACAGATTTTTGAGAAGCTTTTCATGGCAATTTTTACTCTCAGAGTCTTTGCCAGAAATCTGCTGAGAGGAAGTCGCCAAAGAAATAGTTTTCGTTTTGATGTCTGACCTGGGATTCGAACCCGGGCCTTTTGTCTAATAAGCCAACACACTACCCACTGGACCACGGCGACTTCTTACTAGGAATAACTATGGATGGCAAATTGATATGCAGGGGATCTCTGGAAAGGATTCTAAAGATGCAGATGTTGTATACCATTATGTTCAGACCAATAGTAAGGAATGTGGCAATATAGACAACTGTGCTGGAAGCTCTGCTACATATATGTTCGCTTTACATGGCAGTGATGATCAAAACTTTGACTATGGTTAGTTTTATTGAAATTTGTTTAGGGATTTCGTGACTCGTAGAATTGAATAGATGACAGCTCGCTCTTTAACCGTCCCCTAAGCAGAACCAATAGACTCTATGATTTTGGAAAGTGCTTCTAAATGAGACGGCAACAAAAACGAATGGAGGAAACTGGAAGTTGCATACATACATAAAAGTGCGACTATTTCTGGTATACAAATGGATCAAAAAAGGGTCTTAGAACAGGAGTAGAAGTTTTTGATGCATGGGGAAAGTCACGGGTATCTTTCTAGAGGAAATCTGTATCATCGATAGATGCCGACATGGATAGGAAGTACTAAAGACAGGACATAGCTATACTATCTGAGAATCAGGCCGTCATTTAAGCACTAGGCTCTTATGAGATTTAATAGAAGATAATGTGAATCAGAACTATTTGGAGATGCTGAATCGGATATGTATGGAAAATAAGGTTACACTTTGCTTGCTCTAATTTCATGTGGGAATTGTTGGCAATAAGCGTACAGACGAGATCGCGAGGAGGCGCCAGGAAGAGGATTGGCATTGTTGGCATTGTGTCAGGGCAATAGGCTTGGAGGAGATGTTATGGGGATACCCTATAAAGCTAAAGAGGAGTAAAGTTGATAGTTTGAGCGGGATACGAAAGTATCTTATCTTAAATGTAATTTTTATAATTTTCCGGTAGACCAGAACAAAAAGTTGCAATCGCAAACCATGAAATATCAATACAAAATGCAGAGTTTTGTTGTGTTTCTTTAGATAAATTTTTGATTTTTTAGCCAACTACATATGTGCGTTGTAGTGAAGTCAATAACGCTACTTCGTAACGAGAAATGATCTATTCAATTGTGTGAATTTTTTTAAACTTTTTGCTTTGATTGAAAATTACAGCGAATCATTTTCATAGTCTTGCTTCATCTAAATCCAATAAACCAAAATTAAATTATAAACATAATAAAATACAGTGAATATTTAAAGTCTACTATTTTGGATTTCATTATAAAATAAATGTTGTGTTATCGATTACTATGAATATGCCATACCAGTCAATTATTGTTAAATAAATATTAATTATGTTGTGAAGTTTGTTACATTTTGTGTTATTAAACTCATTAAATTAGAGTTGAACAAATTGTTGGGTTGTATCATTATCAGACTACAAATACGTTTTATGTGACATCCAATGAAGACGAAATCATAGTTCCTCTAAGAAACTATAACTCATACTGGGAAGAATGCCATCAAATAGTTAGAAACTTCAAGTGTTTAAGAAAAAATGAATCTTAAAAAATCTTAATTCCTGAATAGGATACGACTTCCCCGTTTTTAAGAAAAGCAAAAAATATTGTCAGACAAATGAAAGACGACAAAGCAATTGATTTTTCGTTTTAAAAGAGTAGAAAACGTTAAAAAAATTATTATTAAACGAAAGACGTTACATAAATACGACACGACTTTATTTCATTTTGGGATCGATAAGACCAACAATAGCAACAACTTGTAAATATGTTGTTGTAAAATCATGTTAAAACATATTGTTATTGTTGTAGCTGCTGTAACTCACCACATGACCTCATGAACTCTTTCCTTTGAGCTGCTTGTTTTTATACCCTACACCAACACAAGTGGGCAAGATGAGCTTATGTTAAAATTAACATTTGAAAGGTTAATTATGGTTACTAACGTAAATCTTCAAAGCCATATAAAAAAATTGCTTTCTCCATAAATTCAGAAGAATGGCAATATAAGCCTCCGGGGACGCACATTTAACAGGCTGTCTATGGAACATAACATAAACTGAAGGAATTTCCAAGTCGCCGTAGCCTGGGAGGTAATGTGTTGGTTTATTAGACGTGAGGCCACGTGTCGAACCCCATGTCAAACATTTCCAACAAAATAAATTATTAAGAAATATTTTATCGGAAATTTCCTCTTTGCAAAAACTCAGAGAGTAAAAATCTGTCGTCGGCATTAAACTGTAGCTTCCGCCACTAATGCATAAAATTAACACACACAAAATATGTGATGTGAGAAGCTAGGTTAGAATCCTGCCTGAAGCGTTGGAATGAATAATTATGTAAGTAAGTATGTAACTTCCTTCATCACTAGTCTCATAGTTGCTAATGTGGCTGTAAAAAAGCATTGAACTAATAACCATGAGAACCTTTTATGCTTGCACTAGAAGTTACGATAAGACCAGAAGCTTGGTCCATATATGTTGTTCTGTTAATGCACAATAGCAGTAAAACTCAGCCAAAGTGTTCAATTTATTTTCTCCATTTGATTGCTCTACAATGATGAAGGGTATCATAGTGCCGGTTTTAATCATCAATAACATTTTTGTTACTTGTTTTCATTATTATTATTGTTTTTGTTGTCGTTGCTGTTGTATTTGATAATAGAAACAATGCTTAAACAACAATGTTTTCTGTCTTGCATTTCATCATGTTTTCCTCTGGATTCATGATACCAACCACAATTCAAATGTAGACTCCTCGTAAAAAAATAATTGTTTTGCTTTTCAAAACATCTTCAATATTGTCAGCATTTTTGGTTTTTACGTTTTGGGTAGAGATTTAAAAAGAGCAATGAACAGAATCGAAAAAAAACATACTCTTTACGTAAAACATCCAGAAAATATTTAAAATTTTTCTGGGAGTTTAGTGCCGGTTTTGGTTTTAATAAAGACATATTCGATCGTATCGTCAGAGGGTAGATTCGTATAAATATGGA
The DNA here is from genome assembly GCA_014635995.1 of Sarcophaga peregrina. Taxonomy (NCBI): domain Eukaryota; kingdom Metazoa; phylum Arthropoda; class Insecta; order Diptera; family Sarcophagidae; genus Sarcophaga; species Sarcophaga peregrina. The sequence goes on from CM025789.1 coordinate 115,613,321, forward strand.
GTTATGCATGCTCATGGCAGTTAAAATTATGATAATTCCTCATCTTCATGATGAGAACATTATATAGGGCCTCTATATTTCTACAAAGTGTTTTTGATTGCAATTAGACAATGATGGTATGAAATGTTTGGTAAGCATGCCTTGCCATTTAGCACAGTAATCCCTTCCTAATTGTAGAAAATTTCGATACAGAAGAAAATCCTTCGTTTAATAACGTTTAATGTTAAAAATAACAACTGTTCCAGATGAAGTGGTAAGATCATGGCCAGGATTGCAGGCTTATCATTTTTTTTTTTTGAGATTATTGATTCACTCGTAAACCGTGTATTGGGATGAAGAAAGGCAATAGGAACGTAGCTTATTTTAGGCGTGAAATGAAAGCTATTATGGAAGTACTAACGAGGCATGGTCATTTTAGATAAAGGATTAGTAGTTGGAATAGGAATATTTAAGATTTTTGTAGTCTCTGTTCTTGCTTAGCTATGCGTAGTCGATTGTTGCCTGGTGGGTATAAAAGTCTAAGTTTATTAGAGGTAGAACTTTATCTACGGGTGACTTAAATGACTGCTTGTTGATTTTTTTTCTTTTTTAATTGTGTAACCCGCTTTCGTTAATCTGTAGGAATTATTAAAACAAAACTTGCTTTGTGTAAAGTTCAGCCACCGAGATTTCTTAATTATTTTTTGTGACACTGCCCTACAAACTTGTTACATATGGGACCAAGGGATGGTCATACTCATGCGATTTATTCAAGAGTATGTTTGATAAATGAATCCCTTTAGCATGTAAATTTCCAAGTCTACGGCCTTTAATACCTCGTTCAGTTTCCGTTTTGTTTATCTAAATCGGCATGAAGTTGAATCAATGCTAAAAGGTTAAGTAATTTTTAAAACAAACCTCTTATATATAAGAAAGCACAGATCGTTTTTTTTTATTTCTAACTTGAGTAAAAAACTACCAAATAACACAAGTCTACACTATCTACATCGCCTATAGTGTAATAAAAATAAATGGGACTGGAGGGTATTTTGTATTAAAAATTAAATTGTAATCACAACAATTAAATATTTATTGTTATTGCCGATTACAAAGAATAAATAAATATCACAACATCTCTTAGAATCACAAAATATTTTTAATGATTACTTTTCATAACTATAGCGGATGAAACATGGAACACCATTCGTTTGACCATTGGAATGTTGAAGGTGCCAGATTAGTTTCTTATTTTGTACTTGAAACGTCATGTTTTGTGATGACGAACTTTGTTGCCAAAGCTATTTTATTCTTTTCTTTCAGATAAAAATAAAGATGGTCAAAGCTACGGTGTTTCCAACATGATAAGATAAGTTGTTATGCGTACCCCCTATTAAAAGGGGTCCGTTTTATATCTTTTATCTAATCATACATTTTCATCACAAAAAAACACAAAAAAAAAAAAATTAAACGTAAAAATAATTAAAATTTACAACTTAAATGAGCATCGGTGTGTAATAAAATGAAGTGTCATTGCCAAGTGTGATTAAAATTTAAATTTTGGCATCATTCAACAATTTAATGTGAAACATTACGGTTGCAAATACGAACGAAAGCAAAATTTTTATTCAAATTTTTTGTTTTTTTTTTTAAATTGAAAACATGGTTGTAAATGGCCACGATGTAATCGCTCAGCGCAGTAATTCTATACTGATTCACAGATGTCGTTATCAATTGTTGGCTGCCATAACAGGTGAGTCAGTCAGTTCTAACGAAATTAAAGGCAACAGTTTTACTTTAGTTTTAGAAGTTTTGTCTTGTGATCATTTAAGCAATAGAATTGAACAGAATTTTTTTTTAATTCTTCCATTTCTAGTTCAACTGATAACCTTTGCACATGGCATCGCCACTGGTTGGATTTCACCAACACTGCATCAGCTACAGTCTTACAATTCGCCTACAAATTTCGTTGTTTCAGTGGAGGAGGTATCATGGATTGGCTCTTTATTCGGTCTCGGCTCGTTGGCGGGCAATATTTTGTTTGGTTTACTTTTAAATCGCATCGGACGAAAATGGTGCATGTACTTAATAGCAGTTCCTTATGCGGTAAATTTTGAATTGAAAACATCCAATTTTATGAAACTGAAAAATTAAAAAACAATTCAAATTATTTTATTTTAGATCGCATGGTTTCTAATTTATTTATCGAAAACGTATGTTTATTTGTATGTGGCAAGATTTTTAAGCGGCATGACTGGAGGTGGCAATTATGTTGTTGTGCCCATATTTATTAGCGAAATTGCTGATCCCAGGTAAGATTTTTTTTCCAATGATAAACAGCAAACATCTTGCAATTAATCACTTGCATTTGCAATACATAAATTTGGTAATTAATTTAATCTTTTATTAGCATACGCGGTGCCTTATCTTCAATGGCCATGCTATTCTTGAGTTTTGGCATTATGGTGGGATTTGTGCTTTCATCGCAAGTGGATTATTATCTTAATCCTTGTATAATTATTATCTTTCCCATCGTGTACTTGATAGCAGCCACACAGTTTCCAGAGACGCCACAATATTTGCTGAAAAATAAACAGATTGATAAAGCACGCGAGGCTTTCAAGTTTTATAAGAATTTACCAAAACAACCGGCACATATTGAAGGCACTTTGGCTAAGCATCAGGAGGTAGAGGAAAATGCTGAATTTCGAGAACTCAAAGAAAGTATATTATCCAGTAATGGTCAGATTGAAAAACTTAAACTGGCTGATTTTGGTAACGTATACATAGTTGGTGTATTTTCTCCCTTAAATTTTATTTAATTTTTTTTTTTATTTCAGTGAGTGGAGATTCATTGAAGGCGTTCTTTACGGCCTTCATGCTAATGGCCTTGAATCAGTTTTCGGGTAGTTTTGCTTTTTTCAATTATATGTCGGATATATTTGCTCAAACTGGCACTGATATTCATCCCAATACTTGTACCATTGTTATGGGAGTAGCCCAGATTACGGGCACTTGCATAACAATGATGATGGTGGATCGTTTTGGTCGCAAACTACTCATGTTACTATCATCCGGTGGTATGGCTGTGGGTATGATATGCTTCGGCATGTACATACAATTTACCTCTGCTGAATTAAAATTGAAATACAACTGGTTGCCTTTGGTTATCATGACTTTTATTATACTAATCGCCAGCATTGGTGTAATTGCTCTACTATTTACAGTCATTGTGGAAATTTTACCCAATAAGGTAATCATCATATTTATTTGCAATTAAGGAGGGCATATATAACAGATAATCAACCTTTTTGTTTCATTCCAAATTTAGATACGTGCTCCAGCTACTTCCATATGCATGGCTTTGATGAGCTTTATGGTTTTTATAGCCTTAAAAATCTTTCCGCTCTTATTACAAAATTATGGTTTAGCTACCCTTTTCTTTTCCTGTGGCTGTGTATGTGTCTTGGGCTGGTTTTATATCTTGTTTTGGTTAAGAGAAACCAAAGGCACATCCCTCGACTAGACTAGTGAGAAGAAAACTTAAAATAATTTTATAACATTTTAAAAGAATTTATGGAATTTATTTAAACAGTCATTCGCATTTACTGATATATTTTATAATGATGTTTTATTATTAATTTAATATTATTTAAATAACATAAAATAAATTTAATTTAAAAAGTATACAGAACAGAAATTTTTTAAAACAATTTTTAGAAATCTATGCACTTTTGTTGGGCAGTAAAATGAAATATTATTTCTTACTGCGATCAATAAATCGATATCCGGAAATTTTTTTAGAATACATCGTAATAAGATAATCTGCGTAGATTGATGATAGCAGTGATAATATTGCATAAGGAGAGCAAAAAAAAAACTATTGAAATAATACGCTAGGTTCGTTTTGAGAATTTTAACTAGAAGCCATAGTCAACATAGCACCGTGTAATGTCAAGTAAGACTAGTTTTTACTTGATACAATAGATAAAGATATCGAAAAGATAAAAAGCAAAAAAGAGGTTTATGGTCGCTGGGGAGTTCAAATATATTTAAGTTCGAGGGGCCCAAAAGTTTAACATCAACTGCAAACGACAGATTTGAGAAAGTTTATATATACACACACCTAACTGCCGATACCACTCAACATAGAATAATTTTTTTGGTAATAAATGGGGAATATCCTAAACAGACACATGAGTTAGCATGAAAAGTATCCAAACATTCCATAAAATCTATTTGGAACAAATTAAGTCTATAATACTGCTTATAAATTTATAATGTTTAAAACTAATGTTATCTTTCAGTTCCTTTATCAGCTGAGAACTTTCTTTAGAATAAAAAAAAAGTGGAAAAAAACGCATTTGGTAATCTAATGCAAATCATTGCTGATGTTCGTTCAGCGAAATAACAATATCCAGTTTGAATTTTTTTCTTTTTTTTTTTTAAATAAATTATTTACTTGTAGTTTAGATCAACCTACGCAAACACTCTTCTTTTCTCTTGCTGTCGTATGCAATTTTCCTTTTCATTTAATTTTTATTTCTTATTTTGTATGTGAAAAAATTTGTTTTTGTTTTTCTTTTTTAGTTTTCTCTTATTATTTATTTTCGTGTTTAAAGTTATCACCAGATTTTAATGTCGTGATAAACTTTTAGTTGCTTGTGCTTATGTTTTTTGCCTCAGTAAGATATATTTTTCGCATAAAATTTAGATCAACCAAATAAAGAGGAATCAGATTAAACCAATTAACAAATCCATATCACTTGTATAACTCATCGGTACAATACTCACTGTGTATACTTACTTATTAAACTTTGAAATGTAGCTACACTAATGACTATAGAAAACTATTTTGAATAAAATGAAATTGTACACCTTTTACAATATTTTACTTTTTTCTCATATTGCTACACTATTCCGTAATTAGCGGAAGAGAGAATGTGTAGCTTTTTTGGAGAGACAAATGTATACCAATTAAACAGTTTAAAATAATGCAAGAACTTTCACTCAATTTCAATCTGTTATCGAGTTAAATTTTCCACCAATAAAAATTATTCGTCTTAGACGGAAAGTGTTTTAGGCAGACAGACAGACAGATTCATAAACCCGTTCCTGCCACAGATTTAAGTAAGTAAGTCGAAACCGTTGAATGTTTAATTCCTTCTATATTCTTGTAGTCTTAATTGAAGTTTTTTGTTTTGATTTTGTCTCACTTGGAAATTATTCCTTCCCCAAATTGAGGTTAAAGCGCTAATACATCAGTTCTTCTTAGGATAATCTACTTTCATGCGAATCTTGACGTTCCATGAAAATCGAAGTCATTCTAGCTCCGAAGTTGCATTAACTTGTGTTTCTAATTTATTAATTCTCTATGCTCTTTAACTACGCCGATTATTTTAAATTGATTTCCGTTTTTGTTAACTGAATTAATTAATTCAGTAAACTAAATTAATTGGCCATTACAACGCTTAGGATCTATTATTACAACTTCCCGTTAAAGTTGGCGTTAGTTAAAGGTACTTTAGCTAAAGTGGACGGCAAAGTTACCTTTAACTTATTTTGGTTATTACAACTTACAGATAAAACAAAATTTACTTTACAATTAAACAAGTTTTTTTTTTATTTTAATGATGATGATCTTCCCTTTAGCTTAACGATCACTTCTATTTTATTGGGTAATCGTAATAAGGAAACCATTTATCTCTGCGTTAAAATCCTCTCTTTAGTTAACGGCAAGTTGTAATAATGGCCCTTAGGAAGTATTACAATCTAGTTTCTCATAGCACCCATGCTGTATGTATTAAATTTTTCCATGAATGCTGAGACCTAAAATTCAAAGTTGACTCCGAACAATGGAGGCTTTTGCTTTCTATAGCAATTTTGTATTATTCTCAGAGATATTGCCAGAAGAGTTCTGAGAGGAAGTCGTAGAAAAACAGATTTGAGGCATTAGAACTGGAGTTTAATAAGTGAACACATTACATAATAGACTACTGCATTTAATTGCAGTATACGTTTGTAATTTTATCCCAAGACAATTGTCGCACTTTTTAGAGCCGCCCTTCTTTGACAGTTTTACAGGAATGCATCATATAAAAGTAAGTCTGCAGAAATGTTATCATTGCCTTGCACTTTGTTGTGTTTAATGGCGTTTTTTACTTCCTCTTTTATTAGTGGATTGCTCGTAATTTTAACAAGTGCAGTGGTGAGGATCGTTTCAAAATAAATATTTAAGATCACTTGAATATCAAATTATCGCTTTATATGTTGACAGCAAAAGGTCTTTGAAGCTCTCCACAATTTAGGCGATTTAATAATGTTTACTCTGCCTCTCTCCACGTATTCTTTCAAAATTCCGTGAACAACTTGGACATGTTACAACAGACTTTAATTAATTCATTTTTAGTCAATTGGACTTCTTCGTAGAAATCGAAATACTACTCAGCTAATGTGTAAAAATGCTAATAAAAAAAAAATAGCAGAAAAATAGTAGTCGAAAGAAACGAGTATTTTAGAATACGGCAGAGGAGGGGTTAGCAGATCCCTGCCTAATGCTTTGGTTGCAAACTGAACCGGTTTTGCTTTGTGTCATATGTTATTGAAAGCGGTCTGCATTAACGGTTTCATATGGTTTAGGAGGTCGTGATACACCATATATTTCTGGTACCACCTGACACAGCCAAAGTTGTTTCGGATTTACCCATTATTTTTTCTGTTTCGGATTTTGAAAACAAATAGATCTTTCTCCCCAGTACTCTTTTTCAATTAAAATAGAAATTTAAGGCTGGTGATTTCCTGTTAAGCATCTTCTTTTTTTTTAAGAGAATTGAAAAGAATACTAATTTGTCTCAAACCCGATTTCTAATATGCATAGTGTTATTCGTATTAAATTCCATGTCTCGTTAAAGCAGGTAAAGATTTACTTTACATTTGTCTGTCTATTTGTTATTATACATACACATGCCTATAGAGAAACCAAAACAATGTTTTAGAAAGGGAACATAATGTTGGCTTTTACAAACAGATCAAAATGAATATGAGTTTCATTCCAAACCTTTCTTAATACGTATTGCCGAGACATGAATAAAAATGTTTCATTTTATAATTTGTGGTTACTAGATAATCATTTTAGATGTAAGTAACTGTAAGAGATTACCTCTTAATATGTACAAACTATGCTAATACTGTGTGTAGATACCACATGAATTAAATTCAAATGAGTTCAAACAGCTGTACATAAGGAATTATTTAGGTTGGTATATGGATCAAGATAAACGCGATTTTTACAAACATAATAGAGTTGAAAGAAACGCATGAAACGCGAATTTCACATACTCGTAGATGATAATATTCGTAAGTACTACATATGCATAACAGGTTACTAACTAGATAGGTTCCTGTGTGAATAAATAACTCCCTTCATTTCACAATGCTTCAGCTCAAATTCAAAGAGTTCTACTCTTAATTGGTATCACAAATACTGGGAATAAAACAAAAGACCACAGATTGAAATCTTTCTTGCTGAGATTTTCGCATATTTCGCATTTATTATGAAACATTCACCCGTTGTGACGTAAATCAAAACCATGAAATATGATTATAAAAGAAACCAAAAACATTTCTTAAAGAAAAATTTCAAATATCATATGCAAATTTGGTTGGCAAATTTCTTAAGTTCGCAAACTGGACATTATCTTACATCATTTCTAAAAATATTCTTTTCGCCAATAATATGCTAACGATATTGTTGTCAGAAACGATTAAAATATACAAACTATTCGGTTTGATATGAATCCATAATATAAATAATGTCTATAATCTTCTAGTAACTTCCTGAAATTGGATTCGATATCAGAATAATTGATAGGTATTGATGGGAGTAAAATAATTAAAATAGAATTCTTAGATAATGAAGTTTTAAACGTTTGAGTTTTGGAAATGGAAAAGTAGAAAAAGGCACGAAGAATTTGCAAACGAGTATGAAATATTTATTTGGGGTGATAGAATTATGTAAAGATAATTATTATTAAATTCGGTAAGATAAGGTAACGGAGCTTCTAAAAGAAAAATGTCCTACTTAGCTCAGCATTTAGGCTCAGAAGTCATTTGCCAGAGTGCCGAATCTTTCGACACGCATACTAAAAAAGCAGAATCTGTATCGTGCGGTGGATTCCCAAGCATCCGGAGGTTTCCAATGGGACCTTTGACGTATACACTGATGGATTAAATTTGAGTGGATGTGTGGGATTATTTCAAAGAGAAAAAAAAATAGTAACAAGTCATTGATTATATAAGTAATGAAATATTTGAAATAAAATAGAAATAAAAATGAAAAAGAACATCTAATCACTTCATATTATAATTCTACCATTAGAATACAACTGGAATGGAACTGGAATTTTAAATGTTATTCCTTCCCAAAAGAAAAAGAAATGAAAGAACAAATATATTTAAAAATTTATGGAAATATTCTACCACTCCTCATCTTGTTTAAGGCCAACAAACGCATTTATTATTCTAAAAACTATTCATAATAGACCATCGAAGAATCGATTTGTATAAATTACCATCATTAATAGGAAAAAGTGAAAGAATTATAAGAAAACGAGTTAATTAAACTATTATAGATGGCATAAAGCCACAATAAATTAATGCCATCATTAAAAATCATTAATAGTTGGATGGTATGTGAATTGGCAAAAAAAAAGGGGGAAAAAAATTAAAACACAAATAAAGAAAGAAAGATTATGAATTAAATAAAAAAAAAGTAATAATCATAACACCAATGAGTGGTAATTACGAACGAAAAATATATTTTTACATTATGATCCAACGGAAAAGAATTTCTTTTCTTTCAAACAGCGGGTGAATGCTTTTGTTCTGATTGGTAAAGAAAGAGAAGAAGATTGAAAATAAGCACATAAATCACTAGCGATGTGTGGTGAAGCAAATATTTAAATTATTTTTTTTTTGCACGTTGACCTTGAAAGTAGAGACGAATTAACAAAATAATAATATGCTAACCAAAGAAAAAAAAAGTTAAGAAAAGAGAAATAAAAGAAAGAAGCGATATTATGTAATTCTGTTCTCTATAACAATTAATCACCTTTTATTTCAGGTAAATAACGAGGAACTGAGTGAAATGAAATTGAAGAGAAATAATAATTATTTTAATTTTAGATTTTGCGTCTTCGTTTCTTTTGATTTGTTAAATTTTTTATTTTACTGTTAAAGACATGTGCCAAAGCATGACGGACGAAGGGAAATTTTTTCTTTCTAAGACAATACTTACGAAACTTTTAATCAAATAAAGTATTAAAAACTAATTTAAAAATATTTGAATGACTGTTCTAAAACTAAATACTGCACCTAAGGCATCATACCATAAAAATAGACAGGTATCGAGAATTTAAAATTAAAGTAATTATAATTATCATTTATTTCTTACCAGCCTTTCTCTTCGAGAAGTGTAAGCTAATAAGGTGGAAATATCAATTCAATATCATAAGGGAACTGTATAAAAATATGTAATTCAAATTATACTACAAAATATTTAGCGTATTTATTAGTCATTTGACTGTCATTTGTGATGTGTAAACACATTACACGTTCTCATCGAATTATTAAGAGCAATATGAAAAACTTAATGTAAACATTCGTGTACGTATGATTTTGTTTCTCTTTTTAACGTTTATCCAATCTGTTCTCTTTACTGCTGTTTCTAAATCACAGTTAATGTGTTCATTACTGCAAGTTGGACAGAAAATTGGTTACAGATGACTAGTCAAACTTCATGCATATACCGGTCACGATTGACATGTACTTGGGTGACAGTTCTACTTGAAAACATTATTTTTTATAAGCAATTTATTTTTATTAAATAAGATTTAAATACATAATTTAATACTGTTAGTAGTTTAAATTTCAATATTTGAATGAAAATGTCATATAAATATGGAAAACAGTCAATTTCACAACCGAATTCAGCCGACTGGTATGGTTAAACAACATACCTGCTTCTCTTTACCCTTCAGAGTTCTTTAATGTATCGTTAGATTTAGAAAAGAATAGAAAAGAAAATATACTTACATTTTCAAACATCTTCTGGTCCTTTTATTATACTTCGATTTTTAGTTCCATGATATTTTTAATCTAAAATTTTTTTTAAATTCTTATCTTATTAACGGGGTCTCTTTTTTTTATTAATTTTTCCCAAAGTTTAAAAATTTTTAACACTTTCAAAACATTTGGCTACAACATACGATTATGATTCAATATTGTCAAAATTGTACGGTCATTGTACGGTCACTATTGACGTATTTTTAGAAAGGCAACTCTATAGCTGAAAAGAGCTATACAACTTTATGTATGTTTTACTAGGTGAATGTTATAATTGGTCATTAATTTCTCGCAGGGTTGTTGCCAGTGCGTATTATTATTATCATCGTGTAGAGGTGCTATGCAATTCTATTGTCTTGACTAACTTCAGAATGCTGCTCGATATCAGCACGTAAAACTCCTTGACCCGCACCACTTTTTTTCATCTTTGACATAAAAATTATGCATAGTTTTTGAGATAAACAAAAATAAAAAACCCCAATTTTTATGAATAGCAAAAAAGCGAGCATTCCAAATCATTTGAAAAAATTATACTTTGGGACAAAATTAAAAAAATTAAGTTCGGCTAGTTAATAACACAAAACATTTTTAACATAACATATTTTATGAGTGTTATTTTGAAATTAAATGATTACGCATCCGCCACACAGGTGTTCTTGTCGCAGTCTGATCGACAACTAAATCAAACAACACAAGAATGCGTGTGAGTTCTCTTTGCACAATCGTGCTATGATATGGTAATCCCTGAATTAAAATAATAAATAAATAATTGGTCATTACAACTCTTCAGTTAGGATTCCGACCTCGTTTCTCACATCAATTGTGTTGTGTGCAGTTAATTTTCTACAGGTGTGGCAGAACCTACATGTTTAAAGTCGACTAAGACCGATAGATTCTTAAGAAACTTTTTGTTGGCAATTTTATTTTCTCTAAGGGTTTTGTCGAAGTATTTTCTCAAATTTCGCTTTATTGGAGATGTTACACCTGGGGCTTGAACCGTGGTATCACCTCTAGTAAGCGATTAGATACTACGGGTAAAATTTACTACTTTTCTTATCCACTGTTGTATCATGTTTAAGCATTTGAATTCATTTTTCACCATTACACATAATTGGATTACAATTTTACATTATTTTTTTAACCATCCATACAGAGAAGAGATATTTGACAATATTTGTTGGTTTGGTTGTATTTAATAATGCAAATAAATGACAGCATATTTGTTTAAATTCATTACATAAAACGCACCCACCCACACAGCTTCTTCTTCCTTTTTTTTTGCTTCTTTTGTTCAACTACTGTTTTTCATAATTATTGGCAAATAAATTGTGTTTTTAACATCTCATAACACAAACTCAAAGCAGACATACAAATTATAGAAGATCTTACATGTCTTATTGCAAAGGGGGAAACATTTTTTAAATAATTTTTTTTTGTTTTTATTTTAAATGTCACGTTTATTTTGCCATCATCAGGTGAGATTTTAAACTTCCTTCTACAACAAGTGGAATTAACAATCAGTGGAAGACGACGAAACTATAAAAGGGAACTCCTTTAGCTTGTTTTATTTGTTGTTGCTTTATTGTTGCTAGTGCTTGGCGAAAAAAGTGTTGATTGAATTGACAACAGTTTTGACACCCACGCAAATCATTTAAGAGATGCTCGTAAAGTGATATTGATTGTCAGGCCAACAGACGACAGATAGAGCTATTCAACACGCTTTGAAAAATAATTTTTTTCCTTAAACCTAACAACTTTTGTTTAGGCTTCAGAGCTAAAGCTAAGCGTTATCCTCAATAAAGTTCAAAATATTTTTTTCGTTTTTTTTTTGTGCACAAGCTTTACATAGCAGACAGAACAATTGTCTGCTGAAATAAAATGAATATTTGTTCACGTTTTACTTTAAACAAATATGAGTTTTAATTTATGCACTTGACATATGAATTTACACGTTTTATACGTTTCAGAAGATGTAATTTCAGGCATCAACATGAAATACATAAATGCGATACAAGCGAAAATGAAGTGAAATACATGTGAGACAGTGAGACAGACAAATAGATATTCTGACTTGCCTTTGCCTTTGGCTTTACCTAAAGGTAAGTTTATGTGACAATTGTTAATTAATTAAATTTTTTAAATGAAAAGAAAATTAAAAACTCTCGTAGATTGTCTATTATTCGATGAATATTGTGGCTAGAAAGACGTGTTTGAAGGTGTAGCTTTTGCTTTAGCCTCTCGCTTTTCTTCTTTTGTTGTTGTTGTTGTCGTATGGTGTACAAACGAATTTGCAAATACTAAATTGGCAAGATTTAAATTGAATGATAATTTCACTACTTCATCACGTGATGTGCTTTTGAAACTTCCTTGTTGGTTTCCATTCATTATTGCTTGAAATATTTATTTTTATTTAATGATGACAAAATATATGCAAATAAATGAAATAATTGTCATTAGTTTAGATTTTCTGTAGAGCCTTGCGTCTGTAATATGTACATTCTAAACGTACATACATACGTATGTACTTATATCATCAAAATCCGTATGTATGTGAAATTATACAAATATTTTCTTGCTTTTAAGTAAATACAGGCCAGTTTAATATCTCAGGCAATATAAGTTACAACAAGTAAAATAACCGCATATTTGAGTGTAGAATTTAAGGAATCATATGCTTCGCAACATTACTATCATATTTTGTTTCACCCTAAAAGAAAAGAAGACAATGCTGCTCAGAGAAACATCAAGGTATTGTGTTCTTTGTCGATAATGTATTAAAAATCAAGAAAGAAATAAACGTGACGTGCTCTGTATCAGGCATTAATAAGTATTGTCACCATTAAAGCATGACCTCACAGACTCGACGTTTGTACGCATAAAGAAAGTGAAAATGCTCTGCTCAAACAAATGTATTAATTGATATAACAAATCAATGACATCAGAAGGACTGCGGTTATGGAATGAAGAAATTTTAATTACAAGCTTCTACAATGTGTAAGTGTATTATTTGGTAAACAAAAAGATAATGTGTTGATCTGATAATGATCTTGGCTGACCTAGTGAAAACTGAATGAGCTCGGCTGGGAAGTTTTAATGCAGCCACTAAGCATCAGATATCTTACATCTTTAGATTAGCTGTTGTTTGTTTTTGCCGGACCGTTCTTAAATAGGCTTGGAGGTAATTGAATTGAATAATGGCTTTTATGCACCATTGAGCGCATAATTGAACTTATAAAATTTCATTAAAATATAAACAAAACGTCGTACAAACGTATTTATGACGTAGAGAGTAACCCGGTATAACAGCAAGTTTATTTGAAAACTGGTCTCATTGTTGGTGCGCCTACATTAACTCGTCATTGTTCTCAAGAATAGACCATTTCACTCACCAGTTGACGTAGAATTTAGTGAAAAGATCTCGGTGACGCGTCAACAAAGTTCAATGGGTCCAAGAGTGGAAGCCGCATGATCATCCGCTTCGTTTTCGCTTCGCTGGATGGGCCAACGAGAAACTGCACACATTTCATGCCACAATTGATTTATTGCGCCAAACGTTTGATGGCCGTTTAATTAGCCGAAAAGCTGATGTCAATTGGCGGCCGAGGATCTACGATTTCATGCCGTAGGAGTGTTTCCTGTGCAGCGCTGTTAAAGAAAAGTTTTATGTCAAGAAACCTTAAGATAATTAAGTTTTTGAAGGCCAGCATTTGTGACGCCGCTGCTGAGATGCGACCCCATGCATTATAAAAATTGCACGAAAATTGGATTCGATCGAATGCGGTAGTGTGAGGTCAGCCACGCCCTCCTGAATTGAATGTACTTTACAATAAAAAAATAAATTTGACAAAATTTCAAATAGTTAGTGTTTTACGAGTATTTCATTTTTAAATTTAAACTTTTAAATGGCCCATCCTTTACTAGACGCAATTAATTAAGAATAGAAATATTTTGTAAAGGACTATAAACGTTAAAAAAAATTATACAATCGGTATTGCATTTCGGGAATTACTGTTCTTAGTTTCAAATCTAAATCCGAATACTTTTCATACAGGACAACGAATAGTGAAAGTTTAACCAACAAAATATTTAAATTTTTTGGAAACTTAAAAGAATTTGTTTTTTCATTCCTTATTTTGTTTAAAACAAATATTTTTTGTATCACAAAATTAATGTTCAAAGCATTGAACAATATTAAAAAAAGAAAAATTAACAATATTAGTGGGGAGTATGGTAAGTAGTACAATTATAGCTATTCCGCTGCTAATCAAAAAGCGTGACGCATAACTTTATTGATGATTTTTAATAACGATTATATAATAGTAATAAAAAAAAAACATCAAAAACTAAATAAAAACCTCAGCAACAAAAAGTGAAATGGAATTACATTTTACATACATTTTTTGGCATTTTAGTACATCGAAAACTGAAAGAAATTTGCAAAAAACCAAACACTAACAAAGTGTAATCAGTCATAAAAGAATTGTATAACCATAACCTCACGAGAGGTGTTTCGCTATTGTCTAATTTATTATCGATTTGGTTTTCATCTTAATTTAACAAACCACATCCTCAATTTAAGATTTATTCGATTTCCTATTAAAATGTGATAGGCGAACATCAAACATTGATGGGAAGGTAGTGCTGATGATGTGCTATGCCAAAATAAAGGTGGTAATTTTACAATAAAACTGAAATGATTTTCAAAACTGAAACATTTTATTAAAATTTTAACTTTTAAATATTGTTTAACACATTGGAATTTGAATACATATTGTTCGAATTTTGCAAAAAAAAAAAAAAACCGCAACAGGTTTTAAAAATTGTTAATATGAAATATGTTACTGGCTATAGCCTGAACTGGGATAATTTAAAAATGTCAAAAGATAACAAAAATAGCTGGAAATTTTTTGAAAATTATTAAGTAAACAAACCCTGAAATGAACACCTTTGTCTCTCCTATGCACAGTTGAGGAGTTTCAAAATAGGCTTCGCGGCACCAGCTCAAAGATGAGAGTTGTATTCCATTCTTAGTCAGATATATATAAGTAGTGTAAAATGCAATGGAGATCAGATGAAGAGAAATATTACTTGCATCAGCTTAAGTAATCGAGGCCCTTGAATGTTTCTTTCAACAGTTGAAGAATGTACTAGTTCCAGCGAATATAACGCTGCTTTTACATACCCAGGGACATCAAGAGCTTCTAACTTTCTAATATTAACTGTCTATGAATAAACAACATTAGGTATGTCTTTCGCACATTGCAATCGAATCTATTCATTCAACTCAATTCCGACATTGTCTGTAGGGTGGATTTGAGAGTGACAATAATATTAAAATGAAATTCGTTGGATATAAAACAATAAGTATACGAGGAGATATGACTCAATAGATAATGAAATTGAATTGTGAATACTATGGGAAAGGCTAAAAATTACTTCTGGAACGGCATATATTGATGGGTAAAACCGTAGATATTAAAAAAATTGTTTCTTAAATAAAGCCTACTATTGTGTATCTTGTAGCTTAAATATAGGGTGGGGTGATTTAAAAGTTCAAATTAAACATGAAATGAAACAAAAACGGTTTGGAATTCTGCCTAATTTTTTTTTATTGCGAAGTAAAATTGTTCCGGTTAAAAATGGCACAGTACCTTATTGGATCGAACTAATTTTCGTGCAATTTTTCGATTGTATGGAGTCGTACATCGGCAATGGCATCACGACTGTTGATCTTTAAATGCACAATTGTCTCCTGTTTGTCGACATAACACTTTACTTTATCAGCGCCCCACAGAAAATAGTCCAACGGTGACAAAACACTGCTTCTTGGCGGGCAATTGACATCAGAAATCAATTGTAGCGTGAGATGTGTGGTAAGTTGCACCATCCTGTTAAAACCAAACATCGTACACATCAATATCATGAAGAGCGCGTACAAAAAAATCGGTAATCTTGGTGCGATAGCTGTCTCCGTTGACCGTAATGTGGGCCAATGATGTCTGCGGTCAATAAGTCACACCAAACAGTTACTGTTACAGTTACAGTTACAGTTACAGTTTTTGATTAATAACGTACTTACCAAGATGAAAATGAGTTTCATCCGAAAAGATAATTTTTTTTTTTGACAAAATCGACAACATCGTACAGCTTCTCGTTGGCCCAATTAATCCGAACGTTGCTTAAGCGTAAATCGATTTATTATGTTGAGAAAAGCCAACATTATACAGAATTTTGTGACAGAATAGTAGGGACATAAGTATTGCCAGATTTGAAATAGCCGATGGTTCAAATTTAAATTGATTGATGGCCGGTCCATCCGATATAATCCATTTTGTTTTTGCCTTAATATTAATTAATAAATAATTTTATATTTTATTTAATACTTAATAATTTTACAATACAAAAGAAAATTTTTTAATTAATTTTCCAAATGGATTCAAACGAAATTGTTTTGTTTGCCATTCGATAGGGAGAATTAAAACTCTTTTGAGTATCGATATCGGCCTTCTTACCATATCCATAAATGGTTTTTAATATTTTGTTGTTACGTTTTGTTTGCATTTGCTTTGAATAATTTGTATTTGGATTAGTTCAAGTCATTTTGCTCGCTATTCAAACTTCTTATTATTTGTATTGTTTTTTTTTTTTGAATATTTTTATAAAGTCTTGTTGTTGTTGTTGTTTTTGGTATGAATGGTTTCACTATTGGTTTCCTTATACAATAGATGATTGCTAGCAAAACGTTAAAACGTGCCGTGTTAAAGTAATTTTCTTTGACTGATTTGTTGGTTGGGTTGATGGTTTACAAAGGTTTTGTACCCTTTTTTCCGAAAACATTTTTTTAATTTTTTTGTTTTCTGTTGTTACAAACCGTTTGTGTTGCTTAGCTTGATTGATTACCTCAAAGACAATTTGAATTTGTTTTCGTTTCTGTGTCGGTCGGTTTCTATTATCACAGTTGTTAAGATTGATTTTCATTTCTTTTCATTCCTTTGAAAATTTGAATTTTATGGCTCTATTTTGTAGTTTTTCTTTGCCAATCTTTAAATTTGGAAGACAAATAAAAACTTATTTCCAAAATAATAAATCGTGGTACTGTTAAAGCTTCTGTTTTGTTAGTAGTATTAACTTTAAATTTAGTTTCTTTTCTTTTGGAATTTTGATTTTTTGTTTTGTTTTTTTTTTATACTTCAGTTGACCCATAAATAAAATTAACCTCAGCATAAAAAGGAAAAATTTTAAATTAATTTTTAAATTTTAAATGAAATATTACTGAACTTATTTACATTTTATTTTATTTGTTCACAGTTTAATTAACTTCAATCCGATAACATGGTCTAGAGGTTTAAGTGCCCATCTACCAAATCGAAAAATTCACTTCTAAATCCAAGAAAAGGCAAGCAACACTATCCATTATGGTTTTTAAATTTATAAAAATTAATCCTAGATTCCCTACAAGGACTCCTGGGTGGCTATCACTCCGTGCTTCATAGGATGCTAAATCAGTTCTACCTTTTAATTCCGACTGCTGAAAAATTTATCGCCTCACGTTCACATAACATCGATGTCGCATAACACCAAATCTGAATGGTTTTTGATTTATCTCTCCGTATATGATTACTTTTTTGTTATCAATTTGATGTTCTATTAAGACAATATCTAAACGAATCTTTATTCTTAATTACATAAAGTTGAACATTGTCAAAATTTTTATGCGATTATTATAACCTAAGGTGCTCAAACATTTAAAATATTCAGAAGCAAAATACACAAACGTATATATACATATGTTTTTAATTGGATCTATTGTTCCATTTAGTTTTTGGAGCCTAAAGCTCTAAATACAAATTCATAATTCTTGCGTTCTGTTAATAATGTTGCATCATTAATTATGTTGGTAAATCAAAATAATCATTGAAATTATGAAATTCGATGAAAATGAAAAATTTTAAATTTAAACTTTTGTTTGTAAATCCTTAAATGATAAGAATCATTAAACAGCTGCCTGCAACACTTTTTGTTTGTTGGTTTTACATTCATTGTTCATTGAATCGATAATTATAATGTAAGCTCTGTGGCAATTTTCAGTTTCAAATACAACCGTCAGCCTTTGGATCAGAACTTTACGATTATTTACAATGAATTTTTCGTTTAAAGTTTTTTGTTCTTTTTTTTTTTTTGATGATTCTTTAAACAATTGAGGCTTCTTGCTAAAGAAGTTGTTGTGAATTTTGTTGTTGTTGTTAATTATTTCATTAAAAAATTTATTTTTTTTTGTTTATTGAAAGAAAATGAGACACTCCCTCACATCAGTTGTACTCTTTGGATACATTAGCAGACCATCTGGTAATTTTAGTAATAAATTGTTGTCCCATGATTAAATTAAAATTAAAATACTAAAGGTGGTTTTAACGAAATTAGAATCGAATAATTTTTTAACACACCAAGTTCTTATGGCTTCTAAAGCGTGACTTATTACGAGCTGAGTCATTTAGACCTTAAGCTTTTAAGCTCGGTGGAGTGTAACAAATCAGAGCCCTCCTTCCTAAATTCTGTTCATGTCTTAAAACATAATTTATACCCCTATTGAAATTCACAGTTTTCTCAGAATATGTAACAAAAAAATTATGCAGTTGGTGCGGTTTATGCATACGAAAATGTCCATTGAACACGATATCACACGAGGTAATTTCAACGTGTTTGTACACATATTACATTTTCCATGCTATTATCCAAAGCCAGAAGTCGCTGTAGTCTAGTAGGCAGCGTGTCGGCTTAGTAGACAAAGTCTACAAGCCACGGTTCAAACTCCAGGTCAGACATCAAAACAATTGCAATGAAAAGCATTTCAAAAATCTGTCGCTTGACTTTAGACTGTAGGTCCCGCCACTAATGTATAAAATTAACGCGCACAACATAAGTGCTGCGAGAAACTAGGTCGTAATCCTGGTTGTAATGGCCAATTATGTATTATCAAAAGCCAAACAGTCTTTGTAAGACAGTTCAAGTGTTAATATCATGTAAAGATACGAATTCAAAACATGATTGCAGTATGTGTAGTGGCTTAATGTTTGTGCCGACTAACTGCATTTTGACCACAATTCTTTGAGCTAGACATTACAGCCCATGATCTATTTTTTACAAGCATCTTCTTCAAAAATGAATGCGAAATCGACCATAAAGTCTTTTTTGTTTGATTTGAGGACACGTTGGGTCATATTATCATTAAATTAAATTTATAATATTTATTTCTGATTTATAATAAAATCCACGACCTTCGTGCCAATAGTTCAGCACATCAGAGCACTCTGATTCTTAATCTATCAACATATAATAAAAAATTTAATTCCAACATTATTTCGATCTTGTGTTGGCCTACTAGAGGAGAGTCCATGGTAGGTCCCCGGCTCACACACTGCACTACACATACATACGTACTTATTTTTAAGTCTAGAAATTTTCTTTTGGTTGGTCACTTCAAATATTTTATTTTTTGTTTTGTTATTTTGTTTGTTTTTTTGGCAGCCAAGCAAATGCATTATAAGATGAGAACTTTATAATCAAAAGGTGTTGCTTTTTATTGGTGTACTGTAAGCTTTACAAAACATTTTCCAATAGGAGTAGAGAACGTGGTCCATAATCAAAAAGTAATATTTTGATTTTTCATTTGTTCAAAATTTAAATAAAAAAATTAGAAATAATACAAGACACAACTAAGTTTTTGGCATCTCCAACGATTATTGCTTGTACGATAAATTTTTTTTCTGCTTAAATTATTGGAAGTCATCATTATTCGTAGTTTCGTATACAAGCGCAATAATTGTTTTGAGAAATTTTTTTTGTTTTTAATTTTTCGGCATTTTTTCAAAGTTTTTATATTTTTTTTGTTTTGGTTTTTGTATTTCTGTTTAAGTATATAATTATTGTTTAAATAACCATCGTTAAGAAGTCGCAGTAAAGTTAATAACAAGCGTCGAATGTAGTTGGATTCAGTTAAAGTTGTAATCGGTAGTTGAATTTAAAGGGAAGATATTCGTACTGGGGAAAAAAATTTGCATAATTAACAAGATTGAATGGAGTTTTTGTTGTAATGCAAATGGAGGAGGTGGGAGGTGGGGGAAGGGTATTCGTTGAACGCAAATGAAACCATCAAATAGAAAAAATTTAAAAAAAAAAAACTAAACTTCAGATAAATTTACGAAAATTGCATAATTTCTATTATTTTGTTAAGTTTTTTTTAAATAAGAAAAATTGTCTTCTTCTTCAGTGGTTTTGTTTTGTTCATTATTTTTATTTTTTATTTCTGAATTTGTTTATTTTTGTGTCTTTTATGGGTTCGTGTGTTTGTCTTTTTAAGAGGCTGTGAAATGTTTGGATTTTATTATTTTATTTTTTTTATCGTATTTATTTAAAATTGTTGTTGTTTTTTTTTTAAATTAAAGTATTTGAGGTGCGCGCGTTTTTGGTATTAATTTTCTTCGCTTGTTTGCTTAATTAAAATAATTGCGAATTAAATTTATTTTGATCGTAGTTGCTATGCATCCTACCACATCCAATCACTACTGCCTGCGACTCAACAAATTCTCGAGATATCTTACTGTCGAGTCTTTCAACATGGACTTTCGAACTTTGACAGTTAATAACGGCCATCTTGTTGAGGCTAGGTCATCATTTATTCAGTCTGTTTGCCAAATTAATTTCTGCATTTATAACATTCAACAACAAGTGTAAATAACAAAATGAATGTTCTGTCGGACCTGTATTTTTTAATGAAAAATTATCGTTAGGGAAGAAGCCCATTTCTGGATGGATGGTTGCGAGAACCAAGAAATTATCGAATTTGGGACGACACCAATCTATGTGAGATCTCACTGTTCGGTGTGACTTGTGGGCCACATTTGGTTGAGAACGAAGATGTTAACGACGGGCTAAATTGGACGACACACATGTGGTCCCAACAGCACAATACTACATGCCATACAGTACACCACCATATTGGATATTTGGCACACAAGATTTGAGAGCATTGCCATCCCACGTAGAGGTGATATGACCGACACCGAGATCATGAAATTTGATCCCATTAGGCTTTAGTTTTAAATCACAGATATATTTTATTGGTAATATATGCGATAACCGTCTATACATATTTACCTTTCAATCCCACGATGTTGAAACACGTTTTCAGATTCTTAAGATATTCGAAGGGGCGAAATTTACCCATCGTACAGCAGAGACGATTTGTTATGAGTCTTTCTTCTTATTTCTTTTTCTACACGGCAACACGTATTTTGATGCATTCTCTATAATTTAAGGAATTTTCTACATAACATCGAAAAAATAGGGGCAGACAGATGTCTTATTTTATATTCCTCCAATGGAGGCATGTCGACTCCGAACGATAGGTTTTTTCGATAAACTTTTACAAGACAGGTTTTTTTTATTTTCAGAGTTTTTTGGCAGAACTTTGCTGAGAGGAAAACGCAGAAGAAAAACTTTATTACACATTTCGTTTTGATGCCTGATCTGGGATACGAACGGGGCTTTAGCTCTAATAAAGCAACACACTACCTACTAGACTATGGCGACTACCCCCTGTTTTATATTCACCACAAAAATATTTCGGTAGTAGGTATATCTAATTATTACGACCCGATTCACATAGACCTTAAGTTTGGTGTAGTGTAACAGCTTAGAATCTTTGGAGGGAATCGAACCCATGATTAGATCTAGCCACTAGACAATTTAAGTATATTTTTCTTAATTGTTCATTATAACACTTTAAACAGGATTACAATCGAGATTTTTACAGCATCTATGTTGTGTGTTTTAATTTTATCTAAGACTACGACCCATAACAAATTTTAAAAAACTTTTCATCACAGTTTTCTTTACTCTCAGAGTTTTTGACAGAAGATTTCTGAGAGGAAGTCGCCTAAGGAGATATTTTTAACACATTTCGTTTTGTTGGAAATGTCTGAGCGGGTATTATTACAATTTTTGTACAATGAGTCAATTTCGACCTCCGGGTACATGTGCTTGTCTTGACGGACAGGTGCACGTCCTCTAACCTATTATTACAATTATAATCAAATCGTTGGCATATGTTGTGAAAATCTCTGATATTCCGTCAAACTATCGGCTTGAGTATCAAGATTTAAGCCGATTTTTTTATTCCCTTTTGTTTCTCCATCTTCTTACTCTTCCATCTTTTTATAATTTCTTTGCTTTATTTTTGTTTCGGTAAACAATATTTCATTGGCTGTTGTTTCTAGCCTCTCTAATGCAGCTATAATGCTATTGGAGTTTGGGATATATGGTTTGGTAGCTATTTATATGGATTATTATTATATGGATAAACCTTTACAGATAAACCTTTAACTCCTGAGCACTAAAAACCAACATTAATCAAGTTATGGCTGAGATACTGCCCAATATGTGTCAAAAAGTGTTCGAAAATTAAATCAAAAGAATCAATGCTTACAATACTTCGCGTGGAGGTCATTCAAATGATGTAGTACTTCACACATAATGTCAACGTTCAAACTTTACAATAAAAAAGAAATATCCTGAAAAAAATATTTTATATGTGTTTTATTTACGTTTACGTTTGAAACCACGAAATGGATAACCCGGTACATATGTACGTATATCTGGCCATATAATAAGGTAGAGTATTTAGTGGTCGAACTTTATTTTCATTAGCCTTTCTGATGACTTTTTTTTAATTTTCCCAAACATTATCTCATTTGATATTTACTATGTATGTTTGGTATGTATGTATGCATGTTTGGCTTGAGTTTTTTGCACACGTTTATTTATTTACTTTTTTTTAAATTTTTCCTTTTGTTTTTGTATTGTTTTACATTTAATTATTTTTAAATACAAACATAAAAACAAAAAAAGAATTGCT
This sequence comes from Sarcophaga peregrina, assembly GCA_014635995.1. Taxonomy (NCBI): domain Eukaryota; kingdom Metazoa; phylum Arthropoda; class Insecta; order Diptera; family Sarcophagidae; genus Sarcophaga; species Sarcophaga peregrina. Next base: position 115,636,332 of record CM025789.1, read on the forward strand.
TGGAAAAGAATTTTTTTATATTTTTTTTTGTTAAAAGTCAGTTAAGAGAGTAATTTAAAAGAACAAAGAATTATTATTGCTGTAATTACAGTGTGAATATTTTATAGTTTTTTTTTTTATTTAATTTTTGTTGTTGTTGTTGTCGTATTTATTCTTTCGCTTTGTAGGCTTCTTAAGATGGTGTTTAATTTTGCATTTATTTTGTCAGTGTTTGCTTGTCTTTTCTTTTTTCTTTTGCTTTTTGTGCTGGAAAAAAATGTCAAAGAATTTCAATTGTTGCCTTAAGAAACCATTTGATTACTGCAGATAATCTTAGGAATTGTATGCAGTTTTCACACTTAAATAATCTTTTGTTAACAATTTATGTTCTTTGAATTTCCTTTAAGAATTTCAAAAGCGTTTGTAACTATTCTGTGTATTTTTTGTTTTTTTTTTCAGAATAAAATTTGAAATATGACGTGATTATACTCGTAGACCTTTGGGTAAGGAATATGATGTCAAACTCTGACAGATATTGTCCGAGTCTGATCCAAATGTGAACAAGTTTACAAAACATGCAAACGTAATACATACATAATTTGAAATTACAATCGCTTTGCCAAGTACACTGTATAGTTTAATTTACTCATAAATACTGGACAGTTTAACCTCTACTCCGCACAATAGCTTTAAGAAACTTTTAATGGCAATTAATTGCTTTCAGAGCTTTTTCAAGTAGATTGCTAAAAAGGTGTAGTGAAAAGGCTGTTTTTATGTTTATAATGTCGGACATAATGTTTGAGTGCAGTGCACTCGCTTAGTATGTAAACACGTTACCCCCACTGGACAACGGCGACTACATAAAAGTACCAAAATTATTATTAAATTTGTCACCGTATTAATTGTAATCATAAAAAATCGTATAGCGAAAGAAAGAACTTAAACCGATTACAACTAAACTGACCCACTGAAGAAAAGTACCAAAAAAAAGGTTAATTGTCTACTTGCAATACCCAAACATTCATATTGAATGTCTTCATTTCAAAAGAGTTCCTTTAACCAAGGTTAAACAAAGAATCAGATTTCTCTGCGATCCTACTGATCTTCCAAAAATCTTTGTGTATCACTATAGATTTCAAGCTAGAGTGGCGAGTACAAACCGAAATTTCAGTGTGCTGCGCCATTAGCATGGAAACTATAAAGGCTTTAAGAACCACAGGGGAAGTTGAAACTTTACCAGTATTGTGCTCCCATAGAGAAAAATTTTCTTTTGGGCATTTGGCACTGTAACTGTCGAGGCTTTTCTGACGGGTTCATTAGTTTTTACATTTTTTAATGATATCTCTATACCGTAGGATTCAGATTAAGGAAAAGCTTCTGCTTAAATTGGGGAAATAGATAAAATTGTTCTTAGAAAATATTGATGGCCTGACTAAATTCAGGATTCTGATATTTGTTGATCATTTGACCTTCTTGCAGAATTGAAAAAAATTTTGTTAAAAAATACTAAAGGTTTGTACTGATATGAAAAGCATCTAGTGACGTTGCCATGTGGAAATAGTCGATGAAGAAATGCTTGACGAAAGATACTTTGAATTACAGAATAAAATCTTTTGCGAGAGACAATGCTACTACAAGCTGTGAGAGAATTATCTTATCTTATTTTTCTCAATAAACTTCATAGTAAAATATGTTTGAACGTAAATAAAAACCAATTCTCCTAATATGCCAGCACAATTTTCTTTACAGACAGTATGTAGCATCTTTTGAGATCCCTCATAATTGGGGTATTGATGTACAGTTATTTGAAAATTTTATCTTTTTTATAAATGTAAATGCTATAAATGCTTATAGGTAATAGGTTTATTTGATTATTTATTTATAAATATATAAAATCAGAATACAATAGAAAATAATACTGGGTAGAGTGTAATATAACAGTGTTGCTGAGGAGAATCAATCCAACGATTTATATTGCGTGCAATGGGAATGAAGTTTACATTAAGTGTTCTTCATAATACTATATCCGGTTACATCATTACTAACAACACTGCAACATAATGTGACTAAACGTTTAGCTGATGACGACTATTCATTCATTCACTCAACTTACAACAACTGCCTGTTGTCTGAAATACATGATAAAGGGTGTGCACATGCCATGATTGATCATAAACACGTAATGGCTTAAATGGTAGTTAAAACTTTTATTGGTTGGCAGAATGACTTGTGAATTTTATGTAACAAAAGATTTTATTCAATTAATGGCACTCAATTCATCATTCATTCATTCAATTATGCTTGTCAAATTTGCAGTATTTAGCTCAAGTGCTAATAATTTGCAATAGAAAACAATGCAAGACCAGCAATAAAAAAAAAAATAAATTCAACTGATTTGTGTGCATTCAATGAACTGGAAGGGACTGGATGGTAACATTATTATTATGTTGGGAAATGTAATGAAAATAATCTATGAATTCATACTGAATTCAATTGCTGTCATGGAAAGATGGTGGCTCATGGCGTCCAATAATCATAATAATTATAATGCTTGTTATGATTCTATTTCTATGATGTTCGCTCACCCTCTCTCTCTCTCTCTTTTTATAAAAAATAAAAAAAAGTAATCTTTCAATTTGAAAATTTCAATTGCTATGTGATAATTACGTTCCATTAAACTTTTATGAAATCTTTTGATGATTTTGCTAATTTTTTGCACATTTCAGTATAATTTTTTGTTTGTTTGTTTTTTTCCAATATTTTATAATGAAACGCCTAGTAGTTCAATTCAAACGTTATTTTAATTTAATAAGCATTTCAACACTTTCAATTGTAAAATATTTCATCTTTTATTTGCTTTTAATAATTAGAGGTTTGCGAAATCAATGTGATTTCATTTTCATTTTATAAAGAGCTTGAAAGGGTTTTGCAATTACAATACAAAAAAAAAAAAAGAAAGAAATATATAAAGAGACACGTATTCATTTATTGTATTGAACCCTGGTGTCTTATAAGAAGAGAGTTTTAGTTTTAGAAAAATATCTGGTAAAAGAAACTCAAGGTTTTTATTGGGGAGAAGTGAGAATATAACTATGCTATGCTGATACCATTAGTGCTATGTATGTGGCACCATATCGAAATTATAAAAAAACATGACATGGCATGGTATATTGTATATGTTCTTGATTATGTTAGGTTGAGTTTAATTCATAGCCATTTTAAGCATAATATCCTTGGGTGCCATAAAGTTCTCTTGTAATGTCGAATTATACGTATTTTTATGAAGTCGCCGTAGTCTAATAGGCATTGCGTTAGCTTATTAGACATGAGGTTTTGGTTGAAACCATAGATCCGACATCTTCAACCTAACGAAAATTCTGAGAGTAAACAAAATTACAATAAAAAAAATTTTTTAAAACCTTTCGAAATCGACTTTAAACTGTATATCCTTAATTTATACTAATAAGTGAGGATATTTTTGAATGAATTTATTATCGTATTATCCTTGTCAAGGGTGTTATGTAAATAAGGGTAGGTTGTTGGGGATTAAGGCAGTCTTATAAGCACTACTGTTTGAAAAAAAGTGAGATAAACGTATCCTAAACATTAACAAAAGCCATTGCATGAGGGCATCTATGTTTATTTATAAATCTGTTACAATAATGGTATAAGAAATTTTGGTCGGTGTATTCGCCTTTTTTAATAAAGGCGCCATAGCCTATTAGGTAGTGTGTTTGCCGTGAATCGTGTCGCACAAAACGAAATATGAAAAAATATTTCTTAACACCTTCCTCTCTCAGCAGTATTCTGGCAGAATTTCAACCACTGGTAAATAAAACTAATATACATCGCCTCTGTTGATGAGAGAAGCATACTTGGTAAATCTTTATTAAATGTAACCTGGATTGTATTTCAAAATAGTTCACACAGTTGCCTTGATGGGTAATCACTTCAGAATTTCGCAAAATTATTCTTTCAAATCATTTTAGTACGGTCGCTAGATAGCCTGAGAGAACAACTATCAGAGAACCAACAACTGTGAATGCTATTTCATGCTATCCTAATGAACTATTTTAAGGAAATATTTCTTTCTTAATTGGTATCCTATTTTAGTGCACAAAAATCTTTATCGTTAACTTTATTATGAATTTTGGTAATAGTACTTGACAATCTACAGATCTGTCTAAAGTGTTGTGATAACCGCTTAGGTTGAGTAAGTAATGCTGGAAGTAATTCTGTGAAGTAATAACACAAGAAACTTTAGGAAAGAATTGTAATTAAAGATAATGCCGTATCATTAAAGTTGAGACGACCGATATAAATAAAGCTTCATTTATTGCATGTTTAATAATTATTAATATCCTCTAATTAGAGGATATTTGATTTCATTAAATTTTTTCATTGTTTTGTTTCCTCTTTTACAAACTAAAAATGCATAATTAATTCTACATCGACATCAAGACAGAAATTAACTATTAAAGGGCGTTAATAGCCACAGGCAAAGTCACAATCAAAAACTCTTAAAACAAACCTTTATTAAATTTGATTTTTTTTGTTTTTTTTTTCCATTCCATTTGCAACTACTTGTCAGGCTTAAAGGCAAATCAGCTGCACGTTTGGTCTAAAAATTTATGGCTTTTTAAATAGTGCCTTGATAGCTTTGAAAAAAATGCCAAATTACAAATGTTGTATATATTTGAAAAATAAATGAAAAAAAATAATAATAATAATAAAAACATTATGCTAAAGATATTTACAATACTTAAAATATAATAAAATTTATGTTTTACAAGAAAATTTATACGTATTTGAATGAAAAATGTCTAAATTATGGAGTGACATTGACCAAAATAACAAACTTTAGAAGACGCTATGCGGCTTAGATTGTTTGAACAGCCGTGTTTCTTTCTTAGTGTCGTTGTTATTACTTCATTCTGTCTAATAAAAATTGTGATCTTCACCATCAAATCAATTCCATGTCATTTCATGTCAAACATCATGACTGATTATGTGCCATCACGAATTTCTTTCAATCATAAAACAAGAATTAAAAAAAAAAACTACAGAAATTAAAAAAAAAATATAAAATAATAATAAAAAAAATAAAGATGATGTTCTTTTGCATGTTTTACATTTCTATCGAACAATTATTTTTAAGTATTTCTTAAACGATTATTATTTTTATATTATTCTGCATCATATTTTCGAATATGAATCTTCTCGATATAATCGATTTATTGTCGCGTTTGGCAGTTATTTTTTTAGTTTTTTTTTTCATAGTTAATGCGAGTAATATGGGATAAATAGTAGTGAGACTGTTAGGGTTACATTGTGCTCTGCCCAGTCGTGGGAATTTTCGACATTGAGCAAGCAGATGAGTTTGCGAGAACGTTAGCTTCCACAGCTTTGATAGGGGCAGAAACGTTCTGTGGAGTGGAGGCTACTGTTTAGTAATGTACGCTCAACAAAAGGGAAGAAAAAAGAGGCAAAGACAAATCAAATGGGTTTAAGGCATTCAAAACTTTAAATGGCAGATTACAATAAAAGGGAGATTTAAGACATATGTATGTATGTCGCATAATATATACATAATTTGTCATTACAACCCTTCACTCAGGGTTATTGACCTAGTTTCTCACACTACTTATGTAGTGTCTTAATTTTATACATAAGTGGTGGGACCTACAGTTTAAAGTCAACTCCGAACGACAGATTTTTGAGAAACTTTTCATGGCAATTTTATTTACTCTCAGAGTTTCTGTCAGCAATTTACTGTATTTTCATCTGATGTCTGGCCTGAGACTCGAACCCTGGCTTTACGTCTAATAAGTCAGCACACTACCTACTAGACCACGGCGACTTCAATGTATGTATGTCACACAATCAAGAAATTGTCTGAAGATTGTCTCGAGTACAACATGTAGAATTAATACTATGAGAATGAATCATCGGAACACATTCTTTGAACCTGTGGTATGTTAATGTATCCTAATAGGAAACTTCCAGGTACATACCAGATACGAAGTAAGAACAGCATCTTGAAGTTTGTCAGAATAATTGCCTCGGAGGAGAGTTTATTGAGATACTCTACGAAGTATGAAGTGAATTCAATATAAAGTATGTGTAGTACTAAGGCACATCTTCTCGATAATCCATTGGCTCTTAATTTAATGTTACAAAATACAAAATAATACAAAAATAACTTGCATGGATTGCTTTTTATATACTGTTATTTGTGAGATCTGTATTGGAGGTTGGTCAGAATATACTACACAATTCAGGATCAGATTCCATTTTCTTAGAGCACAATGGACTTTACATATGTGCTGAATATTTTAAGTTTGTTTCAAGTGCATACTTATGACGCTCTCCATACTAACTGCGATTGACACGAATGCTGCGCTAGTTTTGTTAATCCTGCTATTACCATCTATTTTCACCTCTCCCAGCGGTGTTGCTATACTGCCTAGATAGCAGGAGTTATCCTCTAATCAACTTAATGCTAAAGTTGATATGGAAACTTTTTTTTATTTTCTTGGCATTGGTTTATTCCTTGGACATTCATCTCCCGTTTAGAGTTTTCCTTTGAAGTTTTTATTTTATTATAACTACCATTATATTGTATATGGTGTCTGGCAGACTAATGACATATTTTTACCACAACTGACTCCTAACAAGGTATTGCTACGTAGCTTGTTGACACATTCACATTTTGATGATACTTTTCCTCCCTCCGGTTAAATTATTGACACGGCAGACCAATTGATGTTTCATAGACAGCATTTGTAAGATCAACTGTGGTCTACTTTCTGTCTTGAGTTCAAGGTCCCCGGCAGTCTGTTAACAGCTGAATTGGTATTATTCTTGGCTGCACCGCAGACATATTCATTGTTTTCCGTACTATCGTACCGCAATCGTATGACACAAAAAGTCACCAAAAAAAAGGAAGATGTCATAAGATGAAATAAAATTTGCTCTCTCTAACACACTGAGTACCAAGCGTTTTTGACGAAAACCTTCCCAGGAGAGCAAACATATTGTTTTTGTTAATTGAGTGCATTGGTGATAAATACCGATGCTATGATATCCCTAGACTACTCAGCCCCTTGCTTTTTATTTGATATAGGCTTTTTTGATCCGTACATTTCTGTTCGAGGTGGCACTGCACGACGGTAAACGTACTACGCTTTTTTCTTGTTTTTTATTTATTATTTTTTTTTAAATTTTTTTTAGTTTCTTTTTTAGTTTGCAATCATTTCTCGTTTGTAGATCTTGTAAATATCTAAAATATCGAAACGAAAATGAAATATTGATAATGCTTTTGATTGGATACCGGAGATTTCTCATTCTGACTCTGAGCCTGACATACTAGATCTAGGGGAAATCAATGAGATATTGTTTAAAGATTGTATCAATAAGGGAAACAAAGCTGATGTAGATAGGTCACTTATTTTCTCTTTATAAAATCTTCGTAAATCATCCAAGACCCATGAATGGTTTTAGAAAAATGTTCAGGATTGCATATTTTATTTCACTTTGAGTCGTATATAAATGAACTACAGGCTCTAAGTAAAAACAATCACTATCGTACAGAAACGTACAACATGGCACTCTACGACGGAATAGGTATCGTTCGGAGACTGGCGAAGTGGCACTCAATGTGTTATTCTTAAGAACTGTATTATATTTCTTGGGAAAAGGCTTAACTTATCTGCACTTAACTTTAGAATGTGTCTCTAAAAGAGGAAAAGAATTTAGAGATTCCATTATCGAGAAATAAAATGGTGCAGAAGAAAATCCATATCGATGATTGATTCTGGCCTATATAAACATTATTCAAGAACAGAAAATATTTTTAGCCCATGTAAGCCTTGTATATATGTAGCAAACTCTGCACTTTCAATATCTTACTGCATCAGACCTTAATGAATTTAATGTTTTAATGAACACAATTATTTCATTTAATTTGTTGTTAATGCACCATATAGAGTGTGATCATTATTGTTTATTAAACATCACCTCCTTAAGTATTTAAGCAGCATAAAATTCATAATTTGCTTTATCTTCCACAAAACAAAAAAATGCACAACCATGCTTAGAAAATTGAAGAATTTGTGTTTACAGAAACAAAACAGAAAAACTTTGAAAAATAATATGAAAAAAACGGATTTTTTAATTGCATTTTAAACGTCATTTATCGATGGTGTTGTTCAATATTTTTGCGAAATGTTTTGTTTCTAATTTGTTGCAATTTAGCACGAAAATGTAAGGAATTCTATTCACAATTATGTTTATTATTACGTATAAGATTTTATTTGTTTCTATTTTTGTTTTTGTATTTGTTTCGGTTTTTTGTTTATTATTTATTTTTAACAACAAAAATTAAGTGTTCATGGGAATTAAAATTTAACTTCCATAAACAAAAGTAAGCACCGAAAAATTTAAATTTCGAAACGATTTGTTTAAAATGTTAATGTTTCATCAATAATCAATCATTTCCGATATTTCCTATTAAACGTACAATATTTTTAATGTCCGTACAGAAAAAAATTCTTGTCTTTTTTTGTTTTTGTTTTCCTTTTGGAATATAATTAATTTGTTGCGGTGGCAAATTTCTCGCTGATGTTAGAAATTAATTTAATTTAATTAATTAAGGGAATTTAAAGTTTTTATGTGAATTTTTGATACCCTATATTAAAATTAAATTCTAATTATATTGCACTTACATATACATAAAATAATTGGTCATTACAACCCTTCAGTCAGGATTACGACCTAGCTTCTCACATCGCTTATGTTGTGTGCGTTAATTTTTATACATGAGTGGCGGGACATACAGTTTAAAGTCGGCACCGAATGACAGGTTTTTGGAGAAGCTCTTTATGACAATTTTATTTATTCTCAAAGTTTTTGCCGGAAATCTGCTGAGAGGCAGTAGCCAAAGAAATAGTTTTTTTTTCATAATTTCGTTTCTTTGTTGTCTGACCTGGGGTTTGAACCCTGTACGTACGTTTAACAAGTCGACACACTATCTACTAGACTACGGCGAGTATAATTAACAATTACAATTAACTTCTTAAATTCGAATTACTAATATTTTATTGAGTGCATGAAAGCATTACACCTGCAACAATACGTACGTCTACAGCAAATAGTAAACTCCTTGTTTTACACTGGGGAAATTGGGCAATATTAAGCAAGGTAATTGTAAGAATTGTTTCTAAATTTGTTAAAGTTACATCAGTTTTATGTGTCATTAAATCGACGCCTCCGCTCTATAACATTCTAAGTCGATGAGCTCTGAAAGTTTTCACGCGACATGCGACTATATGTGTATCCTATGTATATTTTTTATAACATATAAACTATAACTATAACTTCGGAACGCATAGGCGCTATCTTAACCAAATATTAACAGTATTTAAAGTAGAGAACGTAGAATTTAAAAATGTAAGAACGTTAAAAACATTCTAAGTACACTTAGAATGTTATAAAGTGGAGGCGTTGATATATTCCTACTTACTTTTTTAATTTGGTGCCTACTACATAGCTTCTCATACCAACCATGTTGTATGTGTTAATTTTATTCTTAAATGCTGGGACCTACAGTTTAAACTCGACCCTGAGAGGTAATTTTTTTTTAATGAATTTTTTTCATGGTAGAAATCGAATGAGAAGAAATATATTTTCATATATAATGTTTTGTTCTGAGACGGGGTTTGAACCACGAGCTTGTATTTAAGAAACCAACACACTACCGTCTAAACTACAACGACTTTATTTATTTAATTTGCTTATTTAATCTGCTTTGCTAAATCACCGTGGCTTGTAAAATAGTTGGCAACGGACCTTAATTTTTATCGAAAAATTATCGTCAGCGATGATGATCATTTTTGAGTGAATAGGTACGTGAACAAGCATACCAATCCCCATGATGTCTAAGAGAGTCCCATGCATTTTGAAAAAGTCCCTATTTTGGTAGCTTTGAAAACATAGTTGGTCATCACATCATTGTCAATGGCGCGCACTATAAATCGGAGATTAAATTACAAACTTTTTTCCTGAATTAGATGTTCTGTATTTTGCTGTGATATAAAACGACATTGTGCGACTGGAACCAGTTGGTCGTTTTTTGGTGGGGTTTCATTTTTAAATTATGGATGTGGAATAACACCCCACAAGGCCCTGTTGGCCGCAATGCTAACATAATCCACGTCATCGATTAAATTCAGACTGATTTTTGAGCCAGGCTCATGGAAAATTTTACATTTCACATACGCTACACCCAAAGAAGTCGAATAGAAAAATTTGATTATATTTCACACTCATTTTATTTTGTATACATATTAAATTTTAGAGGGTAAATACATATACAGGATTGCCATCAGCAATAATAATTATTAATCGCTTATCAATCAACCCATAAAAGTTATATTCTATGTTGTTAACATAAAATTAATATTTTTGATTATTGCCAAATTCCTACTACTAATTTATATTTATGAACACTAAAATATTTAATGAGATAATAACGCCTTAAAATATTATATCTTATACGCCACGCAATTACAAAAAATCGCATTAAAATGTTATTTGCTTGAAAGCGACTACGCCTTTTGTTAATATTGTGGCTCAATATTATTATATTTTAAAATTGTTTTATGAATTTAAACAGATTTTAATAGCCTCATACATAAATTTTGTATTTCTATCCACTTGTTTTATGCGGGATGAAAAATTAATTATTCGTGGCACCGTGTATAGCATTTTTGTTAATCGTAATGGTTTACCAAATATTAGGCAACTTCAACGAAGAATTCATTTTGAAGTTGCTTCAACTAAATGGATTCTTAAATGATTTCTGATGCAACTAATGACACAATTGCGGTTCTGGTAATCGTTTGAGTGATTGTGCATAGACGTTGGATTGCTCAAGAGGTTGCTCCTCCTTAGCTAACAAAAACGAAAGACGTTGAATATCATCTGCTATCCATGTCAGTTGCCAAAGATTTAATTTGGCTTACAGTTTTACGTCAAACATTCGCCGATTGTGTCATTAAATATCGCATGACTCATTGGACGAAATCTTAAATAGTCAAATACTAAACTATTATTATTAATTAAAATAATTGGTTATGAATCAATTTATCATTGGCCCAGCATTAGTCGCCTACACCTTGTTCATTGGAAAATTGGCCGCACCATGAATCAAGGATATCGTAAGGCAATGATTGTTCGGACATTTTTATCGCAAACCGTGTCTTCCAAAACTCTCCAAAATTTGTAATGCAGCTGATTCAGATGGCCATTCCTCAGAGGAGATGAATATTAATAAATTATATCACTATTTCAAGTTTGGATCGATTTAGCTTTATTAGCTAGTGTTTAGGTTTAGGTTGGAGTGGCAGCTCTGATATCAAAAAGCTTACTTGAGTACATATGGTAGCCCGTTGTGATGGCATTAGTGAACACAGACTCTTTCGAAGTAACCGATGATCAGGCTTCTTGAGTAAGTTCGATGCTAACGGAGGGCTCATACAACCATAACTTGTTTAACTTAAAATACGATATCTAAAAGTTTTTAATTAAAATCTTAATTTTATTTTATTTTTGTTAAAAACAAATACTTTTTTGGCTTATAAATTGAAATAAAAAATATTGCTGTCAAAAATATTCGATAGCGCAGAATATATCAGTTTTTGTTTCATTCTTTAAAACACTTTATAGTCTCATTAAGTTTTAGGAGGAGCTGAGAGCATAATTTACTTGTTATTGCCTGTTATTTCCCAATTCAAATTTTATTTGATAATGTTTTTTTTTTTTATATAAAACATACGTGAGTTTAACACTTTGCCAAAATACCACAATTTTTCCTGAAATAAATTACATCGAATGCAACACAATGTAATCGTGATGATGTAGAAATATCCTTAGGCTGTTAAATAAATCCAACAAACTTAACGAGAAACTAATTTCGAATTTAAAGTAATATTCGACAGCAAAACTTAAGTGTAGAAATGTTAAATTTTTAACACAACCATTTGACACTGAATACCATATAAGAGAGAAATTAGTTGAATTTGAAACGTCATTAGCTGACAGTGCTAAATGGTTTCAAAATTACGAATTTCACTGGCAACCCCTACTCTACAGGCAATAAACTGCAATCAAAGGTGAATAAATGTGTATGTATTGGAAATATTTGAAAATTTTTTTTAGCTTTATTCTTGTGTTTGTTTTTAATAGAAAATTTATTTTTTTTTTCTTTTAAATTGAAATTAATAATGAATGAAAGTGATTATAAAAACCGAAAAGTATTATTGGAACATGCTGAGTTTTGAATTACAAACCTTGTTATTAAAGACATGGCATGACACGAAATAAATAAATAAAAACAAATTAAAAGGAAGAAGAAAAATGATAGAAAGAAATTGAATTATTTTTAATTATTATTTCATATTGAATGCTGTTAAACATTAAGTGATTAGAGATGATTTCTTATTTTATTCGTTGTGTGATTATATTTTTCAAAATAAATATTTTAGGTTAGGTTTGTTGCTTAAGTCTTTCGTTTTGAGGTACTTAAACACCAACTGAAATGACGGTTATATTTCATAATTGTTTTTTAATTTGTTTCATTGTTGTTTTATCACAAAATCTATTAATGGAAATACATTTTATTAGAGGGGGGTATAAAGCAACAAGAAGTTTTAAATTTTATAAAATTCATGCAAAACATCTTGGAGATCTGGTTGGATTTTTGAAAAATACAAAAACAAGAAAGTAAATTCCCAAATTACGAGTATCATTTAATAAGATTGTATTTGAATTTTTGTTTCACTGAAAACAGGTGCAAACATTTCCGAAATTTATTTTCAAGTTATAAATTATTTATTACTGAGATTCGATCATAAGCTAAATAATGAAGACACTCCCTTGTTTTTAATAGAAATTGAAGACTTCATTTAACGAGTTTATATTATTATTATTTATTTATTATTTATTATTATTTTTTTTTTCTTAATATTAAGTAGCAACGAGTCATTTCGATATAAATAACTTGAATGAATGCTTGAGCTCTGGGACCTGTATGTTGATTGCTATTTTTAAATTTACTAAGTGCTACACATGTCGTGAATAAAGTTTGTGTATATATTTTCAATAACCTTTTTTTACTTTAATTTGCCATTTATTTTGACTTTTGATGGGTATCAGTCACAAGATATACAATTTTCGGTAAAAAAAAGTAATTAAAATCCGAGGCCGCGATTGGTGGAAAAATTGTAGATACATTCGGTCATCCTGCTTACATAAGTATTGACGTGTTCGTTGTTTCTGCTGCTAAAAGGAGAACAAAATATTAAATATTCCATTTTGATTTGTGCTAAGGAAGTTGGGTTTTTCTGTAGTAACCACACGATGAAGTAAGGTTTTGCAACCAAAGCCTTTCATTCAGAAGTCGTTTGATTTCGATTTCGGCATGAAATTAATCCAATATAGGGCCAAAGATAAATTTGAACAAATTTTTTACTACATCCGGCAACTTAATACTTTTAAATGATATTCTTATGCCAGTTTCAGTTGGAGGGTAAAAATGATATAAGTTTTAGGAAGACCTATTTTTCGCCGAACTATCAGGTAAAAGATGGATCAAATTTAATTTTTTTATAACTTCGTAAGTTAAGTTGACATGTGTGTAGTTAGTAGTAATGGAGATGCCATTAGATTCCTAGAAAATGTTTAAATCATATTTTAAATTGTCTAACAGTGCCAGGTGTCTCTTAAGAAAATATACCTTAACATATGTGGGTAACAGAAAATTTAAACGATTTCAGCCGTGTGATTGCCATTCCTATGCATAAGAAAAATAAGATAATACAGCCACTTGTAAATGCACCGTTAAGTAAATAACCAGTTCAAATTCCTCTTTAAACCTAACTAGAATCCATCTTAGAAGCCAACGCAGTGGGTTGGTTTATTAGACAAGAAGACGTGATTCAAACTCCAGATCCGATTTCATGCGACAATATAATGTATGAAGAAATACGTATTCCTTTTGGCGATTTCCTTCCAGCATTCTTATGGCAATAATTTCGAAAGTAAATCAAATTGTAATGAAAAATATCTAAAAACCATTCATCAAAGCCGCACACAGAGCTAGAAGCTCGGTTGTAATTATTACTAAAGGTGTTGATGACAAATTGATTAAATTAAGAGCACACCTCATAAACCTCGTAGCTGCTATAACGTAAGACTTGCCTCTAGATGCTAGCTGGAGGTTGGGAATACCTCATAAAGAATTTGTCAGGCGCAGTAATGACGGTGATGATGAAAAAAAGCAACCTGAAACGAAGTATTCTTGGTGAACCATAATTTAATGGATTGGATTGATTTATTGGTTTGGATGTAAACCACCGATTATACGGTCTATTATATTTCCCTTAAAATTTATGGGAAAGTTTCTTCCTAGGATGCATTTATGCACAACAGTTTTCAAGCATGTGTCCTGATGTTTCAATTTGATCGCCACAGAAACAACCGTCATTCTGAATAAGTGTACCGTGAGTCTACAGTGCCCTGCCAAAAGACCAGTTTCCAAATACTTCACTTATTGTAAGTTTCATTTGGAAAGAGTTTTTGCCGCTCTTTATATTTCTTTTCGTTTAGCGTACTTTTTCAAATATTCCAATACACAGAAGGGTTCTGGCCTTATTCAACTACTCTCCTCTGCTTGTTCGCTGCCGAGAATTTCCCCGTGAACTGGGACCAGCAGTGGTTAACATTGTCTAGTTGATTCAAATTTCCCAGACCATACTATCATCGATTAAACCTCGTAAGTGCCAAATGTTCGAATGGTGACCTGACTGTCAAATTGTACTAACTTTACAAGTGGAATTGAGCACATCTTTAGATGGCTTATACTTTCACTTACCGACTAATTTCCTTATATAGGACACTAAAAGGCTATTTGCTTACAAATAGTTTTTAATTTAATCTAACGAACCTTAATTGAATCAGCAGCAAGTAAACAATTTAATTTAACAAATTAAAAACGAACTTTAAGATCCTTTATTATGGAATTATAATATTTATCGCGAGAACTCCGATAAATTACTCTATAAGTTATCCAGTAAGTTATAACTTACAAAAGTTATCCAGTAAGTTTATCAAAAACTTTGGCTTCGATATGCTTATTACCTGGTTATGGGTATAACCTATATGCATATATACATAATTGGCCATTACAACCCTTCAGTTAGGATTATGACATAGCTTCTCACACTACTTATGTTGTTTGCGTTAATTTCATTCATGAGTGTCGGGACCTACAGTTTAAAGTCGACTCCGAACGACAGATGTTTTGAGAAGCTCTTCATGGCAATTTTATTTACTCTCGGAGTTTTTGCAGGAAATCTGCTGAGAGGAAGTCGCCGAGGAAATATTTTCATATTTTCTTTTTGATGTCTGACCTAGGTTTATAATAAACCAACACACTACCTACGGCGATTTCGGTTATAACTTATGGACTGTTTAATTCAATCATTTCATTCATTCTTAAGCCATTTTTATAATAATAATTTTATAATTCACAGTCTTGAGCCAGTAGTTTATTGCTACGATTACAATTGATTGTAACGTTTATCTCCTAATTTAGGCATAATTATTTTCTTAGTAGTATCCACTTGACCAACTACAGAATAAATAATTAAAATGTAACATAACATTAACATAATACATCATCCTAATGTGAAACTAAATAAATTCATTAGAAGAACCTTTTCTAACATCGTTGACATCACTCTTCTTAAGCGTTACTGAAACGAAACTCTGAAACTCGTAAATGACTAATTCATATGAGCACATGCATGTATTTGTCTAATAATTTATTACTTTATTTTACTTAAATGTTTTTTTTCCTCTCTTAATTTATTTAATTTATTTGAAAAATTATTCATATGTTAATAAAAAGAAACACACTTTTTTTATTTATAATTATAAGCATGATATTGTTGTTGTAGTATTTTTCTTCCAAATTATATCATCTTTTTCGGTCTTTATTCTTCTTCATATTTTGAAGTTTTTTCGATGGTTCTGTACAGGGTGGTGTTATTTTGTATATCATGTCAGGCATCTTCAGTTAATTTATAATTTAACACCATCATCATCATCATCTACAACAATAACAGCAACAATTTATACAATATAATATAAAATATTAACAATTTAATAAAGCCAACAATTCATAGAAATGAAAAGGAATGAAACACGTTCTTCATCTATGTTTGTTTTTTATTTATTTCTATATTTCTTTATGATTTTTTTTTTTCTAAATTATTTGATTTCCTTTACTGCTGTCCTATAATATGTATTGTACATACAATAATAGCTTATAATTATTTCAGGCATATAACTTAATGTCAACTAATTTTCATATAATGTTTGTGTGATGATTTAAAAAATAAAATTTAATTTCATTACATTGTTTATGGAAGTTTGCTTTCGATAAATAATACTTCTTAAGAAAGAAATAAGAAATTAAAAATCAGTGGTTAAGTTATAGATAACTTTAGCTAAAGTGAACTTTAAAGTCACATTTTGCTTCTTTTCATTATTACAACCTACGAATAAAATAATGTTAACTTTTTCAAATATATGGCAGTGCTCAATTGTTGTATATTCTCATTTTATTTATATTTCAAATTGCCATATTGAAAATAATATATAATATGGCCAGTTCAAACATAAACTTCATTTTAAAAGTTACCGGTAGGATGATCCTCCTTTTAGCTTAAAACACACTTCTACCATATTGTCTACTTATAATGACGAAAAGCAATTTATCTGGCCGTTGAAATGCACCCTTTAGTTAACGGCAAGCTGTAATAATGGCAATAACAAGAGTTTTAATAATGCTCTCTTTTTGTTTCAATTCCCTGTTTTTTAATCATCCCTCGGACAATAAATCGTTACCATTCGATCGTTACCATTCGATATCAAACGCTGTTAACTTCAAGAGAACGACTCTTAAAATTTATATTTTACACACACGCATGTGGTACCCTAAAGACCAAAGTCAACACGATGCACAATCGGCTGTAAAAAGTGCAGTCCGCTAGCATTGATTGTGTAAATTATTATATGGAGACCACGTTAATAGCTTGACACTCACGTATACGTAACAACTAGTAAGACTTCAGCAAATAATACGGAACAACACTGCTTCCTAGTGCGAACAAGATATTGGTTCGAATATTCAAGGGATTTAACTAAGGTGCAATCGAATCGCTATATTAATCGGATGAAGAGGGAATAATTTTACAGTAAGGTTATGAACGGTATGGATTTAGTTGTAATTTACTTAGTTGTTATCGATTTTATGATTTGGTTTGAGTCAATGGACAGTGTTTGTAGAACTTATTTCGAAAGTATAGCCATTTTAGGATATTAATGCCAATTCCTATGCAATTGTAAACATTTGTTTGAAGCTACTACTCCTAAAAGTCAAGGTTGTATCTTATCATCGATCTTTTTCATTATTTAATGCGCATGACTTCTTCTTTCAAACACCTCGAGTCATGAGACCTGCGCCGATCGGCTGACAGCCGGCTAAGCCGAGCCGCCGACAAAACTTAAAAGCCGCCGCCGCCGAATATTTATTCGGCTTAAGTCGGCTTAAATTCAGCCGCCGTTTTATGTATGCAAGAAAATTAAAATATATGAAAATAGGTTTTTTGTTTTACTTGACTTAAATAGATTATTGAAGTTTTTTTTATTCATTTTGTGATATGTTAAGAGTAAAAGTATTTAATTTTTTGATATGGTAATTTTGAACACCCCTTCTTGTTTTTGGTGAATGTGGTAACATTTTTAACTTTACGTTAAATTTTTTAAAAGACAAAAAATTAAAATGGAGAACCAAAAAGTTACAAATGTCTTTCAAAATTTAAATAATAATTTAAATGAGTTAAATTCATCTGATCCCGATGACGACCTTTCTATTTTTAATGATATTGACAATGATATAAACGAATACGAAAAAATACTAGCCACTAAAACAAAAATTAAAGAAAAAACCCAAATCCTTTTAAACAAAAAATCTTCAGCTGGGTCCATAGTTTGGCACCATTTTGCTTAAATGGTGTAATGTGTAAAGTTTGCTTTAGTGAGTCCCCCATGCGTTTGAAGGGGTAGGTACGTACATATATTATTTCTATCCAGGAATTAAATTTAAAGATAATTAAAAGGAGATTTTCCCAAAACAATAATGGAAACTCCTATTTCAATTAGCTTTTAGCCAAATTTTTTGGGATATTTTATTTTGAATATTTATTTCTGATAATTATATTTGTAAGTGTTATAAAATGCGAAATAATTTCAGGTTTGGAGTTTCTACGTCGACATGAAACCTCTGTAACCATTTACGTGCTCATGGTATTGACGTAAAATCAAAAAAATTTTAAAAATTCAAATGCCAAAACAAAATCCATATTGTCAGGAAGTTCTAAAAATTCAGATTCCGAAAAATTTGCTAACGCACGTCTGCTTGTCCAAATGTGCTGCAGACATCTAAGGCCCTTTAGCATAGTGGAGCAACCGAATCATTTCTGAATGAATGGCTACGTAAATATAAAAATGGTGGAATTTGGAACAATATCAATGTCGTCCGATGCATCTTGAAATAGTCTCGGTTTGGTGTATGTTATAGGGTAGCGGCCAACGCTGAATAGTTTCATCAACCAAGATCCCCCCAAGATCACGCGAGTGGATTGCGTTCGATTTTTCTCAGCTCAGATGGCATCAGAAAAAACGAAATATACAAAAAATAATTCTAAAGGCAAATTCTTCTCAGTAGTCTTCTTGCATAAGCTCTGAGAATACCAAGTAAGTAAGCAAGTTAGTTGCTTTAATGTACAGAATTATTGCTTTGCTTATAAAGTCCCCTAGACTTATAATTATTTTGTTCTAATACCAGCGTTTGTACGCTTTAGATTCCTTAATCGAATGGAACATAATGGTGTGGGAAAATATAAAATGGCTAATGAAACCGTATACTTTTACTTTGTTTAGCTTGTTTCAAATTATTGTCACTTTCACACGCATAATTAACGCATGAATCTGTATTTTATTCAAATTCAACTTCGAGTTCCTCTCTTAAGTCTTTTGGTTTTCTTTGTCTGTTTTTTTTTCCTGTGCCGTACTTGATGAAACAAAAACAAATGTAAACATTTACGCAAAGAATGGCGATTATAAATCCAAAACTAAACAAAGTTATTAAAATTGAAGAAAAAAAAAATATTTTAAACTGAATTACAAATTACAAAGTTTTATCGTTTTAACGAATTTACTTACGAATGATGACACGTGTGGGAAAATGCTGTGCATGAAATACAATGCCAAAGACCGCTTATGCGGCTATGAAAACTTAATGCGAACAAAAGAAATTATTTAAATGATAATTTTGTTTTTCATGAATTTTCCTGAAAACAAAGCTAAAAACGTTAAAAATACAGAGAGAGAGAGAGGGAAGAGTTGCACAATTCGCAATTAAAACGATATTTATATGGCAGATTAGCATAAATACTTTGCTTTTGAAACGGTTTACTGTTGGATTACTTTTATACAAAATTTCGTGCTTAAAATATGACAGAAACATAAAAATCAAATCAAATGAGAAAAGAAAGGAACAGAAACAGAAACGAAAAGAGAAAAACATAAATTTTTGAACAATTGGTCAAATTATAAAATTAAAATAAGAAAAGAACCGAACCAAACCGAACTGAACTGAATTGAAATGGGCTGAATAGATGGTATCTTAACACAAAATTTCAATCAGATACAGAGATAAAGGTAAAGAATAAATTTAAATACAAAATTACAACAGAAGTAGAGTGGCTGGTCTTTTAAAGCCAGGTTTAGACTTCCAATTTCATTTTTTTAAAATTCTTGCATAATTTTCTTTTCGTTCGTATTTGTATTCTTTTATTGAAGCTATAATTTACTAAAACCAGATTTCTTAAACAGTTCATTTACCTTCCTTCCATATTTCTTTTTATTAATTTTCATATTAAAGAACTTCTGCAAGACTTTAAGAAATATTTTTTCGTTTAGATCATCTTAAATTGGTCTCCAGTCAAATGATGCAATATATTATCATCAATGAATTTCGAAAGTAGAATATATACATTCGATTGGTTTAATTAAAAAACGTTGGAGTAAACAAATAAATTAATTCGTTTTCTCCGCTTCTTGTCAATAGAAAAAATCTACAACAAGTATTCTTAGCGTCTTTTAGATAATTGTGGGTATGCGTCGTTGCCTAGATTTATGGATCTTTAATTTTAACATTTGATTGCATTTAAAGTGTTTTTGAAAAAAAATAAAGTTCGATAACCATTAAATTTATTACGAATTTAATTAAAACATTGAACGGCAAATTTAAATGTGATGTTTGAAATGAAATAGGAATACAAAAACGCAGTAGCTTAAAAAATGCATTTGCAAGGCAGTAATTGTAAAAATGCTACCTAAAATGTTTCCTATTGAAATAGGCTTCATACATAATCGGTCATTAGAACCCATCAGTCAGGATTATTGACCTAGTTTCTGACACCACTTATGTTGTGTGTATTAATTTTATACATGAGTAGCAGGACCTACAGTTTAAAGTCGACTCCGAACGACAGATTTTATGAGAAACTTTTCATGGCAATTTTATTT
Source organism: Sarcophaga peregrina (assembly GCA_014635995.1). Taxonomy (NCBI): domain Eukaryota; kingdom Metazoa; phylum Arthropoda; class Insecta; order Diptera; family Sarcophagidae; genus Sarcophaga; species Sarcophaga peregrina. Next base: position 115,657,029 of record CM025789.1, read on the forward strand.
ACTCTCAGAGTTTTTGCCAGAAATCTGTTGAGAAGAAATCGCCGAAGAAAATTTTTTGTACTTTATTTTGATGTTTGGCTGGGGACTCGAACCCTGGCTTTTACGTCTAATAAGCCAACACACTACCTACTAGACCACGGCGACTTCAATGAAACAGGCTTCACAGAAATTTAAAAGCTTTGCTACTTTACTTATTTTTTTTAGCCACTATATATCCTTCTAGTCGGGATTACCACCAAGCGTCTCTCACCATCAATCAATGTTCGATGTGTGTTCCCTATTCACGAATGGTGGGACTTACAGTTTTGCAGGCTACTTTGAATGTTAGTTTTAAGAAGACTTTTATTTGCACTTAAAACTACTGCTAAAAAGATGCTAATGGAACATCGTAATCTATTATCTTTTCAGTATAAGAAGGCCATGATGACTATTAAACAATTTCAGTTACTGTTTAAGTTCATTTATTAAATTCATGATTTTATATAGATTTAGCTTCTGCACTATGTTGTCTAGCATGTCTTTTTTTATGTCTCTTTGAGAGTTCCATTCAATAGGCAATTGAACACCATTTTTTATGAAGATGGAAACTGCATGTATTACGATGGTAACAAAATTGAAATCTTTAATCTTTGATTTAACAAATGAGTTGAATTTATTCTGCTTTATATTATTACAAATTATAGATTTTGAATGTGACAATATTCTGCTTCGAAAATATTAAGACTAACGCCACAAGCTTGTTGAAGATGAGATTTATAGACTTTGATATAAGGATGTGTGATGCAAAGATAAGACACCCCAAATAAAGTGGTATTAAAAAAAATATGCTTCGTTAGGCGATTTTCTATCGCCAATCTTCTGATAATTCCTCTAATAATAGATAAAATTGCCATCGAAAGTTCCGCAAACCTGTCATTCGGAGTCGATGTTAAGCTGAACGTCCCGCCATCCATGGATAAAATTAACACCCACAACATGGGTGGTGCAAGAAGTTAGGTTGTAGTATTCGCTGATGTTATTATGATCAATGATGTAAGTATGTAGATTAAGCAAACAACATTAGGTCTTTCGCGCATCAAAACTGACCCAATTCAAGCGAACCCTTTCGTAGATTGACAGTAGATAAAGTGCTCGGTCTACGATGGAAAGAATAAGAATGACAAATATAACTGTCGTCTGATTAAAAATACATAGATGGAGTTAGAGGTAGAAGAAAGAAGAAATAAAAAAATAAATTTGGATAAATAATAGAATATTGATCGAATTTCATTTATAATAACCCGCATAAGAAAGCGATAAATGAATAGAACGAATTAGTTACCAATATTAAGAACAGTAAGTTTAGATATAAGTCCGCCATGCTACACTATATCAAATGCTTTGAAAATATCTAGAGCGATAAGTTTGAGCTCAACAAATCGTTAGTAAAATGAACTTTGCGAAATGTTCCAGGGTTATTAGCCAATCCCTAGCGTTATATTGTGTATTTACCATAAAAAATACCTACTTGATATAAGAATCTATAAAGTTTAGATATTGGGTGAGTGAATGTCGAGAAATACGACTAGTGGTAGAATGGAATGTTAAAGCGGGATCAGTGAGAACCGGAGAGTCCCGAGTGGCTTTCTACTTATTATGAGAATAGCGAACAAATTTTATATTTTATTTACAAAATTTATTTATTAAATTTTTTTATTTTTAATTTTACTACATATGGCTACCCCTTGCGCACATTGCTTATTCTCCAGAAGTGATCGTATAGTTGGGTCCATACTAGTGATGCCAATCGGGAAATCCCGAAACTTGAAATCCCGGGATTTTCGGGATTCATAAAATCCCGAATCCCGGGATTTTTAAAATCTTGTCCCGGGATTTTTCGGGATTTTCGGGATTGTGAATTCATATGTATTTTGACCCTACAAAAGATCCTGAAAAAAAATTCTATATCACTTGACTTCGATAATAGCTTCTCAGATGAGGAAAACCATATTTCCATTGATAAAAAGTTATTTGATGCCATCGAAGAATGCAAAAAGCCCTATGAAACGAATTAATAGGGTAACTGATTTAGATACTCAACTGTCCAAAGAAATAGATTTATTTACATCAGAAGGTGGTAGGGGTGAATATTTACAAGCTGCATACCGCTATCTTGGAACTATTTTATCAACAAATGTTCATTGTGAGAAGTGACTTTCAACGGCACCATATGTTTACAAAAAAATTCGTTCAAGCCTATCTGATCACATGTTAGATGCTTTAATCTTTTTATTGGAATCCAAATAATTTTCTAAAAATTAATCCATTTATCGCTTTTTTGTTACTTTTTGTATTGCTTTTTTTATATTTTATTTTTAATGACATATAATTCTGATATAATTGGAATATAAACGATGTTTTTTAACAAAATATTTTTTTTATTAAGATTCGGGCCGCGGATTTCCTTCCCATGATTTTTCGGGATTTTTGGGATCCAGAATTAGCCCGAAAAATCCCGGGATTTCGGGATCGGGATTTACAAAATCCCGAATCCCGGTATTTTTAAAAATCGATCCCGTTTGGCATCCCTAGTCCATACTGTTTGTTAACACATTGTCATTTGTATCCTTGATTCACGTTGTCTGTTCCGTTTGGAGGACAATTTTGGGGAAGTAGACCCATATTTTGGCGTATAATATTCCATAACATTAAGGTTGTTACAGTCAAACATGATTTATTTTTTCAATTTATAAATATTTTATTTTATAATTTGTTTCTTTATTGCTGTTTAATACTGAACCTTTCTTTTGCGAAATTGTTGCGAAATCTATTCAGAAACGCCTTCCGTTCTCTATTCGTATTGGCTATCGCCCTCATACTATAACTGTATACTATTTTATGACCGTTGTGTTGATCTAATTAAAGAAAAATAAAAAAATGTTACTGAAACATTTTCATCACCGTTATAAATTTTAAATAAATTAATTTCTTTTTTTTTATTATTCAAAGTAAGCGAAACGCTGTTACTTGAATTTCTGGACATAAATTATTGAGAAAAATAGAATACAAACAACATGCATATGAAAATAAAATTAAAGAAACAACAAAAATCTAATGATTTATTTAATTTATATTGAATGCCTGATAATATTTGAAACCAGTTTAAAATAAAAAGAAAATAAAAAAAATTAATTAATAAAAAATTTGCGTCAGCTACACCATCATCATCATCAGCATCATCACTGTCAATAATTTTATTACCGTCATATTCGTTTGATCTAGTGAACAGTTTTTTCTTTGAAAATTCAAACGCAATGTTTTATTGTTTTAATTTAAAATTTATTAACGTTTGCTAATCAAATTTAAAATAATTAAAATAATTTATTACATCTCGTTCTACATCAATTTACAACTGCACTTAAAACATTTAAAAAACTGTAAACATTAATAAAAAGGTCATCGGTTAGTTAATTACATACTGTTACTAAATATAATGCCAATTAGGGCTTTATGTACAAAAATTCTTTACTTAACTATGCTTTTAAAAATAAAATAAAAATTTATAGTACGTGCTAATGTGCATCCAAAAAAAAAATTAGTTGCATATTAAAACATTTTTTTTCAACACAATTTTAAATTTTTTGAAATACTAATTGCTAAACACGATTAATTTTGCTTTAAAATATTATAAAAAAATATGTTTTTTTTGTAGCATTATAACAGCTTGCCCTTTATTTGGCTGATAATTTGGTTTTTAATATTATAAGTATTATTTCAAGTTACAGTGCATTACTTGTAATTTTTAAAGTTGCGTTTATGTTTGAACCTGTCATATACATATACAGTGGGCAACAAAAGGCTAGTTACAACATTATATTTTAAAAATTTCATGAATTTCGAACAGTAACATGTAAAAATAATTGATATTTTTTATATTTATTTTATTTCTTTTTTATTATAAAACAAAAATTTTTTAGTATTTTTCAAATCCATCTTAAGAAACAGTTAAGTATGGTGATGATAGTGACAATTCACCAAAAATTTGGTATAATTAAGATATAGTAGTCGTTGTTACCTCCAACAAGTCAATGAACCTAGACATAGTGATGCTAATGTGAAGGATTAATTTGAAGATTTGCTTACCAAAGTCCTCACAGGCTTAAATCGAAACTAAAAATTAACTGAAAAACTCTGTTTGTTTTATTAAATAAAAATATATTAATAAAATAAATGCCAAAAACATTAATTATTGCATAATAATAATTAATGAGAAGTCACCGAAGAAATATTTACTCAGCCAGATTCCTGGTAAAAACTCAAATAAAATTGCCATGAAAAGCTTTTCTCCAAAAATCTGTTGTCGGAATCGCCGATCTGTTTAAACTTAAGCACAACAACACAAGTGGTGTGAGAAGCTTGGTCATAATCCTGACTAGAATAATTATTACTTAAAATTTATAAACTAACTCACACATAACCAGACTTTTATTGTCATTGCATATTGTTACGTTTGCACCATTTTAAAAACATATAAAATATAATATATAGGTGTATATAGTTTTAGATAAATTCTTTATTGGTCGCACAATTCCGTGTGCCACTGTTAGCAACTTAATTTAAATACAACAATTTGCTTTATTTGTTACTCTTCTTTACACTCATCCGCATACACGCTAACAATTGTTCGATAGATCTTTACAACAGTCAAACGTATCTTCAAATAATTATTCTCTTCACACGCAACGCGTCTTTACACAAGTCTGACTGAATTTTTTCTAAACCTGTTGCCTGATCTGTCTTGCCTTTCATATTGTAGGATAACAACACTTTTTGAAATTTTGAAGGAGAAGTAAAATGAAAACTTGTTTCATACTCAAAATAATTTATTCTAATTTGCATTAACATTTCTATGTTCAATTCTAATTTTATCTGCTTGTAAAATTTTGTCAGAACATATATGTATTTTGAACCTGTACAGCAGAATCAATCAAGAACTCAATTTTGGTTTTTTTGTCTGTTAGGCCCTTATGGATTTTAAGTCACGACTTTTATTTTTTTTTATTATGGATTTATCTTCTCTAAGCGAAATAAATAAAAAAAAATTAAAATAAGCAACCAGGAAAGCTCTCACGATGTAATTTCCATTTTAGGCACCAAAAACCCCAATTAAAACATCGGTCGTTTTCAATCTTATATCATTCTATTCTATTCTGGCATAATGCAGTATATTATCTCCACTGGAAGTAATTAATCGATTTACGCATAAGCAACGTATTGATTTTATTGGGTCAACGACGCTCTGCACGATGAAACTCATTTTCATCTTGGTGGGTACTTAATTAGTAAAATTGCCGCATTTGGTGCTTAAAGGGCGTGACATGATTTGCCCGTATTTCTTTGAATTACGGTCAATTAATGGTCGTTTAATTAGCTGAATTGGTGATGTCAATTGGTCCCCAAGAAACTGAAATTTAACATCGTTGGACTATTTTCTGTGGGAGTCCTCAACGAAAAGTGTTATGTCGACAATCCAAAGGCAATTGAGCATTGGAAGGCCAACATTCGTGATGCCATTGCCGAGCTACGACCCCTTAGACTTGAATATTGATCCGATCGAATGAGCTATTTTGAGGCCAGGTGCGGCAGTCAGACGAATGAAATAATAATCCATTTTTAATCGGAAAAATTGTACTTAACATCAAAAAACAATCAATTTGTCAAAATTTCAAATTCTTTTTGTTTCATTGCATTTTTAAATTTAAACTTTTAAATCACCCACCCGATGCAACAACAAATAGAAGTAGAGATTTCTTTAAAAGGTAATTACGACAGATAACAAAAGTTTCAACAGAATTAAATCGTAGCGCTATTAAAACTGAACCTACCAAGATGGATCAAATGGGCCATTTTAAGTGTTTTATTAGAATTTCTTCTGTATAACATTATCACATTGCTATGTATTTGCCTTTAAGACTTTATTTCAATGCACTTACATTCAATTATTTTTCAAGATTTATTTTCTATTGAAAAAAATTTGTTTTTTTTTTGTTTTTACAGCTTGGAAGCCGTTTTAAGAAGTCGCCGTGGTCTAGTGGGTAGTGTGTTGGGGTATTAGACAAAAGGCCCGGGTTCGAATCCCAGGTCAGACATCAAAACGAAAAATATTTCTTCGGTGACTTCCTCTCAGCAGATTTCTGGCAAAGACTTTGAGAGTAAAAATTGCCATGAAAAGCTTCTCAAAAATTTGTCGTTCGGAAGTCGACTTTAAACTGTAGGTCCCGCCAATCTTGTATAAAATTAACGCACACGACATAAGTGGTGTGAGAAGCTAGGTCGTAATCCTGACTGAAGGGTTGTAATGGCCAGTTAATGTATGTATGTAAGCCGTTTTAATCATCAATTTCATTCTCCATTTTTAATCAAATTCACAGCTATTGATATCAATTTCTTAAGTCTAAATTCTTTACATAGTCATTCTAATGACCAAATTCCAAATTTTAATTGTCTATACTTAACTTAGTGTGTGCGTGGTCAGCATTTTCCTGATTTAATTGATTCTTATCCCCAAAACGTCGAAACATTCAAGATATTTGAAATCATTTAAAATTATAAACAATACGGACGAAGAGTGTCAGGATTATAGTGAAAGTGAATCTGAGTACCAAAAGTAGAGAAACTGAAGATGAGAATATTTTGAATGTACGACAAAAGAAAACTGTAAAAGACCATTAGCGAGTACAGAAACTAAATGCAATATGGAAGGCCGATGTACTGAAAATGCGGCTGTCAATACAATTTTGCAATAAATTGTACAAGACTTAACATCTGGACGAGCTTCAATTTATATTTTGAGTGTGCTGGTACACACGCCCGACAGTATATACCAAACGAAATATAATTAACGACAAGGCAGCAAATGTATTTTTTTTACTATCGGGGATGACGTAAAAAAGCAACTAAGAAAATGCCACATGAAGAAGAAGCTCTTCCAATACTGGGAGCTCAATGGAATCTAACTCCCGCAAGATATAAGGCATTCATTGCTTTTCTAAATGACTAATTGATATACTTGGCTTTAGATATAGTAATATCTGTAACATATTACTTTGGTAGGAAAAGCAATACATGAACTATCGATGGATTTAGTGTTGATTGATAGGAATAAAATATCGTATGTAATTATTGTATTTTTTAAAATGTTTGCCAAGAACAAATCACCTTCAGAAGAGAAGTCGTTCACTGAACTTTAATTTAATACAACAGAATTCTTCATTTAATAACTTTTTCATTCTTTTAGAACATAATTCAAAACCTAACGAAATGAAAAATGTTGATTGCTTGAGATCATCATCAAAAGGCAAAAAAAAAAAAATTAGAAAAACAAACCACATTAAGTCTCCTATGATTATGCCATAAAATATAAAATTATAAATCAAAACGTTCATTATTTATAATTCTATTAAATTCTTCTTCAAGTTAACAATTTAGAATAATTCATAATTCATGTGCTAATTGATTTATAAGAACCCTATGGACGGCTAGTTTCCTGAACAAACAAAAGAAAAAAAATTAAGAAAATTAAAAAAACTTTAATCTTAAATTCACTTAAAAATTGAAATGAAAATAAAAACAAATTTTAAATAAACATACAGAGTGTATTGAAAATTAAACTTGACCCAACAATAAATCAATTGTTTGCTTTAAATTTCAAAATATTTAATTTTTTTTTCTTCTTTTTCGTCTATTTCTTTTTGTAACCTTTTCAACACCAAATAATATAAAAACTAAAAAGAGGAAAAAATAATTTTTTTTGTTAAAAGTTGCATGAGCGCACTGATGGTATTCATTCATAAAAAAAAATTGTATTTCTTTTAATTCAATTTTTTTTTTTGTTTTTCATTTGTGTCGGTTTGTGAAGAAAATTAATAGAAAAAATCTTTAATTTGTGGGAATATTTTTTGGATAACAATTGTCTGTGTTTTATTTTATAATTTTTTTAATTTTAGGTGATGCCATGAAGAGAATGTTAAAATCTAAAAACACATACACACACACACACACACACTTACATTCAATTGCATTGCAATTTGAAATTATTATCTGAAATGTGTTTGGGAGCTTCTTTCAAAATTTAAGGTCATACGATAAATTTTTCTTGCTCAATGTGTTGAAATCAAATTATGTATTTCAAATGATAGTTCAAATCAGAATTTATTGCAACTTTTGCAAGTATTTCACAAAGTAAGACTTATTGCAGGGAGTTTATCTTGGCGCCAAAATTAATGCATTTACAGTTGCAGTTTATTGGTAGCTTTTGCAACACACATCAACAGCAGTTTAAGTTTATAGTTAATTCGGTGCTGTTTCTTGTTCCCTTTGTAAAAACACATACATACATACATACATTTCGGAAATACATATAGGAACCTTAACTGAAATAAAGAATAATCAGAGAGTATTTAAAATAATAATCTCTACATATACGAGTACACTCAACCCTGCTATAACGCGATAGTCTCAGAACGCGGTTTCCATTAGACGCGGGTCTAAAATTGCGACAGCCCTCCTATAACGCGATACTCTTATGGCGCGGTTTGCATTCAACTTCATCCCATACGTTCCTTACGTACAGCCTATGGATGAATAGTAACTAGATATTGTAAGAGGATTTAATTTAAGTTTTATTTTCGACGCAAAAGCTCAGCCTAGATACAGTACCGTTTAAAACAGCCAGGAATTAAAATGAACTAAGTGAGGATACATATTAAAAAATTACATTATTTTACAAATTTTTCTTAAATTTTGTTGGAAACCAGTCTTTTAGTTTAGTTTTTATTTCATTTGTTTATCAATCCTTATATGAACTCTTGAATTCAATAAAAATAATTTATAATTTATCTTGCCTTTTGCATTTTTTGGTCTCCATATAACGCGGTATGAATGATGTGATTTGTACTAATTCTGTGTTTCTTATAGCGCGGTTTCCATACGCCACGGTAGACGGCTCCCATAACACGCGCTACGAATTAGCCTGGCTTGTACCTGAAATCCGAGTTTCTTATAGCGCGGTTTCCATATTACGCGGTACGCACTCACCGCATTATAGGGGGGTTGACTGTAATCGTATATCGTTAAAATCTAATCAGCATAAGATTAAACTGTTTAACATTACGAACTAATAAAAAATTCTAACGAATTCATAAAACTTTTAGTTGTGGGACAATAACAATGATTTCGAGCAATAGTTTCATTATCCACTGTGTTGTTGCTACAAAAGTTTTTGTAAGATTTTGCTCCATAAATCCATATTAGGCAATAGCTATGATGGATTCCATGTTGAATACTATGGCACACAGAATATATTTCATAATACAAGTTGGTATGTTGACTTCAACTTTTATCTTTAAGGACCTGAAATCCGTTTACATTGCCTATTACTGGCTACAAGCATATCTGCCAGATTTAACGATTTATTCCCATATTTCGACGATTTTTAGCAATTGAAAATTTACAAAATTTTCTTTATTTTAGTACATTAAAGGCTTCCTTAAGTTTTGTATAACAAGGTGTAAAGTATAAATACTAAAATATATAATATATAACAAAATATAAAAGCTTTAATATATCAACTCGTAAATAACATTTTTTAAAATTCAATTATAACTTCTAATATTACCATTGGAAGAACAAAGGCAAATGCCATTATTTTTTCTTTTTCATATGACCAACGCACAAGGGTTGGCATTGTTTTTGGAACTAAAAAAATATATTATAGGAATAAAGGAAAAGGAAGCAGTGTTTATGGAGTCTAGGTTTGAATTTTTTATACTATAATAAGCAGGGAAGATCTCTGCAGGAAGGCAGTTTCACATACGAATAGTTAGTCAAACAAGCCAAGGCACTGAAAAATGTGTCAGTTTATGCCCATAAAGTCAAGATCTTCAGGCTACTTAATATTTACACCACGCATATGTATAGATGATGCAATATTATCGCTGATTATTTTATGATCTCAGTGAACGTCTTTGACGATTTTGACGAATTTTTCTCAAATATTTGACGATTTGATGGCTACAAGAGTTAAAGAAAAAGAAATCTTAATTTGTATTGATAGACGCTCCCCAATGTTGGTTAATGCAACAGAGAAGGTTTTCAATTATTTTAAGCTTTAAAGCTGTAGTCGCCGAAGTCTAGTAGGTAGTGTGTTGGCTTGTTAGATATGAGGCCTCGGTTTAAACCCCTGGCCAGAGATCAAAACGAAAATATGAAAAAATATTACTTCCACGACTTCCTCCTCTTAGCAGATTTCTAGCAAAAACTCTAAGAGTAAATAAAATTACATTGGAAAATTTCTTAAAATAAATCTGTCATTCGGAATCGACTTTAAACTTCATTTACAAAATTGTCGTATTTGGGGTTCTGAGAATCCTCAAATGGCTATTACAACCAGAAAAAATCATTGTTTGATGCGCTCTTTTTTTTTTTTTTTTGGTTAAACCAGCACTCAGGGGATGACCCCTACTCATGCAGTGCATTGTGAAGGTTTAGGAAAGGTAGAAAGAGGGAAGATGCGAACGGTAAGGAAACGAGTTGCTGATGGTGACTGTAAAATGGCCACTGCTATACCTTCACCATTAGACAGTCTACTGCTATCGTCCCCAAGAAGCCGGCAGTTTCTTACACCGCTTATGTTGTGTGTGTTAATTTTATACAGAAGTGGCAGGACCTACAGTTTAAATTCGACTCCGAAAGTGTGTTTGGACCTTACTTCTTCGAAAACGACGATGGACCGTCAATTTGGTCATATGATAACCGATTTGGAGAATTTGTGGTTTCAACAAAACGGTGCCACACAACTCGATCGAATATGACTTTATTGCAAGAGACATTTCCTGGCCGCATAATTTCTCGTCGTGGCGATATCAACTGGCCGCCAAAATCATGCGATTTGACACCATTAGACTTTTTTTGCGGGGCTATCGCGAAAGGCAGTGTTTATGCAAATAAACCTTCAACGCTTGAGCACTTAAAAACTAACATTAGTCAAGTTATGGCTGAGATACCGCCCAATATGTGTCCAAAAGTAGTCGAAATTACCTCTAAAGAATCAATGCTTGCAACACTTCGTGTGGAGGTCATACAATCAAAAAGAATTATCTTGAAAATAATATTTTATAAGTTTTTTATTTACGTTTACTTTTGAAACCACGAAATGGATTACCCGCTATTACTGTTTGGCTTATCGGCTTCATATGAAATTGATTGCGTCATACATGAGTTAATTGATTACAATTCCCAAAATACAACGCGTTACAATATGATGCATTCAATTGGTGCATCTAGAAGGGGGGTGGTAACGTTAATTAATTTCGAAAGCTAATAAAAAAAACATGATAAGCATTTCCTAATTTCTCAAAAATTTTCCCAAAAATGAAATTCGAAAAAGTTTTACACAACAACTAACTGCAACTGAATGCTAGAATTGGGTTTTTTCTATTTCAGCATACAGTTGAGATAAAAGGGAATCGCTCCTTTTAACAGCATCATGACTAAACAAATACAAAAGAAAACAACTCTTATCTATTAAAGTTGAACAAGTTTAATGAAACCAAACAATGTTAAGCTTTTTCCTGAACACAAAACAAAAAAAGAAAACATAAATAAAGTGAAGAAGATGATGAATTTATGTCAGGACGGGCGCACAGCTATTAAAATTTCGGTGTAAGTATGAAAAATGGATATCTTTTATGTAAAAAACATTTCATTTCTTTCTATGTATGGTATTTTCGTGGGCTGTTGTTGAGTGAATAGTGAAATTTAAGCGTGTTTTTGGGTTTTTATGCTTTTTATGGTCGGTCTTTTCTATTTTTAGTTAAATACTCACGAAATGATTGTGTATAACACCGCCTACTAACTTTAGTTAACTTTACATTCCTTTTTTCTTTGTTTATTGTTTTTTTTTGTTTAACTGTCTCTTTGACCATCCATTCATCCGTGCGACTGTGTCTACTTATTTCATGGATCTTTTGTATCAGTAGTTCGAAAAATGTTTTTCATTTTTTTCTTTAGTTTTTTGTCGGGTTTTTTACTTTTTCGAAATATTTGCTAAAATGATTCGTTGGTGGTATAATTTTTTGAGCTGTAATGAATCTGTGTTCAAGCAATAAAAAGAAATATAAAAAATAAAAAATAAGCACTAAAAAAAGAAATAAAGAAGGAGGAAAAAAAACCTGAGATGGAGTTAAGTAATGCATGTAATTGTTCAGACAATTACCATTCATGAGGAGTAAATTAGTGCACTTAAATGATGTGCTTATAATATAATCTTCTGACATGAATTTAAAAACTTTTTTTTGTATTTTTTTTTTTTTATATAATGAAACGATGTACAAGACAGTATCATGAATTAATTTTGTTTTCATCAAATTTCATAAATAAGTAGGATACAAAAAATTGATGAAAAATAATCTATGTATGTAATGTTATGGTATTTTTGTTGGTGTTGTATGTTGCTTAATGCCATTAAAACAAATCGAATGTAACATTGTTTGGCTCCCTGTATTTAAGTAAAGATGAAATAAAATTACAAAAGTTTCTAAAATGTAGCAACAAAATTTTTTATACAAAGAAAACGTAAAATATTTTAAATTTTACTTCTTTTAAAGCAAATTTAGGTCTTGACCATTACCTTAAAGAGTTCAGTGTTCCACTATTGAAGAAGAAACATAAGCTTTACAAGAATCAGAGGAAAAGTCCATAAAATTATTACCAATAATGTAAAAAAAAAAACGTTCATGTCTTTTTTACGAGCCTTTTTTCATATTCTGGATTATGAATTTTAATACAGAAATACAGAACTATTGAAGAAACCCCTACTTTGGTTCAAGTTAGTTGGGGTTTTCGACATTTCTCCAGTTTTCCACACAGCTTTTCAAGAAAGCCTATTGCATAAACTAAAAATATAGGGCCTTACGAAAGGGGCTTCTGAACTTTTTACAGTTGATAACAAACATTTTGTTGCAGCTACATACATCTGTCAAATAAAATGTCATTTATTCTGTCGGTTTTACGAAATCAACATTGACGTACTCAATATTCAACAATGCGTGCAAATACAAAAATTCCATCTTCATCGAAAAATCGTTTGCAGTGCTTGGGCCAATTGTACTGAAACGGGAACAAATAAAATTGTCACAGTTGGGACAATACCAATAAACATGAGAGACAAGAGCATTCGTTATATTCCAAAAATCACTGTAAAAATCACTTACAAAGCCACCTCTGGCAACGGTGAGGAGTATAAGTCGGTGATTAACAACTTCTTTCAACCTAAATTGGATGATCTGGATACCTTAAGGTGTGGTTTCAACAGGATAGCGCTAGGTTAGAGGACGTGTACTTGTCAACTGTGCCAAGTACAGTACCCGAAAGTCGAATTGACCCATTGTACATTGTATATAGCGCTAAGTGCCACACTGTTTATGTCACACTTTTTATACCACATTGGTATTCTCATGATTTGTGGGCATTTTTGTTTTGAGTTTTTCTTAAGTTACAAACTATGGTCAAACATCAAACGGAAGAGCCATGAAAAATTTTACATTTCGAATGTGATCCACACATGAATGCCATGACAAACATTTGAACACTGTTACATATATTGCATAAATAATGGCATCAAAAGATCTTTTAACGTAAACCATATATTGTGTAATTTGAATATAGGAAACGCTTAATGAAAGACCTAATTTATTTATATTTTAATATTTTAGAATTACTTACAAGGTGACTTCTTAAGGTGGCTTCTTGAATACTACCCAGTGCCGCTGTGCCACGGAGTATTATTTTGTGATTCATTAAAACTGTATGCATTCAATATTCATCTAGGACATGTAAGTAAATAAACCTATGACACTAATTTCCTCGACAAAAATTCCAAATTGTTAGACCCAAGAATATATATCGTACACCCAGTATAAAGGTGACTCACCTCAAAATACATGAGTGGCGGGAGCTACACTTTAAAGTCGACTCCGAACGATAGATTTTTGAACAACTTTTAATGGCAATTTTATTTACTCTTAGAGTTTTTGCCAGAAATCTGCTGAGAGGAAGTCGCAGAAAAAATATTTTTTAATATTTCGTTTTTGATGTCTGACCGGGGTTTGAAACCTGGCTTCGCTTCAAATAAACCAACACAATACCTACTAGACTACAGCGACAGATATTTATCTGAATACTTGAAATAATCAATTGACTCATAAGTTAACAAACGATTGAAATCCTTGAATATCGTGGTTGACATCGCCCACGTATTTCAACAACTAAGAGGCACAGATTTATCATTGTTTTTTGCAATATAATTGGTCGTAACATCTCAGATTTTCGCATGTAATTTCGAAAACATTTCAAATCCTCAATAATTTGGTTATTTAATAAATTGTAATACGAAAACGACTTCATTTAGCACTGTAACATGATAATGATAGACAATTAAAAGATTGAGGGCGTCTTCATCTTGAACATCGTCAACGATATCCATTTCATTCATGAATAGTCATTGTCAACGTACAATAAACAACAAAATATTGCCGGCAAAGCATTTAAGATAATTTTTCTTTTTAATATTTTATTTAACAATTAATACGAAATACATTTACTCTACATTGTATTGGAAGTAAAAAAATTTTATAACCTTTTTTAAGCATTTTTTTTCTGAACGTGTTTACATAGCGTTATGGAAATATTATGTCGCATTGGAACTAAAAGAACGATTGTGAAAAGGAAGTAAATTTTATGGACATGGACAGTTTAAGCTGTTTATTTTAGTATTAACACACAAGAACGACTTGGGCTTGAAAGGTTTTCCACTTATTAAGAGTACACTTTAAGGATGAATTCTGTCTGTAATACCCTTTGCAAAATACTACCCAATCAAACTCTATCGTTTGTAAAAGTCTTATGCTGGTATCTCGATATGAAATTTACAGAGAAGAATAAAATTGGCTTGTCGGTTGGTAAACCTGGATTGTATGTGTTACAAAAGCTGGCAGACAGCGTATTGGCTTATTAAACGAAAGCCATGGCTCGTACATCTGGTATAAAAAGAAATATGAAATATTCCCTTCTGAAGGGAAATAAAATTGTCATGAAAAGTTTCTCAAAAAAATCTGTCGTGCGGACCACCACTTATGAATAAATTTAATACACTTATCTTCTTTCTGTTTATTTTTCATCGCATGTCATCACTTTCCACCACACCAATACTGTTAAGTGCCCCGTGAGTACGCTCATTAGCATACTCAGGTCGCCTATTTTAGTTTTAAAATACTCTGGTTTTCTCTTCATTAGGATCGCCCGTAAGTATTTTTGTAATTCTTATTACCGTGTTAGTAGAGGCCAGACATCAAAATAAAAATATAAAAAGTATTTATTCGGCGATTTCTTCTCAACAGATTTCTAGCAAGAACTCTGAGAGTGAAAATAAAATTGCCATGAAAAGTCTCTCAAAAATCTGTCGTTCGGAGTTGACTTTAAACTGTAGGTCCCTTTACTTATGTATAAAATTAACACACACAACATAAGTAGTGTGAGAAACTAGGTTAATAATCCCAATTATGTATGTCTTACCGTGTCATTAATCCACAATGCCCGATGTAATGATTTCCGCCCATTTTTTCAGCTTGATCTGAATCCATATAATGTTTATCGTTCTATGTCTGGAGTAATTTTTATTCTCCGATCTTTGACCTTTATTTCTCAATATTGTCATTTGACTGACTTTCTGTAAAGTTCCAACAGGTCAAGCTTACCAACTGATTGCTAGCCCAGATCATACTTTTCCTGATAGCGCGTACCTTTGCTTAAAAAATCGTATTAAGGCACGGTAACAGGAGGCAAAGTCTGGTTTCTGGTTATTCCACATAAAGGTAACTTCCTGTGTCCAGTCATCCTTGTAGCAAATAATTCTCAAGGATCCGTTGAATCAAGTTGGGCATCCTGTCCGATAACTGGGCGTCAAGCCATACCTGATACCGATTTTTGGCTCTAGTTGATTCATCCTCCCAAAACCTGAGGACGAAACGGCGTAAGGGCTGCTTCATATCGAACCCGTATCTCTATCAGTTAGGAGAAGAGTATTGTTTCCAATGCCCATGTGGGTAATAGAAAATGAACAATACTTGTTTGTCCTTGTTTCAAATATTTTTCTTTTTCGGCTAAAAAAATAATTAGAAGTCAATTGGTACACAGATCTGGGATTATGTTACCAACGTCATTCGAAACACAATACATGCCACATGTAATGGTGTAGGGTATAGAAATAAAATGAATAATGACTTTACATGACTTTATTTACCATGTGTCATTTCCCAAATGTGCCAAAATTATATTTCGATTGTATTGTCAAGTGCAATTTTGTGCTTAAAATCCAGTCGTTTTACCCTAAATAAATAGTAAAACATTAAAGTGAGCCACAAAAAAAAGCAAAAATAAAAAACAAAAAATTAAAAAACACAATAACATAATATCTTAGATGATGAAATGTATACGCTGACATGATTTTATTGTAGTTTTCAAAGTGTTGAAGGCTGACAATTACTCAAATGATTGAAATATTTTCTATCTTTTTTTTTTGAGAAAAAAAAAATTCGAAAATAAAACGAAATGAAAAAAGGCAAATGTTAAAATGTTGACCAAAGTGTACTTTTCAAATATTGTTTCTTATTTTTGTTAATCATACTGGTATGAGTGATTTATTTGACATATTAAATCATAAGAAATAAATTGATGATTAATGACTGGCACTATCAGGCAGAAGACGGCAAATTAATGTCCAAAGTATTCGGAATGCGTTTGAAACCCATCAGCAATAAATTGATAATTGACTCAACCATAAAACATAAAACTGCAAAACGTTAATGAATTCAAATAGTTATCAGGCAATAAAAATAAAAAAAAAAACAAAATTAGAAAGACTTTTTGGTAGCCTTAATAAAATTTGAAAACTATAAAAAAAAATCTTTAATTAAAAATTTATTTAAAGGATTGGAAAAGTTCGCTGAAATTGTCGATAAATTCGTAGTGATAACGTCATACATATGAGTAATTTAATGTTTTATTTAACAGTGTTAGAACGATCTGATTGATTCATGTTAGATTTGTATTAGCATAGACTTTTAAATCAGTGAAACCCCCCACTACTTGTTAGCATTCGATAGTCTAGTAGGTATTATGTTGACTTATTAGACGTAAAAAACCCACTTTTCAAAACCCCAGGTCTGGCATCAAAACGAAAATATGAAAAATATTTCTTCGGCGGCTTTCTCTGAGCACATTTCTGGCAAAAAATCTGAGAGTAAATAAAATTGCAATGTAAAGTTGCTCAAAATATCTGTCGTTCGGAGTCAACATTTAACTGTAGGTCCCGCTCCCATGTATAAAAATTAACATACACAATACAAGTGGTGTGGGAAGCTAGGTCGTAATCCTGACCGCAGTGTTGTAATGACCAATTATGCAGATATGTTATGTATTTGATAACACTTGCAAGTAATAAAATTGTTTTTATCAAAATGGGTATTGTCTTCGAACAACTACAATGCGCATCGTTCATTTTACGATAGCCATAATTGGCCAAACGAGAATAATCTTCGTTATGTGGTGGATAAATTCGAGTAGACAATGGTTGAAATAAAGGATCTATCGAAAACATCACCGGATAATCCAGAACTGCCGACTGTGCATCTTTATCTTTCGAAAAACATAACTTGGCGAATTACGCGTCGTACAAAACTCAAAGGATCGAGGAATTAAAGATAAGCGGCCATACTACAATGACGTGAGTCCCTGAATAGACTTTGAAGCAGTTGGCAACTGGCACTAATTTCAGCTATGAAATGGTAAGTAAACAATCATAACTATTGAATTTGGGACAATACCAATCCAGGTGATATTAAAAAATCGTCGAATGCCATTAGCGAGCGCTGTCCTTTAGTCCGTTTTTAGGTACATCCTGAAATTGCATTTCATGTAGAAAAAAAATATTCTTAACTGTTTTGTATATTTTAAAATTTTAAATTAAGTTCTTAACTGCTTACTATCTATTTTTAGATTGAAGAAGTGAATTATTGAATAAAATTTCCAGTTCTTAAGAAAAATACAAGTTTATTGAAAATAATTTCAATGGAATTAATAATTAATGATCGATTCTATTATACAGTTTGGCATTGAAATAAACTAGCCACTTATGGTGAATTGATAATAATTAATAATTTACAGACAATTTAATTTCATCATTTGAAAATGTTAAGAACACAACTAAAAATATTAAATTTAAATTTTTTCTTTAGATTCTTAGGTTTTTTTTTAGTTTTTGTTGTTGTTGTTGTTGGTTCTAATTTGAAATATTAAAAAACATCCAATTAGTTCCCTTCGCTCAATAGGTATACTGTATATACAGGCCAAAAACACACAGTATTTGACAAAGAGATTGATTTATAAAGAACTAAATTTTGCGGGTGCGTATTTAAATTAGACTCTATATTGTGCAGCCATATTAATGAATTGATATTTTTAGATCCCTAAATTTTATGCAGCATATGGAAAGTGCTGCGAGCTTCATTTATATGCGTGTTTATATCAACATCTGAACCTTTATTTTTGTTTATCATGGTGCCGAGGTAGCAAATATTTTCAACATGGTCTCGCCATTAATTGCTACTTGGATTACATTTATTGTGCCTATTACTAGCGATTTGGTTTTGACTATATTATCTTTAGGCCAATTTTCTCAGCGTTGCTTAAAATATATCTCAGCTTGAACATGTTTATATCTATGAGCCAGTAAACACATTGTGATCTACGTAAACAATATCGTCGGAGAAGCTATTGCTGTCTAGGTATTACAAGAGCGTTGGCGACACCCTTGTCAACCATTCCCTACATAACCCATATGAGCTAAGTATTGCTATTTCCTGTCTAAAAACTAGGAAGTTTATCCATGAGTTATGATTATATAACTCTTGGACCACTACTTCTATTCTACAATATATTGTTACGTTTTTACATTTTAAAAACTTTAAAAATATGAGTTCGAGGTACTACTTTTGTGCCACTGTTCAAACTTATACCAAGTATACAACAACAACTATCACAATATGCGCTTGGTCGTTGTATTTCTCTGCTTACAACCTTTTCGTAATTCTTCTTTGCCTACAACCTTCTTGTAAGCACAAGCTCGCGTAACACTAACAACTGCTTTCTGCACACGCATCTTGTCTGCACGCAAGACGGACTGAATTATAAGTCGATCACGTGTTTTCACGCACAACTGATTGAATTCTCACAGCAACCAACATGACGTCGTCACACACGACTAACTTAATTCGAACTCCATCATTGCTCGCTTTGTCTTGCCTTTTATATCGCTGGATCAATAGTGTGATGAATGCTCTCAAAGGAGGATGACGGCCTTTGGGAAAGATCCCAAAATGTAAACAAGTTGTTTTCTTTATTGTTTGTATGCATCTTGTTTTTGCTAGTTTACTTCTTTGTTCGCTGCACTTTGTTTTTCGATGTTTACATCTTTTACAGTCTAAATTACATTTTTTTATGCCGATATAGTTGCTATATTTTTATGTCAATGTATTATAAAGCAGTGCGATCAGGTCTCCGTTCGTAGAAATTTTTATGTGTGGGGTGTTCTAGTAATCTTTTTGGTATTTTTTTAAATGTTTTTTTTTGTTTTTGCCTTTTTTTTAATTTTTTTTCTTTTGAGCAGGTCTTGGTAGAAGTCGCCGTAGTCTAGTAGGTAATGTGTTGGCTTATTAGACTTACAGCCAGGGTTGAAGTATTAGGCCAGACATCAAAACAAATTACAAAATTTTTTCGCGATTTCCTCGCAGCAGATTTCTGATAAAAACTCAGAGAGTAAATAAAATTGTCGTTCGGAGTCGACTTTAACTGCAGTGGCGGGACCACTTACGTATAAAATGAACATACACAACATAAGTGGTGTGAGAAACTAGGTTAATAATCCAGAATGAAGGGTTGGTAGGTAGGTTCAATGTATCGATAAATTACATCGAGTGTTTTTAAAATACGAATACATTTTCTTAGTCCGTCTGGTGAACGAATCTTGTCTTCACATCGAATGTTTGATTGTTTAAGCCGAATGTTATGTTTCGTTTTCATCTAAAATTTAAGGTGGTAGTCGAAACTGAAGATAAAATCAGAAAATGGAATTCCAACGAAAACTTTTGTCACTTGAGTACAACTACCAGTGAACTGTAAATTTGTTTTGATTTATTATTGGCCTTTTTGCAGAGCCTAAATGATTTGTTTTTATTTTTAAATTTATTTTATTTATATTTTTTCTTTTGTGCCGCCTTGTTTTGTATTTGAATTGTTTATAGTCTGGACTTAATTAAACATTTACAAAATTGCCGTTAAATGTGCGAAGATTATCAGCCAGTCAGTCTGACATCAGTTGCTGAGCTTCTGCTTTTTGTTTAAATTCGTTCGTTTGTAATTAATTATCACATGAACTTGACTTTTTTTTTAAATTTAAATCTTTAACGACTTATTGTTTAATTACTTGAAGGTCAAAATGACTAAGAAGAAGAAGAAGATTTAATTTCAATATTTATTTCTTTCTAAAAGTGGTTTTGTGTGAATTTCTCTTGCATTCCATTACGACATCACTTATTTACAGTTTTTGTATTTTTTTAATTTTATAATTTTTTTAATTGTTAAAATTTTGTTTTGTTTTTAATCTTTCAGAAATGAATCACTAAAAAATATTTAAATTATTTTTTTAAATAAAAAATTCAAAAAACAAATTATTGATGGTCACAACACGACTCATTGATATTACAAGCATACAGAGTTACTTAACTCACCTAATGCCACAAGATAAACTCAGGGTGGGCACTGCAAACTTCCGTCCAAACGTAACAGTCTCTTATTTACTTTTTACCTTGAAATTCTTCTTATGGTCTGTAGTGTCAAATGTGAAATGAACATAATAAGATTCTGTAAGGGATCTCGAGATGGTGCGAATGTAAACAGGTTCATTAGATACATAATACA
Source organism: Sarcophaga peregrina (assembly GCA_014635995.1). Classification (NCBI taxonomy): domain Eukaryota; kingdom Metazoa; phylum Arthropoda; class Insecta; order Diptera; family Sarcophagidae; genus Sarcophaga; species Sarcophaga peregrina. The sequence continues at coordinate 115,678,098 of CM025789.1, forward strand.
TACGTAATACACACATAATTGGTCAAAATTACGATCTAGCTTTTTACAGTGGCGAGACCCACAGTTTACTCCGAACGACAGATTTTATGAGAAGCTTTTCATGGCAATTTTTTTTACTCTCAGGGTTTTTGCCATAAATCTGCTGAGAGGAAATTGCCGAAGAAATATTTTTTTTCATATTTTTTTTACCAGGGTCATTACGATATATTAATAATCCCTGAGACCTGTAACGTCATTTAGTTTTTTTGAAATAACAGAAGTGATTACCCAAAGTACTGCTGTCTATGCTTTCTTAGAACCACACATTTAGCATCGAAAATGTTTTGTCTTTTTCCACATCACGGTACGTCCTATTAATTTCGTTTTCTTATGTCTGGACATAAATACGTTTTATTAAAAATTATGTAGAGTAAGAGTAGTAGTTTCTATGTATCGTATTATATACAGCTGATCCATACTTTTCTCTGTGTAGAGTTATGTAAGCTAGACTTTAGTGTTTTAAGATAAGAGCTTAAGAAGTTAATTTGTAGTAGACTATTCACAAAGATTTCAACCTTCCTTAGGCATACAGCCAGATGGTATATCAGACGGTATTAAGCCACATATACAATAAGAAAGATGCAAATAACGCATAATAGCCATTAGAGCTCAGATAACCATCCAACTCAGTTCCTCCGATGTGATCCGACATACTGATCAATAAAGATGCCTCTCTGAATTTCAGTGTACATTTAAGTACCCATTCGTAATTTAAAGGTCTAAGAATACCGAAGCAAGCTTTTTCTCCAGACTATCGTGAAACATTGATTTCAACAGTTCGCCTGAAAGTCCTGCTGATGACATTATGTGTGATTTCTGTGCGTGGAGTGGCTTCGAAATGTCTGAAATTCTTTGAGTGTGGCGTTTAAACAAGGACTGTGCATAAATTTGGTTGACACCATGGCTTAAGTTGACTTCAAAGACGACTATAGTTTGTGGCTTGTTTGCATACGCGGGCGACTTAATAAATTCTTCACAAGAAAAGGTCTAAAAACCTCAAATCACACGATCTCAGTGGCCGGTTCACATCATTTTCAATTGATATGTAATCAGATGTCGTTAGAATCCATAGATCACAATTTGAAACTCATTGAAGTATAATACTCGCTGTTGACAGTGATGGACAAGCGCAAAAACCATAACAAGCAGTAACTTTTTGGGATTGCATTCGGGATGATCTTAGATGTCCTGTGAATAACTTCGTTTCATTCACAATGGGCGATTGTTTCTCTATGAAAATTCTGCTCAACTGCTCCATATGAATTTCACAGTGATTTTTGGAAACAAACTGAATAAATAACAACTAATTTCACAGACGTAGCTTCAACTATATGACCGACATCTGTATATATATTCAGCTTACCTAACTCAATTCTCAATTCTTACTTTCATAATTCTCAAAAACCTCTTTTTTACTTTGCCCAGGAACACCTTAATAGTACTAACAAGGCCATAAAGAGCCTTAACTAACTAACTCTCGCAGTAGTTTTAATACAAAGTTTAATTTTTATTAAATTTAACACTCTGTATTTTAGGTAATAAGTCGTGTCTAATTTACATTCTACCCAAAAAACAGCACTGCAATTAACAATGCTAGACAAAATTATAAATCTGATGATTAATCTTTGACAAGAATTGTGAGAAATTCTTATAAAAGAAACCAAAATATTTTTACGTCCTCCAGAATTTGAAATTCTCAAAGAATTACAATTTTTTGTTTGCTTCTGTATTTCCGTTATTATTCTTTAATTAAATAAAAATAATTTCAATTTTAATTTGTTACAAATTTTTAATGAACCTTAATGTAGTATTTTAATGAATAAAAATAATTATTTGTCAGTAACAAGTATTTAATTATCATTTCGGCGGGGACAGTTTGCCATGAGACATAATTAATTACAAATTTTCAAGCTCTTTTATTTTTGTTTATTAAACTTTTGTTTTATAAATTCAATTAAAGATTGCATTTTAAAGTCTGTCTTACATTCGGACCCTAACTGTTTAACTGTGATTCAATATTAAAATTTGAATTTAATTAAGTAATTCGGTCAGTAATACAACCGAATGCCATGTTAGAGCGTAAAAGCAAGTATTTGGTTCCAAATAAAAGACTTAAGACACAAACTTTTTGTTGAATTTTTAATACAAATTTCATTTTTGTCAAATCTCTTGAACGCATGAAATTCTAATCGATCGATTCGAATGCAATCTTTTTACCATAATTTGCTTTCTTTTTTAATCAATCAATTGTTACATAGTGTCCTATCCGGCTCCATTTATGTCCTTGTATTTCACATTTGGTGACACTGAAGTTTGCCGAAGTAAAAGTTTGTTCTCCCCTAACCTAATAGCGCCAGAGGATATAAAAAATCTGTCACAAATATCGTTTAGTAAAAGGTCAAATTTTCTCACATTGCATCGGATTAAGTTCCTAGTAGTACAATAGTAAAAGAGGTCATGAAAATTTTAAACTTCTTGCGCATATGTGAGGAATAACGTCACGTCAATGTGATTTTAAAAATTGGTAAGACAAAGAATATGTTGTTATATAACGACGCCATCTTTCTTTCATCATTCTTTATTAATTATTCGAATGACCATCTGACGTTCGTAGTACCAAATTAATTTGGGACCTACTTTCACTTCCTTATGATCAACATGGACAAAAGAGACTACCGCACAATTATTTATTCAATCGTATAAAACCAGGTGAATGCCAGAAGGGTTATAGAAGACATCTAATAGAATAGGTACAAGTTTACTGTGATGTTTAGAAAGAACGTCATACAATTGTGTTTCATTTCTATCATTTTATAGAGAACTCAACAGTAAATTTCCTCCTTTAAACATTGCGATGGAATAGTTTAACCGGCTAAACTTTTTAAGCATAACCCTCATGCAGTAATAGTAGGTTTCGATTTAGCCTAGAGGACGTGTACTTGTCAAATGACACAAAAATAGTGCTCGAAGGTTAAGTTGACCCATTGGACAAAAAGTCCTTAAGAAGAGAGGATAATAAAGTGGATAGGTCAAATGAGAGGGAGTAGGAAAGGAAGAATAAGGGAGCGGAGGAATTACATAGGCCAAGGAGCATATAATGGAAAGCCCTAGCACTTCTCTACCAGCTATGGAAAGCCTTGATGTGGGCTCTTGACCTCAACCTACTAAGGGCTGGTTACAGTTACAGAGGAAGTGTTCGATTGTTTCCAACTCTACCTCATCCCAACATACTACGAGATAGTCCGGCTGGAATCTGTTCTAAATTCTGATGAATGACCTAATCTAGCAGTGACCCTTAATAACGCCAATAACTAACCTTACCGTAATAGCAACAAGGTCCGTTCTTTCCGTATTAAGTATACCGTTTTATGTTGGCCTATTTTACTTCAATAGTAAGCGGTAGTAGTCCGGTTTGATTGTTTCGCCAGGAGGTAGGATAAGAAAGAACATAAACTTATTTGTAATCAATAGAGGATCACTGACAGCAGCGTTATTTCAATCAACAAATTCACTAGGGTACATTGTTGGGAATAACTTCCCTTATAGAGAGTATTTTTTTAGTTGAAAAACGGAGGCACAGGCACCACAATGTTCTGATTTGATTCGTATTATTATTAAAATCATGATTCCTATGTGTGTACATACATATGTATGTATCATCCACCATAACATACCTATGAGTTCTAAATAGATTTTGAAAGGAACATTATGTTAAAGAAACCAATATTTAACATGCTCTGATAATAACAGAACATATTTTTAACATAAATTCTCTTCAGATATGCAAATAGAAGCTCTTAAATAAACTTCAAACTCTTTGTTAATAAAACTCAAAACTCTAATGAACGACATGGAATGAAACAATTGAAGATGCAACACTTTAAGAGAGCATATTTAGCTGATTGACCATCATTTGTTGTTGTATTTAAAATTTAAATTTTATTGTTGTTTTTGTTTTGTTTTGTTCGGTTTGGTTTTTATTTCCTTCCTTCGCGGCTTGCTTCCACCTAATGAAATCATCATATATAGACAGTATGCAAGAATAATAACAACAGCGTTACAATGAAGATCATTATTATAAATGCTAATGATCATTATGAGGAATAGAGTGGTAAAAACCTATGATAACTTTATAAATGTATCATAATTGCTATTACAATGATTACAATAATGATTAACAATAGTAATAATGATTATGAACATTATTATCTGTTTAATTATTATTATTGTAATGATTATGATGGTTTTACCATCTTCATACCATGAACAACACCTTAAAAAAATAATAATAAAATATACTATACTACTACAACAATTACAACAACTACAACAACTGTGTGTCTACAAAGAAAAAAAAGCAACAACTAATGTGTTTTATGATTTTGTCTATTGTTTTATTTTTTTTTTGCCACTGTTGATGTTGTTTTTGTTGTTTTTATGTTACTTCTTTTTCATCTTCTTCTTCTGTTGTTTTTATTTTCATCTTTTTCTATTCATTGTTGTTGTTATTGTTGTTATTATTGCTTCTTCGGAACAACACTAACAATAACAGCAGCCCATCACATTATAAGCAAAAACAATCAAATAAAAGAAAAATAATCACAACAACAACAAAATTTCTTTGCTCAAAACCAGGTTTGAAAAATCACCTAAAGTTGGATGATGTTTTTGCCAAATGATACATTCAAACGCGAATAACGAACGTGTACGGACGTCTTTCAGATCAAAACAAAAAAAAATACGTTAAAAACATCGCCTACCCCCACCACAAAAGTAATAAATTTAAAATTAATAAATAAAATAAAAAAAATATATTAAAAATATTATAAAAATTACAAAAAAAAAAATCCGAAAAGTGTATCGTCAAATAGAAAACATGCAAATGACAACAATAGAACCCAAGAATTGTAAAACCTTTTAAAAATTTAAAGATTGTTGGAATAAAAAAATTTAAGTTAAATTGAAAGTTGAAAAATAAACAAAACAATTGTAAAATTACAAAAATAATAATAAAAATTAAAGTGATTTTATTTTAAACTTAATTGTTGCAAAATATAAACAGAAAACTAAACTCGATTCTTAATTAAATTGCATAAGAAGGGCTGCATACATACATTTGTGATATCATTTCCAAAAAGTTTAAAATTTACAATAAAAAAAAATAATAAAAAGAAACTATTTTTTTGAATAATTAAATTAAAGTAAAATAATTATTCTTTATGATAAACGTGAATATTTTAAAAAAAAATTTTAAATTTAATAACTTTTGTGTTTTAAATGGAATTTTTTATTGCACAGTGATTTAACAGGAATAATAAATCCCTAAGACAGAATAGACAAATTCATTTCAAACGTTTATATCAACAAGTAACTTGATTCTACAAAACTTAATTACTTTCCTTAATAAAATATTACAAATTCCATTTTTTTTTTTTGTAAAAAGTCAAAATAAATTATAAAAAATGAGCTGATGAAGTTATTTTGCAAGCGTTTGAATAAAATATCTTCGGATGCCATGTTGTATAAAAAAATGTTCTTAAAGTTCTTACACCAATTTACGATAGCGCGCTTTAATGAACGCTATTCTACTTTATAGAGACTACCAAAATATTTAATAAAATATTGATTATCAGTATGCAATATGCTTGATTTATTTATGTTCCATATTTAACAAATACAAAAACTAAATATTATGTGCCACCTTCGCAAGGCTTGGCTTACTTAATTTTGCCCTTTTTTATTCAATATTCCATCCGGGTATAATGCAGTGTTTACTCAATGCTCATTCAAATTATTCTATTATAAAATCAAGCAATTGCATATGATTTTCAAAAATCCTTCAAAGTGTTTTAATAACTTCAAACGATTAACGGCATTACCATCGCTGTTATTATTATAAAAATACGCTAAAATGTTGGGATAGTATCTTCTTAGAATAACTCCCGATCCATAGACAAGTACACACTAAATAGAACATTTTTTAAATGAAGCTCAATTAACTGATGGTGAAGTTGCCTTAGTCTAGTAGATAGTTTGTTGGCTTATTAGACGTAAGGCCACGGTTCAAATCCCAGATCAGACATCACCGACAAAATTAGAAAAAATATTAAAATGATAAAACTCTGAGAGTAAATAAATTTGCCATTAACGAGTTTTTCAAAAATTAGCCGTTCAGAGTCCATCTTTAAACTATAGGTCGCGCTACTTATGTATAAAATTAACACACACAACATGGGATGCTAGACTGTAATCCTGACTGTATGGCCAATTATGTTATCTTAGCATAGATTAAATTTTTATTTCGAAAGCTAGGAAAAGGTAATTTATTGTTAGCTTCAATCGTAACAAAAAGTCATATTATGGTTTAAATATTCGAATATCTAAATACCTGTATTAAGAAAGTTGGTTCATTTATAATTGTAACATTTAATCAGGCATTTGTAAAACTTTATTTAATTTTAATAATCAATAGGATGCAACCGAATTAAAAGTCATTTAGGTCAAAAAAATTCTTTCAATTCGGATTACCCAGTGATTCAAACTGTCACATAAGTTGCTACCACAAGTAGATGCAAGTAAATTTGCCGTAATCTATTAGGATGTATACTGTTTTAGTAGAAAAAAGAGCGCACAGTTCGAACCTCACCTTTGTAATTAAAAAAAAGGCAGGCAAGAAGTAAATGTTTCTTTCCATTAAAAGCTTTTCGAATCTGCCACTAATTGATAAAATTAATGTACACCAAACGAGTGTGAGAAGTTAGAATTGTAATGGTCAATAATGTATGTACAGTGAGCGTTAAAAGAAAGTGTACATTAAAAATAAATGTACATTAATAAACTGCCGTTATTTTCATTCAAAATTGTTTTATTGAAAGTTTTTACGAATGAAACAAAGAAGAATCTAAATATTGTCAAATTTTTTCGGCCATTCTGTTTAAGTGGTAAAAGTTGAGTTTGGTGATTATTAGAATCTGATCCTTGGTGTACACTTTCTTTTGACGCTCACTGTATGTATATAGGTTTAGACAGATAAGTTATGTCAAATTTTGGCCAAGGAATTATTTCTATCCTAAGAATACCGTTTTACAAAAACCTGCAAAGAACGATGGTTCAGAATTGATTAAATTTCGTTAGGTACGAAGAGTAAGTTTAATGCAGTTACTCTTACAAAAGTACACATAATAATAATACACAAGATATTAACTACCTCTACCACATATGATGGTTCTAGATTGTTTAACAATAACTTTAAATTTTTTTCTGAATTTCACAAAAATCAATTTTGGTCCATTTTGCATTTGATGGCGACTATCTTTACCAGTTCATGGACGACTGAATTATCTTCAATTCCCGCTTGTCATGCATCCAAGAAAGGGTCAAAATAGAATATCTCACGTCTCAGGAGACACATCGTTGAAATTGAATTTAATTAATTTACTGTTGCATACTGTATATTAAACAGTATCTTGCTTTCGTGAAAAGCGAAAAATTTTAATTAATTCTGAATTATTTTATTGGTACACACAAAACGTTAATTATAACATAATAACCACATACCAAAACAAAGATGATGAAACGCTTTTTTTTCAGTTAGTGGTAAACATTTGCTTTGGAGCAAGTGTCAGAAACCACCATTAGTACATAAGTAATTAGCAGCACCTTTTTTCTGCTATCAAAACTAAAGCACTTGGCATTCAACAGAGACGGAAAATGGTCATTAGTACGCATAATGACAAAACTACGGTATTATAAAACAGGAAGAAAAAAAAAATAAAATACATTGGAAATGTATATCGTTTTTGTAGCCCTTTTTTAAGTTTAAAAATAAATATTTTTGATTACGAAACTTGCCACAATAATTATTGAACGGAAAAAATAAAATATTTGTTTTTTTTTTAATATTTATTTGGACAATTCTTTATACATTTATTGTATTCAAAATAAATATTTAAAATAAAAACGAGGGTAGCACCGACAAACCAGCAAATAAAGTGAAACAATTTTTATTGTTTGTTTTTTATTTCTCTGTTAAGAAATCCACAAAAAAAAAGAACACAACTGCAGGAAAATATTTCAAAAAGAATAACAGAAAATTACAAAACGTTCACTCGTTGAACCTTTAGAAAAATTATAATTTCAAGCAAAAGTACAAGAAGATATAAGTAGAAGTATTATTTTATTTTTTATTATTTTTTTGTTTTTACGGTAGATTTAAAAAATCACGAATTGCTTTTTCTATACAATACTTAAAAGCAAAAATCAAAAGAAAAAGAACGAAAAATAAATTTATAACATCTACCATAAAAAAAAAATAAATAAAATAAAACAAAAACCAAAACATTAAATACAGATAAACCTTTAACAACAAATCATCATTCAACAGCTCCAACATCAGCAATTGTAGCAGCAACATCATCATAAAAATCTTTTAAGAAATCATCTTAAGCGTAAGCGCCAATAGATCAAAATCGTTAACAGAAAAATAAATTCTGTTGTTGGCAAAAATGCGGCTTTTGAAAAGTGAGTACCACTGACTGCTATTAAATGTCTTTTAACGATCCACTACTACTAACCTCTAAGAAGCACAATAATAATAACGCCGAAACACTAAAAGAAATAAAAATTTGAAGAGTTTTTCCAAAAGATTTCGAATGTAAATCATTAACGATCTATTTGGCTTTCAAGATTTTAAATAGATTTCGTAATATGCTTGGATATTAAATTTATAATTTGAAACAAAATTTTATTTTGTTTCGTTTTGCACAAATCGAGACATTTTTCAATTAATGTAGCAACAAGTGAACTAATTTTAAATAAAAAGTAATAGAAAAGAAAAAAACAAGGATTTATTACAGAATCTACCAGATTAATTTAAATGAAAATAATGTCTTCTAAATGTTACTTATTTTATGCGATAATATTTGATAAGATTATTTATTTTATATTTGATCGTATAAATTGACGAAATGTATATACTAAAATTAATGCTTTTAGCAAGATAAAGATGGTTTGCAGAAGAAAAAAATAGGACCCTCATCATAAGAAGATTGTAAACAAAACTAATTTCTTATGACCAATTTTAACACTCGAATCTGCTTACAAACTTTAACCGTGCTATAAATAACTAATATAATAAAAGATAAAGTTTTGCTTTCTAAAATACTTTCGGAATTTTTAGAAATCATAGTCTTACATTCAACAAATCCGGCTGAATGCATTGTTTCTACCTTTAACAGGCCACCCATATAACATTGCATACCGTTAATCAGATTTTCTTGTCTTTATATATTTTAACAAATAGTGGTTGTTAACAAATCTTTAAATATTACTTATCACTGCTATATTTCTACTTAAGGCTACAATTTGCATGTCCATAATTAATTTTAACGCAAAGTATTGCTACAAAGACAGAATGACTATTAAATTGTTCATTAAGACAAAAAAAAAACAAACACATCAAGAACAACAAAATGAAATAAAATAATAAAAAAAAAATGTACTACAACAAAGGAAAACAATAACAAGAAGAACAAATAAATAACGATAATAGGAATAAAAGTGATCAAATGACAATAAAAAAAAAACTGCATTCATGCCCCATAAAATGTACAAAAATTAAGAAGAACAATAACAAATCAACAGTACGATTCTCGAAGTTGCTAGAAGTTAAAATAATTATACATACAGCCAAAGATAAGGTTATCAGTTAAATGCAATAGAAATAATTATTTGACATATGAGACCCTGGATTCACATGTTTTATTAAATAGTGTTTCGACTTATTAGACTTAGCCATCCTAAACGATACGAAATATGGAAATTATTTCTTCTTAGGCTTGCTCTTAGAAATCTTCTGGCAAAAACTCTTAGATTAGACTTTCAACTGTAGGCCCTGCCAATTAAGGATCAAATTAACACTCACATACAACATGGGTGGCTTGAGCAAGTAGGCAAGTAGTGTGACTAAAGGGTTGTAATGACCAAATAAGAAGAAAATTGCTACCTCAATTAATTGTTAAATGATTGGGCAATATTTTCTGAATGTTATATAAGGAGACAAATGTATTGTAGTTCGCTTCTATAAATCTTGGCTGACTTGATAAAATTCAAATTTTCTTTAAATTTTATCAGTTTTATTATCAAGTTTTTTAAGCTGAGCAGGTGATTGCAATTTATTACCTTTACTAGAGATTTCAATACGGCAATTATAATTGAATTAAAAGAAATAAATAAAATTGTAATATTCTCGATAAAAATCCGAAAGTGTTTGCATCAAACTTTCATTCAAAAAATGCATTTCTTAATAAACTCGAAAGTGTTTGCATTAAACTTGCATTCAAAAATATGCAGTAGGGATTCCAAAGTGAGAGTACAAATGCACCGAATTTCAATTTTTTTTTTTTTCAAATTCTTAATAAAACATGTTATGCTTCTTAATTGCCTAAAGCAGAGGAATATTAAAAATTTAATTGAATGATTTCATTATGAAACAGACCAGATTCATTGCGCTTCATTAATTCACAGAATATTTAATTATGAGAACAGATATGAAAGCAATTTTTAACATGTTTTTTGCCTGAAAAGAGCCTCTCTTACATTCCCATACATCTGGTCTAGGGGCTTAAATATCAACGCGTAGATAACAAGCAATTTATCCATTATTTTTGCAAAAGAAAAAAAAATAAATAAATAAAAAATATGCAAAAAATCATCAATACATACATACATCAGTAAATTCATACATATGAATGTATGTATATAATAGCCTTGTGTTTAAAAATGCGTGATTACCAGTTGTTATAATTTTTTTTTTTTGCTGCTTCTTCTCCTTTTAATTTTAAACAATTTGAATTGCGTTTAAAAGAATAAAACAAACAAAAAAAAGTTGTAAAACAAAATCTTAAAAAGCAATAAAAACCGGAGAAGTGCAATCGTGTTAATGTTTCTCGCTGTTAACATTTGTTATTTATTTTTTTGCTTAAATTTTTTTTTTATTGTTAATTATTTTTATTTAATTTTTTTTTATATTTTTTTTGTTTGCTTATGGTACACTTTAAAAATATTCAGTAATCTTATGTACATAGTGTTGGTGTTGTAGGTGTTTGTCCAAGTACAAAGCGTGTGTATTTAGTAATGCGTTTATACTCTTTCCATATTTGACCTTTCACATCTTCTTTAGATTCATTCCGCCATTCAAAATATGTGCGATTTACTTTGTCTATGAATTTGAAAAACGTACTTCATGGTTCTTTTTACATTTTTTGTATTTATTTTTCTTTTATTATTTTCCCCCCTTTATTGATTATCGCATCTCAAATATTCATTTCCATGGTTTTGTTTTATTATTTCTTTCATAAATGTCATGTCCACAATTTCTATAACAAAAATCAAAAAAAAAAACTCAAAATAAAAGTAAACAACATACATACACACATTGTATGTATATGTGTATGCATGTGTGAGTGTTGTGTGTATAGCTTTTATTTCATATGGGGATTTTTGTTTTTAAATGCTTTTATAGTTTAAATTTCATTTAAGATGTTTTTTGTTTTTGTTTTCTTTTATTCTGTTGTAAAACTATAAAAAGTATCGTTTTGTACAACAACTAAAGGTTAAATTGAAATGATTAATTGATTAAATGAGTTGTAAAAAACAATTTAATTTTTGTTTTTTATTTTGCTTTTTGCATAATCTTTAATAAGCTTTTTAATCATAAAGTTGTCTAGAAGACTTTATGTTTTGAAAAGATTATTTATTGGCTCAAAAGATTGAATGATTAATCGTTGAAACCCTATGGATTACAAGTGACTGATTTGTCCAAATAACACAGATTATTTCATATTTTACATAAAATGACAGACAGTTATACTTTTTGTAGCTTTATGTTCGAAATTCAAAATTTTTTCAGTTATTTCATCAAAATTCATTATAAACAGTACAGACAAGGAAAAAATTATATGGTATGGTATCTCTTCTGTTTTAAAGATAATATATATTTATACATTTTTTATATATATATTTTATTATTTTTTGTAAAGAGAAACAAAAAATTAAAGTAAATAATTTTCAGAGTTTGTTTATTTTTATTTAATTTATTTTTTATAGTTAAGGAAAAATTTATATGGTACAAAATAAGAAAGAATTCTAAATATAAAGCTAATTAAATATATTCAAATAAGACATACACACATTTTAATTGCTCGATTTTTAATTACTCTATTTAACCGAAGTGGCATAGAGTTTATAAATTTTTGTTACTTATCTTGAGGAATTTCTCCTCATTTTGTTTTATTAAAGCTTCTTTCAGTTTTTTTTAAAGAGTTATAAGTCATTCCACTTTTGTATATTTCGACACTTAAAATTCCCCAGAGGTCTTCGACAGAATTTAGATCGGGACTAAGTGCTGGCTAGTCCAAAACAGCTATATCTTTTTCTTCAAAAAATGCTTTGCTCCTTTTGCTCGTTGTCTTGCTGAATAGTAAAATTATTTCCATAATTTTCTTCAGCAAATTCGTCGAAAATATTTTCCAGTAATTCCACATAGTTCTCCGCATTCATTTTATAAGAAATAAAACAGATTGAATAACCTGCTTTATATCCAAAAGCAACCCATGTCCTTTTTCTATCCAATAATATTTGTATCCATCTGGTCTATCAAGGTTGAATTTTTCTACGCCAAATTTTGTATTTTTCAGTGAAAGCCAATCAGCTGCCTTGTATCTAGAGGTTAATAGTGGTTTGGGTATCATCTTTTATATTTTCTTATCTAGATCATCATTTAAAATTTGATTAACCCGTCTCTTGGTAACGTTTAGTTCCAACTCCGACTTTATTTTGGTACAATTAAATTTCATTCTAGCAGTTGTAAAACGAGGTATTTCTACCTAAAATTCGTATAAAAAGTTTTGAATTTTCTCTTTAAAGTTAGTGACGATGTTCATATGCTTTCATAATCAGCTGATTAATAAGACTTATAATCCCTTTAGATATTCTTTAACCTTTGCGTATAAAGCTATAAAAAATGTTGTTAGAGAAGAAAGATTAGAATAAAAATTGCATAAGCTCGATCATATCGAACAAAATTAAATATGAAAAAAATTTTTTGTCGGCGACATTTTCTCTCTCAGCAGTCTTCTGGTAAAATCTCGAAGAGTAAAACAAAATTGTAAAATCTATCACACAAAGTCGATATCAACTTATAGATCTTGTGACTCATGGATAAAATTAACATACACAACAAGGGGGTGATGTGTGAAGTTAGAATAATCAATAAGGTAAGTAAGATTATTTTTAGAATAAAAGTGTTCTTTTTAAGTACTAAACCTCTTAGTATCACGTCAATACTCTTCAAATGGAATTGATGCTTTTTATAACCCTTCAGTCAGGATTACGACCTAATTTCTCAATGCAAGATACTTACCTTACACCCAGCGATCATCAACGGCATCTATTTCCAAAAGGAGGATAGTATAACACAAAAGGTAAAGAAGCACTGACTTGTCATCGCCTACTGTCTTTATCACTCAAGAACTACACAAGACAAATTTCACTCCGTTAGTTGGATATAAACCTATACAAAATGCAACTGACCTAGGACCTGAAGGTAAGCAACCATAGAGAACGACGAGGGGTTGATGAATAGACTCCGTTGGTAACTGGTCCTAATTTTCATCAAAAAATTATCTTCAACTATTCGTACTATTCTGGACGAATGAGTACGTGATCGACCAACACACATGGTTTTCGAACGGGGTGGCTTCAGCGGTTGCATATACTGAGCCTCTCGGCAAAATACAGTTGAAATTGAATAAATAAACAATCCTGTGAGTACAATGTATTCCGGCTCTACAAGAAGCCTTAAGAAGTTTAGCAGAAGATTTTTTTTGTAACCAGTGGAAATAATGGACTCTTTGGTATTTTTTTGTGACATATATACCAACGTATATACCATATATGTTTTGTTTAATAATAATGGTGACAAATAACTTCTTCAATACAATCCATACAGTAAATATGCACATAGATATGTATGGACATTTATTTGCAGTGTCAATTCAAATGTTTTTTTAAATTGTACAATTTTGTAATTCGAATATTTACAATTTATAGTGCGTATTGAAAGTTTAATTTATAAATAAATTCATAAATACAAGTAAACGGTTTGTCAACAAACAAAATGTTTACGACTGGTTTTAAAAAATTTCATGTTTCTGTCCGCAATTATGCAGGCAAAATGTTGAAACTCTTGGCCTAACCTCACTGTCAAAAACAAAAGACTCTGCAGGAATAGCCAGAAATATCATATTAAATTATAATTTATTATAAAAAGGACCAGCTCCATTTGAATAAAAAAAAAATACTTTTTTTAAAACACCAAAAAATATATTCAACACAAAGGTTTCAGACAGTTTTATTAAATCAACGCATATTTTTTTATTGAAAATACAAATAAAAGAAATTTTTGAAAGACGGTAGAAAAGGTAAAAATAAAGAATGGAATCTAATGTTTAAAATTCATAAAAGAGACAAAAAGAAAAAGAAGAAATTTGTTCTGTGTGGGATTTTTACGGGATTGGCAAAGTCAAATGACATCATCACTGAATATATGGCCAAGAGGGCATTTTTGCGGCGAATAAATAATTTCTTTTGCACAAAATTTCAAGGGCCAGCCCAGACCTGCCCAAAGAATTAGGCAATGATATCATTCCCGATTTTAATCAAATTTAAATTTGTTTAAAAATCAAAAAAAAAAAAAAACAGCAACATTTGAAATTCTTTCGTTATATGTATGTTCTTTCATATGATATGTTTTTGATGTTCTTATTTATGTTAATAACTAAACCAGTTTCTCGATTTTTTATTTGTAAAATTTATACAAATAATAATAATAATCATAATTTTTATTATAATTCAAGTGGCATTATATTATGGTTTAATATGTTTCTTTTGATATTAATTAAATTAACATAAAACGACCGTAAACATTTTAGGTAATAACATGATACAAAATAATAAAATTATGGTTATTATTTTTATTTTATTTCTATTGAGTGTAAACAATTCTAAATTTTAGAATACGTGTTGTTAATATTTTATTTCTTCATAAATTTCTTGTTATTTGTGGGCACAGGAATAGTTTTATTTTAAAATCCTTGCTTCAATTTTTAAATGAGTTTCATGGCACGTTTACATATTATGTCAGCCATTAAAATAACAATAACAGTAACAGACATTTGTAATCATTTTTATTTTTGTTTGTCTGGAGTTTTTGCCAATGGGATCATCACTGGCAAAGATACACAAGCAAATAAACAAAAGACTTAAGCAACAAACTTACAAATTGTAACACTTTTATTTAGATTTTAATTTTTTACTGTTGTTATGATTTTTCTTGTTGTTTTTGGATTATATTTGAAATTTATTTAAATTGAAATAACTGTGTGAAAATAATTTACACTCCAATTAAGGCTAATTAGGCTTAATTATAGTAGTTAAGCTACAATGTAACAATCTTTTTTCATGTGGTTTTAATACCCTACCTGACAGTCAGTAGTGATGTTTCAAAGGATTTTCATTCTGTGACTAATAAGCAAATGTAATTCATTTTGTATTTTAACCCTTGGCTATCAGGAAGCTAACAACGGTACCAAGAAAATGTAATGGGCTCTTTTAAATTGTAAAACAGTATAAATGGCTACTCTATAGTCTCTTCTCCAAAACAATGAATCATAGATGTATTTTGCCGACATTATTTATTGGCCTATTTATTATTATTATTATTACAATAGAGATGATATATCTTCTAATGTTATGCTTAAATCCATGAGCAACCTGTACTGTTATATTCGCCATGCAGTAAGACAAGACGATACCATAGAAGACTCGGTTTTTTATATCGACTTACTTATGATTTTGCATCGATATATTACATATAGATGTTGCATATATTCATTACTGCACAAAATGATGTCAGGTTTAAACCTATGAAACACTAGGTTTGCAGCTGGTACAACATTTCAATCAAGAAATTCATTTTTTCATAGAAGGCAGTGATAGAAGTCGCCGAATGTCTGAGATGGTGTTTGAATCAAAGGCTCTCGCCTAATACGCCAACACTCTATGATGTCAGGTTTAAACCTATGAAACACTAGGTTTGCAGCTGGTACAACATTTCAATCAAGAAATTCATTTTGATGGTGTTTGAATCAAAGGCTCTCGCCTAATACGCCAACACTCTATTAACTAAATTACAACGCATTACAACGACTTCTTAATATTCACTTGATATCAAATGAAGAAAATATTAAAAATATTGAGCACGTAAAAGACACAAAATATAACCATGACAGGAAGTAATGCGTTTGATGTCTGGCAAATTAGTCCATTATTTTCCCAACTCGAAAATTACTGTTATAGCTCCAAAGCAATGTGCGAATAATTTAAATATAGGCCGCTAATCACATCGGGTTCCGTAGAGTTAAAACTCTGGGTTAAAACCCAGATTCTGGAAAAATTCTGAGTTACTTATCTGGAGCTGCCTTTCTGAACCAGAAAGCGAATTAATCTGCGCCTGTGTCCACCGCCACACCACGACATAATGATCATCCTTTCGTAGAGCAATAATAAGCCAGCGGAAATAATAATTATAAACTCTTTCGGACTACAACAACACATACAGTGAGTAGCATTGCTGCTTCAAGAACATCTAAATGCAATGTAAATACAATAAAGAGATACGATATTATTCTTGCAAAATATATGCATTTTTTCTAATGTCACGGGGTAGACATTTATTGCTAAACATGTACATACCTTATAATCAAAAATTACACCGTCATTCCTGCTGTCAACAAATATCAGACTTTTCTCATGCATCTCCGTCAGACCCTTCTACTATCTACATCAGCCTCGACTATCTGTATCTGTCATATTTGATAAACCAATGTTTTTTACACTTATTAAATGAAGAATTGCGTCCGATCAGAGGGAATTCTGATCTTAAATCAATGGTTTTTTGAACGGTCTTACTTCTAAGATTTTAATTGATTTCTTATTGAACAAAAAAAAATACCTAAAATTGGCAAGACAATGATTCCGAAAATGAAATGACACAGCAATTTCAAAAATTAATTAATTAAATTAAAGGCGCAATATAATATTAAATGGTATATAAAACATTCTTGCAGTCTAATAGATAGTGTGTTGGCTTATTAGACGTAAAGTTCGGATCCCAGATCAGACATCAAAACAAAATATGAAAAAATATATTTCTGTGGCGATTTTCTCTCAGCAGATTGCTGGCAAAATCTCTGAGAGTAACTATACCCACCGTGAAAAAGCAAATCAAATCAACACACACAACATGAGGGGTGTGACAAGCTAGGCCATAATCCTGACTGAACGGTTGTTACAGCCAATTATGAATTATGAGTCTTAAATCAATATTAAATGTTGATTTAATTATCAAATATAACGATTGGCTAAGGCTATAATTTTAATAACGACTTTTACAATAATATTGCAAGTGGCCAAATATAAAATTTTAATATTCATTTTCAATACATCTCTTCTTAAAACAAATACCAGCAGACAAGTCAATCAAAAATTTTTTATTACCAAAAATATTTATTTTTATGCGGATTTGACAAAAATGTTCCGTTTGAAGTACATGCAAATTTAAAAATAAAAAAAATATTGATTATGTGGCATTAAGTCAATAAAATTTTTCCATAAAAAATGTTTATATTCTCAATATTATGAAATACAATAAACAGACGATGATGTTGACTAAAGATCATAATGACTTTCCATCAAATGTCTGCGAGTCTGACATTAAAATTAATAGACGGAACCAAATGCAAACATTAAAGCGGGAAAAAAAATCATCGCAAACGAATAGAATAAAATTTATTAAACAAAGTACATGGCAAATAAATAAGAACAATAAAATGAAGAGTTTTTTGGCTTACTTTTGCAACAATAATATTAAGTATACTGTACAAATAATTTTATTAATAGGCAGCAACAAGCAATTAAAATATCTTCTTCATAGAATGATGATGAACTTGTACATTCGCTTTTAACAGCAAAAATTAATATTTCAACAGCATTGAGGTTGAGAAGATAAATTATATTTCGTTTTTGTTTTATTTTTTTATTTTTGTTTTCTTCTTATTTATGATATGATTTATTGCAAATAGTTATGAATTTTGAAGAATAGAAATAACAATAACTTAAAATCATCTTTAACATATCGATACCTCCATTCTATAAGGTTTTAAGTGTACTTAGGACGTTTTTAATGATCTTGCATTTTTAAATTCTTCGTTCTCTATCCTAAATACTTAGAATACACATATAGTCGTATGCCGCGTGAAAACTTCGAGAGCACGTAACTCAAAACATACTTTTTCGACTTAGAATGTTATAGAACACATGCCTATTATTGAATACCATGGTGATATGAAAAACATACTATATAAGCGACAACGAATTCGACAGACGTAGTTTCAACTGTCAAAATTCGAAGGACCTGAATATTTAAAATATTGAAAATTAATTATGCCCAAAAATTTCCTTCGCACTCGCACTAAGTTAGTGGTGTCTAGGCTAATTAGTTTTAATTTATATGACATTACTCCAAACAAAAGAAACGATAAAATATTATATTTCTGCAAAAAGTGGAGAGTTTACTTAATTACAAGAAAAGTCATTAGTAAAAACACTTTTTATTCTCAATTTTGGATTTTCACATGCTTAGATACGCATTAGCGTGGATACAATCTTTAATTGACTGTTTTTTTTTTTTTACTGTAGACAACAAAAATTTGATTGGTGCAATACTTATTGTAAACATCTACAATAAAAATTATTAACTAAATGACTATAACAACAACAAATACACAACCTATAAACAAAACAAACAACAACATTTTTTGGTAGGCCCAATCTTTACACTTCATTAATCATTAACGACTGAAACAACCTAAAAATACTGAAAAAGCGGAGCTTCAATTTAACACAACAAAAATCCACAAAAAAAAAAAAAAAACATTTACAACAACAATAAAGCGAATTTATACGAAAACAAATAAAGAGTACAACTTTTTTTCTTTTCGTAAAAGTTGAAATAAAACTTTTCAAAGTAAGCTCATGGGGTATGAGAAACGACGCACCTCATCATCGCTAATATTGTTCTCATGATCATTATCATCATTGGGTTAGTAATGAGCCCATCTCTATTAGCCCATTAAAATGGCAAATAATGACGCTTCAAGTAATAAATTTTATTCCAGTTTCAAATCGTACAATTCAAACAGATAAATCGAAATCGGATTGTATTCGAGTTCAGTTATATTAAAATAGTGTGATAATGCGGCAACAATGAATTTTTAAGGCCGTACTTTCGCATACTAAACTACTTAAAAATGGTGAATACATGTGTTAAGTTTAAAAGTCCTTTTTGCTTACGCATCTATACATGCAAATACTGAAAAGTTGATCATTTAGGCGGAATTTTTTAAGCTCTTCTGCTCTAAAGTCTGCCTCAAAAGAAATGTACACACAAAATCCTAGACGGAAAGTTTTTAAGAAAGGTCTTTCAGAGCTTATTGCATATTGACTATCGTTTTCGCTAATGTAAAAAATTTATGAGTAACATATTGACAATGGCTATGTTTCTACACGATAAATGAAATCCTGCAGTTACTTCAAATTAAGGCATTATTCTGTCCGTTCAATAGAAAGCACAAAAAAGTCAGTCTTTGTTCAAGCCCTACATTAAAACATCTATTGAATAGAAGGGAAGCACTAGGCAAGGCTGATTAATATCCCCCTTTGCATAAATAGGACTAAATCTACTACCTCCCAAACTTATTTAAATCCTAATATAACACCAATTAAAAATGTAATTCTTACGTGGATGGCACGTAAAGGAATAATTTACATGAAATCAAATGTTTTATTAAGTACAGTATTCGCAATGTTGGTATTGACAATAAAAACCAGAAATGAAAAATACATCTTTTCCATATGATTTATAAGGACTGTATGTATATATAGCTAATGGGTTATTGCTTTCTTCACATTATAGATTTAATGATATTATAGATCCCGATTAATAATTTGATCGTAAGGGAGCAGTTCACTGTAAATGGTTTAGTAACCCCATAAACCCCAGTGCAAATTCATTCGTCCAGTCAATGCAATCATCAACCATTACAGAAATAGATAAATTTTTAATGAATTTGGTCCACATACTAATTAAAGCTAACCAACCTCTTTTTATACCTAGGTTACAGTTTCCTTCTGACTCGAACACTTGGATTATTTTATTTAATTTCGACTACAGGCCTCTTAAAAATTTGCACGTCTTTGACGCTACATTATACACCAAAATACGAAATAGTAAATACACCCTAGTAAAACTACCTAGTCTAAGTTGTTCAGTTAGTTGAGTATAACTCAAAAATACTTTTTTGATTTTTCTCGAATCCTTCTCACTTGTTATATTTAACAAAACCGGTTTCTTTGATCTTTTCACACAAATTTAGTGATTACTCAGAAATGTTTGAACCTATTTTAAAATTCCAAAGTGTTTTAGAAAGGGGAGAGATTAGCCTTTCAGACGGTATACATAAAAATTTTCTCAAACTTATATGTTATGAGATTTGATATTATTTTACTCTTATTTTCCCAAGTTTGGCCATTCCTAATTGGAAAATTTAATTAAAAACTATAAAACAAACAAAAAAAAAAAACTATAAAATACATTCATTATTGTAACTGTGGGATGGAAGTGGTTAATTTTTAGTTTATTTTTGAGGTTTTTTACGATTTTTATTTGAACTAAGTACGTTGATATATTTTAAATATATTTTAATCTTCCCTATTTACCCACTAGACTACCAAGGCACGCATAAGCATTTATTACGACAAAATTTTTTAATAATTTACTGAAGTGTGTGACAAGAAAAAATTTATAAATCCACTATTTTAACGGTGAATAAAAAAATTTAAATTTCAAATATATTCCAAGCAAAAATTTATTTATTTCTGTATATTTCAGTATACCTTTATCGCAACTAATGGCAATAAAAAGATTTGTGACATGCATTCATTTGTCTGCTGTAGTTTAAATATGTTTGTGTCTTCAGTCTTTTGTTTGACGTTATAAATTTAAAATAAGAAAACTCAAAATTCCAAAAGTGTTTGTCAATAAAAGCTCCATGAATTTTATACTCTTAATAAAAAAAAACATACGATTTATAATTTTAAAAATTTAAAGCATTTAGGAATGAAATGATACACAAAGATGTATTCAAAATTCCTGTTACTTTTGTAGGGTGCTTGGCTAATTAACACTAAAATACACTTCATTTCTGAGAGGAGTTTAATTTGTGGCTTCGGCAGTTTATTACCACACGCAATACATTGAAAATCATTATAATATAAAGGGAAAAAGAGTTGGAGAGAGATAGAGCAAATAAAACCACAATAAAATGTATTGTTTGTGCTTGAATTAATTTTTAATTTATTTTCCATAAACAAAACAAACACTCGCACACTACCTAAGTAAGACACCTGCCTGTTGGAACTTGATCACTGAAAGAAATTTGTTGCAATATGATCATAATGACGTTGTCAATGTAGATGTGATTGTATCGCATCATTTGTATACAAAACGTGGTTTAGGCCAATTTAAAACACTTTATATACACCGTTACGTTTTAATCTCTAATAAAAAAGTGGGGAAAAAAACTCTTAAGTTTTCTTCTTTGGCCACATGATTATGTGATAGTGTTTGAATAAAGAAAAAAAAAACATTTTTTCCATTTGGAGGTGAAATGTTAAATTGTCTTTAATACCTTTAATACAACAAAAGAAGAGAAATAAAGAAGAAACAGCAAAGGTGTTGCGTTTTTTTTTTTCGTAATCGACAACTTTAAAAGTCATTTAAGACGAAAATCACTATTATTTGTGGTAATAATGAAATTTTAAAGAAATCGATTACGAAAGATCTTTCCCCAAAGGAAGAAGACTTGAAGACTTTGTGGTAAAAATTGGAAAAATAATAAAAAATAAAAAACCAAACCAAGGAGAAACTACCGCCTACAAGAAACTTTAAAATTAGTGAATATTACCTCACAGAGACCTGAGGGGTTAAAGGTTTGGCGACAAGCTTTCAAAATTTATTTTATTTATTAAATTTTCATTGAAATGAATTCATTTGTGGTAAATATTACACATTAACAGACTATACATATTTCAGTCTGCCCTTAATATATTGTAAAGTGCATGAATTTTATTTCATTTTGCTTTATTACATACATATTTCCATTGGCCGTGTAATTAATAATTATCTCTTACAAATTTGTTTCAGTTTTATAATTTAATTTTAATTTTCTACAATGTATTTATTACTTTGTTTTCTCAAACACCATGTAAATGTTCTACTCCACTTAATTTGAACATCTTCACTGATGGCATCAAATACCTTAAGGGCTTACCTGCCATACATTACCGTCATAGTGCACACATACTCACGGTTATAAATATTTTATATTTACAAACACCGTAGAAAAACGTAAAAATTGCAAAAGAAAAAAAAAATATTAAACAAACAAACAACAACAAAAAAAAAATATTTACATATTTGTGTAAAATAATAATAACATGGAATGCACTATCGACCCCGTGACTACTGTAAGTATTCTTATTTTATAACATTATTATTGCACTCTTAAATAATTAAATTGAAATGCATTTTTTTGAAATTATTGCCGAGAAGCATGCACTACATTTTTACTACTGCTATGTTTTTGACCCATAGTGCAAAATATTTATGCTATATATGTACATACATATGCATGACATTAAACATTTATAAACATAGATTTTCCCAAGATACTCTTTTACACACTCATATACACATACATATGTATGTACATATGTGTAGAGAAGGGTCTTTTGCATAAAATATTGCAAATGTTGAAGTTAATAAACGTATAATTATCTACCTGATTACATACAGTATACTAAACATGGCTATATAACGTTGCAACAAAATGCAACGAGGTGTTGAGGTATAATAAAAATCAAAGTATAGAGTCAAATTGAAAAATACTTTGTTTTTTTCCATTGCATGTTTGTTTCTTAAGTCTTTCGTTTTTATATGAATTCATAAGCATACATAAGCTGTAAAATTTTTCTCTCAAATTTTATACACATACGAAGCGTTAATTTACCAAATCAATTTTGGCACACTTTAAATTTTTAAGCAAACATAAACATTTTATCGTCATCAAATTGCTTGTGAAACACCACTTTGAGTACTTCAGAAGTTTTAACTCATGGCCATATTAATAAAATATTCAATAATCCTTAAAGCTTATATCAGCAAACAAGTGCAACTTTTTAAAACTCCGCAAAAAAAAACACTTAAGATTGAGGATGGTAGTACAGCAAATTTGTTGAAAATTTTTTAAAAAATAAATATCTAAGCACTTAACACAGTTTTCGGGGCATTTTCATATTATGGGATAATAATTTCGACCAGAGCTCTAAGATATATAAATTAACAAACCGAGGTACGTACTTTACTGAAAAGTACTATTCACCTTTGTATGGATTCTTATCATAAAGAGGACGCTAGCCAATACAACTCTTTAAACATGTTCTTTTCGCGTAAAATTTATACTGAGGGAGGTTAATTCAATAAAAATAGAGTTCGTACTTTTCGTTTGATTTTGTCATACTCCAGACTTAATAAAGCTTAGTTGCAGCTTGTTTAAGAAACTAATGACTTAGATAAGAATTTTGATTCGAAATTTGCAATGGGATCTGAATATCCAAGAAGAAAAGTTTGTGATTCAAAGGCAACTTGCAACCGCAGAAGTACAAGTATTGCAGAATTGAGGATTATGATAAAGAATGGTTTTCGATCAGTTTACCAGCAGTATGCACGCCTACAAAGGGAATTGTTAAAAGGCTATTTAAGTAGAACTGCTTTTATCCTGAAACCGATAAAGAAACTAAAAAAGCAAATATTAAGTTTGTGCTGGCATCTCCATGTTGTTTAAAAGAATGTAAATTAATAAATAATTAATAAAGATAAATTTGTATTAGGCAACCAAGATCACCATCTTTCTACTATTCCGTTGGGCTTCTCTCACAGATTCGTAATGAATATTTTGCCGCTGGATATAGTTTTCAACAATATTGATAGAGTAAGTATCTACGTAATGAATTAGAATCGAATTTTGAAATTGGAATTGTCACGTGTTATGGTAATACTACATGAATTTGTACCGATCAAACAGACAACCCCTTTTTGGTAAAAAAAACAGAAGACAACAAAAATACGTTGCTTGGTCACGTTATTGGTCAAAGTTTAATAGCTTTTTATTTTTCGTATGATGGAAAGAGTGATAGGAAAGTGTGTCTTAGATAAGCAATTTGTACTCGACTATCTAGTATCAATTGAAGTTAATGTGGTCTATGGGTTCATAACATAAACAGTTCTATCTAATTTGAATGAGACCCACCATCTTACTTATCCTTGAAACAAAACCATTCAGGTTTGCAATTAAAGACAAAATAAATTTATGACAGTGAAAATTTACCATAAACTAAAAAACAACTAGCGCTTGAAAATCTTCGAATTTTATTGTTAAAATTCGTGCTGTAAAAGGAACAACGAAATTTACTTTTGTTTCAATAAGTTTGTGAACAAACAAAATTTCCCAATTGCCCAAGAGTTGCCATTTCACTTTGAAAAATCCAATGTTTTGTTAGCTTTGTTCAACGATATAAATTACAACATCATAGTAATGTTTTGGAAGAATTGACTTTTTTACTGAAAAAAAAAAATAATTTGAGACGATAACCCTTAACAAAAACTTACTAGGAGGCGTGGATTATTAGCAAGTAATCTAATGAACAGTCCTTTGGCCATAAAAACCTGTGAAACGAATTTTTAAAATAATTTTTTGTGGGTGTAGCAGTTTCTACCTTTGGTATAGAATGTTTTTATTATTTGAATTTGATTAACCGTTTAAATAGTCTTTTGAAATACAATTGGTTACAACCTTGTACATTTAGAATACAACAAGTTTTAGAATTAGTACATAATTACATAATATATAATTGGCCATTACAACCCTTCAGTCAGGATTACGACCTAGCTTCTCACACCACTTATGCTGTGTGCGTTAATTTTATACATGAGTGGCGAGGTCTACAGTTTAAGGTCGACTCCGAACGACAGATTTGTGAGAAGCTTTTCATGGCAATTTTTACTCTAAGAGTCTTTGCCAGAAATCTGCTGAGAGGAAGTCGCCGAAGAAATATTTTTTCGTTTTGATGTCTGACCTGGGACTCGAACCCGGGCCTTTTGTCTAATAAGCCAACACACTACCCACTAGACCGCGGCGACTTTAGAATTAATATCAGTGGTATAATATAACTACAGTTAGAAAGATTTTTATTGGAATAAAATATGAGTCGCTTGTAATCTTACCTAGAAAAAATAGGTTTTTATTTTCTACGATTCTGTGGCCACCACAATTGGTAACCCCGACACCCTGAACGACGAATATTACTATCAATATCGATAAGCAATGGGAGTATGTGAAATCACCCATGTACATAAACAAAATAGCACTAATTACAGTTGCCATGACTGAGATACCAGCTGCAATGCTGGAAAAAGAATCCGTTTATTTCCTAAAATTTTCTGTAAATTTTATAAAATTTCCAAACGTAAGCGGTTAAAAAAATTACCAATTGTAGTAATAACATATTAACCCTCGAATTATTGGTT
This sequence comes from Sarcophaga peregrina, assembly GCA_014635995.1. Taxonomy (NCBI): domain Eukaryota; kingdom Metazoa; phylum Arthropoda; class Insecta; order Diptera; family Sarcophagidae; genus Sarcophaga; species Sarcophaga peregrina. The sequence goes on from CM025789.1 coordinate 115,703,959, forward strand.
ATTCTTTGTTTAAATTGATATAAAATAAGAAACTCCATACATACTAACATAAAAATTGTTTCAAAAGCTTCTTTAAACAAAATAAAGCAATTCAATTAAATGGTATTCGCTTAAGAACTGCACAGCTAATTTAATTTAATTGTTTATTTAAATTTATTTTTATTTTTATTTACTTTATTTTATTTTTAATGAAACCCATCCATACAAATTCAAAAGTTTAAGTAATAGCACAATATGATGATATTAAGAGTGTAGTAATGTATAGCACTGACATTGTTTCCATTGTGCGATTTAATTATACACTTAATTACACCATCATTTACTAATTGATCTTCAACATTTGATGCTTTGAAAACCTATAAACGAAACGAAATGATATAAAAATTGGAAAAAAAAAATGAATTTTTGAAAGAAGGAGAAAAACTGAATAGAAACAAATAATAAAATGAAGTTAAAAATAAAAAGAATAAGAATAAGAAAAAAAAACCGAAAAGAATAAAAGTTACCACAAACAAATGCATACTAAGATAGAATTAAGATTTTGACATTTTTCGTATTGAATCACCTTGTAATGGAACAAACAACAATCAGCCAAACGGATAGTAAACCAGTCAGTCATTCACTTATTCATTCATTAAAATAATTATTTAGCCAGCCAGGCAACAAACAACAAACATTTAAAGCGAAAATAAAACAAACAAAAAATCAAAAGACTTAAACAACGAACTTGATATGTTCACATTTTAATTCTAATATTTTTGTCTTATTTTGTTTTGTTTTGTTTTGTTTTTTTTTTCTTTCTACTAAATGATTATTCTTTTCAATTCTTATTTTTTTTTCTATCTCCTTACATTAGTGTAGTTGTAGTTATTATTGTTTGAATTACAACTCGAACAACAACAAAAAAAAATAAACTTCATCTATTATTTGTATTTAAAGGCATGCATGAACCAGCAAGTGTATGTACATACATATGTGCTGCTGTTAAAGTCTATCAACATAATAATGATGAGGATGATCATTGTTATAATAAAAAAAATAGATAATCATGATGAGTTAAAATAATAATTATGACGTTTACTTGAAATCATCATCATCATCGGGTTTTGGTTTTTTCTCAGTTTTCAGATATAAAAAAAAAATAAAATTAAAACTTAAATGCCGGCTTTACAAATCAACAAATAAATACTAAACAAGTTATTGTTGTTTCTTAAAGTGTTTTTGTTCTATTATTATTATTATTATTATTGCTACTATTTCTTGAATTGTTTTTTGTTCGTTCTTGTTACGTATTGGCTTAAATTTATTAAATGTTTTTCCTCATTTTATGTCTTATTGACATGAACTTCTGTTTTATATTATAAAGACTTCGACTTCTTCTTCTTCTTCTACACCATATAATGTTTATGATTATTATTTTTATATTGTCATTTTCGTTTTCTCTCTCTCTCTCTCTCTCTCTTGATTTTTTATTTTGTATTCAGATTAATAAATGATCGTACAATTTTTTTTTTAGTTTATGTTCTTACTACCTCTTGACTAAAGCTGTTACTAACGCTATTAATTAAACGTTTATTATAATATTTATACAATTTTAGAAATTTTAATATTCTATTCTATTATTATATTATAAATATTATGATAATATGCTAAATCCAGTTTGTTAACAATTAATTTAAGAGGTTCTTAATGATTATGATTTCTTTTTTATATTCTTTTTGTACAAAAATAGAAATGATAGATTTCTAATGTTGTTGATCAATTCAATTGTTACTGACAGTATTTTTAATGATTTTTTAATATTTACTGGCTGTCATTATACTTTTTTATTGATATTATATTGTTGTTTTTAAAAGTTATTCATTACAATACAGTTGCAAATGATGTTTAATTACTGCATGTTGAGTAACTTAGAGCTTAGTGCGAATTAAACTAGACTTCTAGGGCATCCCATATTGATGTTATTTAAACGCCTTTCACATAATTTATTTCTGTACGTGTAAGCATTTTAATTTGATTTTTGCAAAAGTTTTAATGGCCATTGGAGAACAGGAGAAACTGGCAGCTAAACCACTTGTCAATTAAATGGCCAAGAAATTGCTGTAGTCTAGTAGGTAGTGTGTTGGCTTATTAGACGTAAAGGCAGGGTACGAGTCCCAGAACAGACGTCAAAACAAAATACAAAAAGTATTTCTTCGGCGATTTCCTTTCAGCAAATTTCTGGCAAAAACTCTATGGCAAAAAAATCTGTCGTTCGGAGTCAATGTTAAACTGTAGGTCACATGAGTGGCATGTATAAAGTTAATACACACAACATAAAAGGTATGAGAAACTAATATATTGACTAATTATGTAACTATACATGTAATGCAGATTATGAGTTCATAAGTAGTTCCATCTGATTAACATAAATAGGAAAACTGCTCTCAAAGCAGCTCAAAGGACAAATTTAATCTAACTTAAGCCATTCGAATTAAAACAGGAGGTTTATAGGTTCACAACAAGTCCTGTCTGGAATGTAGCTCTTTTAGAAGCTCTTAGGCTACAGTAATCTAGTAATTACACGCGATAGGGTAACTATGCGGTTTGTCAGTGTACATTTTCTAAGATTTGTGACATAACACAGTGTGACAAATGCTCAGTATGCTGTGTCATTTCACCATTTTAATAACAACATACGAAAAATGCTTTCTTGCCTTAGACTTTTATTATTAAAATTTATGCTGTGAAAGAAATATCTTTAACATTTGCTTCAATGAGTTCGTGGTCAAACAAAATTCACAATTTGCAGACGAGTTAAGATTGAACACAAAGTATAGGAATGAAAAATGCATTATCATAGTGTGAAATTTAATTCGTATACTAACTTTTGGCAAAGTTGATAACGTCTTGATACCTTATGATTTAAGCTGATTGCAAATGAATCCATTAATTTTACTTCTATTTACATACATATATTTAATAATTCATTTTGCTGTTGAAGATGTAATCATAACCATATTTTATTTAAATTATTTGACAGCATTATTCTTGAATTACATCAAGGTACCTCATTTGAACTTGAAAAGTATGTATAAGTTTAATAATAAATTATTATATTTTAATAATAATATTACTGCTAAATAATAAATTATTATAATTATTATTATTGTTTATTAAAGATTAAATAATTAAATAAATTTTTCTTAAAACAAATTGCTTTGCTATTGAGTTACCTAATTTGTGGTAAACAATTTCAAAGCCATACTGCATGCATGAAAAATGCCATTGAAATGCAGAAAGGCAGTGTAGCCAAACCTAACTTTATCTTTGAAATATCATGACGTTTGCCACAAGTCTTTGCGGTAAAATAAGAAACATGGTCATATTTTCCTAAGCCAAGTCTTGCACAAGTCTTGGTATGTTAACACGATGAGATTGTTTTTGTTAATTGATTTTGCCATCACTTGTTTAATGTGGAGTGAAATACAGAATTGTGTGTTATCCTATTTCTTATGATTAATACAAGATTCTCGATAATCATTTGAAATATTAATTATAGATACATTCATCGAAGTGTGCTAGGTAGTGTGTTGGCTTATTAAACGAGAGACTGTGGTACAAAAGATATCACCCGGGTAGTTTATTCACACAGTTTTCGGGCAAAAGCTTCTCAAAGAAGTATTACGAAGTCAACTGTATGCTACAGAGTGAAAGACCAAAACGACAAAAAATTAATTATTCTTTCGTGTAATTTTCGTCACATATTTAACACAAATTCAGTGTCATCAAAACATTTTATCCATAAGTGGCGGTACCAACATTTTTTAAATCGATTCCGAACGACAATTCAAAGACAATTTTGCGTAATCTCCTAGGTTTTGCTAGAAGACTGCTGAAAGATGTACGAGATGTCTTTGCTCAGGTTTGAACTGTAACCTTGTGTCTAATAAGCCATTACACTACCTACTAGACTACGGGAACTTCGATAAAGCATCATTTCTTTTCTACATTCCAGAACAGTTTTCAATATAGATACTGTTTTCCGCACATTTCTTAATAGACATACATACATAATTAGTGATTACAACTTATGTTGTGTGCGTGACAGGACCTCAGATTAAAGTCGATTCCGAATGTTAGATTTATGAGAAACTTTTCACGACAGAGTAGTTTTCAGAAAGGAAATCACCGAAGAAATATTTGTTCATCATATATACGAGTTGTCTGAGCTGGAGTTTAAGGAATGACATTACTTCCATTAAGATAACGCACTACCTATTAGTATACGACTATTCGATACAGATTCGCTATTAAGTTGTAAATTGTTTCAACATCTTCTATTTATACACTGTGTTACAAAAGTGTTTTCTTTGTCTTCAATTGTTCGATGATAAATAAACAATAAAAACCTAATTGTGATCAATTTGAAAACAATCCTTGACAAATATTATTTTAAGGAGACATAAATAATAACAAAAGCTACAAAATCTACAGCGGTATAGGATTGTCAGTTAGCTTTTCATTAAAAAAAAAAACAAAAGACTTAAGACACAAACGCACAGTACTAAACTCTTAAAGAAACATTAAAATTGTTGAAATTAGTCCAATTAAATTAAATTTTCTATTGAAACCGATTGCATATTAAAACAAAAAGAAGCAGCACAATTAAATATACTATAACCCTTGGTTAGCTTTAATTGTCCTGTTTTATTATTGTATAATAATTTTATGCTGAATTTAAACACTACAATTAAAAAACTTTAAAACTTTGTGGTATCACAAACGATGTGAGAATCTCCATTTGATTTGAATGTATTACAACAATTATTGTCTTTCTTCTACGATTTATTTGTGTAATAAAACTCTAACAAAAATAAAAAATTTCTCATTGCAAAATCAACCATTGAATTACCAGCTCGAGTGTGTGGTAATCGTCATGGCGTTGGCGTTGTTGCTAATGATGATGATGATTATTATCATCAGCATCACCATCGCCATCACCATCTGATAGCATTTATATTGTCTTAATTTTACCTTTGCAGTCTTTTCAAAATCAACTGAAAGAAAGCAAACAATTTATTTTAAAAAATTATAATGCAACAAAGAGTAAAGAAAATAAACTTAAAATTAAAATTACAATTACAATTAAAAACAAAGTAACAACTGAATTAGAAAACCTAACAGTAGAAGAAGAAATAAGACTCTAGAAGCAGTTTACTATTGTGATATTTACATGGATAATTTGACTAAACCACAAACACATTGTAAGAATGCCTATGGGAAGTTGGAAATTAAATAAAAACGAATTAACACAGTGACACAGACATAAATGCCATAAAAAACCCAACGATGAACGGCAAAATATTATAAAGACAACAAACAATTACCACAAGATGAAATATTTACTTGAAAGCTGCTGCTGGTTACTGGTTGCGTTTGTGGTTTGGTAGGGTGAGGGGCTACTGGCTGTCTGTTTGCTTCACTAGATGTCACTTTGACTGACAATCTGAGTTGGCAATAGGCCGAGAGAAAAGATTTAAACACAAGCAGAAACCAAAACGACATGTCTAATTAATTATACCACGATTATTTGAGCATCAAGTGTTTTAGCGTAGAAAATAAACTATCGTAAGTTGTAAGTTGTCGTAAAAACAAAATAAAAATAAAAATAAAAATTTTCTATTTATTGTTATTGGTATTGTCTGGTTATCTGGTTAAACAAAAAGAATTGTGTTGGAGAAAACAACAATAACAACAATAAAAAAAAAATGAATATTAAACACAAAAGTGAACAAACATTATATAAACTTTATTGTTGTAGCCAACATTTAGTCACACATAGTATGTACTTTACTAGCCATCTATGTACATTCATATGTATTTATATGTTTAATTTTTGATTTTTGAGTATTTCTTTGCATATTTATATTGTATAAAAATTTTAATATTTATTTATTTATTTTAATTTGTTAATGAATATTTATTAACCATAGAAATTTTTTTATACTTAATTTATGGTAATTATGTATTGGAGTGCAACGCCTTTTGTGATTGTTATTGCTGTGTGTACAACGAGTAATTAAATACTCTTTTTTTCTATATTGTTTAAGAAATGCCTATTTCAAAACTGATCACATTAATAGAAAAAAAGATAATAGTTGATTGACACAATGAAAAAAAAGAAAACAATGTATAAAATTCCTCTAGTTAAGCTATAAAGAAGGCGTATTTAACCGTTGAATATGTAATATTTTGTTTTGAAAATACTTACTTAAGTAACGAATTATAAAACCGTGAAGCGTCTTAATGGGCCTACGACCTATAACAACTTCATTGCGTTTTCATTGCATTATCGCTAAATACCGATAAATATGCGTACTAACCAATTATCGGTTATATCGATAAATATGCATAGTATCCAAGAAGAAAAATGTCTACATAAAGCAATGCAATTTATAAATTAAATAGAAAATTCCCAACGGCATTAATTTCAATCCTGAAAAATTAAAACAAAAGGAAAATTATAACAGAGAAATCAATAATTTGGAGCAATATTGATAGGCGATAGTGTATATTAAAGTTTAAAAAACAATCGATGCAACTTATCGATACAATGAAACAATTCAACGCATTTTTAATTGATCAGGATGGTATAATGTTGCGAATACAACAGAGACAGAGGTGAATGAGATAATCATGGATTTGAAAATTTCTACTGTATTTAAGCTCCGTGCATACATACAGCGATAAGGGCCAGATCCCTAAAGGCTATGATTAGTATTATGATAGACTAAAGTAACAGAAGCTTCATTCTGATCGTGAATTTAACAAAATCGTCGATTTAACAAAACCAATATAATTTTGGAAACTACTTTGTAACGGGACTTACAGAGTCAAAAAAGTGAAAGGAGCAACTTGGTTGATACAAACTCTTCTAACGTAGCGTACGAGATCTGTTCAAAAAACATAGTGAATTTTTCAACTTTACGTGCTCCGTACATTTGACTTTAAATTATTTCTTCTTATTGACTCAAATGATGAACTGTGAACAAAAAAAAGGTGTTTAGTAATAAAAAGAAGAGAGCATCGTCTTTAACGGTTGGTATCACTCTGTGGAACACTTGTGGAATGCTATAAATAAAAGGGAACTAAAATTTAACAAATACCAATTCACTAATAAGTCAATCATAAGACTTTTTATCTTTTTTTTATTTATAAAAAAATAATAAAGTTCGCTCCTCAATTGCAGTTTCAGCGAAAACTTTTCCCAAGGTACGACGTACAAGAGCTGTTTAAAAAACAAAGTGAATTATTCGACTTTAAATTATTTATTTTTTTTTTTTTAAATTGGTACACTAGTCTCGCCCAAATGTTTATAGTCTTGGCTATATTGCATGATTAGTTTGTTTGTGAGGGGCATTAAAAGATAAGTGTATTGCGTGTTTGCGATTTTCTTCTATCGAGAAAGTTCAAAGTACTTCCGTTAAATGTTTAAAAAATGGAATTAAGTGCAATTACAACCCATCAGTCAGGATTATTGACCTAGTTTCTCACACTACGTATGTTGAGTGTGTGTTAATTTTATACACAACTGGCGGGACCTACAGTTTAAAGTCGACTACGAACTTTTCATGGCAATTTTATTTACTCTCAGAGTTTTTACCAGAAATCTGCGGAGAAGAAATCGCTCAAAAAATACTTTTTGTATTTTATTTTGATGTCTGGTCTGGGACTCGTACCCTGGGTTTACGTCTAATAAGCCAGCACACTACCTACTACACCATGGCGACTTCAATCGACTCAATGCCAATATGTAAATTTCATTATGAGGAAAAGAAATGCCCAGAACACACACTTTTGCGTTCTTTGCGGCTTTATTCCAAAAAAAAAACAAGTAATAGACACGCCAATATATTTACTAACGCTAAACAGCATAGAGGAGACTTTATAGGGATTACCTATAAAGCTTGATGACAGCTCATCTTTCAGACTCTCTAGCGATAGATACAAAATAATCACAGCATTTTTTATTACTTTACGAATCTGACACCCCACAATCATTCAACAAATTAAAGCGATTGCGCAAACCACAGCCGAAAACAATACTATCGAAAATAAAATTAATGACAAACTCATGGCCGAAAAACAAAGCTCATATATATATGAAATTAAGAGAAAAATTGATAAATTTGTTTTTATTACTTCTTCTGTTTTCTTTAATCATTTAATCATTCATTGCAATCAGTATAAATAAGAGAAGCAATCAATTATATTATCAGCCAGCCAGTCAGTGTCAGAATGATGTAATGAAATTCACTCCTCAATATTGGATTTTGGAAAAGAGATTTCTGATAAAATATTAGCACAGTAGGCGATGACAGTCATGCCATCAACATTTGGAAAACATTGTCCTAAAAACTCCAACAACATGGGCTGTTTTGTAACTACCGAACAATAATCATCATACGAAATAAAACCATCACGATCAACATCGAATTTACGAAAAAGTAATTCCACCATATCCTAAAAACAAATAAAAAAAAGTTAAAAACATGCTTTAAAGACTTTAAAGAAAGAAAATCTCACCGATCTCAATTCATTGACCTCATCCTCATCGTCACCAGTGAAAAATTTCTCCACAGCCAAAGTAACATTTTCGCGATGTTAAAGAACCAGTGGTTCCTACATTATAAATCTAAAAATATTATTTTCAAACTATATTGCAGATTGGTGGACTAATGGCTCAATTTTTTACTGTAATTGAACCTCAGTTGCATTGCCAGTTGCTATAAATGATATTACAGATGGAAATCCACAATTCCCAAAAGTTCAATTACAAATTAAAAATTTCTTTTAGACAATAACAATTAATGACTGGCAACGCAATTGAACTTCGGTTGTTGCTGATAAGAAAAAAAATGTAGGTTAAATTTTTCTATTGATAATCACCTGATATGTGAATTTCATTTTTTGCTCCAACTTATTGGACATGAATACCGAAAATAATTTCACCCAGGCCACCGGATCAACTTCCTTCTTCAAATCCGATGTTATTAACATAAGAATTCTTTCAATAATTTGTAAATCATAGACTTTGAATAAAACCAAAAACAAATTGTGAAATTGTTTTTTGGTCATCGATTTGGCCTTGGGTCCATTAGCCAAAACAAATTTATGATAGACCAAGAGTATGCTTGCCACTTCCCTTTCAGTGAATTGTGTTTGCTTTGACATTTGTTTGACTAGATCATGGTAAATATTGCTAAAGCGCGTATTCTGCACATCATCTAATGTTGCATCAAGTTTATTCATTTTGTTGCAATTTTTTTCTTATTGACCAAAATACGCAGACTCGCATCAAACGATGATCACAGTAAAAAACCTCAAAATGGCAGACGATTTTTATGTTTTAATTTTTTTTTTTTCTTTTTTATTTTATTTCGTCTTTAAGACTATTGTTCAGCAAAGTATTGCAATTTAAAAGTCTAAAAGCAAAAGTAAAAGTCAATCTGTATTCACAAAAAATTCACAACAAAAAAAACTGTTTTTTTTTATAATTTTTTTTGTTCGGCAAATGAAAGGTTTATAAATACAATTCGACTATAATGTCCTTGTTTTATGAATGTTTACATATGTGAAACGAATTGTGTTTTTTACAGAGTGACACAGAAAATTTGTAAAATAGAACATAGCAAGAAACAATAAAAGCAGTGCTTTTAATTCAAACGAATATGTTTATTAAACTCTAAAATAACTGTCTTAGGCCCACTATTACAACTTGCCGTTAAAGTTTAGTAAAAGGTAACTTTAGTTAAAGGAAACTTTAAAGCCACCTTTAACTTTTTTTATTATTACAACTTACTTGTAAAAGTTAAGTTTTTCAAAAATATGGCAGTGCCGAAGCAACATCGACATGTGCCAAATTAAAAAAGTTTTTATTAAAATGCAGTGATAACGACGAGCTTCTCTTTTTGTTGTGTTTGCTAATTTTATTTAAATTTGAAGTTGCCATATTGAAAATAATATATAATACGGCAAAGTCCAGAAACCTAAATGCTCACTTTTACTTTATTGCCTACCTATAATAAAGAAAAACAATTTATTTGGCCGTTAAAATCCTGCCTTTAGTAAAAGGTTTTAATAATAGCTCTTTGTCTAATGAGTAAACCTTAATCTGTTACAATTATTGGCTAATCTTAATAACATCTTGCTACGCAAATTACTTATATTTTGGATTAGCTAGGCTATAAATTATGAGCAAGGATCATTCCATATTCTTTGAAAATATCGAAATCTGTAGTAAAACTTATTAGATTTTCAATAAAATGTTCATAAATTCTAGCAATCTGGCAACTAGCCGACATAATTAAAATCTCCATCTCAGAGAAAACAAGTCGGGACTTCGTATTGAGTTAAAGCTCCATTATAATGTAGCTAAAGATTAGCTTGAAATTTTGACATCTTGCACTAAATCAGAATGTTTATCTTTTCTATATCGGAGAACATTGGAGAATATTTAACTCAAGGCTACCGAACAGACCACGTTGAGTTACAAAAGAATTGATTACATTTGCTATTTAAGCTCAGTTATTATCGTAGCCACATCTAATAAAAATTAAAAAAAAAAATTTTTTTTAAATTATTTTTTTTAGGACATCGAAGATATTATAGACTTTAGTTAACCCTTGCCAAAGACAGTGCTAGGATTTCGTTTTTATTAAAAACTTGTGCCATTCTTCAGTCTTTCAGTTCAGTTAGAGACGACGTAGTCTAGTAGGTGGTGTGTTAGCTTACTAGACGCCAGATCATGGTTTAAACCTCTGGCCAGACATCTCCAACGATACGAAATATAAGAACATATATCTTCTGCTACTGCCTCTCAGCAGTTTTCTGGTAAAATCTTTGAGGTTAAATAAAATGAAAAGTTTCTCAAAAAATATATCCTTCTGAGTCGGCATTAAACTGTAGGTTCGGCGACTCAGGTATGAAATTAACACACACAATATAAGTGGTGTGAAATGGCAGATCGTAAACCTGACTGAAGTGTTCTAATAACCAATTATGTATGTACACCCTTGTTCATGTTTTATTTTTCTTTATGCCTTATTTTGGCATTTCTAGACTTACACTGAGCGCTATAATTTTAAATTTTCTATTATATAAAATATACTTTTAGCACAACAATAGTTTTGTATTTTGTTTTTTTTTTAACATTTTATAATTAATAAATAAACGTTTTTATTTTTGGAAATTTATTTGACTATTCTGATTTATTTTACTCGCTATCCTAAGAAAATGAATTATTTTAGTGGTGTTTACTCACTTTATGGCGTTCAATGTATGCAGGACTATGATTTAGTCTCTTAAATATAGGGATTCAAAATTTTTGATCATTAACAATTTTAAACTACTTTCAGCTAGACTAAGACGATTGTTGCAATATCTTGAATACTAATCACGTCAGATTATAGCACTCATTACACGTAATTCTTGGTTTCGAAGAATAAGAATGAATGTGACAATGGTTACGTTGGGAAAAAAATTTCAAAATGGTTTAATAATCATTACTAAGTAATATGATTGCATTTTATTGCTGTATTGAAAATCAATAAACATTCTTATATTCAAGAACTTCTGCCATCTTGGTCTCCCATTTAGGTTTCAAAAATGGAACGTAGTCATCAGAAATTCTTAATTGTAAGTAATGTCCACATTAATACGAGATGAGTATTTAAAACAAGACTACAAGACTATTATAGTAGATTAGTTGATTATGCCAAACTATGATTGTTTTCACAAGTATGTGTCTTAAGTCTTTCGAATAGCATTTAAAATCCCCATTTATAAATGCGCTGTGTGAGTTGTGTGCTGTGGCCATATCTGACATTTTTCTTTCATTGATGACTTTTAAGAAACTTTAGAAATAGTACAAGATCGTTAACCTTGAATTATTTGACGAACATTTTATTTGTTTCAACTGAATTCCATGTTAACAAACAGTAGTTAGCAGAACATTACGGTGAAGAGCAAAAACTTAAAAGGTGTTAAATATCATGTTGCTGCCAAAAACAGAAACAAATCGAAAAAAAAAAAAATAAAAACAAATGAAATTGAAAATGAAACGTATGGTATAATGGAAATAAAACTGTAAAAAGTATTGTAGAAATGAAAACTAAAAAATTTTACACACTTTATCTACATACCATACCATATACACATAAAATGTATGTACACATGTATACTTGTAAATATGTATGTATGTATGTATGTATATATAATGTGAACATGTATTTAGAAACTTTAAAATTTTGCTTATTTTAATTTCATTCATTTATTGAGGCATTCAGCCATTCCACTAAAACGCAAGGCGGATGTTCTAAAAGTAAAAAACCATGTAAATGTGTTTCATCTGCTTATAAGCAAAAAAAAACAATTTTTTTTTTGGAAAAAATATTTGAAAACCACCGAAAAAATTTTCGTTTAACCAAACAATTGTTAACAACGCACAACCTCAGCTCACGGCTAACTCAGGGTACCACCAGCAGTTATGTATGCAGTTACCAATAGCCCTCCAACCAATGACCTCAAAATCTATTACTTCGTCTGGTCATAAAAACAAGCAAATCATTTACCAAAAAAAAAAAAAAAAAAAACAAAAATAACCATAGAATAACCGTAAACTACCAAAATGTTTATGTTAGAGTTATTGTTGGTTGTTTGGTTTTGTTTTCTATTAGTTCTACAGATTTTTCAAGATTTTCTTTGCCTGCATATCTTATTCTATTTACTTTTGCTGTCTTTATTTGCTTTTTTTTTTTGGCTCCAATCTAATTTGTTGTTTTCTTTAGATTCTTGACCAGAAATTAATGTCAGAAAACTGTGAAGAAGTCGCCGTGGTCTAGTGGGTAGTGTGTTGGCTTATTAGACAAAAGGCCCGGGTTCGAATCCCAGGTCAGACATCAAAACGAAAAAATATTTCTTCGGCGACTTCCTCTCAGCAGATTTCTGGCAAAGACTCTGAGAGTAAAAATTGCCATGAAAAGCTTCTCAAAAATCTGTCGTTCGGAGTCGACTTTAAACTGTAGGTCCCGCCACTCATGTATAAAATTAACGCACACAGCATAAGTGGTGTGAGAAGCTAGGTCGTAATCCTGACTGAAGGGTTGTAATGGCCAATTATGTATGTATGTATGTAAACTGTGAAGCATGAGTTTAAATCAACAGCTGCCAATTTGTTGTTTCTTTCGCAGAGAAGCCGAAAAAAAATGAATGCAAAAAAATTGCAGAGAAAAAAAATTAATTTTATGAGTTCATAAGGTCATTTGTCTAACATTATGTTTAGCAAAACGGCCAACAATAAAAATAACAGAATACAACAGCATTTATTGTTGCTTTAATAAGTTGGCAGACTTGTTGGTGGCCAACGTTTATGAAAAAAACGTTTTGATTTTTTTTAATTAATCAAACGTTAATATTTATTGGAAGTGTAAATATGAAAAAAAAATTCGAAAGATTTAGAAAATTGAAAAATCTTTGAATTGATTTTCAAGTATTTTTTCTACACTTTATTTTTCTTTTCACTTTAATTTTGACCAGCTCAATTATTTTGTTGTTTAGATATTGACATTATCAATTACTATTGTTTCAACACGTTGTATTTTTTTCTAAATCGGCTTTTTTGATCTGAAATGGATTTGTAGGCAATAATAGTAGAAACAAATGGCATACAGAACCTTAGAGTGAGACAATGCCAAAAAATGGCAACGAATAGTTTAATTCGACTTCCGGGTACTGTACTTGTCACAGTTGACAAGCTCATGTCTTCTAAACTAACCTAACCTAAACTAACATTATCATGGTCGTTCTAAACTTCAACAAAAATTAGAATATTTCTTTTGTAAGTGACGTTGATAAGCAGGTCGATGACATCAATTTTAAAAGATTATTTTCCCAAATATACGGCATGTGTACTCTTAAATTGTTAACTCAATTGCTCTAAATACAGTGTCATTCGGGTTCAAGTCTATCTTTTTCTGCATAAGCAATCATTTTGAATGGAACAAATTTATTACGTTAAAAGCATACATGTGCACCCGACGAACGGTAAAAATCTACTGAATGGCTTACTAATCGCGAAAATGAAATATTACTTCTACGAGCAGTGTTCTCGCAAAAGGTTTCAGAGTAAATAAAATTCCTATGATAACTTTCTCAAAAATTTATCTTTCGATATCGACTTTAAACTGAAGGATACGCCGCTCATGAACAAAATTAATTAACACACAACATCGATGGTGTAAGAAGCTAGGTCGTAATCCTGAATTAAAGGTTGTAATGCAGAATTAAGTAAGTGAAACATTTTGTTTTGTTTGATATAATTATCGATTGAATTCCGACATAAATGAAGCCTCGAAAGCACTCCTTCAAGACACTAATAGTTGCTGGAAAATATTTTTTAAATTTTAATCTAGCAATTATTGCCGTCATATTTATTTTAGAACTACGATGAGTCCTAAAAATGCTCTAAACAATAATACACGTTGATAAAGGAAAATGATTTCATTAAAATTAATTAATTTTTAAAGGTCATTTAAATATTCATTCACCTTACCACACTTGAGTCAGGATTACGACCTAGTTTCTCACACCACTTATGTTGTGTGTGTTAATTTTTTACATGAGGGGTGGGACCTACAGTTTTAAGTCGATTCCGAAGGACAGATTTTTGAGAAAATTTTGATGGCAATTTTATTTACTCTCAGTTTTTCTGCCAGCAATCTGCTGAGAGGAATTCACCGAAGAAATATTTTGTCGTATTTCGTTTAGTTGAAGATGCCTGACAACACATCTAATATCTCAACACACTACCTACTAGACCACGGCGACTTGAATATTCCTAAATTCGTATAAAATTTATGTAGTTGTTGCAGATATGCAATTAGAGTTCCAGTTTGTTGGTAGACTTCAATTAATTTTATGTAGTTTTGGTTTACATTTTATACGTGTAACACCTTTTAAATGGAAAACATTTTCAAAAGGAAAATAATTCACTATTGAAATATTTCGAAACTCAAACTTGAAAAACCATGTGCCCGTTAATACCTTAAGGTACTGTGTACTAAACTTATCTGCTTTTAAATATAATTACATACATTATATTGCAAGGTGTTAATTACATACAAATTGTTAAACAAATAAATGTTTAATCAAAACAACAACAAATTTTAATCGCTGATTAATTGCTTTTCATATGTTAACATAACCGAACAATGTTCAATAACATGAAGAATACATTAAAATAAATTGTTTTCTTTAGACATTTTCCAGATATTATTTCAATTATATTTATCGGGCTTCTTGTCTACTTAATTTATAGTCAAAATACGATACGAATCTTATCCAACAACACCTCACACCTTCTGATGTGAATAGTTAAGTGTTTGAATAGATGGATGGATGGATGGATGGATGCATAAAGAGATGTACAATCACACACTTTAATAAAGATTCAGTAACATTTTTTTCTTTACATCATTACAGCCAGTTTGTTGTTAATGGTTTAGTATGCTGTATGCCTTTCGTTATTGTCACACTAAAAATTTAAACAGTAGAGCCGGAGAAATAAATGGAAATAAATTAGACAAGTTTATTAATCGCAACAACTCTGATTGAAATCTTATCTAAGGGTAGAGAGAATAATATTTCCATTTCGAATCCATTATTGAGTTTATTCACTGTACATGTATATTTAATTTTGGAATACAAATTCGTTTTGTTTGTTAACTAAACGTTTTGTTTTTAAAAGCCCTGTCTTGCCTGGTTTAAAAAAAAAGACAACGACAAGCAAATAACAATTGAAACTGCACTTTAACAACAAAATCTGAAATCTAAATAGGAAGTTGTGGGAATCAAATATAAAAGCACAACACAACTGCAACATGGAAACATAAGTTACAGCAGAAAAAGAAAAAATAAAATGAATTGAAAGAAAAGAAGATGCTACTTCCACGAGTATGCCATACAGCGGTTGATAAACAGGTAGTGAATCAGCTGAATTAAAAACATAAGCAAAATTAAATAATTTCCATTTATTTATGCACAGTTTGCGATTATTAAATGTGAATTAGAATTAATGTTGTGGATTATTGGTTTCCTTTTTAACTCAACATAAAACTTAAATACTTAATTAAAATAAAATCGGGAGCTATGAGGATTTTTATAGTGCTTCTCTAGCAATCTTACTAAATCTCTCTTATGAATATTTATTTCTGCGTATTCCACGACAAGAAAATATTCTCATATTCGATGCAAAAACTTCTCTATTCAGTTTCCTTCGCATATATTCCTTGTCGCCATAATCTAGTAGGTAGGGTGTCGACCTTTCACACGAAAGGCCACGGTTCAAGCCTTAGGTCAGAAAATATTCTCATATTCGATTATCTGAAAATATCAGTAGCGGGATGTTACTAGTGCTAAAACTTCTTTATTCAGTTTTCTGCGCATATATCCTTAGTCGACATAATCTAGTAGGTAGAGTGTGGACCTTTCAGACGAAAGGCGACGGTGCAAGCCCCAGGTCAGACATCAACAGTAAATATGCAAAAAATATTTCTTCGTCAACTTCCTCTCAGCAGATTTCTGGCCAAAACTCTGAGAGTAAATAAAATTGCTATGAACAGTTTCTCAAAAATCTATCTTCAGAATCGATTTTAAATTGTACGTCCCGGCACTCATGTATAAAATTAACACACACAATATAAGATTCTCCTTCTTTGTAGCGAACCGTGTATTTTACAAAAATCTCGAATTTATAATTGGTGTTTAACACTTTCAATATACCCATCACAACTAGAATTTTGCATTTATTCCATTTTCTGTCATTGATTGACTTGTTTCTTCAATTTTCCAGGTTTAATATTTCATTCAGCATCGCATCGTATTCTCAGGGTTTGTGATTTGTCTCTACTTTACTGCACTTTGGTGACTAGATATCCTAATATCTAGATTTCCTACACTTGGGTGTTGCATTACAGTAGCCTTATGGTCGTTCGGTAAACTAAAAATTTTTCAATTAGTTTCTCTAATGGTAAAAATGGTGAACTTAAAATAATTTTTGATTAATTTAACTAAACACTAACAAATCTAGAATTCAATTGATTTGCTTTGCTAACAAGGTAATTTGCCATTTTTTTAGAATTTAAAAACTCAATCGTTTAATAACGACGCATTTTTGTCCAATGTTTTATAAACATTAGAATAAATATACTAACGTTAAAACTAACTACCTAGCAATATTAAAGGAATATTTTGAAAAAAAAAAAATATTCATTTGAAGTATTCTAAATCGTTAAACAAGTTTATTAATTGATTAGTTATTTGGAGTGTAAAACTTCTATTGTGGTAAGCAGCATTTAAAGCCAATGGGAATCATAATGAGATAAAAACTTATTTTCAAGTTTAATTAGTTTTTAATTTATTGTGTCCATATAATTACGTTTTTTTTTCCTCTCTCTCTCTCTCTCTTAAGAAAACCATTTTGCCCGAATAGGGAAAAAACTAAGCTTATGACAACTTTAAAAATCAATGCTAATAGCGTGATAAATTTGTTAAATTTAATCAATGATCATTTGACGGCCAATGAGCTAAATTACCGTAAAGAAATATGAACAAATCAATTAAATTTTGTGAAAAATAATGTTTAACACTTTGTGTTTATTAGCATTAAAACGAATTCTACTAAGCACTTGACCAACTTATCAACAAAATAATCGAAATAATAAATAATCGAAATTAAAAAAAAAAAAAAATAAAATCAATGAAAACACAAAAAAAGAAATACATTTAAAAATACATACATATATGTATGTTGTATGTACATAAAAATAAAATTTAAAAATGAAATAATAAAAAAAATTTCAATTTCATGGTTTCCATTTCCAACGAAATACAATTTCCATACGTTGGAAATAACCAGATGCATCAACGTATGAATGCCTTGCTTGCCTTAGTGCCATCATAGCTATGAAATAATGTTTCTGTTAATATCATTCAATTTTACATTTTTTTTGTTGTTTTTGTTATCAATTTTTCATTTTACGTTATGCTCCATAAATTATTTCAAATAAACAGCCATAGAAGAAGTAGAAAACTATTCAAGAAAAAACTGAAAATAAATGTGAAAAAAAGCAATGAAAAAAATGTTTGTTATAAGATCTTTAATGTTAAAACTCATATTTAACATCCGGTTCCGGTTTTATTTGTGGTCGACTATTATTTTATATGGTTCAGTAAAACAAGCGAACAAACGAAATCTATTTGTGTTACGTTTCTACTTAAAGTGGCACATCAAGAAAGTATATAAAATAGGCAGGACTTTTTGTTAAGTACCCTAACAAAAAAAAACGCAGACAGTTATATTAATATCGAATTTGAAACTCTGCCTGAAAAATATTCGAACGCAATTTAAAAAACCATCAAATGTGAAATCAACCATTATACAAACGATAAATGGGATATGCTTCTAATATAACCCCAAATTTTTTAAGATTGTAATCAAACTCGCTTATTTAATATTATAGTTCTAATGGTAAGGCTTTTACATAGAGCCATTATAAGGAGCATTTGTTTTGAACAAACTTCCTTTAACTAACTTTAGTAGTTTTGAAAAGCTGACTTTCAAAAAATACTTTCATAATCGATCCTAATTACTATTAAATTAAGAAAACTCAGTAAATTTGTAACGTTGAAACAATTTAAAAAGAAAATGGTTGTCTTACTGAACCCTAATCTCTTACATCCATATCAGTAACTCAAATGATCAAAACTGAATGGTTATGTACTGTGCCAATTAGTCGATGTGGATGGCCGCGGCTTTTATTTGTATGTATTTTCTTTATTTAAATAGAAACATTTCAATTTCATGGACCATCTTTTGATGATCATCTTCATCATTGCCGTCGTACAGTAAATGATGCACCATTTTTAGCCAATAAGGAAGTCATTTCTCATTTGCATTGCATTGTTGTTATTATTGTAGATGCAACTGCATAGCCGGTTAACGAATTACCAACACAATTTTTCTTTAATCTCAGGAATTTATTTTCTTCAACTGTTTGATGTTTTGCTGCTGTTGCGATCATTGACAATATGTTGGCGAAATACACACACAAAAAAAAAAAACGTAGAAATAAAAAATTAAATAAAAAACAGGTGGCAGACAGTTGCACAGTTTTAACCATCACGTCATTTGTTAAATGTTCATACTTTTTATTTTATTTTGCCAGCCAGCATTTAAAGGTTTCATTTTCCAACGCCAATTTTCTAATTTTTTCTCTAAGGTTTTGCAGCATCTGCTAACGATTTACAACAGTGATAAGCATGTTTTCCTACATCTTCTTGTCTTGATGTCATCGTCATCGTTATTTTTATTTTCTTTTTTTTTTTAATTCTCATTTTGAACAATCGTTCAAAAATTATTGTGGCAATTTCTTTAAATCACCTTGTCTTGGCAGTAGTATGTTGCATAGACACAATGGGTTGTAGTTGTTCATAAGATTTCAAATCGTCTACAATATCAGATTTAGTAGAATTTAATACAGGATATCTAAAATTAAATAACGTAACAGACTGGTATTCTATTTCCAACATTGGAGGCAACTGAACTGTTGCTCTATACATCGTTAAGAGAGTTTCCATCACCTTCTTAGAAAGCATGGGCATAGGTAAGCAGATTGATGATGAGACTAAAGGATTACCCACTATACAATTAGGGGATTTAGATTCTAAGGAATAGTCAGCCATATTTGAAGGAATTTCGTATCATAAGCGATAGTCATTCATATTTGAAGCCTTGAAATGTAAATGAAAGGGAGAAAGATTGTATTTTAAACTTTGCCTTAATGTCATTGTGTAATGGGTTTGTGAACCAATAAAAATGAGTCAAATTCTGGTCAAATATTAAATATTATTCTAACTCTACGAATTATAATTATGCTTAATTATTATTATTATTATTTTTTTTTTTTTTGAATCTGATAAACCGATTCTATCAAAGCGACTATAATTCCTTGTATACCCAAAATCAAACCCAAATATCATTTAACTCACAGGTCGCCGTGGTCTAGTAGGTAGTGTGTTAGCTTAATAGACGAAAGACGAATCCCAGGTCAGACATCAAAACGAAAATTTGAAAATAATTTTTCGGTGACTTCCTCTCAGCAGATTTCTGGCAAAAACTCTGAGAGTAAAAAATTCCCCTGGAATGCTTCTCAAAAAATGTGTCGTTCGGAGTCGACTTTAAAACTGTAGGTCCCGGCACTCATGTATAAAATTAACGCACACAACATAAGTGGTGTGAGAAGTTAGAACGTAGTACAATGGGTCAATTCGACCACCGAGTCAGAATTGACAAGTACACGTCCTCTAACCTAACCTAACCTAACCTATCATTTAACTGCTTTAAACTACATTTCGGAATGTAGACATCTTTTTTTTACATAATTGATCATTAGGACTCTTTAATCAGGATTGCGATCATGCTTCTCACACCACTTATATTGTATGTGTTAATTTTATACATGAGTAGCGGGACCTACGGTTTAAAGTCGACCCCGAACGACAGATTTTTTGAGAAACTCCTCATAACAATTGTATTTGCTCTTAAAATTTTTGAAAGAAAAAGTCGGAGAATAAATTTTTTCTAATATGTCTGAATTTGAGTTTGAACCTTGGCCGACACACTACCTAATAGACCACGGCAACTGCAAAAATGTAAACAATCGTCTTAATTACAAACCAGTTAGCACGTGCAAAGACCTGGATACAGGGGAAAGTACGTTGAATATTTCTCTCTATTTTGCAATAAACGAAAACGTCTACAACCCATTGTGCAATAACTTAACTGAAAAGGTAAACAAAAGATTTAACCTTTTTGCCAACTTGCCACTTAACCTTTACATTTTTACCGTTATCTATTTTATTTTATTTAATTTTTATTTTTCCTTTTCTTGCAATGGTTGACATTAAGGAAGTGTTTAAGTTTCGTAGAAATCAACGAAAAAATAAAATCGAAAAAAAAAAATTGCAAATATTTTAATAGAAATTTCTTAACAATGACACACTTTACGAAAGAAAAGGAGACACGATTATGGAAACAAAGAAATCATTTTAAAAATTTCACCTAATAAATCAAAAGCACTACACAATAGAGAAGATTTATATTTTTTTGGTGTTTTTTCTTTTAAATCAATTCAAAAACCGCAAAAAATGCCGAACATGAATAACAAAACCCTTTTACAAAAGAAAATTAATTTAGAAAAAAATAGAAAAAAAAACTTCAAATTTATTAAATTCCAAACAATATGACCCCACACTCCTTTTCGTTTAACACGAAAATAATTATTTTTGCTATGACGTTTGATTTCGTTTTTAATTTAAATGGCAAAAGCATTAAACTATTCCCCTCCAATTAAATACGATTAATAATTTTAATTTTAATTGTATTACATAAGAATTAAAATATTAATGAAACTTTCTTTCTTTTTGCATCATTTCAGGTATTTTTATACACAAAATGTCTGCGACGCGAAATTTTAAAGGAAAAATATTTTTAATCGGTAAGTTTGATTTACAATTTGAAGAATTTCATGAAGAATTGAAGTGAAACAACAGCGTTGCTATCATTATGACTTAGTGACCTTTGAGATCAATGGCATTATAGTTTAGCAATAAAATTTTTAATTTTAAGTATCAAGTTTTTACAAAAGTTCATTTATTTGAAATGAGCTTTAAACTTCTGGATTTTCTTTGCCAAAAAACTGATCCAAGCGCACTTTCCAAACCATTACACCGTTAACAATGTTCTACAGAGATTGAAACACATAATAATCTAGTAAATGCTTTAAAACTTCCCAGCAAAGCTCTCACAGACTCATCAGAGATGTGCAAAAAGTACGTAGTTGTGGTTGAGAGCGAGTCCCTAAAAGGATTGTTTTAATGATTGATCAGCAGCAGATACAAAATTGAATCGTATAATATATTTTAATTTTTTTTTGAGTTCATCTGATGGTCAATTTCTTCAGTGTGGTTCTTAATGAAAGTCGACATCTGTCTTATTGACAGTAAAGATCACAAGCAATTTGAAGTTTGAACAATTATTTTCTAATCTTGGCTTATTCACCATCTTCAGTACTTTACCTTGCTTCGTTTATGATTTTCTGTGTACAATATAGTCCTTTGTGTTCCATTTTTCGCTCCATTAAAAAATACTTATGATACACAAACATCGTATGTATCTTTTTTCAAACGTTTGATTACTGTTTAATGATGAGTACCAAGTTCTTAATTAATTCAACGATGTCTATGTGCCTGTTTTTTTAATTTTTTGTCCATGATTTCATGAAGAAAAAATTTTTTAAATTCGGAAATGTTCTAAGAGAATAATATAGTTTTGATTATTTTCTCGGTAAAGTTAAAGGTTTTCAACGAAGCCTTTTTAACAAACTATTTTCTTCACACGCAACGGGTCTTCACACAAAACTAACTGAAGTCCTATTACCCGTCGTCTGCTTTGTCTTGCCTTTTTATAGACCTACGTTAACAATCTGACTAACATTCTAGAAGTAGAATGTTTGTGTTTTCGCTTTCTCGAGATCTCTCGTAGTTTCATTATTATTTGCGTATTTTGGTTGCATTGTTTGTTGTTGCGTTCTCGCTTACTTGTGTCTATCCCCTTCTCTTTCAAACCAATGGTGTTCCTTTACTTGTAACATGTTCGTTGTATTTATTTGTGTAGCTTTTGTTTATCGTTTTAATGCTAAACGACTGGACACCGTTTCCCTTATTGCAACTATATAATGAAAGAATGTGGAGATAATTTGTAGGCTAACTAACATGGGTGTTAACATTTTTTGTATGAAATTTAATTTTCCATTACATTTGTCCTTTGAATTACAGAGTAGTCGTGCTATCAGGGACAATCGAACAGACACGAAATGATAGAGATCAACTGGCAATGATTGGTCTCCTGTTAATAAGAATAGTTTTTTTACTAAACACGTCTTAAATGATTAAGTATTTAATTTACAAACGATATCCATTGCTACACTTTAGCTAACTATTCAACAAAACAAGTGTTTACAATTCGCTAACCTTGACTTCAGTTACAGCTCCTCTATTATATTATTGAGGAGAAATGATATCAGATTGTATGTACCACTGTATTTATGGGTACAGATTAAGAAATGCCTGCTTTAACAATTAACTTTAACACAACGGGGGAGAAAAGGTTACAAATTGTGATGGAATAAGAAGAAAAAGCTCACGAATGCTATTGAAATTGTAATAATGTTATTGGGTAACTAAAGGTTAATATGATACCCGGGGCCTATTTTATATAAAATCGGCATGAGATTTATTTATAAGAGTTACTAACGATAACGATAGATAAAGTGTGTGCATGTGCAATGAAATGATTTGTATAATATATGTACGTATCTCCACTTCCATCAAATTTCTTTATATTAGCATTGTTAATCTTAATGAAAAATCATTATTAAACTTAAAATGCTTATAGATGTTATGAAAAAGTATTTTTTTCTTCTTTTTTTGTTATTTGTTAGTGTTTTTTTTACATAAAAAAGAAAAGAAAAGAAAAAAAAACAAACAAAATAATTTGTTTAATAATTAAGACAACCTCGAAATCATATACAAAATCTTGGTAAATGTATGTTAGTCGGCCTTACTAATATTTGAAGATTTTTTAATACTTTTTTTCCTTTTGATTTTTACATTGTGGTGGTTGGTTGGTTGATAATGCTTCAACTGACGCATAACTAAATTATAATTTAATTGTCCGAATTAATGAAAAATCATGTATAATTATGAATTTAATTAAACATTAGTTGTAAATACTTTTGTATGTACATGTGTACCTCCTGTACAGGTGTAAAAGTTACTCATAATAGAATGTTTATGCGTGTGTATAGATTTTTGCATAACCCACAAACATATTGGGTATGAGTAAGTAATTATTAAAAACATATTTGCCATATGATTATACATAAGTTTGAATTAAATTATGAGTAATTTTAAGTTATTATATTTATTTCATTTGAAATGCATAATAATTTCCGATTATTTGTTTTCTTCTCTTTCAGCTTTTGTATTTACGATTTTGCTGAATCTCACAGTTGCTGATTCGCGGGTAAGTTTTAGGAACATCCGAGTATTTTTAGCATTTGAGAAAACTTCAACTTCCGCCTTGTTTAAAAACATAAATTATTGAAAATATCTTCTAACTAAAGTTTATTGAATTTCTTATACTATTCAAGCCATTTGTTTCGAATCAATTGGTTACCCTTGTCGAGTCAAACACATGCAAATACAAAATTCAATTTAATTTGATTACAAACTTGATATACCATAAGAAATTGTGCTGCATTTTGAATTACCACTCAGGCTAAGTTGGTTGTAGACTATGAAATTCAGTTTATAGAGAATTTATCGATATTTCATTCTAATTTCCTATCTTTACGTCATCTATTCAAAAATTTATAATTTTTACTCTTAATTTGTACAAAACAACCTTCAACCTTCTTTTAACGGATGATTTTATAACTGTTTAGATTTTTAAAATTTAAAAAAAAAAAACATTAAATTTTCAAATGTGTATTGATTTTTTATTAAAAAAAAAAAAAAAAGATGACAACCGATGGCATTCGTATCTTTGCTGTAGATGGCTCATCTGCAAACTCCTATTTGTTTATACACTTTCCAGCATTACTGCTTTCCGATAATGGAATTGTGGTTGACTTAATGACAAACACAAAAATAGTCTATTGGGATCAAATTACATGATCTTTTCGGCCAATGGAGTCCTATGAAATGTGAAATTAATTACTTGTTAAACCCGCCTCCTAACTCGTCTTACTTTTTCTATTCAAATAATTGTTTAAGGATAACAATCACAAGTTCTCGTATTATCATTACAATCCTTGAGTCAGAATTACGACCTATCTTCTCAGCGTCTCACACCAATCACGTAGTATGTATTATGTATTAAATTATTGTATAAGTTACGAGACTTACTGTTTAATGTCAATTCCGAACGATAGTTCGTAGTGGTAGCTTCGATATCACAAAGCTCACTTGAGCACGCATAGCACCTCCTTGTGAAATTACGAACAATAGGTTTGTAAATGTTTAATTCTCAATTTTATTTTACTCAGAATTTACGCAGAATTTTTGCCAACAGATATATTTCGTTTTGTTCGAGATGTCTGACAAAATTATTGAACTACGGCCTTTTGTCTAATAATCCAATACGCTACCTATTATTACCAGTGGTGACGACATTAATAAATTGTTGAAGATTACGGCTGAGGATTTTTATTTACATCTATTATTGTTTTTTTGTTTGCTGCGGATTTTTAGCTGCGTCTTGGTTCCATATTTTTTTGAAAACGACGTTGGCCAGGATATCGCCACGAGCACTGTAGGTATATGAATTTCTTTTGGCCTCTATTAGATGATTTGGACATTAGCGCTATGTGCCACACAGCTCATATCACATTGAATTTTCTGCATGTGCGATTTGAGGGATCGCACCCACCGGGATCATACAATTTCACTCCATTAGACTTTTATAAGTCGCAAATCTTTGCAAATAAAGCAGTCAAATTCAGCCAGCTTTATGCGCAAAAGTCATGGAAAATTAAACATTTAGAATGCGCCGCATATAGTGACATCAAACAAGCAAGAAATCACGAAGATATCTCACATACACATTGCTTTACTTAAATTTAAAGATAGGAAATGCTTAGGAAAGAAAGAAGAAGTGTAAAGCTAATTACGAACAGATGGCAACAATATTATTTTTTGTATTTCGACAAGGTCAGGTAGTTTTTAAGCACGCAAGTCTCTAGGCAAGAGACAACACATCACTGCCATACTTTAAGGAAACCTTTGTTTTAATTGATTTATTTACTCTTTATGTATAGAAAAGACAGAGAGAGCCACAAGTGTATATCATTCTCGCAGCGCACATCCGCGCTTTGTTCCTAAACCATGGGAGCGTATAAGTCATTACAGAGCAATCCTTCTTCCTGGAGAAGTCTTTCCTATATTTAACAAATGTATAACGAGCGTTATTTAATGTCAATAAAAACTAATCCTTTTCGTTCGCCCTGCCACAGCCTGTTTTCATAACTCTGATGTACTGCAGATGCTGTTAAAGCAGACACTGTACTCTGAAAAAATTTCATTCCGTCAGGGGATGATTCCTAATATAGTCAAGAACGAAATGAAATGAATTTCCTTCTCAAATGCGTTCCGGCAATTCCTCTTTTTGTCATTGTAAGTAAGTTTAATTCCTTAAGACATTCAATCAATCGTGTAATGATCTGTAATAAGAAGTTGTGATCATATCGTTTTGTTATTGTTCAGCAGTTTTATTGGTAACTTATCTAGGCCATCAACACATCTTAATCAACCACAAACATTTATTACTATTTTAACTTATTTTTTTTTTATTTTTCCTAGACCCATATACCGGCCCGTATATTGGCTAAACAGACTGGAGCTACACAATTCAAAGAGGAACACTATGAGACCCATGCTGATTGCACTGATCATAAGCACCATCTAAGGAAGAGGGCTTCCGATGAAGATGTGGACTATGAGGTCTATCAGGGAGTGGTGGGAAGGCCAGGAATTGATTTTCCTATATATCCGCGCATACCCAAAACTTCATTCAGTTGTAAATCGTATGGCAATGGCTACTTCGCCGACATGGAAACTGATTGTCAAGTAAGAATAAAAGATTTCGTTAAACTTTAGATAATTAATCACCATTAAATCCATGTCAAATACTTTATAGGTGTTCCATATATGTGAAGAAGGTCGCAAAATTTCGTTTCTTTGCCCTAATGGAACCATATTTCAACAAAGTGAATTGACTTGCGACTGGTGGTTTAAAGTTAATTGCTTGGGATCTTCGGGATTTTATGCCGACAGTACGGAGCTATTGAATAAACAAAGAGTTCAACGCTTGAAACCCGCAGTGCCGGTGCAAGGTTTCAATATTGTAGGCGGTGGCTTAAATATTAAACCAAGAACACCAGCTAAGGGTACGGGTCGTTCAAAATCTACCAACAAATCTGATAGGCGTATTGATTCAGATGAGGCTCCTTCTTTGGAAAGTGTTGATTTTGATGATTTATCTGCAGAGAAACAGCGTGGTGCATCAGTAAAACCAGAAATTTCCTCTAATGACAACAATGACAACGATAATGAATCACAAATCACAGCCGAATCGGCTTCTTTCGTTAGCAACCGTAATCGTAACAGCTTCAATTACGACAAAGTTAAAGCGGAGAATAATGCCAAGGCAAGTTTGGCAACTAAGTTTGAAAGTAATCGCAGAGCAGCTGGCGATCGAGGCTCGCAAAGACATGGTTATACAGAACTGAACAATGATTCTACAGAAAAACCTCGCTTTGGCCAAAGAGGCCAACAACGTTATCGTGATGAGAAGAAATCAGAATCTAGTGATCGTAAGGAAAAAGTTAAGGCTAATCAAAAAGACAAGCTTGTAGTCGAAAACAATGATAAGTTCAATAGTGCCACACCTTCATACAATGCAGGAGCCTATACCACCACCCGACGTTTCGATCCGACAAGAACCACGCCCTTCTATACACCCACTGTACCTTCTGTTAGCAAAACCAAAACCACCGAAGGCAAAAATTTTTACATTAAGGGAGCCACAGCGACCACACCCAGTCCACATCGTTTTAATATAAACAAAAAAGGTGCTGGTATTTTGCTAGAATCTACTGGAGTCAAAACTACAGCCAATCCAGTGGAATTTGAATTCACCGCTCCCACTACTTTAAGACCCATCATTTTAGGCATGCGCCACTATTTCACGAAAGACTTTTCTTCAGAAACTGAATTCCCAATCAGAAAATCGAATCAGAAATATGAAGCCGATGAATATTTGCCATCCACTACACCGGCTACAACAGGTCCCACATATCTGCCCAAGTCAAAGTTGTCCCCCAAGGCACTGCCAGATGCTGCCGGTGACTCTTTCTTATTTGCTCCCATAAGTGTGCCTCAGGACGAAATTTCTCGCCATGTCGATGACATGTTAAAAACCATAAACGTTTTAAAGCATAATTTTGAAGATGTAGAATTAATTAAAATTAATGGAAAAAATCGTCAAGGTTTGGATATACCACCCTCCTCGGGACCAGATGCTTTGATTTCTTTGGCTCAATACTTTGCCACTGAGCAACACAACGATAATACTTCCAAGAATCTAAACTCTTTGGAAGACAACAGCAACAAGAAACCCAGCTACAAGACTAATAGTAACGTGGCGAATAGAAATACAAGTGGTAGTGGTAATGATAACAGTATTGGTAACGGTAATGGTAATGGTAGTGGTGGTGGTACCGCTAGCGGCAATGGTAGTAGTCATGGCAGTGGTAATGATAACGGTAGTGGTAATGGATATGGTAGTGGTAATGACGCTGGTAATGGATATGGTAACGCTAACGGTAACGGCAACCGTAATGGACATGGTAACTCTAATGGTAATAGTAATCGCAATGGTAATGAAAATGGTAACGCTAATGGAAATGGTAACGGTAATGGATATGGTAAATCTAATCGTAATGGTAATGGCAGTGGTAATGAATATGGTAGTGGTAATGGAAATGGTAATGGTAATGGTAATGGTGATGGTAATGGTAATAGTAATGGTAATGGTAATGGTAATGGTAATGGTAATGGTAATGGTAATGGCAATGGCAATGGCAATGGAAATGGAAATGGTAATGGCAATGGCAATGGCAATGGTAATGGCAATGCTAATGGCAATTCGAATGGTAATGTGTATGGTGGTGACAGAGGTAGTAGTAATGCTTTTGGTAGCGGTATTGAACATTCAATTCAAACAAAATCTTTGCTTCCAAAAGAGAAGCCATCTGATACTACCGCCACTTTGACAACTGTACCTACGCCTGGCTTGGTCATTGCCGGCGATGATATAAAAACTAGTCTATTGAGCAATAACACTGTTAAGAGGTACAATTCTCTGTTCGGATTAAGCACAGAAGGCAACTCTGCCGAAAATACTTCACATGGTTTGGCCGATCCCAATGCTCCTAAAGCTCAAGATGTTAATGCTCCCTTCCCTCAAATAGGTTCCACAGACGTTACCATTAAATCTTTAGCCGAAAAACCTGAATCACGACAAATTGCACAAGTATTTTCCACTGCTTTAACCAACTACCTTAATGATCCTAATAAATTCCGAGAAAGCTTAGCTGCAGTTAGGCCGACTGATCCAACTACTGACAAAAATTCTAAATTCGTTACTGTTACCGATCCTACACTATTTAATCACGGTACAGCGGCCACATATTTGCCAACAACTGAAACGCCTGTTTCCAGTACACAATCCAATATTGCCTCCGTAATCAATACTAACCTTATAACGTCCACCATCTCACCTGAATCGGCTAGCACCACAGAAGACTTTGATTCTACCACGTTTAAAACTTCGTCAGAACAAAAATCCAGTTTGGAACTATCAGCTGAATTAGGCCCTCCAACACCCGATTCTGGAGAAGGTGAGGAGTTTTTACAAAGGGAACAAACCCAATCATTTGTTAAACCACGTAATAAGTTAGTACAGACCACAGATAAACCAGGCAAATTTACCACAAACAAGCCATGGTCTTTTATTGAAGAGGATGATGTTTTAGATCCTTTAAAAATTAACGATGGCTTAATGAAATCCAAATCCAAAACCACGACTCTAAGCCCTAATGCCTTCCAGCCAAGAGACGAAACTACCGTTTTACCTAGATCTCGTTCTAAAGGAAATCTTCAAGTACTTTCTGGTAGTGGGAACAGAAATAATTTACATTTCGGCAGTTCAGAATTATTAGATTCCAAGCAAACACCCAGATCACGTTCGGAAACTGTGACAGATCCATGGCAAGATATTTTTGATTCTTATGGTTTACCTAAGGAGTCTTTGCCTGCCAATACTGGCTTACAGCGCATTGCCAATAAATTATTTGGTGGCCTCAATGAAAATGAAGCCTATCACTTAAGAAATGTTATGGCTGAGGCTGAACATAACCGTCAAATCTTGCGTCTTTTACTGCTACTCATACAGACCTGTGATGATCAAAATGGTAAGGCTTTAGAAAGATCGCGCAAACATTTAATCAATGCTCTAATCAATATGGATGGTAAAGCGGAAGACGAAACAAATGCAGGCAAGAGTTCTCATCACAAGGAGAAACCTTTAACCACCACTGAATTATTGCCTGTAACCACCTACAGAAGAACAGGCAGTGGGGAGGAAATAACTACCACCACTCTAACATATCCCTCTACAACCACAGATGTGATCACCACCACCGGAACTGGATCGTCATCGCATACTACAACTGATGGCATTAACAGTGGAGAATCGACCACCACTCCAAAGTTCGTTATAAAAGTGGAAGATAATGAAAAAGAGGGATCTACGTCCAGCTTAGCAAGTCTTCCGGCAAATACCGAAGGCAATTCGGATAAAAGAGCTCTAGAGCTTTTGAAGTCATTATATTCGTTAGCTTCCAAATTCACAAGTAGTCGGTAAAAGCTTTCTATTGTACATTTTTTATGAAACGGTGTTGTCAACGATCAATGATTCCTAAGACCACTACAATGGGCTTGCTAGTTAACTATGCCTCCAAACATAACAAAACAGAAAATAATCGAAGCTTTTAAAGCTCAACACACTATTCCTAATAATCAGCATAATCCCAGTGTTGCCACAAAAACTATTTTAAAAAAGCTTCTACAGAAAACCTAGATTTAATTTAAAAAGTTTACGTTACTTTTTACTTTTTTTCTCTCGAACAAGAAAATTAAAAAAAAAAAAAGAAAAACAATAACAAAATTATAGTCAAAATTTTCCTTTTACATCTCGAAAAGATTAAGTAAAAATAAGTTGAAAAAAAAATTAGCTTAGCTTGTAAGAAAAAAAAATGCATTTCTTTAAACTGATGTCTGTCTCTTCGAAATTAGAATATTTAAAACGAAATTATTTAAATTAAAATGAATATAAAGTTTAGATTTAAATTTTTAAATATTTTTATTATTTTTTTTTTTGTTTATTATTTAAATAATTTTAAGTTTTTCCCTTTTTTTCTTTTGTACTTTATTTTTAATTTTTATTTTTCTTAACTATTAAGACTTACAAAAATCAAACTGCCTTGTATGTACATATATGTATAAATAAATATTCCATACTTATATAAAATACATAAAAATATATACGATTATTATTATTATTACAACTTTATAAGACAAAAAGTATTAAAAACAATTACAAAAACAACAACAACAACAACAAAATACTCAATTTTTATGCAACCCTGTCAGCGAAAGGGGAAACCTTCTACCCTTAAATACATTTTATTGCGTTTTTTTTATTATTATTATTAAATCCTTCCTCTACAAAATTGTTCTCTAAACTTTTTTTGTAAATATTTATTAATAATATGGCTTCAACTATTTTATTACTTTTATATTGTATATTTAAATAAAATAAATAATAAAAAAAAAACAATTAAAATGTTATTTTCAGAATTTTATTTCAAAACTCAATATGTATTGAGGGCATACGACACTGAGGGAACATAGGGGTAAAGTCGTACGACTCTCTTTATTTTTTGAACTTTTTCCAAAAGCATCGTACTTCACTAGAACAGGAAGGCATTCATTTGACTTTGATTTGATATTCCACTACTCGAGTGAAAACAAAAAATTTTTCAATCTCTTTAACTTCACGCATGTACGTACACATAACCTTAAGTGAATGATTTTCATTAACTTAGTATAACGGGTGATTTTTTAGACGTTTGGAACTAAAACAGAAAATTTGAAATATTTATTTGATTAATGCTCGTCTGACATTTATCATTTTAAAATTATTTTATGGAAATGTTATCCTCATCAGCAAATTTCAAACTAGTAGACTCCCTACTCCAAAATATGAGTTCACTGTTTTCCAAACGTGTCCCTCTATATTGAGTCTATAGAGGGACACACGCCATACAAATTATAACTCTGCAGTGTCGTTGAAAAAAGAATGGGCATAAAGGTACTAAATGTGGTAAGTTTTCTTCTAAACCCTTTCAAATAGATATTCTTATACCTTTGCGATATGAATTACAATATTTTTCTGTGAAAAAATATTATTAATGAAGATTAAAAGATTAAACTTTGGTATGAAACCACTTGTATTCGTTAAGTAACACTAAAGCAGGACTTACCAAAAATTTTTTAGTTATGTATTAGGGAGTGAGAGAGAGAAAATAAGTTGAGAGTTTAAAGTCATAGAAAAATGTTAGTAAAATACCCTATTTAGATTTTTATTTAAACATACATAAAGTTATACAGCTTTGATTTAATAATTAGGTAATCTATTTTAGATATTTATTAGGATCTAATTTTGGTTCATAAATTTCCTCTGCTGCTAATAACCAACCTCTTAATTTTTCCAAAATATTGCTTTATGTCTATAAAAAAGTTGTTCTCTTTCCATATCATCTAAATTATTTACTTTACTATTAAAACCATCGAAAAATGGTTTAAGAACATATAAGACTTTGAATTTTAAAAGGCGGCAGACGACTCTAAATATAATAACTCAGGCAATATTATGTTGTATCAGATACCACTATAGCTTCCTAGAAATATTACGTTTAAAGCTTCAGACTTAAGACAATCGCCTTATTTGTATTCGTTACGCATAGATACATACAGTGGGGAGCACAAATTGTACTTTGGACACTTTTTATTGAATAAAACTAAAAGTGTTGTACTGAATATTAGAAACGAACTGAATTTTTATTCAAACTTCAAATAATACATAACATGACATATTGATATAAACTCAGTGACTACTTTGTATAAATAGATTATTCAAGTATTTACAACAAAAAGTAATAAAGAAAACTTCAAAAGTTTGGTTTGTCATTTATTTATCATTTAGTGATTAACAAAATAAAATAAAATTTAAAATAGAAAGCATTAAGCTCTAAGAATAAAACAAATCTCGTTGAGCGAATATTTTTTGCAACTTATAGAACAAAAATCATTAAAAATGAAGAAACTCTCTAAATCAACTGAAAATAGTATTATAGCTTGAACTGGAAGTGGCAATTCTACCAGGGAAATTTCTAAATAACTTGGAGTTAGTCAGTCAGTAGTCATCAGAGTCCAAAAACGGTGTTCTGTTCGAATTTTTAGAGAGAGTTTTATTTGAGCTGATTTTGCTCTTAAATATTTAGACTATATTAGACGGCTGATCAAGTAGACTGCCAGCTGTAACATTCGCAAAGGAAGGAATACATAAATAATTGATAATTACAACCATATAGGTAGGATATAGCTAGGACTTAGCTTCAAACCCACTGATGTTGCGTGTATAATTTTATATATGATGGTGGGACAGTTAAAATACCGGTTTTTTTTTTTTTGAGAAACTTTCCATGACAATTATATTTACTCTCAGAGTTTTTGCCAGAAATGTGCTGAGAAAAAACCCCCGAACAAATGTTTTTTCATATTCTAGTTTTAATGTCTACCCTGGAGTTAAAGGCCTCACATCTAACAAGCCAACATACTCCTAATAGACTACGGCGATTTCATAAAGCAATGTTGATCTGTAGACTTTTACCGCGAATTTTTATTTTCTTTCCAAATAAATTTTATCAGATTAGTGTTATATTTTTTCATATTCGTCTTGCTCTTCTTGATTGTAAATACTTTAAACGACACTAAAACATCTTTTTTAATTTGATAAAAATGAAAAATCGGTGTACATACATGGCTGTATGTAGACCTTTTTCTTTGACTGTATGTATCAAACTTATAGTTCAATTTGACAGCAAGCGATTACACTCTGTTCATGCTGCATTTCAGATGATAACTAATGAAATAAAACAGAGCAAAATAATTCTAAGTTTTAATTTCATACAATCTTAAAGCGCTTGTTATGACAACTTCACAGTTTAGAGTTTCTTCAACAATACAATCCGCTGATCTCCATTCGTCTAGACATTTTTTGAGATATATTGGCGTGGTTGTGATTATTTTTTATTTAAAAAACTTCGAAGGACCATGTGGAATGCAAACTTGATGCCATATACTACAATATTACAGTATTCACAGAGAGCTAAACCTTAACATTGAACCAATTTTTTTTTGGTTATAGATTTTCTGAGGCAGTATATTTTTTGAAAATATCAAAAAAAAAGGTACATGTTAGAACCTAACTTTGATATCGTCGCTATTAGGAATTTCTCAAACGATAATTCATTTGGTACCGTACGGGTTTATTAAAGTCAACTTTTGGTACGTTCAAATGACAACGTTTTAATATTTTTGGTTAACTTGGTTGTTAGATTAGGTTAGGTAAGACAGATGGATGAAAGTCGCCATATGCTAGTAGATAATATGTATATTGGCTTATCAGAAATGAGACCTCGGTTCAAAGCCAAGATCAGACATCTCCACCAAAATGAAATATGGCAAAAGAAATATTTCTTCGGTGGCTTCGTCTCAGCAAATTTCTAGCAAAAACTCTGATAGTAAATAAAGTTGCCATGAAAAGTTTCTTAAAAAATCTGTCGTTCGGAATCGTATTTAAATTGTAGGTCCCTCCAGTTATATACATATATTAGATTAAAACACAATATAAACGGTGTGAGAAGCTAGGTGGTAGTACTAACTGAAGGGTCGTAATGGCCAACTGCCATTAAAGAAACTAGTCCCATTCAAGTCCATTGTGATACCAAAATTACGTCTATCCGGGGATCAAGCAAGTGTAAAATAAAAGATGGCAGAAAAAAAGAGGTCTTTATGACTACAGCAGGGCAATGGCATGTGAGGTGAAAAGTAATCACTTGCACCTCCTCAGAATCGTAGCTGCAGTAGAAGACGTTTGTCGGAATGCCGAATCTTTGGGTATGCCTATCAAAATGACAATGGTCCTTAAGAATCGCTGTTGTGTGATGGGTGCCCATGCAATTTAATGACAGAAATGAGTCGATCCTGTTCTAATCCACACGTGTCCTGCAGACTCTAGCAGACTCTTTTATTAATTAATTTTTTATCATTAATTAATTAACGATAAATTCTTAAATCATATTAATTGCAGACTGAATCACTTTGAAAGTTGTGTGAAACCGCCGTCCATCGACGTAAACCTAGTTGTTACAGATGAATGTAACACGAACATTTTCTTTGGCAAACAAAGTTTTTACAGCTAATAATTTAACATGTAATTTTACGTAAATACTCTTGGCATTTTAGTCTCATCTCATCTCATTAGCGACAACATGTGTTAGTAATATGGTATGAATTGTTAAATGAAATTGCAATACAAATTGATTAAAATAAACATGCAGGCAACACGGTTTAATGATGCATTCAATTATTCCCATTCCGTTTAATTTATAAGATTTTCTTTTGAAGAATTTTTATTAAACCACACTTACAGTGACAATACAATATAAAAACATCAATTTTCGAATTCAAGGCCCTTCATTTGACTGGAGATTAATTATTTTCAAAAAATGAATTTTAAATCCAATACGGCATTAAAAGCTTAACGAGTTAGCAGTATGCAATATGTGCAATACTTTTGTGGTGGTGAAAACAATTGCATATTAAACAAATGAATCGAAAATGTATATACACACTTACATATTCATACATAAAAATCATAGAGAACTAGAATCGTTTTTTCTATATTTTTTTTTTTTTTTTATTAATTTGATTAGTTTTATGGCACAAACACTAGGCGGCAGTTATCGAATTGGGTTAACAAATCCAGTTTATTATGCATCTACACTGCCCAACAAATCTGAAGTGAAGGTTACTTGACAAGAAAATTGTCAAATTGAATAAAAATTGAAATTATTTACGATCCACTTGAGAGCCGTAGCAAAGCAAGAACAGATCACTGTTAAGGATACAATCTGACCTTAATTGAGCAAAAGAATTGAATTCAACTGAATTACATTGAATACTTGGAGTGAATCAATAAATGAATGAATTGATCATAACCATTAGATTATGTATAGAGATGTGATTAATGGTAAATTGCTTATTATAGGGTGTCTGTTCATTCGCAGCAAATTCACAAACAATGGATAATCCCTGGTAATAAATCTTTTGAATGAAAAAATAAAAAACAAAACTTTTGCATAAAATTCAACTTAAAAATGATGTTGTGTTGCTGTTATTTGTTGCTCTGTTACTGTTTGGTGGACACAAACGTTACCAGAGTGATTGGAAAATAGTGGTAGCATGAGGATAAACATATAAAGGCCAAAAAAATTAAATTGTATATATACGTAGTCGAGTAGGTTGTGGAATGAAACCTTTAATTTTGCTGATTGAAAATGTTTGAACCAATTAAACGAAAATGACCCGTCCACTAGCCTATTACTTGCTACATAAACGATACTTCACAAGACGCTTTACTTTGATATATAAATTAGTAGAGAACTTTTCCTTTCTCGAGAATAATATAGCGACTAACAACTCATTAAGAAAAGTTTCTACATCCAATAAGATCTCCAATCATGCACAGCATAATTATTAATTGCAGTTAATTTTTTACAATTTCAACTTATCAAATGAACTTCCAATGCAGTAAGGAATAACACTTGCAATTGATGATTTTATTTGGTATATTTTAGCAATTTTAGTGCCCTCTACTATTCAAAAAATTGTTCGCATTTCAAAAATATTTCTCTTGTCTTATGTCTCTTTTACAAGTTACTTTGTATTGACAGAAATTCAAATAATCAATAAAAGAATTTTCCACAAAAAAAACTATCTGATATTCACAGAAAAAGATAGGAGGAGTATAGTGTTAGACCTAACTGTAAGGTTGATGAATAATAACCTCACAATGTGTAGCAGAAAGCATTTATCTTTCTTGTGGGTGATCGTTTTCTCCAGTGACTTCTATTAGTCCCAATGGAGGTCTCCATTTGGGGTTTAACAGAAAAGGAACCATTCATAGTTGTTAATTAGCTATCAAGCCCAATAAACACGCAGCAATACATTTCAGATTGCCAATACTGGCTTGATGACATCTGAAGTAACACATTTTTCAGCATTAGTTAATACTCACTTAGAAATTACTCAATTTTCCTACGAATCAGAAGCAGTTCGCATGCAGGAATAGAATCTTTTGCATTAACATCACCTGTTTGTTCAAAAGATCATTGCTGAAACAAGTGTTTGAAATATTTTAGCTCCACATTGTAAATTAAAAAAATTTTTCTTTGTGCACAGTGAAGAGTAAAACACAGATTACATTCTATCTATATGTTCTCTATCTAGTCAGCAGGACTGGTTATCCTGTTACTATTAATGGGGAATTTAGACAACCAATCAAGTTGTACAACTTGTTAAGATTTTGTGCAGAAGAGAACGAAGGCTTACAATATTGAGAAAAAATATGAATCAACATTTGGTAATTCTACGGCTCTCTTCGTTAATAGTATTTTTCTAAAACAATCTCAGAATCAGGATTGCGTTCATTTCAGTTTGTTTTTATTATACTCCAATAGAGTGAATGCACAAAAATACTTTTTTCTCTCCTTTTTAAAATATTGATGGAAATCTGTAAGATTTTCC
Source organism: Sarcophaga peregrina (assembly GCA_014635995.1). Classification (NCBI taxonomy): domain Eukaryota; kingdom Metazoa; phylum Arthropoda; class Insecta; order Diptera; family Sarcophagidae; genus Sarcophaga; species Sarcophaga peregrina. The sequence goes on from CM025789.1 coordinate 115,741,675, forward strand.
CTGACCACGTTCATGGGCTATGTTCTAAGAAATATGAATAAAAAATACTGGAAAAAAGTAAGTAGAATTGGAGCTTAAAAAGAGAAGGTCGTTGTCATTGTTACTGTAGTTGAGGAGTAATTAAGTAGTACGACCTACTGTTCTCAATCTGTTTAAAGATATCCTTTTCTTCTATGTGCCTGACAACTTTTAAGATATTATTCGAGGTTACCTGCCTAGTTACTGATATGAGCCAAGAGGTACATTAACGCCATACAAGAGTTCTAATAATTTTTCATTCTTCTCATCGCAGAATCTATATATATCTACAATCTACAGTGCCCGGTCAAAAAATCGCTTGCGCTTGCTATGCTTAAACTAATTTTAATTTCGTCAATGTCCTTAAGAACGGGACTAAAACTTAATTTGCAGAATTGTAATATCTTGGTCAAGTTATCGTCATGTAGTCTGTAGTGATTCCATTCAATTACGGTACCAAATCTAACTACTTAATGTGCGAAGATGTGTTGAATCCTAGGCACTTGTAATGGTATTACATCTGGCAACTATATTTACGGGATACTTTTGCATTCCATCTACCGCAGTCTACAAAAATAAGCATCGTTAGACCAAAGTGATGATGATTCTATGGATATTAAGACACCGACTAACTGACAATATTGACGTACACGCATACATTGAAACAGAAACGGCAACAACAACAATAACAAAACAAAAAAAAAAAAAATCAAGTTGAAAATTATTTGATAATGAATCGAAAATCGTAAATTTTAATAAGATGCACTAAAGGGAGGTTTTCAAACACACAGCCAAACTAAACTTGAGATGATGATACAATTGGAGAACTGCAACATACATGATACGCTTGTTCTGCCAAAAGGTTTATGAATTCAACAGACGTGTGATGTGTGTGTACGTGGAGTGTGCCACCCAACAGTAAGTGAGAAATTCAAGAAGCTTTTTTGAAGGCAGAAATTCTCATCGAAGTATAAAACGTTAGAACTTTACCAGCATGAGTTGCAGTCTTCTCGGGTCATTGGGTTCTTCAACTTGGAAAATAATTTTGGAGAAAAGAAGTAATATTTAAAAGTAAAATTCAATTTTTAAAAAAGTGATATTTCAATACAAGATTAATAAAAAAAAAATTTCAAATTTTTTTTATTGAAAAAAGAAAAAGAAATATAAAAAAATAAACAAGAAAACTAAATTATTTCAATGTATTTCAAAATATTTATTTTACTTATAAATGGTGAGTTTGAAACCCTTAAAAAACAGCAACATTATTAGCAGCCCAAAAACTATACTAAGGACAAGGTCACGAGATTTTTTCTGCTTTGTTTTTTTTTTTGTGAGCAATAGTGTACTCAGCACTTAGTTATTCGAATATATGTCGCGAATCGAAATCATTTCTCAGAATATTGTAAGCAAAAGAATACACATTATTTGGTTTATTGAAATTTGTATTCGAAATATTATAATTTCCCCTCATATATGTATATGTATACGTATTTCTAACGGTTAACCGATTATTTTAAATATTATGCAACAATACTTTTGCTAACTGTATTTACATTGTGTACAAATACCGTTATATTGAGAATATTTAATCTCTTGGAGTGCTCTTTGATTTCTTAATGTTTTTCTTTTAAATTTTTTTTTTATTCGTTTACTTCACGTACCACTTCTGTTAACTGTTTTTTTGCTGTACTTTAGTACATTTTGCCAAAGTTGTTATGGAAAAAATGAGAAACTGACCAACGTAGATGATAAATAAAATTGAAAACCATTTTCAACGATTCTTATCATTAACCGGAGACATGTGTACTTGACCTTAAATCGCTATTACCACTAGATACTATTGGCGAAAGGCATAACGAATATAAAATATTTGGCAGCGGCCGTTAGAACAAAAAAAAAACAACTGCAAATATTGGTCCAAAAATAATGAAAACCTTTAGACTTCTAAAGATGATGCGAAATCTAAGAAAAATGGTTGGTTTTGGGAATTAAAGCGAATAATGGAGAAACATTTAACATTTTACAATATTTTTTTTTTATATTTCATGGTAGCCTATATATATGTTAACTTTCTCATTATTTAATAAGGAAACGTTCCCCATTTTGTAGTTTAAACAGAAGCTTGTTACTAATGGAATTACGTTTACAGTTTCAGTAAATGTAATGGCCTGTAGCACACGTTTACATAAGGAATTCTTGTCTAACTTGTGTATCACCACAATAAAAAATTCCCTTAAGCACGGGATTATATTACAAAAAACCCCTAGCATCCTCATACGATATTGTAGGCTGATGACATTTCAAGAGTAGTTTGTGCTGCTGATATTTTAACTGGAATTTACTGTACCTTTTTGTTTGTAAATTTTTCTGGAAGCATAAAGATCTAGATTTCGTAACCGTAGGACAGGACTGTAGCCGTTGTTATATACCAAAATCTCCAAATGGAGCGAAATATGCCAACTGTAACTCTTATCTTATTAAGGCCCGTTTACACGATAAGGACTTACGAATGTAACATCAGAGAAAATATTAAAGAATTCTATAAATATTTTAAAGATGAAAGTAGAAATCCTACAAGCGGTTCTTTTTTGTTTACGCGATTAGTATTTTATTAATCGAAAACCTAATTTCCATTTGCATTTTCTCTCAATGTAGTACACTCTCTTTGCATACTAAGTTTTTATACGAAGTATCGTTCTCCGCTCTCTTCTACAACAAAACTTAACTTATCGTATGACTTGTGTGATCTTCTTAACCGTCCTTCAATATGCATTCTTCAGAACTAGGAGGTGGATGTGTAATCTACCATTTCGTTTCCAACATTGATGTGCAGTGATTAATTCCCAACATTGGTATCTGAAATTACACGGTGCGACAGTGAAAATACACCCGTGTAACTACATAGTCTACGTTGTACAGTTAGTTGAGTAGAACTTAAAAACGCCTTTTTTATATTTCTCGAAAACTTTCTCCAAACTTGTTTTATTTGACAAAAACTCTTTTTTTTCTTTTACTTTACGCATAAATTTCTGAATTTTTCAAGCATTTCTGACCCGATTTGCCCTCTGTTATGTTATATCTACCCCGACAATTGCACCGTATGTCACTAATGGTCTGACCACCCTGGATCTGAATTTACTTGCACGCCTTCTGACCTGTCTGGTATTTCTAAGATGATCCCTCCATATCAATTTGCTATCCAGTAATATTCCTAGATATTTTACCTCCATTTTAATTGGGTCCTGAAAATAAAACCTAAAGTATATGCCTTGAACCTCTTAATTACTTTTTATTTAGCCTGTAGAAATTTCCGAACTAAATTTTACTCTTGACATTATGAAAAAAAGTTCTCCATACTCTTTAAATGCTTTCAGTTCTGTAATCAATAACATTTTCTATATTTTTGAATACTTTCAGGATTTCTTTTCTTTAGTCCCATATGTAGGGTAAGTTTTTTCATAATAACGTCAATGAAAATCAAAATATTATAAAAACAATTCTTTAAAAATTATAGGCTCAGAGTGGCTACAATTATGGGCAGACAGGAAATATACCAGCCACTGCGGCAGCTCCCATTAGACCTCTGACTGCGGGTTTCTCTGCAGCTTCTACAGCAACGGCAGCTTATCCAACTGCTCCCACAGCTTTTTCTAGCGTTGGTGGAACGCCAGGAAACGCCCCAGGACCTTTTGGTGGATTTCCAGCGCAAAACCAAAGAGCTATAGGTGGTATAACAGCGAGTGGACCAACTGCTTTTGCCGCTACCGGTAAACGTCCGAATTTATCTCAAAGACCCTCGGCGGCTGGAACTGGCGGTACAGGTAGTATATATGCGCCCAACACGCAATTTTCCAGTACCGGCACAGGTAGAGGGACTGGCAGTGGCAATGCCATAGATGAGGATTATGATGGAGATTTTTCAGCCATACCAGGAGTACCAGGGGTCGATTACCCGATCTATAGTCAAGTGCCACAAACCAATTTTGATTGTGCTCAACAGGCGCTACCAGGCTATTACTCTGACATCGAAGCACAATGTCAGGCATTTCACATCTGTGCCCTAAATCGTACCTACTCATTCTTGTGTCCTAATGGAACAATCTTCAGCCAAGAGGTGTTGGTATGTATATGGTGGAATCAATACGACTGCGCTACGGCTCCCAGCCTTTACGCAAACAATGCTTTTATCTACGATTATGGCAATGAACGAATTCCCACAAATGCTGGCTATCAGTCCAGCACTACACAACAGATTGGAAGACCACAAACAGGTCTCTTATCGTCAGCAGCCGGAAGATCGCCTTCTCCCTCTACTGGACTATTTTCATCACAAAGAATACAACCCTCGGTTACCGGTGGCGGTGGAAATATAGCTGTACAGCCTTCTTCTTTAACGGGAGTGTCCACGAATGCGGGTCGTTTTAATCCCGCGTCAGCTAATGCCGGAACTCAAACATTTCCTGCCACCCCAGCAACCTTTGGCTCAGTCATACGACCCGCTAACCCCTCAGTGGCAACCTCGCCCGGAGGTGGTGGCGGAAGTACCGGTTTCAATGCCAACATACCAGAAACTGCATTCGGCAATGCTGCAATTGGTACGCCAGCAACTAAAGCAAGAGAATATTTGCCTCCTCCTTCCCGCAGACAATAAGATCTAAAGTCTTTTAGTGAAATGTAGATGCAAATGTAGATGCATTTTCTACAGCTAGACTCCCCAACACATTGATAACGATTTTAGGCTTTTGTACCCGGTTTAGATATTCCTTCCGATGTTTCTATTCTTAGCACACATTCGAAAGTAATGGAAGTCGGTATTTTTAATGGCTTCTGTATAAAATTATTTACGCATAGGTTAGTTATTTGTATCATATGATCGATCGATCACACATGTATTAAATTTATATAGGCATGCCTTACATTCTTAATTAATTAATTAATCATTCCTTCATTTTTCCGGTCATTCATTCATTCAATCATTATGTAAAATATTATTTTCTGTTTTTAGCAAATAAAAGTGTTTCTTTGGAATGCAAAAAAACAAATGTTCTTATTAACTAACGTACATTGCCTATAGCTAAGGGGTTACAGTTGTAGGCATATTGCCCTATAAATATAAGGAATAAAGAGATTCACAATCCATCTCTACTTGACGAGTAAAAAGTTTTACTTCATTTAATTAGATTCGATTCATATTTCACTTAAACCCATAAACTTTCATCAAAAAATTCTCCAGTTCAAAGCATGTATTTCTTTTTATTGGTCGTAGCATGGTCGTAGCGAAGACCCTCTTTGAGAGTGCAGCCGATGTATTACACCTCATTTCATCCCACCCTAGTTCGTTTCTACAATGACGGCGGCAATCGGGGAACTTAATTTCAGAAAGGATTTAACAACGTAGACGTCAGAATTTGGTATAAAAAATTACAAAGGAATGTGTCGTTAAAGAGAAGCAGTTGGAGAAGCAGTTGTTCTTTTTTTTCAAAAAAATAATAACAATAATATAGTATGTACACCATGTTATGTGTCAAATTTTCCTAAAAATTCCTAGTGGGCAATTTATCATCTACACACCATGATACAATAACGATTTGTAAATATTTGTTATCGATCAATCACTTTTGAAAAATTCAAATACAAAACGGAAAATTTATTCAATTTTCAAAATGAAAATTCGTAAAAGAATCGTTTTAAGTTTATCTCTGTTTGTTGGAATCGTAACGGTATGTTTCATACTTATAACGGCACTCTCAGGATATCGTTATGAATACAAAAAATTCAAAAAGTTCATATTGACCATAGTTGCTGTCATGCTATTTCGCTATCTAATTTTGGAACATATTGAATTCGTTATATACGCCTCAATTTGCGCCCTACGTGATCGTAATGGCAATAGCGAGAAAACAGTTATTCAGAGGGAAGACAAAGATGAAAGAGACGATCAAAACTATAAGCCAATGGAATATTTAAAATTACGTTTGAAGAGTTTAAAATCTCAACTAAATCTAGAGCAATGCCACAAGAATGAACCTCTTAATCTGGAATATAAAAAACTGACTCAAGATTTTTGGCTATTCGGCAAATATTTCCTATTGCTTTTGCTTGTAATCGTCTATTCGCGTAATTCTTATGGTTATTACAACACAAACACTGTACGTACGATGTTAAATCGAAGCGTTTATATCAACTACAAACTGGAAAAGGTATTGACCCTTAACGATTTGTATTACTGGGTAAATGATACGCTAACATCTGCTCTCAATGAGGGTTATGGCTACGATGGTCTACCTATCGATGAACCTGGTTGGGTAAACTTTCATTTGGCCAAATTGCTAGGAGTTGTACGTCTGCAACAAGTGAGACATGCCAAAAAATTGAAAGGTTTAACCACTCTTTACTTTGATGAAAAGGATTACCTACCGAATTGGCAAGAGCTAAATGAAACTCATCACTATATGGACAAATACTGGCGAATTTATCATCCATGGCTTTCGAAACAATACGAAGGTTTAACCAGCTGGTTAATGGCGTTTATCCACATATATCCCCTTTACGAATACAGCGGTCACAACGGTTACGTTACGCTGTTAGCCCGTGATCGCGATAACAGTGAAAAGATTTTAAAGTTTCTTAAAACCCAAAATTGGTTGGATAATCGAACAATTGCCGTATTCATAGACTTCACTTTATATAATACTGATTCCAACATATTCAGCATTTGCTCCATATTAGTGGAACAGACGCCATTTGGAGACTTATCCTGGGGACTAAGTGTATCGTCAGTGGAACTATTATGGAATATGAATGAAATCAGCCTCAAGTGGTGGTTATTAATAGGACTGTATATACTTCAATTGATACAGTTTTGCAAAGTATTGATTATACGTGCATGGTTTTCGAAGGGATTTTTCAAATCACGCTGGAATAGAGTGGATTTTACTATAATTCTGCTTAATGCTCTACTACTGGTTATCAGCATTAGCCGGGAATATTACGTCTTATATGTGATAAAAACTTTCTTATTGTCCAAAAAGGTGGAATATGTCGATTTTCGTCTTGCCTGCTTATTTGGTTACGTCAAAGACCTACTAACAGGAGTTCTCATATGTCTTGCCTCAATACGGGTATGGAAACTTTTGCAGTTTTCCAGTATATTTCGTATATTTAATCGTACTCTTTACACTTCCTCTGTACCGCTGTTGTCCACTATACTGGGCATTCATATATTCCTATTTGCCGTTAGTCTATCAGCTGAAATTCTTAATGGCAGTCAAACAGAAATTTTCTCCCGTTACCTCAAAAGTATGACCTCCATTATGAGTTTTTCCTTTGGTTTCAATTCGCGCACTGATCCGGCTGATTTAAATCATGGCGGTGGTGTCTTGGGCTTTCTACTGTATCTCAGTTTAATGTTTGTGGTGGCCATATTTCTGATTAACATGTTTATTACATTAATATGTGATCATTTCTCTAATGCTCGTGAGGAAAGAGATCGGGAACCACCTAACAAGCTAAATTATTGGCAATTTCTGAAAATGGAGTATTCACATATCAAAGTACTCTTCAAAAAATGTTTTTCCCAAAAGAAAGCGGTAGAAAGACAATCAGTTACAGAAAATATTCACTATCAATTGGATAAGTTGGAACAGAAACAACAACAAGAACAATCCAATTCGAATGGTACGAAGAATGTGAAAACAGAAGATGAACAGCTAAAAGCCGATAGAGAGAGGACTGATCGCATTCAAAAAATTGCTGCCATTTTGAAGGTACAAATGGAAATCCTCGAAAGACATTTAATGGTTCAATCTTTAGAATCGGATACAGAAGACGAAGAGCCAGAAGAAGAGATGAAATCTGAAGAAAAATTGTAACAACATAATAAAATATTTTCTCAGTGAAATTGTAATAAAAATCAAATCCAAATTTAAATAAAAATTTGTTTTTTTAATCACTGTGGTTACCATTCTTTCACAAGCTTTTCGGACTTATGACAGACGAAACTATACTATTATAAAATCTTAAGATAAAGCTTACGTGCTCGTCTTACATCTAACTAACAATATGACGCAGAGAATTATAAATAAATTGTGCAGTAATTTTCAATAAATTTGTTGTCCAAACGCACCTATGGGATATGACCTTTGTGAAATAGTACACCAAATACTTTAAATTACAAGAATCTACGATCGCTAAGTTTATCTACTTACCGACACATTTGTATTAATTTTGACAGAACTTCGACATTACAAGCAAGTACAAAATCATAAGATAATCCTGATGAAAAGTAGGCGAACGAAGTAATGTTCCATTATGTATATTATGTTTACGAAACGTAATTTGTAATGTGTGGTTTAACTTTCTGGACAAGTATAGTATTTTTATTCCGATTTTGGATTTAAAACAACCAAAGTGTGAAGTTTCCCAAGCATTTCAAAGTGCTTTACAAAGTATTTTGAAAGTACAAAAGGTGTTTTAAAAAATAAATAAATCAAATCTAAATGCTTTAACCCATTCTCCCTCCCCTTACCCACATTCCTATATCCTCTATTTCCTTACTTCCTTAAGGACAATGTACAATGTGTCAATTTCGACCTCCGGGTACTATACTTGTCTTAACCGACAAGTGCACGTTCTCTAACCTAACCTAGCACCACTTTTCAAAACTAAAAACTTTATGTCTCTCAGGCTTTTACGAGTAAGAACACCAAACTAACATTTCTATTTTATTGTGTTTATTTTTCAAAATAATTTGTGCTTTAAACAGAAAACAATGTTTTATCTTCATATGTAATAAAAAAAGAACAAAGTATTAAGATATCAATACAACATCCTTTCCTTGGAAGCAAAAATTCAATTCATGTGTTTTTTAACGATAGATAATAAAATAAAAAAATATATTTTGTTATAAGCAAGATGTATTTGCTTAAAAATTTCGAAATTAATTTAAAACCTTTTCCGCTACCATACCGCGATAGCGAAATTTAACAGTCCGCATGCACACGAGAAAACTACGACTATATTGAAAGTTTAATGCGAGCGCTGAACGTTCATCAATCAGAAAAATAAAATATGTTACACTCTCCTGTACGCAAACATCATGCGAGGCCACCACCCAACTGTCGGTGTATAGTTTTGGCTTATGTAAATGCAATTGTGTAAGGAACAAATTTGCATCACGTGATAGGCCCTCGTAGATGAAGTCGAAACAGTAAATAACTGGAGTTACAGCTGGCTGCCGAATGAGCTGCAATGAGCCATTAGGTATTAGTTCCGAAATTTCATTTATACATTGTTCCAGACAATTATAAGCATAATCATTTTCACAAATAACCTTAATATGACCATTATTATTTTCAATTCCATGGAATATTGGTGTATCCAAGCCTTCACGCTGGTAGGCGCCAATCCAACCTACTAAATCGTTGCGTATTAATTCAAACACATGATTCGCTTTGGTTTCCGTATTATTGACAGAAATTTTGGCTATTATCATATCGTGCTCGTAATCGTTCGAATTGAGCGTATCTGCGGCTTCTAAACGTAATTGCATCAATTTAATTTCGGACTTAAAACAATGTGCCATTGCATTTAGAAATTCCGGGGTTAACGGATCTTTGACAGAGAATCTTCCTTTACTACTCCATTCGTTTTGACCTTCCTTTGCCAAGAGTATTTGAGGCGGACACATGTTTTGTGTATGACAGCTGTGCTTGTTTATGGTTTTCATATACTTCCTCACTATTTCTCTGAATTTCTTTGATTTTGACAGCCTCTTCAGCTACCAATGCAGCCTCTTTTCTTAACCGGCGTCTAAACCGTTTTCTTTGATTTTTTGACATGCACTGAAGTGCTTCCTCGACTGTCAAACCTTTCCAATTGCCTTTTTTCACTAACATTGAAGGCTCTATAACAGCTTCTGTGTTCTTACTCAATTCCTTCTCCTTGCCATTGTCGTAATTCATTTTGACCATCAAGTCGGATTTTTTATTTTCCTTACCGATTTTATTTCCGAGTTCCTCTTTCATTTTCGGCTGCTTCCAAAGTTTTTGCTTGTTCTTCCTTAAGTTTATTGTTACTTATATTGGTACCACTGGAGTTTCGGTTGGCATTTAGGCTTATTCTACCTCTTAATGGCGGGGCTAGCTGTTGTTGATTGTAATTATTGCCGTAAACACAATCATTAGTATTATTAGCGAAATAAATTCCAAGAGGAATTATAACGAGATATTATCAAACTTATCATATCCATTTCTTCGAAAATTTGAGAAAATCTGATGAATAAAACAAACTGAGCGACCATTCGTAACCACTGCGACCGATCACAAATAACGGTATTTTACTTAATTGAAACAGAAGTCATGCGTTGCCATATTTTTTATTTCGATTTAAGGCTAATGTAGCGTTTTTCAAAATAAATTTTAAAAGTTATTACAAGCCAAACAACAATATATAATGACATAAATTTTAATTTTGATAAAATAAGTTTTGAATTAATTAAGAAGACACGATTTTTTTTCAATATAAAATTTGACCTATCAAAAATAAAACACAAGCGTGAAATGATGGCAGAGCTGTAAACAAGCGTCAATGTGCTATTATGGACTTGGGCTAATTTCGATTTTTGTGCGCGATTTTAAATGGATTAGTGCCGTTCATACTATAAGAAGCTTGATATAGTGGTTTTAATTTCACTTACAGATTGCATTATAATTAAAGGTCAGTTTCACTCGTTTGTTTTTATTTCTATTCCCAAATTATCTGCATACTCATGGCAATGCGTGAGCTTTCTTTGTAGTCAAGTATAACTTTTTTAAATTAAAGAAAATTATTTTAAAATTTATATCCAGTTATGTACATTTTTATTTGCCTTTGAAATCTTTATAAAAATCAAAGAATGTTTCTTTCACTTTACAATTACTTTGTAGTGAATTATGCTTTAGCCTGGACTGATAATAGGGCTTAAAATTTTTATTAATAAAATTATGACGTCCTCGCTTCAATTTAGGTTCACCCTGTTTAGGTAAGGGTATAGTGGGATTAAAAACCATTTGGGTGCTATCAAACTGTTCGAATAATTCAAAAGCCGACCTGAAAAAGAACAAAATTAAATATTCAACATTCTCATCATGCAGTAACTTAAAAAACTTACAATTTGCCAATTTCCGAAGGTAAACAACCTTCACCCGAGGCTGGCACTCCATTAGCAATATGCATTGCCATTTTACGCACAGTCGGATGGTAGTGTCTGCACAACATACTCAGCTCATACAAAGCAGTACACGATGCATTACAGTATTCGGGATCCTCTAGCTCTGGATCGTATTTTCCCGAGCCAATACTATCATCTGTATCGAGTAATATATCCAACACGGATGTTAATTGGAAGGTCGTCTTGATAGTGCCCAAAGACGCCAGTGTACCATGGTGTAGTAAATTTAAACTTACGGTCAACAAGCGTTTAATAAATGCCATTAACCGCTGCTGGCTAATGTTGCGTCGTCTTTTAACCAACACTTCATCAAGTGTTTCCAAAATTATGCGAAAATCTTCATGATTTTTACCGGCATTTACCGCCAGCATATTCCTATAGAAATGTTGGTAGAAACGTATTGGATCGATGTTTAAAACTTCACCTTGACCGGAGAGTATAACAAAAATCGTTTTGATACAATGCAATTGTTCCCGATAACCTAGCTCTTCCTGGGTCTCTAAAATATTATTTAGAACCTCAATCAAGTCGGAAAAGAAATCCAAATTTATAACGTGGGCAAACCTGTAGTTGAAAAACAGATTTATTATGACGTTAAACGAACAATTCAAAGAAAGATAAATCTCAACACTTACTCTGCCAAACCTTCCAAAATTGCACTTAAAACCCTTGAAGTTGGATCGTTTTTCAAGACTCGGAAGTATATGTTGAACAACATTTTAACAATTTCTGTTAGTTTAAAGTGTTTGGTCTGCTTATTTTCTTCAGCTCGTGTTTCCTCCAATTCTTTGTTTAATTCCGACAATTTCTTACGTCTTTTACGTTCTTTCTTTGATAGACTCAGCAGTCGCTGACGATGAGCCTCCAGTTTCTTCTGTTTCAATTCATTTTCTTTCTCCGCATCTAAATTAACATTTTTTATTTTAAGATCCTGCAGGCAAGTTATACACTCTAAGTGCACATTGTTGTTTTTGGTTTTGATCAGATGATTTATGCGACGTATAATAAAAAGGGTCATGTCCAGTTTTTTGTCATTGGCAAAAACAAAACGGAAACATTTATTAACGGCTTCACGCATACGCGGATAGTTGCAGTTTAACATATAAACCAATAGTTGAGCTATATTCTTAACGTAATTAAAGTAGGGATGGGCTATCAGTAAGTCACACATGCATTGTACAGCCACTTCGGCCATTTTAACTGCCTGAGGGGTTATTCGTCCATGACCTTTTCGATTTACTGCGGCCGTCAACTTTTCCAGACGTTGTAGGAATTTTTTGAATTGTTGTAAAAGCGCATTCTCGTAGGTTACTCTTTCTAATGTCGACTTACGTACTTGTTGCATTTTAGTATCTATTTGGCCAACACGATATTCGGGTAGAATGTCTTTGAAGATTTCGGTCAATGAAACAATGGCTAATTTGCGCACGGTTAATAGATTAGGTATACCAGCCTGAGAAGTTTCATCCATCAGCTCGTATAAAGCACTAAAGTTACGCATTTTATCCTCTGGCTTTTCTAAGATACCCGAACAAATAATGCCAATGCGGTATTTTTGTCTTTCAATTTCTTGTTGTCGGGCTATGAGCAAATCAGTGGTAGATATTAATTTTTTTTCAGCAGCTGCTTTAATGGCGCTCTCCTCTTCGTCATTGACTACATCGTCATCACTGTCTTCATACTCAACGGCTTTTTCATTATCTTCATCTTCGGCCTGTTCTTCATTCAGATCCTCTTCCTTCTTTAGTTTCGGTTTAGGCTTATAGTCAACTTCCGTTGTACGCGTAATGATTTCACCATCTCTACTTTTTATGGGTAAAAGATCAATTTTGATTTTCTTACTCTCTTCCTCTAAAGCGGTATCCACTGCAAATTGTTTCTCTAAACCCACTGAATATTTTATGTCATCATGTTCTGCCTCTTCATCGACAGCATGTTTGCGTTTTCGTTGTTTTACACCACGTTTCAATTGAAGGTATTCCAGATCTTCGCCGTCCAACATATCAGCCACGTTGTCCAACAACTCATCCTCATCTTGTTCACCATCTTCGTCCACATTTAAGGGCAGACCCATAGATTCACGTTTATTTTGTTTTTTCTTTTGAAACACATCATCCTTCTTACGAGCTTTTTGTATGAAAATGTTCGCTCCTCTTTCTTTGGCAGCCTTTTGTTGAGCCAATTTTTGTTGTTGTTGTTTTGTCAGAGGAGCCTTCTTGTTTTTCAAATGGGCAGAACGTTTTACGGAACTGATTTTTACCTTTTTCTTTAAAGGGAAAGAATACGCTAATAAAAATGAATAAGTTTATTAATTCAATATAACTTACTGTTCCCATTTTAATTTACTAAATATTAAAATAATTTTTTAAATTGAAAATTTGAACTATTTTTCAATAAAATCTAAAACAAATTCAGTCCTTTGACTGAAGAAAAACAAATGAAATGACATTTCTTTAAGCACATGTTGCATTTGATAGAGTTGCCAGATGAAAGGCAAAATGCAATCCACAAAACGAATGTTTAAGAAATAAAGATTTATTGTATGCCGACTTTAAAAATAAAATTAATTAAACTTGAAATTTAATCAATATATAAAATAATTTTATTAACCACAATTACTGTAAGTATTATGTAAAATTATGTATTATGTAAAATTGAACCATATTTGTCCGATATAATATCTAGAGTATATTTTAAGAAATCTTAAAATTCAATTTGTTCAATTTGATTTTGGTTGTTCGATTTTGATTTTTGTGCAACTGACAATCCGTTATGTATTGGCCAGCTAGCCTTCGAATGCGTTATTCTACGGCTTAATTAAGTTGCATAACTTTGTCCTGTAGAGCGAACTCTACATTAATACAACATCAATTATTCAAAATATTTAAAAAATTTTCCTTATCTAAATAAAGCCAAATTTATTGTGCACTTTTAATCTAAGATGCGTTTCATATTTAAGAAGGAAAATACGTATGAAAAATATCAAAAACCAAAATATTTTTAACATATAAAAACGGAAAGATATGAGCAGTTAAAAAATTTCTGTCTCGTTCTCATTTTTAAAAATCATATAGTATTTTTACGTATGCGAAGTCTAAACTTCTTAACTGGCCTTTCAGTATCTTTTTTTTTCCAGTGTATAATTAATATGACATTCGTTTTCTTATTAAATATGTCTATTTTTATAATACGAGGCACCCTGCTTCAGCAAAAAAAAAATAAAAACAAACGCATGTAAACAAAAAATCCGTCAAATAATATTCTCCATAATTGCAAACTTTTTCCCTCAATTATGTCTGACGAGGAGGACTACATGTCTGATAAATTTTTAGCTGGGTAAGTAAATTAATTGGCTTCAAATGCTTTAAAGAGTTATTTAAATAAAAATTTTTCAGATTGCAAGATGTACGTCCCAGTCTGGTACATAATCGAGCGAAAAAGAGACAGATTGATATGGAATGTAAACAAAAGGAATTCAGGTTGTCCACAGCTGTAGTTGATAACGATAGGCTACAGGCTGCCTTAAGTAAACCACTGGCTCAGGAAAATAAAGGCTTTAAATTACTGTCCAAAATGGGCTATAAACCCGGGCAAGCATTAGGCAAAGTTACCTCTACTAATTCCTCCGGCTCAGGTATAATGGAATCACGTTTAACAGAACCTATAGGCATTACTTTAAAAACAGATCGCCAAGGCTTGGGCCGGCAAGCAGCTCTGCAAGAATTGAATGAGAGAAGACAAAAGATACGAGAGCAACGGCTAAAAAAAAAATTGGGGGGAGAAACAAGTATTGAAGAATTTCGTCGTCGAACAAATCAAAAATACGAGGAAAAATTTATGTTAAATGCACTGAAACGATGTCAAGTGACTTGTGAAAATTTAGATTTGGAAAGTAATGTGGATACCCCAGAATTGTCTTGGTTTTGGCCAGAAAGAATTTCAGAAAATAAAGACAGCGATGAGGAAGACCCTAAAACACATGACAACAATGACTTAAAAGAGGAGCAGGAAGAGTTTTCTAATAGTGAAAAACTGGAAATGCTTACAAACTATATACGAACTTCCTACCTATTTTGCTATTGGTGCGGTGTGCGTTACAATAATGCAGAGGATTTAAACGACAATTGTCCGGGCTTGACAAAGGATGACCATTAATGCGGTATTATTTATTAAGAATTATGAAGATTAAACCAGGCACATTTAGTCAGGTATTTCGTAATTATTTTATTTATTTGTTTTCTTTTCGTCTTATTTTTGTTATACAATTGTCAATTACTTATTAATTAGTTTAGTTATGAATAAGAATTAATTTACGCTTACAAATGCAATTTGAAATTAAGGAAAACTCTTTTAAAATACTTTTTAAAACAATTATACTAATTAGGCTTAAAATTAGAATTGATTACAAAAAGATATTGGAAAAATAATTAAATGAAATATAAACTACGAAAATAAAATCTCTGGAATGCTGCTAAACACGTCCGTCTAGTTTCTGTATTAAATCATGACACTTTTCTATGATGCTATATATAAACGGTCTTTCCATTGGGTCTATACGAAGCATATATTTGATTAAATCATGCATGTCCTATAAAGAAAAATAAAAAAAACATAATTAATACAATCTTTAATATTGTAATGTTTCTGTATTTGCAGTTAAATAAGTTTAAATAAGAAAATAGAAATAAGAATTATTACAAAATAATTTTTCCAAAAACGTAATAACACGTGTCTATTGAAACTATTTTTCTACTCAAAGTACTACTCGGAAGTAGATTGTAGCGTAGACCTTACTGTCATACCATACGTGATTAAAACTGTTTAGAATCTGACATTCCGACAGTTTCATATGATTACAATAAACGACTCCCAAACCTCATTCACTAAATCGAAATAATTTTCTTGCCTGTATTTCCTAAATTTTACTCAAGATTCTATGTATCATATTTGCGTAAGTCGTTCAAAAATTAAAACGGAATGAAAATTACGAAATCAGTGAGCAAAATTAAAACATTTGCAACTTCTAACAGCGCTTACTGATGAATTCTAAAAAAGATTTGAAATAATTTGTAGTATTTTATTTCAAAATCTCAAAACTTCTGTTATCAACAAAACTTGCATAAGTATTTAGTACTTAATTTTGTTTTTATTATTAAATTTTAAGTTTTTATTTGTCATAAACACTCTAAAAATTCATACTTCAGGTTAATTTATTTGTAACCAACAAAATCGTTAAGTAAATGTTTGTTTACACAAATAAAAGTTTGATTTGTTCTGGACATTAAATAAAAGAAAATATTTTAATGAAATATGTCACTAGATTATCAGACAAATAATCTTATACCATGATAATCAAATATCATTAGATATTTGACTACTTTTCCAAAGTTGTAAGTTGAAGAATTTTTATCTTAAACTTTTATATTTAATCTTATAGTTGCAATACATACCTCTGAATAGATGGAACTTTCAGGAATATTTAGGTTACCGCTTAAAACAGCTAAAGCTACGCTGTCACCCTTTTCATAAATAGGATCGAAGGGACAGTGAAAAAAGCACATTGCATATAGTACACATCCCAAACTCTACAAAGAATTAAAAACCGAATCACAACGAACACTCACTGAATACATCCTAATATTATTACTCACCCAAATGTCAGTCCTTTCATCGATGGTACAGTATGATTTCACTGAAAATAATTCTGGTGCTCTATACACTATTGAACTGCGCTCTTCGGCTTCGTCTTGTAGTCGCTGAGCTTCCGATTGACCACAGACTTGCAAACGGGCTTCTGTCATCGAGCCAAGGTCTACTATAATGGGTTCAAATGAATCCGAGAGACAAATGTTGGCCGTCTTTAGATCCCTATGAGCCAAAGGCACTGGTTTCGCGTCGTGAATGGCCCTCAGGCCTTCACATATACCTAAAAATATTTGCATTATTTGGGCTTCAGGCATGTAGTCTTGTTTCTTGGCCCTCAGTTGTAAATGATCCGCCAGAGAGCCATGCCTATAGTACGGCAGCACTATGTATAGAGTACTCGTTGTATTTATCACAATATCTGCAGAACCCTTAAGTTCATAGTCAATTACTTTGATAACATTTTCCGAATCGATACGTCGACAATTTTCAATTTCACGCAAAGCTATATTTTGATCGTCTATGCTGTGACATGTTATTCTCTTAACGGCATACAATTTCCGGGTGATTGAATTCTCCGCAAGGTCAATTAAACTGAAACCGCTATTTACACGAATAAAACCACAGACAATTATTATAATATCACAGTTATGATCTGCTTCTCATCATTATATTGATAAGATTAGAATATTATTTTTTGTTCTGTAAACTTCCTTACCCCTGTGCCAGTCTATCTTTAACAGTGTATTTGGTCCCATTGATTGTTAAAGTTTCTTTGGTGCAAAAGCATCCGCGTTTTATAATGAGAGCCCATCCTAAACTATTCATAATGGTTTCTTTTTTATACACTTTGTTTTGCACTTTTTGAAAAAATAAACACGATTTTAATTACTTTGTGTTAAACTAATTTCTACTTTAAAAAAATTATTAAGTTTTGTTGTAAAAAAAAAAGTGAAATCATTTAAGAGGCAACAAAATACAATCCAAATTTATCTCTACAGACCATCAGCTGTTGTCAAATGTGTGGATGATGATTGTAATTGACAAACAGCTGCAGCAACCGGGTGAATCGTATCTGTTTAATATGGTATTAAAGTTAACGGTATTTTTTATTTTTGATAAATAAGTCGTTAAAAAGTACATACATATTATATACGTATACAAAAATGGAAAACACAAAGTCTATTTCAATTAAATATAACTTTATTCAAAATTCAAAATTGGGCACCAGATGGATTAAAAATAATACGCGGAGAAAGCATTAGCTAAGAAAATTTGTAGCATCCAAGAAATCGAGGGAAAATTTAATACTTAACTTAAATATGATAGATAAATAGAAATAAGAAAATTGTTTAAAACCTAATATTTTTTTGTTGGAAAGGTTAGCGGTGAATAAATAAGAGGTATTTGTTATAAATGCTTTTAAAGCATACATTTGGGAAAGGTCCATTGCATAGGCGAAATTTTGTTTAATTACTCTTGCTCTCTCGTTAACACTTTATTAAGTAATATAATAAATTATGAAGTAAAATTTCAGTCTTACTTCATTAATTAAATATGCAGATGGCTGATCTTGAATTTCTTCTTTCTTTAAATTACTTCCGACTTTAAAGTGTTTATTCCAATTCCCCAATTCCTGTAGTATTCATCAATCCCTAAAAGGCAATCCCGAACTTTTGCAAGTGCAAATTGTGGGTCACTGCACTGGGCGTAAATTAGGATACTACTAAAGTCAATGTGGATGTGGGGAAAATCGTACACGAGGATATTATATAGTAATGGAGCAAAAATGCTTTTTGTGGAACAACACTGAAGATATCACGAAAATCCGAATTGCTTTCTCAAACAATTTACGAATGTGTGATAACATGGAAATAGGGCGTGCATTATTATTTCGAAAATCGTTAGGTTTTTTCATATCCGTAAATCAGACAATTGCTAAAAATAAAAACTAACATTTTAATGACTGAAGGGGGCAGTTTTTTTAATATAAAGTTCGACAGTCCGCTACTGAAGATTTCTTGCCATTTCAATTTTAAAATATTATCATTGTTTAATATGCTTTCTTAATATCAACAACTGGAACACCCTGTGCCTGGAGACAGCTGATTCTTTATTGCAGAATTTAATTATTTTGCACGTTTTGTACATTGAGTATTGAAGAAATAAATAAATATAAATAATCTTATAAATAATGGTAACAAATAATCAAAATATTAGTACAAACGAGGAAGGGGAAGGCAGAGAAGATTCTTGGCAAGACTTGCTTGGAATAACAGCGGACCCACCTGAACGGCGTGATAAATGTGAACAGTGCAAGTGAGTTAAATTTGGAATTTTTTTTGTTTATAAATATCTGTTTTAAAACAACAATATTTTTATTAATTAATTTAAAATAGACGTCCACAGGTAGTTTGCTGGTGTTCCTCATTGCCTAATCCACCACTGGATATAGAAAGTTCCATAGTTATACTCCAACATCCCGCTGAAGAAAAACGTTCCCTACGCACTGCTCTTATGCTGCAATTGGGATTGAAGCCCGGCAAGTGCACTGTATATAAAGGCAAGAAATTTCCAACGCCAAGAAATCAAAAAGAACTCGAACCGATTTTAAGTTCACCCAACTCACTATTACTTTATCCCAGCAGACAATCAGTGCCTTTAGAGACGATAAAAGAAAAATCTCAAACTGTAGAAGGTGTCAAAGGACCATTTACTCTTGTATTAATTGATGGTACTTGGCCTCAGGCTAAAGCTATATATGCTAGCAGTCCAATGCTACATTATATGACACAAGTTAAACTAATAGCGGCTGGGTCTAGCGATTACATCATACGTACTCAACCCACAGAAGGCTGCTTAAGCACTTTAGAAACTGCTGCCCAGTCATTGGCGGTTTTAGAAGGACGAACAGAATTAAAAGAACTATTAGTACGGCCTCTGCATACACTGTGCAAATATCAACTTGAAAATGGTGCCGTAGAACATCAATCCAAAGAATTTAGAATTAAAAATAATCAATATCCCAAGCAAATTGGTAAACGTCTCAATCGTTTATTAAATTACGGCACAATTTGTAGACCTGCAGCAAACGAAGAGCATACGCTAACCGCCACTACCGACTGTCATTTACAGCAAATTTGAATTTTAACTTTTTGTGAGTTTACTCTAATTATTTATTTAGTCAATTGAGTTCAATTTTCGAGTTCGAGTTTGTCACAAAATCTTTATACTTTCTAGGCTAATATACCATAATATGTACGTATTTACATGGGCACATACAAATACATTTATTTGAATTCCTCAATAAAGTTTGTCTCATTCGAATTTTCATATAAAATGCATATTTATTTTGGACTTGATATGAATTTCAACTTGTAAGCACATAATCTTTAGGAACTTGAAATTTTAATTTAGTAATCAATTAATCAAAAAAATAAAATTAATAAGTTATTAATTTGCTAACAAAGATTATAAAACATTATTTATTTATATTGGATTATTACGGGCATCAACCAATGAACGTATTTTTAAGCAATTTGCCATTGCAAATGCGCGTACACAGGCGTTTGTTTCGTTGGCTGAAAATTATAAGAAAATTTAATTTGAAAAAATGATTAATTATGTAGTTATGTTCGATAAAATAGCGCCACTTTGGGTCTAACAGTATTAACTGAGCTACATACATACTTGGTAAAGTCAAAATCTCTTGATAACTTGTGCCTAGATAAATTTCAAAAGCTTATGGGTTTAATAGCAAGGCATTATTTTGTTGTCATTAAATGTACTGGCTTTCATAAAAATACTGCTGTTTTAGCAAACATTAGAACGAAACAGAGAAAGAATTTAATTTTAAATTCAATTTTTATGTCATAACATATGTACGTTTTTGATTTGGACAATAAAGGAAAAGGCAAAATAGAGTTCCTTACAACTTCATGGCACATTATTTTCGATTTGAAATGTTTGGAAATATTCTGGCACTACGTTGTCGAACATTATTGCAGATTTAATGTAATGTAACTAAATACTCTTATTTGTAAAAACAAAAAAAAAATTTAAATTTATCGATTTTCGTAACTGTTACTTACATCCTTGTTTTTCACAAACCTCCATGGTGTCACCCATTGCAGGCCAAATATTTTCTCGTATCTTCTTGGCATTCAATTTCCAATTTTCGATAAAGCCAGATTTTTCAAATAAGCAGCGAATGAAGCACTGAACATAATATATAATTGCAGGAAGAAAAGAAGAAATTTTTTAATTCAATAATTTGTTAAGAGAGATTGGATGTTAGTAGAGTTGAATGTGATCTTATGCATATGGTGCAATACCTGAGATAGCTCGATTTGAACTTGGGAAAATTAGTACTGGTGCACAAAAATAATAATTTTCAAGCATACTTTTTCCTGACAATGACTTAACAAAGACGAGTTTGGATTAATAATTTTATTAAAAACTAAAGTGTATTGTAATATTAAAGCAGTGATTTACGTTATAATTCTTGAACTTGATGTTATCTGAGTTCTTAAGTATAAATAAATTGATTTTGACTGTTAGAGAAACAAAATTTATAAGGTATACGTCATACATAAATTGCCAGAAGAAAATCCGAAAATGTTAAATTTCTCCGCATTAATGTTAGTCCTAATATTCTGTGGGATAATAAAAGGATGATGTATGTTAAAAATATCGTCTGGAAGTGCTGTGCGTTATAAATTTGGAAACAAATTATCTACTAGAACAAAACTATTAATTTATCGATTCCTAAATCAGTATTAAAGACACTACAATCAGAATAAAGAACTGAAAACTATTTTGAACCTTCGAAGTTCCAACAGTTCTTTCAGAACTATGCTAACAGGAGATCCGTTTAAATACGTGCATGAATGCCTTAATTTATATACACTGAGCGCCAAAAGTGAGTAAACACCATTGAAATAATTCATTTTCTTGGGATCGCGAGGAAGGTAAATGAGAACAGTTGAATAAATTTCCAAAAATAAAAACGTTTATTTATTACTTACAAAAACTGTTAAAATAAAAAGAAAATTATTATTGTGCTACAAGTATATTTTTTATAATAAAAATTTAAAATTATAGTAGGTGTTGACTCACTTATGGCGTTCAGTGTACATGAGCGGCGGGACCTGCAGTTTAAAGTCGACTCCAAGCGACAGATTTTTAAGAAATTTTTTCATGACAATTTCTATTTATTCTGAGCAGTTTTTCTAGCAGTCGCCGATAGTTGGAGATGTCTGACCTGGGGTTTGAACCGAGGCCTCAAGCCTAATAAGCTGACACACTACCAACTAGACTACGTCGACTACCAGTTTTTATACAAGGCTATATAATATTGTTTGCTGCGATAATTAATATTTTAAGTGTGTCTATCACTTACCATTCCAGTTTTATCAACTAAATCCGGTAAAGAAGCTGTTGTATTGAATACCTGATAATAATCTATTATATAATGTACACAGATATAGTACATAGATTACAAATATTTTATAATGTTATTATTTTTAATATTGTAATAATAAAATTATGTAGCTTACGCATTGGTATTGAAAAACTAGAATTGCAAAGAGAAATCATCTCATCAAAATTAACCCGATCGGATGGTATCGATGTGGTAGTGCTTAGGTTTTCATTTTCATTCAAATTTAAAATCGATTCCGTTGCCATTTGTTTTCTTATCTCTTTAATGAATGTATCCTCATCAACTATGTAAATATCGCCATTATCCTTGGCCTTTTGTGAAGCCTCAATCGATTCGAGTAGAACCAAACAAGAAATTAACAAATAACACAAAGAACGATACATCATTACGCCTTTAAATTATTGCATTGAATACTGGGTAAGCTCATTGCAAATATGCTCTATATATAGACAAACTACTTAATACTTACCAAATGGCATGCGAAGCGAATTAAAAAACATTTTGATTTTGAATTTTCTAAATTTTAAATTTTTTATTCAATATTTTTTTTTTTATTATTGATAAATATACTTACATGTAAATATGTGTACATACATATGTATGTACTAGTACTTTAATTGTGCGAATTTTATATTATGAAACTATAACATTTTTAAATAAACAATAATAGAATACGATATACGACATACGATATAATAAGCAAACGGCATCTATGAATACATATTTATACTTAATTGGCTTTGTATTCATACGTCCAATCATCCTATTTTATTAACAGTAAAATAGTTACAAATATTACAGTTAATGCTTGAAATTATTCTATTTTCATTTTGTATAATTAAAGTCTAGTTGTAGACTGAAATAATTGAATTAAATTTTGAAAATTGTTTTGGGTTTTTATCAATACCAATAAACTATATATGTAGGTGCGTTTTGTTGTTTAAAACCCAAATCTGTGCTATGCGAATTTTTTTTTTACCATATCATTATCGAAAAAGCATTTTGTTTTAAAATTATTGTTGTTGTTGTTGTGTATTGATGTGCATTTGTTTAATAGTAATTAATTAAAAATGTAATTAAATTATTGTATATCATAAGTAAAAATTAATTAGAATAGCAGAGTCATTGTGATTGCTCACAACTTAAGTAGCATGGCCACGATCAAACTGAACTGATCAACCTGCCATATTTGTGATTGTATTGCAAAAACTGTACTTACACGTACAGAAAACTGTCCTCTCATGTACAGACAGAGAAAAGTTTGAAGGATATCAAAATACTTTTGATTTTTATTGCCTGGGTTGCATAAACCACATGTTCTTTTCTTCTTCACAACAACAATACAATGCAGTTTGAAAGTTCAATTTTGATGTGTTGCAGTGCAAATATTACCAACACATAAGTAAAATTTGATCAGTTCAGTTTGATCGTGGCCATGCACCATTAAGTAGACAGAGTATGCGGGTTGAAGGTCGTTTAAAAAAGGAAAATTGCAAGGAAACTAATTGTGGTTAAAGAAAATCCAGTGCAACAATGGACAACTGGCAAAGAGTGTTAGTTAGTGTCAGCTTCAAATATGTGCGGGTATAAATAATTAGTCCATATATATTAAGTTCCAATGGAGATTTAGTTAAAGTTCGAAAGTGGGGGGGAAAAAAGAAGAGAAATTCACGTCATTAACATTTTAAGCTTTCAATACTTAATTTTAAAATTTGTATGCATATGGTATAATGCTTTGTTTTTGTATTTTGTATTTTGTTTTTTTTTTTTTGTTAATAATTTTATAATTTGTTTACATACATATATTTGTTGTATTTTAATTTAAATTACTCTATGCATTGTCCATGTTGCGTCCAATCGTCAAACTTTGGCGCCCCAGGCACGTTTAATCATATAGACACCCTTTTCAGCAATCATAACGGCTGGAGCATGTGTATTACCGGCTGTTACTTTGGGCATTATACTTGTGTCCATTACTCTTAAGCCTCTGATGCCATGTACTCTCAATTCATGGTCCACCACAGCCAAAGGATCCCTTGCCGGACCCATTTTACATGAACCAGCTTGATGATTTTCGGGACCAGTATTTTGTCGAACGGCACATTCCCAGTATTCATCTGAACCGAAAGTGAATTTTTCACAACCCGCTGCAACAGTGCGATCCAAACGCATGCCATACTGTTTCAGTGGCGTTGTCTGTGATAGGCGTATCGCAAATTTAATGCCCTCAATTAATACCTGTACATCACGTTCATCAGTTAAGTAATTGGCAAATATACGTGGCGCTGCCAAGGGGTCATTGGATGCCAAAGAAATATAACCTCTAGATTTGGGATTCAAGACAGCTGGGAATATTTGTATGCTGCGTGAATTGTTTGATAGCAGTTCGCCCACTTGTCCAGTACGTGCACAACTAGCCAAATAACCACCAAAATAATACTGTAGATCAGGTACGCCAGGTTTTTCAGCAAAACGTGTAGCCATTTTGGCTGTAACATCTGAAATGCCGGTGCCGGACATTAAGCCATCACGGAATAAAAGATATTCCATAGCGGTAGCCCAGTTAAGGGGAGCAGTGTCGGCATCATCGATAAAGAAATTTGTAAAGTACGCCACATGATTATGCAAGTTTTTGCCAACACCAGGTAAATCGTGTATGGGTCGGACACCCACCTAAGAAATAAGAAAATGTAGAAAAAAAGTTTCAAAATTAAATTTTTTTTCTAAAATTTCCAAACCAAACTAATGAATGAATGAGCATGTTAAGAACATTGAAAAAATATTGATATCGTTTAGATCGTGTAAAAACATTTTTGGAAAACTTCCGCGAACTTTAAAGCGCTCAATCCAATACATCATATTTTGACTGAATAAATAAAACAAGGCGATAGGGGGTTAAGAAAATTGCTTTACGTGTTGTGACGAGAATCATTTTCAAGAGAACGCATCGTCCAAATGAACAATATTCCAAATGATGTAGCCAAGGCCTCCATTTGAAGCTAAATAGACAAGATAGTCTGATTCATCATCACTATTTTGGAATTGGCAGTTATTTTGTTAAAAAAAGACTCTTCCATTTGGATCAGTCTTGAATCAGTAGTTTTATTTCGAAACTAGTTTTTCCAGTTCCGTCAAAACAGAAATCTAAATACACCCTTGTTCTCTACTATTTTTACTTATTGGGAGCTACTGCTAACGTTAATGCAGTTTTCTTGTTAAGTTATGCTACAAAGCTCCGATATTGTTTTTTAATTTTACCTTCATTAAATCCTCTTTGGGTCCAATACCACTCAATAGCAAAATCTGTGGTGAGTTGACAGCACCACCACTAACGACAACCTCCTTTTTGGCCATGATTTTGCGCATGCTACCAAATTGATCGATAACCTCAACACCCAAGACTGTTTTTGTACCCGGATGTATCAAAACTTTAGTCGCTGTCGTATTTAGTAGAATATGTAAATTATTGCGCATGCGAGCGGGACGCAAAAATGCACGAGCTGAGCTATAACGGATGCCATTGCGTGAAGTCATTTGGGCAATCATAAAACCGGTTGAATTTTTGCCATTCAAGTCCTGAACCGAGAAACCTTCAATGAAAGAACATTACATTGAAAACGAAAACACATATTGTGGAAATTAAAAGAAATTCAACTTACCCAACTCTTCACCCGCCTTTAGTATAGCATATGACAATGGAGGATTGTAGGGGAATTTGGATACGGGCAATGGACCACCTGTACCATGTATGTCTCGGCCTACTTCATCAACTTGTAAATTATTTTCAGATTTCATGAAAAAGGGCAAAACATCTTTATAACTCCAGCCGGGGTTACCCATTGCAGCCCAATCATCGTAATCTTCACGATTTCCTCGAATATACATCATACCGTTCAACACGGAAGTACCACCCAATACTTTGCCTCTTGGCCAATAGCAGCGCTGACCTTCTGACGATAAACAAGCGGATTTTTCCGGTTCTGTGTTATATTTCCAATCAATATCACTGGCAATAAAGTTCAAAAACATGGATGGTATTTGAGCACCGACCGGTTCATCACCCCCTAAAAGAATGAAAGAAATATAACAATAAAAAAAAACAAGAAAGAAAGAAAAACAGGAACATTAAATTCTTCAGACAACATTTATTGAATTTAATTAAAAAGATTTTATTGTTGTTTATACGCCAACACAATATTCGAATTAAAATCGCAGAGAACTTTTTATCATTGTTTTGCGTATCAAGTAAAAGCATTTAAAACTTGTAATTGAAATATTTTCGACAAACGATGGAAAGCCAATCAGTATACATATTTGAATTTTAACAGTAAGAAAATGTAATTATTTTAATTGCTTGTATAATGCTATTCGCAATTGCAGGCCAAAACCACCAGATCATTAAGCTTTTGAAAGGCCACTACAAAGAAATGTTCCTCTTTAATACACAACACTTAGACATAAAGCAGGTACTCTCCGCTCTTCTATTAATTGCAATGACGACGGAGA
Organism: Sarcophaga peregrina; assembly: GCA_014635995.1. Taxonomy (NCBI): domain Eukaryota; kingdom Metazoa; phylum Arthropoda; class Insecta; order Diptera; family Sarcophagidae; genus Sarcophaga; species Sarcophaga peregrina. The sequence goes on from CM025789.1 coordinate 115,768,494, forward strand.
TCTGGAGATCAAACGTTCCTAAAAGGAAACCAAACAGAGTACAATATAAATCTTGGTATTGTAGAAATTTTCAGCTTTTACAAAGCTCTGTCAGGATCATCAGAAAGTGAGAGGTTAAAAACCTGTGTCTTTTTATGAGAAGAGAAGGGAGCTGGCGCTTGAGTTAAAAGGCAGTCTCCTTTTTCTGTTTAGACCCACAGCTCCTGTTGTTGTAATTTGCTGGAATGTCAAGTCTTTCGGCACGTTTACCAAAAGATCCACAGCCCGTGAGAATCGCCATAGTTGGATGGAGAACTATTGCTGGATTTATATGAAAGTGAGTCTGTCGGTCATCTCGCTATGCCTTGTAACATGTCGAAGCTTGTGAGATCCGTACCTGCTTTAACCAGCTCATCAGAATTGTAATTTTCAACGATATCGTTATGTCCCGAAACCCAATTAATAGTTACTTTTGATCGTATGATCGAATTTTCCATGAAAAAATTTCGACATTCATGGACATTGACGGACATTTGAAAAATTCATACATAATGGACTGAATAGAAGCCTGGCTGTCCGAGTAAATAAGGAGATTATCAGGGCAAAATCCCACCACCAAACAAGGGTAGTGCTGCTTTTAAAATTGTCTTGACCTCCGTTTGAAAACAGTGCAGTATACTGTTCAAATCATCAAATATTAAAATCAAATGTTCTACATATTTAGAAAGATATAAGAAACCATATAATCGACTTGGGTGTGTCCAGGTCTTCTCAAATAGCTGAGAGTCCTAATTGGGCCAAAATTTTAAGTCTTACTGCCACCAACACAGCATCTGCTTCTTTTAAGGTCAGAGAGGAGACAGTTGAGTATATCAAACAATGCCTTTTTTGGAGCATAGTGATCAGGACAGTTGGCTGCATTAAACCAAGGCTGACTTCTAAACTCCTAGGTTATTTTGAGAAAAATAAGGACCAATAATAACGCCAGCGTGTAAACAGTCAGTTTTATTAGGTGATCCGTTAAAAGAAATTTTACTTATTGACAGAGCCATTTAATCAGAATTAAGCTTCATCATTGAAAACAATTCAAATCTAATTTTAAGCAATGCAAACGATGGTCGTTTGACCAATCAATTCTTGTACGAGCTGTATTCTATTCTACGTAGTTGAAACAGAGAGGTCAACAACTTTAGAATGACGACGAATTAACATTTCGTGTTCTAGACTCCTTCTACAGCAGTAATTTTCTCCTTCGTACGTATAATTTTTAGAAGTCGCCGTGGTCTAGTAGGTAGTGTGCTGGCTTATTAGACGTAAAGCCAGAGTTCGAGTCCCAGGCCAGACATTAAAATAAAATACAAAAGGTATTTTTTTCGGCGATTTCTTCTCAGCAAATTTCTGGCAAAAACTCTGAGAGTAAATAATAAGAAAACAGATAGATCGTGTGTTGCCATGAAAAGTTTCTCAAAAATCTGTCGTTCGGAGTGACGACTTTAAACTGTAGGTCCCGCCACTTATGTATAAAATTAACACACACAACATAAGTAGTGTGAGAAACTAGGTCAATAATCCTGACTGGAGGGTTGTAATGGCAAATTATGTATGTATGAACGTATAATTTTTTATCTTACGGATCATTTTGAATCGGAAGGAGTTAAATTTATACCTGCATGACTGTTTGACATTCTCATCTGTCAAGCTATAGTGATGGGTATTGATAGCAGACATACAGTTAAAAAAAAAACTGGAACATTAACACGCTATACATTAGTGGAAACTATTATGTTCCACCTTCAAACGACCGACCCAGAGAGTTTAAGCGATGAGCAATATCGATATTGAATTAATTGGTCTGGTCTTTTACTAAGAAAACTTTACTTGTAGAAGGCTTTTTCCAATCAGCTTCATTGGCCCTCTCATGGTCACATAAAGAATGTGTGAACAATTTTTATTTCTTTAATTAAATGCCAAAAAAAAAATAAAGTTTTGTATTCATTGAAATTAAAATCCAAAACCACAATTAATTTTTGTTTTTCGTTTTGTTAATGATCCGTAATTCTTTTTTGTTTATATTTTTGCATTGTGGTTTTTGTTTTGTTTTTGGCCAATTTCAGCTTTTTTAATCCCACGATATGAGTTTCTTCATAAATTTTAGCTGTTGGTTGTCTAATTTATTTAAATTGTTTGATTTTGTAGTTTTCATTTTGTTGTTGTTGTTATTGTTGCTGCTATTTTTCAAACTTTGTTAAATTTGTTTTAAAGGTGCTTAAATTGAATTGTTCTTTTGACAGCTGAAATCAACATTCGTGTTTTATTGATAATTGATGACTTTCAACAAAGGCTTCCGTTATCGATAAAACCCCATAACAAATTCTTGTTGTATTTAAAATATATTTTATTTTTATTTATTTTATAATAAAAACATATAATTTTAAATTATAGATCATTAGGAGTAAATTGATACAAATTAAAGTCCATTTAAGTTGAAGTTGCACAAGGTCAAAGATATTCAAATTGCAATTTTATTTCGAATTACAGATGCATAGTTTTTAATGTCTTTAAACGGTTTTCAATTTCAAAATATTTCTTTTAACGATTACAATTGCTTTCGCTTTCGAATTACTGAAATCCGGCTAAAATTCTGTTTAAACAGATGGAATTGTCTTTGTACTATCAAAACTAGAATAAACTTCCGCTTCTCAAGTGCATTCGTTATCAAGTAAAATCTCCTTCATTTCGGCTGTAGTTTCCCAATAACCTACTTGGATATATCGAACATATTTTTCAGTATTCAACATGACGCGACCACAAACCAGTCCATTATACTCGTATTTTGATTCCTATATGTAACATAATAACGTCGAAAAATACTTAGTATTTACCATTTAGTTATCGATAAAGTTTGAATACCGAAAGCTACTTTTACTTTATAGAATTCCATAAAGAAATCTGCACACACTTTGTATTTTTTTTGAAACTGGCTACATAAACTAGGGTGTGGCGGCATATACATACATATAATAATAAGATGTCGCATAGAAGAGTTGTATACCTCTGGGAGACTCTTTTTTACTAATTTTTATGTCTTTATGTTCCTTATGTCTTTTTATGATCCTAGTACCTAGTTCAGATTCAAATCTTATCTATAGGTCCGTAAAACAAACAATATGGGTGACAGCTACGTTGTAATTCTGATTAAAGGGTTGTAATGATCAATTAAGTGATTTTACAACGAAATTTTTCCATTCGATTTTCTCTTAACCAAGGATGTGTGAACCCAACATGATGGATAGTTTCACAATCATGTAGCTAACACAGGCATACAAGATTAAATCTAAACCACAAATGAGAACTGATCTATGCCTGATCTATTATTATATTTTCGAGAAACCCTAACCTAGAAATGCCAAGAACAAGGTTTTTGGTTATATTAAGTGAGGATAAACAGCAGGAATTAATTCTTTTTGTTTAGAATCGTGTTGCTAATCTTACCAAAGCAAACAATTTTTTAAAAAGTCCTTAATTGTCTTGAAGCGTTGGCGAAGGGAAGTTAACACTTCAGCAATTTAGTGCAAATCCTAACGAAACATGTAGTTCGTCTGGGTACGGATTAGAGATGCTAAACGGGAATTCCCGATTCCCGAAATTCCCGGGATTTTCGGGATTTACAAAACCCGAAACCCGGGATTTTTTAATTTTAAATCCCGGGATTTTCGGGATTTGATAATCCCGTTTTCGTTCTATTTATTTTGTCGTACTAATATTTTTATGTACTTTTCTAATGTAGAGTAACAAATATTAATATATTGTTACGTTTTTACATTTTAAAAACGGTTAAAATATGAGTTCGTGGATTGCAAATAAAATAAAAATAAATATGTGTTTAATTTTTATCAATTCTTTATTATCTGCACAGCTTTTGTGCCACTGTTCCAGCTTATTCCACGTATACAATGATAATTTTCGCAATATGTGTTTGTTCGTGATATTTCTCTGCTTACAACCTTTTTGTAAGCAACAACACTTGTTAGTTATTCTTCGCTCACAACCTTTTTGTAAGCACAACACTAATAACGGTTTCCTTCAGACGAAACTTGTCTCCACACAAGTCTAACCGAATTATAGCTTGATCTCGTGTCTTCACACAATCGATTGATTTATCACTTCAACCAACTTAACGTCGTTATACACGACTATCTTAATTCAAACTCCGAATACAACGTACCGTCTGCACACACGACTGATTCAACTCAAACTCTGAATTCTGAATCCTCCTTGCTCGCTTTGTTTTGCCTTTTATATCACTGGATCATTAGTGTGATGAATGCCTTCGAAGGATGATGACGGCCTTCGGGAACATCCCAAAAATGTAAACAACTTCTTTTCATTTTTGTTGTTTCTTTTTCACATTCGTCCAGGCAGATGATTGAATAGTGATGATCATTGAATAAACCAACAACATTATTTGTCTATCCGCTATTTTATACTGCACATTGTTGTTGCTTGTTTACTTCTTTGTTTTCTTCATTTTGTTGTTTGTTATTTACGACTTTTATCCCTTATTCTTGTTTATTCATCGATCTTGTAAACAAGCGCTTTATTTTTGTTGCTATATTTTTTTTACTTATGCATTGATCAAGTATATAGTGTTGTTTTTGGAGCTTTTGTTTATTATTTTAACAACACCGTTTCCACTTTCGTAACAATATGTATTTGCTTTATATTTTACATTATATGTATGTAGATCTCCAAATGTGATTTATGAATTTTTAATTTTAAATGAAAATTAATTTTTGTTAATTCTAATGTACCTTGATAAATATTGTTAATATTACATTATTTGTCTTTATTTTTTACAAAATATTTATGTAAGTCCCCAAATATAATGTATGAAATTACTTATAAATAACTAATTTTTGTTAATAAAAGTGAAATATGTTATTTGTTTTAAGTGTTTTTCACTTAAAAAACTTTTAAATAAACATTATGTAAGAAAAAAATTCGTTTTGATGTTAAAAGTGAGAAATTTCAGGAATTTTTGTTCGGGATTCAGAATTCCCGAAAATCCCGGGATCCCGAAATAGGGATTCCGGGATTTTTTGAAAAATCCCGAATCCCGGGATTTTTAAAATCCATTCCCGATTGGCATCCCTAGTACGGATTCAGTGTTCTAAAAAATCTTTGGAAAACTACAGTCTGGTTTATGGATTATTAATTTTTTGAAAATTTGTAGGCCCGTGTAATTAATATGACAGTTCGAAATGGAAACGTTTTGGCGTAGTCTCTGATTTTGATTTATAGCATTATGCAGAAAAAAACAAATTAAGCGAAAATAAATAAATGAGACAATAACAAAATATCCATATCCAACGGTACATAGTATTACATAAAATAATAGATTGGAATTAACGAAATGGTCAAAAATCCGACAACGGTTAATAAAAACGTCGTAAAGTTTGCAGACGGTAATCGTCAATCGTGGGTCAACAGCAACCGAAAGTTACCTTAAATTTGTGGCTTAGTACCCCTCCTTTCTTTCTTCTGTAACTATCTCTCTGGTATTACCAACACAATGCACTGCATGAGTACAAGTTCATCTTTTCAGTGTTGGTTTACAAAAAAAAAAAAAAAATCATTCTTTCTCTTCTAGTCCTCTACAGTGTATCGTGACATGTGTTATTTGTTCGTGTAAACGTTACGTATTGTGCTGTTAGCTTTGGAAATAATTCTTTTGTAAACATTAAATAACACGAAATTATTATCCAGTTTTAATGTCGTATTAATTATAATTTAAATTTTGTAATAAATTTAATCTGTTAATAATATTTACAACTCGAAAATATTATTCTTGTACAATAATATTAACGATTTATGTAATTATAATGAATAAAATCGAAAGCATAAGTATCATATAATATACCAACGAAAAGTCTTTAATTTTTTTTGTAGCTAAGTTGTTAGAAATTTCTCTTTGACATGTTTTAAAGCTGGGTCAATTCAAGCTATATCAACTTCATGTGAAATTTCCATTTTCTTAATACACTAATGCAGGGTATCAAATGTTGCATGAGATGTGTTAAATGTTTTACTGGTGTCCTGTTCAATTGAGGCTAAAAGAAGTTAGTAATCATCCATTCATACATCGTGCTCGTCCTTGGCAATAAATGATGGTATTGGTTGGATCTCATGTGTATTGTCGCATGTATCGTTCCAAATTGGCCAAATCGGTTTATTCACGTACCCATTGGTATCTTTATCACTGAAAATGATTTTTCAATAAAAATAGGAGCTTATTCACTGGAGCTTATTCGGCGAACATAGTCTGTGGTCGTCCGAGGTGATTTGACAAAATAAACCGAATGACAACTAATTTGACACATATAACACCAATATGATGGTCGTTATCAAATTGAATAGAAAGAATAGAAATTGAATAGAAATTTTTATGACAACTGTTGAGGGGTTACGAAAAACTAAACGTTGACGAATTTTATGTAAAATTGATACTATTAGGGTTATTAAATGACTAGCCCGCTGATATTTATTATTTAATACAACAGTACTGGATAATTTCGGAAATTTTTTAACTATATGAAAACATGTGACATGAGGCCATGAACAAAACTAAATAAAAAAATATTACCTCGTTGACTTACTCTCAGCAGATTTCTGGCAAAAAAAACTCTGTGATTAAAAAAAAAATTGACATGAAAAAGTTTCTCATAAAAATCTGCCGTTTGGAGACGATTTTAAATTGTAGCTTCCACCACTCATTTAAAAAATTAACTCACATAACATAAGTGATGTGAGAAGGTAGCTCGTAATCCTGACTGAAGGGTTGTAATGACCAATTATGTTTGTATGCATGTATGTATGGTAAATGATAAGTAAGTTTATAAAGTAACGTAAATTAATTGTCGTTACAGTATTTTGATTATGAAAAATTTAGACAAATAAAAAATAAATTCTAATAATATTATTTTATTTTGCAATACCGAAGCCGACATTAAATGAATATTTTTTGTTATTATTATTAAGTTAACAATTTACTGGTGTTTATTATTCATAAATAAATTAATTAATGAATTTTTATTGATAGAGGAAAATAATTAATACATCCCTGTCTGTTTCATAGTCGGAATATTTTGTTTTTCTGTGTACATACTCATAGCAATTGCGAATACATACATACATGGATACAAGATAACAATTAAAAAACACTTGTTATTTAAACTTAACAATAATTGTTTAGGCTTTAATTTAATAACAATTTGTTATTGATAATTTGACCCACTTTTATTTTGCATGTAACAAACAGTAAAAAAACAAAATAAAAAAAAAAATATTTTTTCATTACATTTCAATTTAATTGTTAAATAATTTTACAATTGTTTTTAGTAATAAAACTCGCAATGAAATGTAAAAAAAAAACAAAATATTTCTTTTCCATCGATGCACATTTAGCTCCCACTATACAGATTGAGTGTGATAAAATGAATCGCTTTATGAATGGCTTTAGAAATTATAAGTACTTTAAATGGAACTTATTTAATACCCTATTTCTGTCACCTTTTGCACAGCAATAGGTATGAATTAGAACAATTTATTCTCAAGTCAAGGTAGTCTAGTAGGTAGTGTACTTCAGCTCGCACAATGCAAATATTAAAACATATTTTTTTCGGCTACTTTCTTTCAGAAGTCTTCTGGCAAAAACTCATAAATAAAATTGCCGTGAAAAATTTCCCAAAAATATTTTTTGTTCAGTGTCGAGATTATCTTGTAGGGCCCGTTTTTGTGTGAAGCTGAATTGTAATCCTTACTAAAGGGTGGTACTAACTGATTGAGTTAAATTTGTATGTAAATTTGTTTACAACTTGATTTCATATTCTAAAAACTTTTTGGAACTGTTTTAAGAGCTTAACTCAAATCGACGATAGAGACTCAATAATTATAAGAGAGAGACTCAATAATCATATGCCAAAATCACAAAATTCTAGTCTACAATTTAGCCCGTAAGAGCGTGTGTTGGCACCACTTGTTTTTAATATCTTTCTTGCGTAGGAAGCAATCATGCAAAATTCAACTGTACTTGGATTGTCAAGGCTATGATTGAAAGTCATTGTTTAAATCAGACAGAACACAAACATGCGGCCATGGGAAGAAAACTACGAACAGGTAGAATCTATTACCTGGATAATATTATTGATAACCATAAAAGCTCGTGTAACAAGAGCTGACCAAGAGTTTTACATGCTTAGAAATTTTTTTCGATTGAATCCCATGTACGTGGCCAGAAGGGTTTATCAATACGTGGTCCTTAAGCACCAACTAAAATGGAAATGAATTGATCATATTCCCTGCATGAATGATGGCGACACTACAAAGTGGGCACTAAGTGCTCATTCTTGGGAACGTCAAGTACAAAAAGATTCGAATCGAATTAATTTACATAGAATTATTGAAATTTTCCTGATAACATGAAATATGAAATGAATTTCAATAAAACCCAGTAAATCTTTAATTATTAAAATTACATTCCATACTTTACTTACAAGTACGAAAATATATAACGAATAATATATTTTCACAGACATTTCTACTGAGAAATCAGACGTAACAACATTGCTTATGAACGTAAACTTCGTTATTAAAAGCGTATTTAGCATAAGATCTGTTTCCACTCTTCACTGCTGTTTTTAGTTAATCTGCTCTACTTCCCTTAGTACTTTACTTGTACTTTCTTTAATCCAAATGAATAAAGTTTATGGTTTTAGCATAAGCCAACATTTTAATAGGAAATCTTGACGTTTTTAAATCTAACACAGTCCATTGTTCAAATTTAATCATTAAATGAGTTTTATTTTGCTTCTTCAGATGACTCTCCTGTACATATTTTGGTGTCAGCATGTTTATTTTTCTTAACAAAGTAACGACTGCCAATAGTCGTTGTAGATTTGACATCACCACCAAGCGTAACTAATAAAAATTACAATAAAATTCATTTATTTTCTATTTCATTATATTGCGTGTTTTATTTAAGCTTTAAATCAATCAAAACATCTGCACTAAACATGCAATGACTGACAAACCATAAAAAAATTTAACCACTGTACTGCACTGTTGGCTACCTTAAGTTGTTAAATTTATGGCATAAGTTGATAGAAATTCTGACACAAAGTAAATTAATGTGTCGAAGAGGAAGAAGAAGCATTTCATTCCAAGACACAATAAATTAAAGGATTTCAGAAGAGGTTATTTGGCTATTAGGCTTATGAATAGAATATTTAAGGTAATTAATTATTATTTAAGGTAATTAAAAAAAGTTTGTTGCTTAAGTCTTTTGTTTTTTTTCCTTTTGATTTTACTGAATGCCGTAATCATTCTCTAATACTTTTTTTTTATCTAAATTAGGGTTTATTTTCTCATATCCGTGTTTATTTTATTCGTTATAATGATAATTATATTTTAATTACAATCACGATTTTACTAATACGTATTTAAGGCTTTTCTTTATTTAAAAAGTCCAGTCGTTAGTGTCACTAAAGGCCAGCCTTTAGTTTTCAATGCAATAAAAATATTAATTAACTAGCGAATGAAATTAGCGTCAAATTATTTTTAAGATGTTTGTTTTAATTTTGAGACAAAAACAGTACAGCACTTTGAAGGGAGAGTAAAAGAACGAGTCAGTTCGTTATATACTCTATACTGCAAACTGATCAGAAGAAAATATAGAATTTGGCTGTGTGTTATTTGTGGGTAATGGATTAAATGGTGTTCGATCATATTTATATTTAGAAATAAATAGAGCCGGTTTAAGAAAATAGCTTTAATTAGTATGACCACAATAGCAAATGATTCTTTACCTTAAATGTGATAGATCAAGCGTAGGGCGATTCTAGTTGGAGGATAGTTAAAAAAAAAAAAAATGTTTAATTAGAATATTCTATTGTAGTCGCCGTAGTCTAGTTGGTCGTATGTCGGCTTATTAGACGTAAGGTCACGGTTCAAAACTCCGGTCAAACATCAAACCGAAATATGACAAAATATTGTTTCGGCAACTTTCTCCCAGCAAATTTCAGGCAAAAACTCTGAGAGCAAATCAAATTGTCATGAACAGTTTCTCAAAAATCTGTCGTTCGTATTCGACTTTAAATTGTAGGTTCTGGCACTCATGTATACAAATTAACGCACACACAACATCAGTTGTGTAAGAAGCTAGGTCGTAACCCTGACTGAAGGATTGTAGTGGCCAATTATGTACGTATGTATGTACGTATAAGTATTCTGTTGTACACCGCGCTTGGGTACATGAACAGGCTTGAAAACATGCTGCAGATTAACTATGATTGGGGTCAACTATATGCCTACTGTGCTAAAAACTTCTTTTAGAGTTAAGATTAATTAAAAGTGCAATTTAAACGCAAAAGAAAGTGTGCCTGTAGTAATTCGTGGCTAGCGTATCCCATCATCAAACATACGGAAAGCGTTACGTCTAGGCAACGACAGATGGATGCCTTACTAACTTAGGAACTACTGCAGCAGATCATTCACTTTATTAGTTCCTTTATATTATGAATGGGAAAAATAAGGACCTTTGCGGAAATTGTAATGAATATTGTGAATCAAAGAAAGTTTTCTGTATAAGAAATGCTTCGGTTAATTGACTAATCTCTGGAAAGTGTTCGCCGTGGGTTCATCGAAATCTCATCAAATCTACCTGTTTTGAAGTGTTGTCTTTTGGGTTTTCAAATCCTAACAAAAGTTTGAAATTTTTTGAGGTATTAATTGGGGAAAGACTGTTTTGTAGTAAATCCTTGTGATCCACAGGTCTATATGTCTGGAACAAAGGTTAACGTTTCGTAAAAATTTGATTGGATAAGATGGAAAATTTATTGAATTTGAATAAAAAGGTTTTAAGCCAAAAATAAATTTCTTGTGCCTCTGAATGAGGGTTAAGTACTGGAAAAACATTTAATTCAGATCGTTTTGTTTTAAAATATTAAATGAGAGGATAAAATACTGATGATAGGAGTTTATTTCTCCACTGATTTAGGAATGCTCTATTAAAAGTCTTTTAGAAGAACTCTATGTATTCCTTTTTCTAATTAAACTAAATTGCATATTGAGTTGTATTGTAAACTGAAGTTCATGTAGTTTAAACCCTTTGGATTGAAACCATTCAGTATCAATCATGTATCAATAAATTCATATGAATTCATTGTGGATGACAAATGTCAGTCGAAAAACACCGCAGTTAAATTACTGATGTCATGATTTCTCAATACGTTTATCAGGTTTGTCTTTTTAAATAAATAAAATGATGACATACTATTTATTGCCTATAAAATCAATTACAAGACCAAAGGTGTAAAGAGCATTCGTAATTGCCAAAAAAAAAGAAAACAAAAATAAATAAATAAAATAAAATGCCTTCTAATAAACAACTGTCAGTTTATTGACATTTGTTGGTATGTCTGTTTTTTCATAGCTGTTTTTGAAAACAAAATAAAAGACGATGTTCATCGAACCCATTGTAATCCAAAAGACATCTTTGACTATAAAATACCAATAAGAAGACAAATTGTTGTCAGATGAACTAAACTGGACTTTCAGTTTAAAAACATGCGCCAAACAAGATACTTGTCTCGCTTAACTGCAAAAACAGCAAAATAAACTAATCTTGGCCATATTTTTAATACAAAAATACTTGTCTAATGATTTTCGTAATGCTTAGCAATTTATCGCAAAAAAAATGTGATATTTTTAGGTGGATAAAAAAATTTTGTTGAATTTTTTTCAAATAAAATTTATTTCACAAACGCTCTGTATATTATGTGACAAAGTATATCTCTTAAGATTTTTGTTTTAAAAGTATCGTAATTATAATTTTTTTTCTAATTGCAAAACGTACACTCTCTCTCTATAGAAAAGACTTTAACAGAAAAACGAAACAAGATTAACATCGCTTAACAATTTTAGTGGAAAGCTTAACATAATGCAACATATACTGGATGTTTTAACATTAAATCTGTGTTGTATGTCAGTGCTTCCGGAAAATTCAAAATTTGTAAGAGACGTACGAAGATTCAATCATGAGGGAAACGTATCAACAGGACATATATTTGGAACCTATGCAGCTTTGATGAATTTTTGTTGGAAACTAGAAATATTTTGTCTAATAATCTGGCTAATGAAACTTATTAGTGCATTGAAGATCAGGATATAAAAGTGGGCAAAACTGTCGTATCGACTATTGTGAAACAATTATAAGAAGTGCACTCCTATGATGAAGTGAAACAGAAGACTATATAAAGACTTAATAAAGGTTCTTTGAGTATACTAATTAACATTCTTATGGGTCATACCTTTCTATAAGTGCAACTCAATCGCATAGGCGTGGAACGTAAAAACGAATTTAGACATGAGGTGAAGACAATGAAATGATGGAATATTTTCTAAGCCATTGCCCCCAACTTTACATACATACATAATTGGTCATTACAACCCTTCAGTCAGGATTACGACCTAGCTTCTCACACCACTTATGTTGTGTGCGTTAATTTTTATACATGAGTGGCGGGACCTACAGTTTAAAGTCGACTCCGAACGACAGATTTTTGAGAAGCTTTTCATGGCAATTTTTACTCTCAGAGTCTTTGCCAGAAATCTGCTGAGAGGAAGTCACCGAAGAAATATTTTTCGTTTTGATGTCTGACCTGGGATTCGAACCCGGGCCTTTTGTCTAATAAGACAACACACTACCCACTAGACCACGGCGACTTTAGAGATTGTAATATTTTGCGGAAACCCCTTAGCTCAGACATAGTTCACCTCAAAGTAATGAAGAAGAACCTAAGTAAGTTTAAATAAGATTGAGACTTACTTGAGACTGACAAATTGATGACATTAAGTGTATGTCGATAGGCATGTGTCACCTCTCCTTCAACGTATATAACTACCTAACAAGAGATATTTAAATTTTACCACTAGATTTCAATAAAACGTATGAAATTTGATATTTAAAGTTTAGACTGAGGCATAATCTCTGGCTAGTTTTTAAGTGTTTACATTGCTTCATAATAAAGGCCCAATTCTTTGGAAGAGTAAAATCATTGTCCGTAACTTGTGGTCTGTTTATATAAAACATAACTTGAATTAATATTTAAAACTCCGGACATCTGTTACAAACTTGTTAAATACTAGTAGATGGCTACCAAACAAATTCAAATTCATGACAAAAGATAAGAGCTGGTTGTAACCGTTTATCATTAGCTCTGCTTATCTTCAGTCCATAGCCATTTGTTGGAATGTTTATCTCAATATTAATCGCATTGACACCATAATTTATTCTAACATCCAATACTGACTAAAACGAATGTCGCAAACGTAGACATTTGAAATATTAAACAATCTGCGAAAAGAAAGAAAGAAAAAAAAAACGAAAATGTTTAAACACTTACCGGCTTCTATCAATAACACCTTCCACTGTGCCACTTCGGATAAACGTGCGGCAGCTACAGAACCGGCTGAACCACCGCCAATTACTATAAAGTCATACTCATAATCAGGCTCCGAGCGAAACTGTTTGTAATGAAAAGATTTTTTTTAATTTTTTTGTTTTTTATTGTTTTTGTGTATGAGAAATAAAAAAATAAATAAGTTGTAATAAAAACCAAATGAAAAAGCAGCAAAAAAAAAAGAATAACAAAAATAGAAACAAAAATCCGTTACAACGGATTAAATTTAAATTGTATTGAATTGTATTGAAAGAGACATGAAAATAAAAATCGAAATAACCCTCGTGTAATAGTCGTTTATTCAGTTGCTTACCCTTGAACTAGCACGACCACAAGGATCCTCAAGATCGCATTGTGAACGTATGAACACCTCTAGGAGACCCATAAACAACATGAATGAACTGCCACCACAGGTGGAGGCCAATGTTGGTCCAGTGGGCACCCCCACTAAACAATCACATGATGTTGTAGACATTTTCTGTTGTTGTGCAAATTTGAATTCACACACACACACAGACACCAATAAAAAATTTACTGCAGTTTTCTTTTGTATGTAGTACAGCTGCTGGTATGACTGCGTTTATTTAGGTTTTTTTTTTTTATTTTCGTAAATCCAACTACTGGTTCAGTGGTTTTCACAATTAGCTTTTAAATTGTGAACACAACAAAAATAATATTATCTGCAATGAAAAATAAAAAAGAAAAAATCAATCAATTTAAATTGTACAAATTTTTATTTTAATTTTAATTTTGTTACAAATTTATTGTGTTTTAAGGAGACTTTTTTGCAGGTTTTGTGATTTTTTTAATGGGTAAACTAAAGATAACCCGATGATATTTTGCAATTTGAATTTTATGAGCAAAAACTCTTGTTCTTTACCCTAATAATGGACCACAGCTGGATTTAATTCCTAAAATTGACACAATACCTAAGCAAAATTTTGTTTTAAATTATTTTTTTTCAATTACACACCATCTTTCTCTAATTTTTCATGGTTTTAAAACGGCCTTTAAGATCGTCATATATTTGCTTAATGCTTTTTATAAGTGTAGATTTATTGAAATTCAGCTGGTCAATGCTTTCCTTATCTGATATCGTATTTGAACGTGGCGATTGAATTATTGTCCGTTATTATACTCAATTGTACGTTTCGTTAAGTTTTGTGGTCGTATTCCTAAACAGTATCCCTACCACGCAATCCAAGTTCTTAGTTTAAAGAAAATGTTTCTGCGGCATAAATTAGGTTGAATTTAACATATGGCTTGGGTTATGTTAGTTTTGAGTACTGCTGTTAGCTTTGTGGCTTATTCTTATATATCTGCGACGAAATTTCACAAAAAATAGTCCAATGCGGTATTAAACCACAGGTCGTGGGTATCGAAATTATCTAATTCAGGTCAAAAGTTTGTGATCATCAAGCAATAATTCTCGCCATCGACTGTGATGTGCTGGTCAAAGTAATATCTACCAATTACAATGTTAGCCCAAAAGTCACACCATATAGTCAAATCTTAGCTGTTGTCCCAAATTGAAAAATTTTGTTTGTTCACATATCTATTTATGCCGAAATGTTGTCATCGTTGAAGTCCAGTTTTCTATGAAAATAAGGGTCAGTTGCCATCTACTGCAGAGTCAATTCTGCCTATGACCACTTTATTTGTGCTTTCATTTCATTTGTGGGTTATCTTATTAACACTTCCTGCTCATTCCTGATTATATGAAATATGTTTCATAGACAGTATGTTTGTCTATGGGGAATATCGTTTTTTATTGAAAGCCGCTATCAATGAAATTAACTGGTTGAAAGCATATTTGTTTAAGTTTTGCTAAATAAAAATCGTTATTCAAATCCAAACATTTTTAATTTTTTGATACAAAGTTTGTAAACGGTTACCGCATATTTGATAATTGATTTGAAACCTGATTAAATGTTAGCAGCAAAAAACTGAATTTAAACAATATTTGAATTATTAAACAAACAGGTCTACTTTAAAATTGGTTAATAAAAGTCGATTTTACTGCACGTTGATAATATATGACTGCAATTCTATGCAATTTAAAAGATTTTTTACAAAAATCATCCATGTTTCATGATTAGCTGCTCTTCATTATGTACAGGAAATGCTTTCAAGACCATTTGCATAATTTTCTATGGCCATAATAACAGCATTAACAAGCTTTCTAATCGGCAAAAAAAAAAAAAATGCATATATTCCGCTTATTATCAACTCAAGTATGTGTCTTAAGTCTTTCGTTTCACAAAAGTGAAAATTGCCAGTTTCTAAATCGATACGAAAGTGTTCAAATGTGTGATTTTTCTTGTTGACATAATTCTCAATTGCCAAGTATCATTAATACATATGTACATACATACATAGATAGTGTACATTCATTCAGCCGTCATATTGCAATACATGCATACACATATGTAGATGCTTGACAACTTTAATAAAAGTAATCATGATTATATTTATAATTATAACTTTAATTGATAAAACATAAATACATATGAAAGCTAACCGGTCACTATTTTCAATAATAAAAAACGCAAAAATAAATACACACTTCATGTGGAAAAAGCTGTTGGGGAACTCTGTTGGAAATAGAAAATTAATGGTTGCAAGATTGAAAGGAAGAAAGAAGAAAAAAATGTGAAAATTATATGCTGATGATATAATAGATTAACACAATTTCACAGTTTGCCAATTGCCAAAATGTTTCTTTATTTTTCTTTTAACTTACTTAGCCTGTTTTAAATAGTGACAGAAAGCAAACATATTAAGTAATGACTGACTGACTGAAAAAGTGGGAGATTGCAAATCCTATACGATTTCTATGTAACTTTACGTAAAATTCGTATTTAACTGCAAAGGATAACAATAGAAATTTAATTTAGACATTTAATACGGTGCGACAGTGAAACTACACATGAGTAACTAAATAGTCCACGTTGTTCAGTTAGTTGAGTAGAACTCAAACATAATTTTTTTATTTTTCTTGAACTATCCAAACTTATTTTATTCGACAAAAACTGATTTTTAGAGTTTACACACAAATTTCTGGATTATTCAAACATTTCTCATCCAATTTCTAAAATTTAAATCTATGTCGGAGACATAGACCTTTTTATCCAGGAAAAATTTCAACTTAGAGAAACTTCAAGTTAAAGAAGTAAAACCTGATAGAATTTTTCTCCAAGATGCTGTTGCTGTGCTTCAACTTATAGAAAATTCAAGTAATAGAAGTTCGCCTGTATATATTTGTGTTATTCGACTTAATATGCTATGAGATTTGATGAGGTAAACTTGAAACATTCGAACTTTTTTCGTATTTTTTCAAGTTCGTCCATTCGTAGTAGCATACTTTACATAAAAAATATGAAATAAGTAATGAAGCTATGTTTTTAGGGCATATTCTTTTTCTTATATTGGCTAAATCTAAACAACATTTTGTTTTAAGTAAGAATTTTTACAAATTATATGCCATTTTATCTAATTTTTCATTGTGTAACATATTTAATCCAAATACTCTGATAATCGCTTTATCTTTATATCGTTTACCAGTTAAAATGGAAAATCTGTATTTAATCGCATACATATTTGGCTATTGCAAACAATTAGTCAGGATTACGTCCTAGCTTCTCACACCACTTATGTTATATATGTGAATTTTATTGAGAAACTTTTCGTGGCAATTTTATTTATTCTCAAAGTTTAGCTAGAAATCTGTTGAGAGTAAGTAGCCGAAGCAATATTTTCTCATATTTTGTTTTTATTAGAGATGTCTAATCTGCAGTTGCACTACCTTCTAGACTACGGAGATTTCAGTATGTAATCTGTCAATAGAAAAATTAATAAATCACATATTTTCTTATAGAAAAAAGTAATTTGCAATTCATTAGCCTTCGCTATAAATTTTGTTCACAATCGTTTTTAAGAAAGAACAAAGTTTTCGGTGTTTAATACAACTGTGCTTGACATGCAAGTCTGAAAGCACTTTCAGTTGTTAATCACAGGCTTACGTTTCTCTCTCTCGTTGGCTGCATCTTTTATACTGCCTGATTTCACGTCTAACATCTTCAAGATTATTCTTTAAAGTGTTGTTGTTGCATTTATGATCTTTGTTTTGAACTCTTCTCATATATTCCTAGGTATTTATTTTTGTAATTCTGTGTACCGTAATTTGTATATTTTGTTGTTATCTGTTTATGCACTTTCTTTTAGTTTATTTCTAATATTGTAATATCATGTCTATAAATTTTCTGAATGCTTGCATACAACTCCCTTCATTATTTCAATTTGATTTCATTATCATATACAGTGATGATAGATGCTGCCAAATTGTCGTTGCTAATGTGGTTAATACAAAAGCAGTGATGTGACTCTTTTTTTTTGGCTACGAATATCCGTATTTTAGATAATGTTGACCAAAATCTTTTAAACCATAGGCAGTAGAGTAATGTCTCTATAACCTTATTGTTACGCCTAACAAAGGCACTGATGATCTTGGCTGTGCTCTTATACAATTCTAAATAAAATGTATTGTTGAAGTTTGACACTGACAAGACCTCATAAAAAGCATAAATAGAGTAAAAATGATAAATTTGTCTGGTTTTTAGTAAAAACAAAAACTGAATAAACAAAATGAATATCGTTACCATTGAGACAATGTCTTCCGTGTATTATATTGTTGAACTTGACTGATTGTATTTTATTCACTGTGTGATTTCATTTAATAAGT
Source organism: Sarcophaga peregrina (assembly GCA_014635995.1). Lineage (NCBI taxonomy): Eukaryota > Metazoa > Arthropoda > Insecta > Diptera > Sarcophagidae > Sarcophaga > Sarcophaga peregrina. The sequence goes on from CM025789.1 coordinate 115,786,731, forward strand.
TCCGTTTAAAAGTTATTTGTTATCACCGGCTTCTGCAAGTCAAATATAACCATATTTCGTGGAAAATTAATATAAAAATTCCCACAAATAAATCAAATTAAATATTTCTTAAATTAATGAGTAACAAAATGAACAATTTAATGCAGGCAAACACTGTGTCTAGCAATTTCATGCAACATTTAGCACAAAACTATTCTGTTTAACTAAACACCGGGTAGTAAAACAATATGAAAGAAGACTTTAATATTTAATAACTTAGAAATAAATAAATCATTACAATCTTAAAAAAAAATTAATTTTTGTTTATCTAAAATCTGAAACTAACAACAAACTTTCCAACTAAAAAAAAAACCAATGAAAATTTGTTAAAAATTTTTTTTCTTTAATTGAATACAAGGTTTTTAGTGAACAATTTTATTAAAATATAGTTCACGGCTTTATTGTAAAGCAAATAAGGAAAAAGAAAAATTATTTTATTTGACGAATCATACTCATACAACTCAGACAACTATGCATATCATAGTCTGCGAGGCTTTTGAGACTTTATATGATTTCTTATGATTAATTATGTATTTGGCACAGGTGTTATGCTGTTTTAATGGTGTAGTAAACTCAGCATATTGCTATTAATTATGTAGACACACTCAACATGTTGGGCTTAGGATAACCTTGAACGATTTAAATTAAATTAAAACACTAAATAGTAACTCTTGAATGTAAAGTGAGATTTCAATAAGATTTTTTACTTAGGTTTAAATTGTTTCCAAACAAATTTCGCTTATAAAAAGAAGAAGAAGAAGCTTGTGGTAAATTAACATGTAATTCTAAATGAAGTGGTTGTAGTTTCACCAAATCATATCCAACTTTTTCAAAGAGTATATTATACCTGTAATACCCTAGATGCATTCTCTACAGTTCTTTACATTCAATTGGTTCTTAGCTTTCTTCTAAGTGATTTAGAAAAGACCCTTAACCACAAACAGTTCTATATCATTAACATCGATGGTCATTTCAATAACATTAGTTCATTTTATAACGGGCTTAGTTGACAGTTTATTGGCTTATTAGACGTGAGGCCATGAGGTTCATAGCCCAGGTCAGACATCTTGATCAATTTGAAATATGAAAAATATTTCTTTAGTGACTTCCTCCCAGCAAATTGCTGTCAAAAATTCTGAGAATTCATAATAATTGCCATGAAAAGTTTTTCAAAAAATCTGTTGTTCGGAGTCGACTTTAAACTGTAGGCTCCACTACTTATAGATAAAATTACAATTTATTTCTCGCTCCTTGTTGGAACAAAGAGGTTAAGGACACTGTTGCTGATACAATGTAAGATGCATAAAAACTAAAAATAATGTAATAAATTCATCCTAAATTTTCACTTTACTTTCGAATTTTAAACGAACAAACTTAATCGCAGTGGATTCGCCAGGATATCTTGTAATATTATTGACTTTCAATAAAAAAACATCATAACTTATGATAAAAGTTATTGAAATAAGGAAACTTTATGAGTAATTTTTGAAATAACAAACCAAATAACAAAAATCACGAGTATTAACTACAACCGCTGTAAGTTTTATTGTGCTTTTGTGCGTTATAGAGCATCATCACATGATGGATTTCATTATTTGAAAATCAAAAGTTACGATCTTAAATATATAGTGATTTTAGGTTTTTGAATTTCATGTGGTTTTTTTATTATTATTTTTTTTTTGTTTAAATTCATTTCGTTAAAAAATGTTGTGGTCTTTTTTATCGTCTTCTTCTTTTTCTTCTATACAATAGAAGATAATTAAGATCATCATCATCATAAAAATACATTTAAAATATATTTTTTTTTTGTTAAATTTAAAAATTGTGTTACTTATTGTACTAAAAAATTATGTAAAAGTTTATTTTTATTGCATAATAGAATAAAATATAAGCGAATATATGCTTTAAACATTTTTTATTTTACAATAATAATTCGAATCTCTCTGATTTCAAATATTTCTTCTTTGCAAACTTCATTTTATTGTTATTATTATTATTGTAATAATTATTAATTATTTGTTAAAAATTGTGAAGAGAAGTGATTTTGTTAAAATATTTGTTATAAGTTTTTTATTTAAATTGCCTTTTAATGAAATTATATTCAATTGCAATTGAATTTTCAATTGCCATTTAACGGTTAATAATTAAGTGACAAAGCATTCGAATTTAGGTTAGGGTGGCAAAACAATTGAAAAACACACCTCCACCTAAGTAAGTGTTGAAATTGCTTAATTTTTTAAAGAAATTTCTTTTTAAATATTGGTAACACGGTTGGCTATCAACCCAAAATAATTTTGACTTAAAACATACAATCTTGAAAAGATATGAAGAAACTATGTGAGCCTTTTGTTTAAATTGTTAGAAAATAAATTTGCTTTTGAATCAATAAAGCCGGTAAGACAATCGGCAAAGACCGATTACATGTTGCACTATATTATGAAATAGTTTTGAAAGATTTTCATTCAACATTCAAAACCTGCATTCTTTCTGTGCTTGTTCATGTTTGTGAGATTTCGTATCTCATAAACGATTTTCAAAATAAATTGCAAGTGCTTGTGAACCAAAATGAATGTCCATTTTACATGCATCGCACACTATTTGGACTGAGAGAGAATTTGCAGAAGCAAATTTGTATAAATACGAAATTAGCTATCACAACTTGCTGTTAACTTAAGAGAAAATTTTAACGGGCAGATAAATTGTTTTTCTTTATTATAATTGGACAATATGGTAGAAGTGACCGTTAATCTAAAGGAAGAATCATCCTACCGTTAACTTTTAAAGTTAAGTTTATGTTTGAACTTATTATATGTTATTATTACATATTGCAACTTCAAATATAAACACAATGACCAAATATAAAACAAACAGAAGCCCGTCATTTCTTTGTCATTAGGTTGTAAAAACGAAAAGAAGTTAAAGACTATTTTAAAGTTCACTTTAGTTAAAGTTATATTTAATTAAACTTTAAAGTTAACTTTAAACTTTAACGGCAAGTTGTAATAATGGGCCTTAAGGAAAAGAAAAAAAGTAGCGGCAAAACCACTGACGATACACCCAAGTGAAAATTAATCAGCAAAACTAAAGACAACTTTAACACACCGTATGTCTTGTAATCAGATGATGAAGAGCAAAATTTAGTTTCGGTAAACAATCGTGAAAAATATCTTTTCAAATGTAAGTAAAATCTACATTTTGAATGTAAATTTCTTGTGTTTGATAAAACAATTCAAGTGCGATTATGTACGCGGATAACGTACATGCTCGTTATAACTGCATACCAATTCCTGGCATTGTCTGCGACGTACGCTTAAATTACCGCCACTATATGTCTGCACAACCCAGGAGGTTTGTGTTTTTTAGCATTTCTATGTTCTGGATCTCGTTATATCCCAGATTTCAAATATTGAAATCCTTTATGGGCCATTTGGTCCAAAGGTGAATTGTATATTGCTATCGTTTAGGTAATACTGAAGCATTCTCAAAAGCATTGCAAAATCCAAACCATAATGCTTTCACAATATTCGACCGTCGTAGGATATTGAAAAGGATTCTTCACATCAATTCTGGCTAAGTTGGATATGCGTTTCGAAAAATACCGCCTACGTTGACCATCTTCAATACATTTCACCACTTTCGCTACAAATATCTGTACAAAGCATGTTTGTTTGTTTTTATACACATTCAAACATTAAAATGAGCATCGTATGAGAAAGTTATTTTCAATATTTTCGACCAAAACGAAATGATTGCTTATTCATAAAAGGTTTACGATTTTTTTAATATTCGATTAAATTCAATTGTGGGATCAATTGAACCTTGAATGATGATTTTAATAAGGCAGGCAAGTTTAATTATAAGCAATGTTTCTCCACTTAATGGTACGAAAAATATTTTCGTTTTTAAAGGCGAAAAATATGAAGTTATGCCAGATGACATTATTTAGTAGTTTGATAGATTATTACCAAAAAAAAATTTGATTGATCTTAACTAAATAGAGCCAAAAATCTTTATTAAAATGACATTTATTCTGTTGCATATAGTAGTACTTGGCTAAGTCGGACTTAAGGCCTTTTTCTGCTAAAAGTAGAAATTCATTTAATAATTGTGTTGGTAATAAGGTTACATGCTCGAAAACCCATTTCCTACAAATATTCATGCGAAATCCAAGTTAAGAAATAAATTTTATTTGAAGCAAAAACAGAACAAAAAAAAAAAAGAGAAGCAAACCGCAGCTAAAAGAAGCTGCACGGTTCCAAATGACTGACTAACCGAACATATGTACGTTTACAAGAAACCGCTAAAAGTAACATGAAAATTAAAAGAAAAGAAAAAAACTATAAACAGATGAAATAATATCAAAAACAACATCTTTACGCTTAAACACTAGGTAAAAGAAAATCTAAAAAAAAAAACTGGAAAAAAATCATCTCAACATCTCGTAAGACCCTCAAGTAATGAATTCATGTCAAAATCAGTTGTAATACTGCAATCAGTCATTTTAAAACAAAGAAAAGAAATCGTATATTTAACCTTCCACCTTTAAAGCAAATAGTCGTCGCCAAAGAAACGAAATCTAATTTTATTAGAAAAATAAAACAAAACAAACAAAAAAAAAAAATTGTTTTTGTTTAATGAATAAAAGAAAATCATAATAAAGAAACTATTTAAACCCCAGAGTCATCAATTTTTTTTTCTTAATCACAACCTTTAAAAAATAAATCACAAATAATTATTTTCTTATTTTTTTGTTGTTTGTTGAAACTGAAGTGAAATAAAGAAAAAATAAAAAAAAAATTGCTTTAGGAAAATATGCAATCGTGAATTAATACAAAAGAAATTATTTTCTGTAAAAACAAACGAAAAAAAAAAAAATATTTATTTAGGCCTCAATAACTAACAATTACAATGGCAACAATAACAGCCAACAATAGTAGGAGTTTGCAACAAATAATTAAAATTTTTCTTCTTCTTTTTCTCTCTTCTATATTTAGCTCTATCTGCGGTTTCTATTCGATATCTTATGTTCGAAAAAAAAATTTAAATGAAGATGTTGTCTGTAGTGAATTTCACATGACCTTCTAAACATTTTTTTAATTTTTTTAATTTTTTTCATTTTTCCATGTTTGACTAAAAACATAATTATTAAAATAAAATAAAATTTTAATTAATTTTTTTTTAAGTCATTCAACTGAAAACAATGAAAAAGAAGAAAAAAATTAAGAATTTTTGAAACCATAATTATACACAATAAAACATACAATTAAGTAATGTTAAGTAATTCTTAATTCTTATTTTAATCATTTTATTAGTTTTAATTGTCAGCTATTTGTCATGCCATTTTAGTTTTTTCCTCTAAAGTTATTACTAAATTTATCACTATAGATTTAAATAAATATTCAAATATTTTCGTGGCCTATAATTAAATGATCAACTTGTCAGCAGCATTAAGCAAACTCAAACAATATATTTTTTTTTCCAGTTTTAAAAGAATAAAAATATAATTTGATAAGATAAGATAAGATTCAATTCGTTATTTTGATTTCTTTCTGGTTATTTAATCGGTTGCTGTCCCAGCTATGTGGATAATTTGTCTAAATAACAAGTTCTAGAAAAATGGTCCGCCTCATTTTTCTGACATCTGTAGATGTACAGTAATTTCAATACTAGGACAATTCAATCTTACACAAGAAGATGCGAAAATTACAACAGCATATCGTGGAATACATATTTAATAACGAGAGAGAGCCTAGATAATCTTCTGTAGATTTTTGTAACATTTTTTCTAACCCTTTAGCCATCCATACATCCTAGCTGCTTACACCATCCATCTTTTCATTATTTGCTCTCAGAGCTTTTATCAGACGACTGCAGAGATGAAGTCATATTTCGAAAGCCTAAAGCTGGAGCCTGAACTATGTTTAGTAGGCCAACACAGTTTCCATTTCGTTAACTTAAACTATTATAAACAATTTTAATGGAATAGTAAAATATGTCCTGTTCCTAATGAAATATAAAATATAATTGAACGCAAATAATAGTCAACTTCTCAGGATTGGATTTAGATTATCTACAGATTTGTGAATAGATACTCAATTTCTAACTCAACTGGTTTGAACAATTAAAAAAAGTTTCTTTCTTAAATCTTTTGTTTACAACTGTTCAACATTGCTCTCTACACCTCCATTATTGTATAACACTTAGATGTTGTAGACTAATGCTCAGCTTGCTTTAGGGCGTAAACTATTTTGCCACATTATGATTTAATTATTAAGTTTGAACACTTAACTCTATTTTAAACAGATGAAAAAGTAAATATGTATACTTATATGTATATTTAGTTGTTAAATAATTACGTACATACACAAGTTAGTTTTTAAATATAACGATTCTTTAGATGTTACTTACATTTTTACGTTTTTTAAATACGATTACTTCCGTTTAATGCTACCTCTTGGTATTTACATACATAATTGGCCATTACAACCCTTCAGATAGGATTACGACCTAGTTTTTCACACCATTTATGTTGTGTGCGTTAATTTTATACATGAGTGGCGGGACCTACAGTTTAAAGTCGACTCCGAACGACAGATTTTTGAGAAGCTTTTCTTGGCAATTTTTACTTTCAGAGTCTTTGCCAGAAATCTGCTGAGAGGAAGTCGCCGAAGAAATATTTTTTTGTTTTGATGTCTGACCTGGGATTCGAACCCGGGCCTTTTGTTTAATAAGCCAACACACTGCCCACTAGACCACGGCGACTTCACAACCTCTTGGTATTTATTTATTTAAATTAATCTTATATATTATTAATAATACATTTGAATTAATAACACAATACTGAACTTTCTTACACTATCCATTTAGTATAAAGATCAAACAAACCTTATTGTTGATTCGTTCTTGTTTACACATACGATGATGGCGGTGTGGAGATTCCGTAGTCCAGCCATGAAGTGTTAAAAGCCGTAATTTTGTGATTTAAAAACACTGATGGCCTAAGACCAGTGGTTATGAGTTGATGGGATACATGCGTCTGTTTTGCAGAACATGGCTAGACGAAAGTACATATACCCAAGGATAGGAACCTGAATCTCCTCTGTCCTGTCCTAAAAAGCGGAACCCCTATAATATGCTCTAACTGTAGGAGTATAAGCCTTCTCTATATCGCATATAACCTTCTTCTTATCGGTGCGGCTTGAGACAGGTAAGTCCACAGCCGATCAGATATTCAAAGTTACTTTCGTATACTAATGATATTGACGTCATTGGTCGCACGAAATGACATGTTTATGCTACCTTTAGATTATTAACTTTCAATGTTGTCAGTGAATTTGTTTATTTTGACTCTGTCATTACCAGACAAAATAAATTCAGTCTGAAGATTAAACATAGGATTAGTCTTGCTTGCAACGATATCTGTTGTGCAACGATACAAATCAATGTAGCGGCTTTGAAAGTATTCGAAAGAAATGTCCCACGTAAGATTTTCGGTCTAGTGTGAGTTAGCAATGATTTCTGCTTATCAACCAATAGTGAACTACTACAATACGCAGATAAACATAAGACGATGCAGAGGGCGACCTTATCTGCACTGGATGGATAAAATCGAGGAAGCCCTGTATCTAATTGGCACATGAAAAATTGGAGGCTTCGCTCACAACACCCGCGTTGTGTGTGTTAATTTAATGCATGAATGGTGGGGCCTATAGTTTAATGTCGACTCCGGACGACAATTTTATTTATTCTCTGATTTTTTGCCAGAAGACTCCGGTCAGGGCAAATCGCAGAAGGAAATATTTTTTCATATTTTATTGTGTGCTATACGTTTGAGCTGGAATTTGAAACACAAGCTCTAGCCTAATAAGCCACCAAACTAGGTACTCGACTCCGGTGACTTTTTTGCATATGCCGTCGAATAAAGTTTACCTAAGATATTAATTGAGTTTCAGTTTGATGAATTAAATAGATACTTAATGCTTAAAAACTTTCAATTGAATTGTGCAAGTGAGTCTAAAAAATTAATTCGATCACTGCATGCGATTATCGATCCTTATAAACTGAGAAAATTAAAGATTTTATTTTCAGTCATCAATTAGACGATTGCAGATTTAATTATTAAATTAAGAAAACATAACAAATTAGTTTGTACTCAATTTCAAATTAATCTAATTTAAAGTCAACAGAAAATAAAAAACAAAAATTTGTTACTGGTGATACTGCCTGAAGCTAGTAATGAATTGAAACGTAATCATTTTCTGTATTCTTTGTTACTTTTTCCCAAGTGTAGAAGAAAATTTTAAGATTTGCTTTCAGCGTAATTTCAATATCATAACATAACATAAAACCACCTTTAAAGGTTTTCATGACTGAAAATTAAATATTTTTTCCAACACAAACTACGAATACAGTTCATGAATCTTACTTTACTTACACACGATACATATGTGAATCCAATAAATTGAAAGTTTTCTTTAGAAATGATAACCTGCTGGTAAGGCTGGTTGGTATTCAATTAGTAGTTTTATATCAAAACCACTTTAAAACTCATAATCATTCATACCAGTTATTATAAGCTGATATCGACAGTGTTTTTCTGTTATTTCTTTCGAAAGGTGATAAATTTTGTTGTCGTAATAGTGCATTTTCACACACCATAATATGACTCAAAGAGTATAGTTTTTCTTTTTGATTTAAAAAAAAAAAAACGCATAAAACTGAAATTAAACCTTAACTTTGGCTATAAAGAAATCAAAGCTAATGCTGTGAATCTATTGGCCAAATGCAATTTAAGTGTCAAAGTCTTAAAATGACAATGCGGGCAATTTGTGCCAATAGAAACAAACTGCAAAACAAACAGTAATAAACCTCTAAACTTTATTAAGTTTTTTTTCTTTTCCCAAAATTAGTTTTTTCATTTCTTTTTTGGCGTTAGAAAGTGAAAATAGGAAGTTATACTCTGTCTGTGGATTTAAGTGTGTGAGTTTGTAAAAAACAACAGTAGCTGTGATATGGTAAATGAACGCCACTAAAAACCTACTACACTCCATTTTATCCTCTTTCCGCCCTTAGCCAAGCGATACGTTTCCCGTCTTGCATACAAATGTGCATTTCCACTATGTCAGGCGCTCTAAAGTTAACAGCCAATTTGGCTGTTCAGCAAAAGATATACGCGAAACGACAGTATGGCAAGACTTTGTTGTTAATGCATGTTGTTTTAGACTGTTTACAATTCATTCATTCATACACTTTAAAATGTTTTCAGATTCGGTTGTGTAAATAAATTTTTTTTTTACGAAATTCATTTTCAAGCGTTGTCGACTGAGAGCTTGCAAATGAAAATTGCAATCGACATTTACAACATAATGATAAAAATATATAGGCTTACGTTTATTTTGAAATTGTTTTTTGTATTTTATGTTAAAAACACGCCGTAGTCTAGTATTTAGTCTGTTGGCTTATTTGACGTGAGGCTACGGCTCAAACTAAAATCTGAAAAATATTTCTTCGTCGATTTCCTCTCAACAAGTGTCGGGCAAAAACTCTGGGAGCAAAAAAAAAAAATTGCCAAGAAAAGTTTCTCAGCAATCTGTCGTTCGGAGTTGACTTTCAAATGTAGGTCCTGGAACTTATGTATAAAATTAACACATACAACATAAGTGGTGTGAGATTCTTGGTCGTAATCCAGACCAATTACGTATATGCTTGTATTTTGTTTTAATTTTAGGTAGAAAATTTCATTTTGTATCGATTGAGTGTTCATCAGACACCTCTTGCTTTTTATACTATTTTTTTATGTAAAATTTATGAGTTGTTTGTTTTGCCAAGGCTTGTATAGTTTAACATGCCGTATATAAGAGAAAAAATTATTACACTGGCGAACAAAAAAGGTTTACAGTAATGTACCAAAAAAAAAAAAACGGGCTTTTAAATAAATTGATTAAAGTTTGTTTCTTAAGTCATTCGTTTTTATTTATAATTGTTGGGTAATTTTAATCCTTTTGTTATTTATTTTTTTATGAAATCATTGTAATAAGAAAATTAGTTTTGTTTTTCACTGCACCAAACCATTCAACAGGTATTGCTGATTCGCTTGGTTTTGCATTACAAGCCAAGATTTCGTTACGGGAGTTTAAAATTCGTATATGCCACACTGTTTTTTCTTTGGTGGTTTTCTTTTTCTTTTTTTTATTGGTTTAAACAAGACGTTGTTAGTGACTCAAGCATATTTATTGTTGCTGTATTTTCTTATTTTTAATATTGTTGTCTTGTTTTTATTGCATTTTTGTTTTGTTTTTGGTTTTCTACGAATATTAATCCCAACATATTTATCGTTTAGTATATAAATCTTGTCATTATTAAAAATTTATTTGTTTTCATACAATTCTCTTATTGTTTTCATATTGATTTTCATAATTTTTCTCATCATCGAAGTGTTGATTTAATATTTTCTTTACCAAAATGAAATAAGCGGCGTAAATAATTTTATAATAATCGCCAAAGAGATTAGCTAGACAAGCGTCCAGTTATTAAGACTTTTAAACTTAATTTTGTACTATGTGTGTACATACATACGTTATTTTGTAGGAAATAATAATATTTGTTTACGCACATAATTTTGATAACGTCAATACGCTTTTCTTATTTTTATTCACGGAATCGTATTGTGAATGTCATAAAAAAGGAAACAAACGTTTTTGTAAAAGTTTTTCTCCTTAATTTGGTGGTTGATTTCAATATGAAACCTGAAAAGCATAATTTCTATTTTGTTTAAATGGAAATATCCACTCATCAAATTCATTATAAGCCAGACACTTAAGAGTATATTTCAATCATGAAAAAGACAATTACATACATACATAATTGGCCATTACAACCCTTCAGTCAGGATTACGACCTAGCTTCTCACACCACTTATATTGTATGCGTTAATTTTATCCATATAAGTGGCGGGACCTACAGTTTAAAGTCGACTCCGAACGACAGATTTTTGAGAAGCTTTTCATGGCAATTTTTACTCTCAGAGTCTTTGCCAGAAATCTGCTGAGAAGAAGTCGCCGAAGAAATATTTTTTGTTTTGACGTCTGACCTGGGATTCGAACCCGGGCCTTTCGTCTCATAAGCCAACACACTACCCACTAGACCACGGCGACTTCAAAGACAATTATGTCTGTCAAATTGGTTGTTATTCATTCATTTCTTTTTCCATATCATCATGGACAGGATATGGCAAGTAACTACACACGTTTCACTGATTTTATGATCGGCTTAACCATCATATAGAGAACACTAATCGCAATAAAAAAGTCATGGTCCAGAAACCGATCAAACAAAGTGTGAACGTTAACGTAACATAAGATCTAACGCTGTCCATGAGAGTGTTCAAGAAAAACACTCAAAAACTTGGCTTTGCACAGACCCCAAATTTGGAAACTTTGTGTCGACTGGCCAAAGAACAGAAGGCATACGACCATTGATCATCCATCGTATTCGTTTTTTTCATTAGTCGCGACAATTATTTTTTTTCCTTTTTATGAAAAAAAAAAAACAATTTCGAAAATAAAACTAAAATGTGAAATTATGCGATTTTAATATGTATTATTAAATGCCTTTTACCCACCACCAATCAAGCATTAAATATTTAATAATAATATTTATTTAAAAACGGTTTAATCGAATCAAATATTTAAATGAAAGGGGATCAAAGGTAAATTAAATAGCAGAATAACAAATTGAAATGAAAATGAGAAAAAAATGAATTTTTTTACAATCAAACAGATGCTGGGGTTATGGTGACGTTGACGGTTGCAGTTGCTGCTTTGGTGGTTACAACATAAACTAAAACGTTTTATATTATAACCAATAATGCCACTAGTTTTTCGTTTTTTTGTGTTGCTCAATTTATTCTTCTTTTGAAGATTTTCAAATCGTTAGTTATTCATTAAATCATTCAGCTACGTTATCGTATATATAGACAGTTGAAGCTTAGAGTAGCAAATAAACCAACCACAAATATTAGGAATTAAACTACAAAGTAACTAAATAATTTGTATCAGTTTTTGACATTTCACAAACCCCTAAATTACATTCATTTATTGTGATACAATATTTTAAATTTTTTTTCTTCGTGACATTTCCTCTGGATTATAGGTGTAGGTAGAATTGCTAAGTAAACTTGTCGTATATTTTCTTAATTTTAATATTTCTCCACAATATTGTAATTTAAATTGAAATGTTATTAAGAACAATTCATTCATGAAACAAGTGCCATAAAATCACGAGACTTTTTATAACTCAAAAAAAATATTAAAATGAAATTAATATCTATTGAAATTAGGGAATCAAGCGGTTTAAGCTAAAAATATTTTAGAAGAGTAGATTAAAAAGTCACTGTTTTTAAACCAGTTTTCGCTTTTTGCTTTTCTGCTTCAAGCACACATTCCCTCTTGCCTTCGAATCTACTGTAAACGAGGTCAACTGCCTCTTCCTTTTCTAAATAGGTTTTTGCCAAATATGGTTTACAATATTCTTCTTCTTGACTGAATTTTTATTTTAAATGTCACTTACAGTGTCATTTTTAGAGTTTTGTCTTCTATAAATACCATCCAAATAGCAGCTGATTGTTTAAATAAAACAAAACAAATACTGAGACTCTCAGATGTACGTATGTACATATGTATACTTAGTGTCTAATGATGAATCCATTTGAATTTCGTTTGTTTGTTTTTGCAAAAGTGAACGAAAGAGTTACATTTGGAAACGAAAACAGTCATGATTCTGAGGATTACTTCAAAAGCTAAAAAGTAACGAAATCATTGGCTTCTGTTTGTATTCGTACAGTATTGTTGACAAAACAAAAAAAAAAATAAAACATTTTGAAATTTAAAAACTCGAAAATCTAAATATAGACGTGATCGTAATGTAGCCAAAATAAGATGTAAGTTGTTAGTAGGCTTTCAATAAATTTACTCTTCATACAAAAAAGAAAACTTTATTCGGTCATATTTGCACAATATTTTATAAAAAAAAGTAAATTTTTAAATTTTAGGTTCCTGAATTATTACCTTAAAACTTTATAACTTGATTTCCTTCTCAGTTCTTATCGTTTGGTTTATGAATTCTAGGCATTAAATTTACAAATATTGGCATCTAAATTAATGCAGAGTCTTGTGAATAATACTTTCCTCTAATTCTGCTTTCAATAAAATTATTGTTTCGTCGGTAGTATGGCACTTGCCACATTCTGTACAGTGTACACTGTATTGTTAAGCAACAATTTATAAAAAAAAAAAAACAAAAAATTGTCAACTTGCTACTATATTCGTTGACGAAAATATCATTTTCAGTTGATATTTTGAGAACAAAATGTTTTAATGATATCACCAGATTCACTAGTGATTTGAAATTAAAAAAAAAAGTTTTCTAAGTGCTGCCGTTATCGGTTTACAAAAATGGCATTTGCTACCTTTACCCTGACTACATCACAGGTTGTACAGTACATATAGCGTAACTTTAAGAATAAATCAAAGATTTAACATAAATATCGATAGTTCACATATAGCTAACATTCAACTCCTTCTGCTCCATATCTGCAGATATTGTTTGCTTATCACAAATACGCATTAAAAGATATTTTGATATCTGATCCGATTGTATTGGACTTGAAAATTAAAAATCTTTAGTCTTCAGTGATATAAAACTAGTTGTTAAAAACTACTGTGGCACGCCATTAGACAGTTCGTGATACGCTTAAAGAGCTTAAGCCCTCTACAATTTTAGTAGTTACAAATAGTATGAAAATAACCAGAATTTCTGGAAACATTGATGTTTGCCAACACAAGCAGATTTTAAAGACTGGAGAGATTCAACTGGTGGTGTAAAACACCGGTTTAACCGAGTAAATTATATTTTTATATAAAAAAAATTTAGATTTCGGACTTGGAGTCAGACTTATTAAAGTAAACAATTTACTGTGGATCCAATCATTTATTTCTAGCTGGTTGTATGCTCGACTAACTGACATACGATTGAAATCTTACAGTCTTTCGTGAATTTTGAGAAGTATTACCCTTAAAGAAGAGATGTAAGACAATAGAATTCTGAGATAATGAGATAGAGCTTACTTTACGATTACCGATAACTTTTTAGAATAATATTCAGCAGGTGTTTTAGACAGCTTCTAATATAATACAAATTAATTGGTCAATTTTAAATTATTAATTGTAGTGTATTTTTAATTGAATCAAGCCCCAGGCCAGACATAAAAACAAAAAATATTTCTTCGATGATTGCCTCTCAACAGATTTCTGGCAAAAACTTTGAGAGTAAATAAAATTTGCGGTCGCCATGGTCTAGTAGGTAGTGTGCTGGCTTATTAGACGTAAAGCCAGGTTTCGAGCCCCAGGCCAGACATCAAAAATAAAAAAAAAAATACAAAAAGTGTTTTTTCGGCGATTTTTTCTCTTTCTCTTTTTGTTGCTCAAAAATCTGTCGTTCAGAGTCGAGTTTAAACTGTAGGTCCCGCCACTTCTGTGGCGACGATTGCTTCTTGGTTACGATTGCTGTAGACTGTCTAATAGTGAAGGTATAGCAATGGCCATTTTATAGTCACCAGCAGCAACTTGTTTCCTTACCGTTCGCATCTTCCCTCTCTCTTTCCACCTTTCCTAAAAACCTGCACAATGCACTGCATGAGTACGGGTCATCCCCTGAGTGCTGGTTTTATTAAAAAAAAATAAATAAAATTGCCATGCAGCGCTTTTCAAAAATCCCGACACTCATGTATATCATTAATGCACACAACATAAGTGATGTGAGAAGCTGAGTTTTAATCCTGACTGAAGGGTTGTAATGAGAAATCATGTATATATGTGTTATGCTTCTATTTATAAAATTTACGGTTTAGGTAGCAGAAGTTATCTTTAAAATGCAGCAAATGCAATGCCAAACTAAATTTATTTCATTTTCTATGTAATTCTTTAAATATTTTCAATAAGCCAAGCCAACTTGATGTTTAATTAATTTAATAATCTTTAAATCATTCGATATCGATTGCAATTAATTTTAACCACATGGTTGGCTAGACTATTAAGTTAGCCATTACAGGTACGTAACAACAAAATTAAATTGAAATGTTCTGAGACATATAATTTTTTTTTTTTTTAAATTTAAAGCCTACAACGTTAACCATATTTGAGCAAAGAATGTTGTAATCAAGAGAATTTATCGACGGTAGCACTGTTGTCACTGGTTACGGGTTATTTGGACAAATGTCAACATATTTGCTATTTAGAGTGGAATGCTGAATTGATTTTTATGCTAGTGCTACTGTATGTGCAATTTTAAATTCGTATAACGAATTGTATCAAATTTATTAAAAATTAATTTGAAACATGGCTTATATGATTTAAATTGTGCTTGTGATTTGGTAAACTCTTTAGAAAAGTCAATTTCGAAAGGCTTTCCTTAATTTCACACAGCATGGTTAGATTTTTATTATTGAAATTGTTTTCTCATGTATATTCGAGTAATTTGCATAAAATTCCTTTGGAAAAATTTTCCAAATTAATTGCAAAATAGAAAGAAAATTTTCGTTGAATTTCAATTGCATTGACCTCAGGAATTTGACCTGTAAAATTGCAGAATAATAATCCAGCAAACACTTGGTAACACACTAACCCCCTAAAGATACCAATAAAAGCAAAAAAGAAAAAATAACAATAAATTGATAATAACAACAAAGTAAGTGTTTTGTTTCGTTTTGTTTTTCTTCTTCTACTCTGTTAAAATAATTTTCTTTTTTTTTTGATTTTCCATTAACAAATTATGCATTTGCAACGTGAGAAAGTAAAACAATGTTCATGCTGTTGAAGACTATTCAAGCACAACTGTTGTAATGTAATGGAATGGAATGGGATGGCTGAAGTTAATTTGTCAGGAAATTCATCAGCATCAGGAGTATTTGATTTCACGACAAAAGGCCAAATAATATCCCCACCAACACGTAATCGCAATTAATCATGACTGATTTGCATTTCTTGAAAAATCTCTCTCAGGTGTATGAAGAGTTGCAAATTCGCCGCAATTGTTAGATGTTCAGTTGGATGCATTAACAGCAACCACATGTTATCGGAATTGTTATTAAATTATTCAAATAAACGTGTAAAGCATGTAGAGCATGCTGCGCACCTAAATAAATACACAAACACAGAAAAAGAAGATGCAAACGTAAGTGAATGTAAGGTGAATTTTGGAAGTCATTTATGCCGAGTCAAAGTGCTTATCGGCTCAACAACGACGGTGTTTGAAAGTCAAAAACTTAAAGAGAAAATTGTGCCGCTGCATGAAATGAATATTGCTTATGTGTTGGATTAATAAATAGATTTGCTGTGCCTGCCTGTTATTAGAACACTAATAAAAAATTTACTTTATGAAGCGAGATTATCGCAAGTAAACCGTATAAATATGTTCTGTTTCACTGGTTTTTTTTTGAATCTTTTTTTCTCTCTTGAGAGCACCATTCAAAAAGAATTTCTATTCGTTACCAAAGGGTTGCCAAACTGTGGTTATATTTCATTGAATTTTTTTGAAAGTAATCGAGTTGTCTGAGTTTAAAGAAGATCAAAATTTTGCGATCATTAGTTTTAAAAAGGCCGGGTAACGAAAAAATATTTTGTGGCTATTAGATTTCTAGAAAATGTGTACACTACATCGAAGATAGTGCAAAAATGTCGGATGTCTCTTGAGGAGTTATAGCGAGTTTTGTGGTTGCTAGGACTTTGAGCAGGACAACAAAGCCGAGGCGTTTATTTTATTTATTGGAAAGGATGGTGCTCGAAAAATTCAATTGAATACATAATTGTGATTAATATTCTTCTACAGCGAGGACAGCAAATGGTCTCACACAAACATCACTTGTTTGCAAAAGAGACATGGGCTGATTAAGACACTTGCCTGATCCTATATGGATAAATGCAAAACAAAATTTGTGCTTAACTCGATCAGATTCCATCTAAAGAAGCCCATGGTGTAATCCCTAAAGACAGGAGACAGCTTCTGCAGGAAATGGAATACCGAGGAAAAAGAGAAGACCACAGAATATCTTCAAAGAAGAATTCTTTTGCAGCCAGAATTTTTTGACAGATTGGGTGCAGCCGGTGGTGATTTGTTATAATTCTCTTCTTCATAAAACGATCGGTTGTTAAAAAATTTTAGCCTGCAGTTATAATTGTATGACGGTTTAGGTAAAATCAGTGTTATCACGGGCTTTAATAGGACCCTAAGCTATAGCTATTGAGACAGCTGCCTGTTCAACTAAACTGAACAATCCATTTAACAAATTAATATTTCTGTGAAGAAATCACCATAGTCTAGATGGTGATACATAATTGCTAATCACAACTCTTCTAGTCAGGATTACGACCTAGTTCATCACAACACTTATTTTATGTGCGTTAATTTTTTACGTGAGTGGCGGGACCTACAGTTTAAAGTCGACTCCGAACAACAGATTTTTGAGAAACTTTTCGTGGCAATTTTATTTGCTTTCAGAATTTTTGCCATGAATCTGCTGAGAGGAAGACGACGGAGAAATATTTTTTCATATTTCGGTTAGTTAGAAATGTCTGACCTGGGGTTCGAAACGAGGCCTCACGTCTTATACGCCAACGCAGAAGGTAATGTGCTGGCTTATTACGCCAACTTCCTCTCAGCTGTTTTCTGGCAAAAAATCAGAGAGAAAATTAATTCGCAATGCGAAGTTTCTCAAATCTGTCGTTTAAAGTCGATGACGGACTGCAAGTGCCACTCATGGATAAAATTAATTATAAGAAATTAGATTTTAATCCTGTCAAAAAATTCTCATAAGCTTTATTTGGGTTTGTATCTTTAACTGCTACCAGTTCACTGATATATTGATGCCAAACTTTTCTGAATGAGATGGCCAATCATTGTGCTCGAAAGTGAATAAATTTTTTAATGCCCCACAGTAATCGTATGATGATTGAAAGCTCAATGGGCTTGTAATGTAAGTGTTCTATAATTTCAAAAATAATAAAATTATTTATTTAACGAAATGTCTTTGTCACGTCCACAGTCTGCTGAACATCTTATGTTTCCTGACGGAGAGAAATTATAGTTTTTTTTTTAATACAAAATATGTATTCTTTAAACAAATTTGTTATTTAATTTAAACATTAAAACAATTCACAGCATAGTTAGAAGAATAGTTTTTTGAACAAATAAGTTCAGGATCATAAATTAGGTGATCATCATCCTCTACAATTGTATGGTGCTGTTTAGCATGGCCATTGAACTTGTCTGGCTATTAGTTTAAAAAAAAATTTTAAATTTTATTTCAATAGATTGTATTAAACAATAGACGACACAAATGTCAACGTACTTACTGGTTTTTATTATTGCGGAAATAATGAACAAAAAAAGCAAACAAAAAAAAAAAAAGCGAATGAAAAGAAATCCATTGAAATGCTTTTTATCAACTTAATTAAGGCAAAACATGTCCCTCCAGATTGTCAACATTTACTAAAAATCAAGGTGATTAGTATACCCCTGTTTCTCATGTCAAGCCAATTTGATTAAAATTTAATTAATAATTTAATAAAATAAAAACTAAAACCATATGTACATACATAAAATGAATTGATTTTTTTGTTTTTATGCTCACAAATGTCTCATCAATTATCAGATCAAATGAAAATGCATTCGTGTTGCTTACTGGTTTTTCTTTTAAATTGTTTCAGGTAAAGCGGATGTGTGAGTATTTGCTACTGAAAAAAATTAAATATCAGGATCATTAAAATGAATTGAACAGAGTAGATATTACGTACAATTCGAGCTTAAAAAGGTAAATTAAAGGAGTGCCAACCTATGAAAGTTACATTTATTTCTGGAAATTTCCCATTTCATTTTGTCACGCAATTTAAAAAGATTGAACATGATTAAGAAAATGTACATTTTTAGTGACACTTTGTTTCCTAATTTATAAAATGTCTTAATTACTGCGTATATAACTTTATCTGAATTTATTGTATATGATTTTCGGGTTTTTATATGTAAATAATATATTATAAGGGCCAAAACAGTGTTAAAGTTGAAAGTATAGAACTTTGACAATTGATAACGCCGGCTTTAGTTGTCGAAATCACTTTCAGCGTTGAGACCCATTTCTGAGTGAATTGCAATTTCGGCCATTTTCAAATGACGGAAATAATTATCGCTTGGCTTCAATTCTTGTATGATTCGTATTTTAATCTGGACTTACACAATTTTATGAACACGTAAGCAAGGACCTCTATCGGGTTGGCCATCTGTTGGTTTAAATTTCGGTTATTTCCTATTCTGTCAAAAAATTCTGTATATTATCTCAACTGAACATAATGAACATAATGTCGCCGTAGTTTAGTAGGTAGTGTGTTGGCTTATTAGATTTAAAGCCAGGGTTCGAGCTCCAGGCCAGACATCAAAACAAAATGCAAAAAGTATTTCTTTGGCGATTTCCTCTCATCAGATTTCTGGTAAAAACTCTGAGATTAAATAAAAAACTTGCCATAAAAAGTTTCTCGAAAAATCTGTCCCCCCACACTCATGTATAAAATTAACACACACAAAATAAGTTGTGTGAGAAACTAGGTCAATAATCCTAACTGAAGGGTTTTAATCATCAAGTATGTATGTGTGAACATAATGAATCGATTTACGCTTGAGCAACGTTAGGAATTATTGGATCAACGAGAAATTGCGATTTTGCCAAAAAAAAATCAACTTTTCAGATGAAGTTCGTTTTCAATTTGGTCGTATGCACCCACTACGAGTGACTAGCTTGGTGTGGCTTTTAGAAGCTGAGGTGCCATCATGATAACCGATTTTTTTGTACTCGATTTTCATGGTATCGATGTGAACGATGCTGGATTTTAATAGGACGATGTAACTTGCCGCACATCTCATGTCGCAATCAAATTATTGTCAAACTTTTGATGGCTGTTTAATTAGCCAATTGGGCTCCAAGAAGCTGTGATTTGACATCGTTGGAGAGTTAAAGGCGGAGTTAACCAGAGACTATTGAGCATTTGATGCCATTGCCGATAGATGACTCAACATTTTATTTTTTGAAATGGAAATTTTTTCATAAAACCATCATGTTAGAAAGAAAATTGTACACTCATTTAAAATTATAGAAAATAAGTATTCTTCAGTTTGCATATCAAATATACATACCAAAAGAAATAAAAAAAACATAATTTACAAATAAAAGAATTGTATTTGCTGTTGACCGAATGCCACGCAATTAAAATTACGATTTTATATGAAAACAAATAAAAATTTTTTAAAATAGATATGAAGTAATAATTAGCTTTATTAAGTGTTTTATTTTAATGATTTCCTAAACGTTGTGTTCGATTTGGTTTGCGTTTAAATGTTATTTTATTCGATTTGCATTTTGTAATTTGTTTTTGCGTGAAATGACTGTTTTATAAATGCTTTTAAAATTTAAAATGTTTCTTGAAAACCCAAAAAATTATTTTTTTTTATTTGTTTTCATATTTTCCAATTAACATTATATTTTTTTTTTCAATATTTACTAAATTGCGTAAAAAATTATTCATAAATTCCTAAAATGGCACTCAAACCTAAGCATGTAATTTGCTGTTTAACTCAAGTACTGCTGCTGCTGCTGCTGTTGTCGATGCCGATGCTATTTATTACGTTTTCATTCCATTTTACATTGTATTTTTGCAAAAGTTTATGCCAAACGGCTCAGCCATAAAGAGGAAAACTAAAAAACGTGCTACGGAATTGATTGTAATTTGACAGAAACAAATTAAAAATAAAATGCTTTTCTAGGAACCGCATTAAACAGACATTTCGTTTCGTTATTTTAAAGGGTAAAAATACTTTAAAATTGTGTTAATCTTTCTTTTATTTCTGTTGTTGTTGTTGTTTCAGAAAACAAACGAAAAACAAAAATTGTTAAGTTCCGTTTGAATGCACATTAAAAATTGTTTTTAACAATTTTAATTTGTTTACTTTATTCATTATTTACAATGAATGGATTGGTTTTGTTAAGTTTTTCTAAACAAAAAAAAAAGCCGAAATCGTGCTTCAATCTTAAGTCTTTTGTTTTGCTTTTAGAAGACATACAAAATCGGCATTAAAAACATTTGAAGATGCGTCATGGTTAAATCCCAAATGATTTGCATGCAAATAAGACGTCAACATCAGAAAAAAAAAAAAATTAAATTTTCTGAATTTTGTTTCATCAACGTAACAAGTTTTCAAAGCATTTCTAATGATTTATTCAAATAAGACTTTCTTCTTTAGAAGTATTAAAAATATTTATGCCTACTAATGATGAGAATACCTTGTGCTACTGTATTGATTTAAAATTTGATAGGTTTTATATTTCTATGCAAATTTTATTATCAAATATAGTCACTGTGGCTGACGATTTTAGTTAAATTTCATAAGAAATTGTTATTGAGATGAAAATAATAAATTAACTTTTTTAAAATTTTAACGCCTTGATTCACTTAACTGACTTTCATAAATTTATGTCTTTCGGTTTGAAATATTTTAAAATTTAATATTCCATTAACTTTTAATTTGATTAGCATCTGCGAAATATAAAAAGTAGGCCCTCTTAACATATGTGCCGTGAAGGTTTTCATAATTAAATGTTGCACAAATATTTTACCCATGTTTTCTGCCTAATTATTTAAACATAAAGACAACCAGGCCTGCAATTTTCAAGCAAGCCTTAGAGGTGGTTACCTACCATAATTCATGTATGTTGCAGTAAAATTGGAATGTACAAAATTTCATAGAATTAAAACAACATCAATATGATCGCATAACTTTATGCTTTTTATCTAAGATTAGGTTATAGAATAGCTTTCTGGTGTTATAATATTGACAGTATATACTCTGTAGTACTCTGTACTTAAAAAGATTCGATGTAATTTATCGATATATCGAAACAATTCACTGTTTTTTTTATGGCTAAACCTTAATAAACCGATTTATATATACATTCTTGAAAATGACAATGAATACAACAGCCATGGCGACTATGGTTAGTTCAACGAGATACAACTTTAAAGCGGAATTCAAATCGAATCGAATTTTTTACAGTCTCGTTGACAATACAAGTAAAACTTATGTACTTATGTAGCCAATAGTAACGCTTGGATGAAAATAAATCATTGAAAATTAACTGTTTGGTAATCATTTATGTCTTCAAATAAAGCTGCCATTCATTTTTGGAAATATTTTTCTTTTCTTTTGCAATTTTGAAAATCAAAATGATTGAAAAGTCATCCGTTATAGATTTATTCGCTTACTTATGCTTGTCAATATGATTTTTCTGGATAACCAAATGATCTTAGATAGGCTAGATCTCCAACCATATCAAACAAGTATTACAACAGTTTTATAGTTTAAATATCGCTTCAGATGTTCAGTAGTCATCATAAAGTGTTTTTCATATGGTTCAAGTGGTCAAAAGTGGTTTTATTAAATTATTTTCAAAACAAAAACGCAGAAAATCATAAAAAAAGCCACAAACTTTTCGATGGTACATGAACCCCATTTGTCTTAAAAGTAACTGGCAACAGGTTAGAAAGAAATCTTTAATTGTTGATTTAATTATGATTTTTACTGTCGTCTTTTTAATGACGAAACTTTTAATTACAAAACTTAATTTGATTTTTGTAGTGTTGTGATCTTTTTTAAAATAAAAATAAAAAAAATAAAATTGTTTCGTTAGATTTTTTAATCTTTACTTCTGTAATTAATACGACAAGTATTTCCTCTACTGCTTAAAGATAAAACACACCCGCTAGAAATAGTCGCGGCAGTTTTAGTGTTTAGCAATGAGCACTAAAATTTTTATCAAAAAGTAAGATTTTTGCAATAAAATTGGTTTTAAAATTTTTATATTATGAAATAATTTCGTTTGAAAAACAATAAAAACGAAATTACCGAATATTAGTTGCGCCTTCATTCTTAATGCCTACAATTTTCACCTTCTATTAGTTATTAATTGTTTGGTTTTTTTTTTACCAAAACTTATGACGTTAATACTGTATACGCTACTATACGCTCCCTTTTCTAATTATAAAATAATCTGAATTTCATTAATAAATACTTACCAGTTTAAATTATTCAAATGATTGATTCCAATGATTTTAATCTAAAAGTAAAGATTAATTCAGAAATATTAATGAAAACATGGAATCTATTGTAATTTATAAAGTTAATCTTAGATTAGGAACGTATTTAGTACGTGAGAATGTGATGCACAAAGCATTGTTTACTTTATTTCTATAAAAATTATAAACACCAAATATATTGTAAATCTAATCAATAGATTTCGATTTGAATTTAAAATTTACGATCCATAAAAAAGCTTTTTAGACTACCAAACAACCATTCTTGACGTATTTTTATTTGATTTTTATTTATTTTTTGAAATTTGAAACTTAAAAAAAAAATTAAAGAGAATTTTAAATGCTTTCAGGATATACAAAAAAGCCCTCCATAAAATTCATCTACAAATCGTTCAAATACGATTATTTTCTAAAGCAATAGTGTTTAAACTCTGGCAGATGTCAAGCAGTTTTCAGTTTAGCTATGATCTATGTCCTTTGAAATCTGAAGACCATTCTGAAGACTAAACTGATGAAATTTGTAAAAGAAAGTTTGAACATCTTTTTTACGCCACAAAACTATGAACAAAACAAGGAAATTTTCGTACCGAAGAGAATATTGCTGTTGTAGCATGAAGTCTTAAAGAAGACGTCAAAATGTCGATTGCTTTTGAAATTATCATGGTTTGTGATCAGTTGTTATCATAGCCACATCTAATAGCATTTTACGCAATTTTTATTTTAAAATATCGAAGATATTGCAGAATTTACTTAACCTTTGACAGCGCTATGATTGTGCCATTCTTCAGTTGGTCATTTCAGTTGCGTTCGCCATGGTTTACTAGACGTAAGGTCTCGGTTCAAACCCCTAGCCAGGCATCTCTAACTAAACAAAATATGAAAAATAGGGCAAAAGTTCTCAGAGTAAATAAATAAAAAATTGTTAACTTATGTATAGAACTTATTGCTGTCAATGCAGTATTGGTATTAAAGGGTTACAATGATCAATTATGTATGTAAGATGGGATAACTTGTCATGCAGCATGGTTAACAATCGTTTTTTTTTCAAAACCAATTTGCTGAAAACTTATTTTCCTGAAATGGTCGAGTTCACTGGCTCTCTTTTTTGTGGGGTTTTATTCCACTGGATTACTCTTTATATGGTTCGGTCATTACTTTTCACCGTCAAATCAGCGGTTCAAACAACAGCTCAGACATTTTTAAAAAACGAAATATGAAAAAAAAATTCTTTCATAGTCATAGTAAATAAAATACCCATGAAAAGTTTCTCTAATCTATCGGTCGACGTCGACATTAAGCTAAGTTGTAATCCCGCCTAAAGTGCTGTAATACCCAATTAACTAACTATGTAAGTAAGTAAGTGTTGTAAGAAATAAATTTTCCATTTAAACAATGTATTTCAAAAATATAAATTGCAATCAAGGTACTTTTCATGAAAAATGTTCTACAAAATTGCAGATATTTCCTTTTAGTATGTTTTTTTTTGGTAATAAACTTGTAGTATTTTAATTTTATTTTAAGGTCCACATAATAATATTATTCTCTTATACTTTTTAAAATAATTCAGCTTATACTATGTTCACGTATGCAATTTAATTGAGCCCATATTCGGTTAATTGAGAACAAAATTTTAACCGTTCAGGTATAATAAATATACGCAATATTTGGCTTACTCAATATTCATTTGACAGTTGGTAAACAAACCAGCTGGTTGTTTCAACAACATTGCTTTGGTTTTTTTTTGTTTGTCGGAAGTGTTCGGTTATTTAATATATGCTCATGACTTATGACAGTGTTGTATTTAAAGTTTTACTGAATATTATAACAATTAACATTTAATTGAGCAATAATTAATTGAGATTTTATATGAAATATTGAGATCAATATTGGCGTTATTTGCGATTTACGTTATAAAGGTGCATACGAGAACATAGTATTAATTGATTTGCTACTGCCATGGTTAAAAATTTTCCAATAAGATTCCATTCCTTCAGAGCACACTGGAACACTGGTTTTTTACACTGGCCGTGTTAAACTTTAATTTTTATTTGGATTTCAATTGCCATCAGTCTTAATAAAGTGTAACGTGATTATTAATGGCTTGAAAAGTAAATAAAATTATATTCAATAAAAAAAAATAAATAAAACAACAACAACAACAACTTTTTGGAATAAAATAACAATGAATTCACTTATGTATGCACCATAAATAAAAAAAAACTCCAAAATGTTGTTCAATAAAAAATAGGAAGAAAAAAATATACAACAACAATAACAATAAGAAAAAAGTTTAAAAATTGATTTAAAAACATTTTAAATTGGAAACTAATTAAAATAAACTGTGGGAATTTAAAAAAAGAAACAAATTTCAAGTGAATTAAAAGAATACAAAAACAAAAAATGTGAAATGAAATGAATATTCAAACATTTTTCAAAATAAAATGCAAATTTATTTCGCCTTCTTAATTAACCACACAGACAAATAAATAACGTTTTTTATAACGTCGAACATTCAAAACCGAAAATTTATGAAAAGAAAGTTCGGCAACTTTCTTCCAAATTTGGCAGTAAATCAATAAAAAAAAAACAGTTTTGACTTGATAGCCAAAGGCTGTTTCTATTTTTTTTTACCATAAAAATCATGTGAATAATATTTTAAAAGCATAACTAATGTAGTTATTATCGTGTTCCATTTAAAATACAACATCGTTTCTGGCCATTAAATTGGTTTAAGCAATCTGCATACGTCCGAAATGATAGATGCCTGTGGATTTAATTTGTCAGATTATAGAGGGAGAAACTGTAACAACATGATTTTTGTTTTTATTTTTTCATTATTTGACTGTCTCGTGATTTATAACGAAATCAATAATTTTTATAAATTCAAACGATTCACAATGACAATAAAGTTTTTTGAACTCAAATTTTTATCGAGTTTATTTAATCAACAGAAGACAAAAAAAAAAAAAACAGCCTGAGGCCTTAAATTTGCCAACAAGCATTCCTTCATCTACATAAGTGATCTACTTGTGAAAATGGGGTATTTTTTTTTTTGTTTTGTTTGTTTGTCTCTTGCAGCATTATTGGCAATTGCTTGAGGGCTTTTGTTTTGCTCAGAATGCCTATATTGAACAAGTTTTATAAGGCCTTAAATAATTCAATTATTAAAGTGTGCAAATTGTCTATCTGTCTCGAAATATATTTCTAAATTTTTTCCATAAAAATAATTAAAATACTCTAGTAAAGTAATTTACCTGCGACAGCAAGACCCGAGAGAAAAAAATCTTTCAATAAGTTTTAGTTGAATGACTTTTTAGCGATCGCAACTTTTTGGTAACTACGAAAAGATGAAAATGAATTGTAAAAATTTAGATACAAGATTTCAAATCTAGTTTTTATCTGAATGAATACGAAACTTGAAATCTACAAAAAAAAATTACAGTTTGGTGATTACGGTCTGGCAGTCTAGTAAGTAGTGTGTTGGCTTATTAGATGTATCGCCACGGTTCAAACCCCAGGTCAGACATTAAAATGAAATATGAAAAATATTTCTTCGGCAACTTTCTTTCAGCAAACATCTGGCCAAAACTCTGAGAGTAAATAGAATTGCCATGAAAAGTTTCTCAAAAATCTGTCGTTCGGAAACGACTTTAGACTGTTGGTCCCGCTACGCTTATATAAAATTAATGATGTGAGAATCTAGGTCGTAATCCTGACTGAAGGGCTGCAATGATGCCGTATTTTTTTTCTATGGAACTGTTCCAAAACCAAAACAAAAAATTTCATCCAGAAAAGGTTCTTCGAAGAAATCATCTCAATGCCCATTCGGTAATAAAACGTTCAAAGAGAGTGGAGGTGGAAGGTAAACTAACTAAACTTTGAATCAGGTTTGACCCACTATAACTTCCTTACTTTCGCTCTGAATTAAATTATTTAAAAAGCAATAATCAAAATGAATTCAAACTAAAACGAAAGAAATTCACATTGTATCTGAATCCAGTTCAAATAAAACTCGTTCTGTTTTATTGTGTATGTATAGCGATAATATCATTAAATATCAAATGGACTTATTTGTTTAGATTGCTCCTCATTTCAAATTAATTTCAAAAAACAACCAAAAAAAAAAGTTCATTAAACGTATGACTTTTTGTGTCTAATAAAAGTTTGGATATTTTTTATTGGACCAGTTCTATAGCAATGAATTTGTTGCGTTAAGCATACAAAATGTGTTGAATTCTTATCGAAATTTAAAATAAAATTCATTAAATTTATTTGAAATTTGCTAATCATGGTTAACTGGCTTCTATGAGCGTATGTGTCTCAATACTTTTGTTCTAAACATTCAATGCAAAGCAAAAAGGAAGAAGAACCGGCACTTCTAAAACGTTATGTGGCAACTATGAGAACATCTTATTGTTTTAATATGGGTCTAGGTCACGTATTTAGCTTTCCATGAGAGTACGAACCATTCAAGCATTGAATAAAACTTGAAATCAACATCATTTCAAAAGATATGAAATAAAGCAACATTGTTTCTTATTCCATTGACATTAAGATTGAAGAAAAAAGAAAAAAAAAAAATAATGGAAATAGAAATAACAACAGCTAAAGTATCTGAGAGAATAAATGTCGAATCAGTTTTAATAACCGTGGCAAATTGATAAAAATAGAAATAAACGGATAACAGATAAAGACTTTTTGCAAAAGAATAATAAAAAAATATTTGCAAAAACGGAACAACAACAACAAAAAAAACAATAAAATATTTGAACTTTAAAAACAGAATCATAAAAACAAAAAAATAATTAAAGAAACAGAACAACAAAATGAATGCAACAATAACGTAAATAACACAACTAAACATATTAAAATGTTTTACAATTTTGCATGGATTGTTTTAAAGAATAAAAACATAATGAAGGTCTAGAATATTTAATGCTTATCAGATTTGAACCATAAATCAGCTTTAAATTTATTATTCTTTCCTATATGCTGGATTTGATTTGCTTCAAACAATTTGTACCTTAAACTTAAGACAGCTTTTCACTCTGGAATATTTTTATTTCATTAAATTCCATAAATTTTAACAGGCAGCAAAATGTTTCAATAGCAAGGTGTATAAAGAAACTTGTTTACAAAATCTTCGCTTTAATGTAGTTAATAGTTTAAACGTTGTGTGGATTCTGCCAAATGGAACTTACGAAGGTTGACAGTCAAAGTCAAGTTATATGTGACTTATTTAGTCTGTTTTGCCATGCTACGTTGGGCAGCTACAGACAACGACGTGTTCCTGCTGAACAGACTCTGGAGCAGTTGGCAACAGATTCAATTTTTTTTTTATTGACAACTCGTCTTCAACCTTGAAATGGATTTCAGAATGAATAGGTTAGTGAAATTGTTTAGTTACGGCCGTTCTCAATCCAATAATAGCCAACACACCCCAAATAAATCACTGCTTGGTGTAAATTTTTAGCTGACGGCATATTTTTTTTTTTTTTTGAAAAAGGCTTTGACTATAACGATCTACAGGGTGTTTTACAGGACGGTGCCACGTACCTCACATTTGATATCCATCCAAGATCGTTTTCAGGCCATGGTTATCTCATGTGGGGGAGAGGTAAACTAGCCACCAATAAAGTGCTTTTTCTTATAGGAGTTTTCTTAAGTCGCAGGAGTATGAGAATAAGCCAATCAAATAATAGTGGTCCACTAAACGAAATTATCGCATTCAATGGGTCATCATTTCTGCGCCAGAGTAGTCGGTATATAGGATACGAGTAGTAATAAGGCTTCATTCGACTTCAAATGATAACGTACCTGAGTTAGGAGTATATATGATATATGGATATATGAGTATATGATCCAGTGAAAAGGCCAACATTATTAAGTCAATTCACAAGAAGGAAGGTAAACATTGCTATCCTCAGACCGGATTTAATGTCGCATGCCATTATCAACAGATTTAACTGTCCTGCCATATACACTATATTATTTATAAGACTCCCCAGTTTAATATCTCGAACCTCCTTTCTAGGATTTTATCTTAACTGCCTTCTGGCAAAATCACTGTAAGTAAATGAAATTGCCATTGAAAGATCCTCAATAAAATCTGTCGCTTGTCCGTCCAGATACTCATACATAAAATTAACACACGTAACATGATGTTGCTGTGAGGTATTAGGTTGTAAGGATTGTAATGACCAATTAGGGAAATAAATAAGTATTTATAATAACTAAAAAGATTACGTAATTTGTAGTGATCTCCAAACAAATTAAAGAAAAATACCGGCTACCTCTCGATTATATACCAAATGAAACTTATTCGTTAACTTAGCTTTGATCAAATAATTTTACTTCTCAGTTTATTTTCTTGCCCGTAACATATCTAAAATAGAAATATATCTGATGAAAATTACAGAATATTCATCCTACTCTCCTTTATTGATCACATTGGCAACACAGTTATTAGTCATGCCAACACAGTGGTGAATACGGAAACTAAAATCAGAAACACACAAAATCGCTATGAAGGTCCCGAAATACAGTTACTATTATACTGAAATGTCATTCATTTATTTAAAAATAATAGATTCACCCCAGTGTATATGTTAACAAATGTTTAATTAGCATTTTAATTTCAAATTTGAATTGGTAAGATCCTATACCAAAACATTACAGCATAAAACATCTCGAACAAAAAGTAAAAGTCTTTTATTAACGATCCATAATTAAGCACTTTATTACGTTATATTTGAAATCCTTTTATTAGTTTTATTCGTAAGTAACTTTCAAGTGGCTTTATAGCCTATAATTTCAATAATTTTATTATAAAATCCAAACGTAATTATCAACACTGCTGGAAGAAATATTTTCTATGCACTTGCCTGTAGGAACCCGTTATTTAATGTGAATATTTTTTTTTCATCAGCATCGCATTTAAGATTCACGCAAAATGAAAAAAATATGAAAAAAAAAGAATTCAATAAGAACCGCTTGCAAGTTGCTCCAATTTTGTGTGAATTCTATTAAAAATGCAAGAACAAAAACCAAAACAACTGGAAAAAAAAAAATAAAAAAACAACAGTAACAACAACAAAACAACAAGAAGAAAAAGCACAACTTTAATAACATCATTAAGTCTAATTTAACATCACTTGCTATGAATTTGAAGATTTTTTCTATAAAAACAAGCAAAAACACGCTGAAAATAAAATATTGTCTTGAAGCAAAAGTTGAGAGCATTTTGCTCAATAACCGTTTTTAGGCATAAACAAAAATACAAAAATTATTAAAAAACAACGAAAATAAAACTGCAATACGAAATTAAAATACTTGATACAGTTTCGTTTTAGGTTCTCAACAATCAGTAAGATTTACATAAGCTTGTGTCTTAAGTCTTTTGTTTTTATAAACATGTCCATGTGCTTATGCAAGTGTAACTGTGTTCTCGTGTGTGTTCTTTTTTCTTTCAGTATCAGTGCAGTGCATAATGTTTTAAATACTTGTTTAATGCTATTGTTGTTGTTTTTGTTGTTGTTGTTAATTTTTATCAAAATATCGAAAACATGCTTTGAGTCCGTTTGTTTATTTATATTCGACTTGGGTGAAGGCTTATTTGATCATAAAACCTGTATTTCAAAAATATAAAAAATTAAAATAGAAATCAAATAAAATGCAGAAAAATTAAAAAAAAATAAATTCAAAACAAATCACGATTTGAAACTTAAACAAATTTTAGAATGAAAATCCGCCAAGACTAAAAGACAAAAAGCCAATAAACCAATGCTAAAAACGAAGTCAATATGTTAATCTTAAAAGTCCATGGTGCTGTACATTGATTTGGCAACAATTACCAAACCAATGGCAGACTCCATTTGACACTCTATTATAATTATAGAAATTTGAGGCCATAATGGACTATTATGACCATTAAAAACCTGTCTAATTGCATAATTTTTAAAAAGTATAATTTAGTTTTTTCTTCTCCTACGAGTAGAATTATTATATACGACCGTGTTAATTATTTAAATACTGCTCATCAATAAAAAAAATAAAATAAAATTAACGTGAATACTAAAATAGTTTGAAGGCAATTGTATGAGTTTGCGGTGTAGGATGTAAGAAAAGTTTATTTTTATTTACTTTTAATTAAAAAAATAATTTTATTTGATCAGTAATAAAATGAATATTAATTTTGAATTAAACTTTAGCTCTGCCGAAATTTATTTTAATGTCTCTCCACTTCTAAAAACATTAATTTTGGTGAAATCGTTAACGTACTTCTTATGCAGAATATGTTTTAAAGTAAGAGAAGAGACAGTTTTATCAATCTATTTAGACATTATGATCATTTCTTTGATATAAAATAAGCCACTCTTTGACACTCAGTCTTCCGTAAAAAAATATTTTATGTGACTCATAAGCCCTAACCTAATGTTAAGCCGCACTTAAGAAATGTGTGGCTTGTCAATGCAGAAACTAAATGCCAATAAAAATGTGCGGATTTCGAATCTACAAACTAAGTTTCAATAAATATATAAGATGAGCGCCAGATTTACGTTTGAATTGATTTACAGATGACTTCTTGAAATAAGTTCATCTGCTAACATGCTGAGTATAAGATAGTGGTCGTAGACATTTCCAAGGTATTAAAATATTTGCTTTTTATGCTTTTGGTGTCATAATACTCATACCTTGATTTATATTGACGATTTTTTATGAAAGTATCCTATCAGACGATTTCAAATTAAATTCAGGAACAAGCGTCTAGGACTGTGCTCTATCTTTCTATATTGGGCAGAGAATCAAAAAATCAAAGACTTAACATTGTCTCATAAAAAATTCTTACAGGCTTTGCCTGGAAGAAACATGTCACCGAATTGATTTTGTAATAAATCGATTGCAATAATCGAAGTAATCGTAGTCTAGTTAGTGGAGTTTTCGCTTATTAGACGTAAGATCCGAAGCAAATCGAATCAAATCAAAACGAAATATGAAAAATAAAAATACGCTCAACGTATTTCTGGCAAAAACTCTGAAAGTAAATGAAATTGCCATGAAAGCTTTTCAAAAATATCTCCCGTTCGGAGTCGACTTTAAACTTTAAGTCCCCGCCATTCATGTATGAAAATTAACGGACACACTATAAGTGGTGTGAGAAGTTAATCGTAATCATGTATGTGAACAAATTAGATTTTAAAAGTCTGGAATACCACTCTTTCAATTCTCCTTCATTTTCGATTTTATAAAGTTTCAACACAAACACTGCATGTGAAGTGTTAGTATTAATTGAAGAAGAAATTAAGCTTGTGGATCGAACTTTTAATATTTCCTATTTTTAAGGATTTAAAATTTTTAAATAAAGTTAAAAAGCTCTACTACTCTCCATTGAATTTAAAAAACAAAATTTTTTTATTTGACAAATAAACTGAAGTTTAATGGGAAGATTGCTTTCTGAAGTTAATAAAATTGCTTGGTTACTGTTGCGGTAGATCACTTTGTATAAATTATGATTATTTTGGGAATATTTTTCCACTAGAAATATATGCTTAGTATCAAAGAATAGCCACACAGCTGTTTGCGATTGGCTCTTCTAACAAAGATCTTAATTTTTAAATGATTAAACGTAACAAACTCCAGTACGTTCATCTAATAGTTTGATATTGAAGTCTATAACTAGTGCGTGTCAATTGCCATAGTTGGTATTCCAAGTCTCAATTGCTAAGCATCATTAAATATTTTACTTTTGGAAAATATATTCCACAAATTTTTGGACCAATTAAGCAGCCTTTATTGATAGTAACTATTGTGGGATAAAATTGTAAAATGTTGATAGTTACTGCTGAAGGAGTATTGTGGGATTGTGATTTGATTCGCCAAACACTTTTCGTTCTCAGCATTTCAGTTAATTTATTACATTTTTAAGTATTTAAAAAAAAAGAACGATTTGATTAGGTTTACTGGCGGTACCCCTCAAAGGAAGAGGCATCACTTAGGCCAACATTTAAGCCCAATTTATTTTTATTTTTAACACAGCTTGAAAAAATTATAAACAAGATTTTAATGCAATTTTCCTTGAATAAGTGTCAGTGAATGCAATTTTAATTTTTAGATTTGTTTTGCATCACAAACATACTTTTTTCAAATAATTCGTTACACAGAAATTTCCCGTCTTATTGCAATTTTATCATATTTTTATTTTTTTAATTTTAAAATTTATAATAAAAAATTAAGCAATAAGTGTACTTTTTGAATCACGATTAAAATAATTGTTGGCCAGGATCAGAAATGTGCGCCGGATTAGTTTAAACATTACATGTAGGGTATACGACATGCCACAAAAAGTCGTGCACCAATTTTTAATAAAGACAATTGGACAATTGGACATTTGCATCCATTTAATGCAGATAAAAATATTGAAACTAAACAATAGAAAAACCAAAGGCTAATAAAAAAAAACTTACAAAATTTTATAAAAAAAACAAATTATAAATTTCCAAACAATTCTTTGGCTTAAAAATTTCTGATTTACATATACACACTCGCACTTAAACTCTCTGTTGTAATTCTGTTTAATTTTTTTTCATTATTTTTTTAAATTCCGAAATCACTTTTTATTTTACACAGTGAAGTTAAAATATAATTTATATTAAAAAATAAATAAATTCGAAATTTAAAAATAAAATCGTTACGATTTTATTCTTTAAATGTTCGCTTAAGCGCGTTCCGTACACGACTAATTGCCAGCACCGTTTGCTTTTAAGTTTTAAATTCTTTTTTTCCTCCAAAAACATTTGATTCAAGAAAATCCATCAGCTAAAACAACAACAATAAAAGCAAATAGTAGTAGTAGTAGTAGTGGTAGTACTACCAACGTTTAACGTAAATTTACTCTTTGTTTTTAAAATGTTTGTTGTTGTTGTTGTTTTTTCTTTCTATTTTTCTTAATTGAGTAAAACTAATAGAAGAAGAAACACAAAACGTAGAAGAAAGAGGAAAAACTGCACAAAATATGTGTCGCCGTTTCGTATCCCACAAATTTTTAACACGAAGAAGCATCTGTTCGTTCTCAGTTCGTTAAGAGTCAAAAACAAAAAAAAAAAAACCAGCAATTTACCGCTACACATTATGTTTGCATTTAGCCTGGTCTCGTATCAGTTGACTCACGTGCTGTAGCCATTGTTTGTAAATAAAATGCCACTCAAAGCTTTAGCTTTAAAGACCTTCAAAATAAGAGTCGGAGAGGAAAGCTTTCATTTTAAAGAATTCTATTGTCTTAATATACCTTACCCATACATTTACGGAAGTGTAAGTTTACGGAGTTCATTAAACATGGTTTGTGACTTTACTAATACGATTGTTGTAGAGTTAAAATTTGTAGAGGTTTTAATAGCCATTTCTTGTGGTTAAAAAAAAATTATTCTCGATAAGAAAAATTATTCAAGGCAGTGTTTTACTAATATTTCATAGCTCAGTTGTGCAGAGAGAATTCATACCAGAGTTGCAAAATTTCTATTTTGAAATAGTACTGAACTATAACTGAAAGAGTACCTTTTTGCATCAAATGGTATGTTTATAAAAAAAATATTTCTTTCTACTTAATACACATACGTACGGAATTGTATAGAAAAACTAGCGACTTATACAATGTTCCAATACATATACAAAACAAAATCTGTTTATTCGAAACCTAAAAGTCTCTTCCGTTTAGTCAAATATCGACGGAACATAACGAAATGTACGAAATACGTTAATTTACTAATCCTAATTATTATAAAAAATGTAATAATAAAAAAGTACTGAGTGCGTAGAGGGAGTACTGTGGTGTTTTTGAAATGAAAAATTACTGAAAAAAGTATAAAAGTATTGAATTTGTCAATATTAATTCACACCAGTGTTGCAAAACTGAAATTTTAAAATTGTACTGAATTATAACTGAAAAAGTACTTTTTGCATCAAAGTAGTACTTTGGTAGAAGATACATACAGTGAAGGATTAAAATCTACATGCTGTCCCATGTAGTACTATTCTGAAAAATGCACTTAGTGAATAGGAAAATTAATATTAAATTTAAATAAAAAAAAAAAATAACAATTATTTTAATTCATTTGTCCTTTAAAAAAAAAAAAAATTCAGAAAATAACAAAAATATGGTATGACAAAAGTGTACATGCAGTTCAGTCCTATAAGAAGGTAACTTATACTATCCTAACACACGGTGTTTTTTATGTTAAGGTATTTAGTTGGTCTACTACCATTATCTATTACATTCTGCAGGCGTTGTAGCATCGACGAGACCAAATTGTTTACCTCTTCCGGAGTTAAATTGCTACATGCCTCCGTTATCTGTAATTCGGTGTTGTCGAATTTTTCGCCTCAAAAGTTTTCAAACATGTTCTGTAGGATTTATTTACGGATTTTTAGGAGGGCTATTGAGTCGTCTATGTGCGTTACATGGAAGTCATTCTTTAACAATTACTTTTTTTTTATGTTCTATATCTTATTGATATGATTTTGAACTCTTTTCTCAAATGTTTCTTTTGGGATCGAACTGGCCGAAAAGTAAACGTTCACTCCTGCAAAGTTTATTCTATTTTTTGTTATTTATAGCTTAGATTGTAGTTCTTTTTCTCGCGATCTTAATCTGTTTACTTTTCTATTTCTTTTCTTCCTCAATATAATGATCATAAAGAAACCTAATGACGTCCGGAACGACGTTCCCAAATTGTGCATCCACATGATAAAGTTTTTATATTAAACAAAGCTCAATATTGGCCATTATAAGTCTAATGATGTTTCTATAGGCTTCAATTGTTTCCACTATATTTGAAGAATAGTTCATATTTCCTGTGTAATTCATATGTACTCTTGTGTATATGGAAGAAAACTGATGAAGAAGCGGTGATAATGGTAACAAGAAATCAAAGCAACATTAGATCAATCGAGCGAAATTTATTTCAAAACTGTATCTGCTTGACTTGTTACATTACGTGCTAATATGATATGTTAAATAGTGGAAGGATGTAATTTGAATTGAAAGTATAAATTTGTTTGTTTGTTGTTGCGTCTAAAATTTACTGAGAAAGTTAAACTGAAAGCATAGCTTTTGTATAAACATTTTGTTAATTCATTTACAAATAATAATAATTGTATGCCAACGCTTTCGATGACATAGAGTTGGCATTACCGTTAATGGTATGGAGAGCGCAAGACTAAATTTAACGATTTTTACTTGGCTTATAAGTGTGGTGATTTTCAGAATGGTCGCTGTTAAAGCAAAAGTTTAGATTTTCTTTTAATGTAAAACACGGAACGTAGACGAGCGAACACGAAAACCAAGTTTCTCTAAAACAGCATATCGTTGCATAGTTTTAAAATCTAAAAATCTAAAATTTCCCATTAAAATCATTTCATTAATCAAACATTTCGTTCTTTTTCGTTAAAAGAATTGAGAATAAATAATGATTTTGTGAAAATGTGAATGAAAATTTAAATAAAAAGGAAATTAAACAATAATAACCAAAAGTATTTTGGTTAAAAGAGGAAAATTGGAAAAAATTTTACTAGAAAAATACGGAAAGTAGTGTGTGTAGATACGTTATAAGGTTCGATATTGAAAATTTCATTGAAAATTGAATTTCGCTTAAGAAAAAACAAAAAACACGAACCAGTTGAAAAAACTCATAAGAAATAATTTCGTTTTTATTACATTGAACTTGAAATTACACCAAAACCTAGAAAAACCAAAGCGAAAATTTATTAATCATCCAAAGCCTGTTTTTTTCCAGTACACGGACACACGGAAAAGCACAGTCAAAGGAACAAAATATTACGATAAATAGAAAGAAAAAAAAACGTACAAATTACGACCAAAGTTGAAAGAGAACAAAAAAAAAGCAGAAAAAAAAACACAAAACGAATGATTCATACTTGCCATTTGTAAGCAAAACAACAACAAAAACAAAAAAAGAAACAATTTATTACTACAACAATATTTTGGTCCTTTGCTTGAATAAAAAAAAACAAAGCAAACAAAGAGAGTAAGAGCGATAAACAGAAAACACTCGCTCATACTCCCTAAGAAATCCTTTCAGAGTCATTTATTCTTTTACATTAGCTGTGCCGTGTACAACACTGACGTCTCTCGTAATCGCAGAGCAGAGTGAAAAGCAACAGCAACAGCAACAGCAATAACAATTGTGGTGTGTTTCGTGTCTTTTTTTTCGTTCGGTGTGTGTTCTATAACAGACCATTTGTTACTTGTGATTATACTCTCTCTTCCCATAATACATAGTTGGTGAGAGTAAGAGAGCAAAATAACTGTAGCATACTTTAAGGTATAATATCGATTTAATTTTATTTTAAGTTTATCGATACGAAAAAACGTAGCAAAAAAAATTATTGCACGTATTTTGTAGAGGAGCAGGATTCGAAAACAGACTTTCGTTACTTCAACTACTTTTCTCTTCTACGCATTTTCATAAAATACTGTAAACGCGAAACGAAAACGTAGAAAAAAAACATAAATAAAGAGAAAAACAAAACAATAAACTTCACTTCACTTCGAAATAATAATAAATAGAACTTCCAATTTAAATTTGTAAAAATGGGCGAAGAATATAGCCCAGATATCAGTGCTATGACAACAAGTAAGTAAAACTAAAAAAAAAACGAAACGAAACGGAAAAAATTAAAGGAAATAATGAGTAGATTTGATTTGGTTTTGTTTCTTTTCAAATGTAAATCCTTTTTACATTCATTTTAGTGTTAATTTTATTTTTATTTTTATTATGTATGCACAATTAATTGTCTTAAAAGGACGTTAGGCATCGAAGGGAAGGACTTTTATTTTTTGTTATCGTATAAAGACAATGCTTTCAGAACGAATGTATTATCTTTTGTTTGTTTGTGGGTGTTGCAAATGCTCTGGTAATGACAAATGGATTTTTCAATTCATCTTTCTGTCTTTGAAGCGAAACTCTTGCCATATTGTTAAATCAAAAACATTTATTGTGTGACGAATTTTAGTAAAAATAAATGCTTAACAGGGGGAAAAAAAGTAGAAAACTGGATTGTGTAAGTCTCAAGGTCCTTGCCACAAAGAAAAAAAAAAAAAAAATTTTCATTAGGATATTGTAATGGTGCTAATTTTTGTTATTCTTACAATAATATTTCATTAGAGCAGATTTTTCTGAATTTCACAACAAATTTCCTTTACTTTTGCGGTCGTATTTAAACATTCTCATTTACTGAGTAATCCCAACAGTGAACAAAATAAAATTTTTTCCAGTAT
The DNA here is from genome assembly GCA_014635995.1 of Sarcophaga peregrina. NCBI lineage: Eukaryota > Metazoa > Arthropoda > Insecta > Diptera > Sarcophagidae > Sarcophaga > Sarcophaga peregrina. The sequence goes on from CM025789.1 coordinate 115,825,245, forward strand.
GTTTGGAGTTAATTGTCGACTTAGTCATCCGTTCAATATCCAGTACTAATATAGCATACAATGCTGTAATACATTAGCCACTTCTCTTAACTTTCGATGGTTTTGAAACACATTATGATATCATACAATTGGTATGGGATAGGAATAGCACGAGCATCACGATTGGAATCTGCTTTTTAGTCAGTATTTCACATATCCAGATCGCATAGCTATTAAACAACAACGCTTTGTTGAACAATTGGAATTGGTCCGATTGCATGTCTATGTGAAATAAGTTATTTACTTAACTAGTCATAATGACATTGCATCTAACACCACCTATTTATGTAAACGAGATCTCTTGTTTAAAGTCGACTTCCAATGATAGATTTTTGAGATACTTTTGATGGAATTTTTATCACTAACTACTAAACTACGGTGACTTCACTGAAATAAGTTATGCTGTGCACATAATTCTTGAATGGTTTTGTCTTCTCGTCAAACTAAATAATAAGGCTGCTTTTTTAAATTATTTCAAAAGAGCCGCGGATCATACATTTTCCTTCTACAAAAGTAGAGTGAAATAATATGCACACGTAGCTCTAATTTCGATGAAAGTTTTGTTTTATCATAATGCTCGAACGTTGAAAATTGAGAGACATTTGAATGACCTGCGTTAGATAATTTTGGAAAAAATTACTGCCCATAATGCCTACCAAATAGTAATTTATTCTAGTTGCAACGGAATTTCACAATTAATTATGGATTACGAAAGCCTATTTTGCTTATTGAGTTAAGGACTGAGTGAGAAATGAGTTTCATTCCTGAATAACAATTTTGTTCGGAATCTGAAATACTGAAAATTCAGCGGAATTGTCAAATTTAGGTCATCCGTCACACATTTTTTCAGAAGCAAATACATGACGATGATGTACTAGCCTGAACACACTTGCAACGCTTCCGATCTTTTCAAATTTTGTTATAATCTTGGCAATCCTATGTATTATAGTAAGACAATTATGGCCACCATTTATAAACTTCTATTGTAAGTTTTACGTACATTTAACATTTACTTACTTTTTTTTAAAAAAAACTTTTCATGGTAATTTTATTTACTCCTAGAGTTTTTATCAGAAATCTGTTGAGAGGAAGTCGCAGGAGAAGTGTTTTTTTATAATTTCCTTTTGATGTCTGACACCCTACCTATTAGCCTTCCGCGAGTTCCATAAACACAAAACCCATATACACAAATGGTAAAACTATTAAAGGGATAACCCAATATATTTATTATTTTTAAATGAAATGATTATCAGAGTCCATTATGGGGTTTTTAGCGATTCTCACCATATTGTCTTTTCACAGGAATCTTCCAATTCAGTTTCCACATTTTATGTGTAGTGTAATTGAATTCAGCGGCCTTATTTTATCGTACCTAACGCTGCTAGCCACTATATTAATCGGTTGTTTCCTTCAAGCATACAATTCTGACAAAGTCACCGTTTCAACTGCCTTACTGTTCTCTTATAACCCATTTTTCTCTAGAAGATAGCGTCTCAGTAGCAAAAAGTTTCATAACAATCATTTGTCCACCCTATAGATTGAATGGTATGGTGTAGGGGATTCAATTCAAATTAAGTTATGCTTAAGACGAGTCGTGAAGAAAAAAAAACAGCCAATGTTAACACATGAGGTCGCCGTGGTCTAGTAGGTAGTGTGCTGGCTTATTAGACTTAAAGCCAGGGTTCGAGTCCCCGGCCAGACATCAAAATAAAATAACAAAAAGTAATTTTTTTCGGCGATTTCTTCTCGAAGAGTTCTGGCAAAAACTCTGAGAGTAATAAAATTGCCGTGAAAAGTCTAAAAAAAATCTGTCGTTCGGATTCGACTTTATCTGTTAGTCCCGCCACTATGTATAAAATTAACACACACAACATAATTAGTGGTGAGAAACTAGTTTAATAATCCTGACTGAGGGTTGTATGACAATTATGTATGTATGTAATGTTAACACAAACTCAGCGTAGTGTCATTAATTGCATATGGGATGTATATGACTAATAACCCGCTCGTAAATTTATAGTTAATGTCGGAAATATTTAATTTTCAAACTGCACTGGCTAAGTATTCTTAATTTTCTTTGTAACATTTTAAATTTTATTCTGTTACCATTCGTTATGAAAATGAGAATAATTTTTTATTCTTCTTCTTTTTCATTTCAGTACTTCCAGCTATTTTGGGCCTCATATCAGCAGGTGCCCTCTGGGCAGTTGCTTGCATATGTGCCCGTCAGATGCGTGCACGTAATCGTAAACAGAATCAACATGATTCGACATTTCCATTCCAACCAACACGTCGTCCGACAGCTGTTCGTTCGCCTAGTGGTCAACCGCCTCACTATTTGAAGAAATCACCATCACCTACCGGCACTAAACAGTTGGGCATATTGCAACCCATGCAGGAACAGACCACAACTTCACCCATTTCACCACAGACAGTAAAGTATATGGAAGAGGATGAGACCAAGTCATCGAAGCTAAACAAATATAATGGCAATGATAAACTTTCCCCTATGGAAGCCAAGAGCCCTACCGGCAGTAATGGCAGCAATGGTATGCATACCAATGGCGCTAAAGCTACCAATGGTAATCAGGTAACGGTGATGCAAGACTCCATGGTTAGCAATATGAGTGTAAGTGAAATGAATATGGAACAGTATGGCAAATTGGGTTCAATATTCTTTAAATTACGTTACTTGGCTGAACGGAACGCTTTGATGGTCTCAATCATACGTTGTCGTGGTTTGCCCTGCAAGAGTGGTGGTGGCAATAGCGGCAGCAATTCGTCTAATGGCAACAAATCCAGTGAGATACCAGCCGGCATGAATGGTCGCACCCAATCGGCTACAGATCCTTATGTCAAATTGCAACTATTGCCGGATAAACAGCACAAGGTTAAGACTCGCGTGGTTCGCAATACTCGTAATCCTGTCTACGATGAGGATTTCACTTTCTATGGCTTAAACATTAACGACCTACAGAACATGTCTTTGCATTTTGTCATATTGAGCTTTGATCGCTATTCACGTGATGATGTTATTGGTGAAGTAGTTTGCCCTCTATCCTCCATTGAAATTGGTGACATTTCCAAGGAAGCCTTGTCGATTAGTAAGGAAATTCAGCCACGCAGCTTAAAAATACGCGCTCAAGGTCGTGGTGAACTATTGATTTCATTGTGCTGGCAACCGGCTGCCGGACGCTTGACTGTTGTGCTGTTGAAGGCTCGTAATTTGCCTCGTATGGATGTGACTGGCTTGGCTGATCCTTATGTTAAGATCTATTTGCTATACAATGGCCAGCGTATTGCCAAAAAGAAGACGCATGTCAAGAAACGTACACTAAGTCCTGTTTTTAACGAAAGCTTCGCTTTCGATATACCAGCAGCTGAGGTAAGTGTTACGTTAGACAATTAATGTGAAGTGAATTGTACAAACGAATGTTTGTGTTTTAGGGTACTGGTGCCACATTGGAAGGAGTATCACTTGAATTGATGTTGCTCGACTGGGATCGTGTTACCAAGAATGAGGTAAGTTGGTATGAAACACTGATTTATTTGTAAATATTTCGATATGCTGCTCTTGATGTTTTGGACGTTGTTCCATATCAATATTAAGTTTGATGGCCACGTTTGTCAAATGAAACATGTTAACTTGTATTTTTGGCCTTACCCGAATTTCTTGGCTGTTTATTGTATTATTGTTGCTCAAAGAACTCTTGATAATCAGTTTTACCATATTCGATCGTTGCTAAATAGGCAGCTCGATTCAGTCTATTACTTTCTAAACAATCAGACCGAGGATCTTGATGTTTTGCCTTCGTCGTGATAAAATTTACTTTCACTTGGACTGTAATAACATAGAACAGCTACCATTAGAGATTAATACTACAGCAGCCAGTTTTCGATCTAATCTCGTTATTATTGTTGTAATTCATTTCGAGAGCATTAAAGTATGTTTTCGATGAAGGTGTATTCTGTTGTCTTAGATGCCCAATCTTATCATTCTAAAGTTTTTCTAACTAATCAAACTCTGGTAGCATTGAGATCTGATGTTGTGTAGAAAGAATGTTTTCCGAAGAAAATATATTCTGTAGTTATTGGGATGACACCGTTTGATTTTCCTCAATGATTCGTTATTGATTTCTGAGAGACTGGGAACGTCTGCATGGATTATTTTACATTCAAGGAATTTATCACTACGACACGCAAATTATATTCAGCGTCATACTTACTTAATTGTTACTTTTTATTAGGACTACAACCTAACTTCTCACACCACTCATCTGGTCCGTGATAATGAGTGGTGGAAACAACAGTTTAAAATAGATTTCAATTTCGATTTTCACAGCAATTATATGTACTCCAGTAGATTTCTGGCAAAATCACGCCAAAGAAATATTTACCAAATTTCGTTTTGTTGAAAATGTCTGATCTTCTGTGTAATATGTAAATTAGAAACAGAGAAACTATGAAGAGTGGCTAAAATTTTGTTTGTACAAGTAAGGTGCGATAAAACAGAATAAATCGCTTTAACGTCAGCAAAGTGTGCCATTGAAATATCATATTGTGGCAAGTCTTTAAAATATAATGTGCCTTATCCTATGAACTTAATTGGAAAGTTTTTAGTCCATTTCTGGCTGGATAGTGAACTGGCTGGAGTGAACAACTTCCACCTTCAGGCGTACAAAATTTAGTTTGTTTATCGGGGGTAAATAAGCAGACCGTGGAAAGGGCCGACAATTCTTCCAATGGGTAAAGACCAAATTATCACAACACGCCTGTAACATTCGACTGTAGCAACGATTTCTCAGAAAATTATATCAAGAATTTCTGATGTCAACTGGCAAAGAATTCAATTCTATATTTAATTTACCCCGAATGATATTTTTTGGACCTTGTGAATTCTAGAAATTATGCGAATAACATGCTTAACTAGGTCATTACGATCCTTTAGCAAGGATTAGGTCCTAGCTTTTCACTCCACTTATTTTGTGTAAATTAATTTTATATGTGACTGGTGGGTCTTATTGTTTCATGACTACAAATTCGAGCAACTTTCCATAGCAATTTATTCACTCTCAAAGTTTTTTGCGGAAGATTGCTGAGAGGATGTCGCCGAAAGAAATATTTCTTCATATTTTGTTCGAGACGTCTAAACCTGGCATTGAATCAATACACTACCTACTAGATTACAGCCACTCCATCTCCGTAATAGAATCGGGGGGTGATTATTTTCAACACAATACAAGCAAGATTAATCAGAAGGTGTTGTACTTAAAAAAATATGTCATATGGTCCAGTTTATCTTTAATTAAACTAATTTAGTTTCCTTTTTTAATTTAACCTTAAAAACCATCTTTCAATGTAAAAATCAATCCAAAAATTGTATTTGTTACTCACAAAATGTCTAATTTAATTAGAAAAGTACCCCCTGTATTTGGTATTTATTTTACAAAGAATAAGAATTATTAGTGTGACTAAGTACATGGGAAATATTAAATTTTATTTTTTGTTTAACAGGTAATCGGCCGACTTGAATTGGGTGGCCCCAATTCGAGTGGTACAGCTCTTAACCATTGGAATGAAGTATGCAATTCACCACGGAGGCAAATTGCCGAATGGCATAAGTTAAACGAGTAAATGGGCTCATCATTAAACATTAAACAACTATTGAGAGTACATAATAGAGAGAGAGAGATAGAGGGAGAGAGAGAGAGGGATATTGGAGGATAATATGATTTGAAATCGTAACAAAAAAAAAAAAAAATTATTAGAGAAAATATTAAACGTATAATAAGTTAACGATAAAAACAAAAATAAATTAATTTAAGAATGGAAGATATACCAACAAAAACAAAAAGGAAATAAAATCTTTTACACATAAAAAAACTCAATATAAAAAATAAAAGAAAAATTATTAACAAAAAAAATTAAAAAAACTAGAGGAAAACACAAACAGGAAATCTAAAATGAAAATTAAAAAAAAAAACAAAAAAGAATTAAAAAATCTCTTTGAACAAGAATTTTTATGTAAATTATGTCTACAAATAAAATACAAATTCAAAACAAAAAAATTTTATTTAAATTCAACACGATATTAAATATGAATTAAAGAAAAAAAAGACCAGGATTATGTTTAAAGCATAAATTTTAAAAACTGAGTTTAATTCTAACACCGTATAACAAAAAAGAAAAAAAAAAGCTACAATACTCATGTATTAAACAAGTATTATAGAGCAGAGTAATGTCATAATGCATTACCTATAAACGTCTGAATATGTTTAAATAAATAAAATATACACTCAAAGCATAAATGTTAGTAATGATATTATTATTTTAATTATTATTTGTTTAGATTCTTACATATATAGTTTTTTTATTATATTCTTTTGATTTTATTTAAAAATAAAACGTATTTGTATTATAACAACTTCAAAAGAGAAAATAAAAAATAAGGAAAAGTAAAACTGTATGAATGAATATTGCTTAATTATTTAAACTCAAAGGAAGAGAAAAACAAAAATATGTATTAAAAAAAAAGAAAAAAACAAAGAAAACATTATAAATATTATTATTATGATTATTATTAAATTATAATGAGAAAATAAAAAAAACCTCCAAATAAGCAAACAAAACAAAAAAAAAAAGTGAATTATAAATATTATAAATGTATTATGTTTCAACGTAATAATAATAAAATAAACACAACAACAAAATAAATAAATTTATGCATTAAAGAAAAATAAATAAATGATTTTCCAAAAGCATAAAGAAAAGGAAAAAAAAAATTAAAAATTAAATGTTAGTCGAGACAAGATTATATAAAAAAAAAAAGAAATTGTATTAGAATTATATGCAATTAGTTGTAAGTACCATAAAAGTTTAATAACACACAACAACAACAAACCCCAACCAAACAGAAAGCACTTTGGTTTTTCTTTCAATTTCCTTCCATTTTAGTTTCCTTCTCCTCACTTTAGGACACAAAACATGTAAAAAAAAAAAATTAAAAAACAAATGAAAAGAAATGCAAAATAAAAATTATTATTTATTGAATTTAACATTAAGTGAAAAATGAGAAATCTACAAATTTACACAAATATAAAATAACCAAAAACAAATCGCATACAAAATCGAATACATTCTATTACAATCATTTAATCGAATATTATTTTTCTATTATTATTAATGAAAAAAAAGAAAAAAAGAAAACAGAAACGAAAGATAAACAATTTAATTTTGATACTTTAAAGAAAATATACGATATTTTAAATTAAGTTTTATTAGAATAATTTATAATCATTTAACAATTATCCTATTTATTAATATAATTTACAAAATGATTTTGGTCTAAACGCAAACGCAACTCAATCGATGAAATTGTAAGTTGGGCCATTAAAGTTTTTTAATTGTTAAATAAAATCTCTTTTGTTTTGTAATTTTAAAACTTTTTTTAAAGTTTATTGGCTTGGTTACCGTTATTATCTTTTTCAATTGTTTAGATAAAGCTATTCAGATTAGTCGCATGTGGCCTAGAAGTTAATATTTTCCAACTTCCCACTTAGTTGTTGTCCTAGTACAGTTCAGATATCATTATGCCTTCAAAAAAAAAAATTTTATTTTAATGTGATTATTTCAGCAGGTAAGACTCAATCTGTAAAAAAAATATTTTAAAGATTTAAATTTAAGAAACTATTCCTTAATTCACGTATTTTATATTAAAAATGAAAACAAGAGTATACAATCGAAATTGAGCAACGGCTGAAGCAATTAAAATTCAGCCCTGGATTGGTGATTAAAAGCAAAAAGGAATAGATAGGCAAATATACTCCTGGAATACTACAATAGAATGCTTTCATTTTTTTCGTCATTGCCTAATTGACAGTGATTTTCAGTACAACAATTTCAACTATGTTCCTTGCATTACTGATAATAAAGCACTTCGCTAGGCTCTGTCAAAAGTCCTTCATGTAGCATAGCTTGTCTTAAGAGGCAATGGCTGAACGATGTAATTCTAGTGAAGCTCCGATTTCGTATGAAAGTGCATGAAAACGAAATTTGTTTTTAAATTTGACTGAACGATTTTATGAATATTTTTTGTCCATCGTTTTAAAGTCACATTAAGCGAATATTTGTTAAAAGAACAAAACTCCTATTTATCTTAACTAGATGTAAAAAAAAACTTTTTAAAATCATTACAAATTACAGTTCTTGCAAAATTCGTTTACATTTGTCCACATTGTTTCCGTTTTCTCCAGAAATATTTGTTTAATGTGGCTGTACCTTTAAATAACTTTTCTCGCAATAAATTTTTATTAATATTCCAGATTGCAAAAATATTATGGACTTGCATTACATTGCCTAGAAAAAAAATTCTGGAAACAATTCAAATCCAACACAATAATCTACTTCATCTGAATCCATAGTTTTGTTTTGAAAAGTCTACTCTAGTGGATTTGGTGGATGTACGCATGCTGGGCTCCTAATGGTGTATATGATTAGAGAAATGATTATTGGCTCCCATGGAGAGATATTGGTGGGCGGACATTCACACGTCGGGTGGAAAGTGCTTTGAAAATTAATATTTAATTTAATTAAAAAATTGTTTGATAGCTAATCATTTTAAATTACATTTTTTTTTGATTTCTAAAATAGTGGAAAAATTAAATAATTTTCAATAGATTTATTTATTATGTCTTCAATTTTAGTAGAAATATTTTTAAATTATTTCATTCCACATTACTCTTTCATCGGTGGTTGATTGTGTTTGCCAATTTCCATTTAACTTCTAATAAAACAAAAAATAAAAGTACAAATTATTTACATATTTTCATTAATTTACATCATTTTTACACAATTATTCATAAAAATTATTTCTTTTTTGTTAAAAATATAATTAAATTTATAAATTAATACGATAAAATTAAACACAAAAAAAAAAAAGAATAAAAAAATTACTTCTAACTCAATCAAGTATAAAAGGGAAGTCAGATTTTTCCAAATAATTCAAATATAATACTCCGGTAAAACCATTCTTCAAAAAAAAAAAAAAATTCAGTGATTAAATAACTTTTAAGAGAAAATCGCTTAAAAAGCTTTAATAAAAAAAAAAAAATACACACACACACATTCAAAATTTTCTACCCAAAGATAATAAGAATTTACGCTCAAAACACGCTAAATTAAAAATCACAAAAATAAATTTTATACACTAGACAACAAAAAGAAAAATTTCATAAATTTACAATAAAATAAAACAAAAACAAAAGAAAAAATATCAAGAAAACCGAAAACAATAAAATTTTATTAGCTACAGCACCATGAATAATACAAATTATCAAAATGAAAATTTTAAAAACTAAAAATCAAAAAACCAAATAAAATAATGAAGATTAAATACAAAAAAAGAAAAAACTTTCAAAATTATATTCAATTTCTTCACAGCTTTCTTTTCTTATATAATAAAACAAACAGGCACACGATTTTTATAGAAACTATTTAAAGGACTATGCGATACAGTAAAACTATATAAGTTGGCTACACATTTTACAAGATTACAAGTTTCATGATAACTGAATAAAGTTTTTAAGTTTTTCTTTATAGGTAACCAAATTGGCAATCATTATGGAAAATTTATGCGTTATACATATTTGTCGAAATTTTAAATTATTTTGTTTTTTCATAAACCCAAAAGTTGGCAACGAAAAAGTGTATAGGACGCCTGCCTAAAACTGTGCTTGACATTTTGTATATGTAAAGAGATGGAGATCAACAAAAGAATTTCAAACCATTTATACATAATAATTTAAAACCTTATAAACAGATTTTTAAACTGCCTAACAACCTTTAATTCTCGTGGAGCTTATTAATTATTGACTATTGACATAAAAAATTGCTCTTTTTGAGCTCTAAAGCAAGAATTTGCGAAAAAATATGTTTTAAATTAAATAAGTCGACAAAAGATTATAAGCAGCCTAAATGTATACTTTAGTTTACATATACTAAAAGTATAATAAACAATCTTATACGCATATTAGGCTGGTAACGATAGATGATTAAATTATTGCTGTTGACCTTACCCTCAGTGATATTGAGATCTCGAATGTTACTTAACAAAACTTTAAATGTTTAAAGTAAAAATGATTTTTGAAACATTTTGTTTACAATTTAATGGCATAGTTGGTCTTGTTAAGTTGCCCGAAAGTATGCTTTTGTTTACATATTTCTTGATATCATATTGCATTGTGTATTTCAATCCGAATGCTATAAAAACTGTATGTAAAATATGGTCTAAATATTATCATTTAGAATAGTTACAATATATGTTTTGGGTTCTTAAACTCTGTATTAGATTCGCTTATTTAGTAGGCCGTAATAAATAGCCAAATAAAACTGAACTAATAAATGAATGTAAATTCTTTAATATATATACATATAAAATTATGCTACAAAATTATGTGAATTAAAAAGAAACCATGATTGGGTCACGTTTTAAAGCAAACAACAAAAAAAATTTTCTAAATAAATTTTAAATGGAAAATATTTTTACGGAACTATTTAAACTTTCCTTATCTGCTAAAACAGAAAGTAATCCATGTAATAAAGGAAAAAAAGAATAGATTTTTTATATACAAAAATCTTGTTGCTGAAACATATAAATAAATTTTTAATTTCATAGCCAACTTGTATGGGAAATACTTTTAGTAGAACAGCTCAATTTAAATAAAATATTTAAAGGATTTAATAAAAAAAACACTTACTTACACTCGTATATCTGCTATATATGCAAAATATTTCAAAGAATTAAAGAATTGCTTTAAATTTAAAAGAGAAATAGAATAGAAAACGAACTCTTAATAAAACGATTTATAAACTTACATCATAACTAAAAAAAATATAAAATAAAATTAAATTAAATTAAACAAAGTATTAAACGAAACAAATGCTAAAAAGATTTCAATAAAAAAAAGCAAAAAATATTACAAAAATCTAAAGAAAAACAAAAATTGATCCCTCCAATTATAAAGAAAAGGAAACAAAAGTAATTAAAACAAAGTAAACGTATATATTTATTATAAAGAATTGAAAAAACTGAAGAAGAAACACACAGGAAATCTCAATAATTCTAAAATAAATTCAAGGCTTTATTTCTGTAACAAAAAAAAAAAAAAAAAGAAGAAGAAAAACTTAAAACAAAAATTTTAATTATTAAGAAAAATTATTTTCGAACGTAGAATTTTTTATTACTTTTTTTTTATATTATTATCATTAATATTATTATCATTATTATTATTGTATTATTTATAATTTTTATTGTGTAAAAGATGAGATTATGTATTTAGTAAAACAAAACAAAAAATAAAAACACTTTGTAATATAAAATTTATATACTGAACTGATTGAAATTAAAACAAATATAAAAAAAAAACACAACAATGACAACAATCACTAATAAACGAAACTAAATTCTATTTTAAAACATAAAATCCTTAATAAAATATTCATACAAAGAACATTTAAATTCCCATTTAACAAAAGGATACACAATACAATTTCTATTAGGGTGGCAATGACGAACAATCAAAAAAGCAAAAAATGATTGCATACTTTTAGTTGCGCTACATGTAATAAAATATATAAAGTCTACTTTAAGGCCGGCATTAACAATTGTTCTCATTACTTTCTTTTAATCTTTAGAAATTATTTTGCGTATCCTTTCGTTTGATAATTCAATGCATCTACGTTTCAAATGTTTCCATTTAAGAAATGTTTCAAAATTCTATAATTTTTAATTACAACTACAACACCATTGAACTGATTATTTAATTGTATTTGTTTGAATATTTATTAAAAATACATTCCATTGAAAATATCATTTCAAGTCTTGTATGTATTGAAATATATACAGTAAAACCCAAATATACGGAACTATATAAACATAAAGACATACATACGTATGTATTTAACAAATATAAAGAAACATTTTAAATACCTACAATTAAAAGAAGAATTTTGAAAATGTGAAACCATATAATCATTCAAATTAAATCAATTATACTCCAGAAAGCTAAGTAACTGAAAATATAAATTAAATTCAAGTTCGAATTAAGAAAACAAAAAACAAGTTAAAAGAAAATGTAAGACAACCTACATACAACGTACATACATACATACATAGATTGCATATAATTGGAATAATGTTAATTTTAATAAACAATATATATTATAAAACAATAACAAAAATAAAAATAATAATAATAAAAATAAAAAAAACCAATAAAAAAATTCATTTGGTTTCATTTCCCCTTTGACAAGCGGTAAGTACCTAACATTCTTTTCCATGCTTCTGCAACACTCAATTCCATGCAATTATTTTATGTTAAATTCTTTCCATCGAAATCTGTAAAATATTGTTACGAAAATGGTTCTTTGTTTTTTATATCGTTTAACATTAAAATTTTAAACAAAAGCTACAAAAACAATTAACTTGTTTACATTATTAAACAATTAAACAAAAATATACCAACAAAACAACAGCGTAAAAAATGTGACAAACAAGTAAACAAAAATGCAACAATAAACATTGCAAGAACAAATGTAAATAAAATACACAAACAACATATTTATATTTAAAGAGAATTCATCAGACTGTTTTTCTGTGTTTAAGGCCAAGCAGGCAACGGAGTCAGAAAATGTTCATTCAGTATTGTGTGAAGACGCATTGCATTTGAAAAGAGTAATCGTGGTTTGATGATCTCCGCATCTGATCTGTGATCTGTCGAACACTTATCTAGTGATTTGTTATTTTTTTGTGCAAAAAAGAGGAAAGAGAAATAATAAATAAAGCAATTGTTGTTGTTTACATCAAGCTAAACACAAATTTATTTTTATTTGTAATCTATGAGCTCATATTTTAAACGTTTTAATAGGTAAACATGTAACAATATATTTGATTTTTCTAAACATCCAACTTTGTAAACTGGAGATGTAAGAATATAGAAAAGTGAAGCCATGTACACCTCCTTAAATTAATTTATTAATGGAAGTTTGAGGCTTAATAGCAATATGTATCACACTTCATAAGATTATGGGAAGTATAATGAAACATCAGATTATGCAATATATGACAGATAAAAAGACCTAAGGTCTGTTCAACCGGCATTACTTTCTGAACTATAGAATCGGTAAATTCAACGATTCGCAGACGATTACCATTTGCACCACTTAAATGGGATACAAGAACAAAACAAACACAACTCAAAAGTTATTATTATTGTCATGTGGGTATCCTGGTAATGTAGCAGATAGTATGCTTGACTATTAGCGTGAGGGTTGTGGGTTCGATTCCCAACAGAGACTGTGGCCTGTTGCACTACAATCAGCATGTAGCTCTATGTGAATCAGCTCGTAAGAGTTATAATATTATTTGTAATTGCATTCTAATTAGTAGTACAAATAATTAATAAATATTATTATTATTATTATTAGATCCAACTACGCTGATGCTGACCCAATAAGGTGAATGAGTAACGAACTTAATAAATTATCTATGTTTATTGATTTTTCTTTAACGAATAGTGTTATAAAAAAATAATGTAATTAAGTTTTAAATTCATAGTTTTTTAGAATTAATATATTGTAATAGTAGAAGAGTCGTTATCTCACTTTATCTTCTCTTTCGTTGAGTATATCTGTCCAATTATTTGAGAGATACTGGCCGCATCAGTGGCGTTGAAGCTCCCTTTCTCGAAATAGTCATTACTACCCTTTAGTAAGCATTACAATGCCACTTATTTAGTATGTGTTAATTTTATTCAAGAGCGGCAGCAGTACCGCCTGTTCAATGTCGACTGCGAACGACAAATGCATTTCAAACCATTAAACTGTAATGCATTGTGTAAGTATTTCTCGAAGTAAGCAATTATTTATTAAAAAAAAAAAACCTCCATACCTTTATAATACTCTGACGTTTAAGTTTTTATTGAGAACTAAGCAATGATGTATGTAAGTTTTGCTTTCTTTCGTTATTAGAATCTCTTTTCAAAGACTTAACATTGCATTAAATTGAAAGTGTATGCACATATATTATAAAGCGACCATAATAGAGCAGTTGTGCGATATTAAACGAGATTAATATTTAAAGCAACCATTATTCTCCTATTAAAATACGTTTCGTTTTAATCGCAAATCAGTTTGAACAAGTTGTTCTGTGAGTCGAGTTAAAATTGTTTCTTACGCGAGTAAAATGCTAATAATTTATTAAAATATTTGAATAATTACATGAAAAAAAAAAACAACAAATAAAAATATAAAAGAAATAATTATGGAAATTTGGAAAATGAAAATTCATCGAAATGCTTATCGATATCTGATAATTGGGATTCTAATATGCTGGACAAATTTCCCAGAAGGTAAGCCGTTGATAAGAGGCGATTGTTTTCTTCATAATAGTTTTAGGAAAACCCAGGGTGCATTTAAATAAGATAATGAGGTCATCTACAACAAATAAAATAATACGAAAGCAACAGATATTTTATATTTGTTGAAGATTAATGTCGATAATGAAAAAAAAAGAAACTGAAGAAAATAATGTATTCGAAGAAAATTAAAATTAAATTAATTTCAATTGTTGAAAGTTCTATTTGGAAAAAGATTTCCAAAGCATCTATCCATTCTAATTATGGAATAGAGCAGAGCTTTTAAATTATAATTGGTAATATTGGTGGCACATTGTGCTGATTTTATTGACGACAACAATCACAGCCACGATTAGCCAATATCCGCAAGTTGTAGTCGTTGATAACATTTCCCCTTTACGAAAGAAAGAAATTTGAATATTTTTCATTTTACTTAACCAACTTAATTGGTCATTCCAACCCCTCAGTCCCGATTACGACATCGCTTGTCACACTATCCACTGTGATGAGTAGCGGTACAAGCAGTTTAAAGGCGACTCTGAATGAAACATTTTTGAGAAATTTGTTTGTCAATTTTTTTTATTCCCTGAGCTTTTTCCAGAAATCTGCTGAGAGGAAGTCGTAAAAAATTTTTTCAAGCCTACATAAACTATTGTTTATCGATCGATTAAATTTTTGGTTCATATTTGTTCGGCTTGGAAATTATCACAGTTTATTAGATCAGAGCCCAATCATATAAACTGTCGTAAGATTACTGAATTGTGTAATATTTTCTCTTAAAATTGATTAAATTAATTGTATACTAAAATTTACACGATGTAAAAGTTTATGCATATTAGGACCATTCATCCATTATCAAATTTATACAGCCTGATCAAACAGTTCAATGACAATCATAGATGACTGGTACTGACGGTGTTAAACAATTTACTCTTTATACATACAATACTGAAATTATCCTTTCAGTGGTAAGGAAATAAGTGCTGTGTGTGAACTTGATCGCTATTTTTTTAAATAATTTCTTTACACAATATTAAATTAAATCTGTCACCTTTGGTTTTTCTTCTCTTAACAATTTGCTTGGAATTTCGGTTTGCGCTTATAATTAGCACGGTCTGCATGCAGTGACAGTGAATGGGAATGTGATGACGGACAGTGTATTGACGAAGACAATAGATGTGACGGCATAGTGGATTGCCGTCGATCGTTCTGATGAAATAGCCGAAAACTGTATTCAATATCGTGATACTTGTCAAAAATTCGCTTTTCGCTGTTTCTACGGAGCTTGCATCAATGGCCAGGCGAAATGTAATGGCATTCAGGAATGTGCTGATAAATCGGATGAGTTAATATGTGCCACAAAAAATCATACTGATTTTCAGGGCACTTGGTAAGTGAATTCGTATGCAATATTAAGAAAATGTTAGAAAATGGAGATGCTATTGTTTCTGTTCGTAGCAATGCAAATGAAGTACAATGTGTGACCTCAAGGGAGTGCATAAATTCAACTCACTTGTGCGATGGTTATAAGCACTGTAGAGATGGTTCTGATGAATCCCTGCCATTATGTGTTAACTTTGGATGCATAGATTTTCAATGTGGTTACGGTGCGTGCATAGATTCAAATGCAAGATGTAATGGTACTATTGAATGTGCTGACGGTTCTGATGAAGCTTGGGAACTGTGTGGTAAACCCAGAAAGCAAAATCCAATTAAAAGATTACCTAGACATACGCCCACGCCAAATCCGAAACAATTTAGCAGATGTCTTATACCAAACACACCACAAACTCGGGACATGTCATTTAAATTGCATCCTTCTAATGAAACTATTGTAGCCGACTCACTGGTGCATGATTTCGATACAATACACATTGAATGCACAAACAAAGCGACCCTTAGAGGCCAATCGAGCCTCTTGTGTCAAAATGGTACATGGAATTCTGAATTTCCCTTATGCCAAGGTAAGTAAGACGATTTGTATTGCCGTCGTACAAATTTATTCATACAAAGTTAATTATTTTACTTGAAAAGGTTTCTGTGATGGTACCCTATTGAGTGGTATTTCTATACGTGCCATATGTGACTATAATACTCGTTTTATAGAGTGTCCAAAGAATATTCGCATTGGTACTGAAATTCAAGTAAATTGTGCTTATGGCTATTCGAGAACCGAAAATAGTCCTCAGTATATCAAGTGCTTAGCTGATGGTTCATTTGATAAAAGTCCCATAAGCTGTCAGCAACGTTGTGGTCGAATTGCACCCAACGCCGTGCCTTTGACTAAGAACGGCATTGTAATTGAACCCAGTTCGGCACCATGGCATGCTGCTATTTATGAGAACAACAGTGTTAATTACGATTACATATGCAGTGGTTCTATTATTTCACCACGTATCATTATGACAGGTAAAAAGTAACCCACAGGGATTAGTCTACTCTTTGGTATTTTTCTAATTTTAAGTCTTTTGCTATTATTTTAGCTGCTCATTGCTTCTGGGATGAAGCAACTTTAACCGTGAAAAATTACATAGAATATAAAATTATAGCTGGCCGTAGCAGTAGCAACTATACGACAGAACAGAATGAATACTCACAGATAGTAGACGTGGACGAAATACATGTGCCATCAGAGTAAGTTTATAAAAAGTTGTTGTATACATGAGACAGTCATTTCGGTAACTACTTATTAAATTCCTTGGTGTACGTAATTGGTCGTTCCGGTAAAAAAAAGAATGCAAACACTTATGTCATTGCAATATGACTTCAGCAGTGATTAGTGCAGCTTAGTTTTAGAGGATTTGGGGTGATTTCCATACCCTTATGTATGCCTCTAAAGCTTTCTGTATCCTTAGCAAGCGGTTGGGAATATGACGTTCCCCAGGCAGTAAAACGCCAGAATATTAAGAGTTTTAATTTATGGACTATAGGCATGGAAAAGGTGCTTACATTTGCCCGATGTCACTGAGCATTCGTTGATCTGCCGATGTTTATTGTATCACGTAAATGTAATTGGAATAGTTAACCATTCAATTGTTGGAATGACTGAGTCAAGTACGATATTGAGTTACAGCGTATATAAAATTCACTTTCGTCGTATTCCGGCGATAAGAATATCTCATAATGCAGTTTGTTTTTGTCTGTAAAAGCTGTATACTGATTACTTGATTTGTACAAGAGCGGTGTATTCTACAGTATGGAAGTCGCTGTAGTCAGTAGGTAGTGTGTTAGCTTATTAGACTGAAGGCCGTGTTCAAACTCCAGGTCAGACATTAAGATATCAAAACGAAAATATGAAAATATTTCTTCTGCGACTTCCTCTCAGCTGATTTCTAGCAAAAAGTCTGAGAATAAATAAAATTGCCATCAAAAATTTATCAAAAATCTGTCTTTCGGAATCGACTTAAAACTGTAGGTCCCGCCATTCATGTATAAAATTAATGATCACAACATAAGTGGTGTGAGAAGCTAGGTCGTAATCTTGACTGACGGGTTGTAATGACCAGTTATGTATGTATGGTTGTTTATTTCGATGACCACGTTAAAGAGGGTTACAATCTTGTTCGGATACCTAATAGGGTATTTCATTCTCGAAGGACTTATTGATATTCCCTAAATTGTGTTCAACAAGAACCAGAGATTTTTAATTTCAGTCTAAAGTTGATGCCTTGCCGTTCTTCGTATATTTGTATAGCATTGGCAATTGTAAGTCACCGTAGTCACATAAGTAGTGTATAAGCTTACTAGATGCAATCTCGGTAGCTAAAGCCCAAAGCTCTAACATCAGGAACTAAGCGAATTAAGTATGAAAAAATATTTTTTTTTCGGCATTTAACTCTCAGCAGTGGTTTGGAAAACTCGGAGAATGTATAAAATTGCCATTAAAAGCTTGTCAAATCTGTCCTCACGAATCCATGTTCCAATTGAAATCACTGAAATACACATGATCTTATTAGCAATTTATACTATATCCAGAGAGGTTTCGAAAAGAAACTAAGCACAATCAGTCATATGTCTCGATGCTGTTACTGTCTCTTATTATGTGCTTAACATATTACAATGCAATGTTCATTACGGGATATTTGGTATGGATTTGACTAATAGGAGCAGTAAAATGGATCAATAGCCTATCATTGAACTGTAGCTTAAGCCAATAATTCTTTTATTATTCATGATCAGAATTTTTACTTTTTATTTGTATTTCTTCTAGATATCGTGGTAAAAACATGCGTCAACAGGATGACATTGCCTTTATAAAACTCAAGAAACCATTAAAATATAGTGAAACTGTCGCATCAATTTGTATGCCAAGGATGGAACACAACATTGCTTCCAAATATGTGTTGACGAATCAAAAAGGTTTCATCCATAGTTACGGTCCCGAGAATCAATTGGAAAAATTGAAAATGCTAACGTTAGCATACCATGATTGCATGAGCAAAACTCCTCCGAAAGCTCCTTTGGCAACTGATAAATTTTGCGTTTACAGCAATGAAGGTGCTTCGATTTGCCGTGGTGACAGTGGTGGTGGTTTCTTTCAAGAGATTCGAAATTTTGAGGACATCGAAACTCTGTATCAGTTAGTGGGTGTTATTAGTAACATGCCCACTGCAAGAAGTTATTGTACGCCCCTCGGCAACGATTCATATGTGGCCATAACTAATATCTACGACATGGATCCGGAATTCTATAAGAAATTACAAAAGGCCATAAGTGAAGATGTTACCTTATTTTAGTTTTAATACGATTAAGTTTACCAATGTAAGTGAATATTTCTAAAAGAAACTGTGCAATAAAGTTTACATATATAGTTTAGCATCAGCATTAAAAATTTTTAATCATAAAAAAGTCAAAAAACAAAATTGCATGCAAATTGCATTCTGCTGTGTGGTCGATTCGGAAGTTTTACGTAATGAATGAAACGATCAATAATATGAATAATGACATCGTAAAATCAGTAATTCATTATACACACATCAATCGATCACGGGCCACAATATAGCGTTAAATCAATAAAGTTAGGGCCGAAAATTGCATTTTGTTTTTGATCGGTTATACGTGTTATAAATAGTGCGGTCGACAGGAGCATGCCGTTTGTAGATTTATTATTTCTTTACACAACAGTTAAGATGGTTTCAGCGCATATCGCATTCATTTTTAATGCCCAGAATATATCAAGCTTGTGACTTCTCAATAGTTACAGGACAATTTCTAACGAGAATATAGTAGACTAATGAAATATATGGAAAATAGCGCTGTCACTTGGGCGACTGTGAATAGCTTAGAAATTAAATGAGTACAATTAATTGGACGACGAAGATTTAAAAGTAGGATCGAATTGAACTGAACTTTGGATACGACAGAATATGATTGCGTTGGCATGGCGTTTTATAAATGTCAAACCAAAACTAATAAAGAAATTTATAAAAAAAGGCTTAAGAGTCCTAACGGTGAAACAATAAACTTGCATTTTTGTATACTGCAATATTTTTTTGGGTGTACAATTTAAACCTGAAAAAAGCTACATAAACTTCCTTCTTTAGAAGTTGACAAGCAGATGAACGCAATTTTATGCTCTTTTTAACGAACATTGTTGATGGTCGTGTCCAATGTGTGTAAAAAACCGAAGAGGAGGCTATAACTGCCTGTACTGGTATCTCTCCTACAACACGATCGATAGGTTCCCATAATGTGACGTGTTGTGAGAAACCGTGCTATAGGAGACTAGAAGATGGCACAAAACAGGGGTTAAGTTCCAACTTTGTTTCTATTAAAAATAACAAAATAAATAAAAATCCAATTAAATATAAAAAAAAATAAATATAAATCCACGTAAATACATAAAAAACAAACAAAAATCGGCATAAATATGTATGAATGTATATTATGAATTTAGTTTAGTAATTTTCTTCATCATCGCCGCTCAATTTGATTAAATGGGAACGTTTTTTCGGCTGAATAATATCCTTATAAAATCCGTAATCCTACTTTCTTTCCTTGGCTGCGCAAGGTTGTTGTAAATTTGTTGATATGTTGATAGACAATTTTGTAGTTCGCTTTTGAATGTTCGGCTTTTTTCAGAGCAAGACTAACCCTTCCTGTAACTTTTTTAGTGTCAAATTATTAACTTCATTATCTTCATCAGAGCTAGTCGATTTCATTCAGTTGGTGTTCGAATGCGATTTCTACAAAATCTGCATCCCCAACTTCTTGTTTCACTAATAAGTCTTGCACATCTTCTATAACCATATCAACAAACTCATCACCTCCGATCTATGTAGCAAGTTCTAATACGCCACCAATTTCATTTTCTCTTGGCTCATGGACGTTTTCTACCTTAACTACTGCTGGCCATATCTTTTCCTAACGTTGATTTAATGTTGCAATTTTCAGTTCTTTCAGCGATGCAATCTTTAATTGAAAATTGCTTCCATGCTTCCTTTACATTAATAAAATTTTGAATCAGTTATGTCTAAATCCGATTGAAATGATCTTCTTTAAAAATAAAAATAGTGTTGTAGAGGCACCGTGTTATAAGAGGTTTTCGGATATTTTATTAAACGTGTTAGAGTGAATTCATTTTGTTGGATACATGTACTTGGTAAATTTTAAAAATTGAACGTATAGTGCCCACTAAGAGCACTACTAACAAAAAATATTTCTAAAAATAATTCATTAATTCTCTTAAAATGCTAATTAATACTCTTACGTTTAAGAATTCTTGGAGAACGGATTTTTTTGATTTTTTAAGCACTGCTCACTTTCATACTAAAGTCTCTTATCTAAGCTCTACAAGTCTGAATCCGGTCGCATGCATTAAATCCGTAAATCAGTTCCAAAGAGATGTTCTGTGAGTCAGGTTAAAGCGGGGAATTTTTTCTTACGCACAGAAAACGTTCATAAAATATAATAATAATTCGATTACAACAACGTCAACAACTAAAAATAATAAATTTTTATTTCTGTGGATTTTATTTGTAAAACAAAAAAAGAGAAATAAATTGATTTTAAATTCTAAAACAAAAAAAAAAAAAAATATTGGAAATTTAGTTATGAAAATTCATCAAAATGTTCATCGATCTCTGATAATTGTGATTTTAATATGCTGGACAAATTTCCCAGAAGGTAAGCTGTTGATAAGAGACGATTTATTTTTTGTTGATGATTATTTAGAAGAAAAAAAAAATAAAATATAAAAACCCGAATATACAATACAAGTTTAGCCATCAGATACTTTATAGTCTTTGTTGTTGTGCTTCTTTATTCTTTAAAAGCATTTGTTAAGACAAACAGATGATTTGCAAACGAAGAGTTGCCAGATACTGGGGAATTGTGTGTATGTTTATGAATTGATTTTAAAATCCATTCTTTACGGTTGGTTTTTATTTTATTATTGTGAAGAAGATAAGTTGAAGATAAGATAATCATGATTAATAAATCCTTATTTTATTCGAACGATATTACAACTATATGTTTTATTACAGTTACACTTAATTCTGTTTTTACACGGTAGATACGTTCCAGAAAAAACCGTGTAAAAAAAACCGCGTAGAAAAGAAAGGGATTGGTTCAATATCATTAAATTTTGTAAAAAAATAAAATCTAAAAACTAAATAATTTGGAGAAAAAAACTGATACAATAGTCTTTTTAAAACACTAAATATAATTTGTATAAGCATTACTGAATATTTTAATTCATAAAATGAAAAGCAATTAAAATTTTTTAAAAAACGTAACATAAATTTAAAACTGCTACAGTTCAGGATGTCAAAAATAAAAAATATAAGTTGATAAACAAATGGTACATTCACCAATTCTTAAAGGTAATTTAGACAAACTAAAAATTATCAAAAGTTCATAAATAACAAAATTAAAAGCAGTCAATAGGGTGATGAACATAACAGAATGCTATTCGCTATCATCATCGGATGTCATACGTGAGGTTGGTTCATAGTAAAGAGAGTGCACAAAAAAAAAAACTGGACTTACAGTTTTCGTTATAGAAATAAAACTAAGTAGCGGATTTTTTCCTCAGAGCATCCAATTTTTTAAGTCACTTTTCTTTCAGACATTTTAAAGTGTTTTAGAAAAATACGTAATATTTTACCTGCTTTGTTTTGGTCGGCAAATCCTTTTTTCTTCCACTTCCACGCTTTCTCCCAATACCCAAAGACTCCTTATATTGTTTTATTCTTACCTTAGAAACTGTTTTTTGGTTAACACCTGCAAACCTAGCGATCGTTTTTTGTAAGCGGCGCGGTTTTAATTGAAAATTTTAATTATTTTTTTACGACATTCTTGTTGGGTGTCCATTTTCAAAAAACTAATTTTGCTATTGCAATGAAATTTAGCAAATGGATTTTGAAGCAGATAGATGACTAACAAAAATAATCTAACGAAATTAATTTTTTTCAATTATGATAAAAGTTATAAGCTTAAAATAGGCCCATTTTTTTCGTGCGCACTCCTAAGCTATCAATTTCAACAAGTTAGTATTTTCAGTTACCGATTTGACAGCACTGCATTTAATAATAAAGTCCGTTATTAGCCGTTGTGATTTTGTTTTGAACAGATCTTTGTAAAACTCATAGTAACAAGTCATACAAGATTTCAGATCAAGTTGAAATTTTCATAAACTTTTCTCAACCGTGTTATATCAAATATTACCGTGTATAAACAGAATTGACTTTATTATCTAGACTGTGTTATTTTAAAACTATGTAAAAAAAAGACAGTGTAAAACAGAATTGGGTGTATTGGGCTTGCCACAGACTCCTTTCCATTCCGATCGAATTTTTCTTTATCTTCTACAGATTTCCACCGATTTTGTCAATTACCAAAACACATATTGTGAACGCAAAATAAAAATGTAAGCAAAATAAATACGAGCAACACAATTTATGCTATAAACACATTAGACGCAGCATTTGTATCTAGTATGCGCCTTAATTATTTTAACGGCGGCAGCAGCAAAGCATAACTAAAAGAAATTAAAAAATAAATGTTTCATTTACGCTTTATCAATTATGCCACTAAAATATCTTTATGCGTTCTTGAAACCCCGATTTCGTATATTTTATTGTTCATCCGTTCATTTCCAACGCAATTCTCAAGCGCAATTGCAAGCACTTATTCTTTCATTTCCGCGAAGTAAAATAGAAATTAGCCTAAGGGTGCAGCAGCAGCATCGACGCCTGTTGATGAGCCGTCAGTCCAATAACAATTTTTGTATACATCCATGTACTCCATTTTTATTGCCGCACTGCAAGCGCTGCATCTAATGTGTTTACGGCAATAAATAAAAAAATGCAAAAATTTATTTGAAACCATAGCACATCAGCTCGTTTTAGATATTTGTTGGGTACACTGCCTTACACCCCATCGAAAGTTGTTCAATTAATAAATATAGTATATGCCTGTGCTTTGAATAATGTCTGAAGAGAGCTAAAGATGGATTACCAAGAAGTGCATTCTTTGGGCGAAAGTGATGAAAATTATTTGTTAAATTTAAAAAAGTTTCCTACGTTAGAAAATTTTAAATAATTATTCAAATTTGTATGTGCATGAGGTACACTTTCCCTTCAAAGATACGGCCCAAAAATTTCTTTAACTTTAGGTCTTAGAGAACACTCTCTAGGGACAAAACTCTTCAAAACTTTTTAAATTTATATAGACAGACTCGACTACGTAGTAGAAGTTTACTAATTAAGTTAAAAAGAAATATTGAATATTATCTGGTAACTCTGGTTTTTGTTCTCTTAACAATACAATGCTCTTTGAAAAGTTCTCTTTAAAATATTCCACAAACGTTCTCTTTTAAAATTATTAAAATGGAATTACTGTTATTTCAATGTACGTATGTAATTAGCACGGTCTGCGTGCAGTGACAGTGAATGGGAATGTGATGACGGACAGTGTATTGACGAAGACAATAGATGTGACGGCATAGTGGATTGCCGTGATCGTTCCGATGAAACAGCAGAAAACTGTATTCATTATCATGACACTTGCCAAAAATTTGCTTTCCGCTGTTTCTACGGAGCTTGCATCTCTGGCCAGGCGAAATGTAATGGCATTCAGGAATGTGCTGATAAATCGGATGAGTTAATATGTACCAAAAAAGACGATACCGATTTTCAGGGCACTTGGTAAGTGGATACGTATACAACATTTAATAAGAAAACATTTGAAAACTAGGAACCTATTGTCTCTGTTTCTAGCGATGAAAATGAAATACAATGTGTGACCTCAAAAGAGTGCATAAATTCAAGTTACATGTGTGATGGCCATGCGCACTGTAGAGATGGTTCTGATGAATCCCTACCGTTGTGTGTTAATTTTGGATGCGCAGCTTATGGTTTTCAATGTGGTTATGGTGCGTGCATAGATTCAAATGCAAGATGTAATGGTACTACTGAATGTGCTGACGGTTCTGATGAAGCTTGGGAATTAGTGTGGTAAGCCCAGAAAGAGAAAACCAATTACAAAACCACCTACACCTACGCCCACGCCAAAGCCGAATGAATTTAGCAGATGTATTATACCAAACATACCACAAACTCGGGACATGTCATTTAAATTGCATCCTTCCAACGAAACTATTGCAGCCGGTACACTGGTAGATGATTTTGATACAATCCATATTGAATGCACAAACAAATTTACCCTTAGAGGCCAACCGAGCCTCTTGTGTCAAAATGGTGCCTGGAATTATGAATTTCCCTTATGCCAAGGTAAGTAAGACGATTTGTATTGCCGTCGTACAAATTTATTAATACAAAGTCAATTATTTTACTTGAAAAGGTTTCTGTGATGGTACCCTATTGAGTGGTATTTCTATACGTGCCATATGTGACTATAATACTCGTTTTATAGAGTGTCCAAAGAATATTCGCGCTGGTACTGGAATTCAAGTAAATTGTGCTTATGGCTATTCACGAGCCGAAAACAGTCCTCAGTACATCAAGTGCTTAGCTGATGGTTCATTTGATAAAAGTCCCATAAGTTGTACGCAACGTTGTGGTCGAATTGCACCCAATGCCGTTCCTTTAACTAAGAACGGCATTCTAATTGATCCTAGTTCGGCACCATGGCATGCTGCTATTTACGAGAATAACAGTGTTAATTACGATTATATATGCAGTGGTTCTATTATTTCACCTCGTATTATTATGACAGGTAATAAATAACCCACTGGGATAAGTTTACTCTTTGGATCTTGTTTTTTTTTTCAATTTTATTTCTTTTTGTACTATTTTAGCTGCTCATTGTTTCTGGGACGAACCAACTTTAACCGTGAGAAATTTTACAGAATATCAAATTATAGCTGGCCGTAGCAGTAGCAACTATACGACAGAACATAATGAATACTCACAGATAGTAAACATAGCGGAAATACATGTGCCATCAGAGTAAGTTCATAAAAAGAATTCGTTGTGTATGTATACGTCGCTTGCAGAGCCGATTTCATATTTTAATTTTATTTCAGTGCCTGGAATATCTGATTTTATTTTTGAATGCATTTTATAACGATAGAGAAATAACGAAATATTTCGGAAGTCGTTGAACTGGTCCGGTTGATATGTGTTATAAATTTAGATGTGTTAGTCGTGTTGCTAACTTAACCGACTCCTGTGCGATGTTAGTAACAGCACTAATAATTTGTTTGATGTTTGATGCCTCTTCCTGTTGTCTTGCCATTCTTCAAGGTTCGAATAGAATTGGGCAACTCGATTCTACTCAAGGATGTTATACTTTCTTGGTGCTGGTTTTCTTTCACGGAAAAGGCACTATTATTGATATATTCCGAATAATATATGAGATCCGAATATCTCCACCTGTGTAGTATATACTGAAAATATTGTCTAGTTTCCTTAAAAATTTGTTTTTTTGTTAAAAAATAAACTTAATTTCGTATTGGAATAAAGCACCTAAGTCATCAATCCTTCTATAGGAAGTCTATAGGTTATACAAATTTTTCAGTCTTCTCAGACGAGTTATTTCCATCATATTTCCTCGAGGTCGTGAACACTGAAAACTGAAACATGTCCAGCTTTCGTGAACATGTACCACAGTCCTAACATCCTCATTGTTTTTCTCCCATCAAGATTATTCCATCTTTGCAACTTTTCCTACTGTGTCATAGTGATGTGGCGCTTTCCGCATCCTTCTTAGATTGATATTTAATCCAATGAAAGACATTTTGCTATCAACCTTATGGTATGCAGTACAGAATATTTCTTTCCCGATTTCCGATCAATTTTTGATGACTAGGTTAGAGGTCGAATTGACCCATTGTACAAACTCAGTGGGTACTGATATAATTCATACTGTGCGATACCTGAAGTAATTGTTAATCGCTTTTTTAAATTCCTGGACGATCCTAGATCTCGTACCGTTCTATTGGACTAAAAAAGTCATAGAAAAAATCAATTCTTTCCCATTTGCGGCTTCTGGAAAGTGGCATAATGAGCAGCATGATTGGGGTCTTCAAGAACATTTAAGATGAAAATATTTACAACCTGTGTTATCCTCAGCACCAGTATATTTGTTTTATATTGAGTGTTCAAGTACCTTTTAAATTTTAATCACGTTTACTCACTATTATACCAGCAGTGAAAGTATTTCAAGGTTCTTATAATAGTAGGTGAATGGTAAGAAAATAAATCCAGTAAAGCCTTATCATGAACGATGCCCTAGGATACTTATAAAAAAAAAAAAACAAATTCGATATTCGTCCTCAGGAATTAAAAACATAGTAAGAAAGGTAAAAAAATTTCAATGATTGATAAAATTTAAGATAGATCGATCGAATAACAACCGGTTGTTAATAAAGTGGCTATTAAATAGTGAATTACCCGTGATTATTTACTATGATTACACTATACTATGCGTACTTACCCAAGCTTTACGATGCAATCAATTGTATTCTATTTAAAGCTAATAAAGCACCCATTTTTGATAATCTTCCATTGTAAATACTTGTAGTTTTTACTTTTTATTTGCATTTCTTTTAGATATCGTGGTAAAAACAATCGCCAACAGGATGACATTGCCTTTGTAAAACTAAAGGATCCATTACGGTACAGTGAAACCATTGCATCAATTTGTATACCAAAAGTGGAACGTGATACAGCATCTAAATATGTGGTGTCTAATCAAAAGGGTTTCATCACCGGTTACGGTCTCAGGAATCAACTGGAAAGATTGAAAATGATAACGTTAGCGTATCATGATTGCAGTAGCAAAAGTCCCCCGGATGCACCTGTGGCAAATGATAAATTTTGCGTTTATAACAATGAAGGTGCTTCGGTTTGTCGCGGTGACAGCGGTGGTGGTTTCTTTCAATCGTTTAAGAATTTTGATGACATCGAGAATACGTACAGATTACTGGGTGTTATTAGTAATACGCCCACAACAAAAAATGATTGTACGCGTACCGAAAACGATTCATATGTGGCCATAACTAATATCTACTACATGGATCCGGAATTCAATAAGAAATTACAAAAGGCCATAAGTGAGGATGTTACCTTATTTTAGTTTTAATACAATTAAGTTAACCAATGTAAATGAATATTTCTAAAAGAAACTGTGCAATAAAGATTACTTATGTTATTTAGGACCACTGTGTAATCTGTGTCCGTTTGGAAAGAATAAAATTAAAAAAAAATTCTTTCTTAGATATACAATTTCTGGCAAGAGAAATTCCACGAATAAAAATTATCTTCTCATTCTTATTGTGTATGATTTCAAATCGTTTCACAGATATTCATTGTAGTTGAGACAAATTACCTAAAACATAAACTTGCCGCATGTGAGACTTGAACATTTTCTTTGAACATTCTTTCTGTTGAACATTTTTTTTTCTGTTGTGGTATCGAGTGTTTTTTTTTTAGGCACATTATCGATATCGATAATTATAGTTATATCAGTCGACATCTCTGTTCAGGAACGTTGTATATCTTAGCTTGTTGGCCTTTGTGCTTCGTTTATATGGAAAATTTTTCAAAGGATTTCGAACTTCATGGCTATTAAATACTGGTATTGAATCTAAAAAACTAACATTTACTTCATATTTTTGCTGTTTAAGCTCATTTAAAATTGATTAAGAGTGATTAATTTTAACAAAAATTGTATTTGGTAATGAAACTGGTTAAATGGCAACGTCAGTAAGCAAAAATACGGTATTTAGAGTGAAAACAATCCTCGTGTCGCTAACGAGCCCTGCTAATATCCTTTAAAAGTGACGGTTACTTGTGGTTTATACACTGATGATATCATACATATCCTTCAGTCAGGCTTTCGACCTAGCTTCTTACACCACTTATGTCGTACGTGTTAGCTGTATACATGAGTAACAGGCACTACAGTTTAAAGTCGACTTCGAGCGACATATTTTTGGAGAATATTTTTCTCGCCAGAGTTTTTGCCAGAAATCTGCCGAGAGGATGTCGTCAAAGTTATATTTTTTCACATTTCGTTTTGTTGGAGATGACTACTACTAGATTACGGTGACTTAGCTGATGAATATCATCGGTTCCTATTGTTTTATGAAATTGGTATCGTTAAGATAAATGGTGCGTGCCTTCGAGCCATGTTGACTGCATTTTTTTAAACAATAATAGTTGCTTCCAATAAGATAGTATAACTGGTCATCATATCAACTTATTGTAAAATCAATCTGTTGACAACTTTCTTTTTCAAAGTTGTTTTGCTCACATCCTCTTTAATTCCTTCGATTTAATTTTAATTTTTATGGGACTATCTTAAGGACAATTTTTATGCCATCATTAGCGGAAAATGTTGTCAAAGCTTTGGATTGATTGAATTTACCATTCCAAGCAGGGTATCAAGTATAAAGCAAACAGATATTTGGATTGGAATTTATGGAT
This sequence comes from Sarcophaga peregrina, assembly GCA_014635995.1. Taxonomy (NCBI): domain Eukaryota; kingdom Metazoa; phylum Arthropoda; class Insecta; order Diptera; family Sarcophagidae; genus Sarcophaga; species Sarcophaga peregrina. The sequence goes on from CM025789.1 coordinate 115,854,589, forward strand.
GTTTATGAATGATATGTGCCTGCACCAAATGAAAGTTTATACATTGTGCTATAATTTTAACTTAATATTGGCAATTTCACATAAAGGCTTATTTTATTTCTTATTTGTCCGAAATATGTCAAAGTCTAAGCGGTCAATATACATACATAATTGGCCAGTTACAACCCTTCAGTCAGGATTACGAACTTGTTTCTCAAACCACTCATATTGTGTGCGATAATTTTATACGTGAGTGATGGGACCTACAGTTTAACGTCAACTCCTACTCTGAGAATTTTTGGCAGAAATCTGCTGAGAGGAAATCGGCGAAAAATTACTTTTTTTATATTACGTTTCGATGCCTGACCTGGGATACGAACTCGGGCTTTACTTATTAGACATAAATACACTACCTACTGGACTACCGCGGATTCTCAAGTCAAGATAGTTAAGACTTTTCTCAAATTATTCTGCCCAGGACATACATACATAATTGGTCAATACAACCCTTCAGTCTGGATTATTGTCCTAGTTTGGTACACTACTTATATTGTGTGTGTTAATTTTATAGATAAGTGGCGGGACCTACAGTTTAAAGTCGACTCCGAACGACGATTTATTTGAGAAACTTTTCATGGCGGGTTTTTTTTTTACTCTCAGACTTTTTGCCAGAAATCTGCTGAGGGGAATTCGGCGAAGAACTACTTTTTGTATTTTGGTTTTACGTCTACTAAAACCGATGGCCCAGGAGCTTAGTTCTTTGTTTCTTACGATCTTGTGTTAGAAATATACATACTTATTTGGTCATTACAATCCTGTAGCTATGATTTCAATTTAGCTTCTCACACCTTCTATGTTGTATGTGTTAACATTATCCGTGCGTAGCGGGACGTACTTTACATGTCTACTTTAAACGATAGATTCGAGAAACTTATCCTGGTAATTTTATTTACTTCTGGAGTTTTTGCCAGAAAACAGTCACTAAAAGAAATATATTTTTCATATTTCGTTTCGTTTAAAATGTCTAAACTGATCTTTGAATCAAGGGCTCTAGTCCAATAAGCCAACACACTATTTTGGCTTTAAAAACATATTTTTTAAGACGTCTAACAACAGAAATTCTCTTTCATGTGTTAGTTGCCTCTATAGTACATTAGCCATACATAGGTCGGTTATTGCTTCTACCTGCTTTATGGAAAGCCTTCACCTTGTTTTTAGAGCCTTCTTCTGCTGCTAATTTGTGAGTTTAATATGAAGACACATTTGCAGATTTCTTTAGAATGTTTCCGCAGCTAATGGTCAATCTGCATAATTTTTTTTAGTACGGATTTTTATATTTACCTAGTCGTGATCACAGGCATTAATTACAGAAGTCTTGAGTTTATTTCGTACTTTCTTCTTAACCATTTTATAAATGTCTAGCAATCCATTATTTGGTCCTATGATCAGGTTAATGTTGTTAAATTAATTTTCAATTCCATTCATTAATTTGTTTATTTTTTATTTTTTTTAGATTCAAGTATGCATTCTTGTTTATTGTCTGTACAGTTGATTTTCAGGTGAACGATAAGAAATTGTGATTCACTGAATATCGATGTTTTATAAAAATTTTGTACATTTTCTTACTAAAAGTAAACAGAAATTCATTTGAAGATTGTTATTCCCCACTTTACTGATAAGAAACAATAAAAGACCCCCAATTTGTAATTTCTAAAATAAATTTGTATTTTTTTTTCTAATAGATTCGGGTTACATAATGAAGAACATTTTCCAATAACAAGTTGTTAAATGTTAGTGTCTGAAACTAGGACAGTTCCCCAACTGCCTGGTTGAGTCTACAATGCAGTCCTACGCTGCAATTTTACCAATAAATCAATCCTCTACTTGGTATACTATAATGCTCGACATAAAATAGAACAAAATTTTTTCTTGAATATGTTTGCATTAATTTGTGGACTTGTTTCAATGTGCCGAGTTTTCTTCTGAAGATGTTCCAGTTGACACTTGTTTCCATTTAAAGGATGGGCCAATAAAAGGTTTATATTAAAATATTTATTTATTTATTACAATATAATTACAAATTATATTCTAATTATATACGTGCTGAGTAACTTAGACCAGCGATCCTCACGCTAATAGTCTAGCACAGTGGGTAGACTAGCACAGTGGGGTTCTAGACTACTAGAACGCTATTTAAAAACGTAATTAAACAAAAACGGTTTAAAATTTTATCAAAATTAATTTTTTTTTGTTGTAAAGCACAATTGTTGCAGTTAGCAATGGAATATAATTTCGTTCATATGGCTGTCGCGTCTGGCCTCACAGTACCTCATTTGATCGGACAAATTTTCGTGGACATTTTCGAGAGTATGGGATCGTTTCTCGGCAACGGCATCATAAATGTTGGTCCTTTCTTTAATTGCGCCCCAAAGTAAATGGTTCAATAACAATCGTTCACTTCAATAACATTAACAGAGGGTAAAAAAGAATCGATTATCATTATGCGATAGGTGTTTGACTGTAATAGTTAGGCTTGGTTATCACAAAGCTTATTTGAGTATGCATAGCGAGCCGTTGCGATGCCACAGGAGAACGCAGTCTCTGTACTGACCAAGTTCGACCAAAATCAGGGAAGAGGAAGAAGTTGGTTAGCGCAAGGGCTGCACAACAAAAGCAGGACTATCGCGCACTGGAAAACCACCCAGAAAGTTTGATAAATGAAGCTATTTTCTTGGTATCAATAGATGATAGCTGCGTCAAGCTGACAATTAATTGGGAAATAACCTGTACCTAGACCTGTCAAGAAACGGCCACTGACAAAGAAAGTGGACAACAGTCTCCTCTTCCTCAGGAGATCTGAATCCACGGTAGAAGTCGTTAAATGGGAGCCTCAAGATAACTCACAAGATAACGGCAAACACTAAATGAAATATCACGCAATTCTGAAGCAGCAACCTTATCAGATTGGATTCGTTTGGGCAGTGATAGCATTTAACGCGGCGCAGAAACATATTTTCAGACTGAAATTTCATTTAACTTTTCACCAAAAGTATTATCATGTTGTCATGTACATACTTATATATACATACATACATAATTGGCCATTACATCCCTTCAGTCAGGATTACGACCTAGCTTCTCATACCACTTATGTTGTGTGCGTTTATCTTTTTTATATATGAGTGGCGGGACCTACAGTTTAAAGTCGATTCCGAACGACAGATTTTTGAGAAGCTTTTCATGGCAGTTTTTACTCTCAGAGTCTTTGCCAGAAATCTGTTGAGAGGAAGTCGCCGAAGAAATATTTTTCGTTTTGATGTCTGACCTGGGATACGAACCCGGGTCTTTCGTCTAATAAGCCAACACACTACTCACTAGACCACGGCGACTACAATACTTATATCTTTCATAAAATGTTAGCTCTCTATTCGCAATGTGCGTTGAAATTGCATTTGAACGGGAAAATTTGATTTGAAAAATCAATTTTTTAACGGCTTTCAAAGTGCAAATGAAATAAAAGAGATTTTGTTCATTTGCAAAAAAAAAAAGCACGGTCTGTAATAATTTTTAGGGTCAAATACCGGAAAAAAAAACCGGAAAAAACTCGCAGCTGCTCTTGTAAGACTCCATTCTAAGAAAGTCTCTTATGGTTGGTGTTAGAGAACCCTTGTTCCCATTGCAATTAATGACCGGCATCGTTTAATCGCGTAACTAAGAACGCTTAGAACGAAATGGCTTCAGTAAATCTGGGCAAAGAGTATTGTTGGTATTTATTTTAAGAGCGTTGCTCGTTCATCGTTCTCTTCTATCTCTTCGATGTCAATAATTAATTTCTATCTGCAGTGCTACATGAAAGAAAACCAGTAAATGAGTTTCAGTGTCTGCTGAACTTTGCTAGCAGTTAGACGGATTTCAATTCGATTGTGAAAGAAAGTTTGATCTTTAAATGAATTTCGCATTGATACCAGTTTCATTTGTAAAATAAATATTTATAAATAATACAGTAAAGCATTTTATATTTAAACAAATAATTTAATTAATTTCGGTTTTTGTTTTTTAAATTCTGTGACGTAAAACCAAAACAAAAGAAATGCAACGTTTTTATGCGAAATTCGCATTTTTAATGCTTTCTCTAGAAATGGCGTTCAGTGGGGAAACTAGTAAGTTTAAAAAAAAAAGTAAATACTATCAAAATGTAAGTGTGTATGTTTGTGTAAATATTTATATGTATGTATATGTGAACGCAAATCCAGAGATGGAAGATGTAATGAAATGAAAAAAGTCATTAAACGGGTATTTTGGATAGCTTGTATCGAAACAGAATTAGCGTAGTAAACTGCAATAATAGTTGATAAACATTAAGGAATTTATTTAAATTTTACAGTCTTTTGAATGAAAAGTTGTACAGAAGTTTGGAAGCATTTCAGTGGGCCAATTATGTGCTAAATTGTATAAGTGCAGGCCAGCAAAATCTTTCTTTATGTCATTATTCTTGTCTACAGGTACGTAAGCAGAAGTTGCTAGGTACTAGGGATGCCAAACGGGATCGGTTTTTAAAAATGCCGGGATTCGGGATTTTATAAATCCCGATCCCAAAATCCCGGGATATTTCGGGATAATTCGGGATCCAAAAATCCCGAAAAATCATAGGCTAAATCGCGATTTTCTCTTAATAATAAAAATATTTCATTAAAAAATCATTTGTATTCCAATTAAGTATGTATATCAGAATTATATACATACATAATTGGTCATTACAACCCTTCAGTCAGGGTTATTGACCCAGTTTGTCTGTATGTTGTGTGCGTTAATTTTTTTACATAAGTGGTGGGACCTACGGTTTAAAGTCGACTCTGAACGACCGATTTTTGAGAAACTTTTCATGGGAAATATCAAAAGTATAAGTAATTAAAAATAAAATATAAAAACAGCAAGACAAAAAGTAACAAAAAAAGCGTAAATTAATTGCATTCATTTTAAGAAAATTATTTAGATTCCAACAAAAAGATTAAAGCATCTAAGATGTGATCCGATAGGCTTGAACGAATTTAGTTGTAAGCATACGCTGCCGCCGGAAAACATATATCGCAATCAACATTTGTTGGTAAATTAGTTCCAACATAGCATTTTGCATTCTCCAATGGCATCAAATAACTTTTTATCAACGGGAACAGAGTTTTCCTCATCTGTTATCGAAGTCAAGTGGTATAGAATTTTTTTCAGGACCTTTTGTAGGTCAAAATACGTATGAATACACAATCCCGAAAATCCCGGGATAAGTTTTTAAAAATCCCGGGATTCGGGATTGTGTAAATCCCGAAAATCTTATCTTATCGTATCTTATGTTCTCCTTTCTATTCTTATCATTTCTTTCCACACTTTTCTTTTTTTTTTTCATTACGACCTTTACTTGCACCTTTTCTTTCCTCTGAAAATCTAAGGTTCTGTTGTATTTTATTCTAGTGAACACTTGGTCTCCAGCAAAAGGCTGACGCAGTGATACGTTACCTTCCCTAAATTGATCTAAACTGTGGCTAATGGTTGAAGTCGCCGTAGTCTAGTAGGTAGTGTGTTGGCTTATTAGATGTAAATCAGGTTCGAGCCCCAGGCCACACATCAAATATATAAAATAAATATAAGTGGTGTAAGAAGCTTAGTTGAAATCCTGACTGAAGGGTTGTAATGTATATTAGTCCTGGGAAAAATAATACTTTCGTCAAAAATTCTGACAGTCAAATAAAATAAAAATTATCCAAATGCGTCGTTTGACATTAAACAGTCATGAATAAAATGAACACATACAACATGAGTGGAATGAGAAGCTAGTTTTTAGTCCTGACAAAGGATTGCAATGACCAATAAAGTAAAGTATGGGTATCAGAATCACTGATGGTAATCGATTCCATGACTATCACGCTAATAAGGTAGCACAGGCCAACTGAAGCGTTTCTTTTTTTTTATTTATTGACGATTTATTGTTTACATCTCTGCAAATAATTGTGTGTTTTTATTTACAAATTTATTTAAGAGAGCCGGTTTATGTGTGTGAAAAATAGAAATTATTGTTAACTGAGAGGTGCACACTTGAAAACTTTTTGTTTTCATTTGCATGACGTATGCAAATCATTTGTTTATAAACAAATGCTTCATCTAATTACGTTCAAAATAATTTTACAAGACAAAAAATCCAAAAAAAGAAGAAGAAAAAACCCCAATTAATAATTTCTTGTTAGATTATTGGTAATTTAAAATTTTTTGTGGAGTGTATTAGTAATTTTATTATTTATTTTACTTCTTTGTTAAATTTCTATATTAATTATCTATCTACTTTCCAATATACATTCATAATCTTGTACTAACCTTTGACGCGATAGATTCATTGATAAGGCCGAGAACTTGTTTTTGCTGAAATTCTTCTTCTTATAATTCTGATTATCAAGCAGTCCAGCATTGTATGCATCCATGAATACATTTTAACCGGTTTTTTATTCTTTTCATTATTTTGCAAATATTATCTGGGATACATGCACAAAATGTACGATTCTATCATGAAATTTTTACCCACTTTAACAAAGCGCATCTAAAACATTTGCCTTACAGGAAACCGGAGTTACAGTGCATGTATCTATCTATTTTTAAATTACAATACTTATGGCAGTTATAGGAAACAAAAATCGTTTAAAAGTTTACATTTGGAATATGCATTTATTATTCAATCCAGTGCCACTTAACAAAAGGAATAAAATTTATCCTGAATATCTTCAGCCATAGTTAGAACAAAGCTTTGAAAAATGCTGTTGTTTGCCATTGACCTTTGAAGATAAGTATGTCTTAACCAAATGTTTTAGACTCTAAAATTTAGAGAGAAACTACTTTAATTTAAATTAAGAGAATCTTTCAATGAATTGCTCTATTTTAGTTTAAGAGAAGATATTTTTGATTTTTAAATTATTATGCTCTCTTCACATACTCCTTCATTCAATTTTTTTTTAGTAATTCCTTCATTTATATTCTCTTTGTTTTTTCTTATTCATTTACATTTTGTTTTCTTTTTGATTTGGGAAAATCCAAAATATTTACGCAGATAAGAACTTCAAGTATTGTTTGATAAAAGAAATTATTGAGTTTGTGCTTATATTTTTAATGTGTTCTTTAAATGTTATATTAATTACGAATTGAAAGAATGAATACATACACTATCTGCAATAATTCTATTTATAATAATTGTTGTTATTGTGTAGAGATACAATCAAACGATCTATTGGACCGTTCATAATTTATAAAGCGATATCCTTGACCCTATAAATACATATATAATTGGTCAATCTTGCTGTCAGGATTACGTCCTACCTTCTCGTTTTCTTCTGTGTGACGGGGGCCGAACGATTGATTTTTGAAAAACTTTTCATTACGATTTTATTTAATCTCAGAATTTTTGATAGAAATCTAATGACAAGATGTCGCCGCAAAAATATTTTTTTCTATATTTCGTTTTGTTGGACATTTCTGATCTGGAGTTTGGACCGTGATCTTACTTCTAACAGGCTAACACACTACCTACTAGACTTTGGCGACTGCCAACCGACTCAGAGTGATTCTTAATAAGTACTCAGTCATATACTTTTAAAATTTACGCATTAATTAACCCACGTTCCAAGTTTGAATTCTAGCAACATCCGTGGAGTTAGTTGCTTAAATCAACTTTCTTTTTCGTAAGCTCGTCTGCTCATTTATTTAATTAAATTTTTGCTTGCCTAGAATAAAGCAAAAGATTGCCTAAACACTTCCATTATTATTTTAATTCAACTTTAAATCAGTTCAGAAGATATTAATAGAATTCTTTCTCTGTAACTTCTGCTTAAGTTGAATTAAGCACTATTTTCTGAGACTTAAATTTTAATTGGGAATCTTAGCGCGAGTATCCTAATTGGTTTTCTAATATTTATCTCTGTGAACGAACGCCTCTCCTTCTGTCGAATATTCTTTCATTTGTAAAATTTCCAACTTCTTGCAAATTGTATGATTGTGGTAAATTTTTAATCTCGTCAACACTTGCCACTGTGCTAAGGTCTAAAATAGTCCCCTTTTGGAGATTTCATACATTTAGTTAATGTCTTCCACTGGGAATTTTAGCAAGAGTTCTTGCACTAATCTTGCGAGAAATTGAATGAATTTTATGCAAGTAAACTGTTCGCAAGCATGAGTTTAATTGCCTCGCAATAGGTTCCTGAAATCATGTACCGCCAATTTGTTTTCGGAACCACATGCCAACTAGCACTATAACCATCGCATAGAACCTTGCTTCCAATTATTGTACCGTTGTCAATTTCATTGTTCTTGAATAAACATGATCCAATGATATCTTCAATAATATCTTCATCTTTATAACCCAACAAAAATTCCAGTTAATGTACAATCACAAAGCGCTGACGAAACTCCCGGAGAACGTAATGTTCGTCTGAGTGTTGAAAGCCCTAAAGCATCCACATCTAGAGCTGCTGAGACTCCAGTACAACGTGATGAACGTTTAGAAAGGGAAAGAATACGTTTGCAAAGAGCAGTAGCTGCCGAAAAGCCAGATTAACGAGATGTACGTGTAAACTACGAGCACCTGAGACACCTGATCAACGTAATGTATGTCTTAGAAGAAAACGATCCCAATCACCGAGACTAAGAACTGATGAGACGCCGGATCAACGCGATGTACGCCAATAAGGAGAGAAACTACGAGCATCAACATCTAGGTACTATTAAAATTTCAAGAAAATCGGTCTAGCCGTTTAGCCATCTATGAGCTTCAAACAAACAAACCCACAAATAAATAGACACCCTTTCATTTTTATAAATATAGATTATTGTCGATCCGAGAAGTAGACATTTAGACATTTAGTAGGTTAATATTGGCTATCAACTTTCACACCTCTTCCTCTCATATTCATTTCGGTTTGTAGAAGGCTACCAAATCCATAAATGTCTTATTTCGAGAAGCTGAATTCGGCATGATTTCTGATACAGTTAACGAATGTCTTTGAACTCTAATTTGGTCTTAATAAGTTTGAAGTGGGAAGGTGCGAACTGAGCCAAATAGGCCATTCCGTCGATCCATTCCCAATAGTTTCTAATTCTGTATACAAAGCAAAAGTAATTTTAGTTGCCGTGATATATATAAAATCAATGAAAGACTGCAAATCCTTGGGGCTTTATTTATAGAGTTCGAACAAGTACTAAATGCACTGAGCTCTGCTGCAATTACTGCTTAAATATTTCATCTGGCCTCATAATTTGTATTCAGCCGCATTCATATTTTACATTAAATTTTGCTTTTCATTTTTTTTTTAGAATCAACAATATGCCCCCTGTATACCTGGCAGTGCAACAGTGGCGAGTGTATTAAGTTCGAAGAGTTGTGTGATGGCAACTACGATTGTGAGGATAAATCTGATGAGACGGTAGATGAGTGTCTATTGAGACCCTGCCCTAGTTATGCATTTCAGTGTGCTTATGGTGCCTGTATAACGGGCAATTTTAAATGTGATGGCATCGTACATTGTGTTGATGGCTCCGACGAGACAAAATTTCTTTGCACTCCGAAAATTAATTACGAAGAGGAAATGCAGGGTCATTGCATGTAAGCTACTGAGATTAAAATTGTACGAGAGCGAAATAAATTATTGCTTCTTATATTGCTTCTTATCATTAGATACCCCTCCACCTTTCAATGCAAGTCAGGAGAGTGTATTAATAATGAGAGATTGTGTGATGGCAAAGATGATTGTCGCGATGGCAGTGATGAGACAGTGGAAGTGTGCAGTTTCCTCAAGTGTCCAGAATATTCTTTTCGTTGCGGTTACGGTGCTTGTGTGCCAGGAGTTGCGGCATGCAATGGGTATAGAGACTGCAAAGACGGCTCTGATGAAATCAACAGTATTTGTTCGAATATCACCCGTGATATTACTCCAACAACTATCACCACTCCAACTGTAATACCAGATTCTTACAATACAACAACATTAAGACCTACTTCTACCGTAACTACAACAACCGAAGTACCATACCAAAGCGATAATTTCTGTTCATCTTCTGTGCTTTCACGTGGAATATCCTCAGTGGCTACTTGTCGTTATAATCGGCAAAATGTCAGCTGTTTACATAACATACGGCCAGGCACTGTAGCACATGTTGTCTGTGCCCCTGGCTATGTGGGTAAAAATATGAAAACCAATAGCTCTCGGCTACAGTGTGACTTGGATGGCGAATGGACCCGATCTAAAATCAAATGTATACCAGAGTGTGGCACATTAACAGAAGGACAAAAAAATAGCCCGACAAAGCCATGGGAAGTAACAATATTTAGAAGAACATATGCGCCCATTTATGAACCCATATGTAGTGGGGTTATAGTGTCACCCAAAATTGTATTGTCGGGTAAGTTGAATCGTTAAATGTTGTTGAAAATAAATTCTAATAAAATGTAATGTATGTAACAGCGGGTAACTGTTTTATGGAAACCACAAGCGGATATAATACCGATCATGTGTTTTATAATCTAATCGAGGGCTACTACAATGCATCCTATAGCAGTGGCCAATATTTGAATGCTGTCGTCCACAATCTTTCCAGTATTAGCATGTAAGTTTAATTCCTCTTGTTGTGTTTATGTTTGTCCATCGTTGTTGTTATATTGTTCTTTTTTTCTTATTTAAATGGATTCTGTTAAATAGAAAAAATATACACAGAACGCAGGATTTGGCAGTTTTAGTGTTGGTGAATTATTTTCAATTTTCCGAATTGCTGAAGCCGATATGTTTGCCTACGGCCCAGAGTAACATTTTTCCATACTATGCTGACAGCAAATTGAATATCGGACGTCCAGCTATGCATGACACGTCCAAAGCCTTCTTGGAATATTTAATAGCCAGTGTCGAGGATAAGCCAAATGGCCTCAAGACCTTGGCGTATGTCAATGTTTATCAATATGTACCGTTTATAAATCGTGAAATCAAGAAATACGATTACATGCTCTAATAAGATATCAAACGAATAAAAACTCCCTAATGGTGTTCTTGTTTGTTTTTTTTTTTCAAATTAATTTCCTTTTCTTTTTTTTTATAATATTTAAGACATTTATTTAAGTAACTTTTTTAATGTTTTTTTTTCCTTTTTATTTTTTTATTTTTTTGTTCATTTAATGGATTTTATTTTTATTTTATTTTTTTAATATTATTTTAGTTTAAGTTTTAAATTTAATACTATTAATTTATAACTTACAATACATAAAAAATATATTTATTTTATATACGTAGTATTACTGGCTTCTTATATTCTTCATTCAACTGGGGAATTTCTCTTTTTGTTTTTCTCATGTTACATGATGAAAATTAATGTAATTTTACATGAAAAATAAAATAAAAAATAAAATAATAACAAATAAAGATGCACAATTAATTATTTTATCAATAAATCATAAAAAAAAAAAATAAAAGATTTACATTTCATTGTATTAATAAATCGCTTTAAAATAATTTTTGTTTTTCTGTTTCTTTCTTGTCTCTTTCATAGTTTGTTTGTTTTTGTCTTTACATATACAAGTGCTGTTTACATAATTTAATTATTTTATGTTTTTCATTTTTATTAATATTTTTATTTATAGTTTAAATTGATTTGATTTTTTTTTTTTTGTTGAAGATAATCTTCCATTTTTCTTTTTGTATTTTTGTTGTTTTGTCTATGTAATATAAATACTTAAAGTTTTTAATTTTCTAAGAAAACTACATTTATTTAATAAATTTGTTTTGAATTTTTTTTTTTGTATTTTTTTTTCAAAATATTGTTCTTACAACAATAAGTTTCATCTCTCAGTTTGTGTTTTTAGTTAAAGAAATTCTTTAACATTTTTTCTCATTTTCATTAGATTTTTTTTTGTTAAATTTTTTCTTTTTGAATTATAAATGTATGTACTTTTGATTTGAATTTTTATTTATTTATTGTATTGTATTTTTAAATATTATTTTGTTTTATTAGAATTTTTTCAATGAGTTTTTCTTTGCTTTTTTATATAAAAAATGTTTTTTTTTTTTTAATTTCATATCATTTTTAAATAGTTTGCATTATTAGGATACATTGAGTGTTTCTTTTAATGGATGATTTTATTTTTATTTTCTTTTTTGTCTGTTGCATTACATAATTCCTGATAATTTGTAAAAAAAACGAAATATTGAATTTTTGTGTTTTGTTTAAATTTTGAATTTAAATTGTAACATTGAAAGACAAGATAGATCCACCATTGCATTGTAATATGAACAAAAACTTCAGCATATTAGTTGAAGTAAAGCATCTATTCAAATGGAAATATTTATCAGAGAATCTGGTGCATAAATAAGATAATCAACGCGTTTAACTTGATTTCGATAGACATCAATCATCTTTTTAAAGTACATATTAAAAAGACACGGATAAACAACAAAAAAATTAGGTACAGTAAGACCCCGCTTAACGTTGCTTTGCTTAACGCTGTTTCAGTATTACGCGGCAGTATTGGGATTTCCCTAAAGCGCGCATTGTATTTATAATTGTGGTGCACTCTATAACGACAATGTATACGATCTTTTGCTATCCTGTCAATAATGAAGATTCCAATTGTATTTTCCAAAGTTGCAATATATTTACATATCGCTCCTTTATTGCAACATAGTCATATCTCAAAAAAACTTGAACTTGGCAAAATGCGATTTAAGTTTTCAAGGTATAGGTCCTATGATTTAATTGCCGCAAACAATTTTTGCTATAACTTCGGTTCAGCTTGGGATATAAAACTGATTTTTTTTTTCAACATGTACAGAAGATCACAACGGGCCGTCATGCGTGCTCAAGTGGGCTTTGTGATATCAGAGCTACCACAACGACCTAACCTAACCTAACAGAAGGCCTAAAAGAGCAGTTTTGCTTAAGTAACTACAAATTTTTAATTTTTTGAGATATGACTATGTTGCAATACGTGTTAAGCTGCCTCGTTTAAAGCTGTTTCGTTTAGCGCTGGAACTTATTGGAACGGGGGATACTGTACTTAAGAGGATCATTATGTTCTCAATATAAAAGTCATCATCAAAATAATCCAAAATCAAGCTTATGATGTTTAATACTCGGTATAGCTAGCTATAATACAACACTATCAAATCATTTTAATTTATTGGGTTGGATTGGTTGGATTTTAGTCAAACACTCTAAGCAAAACTCAAACTCTGGGCACAAACCTAATGCGAAGCAAAATTGAAATTCAAATTTTTTATTGGAAGTGAAGACTAGAATCTTATGGCACCAATAGATTGCTATTAGTTGATCTTATAGCTTTTGCCTTGATTTAAAACACATTACCATTGTTGTGAAGGTGGAAAATACAACAAACCCAATGAGTTCTTACAGTCTATGCGCTTTCTAGAACGTACAGTACTATACTCAAAGTTTTTATGTAGAAGAGATAGCGTGTAATTTGGCAGTCGTACGGCTCCTTTCGTTTTTTAAATATTTTTTAAAAATCGTCATATTTCACTAGTTCTCTGATACTTCAGTTTTACTTCTTTCTTTAGGTAGTTTACTGATTGATTAAAATTTGTCGTGTAAATTGGCCTTTAGCAGTATCAACTTGTTTAATGAAACTGAAGCATAGCAAGGATATACGAAAAATTAATCTTTTTAAGACTATATCATTGCCTTCTTGGCTAAAGTTACATTGTTGTTATTGAAACGTTGATGTTTTACACATAAATTTTGATGTTGAACATCGATATTTTTATGGACGATACATAGACGATACATCAGCGTTTAATAACGATACATCGGCATATGCTGATGTGCTTTAAGGGTTGTGTTTACTGGAGTTCTTTGCATTAAACTTGTTGTTATTAACGATTTTAGCCTACTGAGGGTGTTTGAAATGAATTCTTAAAAAAATTTTGTCAAAAAACTTAGTTATTCCTGTTTAACCTGTGAGGCTGTTTTGTTTAATTTTTTATGATAAATAAAATCATTTATTAAATAATCTTTATCAAAAAGCAAAATAAGAAAATTAAACATCGAAAAACATCGATGTTTTTTAACATCGTTGATTTTCTTAACGATGTTGCATCCCTAGCTATATATAGTCTTAAAGGAAAAGAATAAATTTTAATCAAGTAGATCGATGTCGATGGTGAATCTCTTTTTCTTTTAATTTTTTTTTTAACAACTTATCATGGAATAGTAATTACGAAAATTAAAAGAATTTTTACAATATTTTCTGTTTTTTTTTTGGTTGTGTTTTAGGAAAATTTTTTTCACAATTTTTTTTTTGTCATTTCATATCATAACACTTTATTTAGTAAAATTAAAAAAAAATTTTTTTTTCTTTTTGCATAATCATATCATATAATGTTTGCGGGTTTGTATCGTTCAGTTTCAGTCTTTGTTAAATAATATTGATTTTCTTTATAAATATCAGAAAAAATTAAAGAAACAAAAAAAAAAAAACATTGGAAAATTAAATTTTATTTAGCAATTAGTAAATAAGAAAAAGAAACGTATAAAAAATATTTATTTATTCATGCAAATGCAGTTAAATTGCTTACATGTACCAAAGATTTTATAAAAATTATTGTAATTTAATTTTTGTTTTTAATTTTAATTGTTTTTTTTTTAATTTCTTTAAGAAATTACATTTTATGAAAATATATGTATGTATTTATGTATGTATACAATATAGTATATGGATGTGTGCATGTGTATGCGTGTAGATGTGTGTGTGTGTGTGTGTTTTAGTTTCTAATAATACAATTATAATAATTTAAAATTCTTGTTGTTGTATTGTATTTGAAAATCTAAATACTAAATTTTAACATCATAGTTCTTGTCCTTTTTGCTTTAATTTTTTTTTTTTATAATAATAAAAAAAAATATAAATTAAAATTTATATACAAAACTATATAAAATAATACAATCAATATAATAATAATAATTATTAATATCTAATCCTTATGCTTAATAATTATATGTTATCATATATAATTATTATAATAATAATAAGAAAATTATTCAAAATACGGCGTATCCAAATATTATTTAAAAATTTCATTTCCTTTTCAAGACAGATTTCTTCATTTCATTTCATTTCATTTGTCTTTTCTTTGCCTTTAATAAGCAACCGCATTTTATTTTAAATCATAATGTTTGATTTGATTTTATTTTGTTGGAAATTTTATTAGAATTTTAATATTTTTATTATTTTAAATGTTAATTTAATGCCTTCAGTAAGATAAATAATAAAATAATAATAATAAAATTGAATATAAAATATTATGAGTAATTTTGTAATGAAATTAAAATTAAAATTTTATTACAATATTAAACTTAATGGACGGTTTTTTTTTCTTTTGACAAATTACAATAAAAAAGAAAACAAGAGAAAAATATTTAAAAATTTAAAATACTGTACACTTAAAAAAATTATTACTTGTTGAACTATTTTCTAATAAATAATAATTTATAAAACACAACTTCCTTCTCCTTTGCAGTTTTTTAGAAATGCAACAGGTTTTTTTAGAGAGAAAGAGCTTTTTTACTTAAAAATATCAATACCAACCAAAGATCAGCAACGAGTATTCAAAACGATTAGTAGATTCGTGTCATACTTATAATTTCTGATACTTATACGCATTCATACTTATTTTAATATGATTCCTCATACTACTCATACTCATAGTTGGAAGTAGTTGTCGTATTCATACTTAACAATATGCATAAATTTATTGACTTCAATTCGACTCTACTTAACATTTACACGAAGCATAAAATAAGTATGATTCGCCTACGAACACTACTATACTCACAAGAAGATTGAGTGTTGCTTGTTGTCTTTGTCTTTCCTTTCTTCTTTGTTTGTATATGCAACAACAAAAAAGACTATGAATTCTGATGAATGATTCGAGCCACTCGAATCACTCATAAGTATTACAAGAATTTTTCTAAATTTATGAATCAGAATGTGTTGTGAGTTTGATGTTGTACTCATACTCATTGTAATCAATGTTGTAGCGGGTACGAATGAATCGGAGTATTTGAATTTCAATCCTGTTGATTCACTCATACTCAAAATTGCATGAGTGCTTATGAGGAGCGGAAAAACGATTCATTGCTGATCTCTGATACAAACCTAGAACTGACTATACAATGAATTGCAGTATTGACAGTAATACCACTAATGGCAATTCAAAAATACCGTTAAATTGCAACCAGAGTTCAGTGATGAATCGTTTTTTCACTACTCATAAGCACTCATGAAATTTTGAATATAAGTGAGTCAACAATATTGAAATTTAACTATGTTTTCTGATTCATTCGTACTGACTACACTATGTTGATTTTTAAGTACAGTTTGCAATGAGTATGTGTACAATGATGACATCATACACATACCATTCTAAATATGTTTGATTCATAAGCCTACTCGTTTAGATTCATAATTTTAGAAAAACATATTAAAAATGATTCGATGACCTTGAATACTTCATCAAAATTTACGGTCTTAGTTATTCTTGCATTAAAAAAAAAAGAATAGATAGAGAGAGAGAGAGAGAGTAACACAGAAAACAGACAACCTTCTAGTGATCGCTCGCTAATCATACCTATTTTGTGCTTCGTGTATATGTTCAGTTATGGAGTGTCGAAAACTACAACAACATGATACGTGTTGTTAAGTATAAATATGATGAGTACTTCAAACTTTGAATATGAGTAGAGGTTCCATGATATTAAAATAAGTCTGAAAGCGTTTAAGTACAATCAGGAATTACGAGAATGATTCGATTCCATTCATCTTTTTGAATACACATTGCTGATCTCTGATTACAAGCCAATAAACTAAATATAGATAATGAACGAACGAAATTCAAAGATTTTTGTTGCATCCACATTATACTTGCTTGGATGTCTAAGTAAAAGAATATTAAGAATCTCATATCGGACTCAATGTTTTAGCCTATCGACCCACCAACACTAGCTGCACTCACTTAAGCTTAGGCATTAAAATTATTAAATGAAGAGTAGAAAAATATTTGAATTTGGCAACTTCAAGTATAAACAACCTGAGCAAAGTGCAGTTCTTGTGCTAACCAACATCTCCTCTTCTCTGATTTTGAAGGAATTTGGTCAGTACAGGGACTGCATTCACCCGTGATATTACAACGGGCCACTATGCGTACTGAAGTGAGTTTTGTGATATCAGATCTACCACTCCGAACTAGCTAACCTAACATAAGCAGACACAGTGATGCCACTGAATTTTGAAAAAACTTATTTAAGTAATGTTATCGAAAAAGGGAGGGATGGGATGCATGCAAACAAGGTAAAGTTTCTGACTGTGGCCAACATGGCGACCACCAGGACGATCCTTGTCTTGCTGTATTCAAGTTGACACGCAGCCTCCTCGCGGCCCCTCCTGGATGGCATTCTAGTACCCGCTAGATGTTAACTAATGCGTGCAGCGAAGTCCAATCCCCTGGACGTTAAATTTGGGTTGTGCGTAGGGCTTGGAACCCACCACGTAAAAACTTTACTCCAATGAAAACTAATATACATAATTCCAAAAAGATCCCCTTTAAAGTTGACGACCACGGCAAACGTTCAAAGGACAACGATTTAAGAATAGCCACTTGGAACGTCCGCACCCTTCACAGGGTGGGCGCTTCCGCCCAGCTGGCGGATGCCCTCAAGAAATGTAGGACTGACATCACTGCCATACAGGAAATGCGATGGATAGGGCAAGGATGCAAAAGGCTAGCATCTTGCGATGTGTACTACAGCTGCCATGTTGATAAGCACGAATTTGGATGCGGATTTGTGGTTAATAAGAGACTTCGCCACCTTGTCTCTGGGTTCACACCTGTGAACGAAAGAATAGCCACAATCCGCATCAGGGCAAAATTCTACAACATCAGCCTGATTTGTGCTCACGCCCCGACGGAAGATAAGGACGATGTGGTTAAGGATGCCTTCTACGCTAAACTCGAGGACGTATATGATAAGTGCCCGGCCCATGACGCAAAAATTGTCCTCGGAGATTTTAATGCAAAGGTCGGGCGGGAAGGTATCTTTGGCCCCACTGTCGGACAGTTCAGCCTCCACGCGAACACTACCTCCAATGGTATGAGGCTGATCGATTTCGCCGCGGCGCGTAACATGGTAGTATGTAGCACCAGGTTTCAACATCTCGACATCCACAAGGCCACTTGGATGTCCCCCGATCGGTCAACTTCCAACCAGATCGATCATATTGTGATTGACGGAAGGCATGTATCCAGTGTACTAGATGTGCGCACATTTAGAGGTCCGAACATTGACTCGGACCACTACCTTGTCGCAGCCAAGTTTCGATTGCGCATTAGCGCCTCGAGGATGGCGCGCTCTAGTACACTGCGGAAGCTGGATGTCAGGAAGCTGCGATCACAAGGGACAGTTGAGGCGTTCTCCGCTCAACTCTCGGATAAGCTCCGTCGATCCCCACCTAATCTCAACGACATTGGAGGACTGTGGGCCAACATCTCCCACTCCTTGCGCACTACTGCGGAAACAGTCCTTGGTTTCGAGAGCCCACCCCAACGAAATCAATGGTACGATGAGGAGTGTCGCGAGACAACTGCAGCGAAAAACGCCGCATACAAGAAGACGTTGCAGTCTGCTGCTACGCGAGCCATTGTCGAGAACTACAGAGAGAAGAGAAGGGAAGAGAGACGCCTTTTCAGACGCAAGAAAAGGGAGCAGGAAAGGCGTGAGCGTGAGGAAGTCGAGATGCATAGACGTAGGAATGACGCTAGAAAATTTTATCAGAAGGTTAAGCGTCTAACCGAGGGTTATAGACCCGGAGCGTCTTCTTGCAAGGACGAGAACGGAAACCTGGTTACAGATCCGCAGGGGGTGCTGAGGTTGTGGAGGAAACACTTCTCTACTCTGCTACAAGGCGATGACGACACCAATACCGCCTCTAGAGATGATGTTCCGAACCCGATCAATGATGACGGCGTGGAGATTCCGCCGCCTAGCTATGAAGAGGTCAAAGTCGCGATTACGCGTCTTAAAAACAATAAAGCGGCAGGTCCTGATGGCCTCCCCGCTGAATTGTTTAGGACCGGATGTAATGAGTTGGTAGGGCGCATGCACCAGCTCATCTACAAAATATGGCTAGAAGAAAGTATGCCCAACGATTGGAACCTCAGTGTCCTCTGTCCTGTCCTGAAAAAGGGAGACCCCACAATCTGCGCCAACTACAGGGGTATTAGCCTTCTCCCTATCGCATATAAGGTTCTTACAGGCGTATTGTGTGAACGACTGAAGCCACTCGTCAAAACACTGATTGGACCTTATCAGTGCGGCTTCAGACCTGGCAAATCCACCATAGACCAGATCTTCACACTGCGCCAAATCCTGGAAAAGGCCCACGAAAAACAAGTCGACACACACCATCTTTTTGTCGACTATAAGGCAGCCTTCGATAGCCCCATAAGGGATCGTGTTTATGCCGCAATGTCTGAGCTCGGTATACCTGCGAAGCTGATAAGGCTATGCAGAATGACGTTGAGCAATTCCTGCAGCTCCGTCAAGGTAGGAATGGACCTCTCCGAACCTTTTGATACCGTGCGAGGTTTCAGACAAGGCGACCCCTTATCATGCGACCTCTTCAACTTCGTCATGGAGAGTGTTCTGCGAAAGGCAGGAGTGCATCGCAATGGCACTATCTTTCAAAAAAGTGTCCAATTGCTTGCGTACGCTGACGACATCGACATTATAGGGCGTACCAAGCGAGATGTTACTGCTGCCTTTAGCGCTATTGAACGGGAGTCTAAGAAGATGGGTCTGGCAGTAAATGAGGGCAAAACAAAGTATATGTTGTCGACAAGTAGAGACGTGCGGCGTATTGATTCTCAGATTACGGCCGATAACTATACTTTTGATACAGTCAAGGAATTTATTTATCTTGGCTCCGCCGTTACCACCAAAAATGATGTCAGTCTGGAGATCAAACGCAGGATTACTCTTGCCAACAGGTGCTACTATGGTCTCAATAGGCAATTGAGCAGCAGAGACCTCTCTCGTGCGACAAAATTAATACTCTACAAGACGCTCATCTTACCCGTGCTTCTTTATGGCGCAGAGGCATGGACCCTATTAAGAACTGATGCAGCAGCCTTGAGGGTATTCGAGAGGAAAGTCCTACGTAAGATCTTCGGTCCTGTGCGAGTTGGCGATGATTTCCGTATCCGATCTAACAGTGAGCTGTATGAGCTCCTCAACGACATAGATGTTGTGCAGCGTATTAATATCCAGCGGCTGCGCTGGCTCGGCCATGTCGTTCGAATGGAGGAGGATGCTCCGGCGAAACGAGTTGATATTACAACCGCTATGTGAACTTTAAAGTTCACTTTAGCTAAAGTTAGCTTTTACAAAACCCAACTTTAACGACAAGTTGCAGTATTGGCCCTTAATTGCGTGCAAAATTTTTATCTTGTCGGTCATTTTGTACTCAAGAGTTATTCCCAGAACATTAGGCGTCAAGATCTCAAAAGTCAACGCTGACAAAAGACAGGTACTAACTACCCTGTTGTTACACATACTGAGACATTGGAAATTTTGTTTTAAAAGCCTTTCCCGTTAATCTCTGTTGCATATACTTGTTGCGATGATCTACTCTTTCTGTTGTTTTTCAAGTTAAACTATCAAAACAAGCAAAAATTAAAAAAAATTAAATTTAAAAAGTAAGAAGAAGAAGAAAAAGAAATAAAGAAGTAAAATATGAAATTAAAATTAAAATTTGTTTAGATGTGATGTGTGTGTGTGACATAAATAAAAATGAGATTTAAAAGTATAGCTATCCCTTATCTTTACCTGGTCCAACACTCACACCCAATAGATGTTCACCGGCCATTGTTAGACCGGCTGGTTGATGGGCATAGTTGCGTATTTGATGTAAGGAAATCAATTGATTCGGAAATGAATTCGAAGCGTTGTTTTGATTCACGTTTTTATTTTGAAAACTGATGGCATCGTACAGATAGGGACGCTGGCTCATGGCATGATGTGAGAGGCTATTCAAATGTGGTGGCATTGAATTGATTGGCGTAAATGCTGAATTTGTGGTGGTCTTCGTAATACTTGAAGCGTCATAGGGGCCAACGGTCGAGGGCGTTGAAACTAAAGAAAAGAACAGATTGTTTGGCATTCGAATGTTTTGGGGGGCGGGGGAAATGATTTCAGAGTTTGCTTACCGATATCCTCACGACCGTTGTCGTTCATACGATGATGGCCTTGCAAATCATTGTGTGGATTATTGGATTGACCGGCTCCACCTGCCTGATGACTGCTGTAGTCCATATGAGTTTGGCCTTGTTGTTGAGTCGGAGGTTGTTGCTGTTGTTGGGGATTCGTTTGTTGCGGATGATGATGTTGTTGCTGTTGTCCGTTTGCCTGTTGCGTATTGTGGGTCTGCTGCTGTTGTTGTTGTTGCTGCTGCTGATGATGCTGATGTGTATGCTGTTGCTGCTGTTGTTGTGTTTGCTGCTGATGCATAACATCGTTCATATTGGCAGCCGAATCTGGACTGACTTTGGGCCAATACGAATTGTCGGTGGGTGCTATGGTTACCGGTGGTAATGAAATATTATTACGGTTGTGTTGATTTCCTGTACCAGGATGACCTCCACCACCGCCGCCGCCTCCGCCTCCTCCTCCGCCTCCTACACCTGGTGTGGCAGTAGCATTATTAGTGGTTGCATTACTTCCTACAGCTGCGTTATTGTTACTATTACCTGTTGCTGTTGCAGTTCCGGATCCCGTAGCTGAGTTGCTGCCAGCATTTGTGGCTACAATAGGCGGTCGTTTGTCGGTTCTTTCCGAATGTTTTTGCATGTGCTTGTTTAGATATGTTTCCTGGGTGTACGATTTGCCGCAATACTGGCAAATGTGCGTCTTCAAATGTTTCGATTCTTTATGCTTCGGTATGTGGTCCAGAAGTGAGGCCTCATCCGAGAAACATTTATAGCACGAGTTACATTTGAAGGGTTTGTCGGTTTGGTGGCACCTAGAGTGTGATTGCAGATTGGAGAGCTGTGAGAAGGCCTTTTGGCAACCCGGATGTCGACACTTGTACGGTTTGTCGCCGGTATGGGTGCGTATGTGTTGCTGCAGATGGGATAATTGAGTGAACTTACGTTGGCAAATCTCACAGCGATAGGGCTTGATGCCCAAATGTATTCGTGTGTGCTGAGAGAGATACGATGAGTTGGCGAAGGCCTTTGAGCATTGGGTGCATTTATATGGTTTCGATTCACGCATATGCATCTGTGTATGCAATTGAAGATCAGCTTTGGATGTAAAGATCTGCAAAAATAAAAGGCATTCGTTAGGATTATTCAAATTAATAAAGAAACTCTCCCTCTCCCTCTCTCTCTCTGTCTTTCTCTCTATCTGATGCTTTCGGTAACATTTTTCATAAATCTTAATTAAAAATAGAAATGAAAAAACAATTTTAAACCCTGTAGAAAGGAAATACCTTCGTATCTTTAATGTCTTGCATTTGCATTTGATGATGAGGTGATGAAGTCGACGATGATATTCCATTGTTGTTGGTTTCATTTTGCTGTTGCTGCTGTTGGCGCTGTTGACGTGTTCCGCCATTGTCTACACTATTGCTGGTGACAACTATGTGCTGATTTGGATTCGTATAGATTTTCGACTTACGTCCTCTGCCGCCGCCGGATGTTGGTTGGCTGGATGTTACAACTGGGCCGCCGGTTGTGGAATCTGCCAATTTTGCATCCATGCATGCGCCCTTCGTATGCTTGCATTTGGACATTTTCTGTACCAGTACCATTATTGCCCGTTGTAGTCGAAACCGTGCCTTGCAGTTGGTATTGTGGCTGGAGGTGTTGTTGATGTTGTTGGTTGGTATAGTTCAAGACGGACGTTCTTAAATCGGCTGTATTAGAGAATACACTCAGTGGTCCTAAGGTTACACGCTCGTTAAGAGTGTTACGCAGTTGATCGATGGAACGATGGACAGCCTGTGAATAATCTCCACCGGGTGGTATCTCACCGATTAATGGTGAATTGTGATGATAATCGAGGCCACCACCAATCGGCCGATATTCAAGTAAACGGCTTTCCATTGTTTCTTTTAAGCAATTCATATTCAAACAGACGCTTTAGCGATTTTTCTTTTTTGAAACACTTTTTTAATTTTTCGTTTTCATAAGCATTTTTCTTTCGGTTATAGTTTAGGAACAGTTTGTGATCTATTTTTGAAGTTTTACAATTTTTTTAATATTCTTTTAAGGGAACTACTTTCTCCGGCAAAAACATTTAAAATACAATTTCAGGTCAAATATACTAAGTGAGGGCTTCAGTTAAATAGCAATAAGAAAGCAAGAAATGCTCAAGCATTATAAAACACTCACAACTTTAACTACTAACACGCGAGAAAAATTCATACTTTATTGCGCAGTAAACATCTACACAATTTAGATTTACTAGGATTTGAGGTCCTATGGACCGTTCCTTTCCCAGTTTGATAAAATCTCATCCTAATTTGATTCTGTTATTTCGGCCAAATGCCAAATTAATTCGTTTTCAATAAAAAAGAACATAGTCGTGGAGCCTCGACATCTATTTTCTGTTTTCTACTCTTCCCGGCCGAGACTTTAGCTAAAAGTGTTCATTAATTTCAGCAAGTCAACGAGCTCTATTCGCTTAATTTGATTGAATTTAACACGTTTATCAATAGCTAAAAAAATTAACTTATTTCTTACACTTTTACATCGCTTAACATTACTATAAACAAAAGCTACAAAATCGAAACAATGCAATAAACAAACCTGTTTACAAATTATAGTACATGCTGGTTAATATAACAACAAACACCAGTTAAAAAAATGAGTAAACAAGTAAACAAAAATACAACAACAAATGCCAGCATAAAGAATGGTAAACAAGTAAATAAAAATACAACAACAATACAATAGTAAACGTAAACAACAATGTTTACATTTATAGAGATTTTGAGAAGACGAATGATGAATGACTATCAGACTATTTACACTGCCGTATAAAAGGTAAGGCAAAGCAGGCGAGGGAGTTAGTGAAGTCAGTCAGTCTTGTGTGAGAAGGCGGTGATTTTGAAGAGAGTAATCGTAGTTTGAAGATCTCCCTTACAAAGATCGGTCGAATAATTGTCTAGTAATTGCTATTGTTTATGCAAAGCGTATAAACAGAGAAATAATAAAGAAAGTTCTGTCCACTAATAAAGTGTTTAACACCAAATTACTTGGGAATCCATTTGCATCATTATCTGTCTCAAATGAAGTTGAAATCAATAACTTTGCAGTGGTGTCTTGTTGTGTAAAATAGGAAAACAAGGATCCTGGGAATCTAACGCACCTATGTTTACCATAATGGCCGGATCAAAGTAACTTATTTGGTAGAAGTCTGGGTGGATAGAATGAAACTAAAAACAGGAGTGCGGTAAAACAAGATACAGGGATCAATGGGCGTTTATATAATACGGGCAATAAAATCGTGCCCTATAGCGGTGCTAGAGGCTCTGTTGGGTGTGGATACCAAAGATCTGTAAACAATGGTTGGGATATTCTATGGTTTGACGAAATGCATCGCAACGAAACTTATTAACAAAAATTATTGGTATATTCTAAAGGCTAAATACTCTTTTAAAAAAAGGCCTATTATGTTGTATACGGATGGATCGAGAACGGATGTTGGAACAGAAATTTCCAAATACAAAGGAGATATTTTCCAAGCTAAAGTCGAGCCTTGATACAAACATCTGTTGTTTTAGAAAAACCCGAGATTAATAACCGGCCTGTTGACCAAATACTCAAAGTACACTGGTTCGGGATGGATATCGTCTCAAACCTAACACGTATATTTTGTAATGATAAGAATGAATGATCAGAACACTGAGTTAGAATTAGGGAGACATTATTGCATACAAGAAGGAAACATTGAGTATGTCGGATGCTGGCAAGAGAATTGTCTTTATTGACACCGAGCAGCATCCTGAAGTTTGTCATTTATTATCAAAAGAACATGAAAAATACCACCCTGAATGATAGAGTCAGAAAGCTTTCTTAATGAAGCTTTAGCTAGAAGAATAGTGAGAGAATTCATATTATTTTTTAGTGTCAGAGTTGAGTGTTGGATACAAAAGTCTCCTCTATTACATTAATATGCTACTTACTGAAATATTACACTAGATCCAAAACTTTCTAAGAACGATTTTCTCTTTTTTATAAAATTAACGAGCTATGTTATGAGTATAAACTAAAAATATTCTCTTTTAAGGTGCAGATCTTTTTAAAGGATCTGAAATCAAAAACAGAATACAGAATATCATCATAACTAAAAATGAGTTTGTCTCTGGAGAAACTTTTGAATTGTTTTGATTTTTTCTTTGTAAAATTTTTAAATTCTCTTTCATTCCTAAGACAGTCTTAAAAAAAAAAAAATCTTGAAAAACAAGATGACAAAGACAATAAAATTTAGTGGTGAAAACGAAAGAAAGCAGCATTGATGACAAACTCATGCTATAAATGTGCCAGCCATTGCAGAGCATTGGCCAAAGAAATCACAAGTGTTTTAACAAATAAAACAAAACAAAAAAATTAAAAAAATAAAACAATAATTCAGCATATAAATACAACGCTTAGATTGTAAAAATATTTATTTAAAAAGGGGGAAAAATTTATGTTGAATTTGAATTTCTTTGTTTTTATTTTTGTTTTTGAGGTTTCAAACGAAACCGTGTGTTGTAGCATCTCTAATATCAAAAGTTTTTATTTGTGTGTGTTTGGTATAGTACATATGTGATGTTTTCTATTTTATATTTTTTGTTCTATGATTTTTAGTTTTCGTCCATTACATATTTTTATTTCAATTTTATTGAAAAAATTTTTTTTTTGTTATTCTTTTTCACTTTGGGTAGACAATTATCCAGACAGTCGACAACGCGGCTCAATTACAAGGCACATACAGCCAAATACACGATTATAAAGGGATTTATATTATTCATATGGCCACCTATACATGCGCAAGTAAACGTATAAAATGATGGATAGATACCCTGAAGGAATCATGTCGACAAGTGTCTCCAAGTCACCAGTTTTATCGACTATATTGGTGACTTTATGGTGACATTGTGATCGAAGCGTCAACAATTGTTTTATTGTCAATTGTCAAGAAATTATAAACGTAAGCAATCATTATCAATGTTATATAAAAATAAAAGTAGTGAAAATGAGACAATTATAAGTCCAAGTGTGACTTGTGAACATTTTGAGGAGCTTGAATATTCTGTGTCGTTTAAAATTGATTTTCCAAAATATAGTTTGCGTGAGAATATAAAAAATTTGTATATTGGACACAATATTGCATCGAATCTTATGAAATTTTTCGCTGTCAACTCTAAAGAAAAACAGAGAGAATTTGATGCTATTTTGAAAAGTCATTCAGACCGATACGTAAGTGGAATTACTTCAACGAATAAAATTGCATTTTTTGTTTATATTCAATAGATTCGACAAATGAAATCACACCTTGCGGGTAATGCAGATCGAAATCTTCATGAAATATTTGGCAAAAATATTATCAGGAATTTTTATGTTGATGGCTCATTTGGCAAAAAGAAGTTTCGCGAATAATAGGTAATAAAAGGGTTTTTGTATTCTCATAAATATTTGTAGTATTTTAACAATTTGTTTCGTTTTTTTAATATCCAGATATAATATCAGATCCAAGAGAACAAATATATGGGTCGCAACAAAACTAAAATGATGTAAATAGTGAAGAAGACGACTCTTCCAAAGAAGATTAATAATTTTACTTAAAGAGAGACTGTATTGGAAGTATCTTTTTTTTTAAATAAAATATTAAGTATTTTAAAAATTTAAATTTTATTGTCGTCTTTACTACAGAAAGGTATCAAAAGTGTAGACTAGAAATGCTAAATTGTACTATTGATTCACTGCTTCTAATGTCTACATACGGTCCCAAAAAGGAGTACCTATTCACTATGTATTCAATAGTACTAACTGTCAGTAGTAGATTTTCAATGGAATGCACATGTTAAATGTCTTTAGTAAATAATATTGGCTGGGGTATAAAATGTCACTAGAACTGGTGACTGTGTCAATAGTAAGTCAGTAGAGTTTCACTATTGGCATTTCCTACAGGGTAGATATGAATGCCATACTAAATGTTATTCAATATTTTATTCATCCACACCACCACGTAGATAACATACATACGTACATATATACATGCCAGAGATATAAATACATGTGTGTTTGTATGACACTGTAGTTGTTTTCATTTTTGCTGGAATTCATTTGCAAAAGTATTTCCATGGTAGTAAGTGTAGATGTGTGTGTGTGTGTGTGTGAGAGTATATGTATGGAAATATATTTTATAGTCCTTTAGTTTGGCAGGTGAAAGTTCATTTTGATTCTTTCGCTTTAAATCTCTTCTTCTCTCATCCTCCACACACTTGCAACGATTTAGTCAAATTTATTTAGAGTGTAGAGTATAGCAAATAGAATGTTTACATATACATACATTGTAAATACACTTACACATATACACAATGCAATTGCATGGACATAAATGTATATATTTTTATTACTCTCTCTCTCTCTCTCTCTCTCTATCTATCTCTCTATCTCTTTCTTTTTCTATTTTATATGCAGTTTATTTAGAAAAAAAAAATTTTAAAAAAATAATAAAAATAAAACACCAACAACAATATGAATGGTTAGTAAAGAAAGGATATACGAAAAAAAAATAAAATCCACAACGTTTTCTAATGCTCCATCATCGTATGTGTGTTAGTAGTTACATTTACACACTTGCACTCACAGTACAGTGCTCTAGTTGCACGTTGTAGTAGCTGAAGCTGTTGTAGTCGTAGTCGTAGTAGAATTTAGAATTTCGAATTATTTTATTTGGGTTTATGACTAAATCGACCTTGAAAATTGATGTTAGAAATTTAGAAAAAAAATTAAAAAATAGAAATAAAAACAAAAACAAAAATAAAATTGGTTGAAAATAAAACATTGAATTGTGAATAGAATTGTGAATAGAAAAAGTGAAAAATTCTTTCTTTTTTTGTTTTGTTTTTTTTAATATGCAAGTCTGCACATGCATGGCTGCTGTTTAGACAAGTTTTTTTGTGTTATTGTTGCCGTTTGGCTTTTAAATCATTTTATTGTTAAATAAATATTGTTTAGAAAGTATTAAATGTGACATTGATGATCTACTCGAATACAATATATTTTAATGTATTCATATGCATGCAAACTCTATGTCTATGTACATACATACGTATTATTATTCATATGATAGGAATTTTTTAAATATTTTAACAAATATTTTTGAATTTAAGGAAAAATACTTTTCAATTAGGATAATTTATAATTTATTTTTCGCTTTTTAAAGTTATAGTTTAGGTGCGTTCGAACATTTGTAGGAAATATAGAGTGAGTTTTCTAATAAACGTCTTCAAAAGCAGCCAGTAAACATTGCAACAATCATGTTGAATCCAATGAATTGCTAAAGTAAATATGCCCATAGAAATGCTAAGATCATAGACACGTATTCTTCGTTATCTAACTAATTATATCATATCTTTTAACTGAGCCATCCTTGTCTGAAGTAAAGACTACTGGAAAGCGGAACCAGATCCTCATGCACATTCTTTAGAAATATATGCAGACAAAGTTGGATAGTTATCAAACATTTGTACAGGAGTTCCTAGATTACTGATCGTATATATGCTATCCTCAAAGCAATTAAATAATGGCTGTCAGCAGCAGAATATTCACTGAAAATATTTTAGTCTACACTGATAACCAGCCCAACACAAAGTTTTTTTTCAAACGTTTAATCAAAGTTCAAACATATCCATAAATTTCACCTACTACTATCGGCAATGATGGTATAAGGGAGACCTTCGCATCTCCCTTATAAAACCAGTTACTACTAATTTGGCAAGTTTTTGACCGAAATTTAAGCATAGAAGAATAGAAGAGAGCGCTTGCTAGATCGATTGATTACACTGGCCGAAGTGTAACCCAAGAGGTTTATTTCTCTCACTCTCTCAAGTGGACAATTGCTAAGTGGTTTATATCCCTTCGAGTCACATCCCGAGGTATGAGGAGGTATGGTCATGATTTTTGGAGAAATTGCAATTCGGAGGAGAATAAAGAAACAGTCTGGCATATGAGAAAAGGCTTACAAGTGTACTGGGAACTTCATTGTCGACATACCTGAATGAATCGCTTGTATTGGCATTGAATTGAAATACATTGCACTGCCTATACATTATGCATTCCTCTTTGAAAGAAATGTGGTAATAGAATGCGTCTAATGAATTGAAAATTATGTGTGGAGGCGTCCCCTGGCCTAATCCTTCTATGTTTTTGGTTCAAATTAAATAAAATGCAAGTAGAGTGTTAGACTTCATTTTGAGAAAACATTCAAATGCTTTGCTTAATGGATTTTTTTTTGAGCTATTTCATCTCTTAAGCCGTCACAGCTTCATATTAAACTCCGAGTAACTAGTTTTTGTTAATGTCTACTAAATTCAATTTAAAAAAAAAAATGCTTGAAACTGTGATTAAGAAATCATAATGAAGTATTCTCGTTCTCCAGCTATCACATGGTATCCAACAATGATTCCAAATTGACAAATTAAACATAAAGGTATGCTGGCAAATTGCAGTAAGGGTTTGATACAGCTAAAATCATCTACAGACAAAGATCTAGGAACTATAAAAGCTAAGAGGTCACTATAGTCTAGTATGTAGACGAGATCCCAGTTCGTACATTTCGGATAAAACGAAATAAAAAAAAAATATTTTTTCGGCCTGTTCGTAGCGGATATTAAACTAAAGATTTCGTCATTAATGGCTAAAATTAACACGCACAATATGAATGATGTAAGAAATGAGATTGTAATCCCGATTAAAGTGATTAATGACCAATTAGGTAAGTAAGTGTGGTCCCTTCTATTAGGAAGCCAGATACTATAAGAAGGTTGGTTGAAAATATAGGGTTTGACCCGTAGCCTCATGTCTATTATGTCATACATGGAATGGCGCTAATATGCTGAAAGCTTTTAAAAACTTGATGGAATAAAAATTAAATTGAAAATAATACCACTGATCCCTTTTTAGCCCGGTAGCATATGATTTGTTGTATAATTTTAAATATTATACGATACATCATAACTTTTAATCGTAAGTGGTAGATTATGTATTCACATAGAAAACCAAAATCTGTAACTGCTTCCTTATCTAATGTATCGAATTGAAAAATAAATTTTAAAAAATTTTCTTAAGGCGATTAATTACATCAATTACTAGAAAACAATGTCGAAAAACATATTGGCAAACGAACAAATTTGACAAAAAACTCTTGGCCATGTTTATTAACCAGAAGATGTAAAAGAAATACAAGTCAATGATTTCTAGTGTTCAATTACAGAAACTGACGTCAAATAAATTCACGAATTAAAGCATAAAAAATTGTTTTTTTTTTAGTAAATTTGTTAACATTCAAAAGCAAATCAATATTAATAGATATAATATGGCCACTAATAAGAGATTTTCATTTGAATTTTTTAATTTTTTTTTTTCATTTTCATTTCATTTAAACATTCATTTGCATTACAGTGATGATTTAAATTTGTATGTATGTATGTGTTGTAATGTAATTGTTATTGCATTATTAAATATCAATAGGCAACGAATCCCTGATTGACTCAAACTATTACTTTCTGTTTATTAGTGCTTCTTCTTGTTCCAATTTCTTGTTCTTTTTGTTTTTTTTTTGTTGCATCTCATGCCAAATTAAAAACGGAAACTCATTTTTAGCACAGATTTACATAAAAAAAAACAGGAAATAAAACAGACACTCATACAATCATAGTAACAGCATAAATGTTCATTAGAAAATTTGTCTCGCTGGCGTATGAGTATAAAATAAAATAATTCAAAAACAATTACATAAAAGCTTTATATGTATTATATACACTCATACTCATACAAAAACTTGCACACATTAAAAATATATTTATTTATAAGCATTCATACATACATACATACATATGTATGTATGTAAATATATATGAAAAAAAGTCATACGCTGGAAAGAGTGAATTGTTATTATTACCGTGTGTGTGATTCAAAGCAAACCAAATCAAATTAACCCATTAAAGGGAAGCCCATTCGATGATAATTTGAACCATCCTAAGGCTTAACGACAGCAACCGAAATGTTTGTTTAATGACATTAACATCTTTAAAAAATAATTGATTTTGTTTCATTTTAATTGTGAATACTTTAATGCGATTTACTATACACTTCAACATAAAAATCAAAAATTTTTTTCAACTTCAAAATTATGAACTTTTGCTTAAGAGTAAGGAATTTATCTTCATACATGGCTGAAGGATTAGATAAAGAAAATTGACTGTTGAAGATACTAAATCGGCAACAGAATCTTCTTTTCGATACTCATAATGCGCTCATGAAATTTTGAATATGAGTCAACAATATTGAAATTTGACTATGTACTCTGATTCAGGTTGCAATGAGTATGTGTACATCGTTGATATGAAACTCATACCATTCGGAATATGTTTGATTCATAAGGCTAGCCTACTCATTCAGATTCATAACTCGAGTGACTTGAATCATTCATCAAAATTTAGGGTCTTAGTTACAAAACAAAAAAAAAACAAAAAATCGGAGCAGCAAGCAGAGCAAACCCTCAAGCTTCTAGTGAGTATTTTAGTATTCGTACGCGAATCATACTTATTATGTGATTCGTGTATATGTTGAGTAATAAAGAATCGAAATCGACAACAACAACACACGTGTTGTTAAGTATGAATACGAGGAATACTTTAAACTCTAACTATGAAGAGAGGTTCCATGATATTAAAAGAAGGATCAGAAATTATGAGTATGATTCAATTTTACTCATCTTTTTGAATACTCATTGCTAATCTCTGATTTGCACATAAAAATCAAAAATATTTAAGCTTTAAATTTAGGGAATTTTTTTAAAAGTAAGGAAGTTATCTTGGCATTGTCTAAAGATACCTGAATATGGCGGAATGACTTTAGAATATCCTACGAATCAGGTTAAGAAAATTTACTGTTAGAGATGACTAAATGGGTTGGCCTTCAACTGCATCAATTTGGTGAGACTTAGATTGAAGATCAAATACCACAAATGTATTGATTAACTTGCATTATAACCTCTATTTCCCTGTGGAAGCTTGGTCCATGGGCTTTTATCATATTAACATCGTAGATTCTTACAGCGGATTGCTTTACTCAAGGTTTCATTATTTTTCAAATTGTAAAAACAAAAAGTAACTCAGAACTCCCAAAATATTTCATTCATGCAAGCTTCTGACTGTTGTAGAGAGGTCAGAGGTTATTAAAATAAGATTAGGCGGAACTCAACACCTAAAAAAGAGTGGGAACACAAGTTATGAAAAGCAAATTGAGGATATTAATTATAAAATATTTTCCAGGTCAACGGTACTGAAAAATTATGTTGACTACGAATTGACATATCACTACTCAATAAAGCAAAAATTTGGCGTTCAAAAAACAAAACAAAAAAATGCTCCCCTCTTTTGACAGCAGCTCCTGATGGATCGACAGAGAGGCCTAATTCTTAGGATAAAATTTAATTTTCCTCTTAATAATAATATGTTTTTGAAAAACTATGTTACGGTCCTAAAGTGTTTAGAAATTTCGTAGTCGTAGTCACCATTGTCTAATAGGTACCGTGCAGGCGCAGAGTGTAGTTTAAACCGTAGCAACTACTTTCAGCAGTCTTCTAACAAAAACTCTGAGGATTAATAAAATTACAATGAAAATTTTCTCAAAAATCTGTCGTTTGAAAATTTACTTTAAACTGTAATTCGCGACACACAATTTTGAAACCACTAGTTTAGTTAGAGTAATGCTTTTATCGAGCATGACTAAATTAGGTCAAATAAAGCCAGCGGTAGAGAACAATTAAGTAAGTAATTAAGTATTGGAAAGTGTTCCCATTAGCCACAAGCACCTTTACTCGCGTTACAGTGGCAGTTGTGAGAGCAGACAGCTAGTTGTTATAAGAGAGCTTCACATAATTTGAAAGAATGGTAACTTAATAACCCGAGTTAAAGTACATTAATTACATTCTAAGCTGGAATCTTCGTTTTCAACGAAATATTAGGGGTATAAAAGAGACAGTAGTCAGTGGATATCTTACCTACGTATTAATTGGATCGCAAATGCCTTTGGTTATAGGAAGTTTTTTTTAGTATAATAACAATACTTGCCGATATCAATGACTATAGTCGAGAACATTAAGCTGTGAAAGTATTTCTGTTTCGCAAGGCTCTAGCAAATCAACATGAATAGTTTAACTGCAGAATAACACTTTCACAATGAAGATATTTTACGGTCAACGAAATCGGCCTAGTGCCCAAGCAATTTATGCAGCTGCTGATCGTTTTTTCACTAATTTTACTCTTCCCAATACAAAGCCATTAACAAGACAAATGACTGTGTATACCGAATACTACCGAAATTTCTGGTGTGGCTCAATGTCTTGAAGAAAATCTCAGAACTTTGACTATGTGGGAAATTTTACGTAAGGCTTTCTTAATTATTTAATGGGCCATTGCAACTATTTAGTCAGGAGCACAGACTAACCTCTCACACCGTTCATGTTGTATGTGTTAATTTTATCCACGAATGGCATATAGGCCGTGACAATTTTTATTACCAAGATAGTTGAGTAGAGATGGCCAAAGGAATTTTTTTCTTTATATTTTGATTTGTTTGTGATGTCTGAAATGAGATTTCAAACACGAGCTTTCGTCTAATAGGCCAATAAATTACGTAGAAGAATACGCCGGAACTACAGCTCCTAGAAAAATTGAAACCAAAGACCCATTGTTTCCATTGTATTTGTAATTATAAATGGTGTTTCGTTGCCATATTTGGGGCGAAGACAATCTTCGAGCCATTAACGAATCTCGATTATATTTATAAAATTTACTCTTCCTTGGATTTAATAAGTTAGAGCTATTTTCTTTTGAAATGGACAAAGAACTGCTTTTAAAAAGGCCATTGAGCTACACGGAGATAATTTTTATTTCCAAATATGAATCAACCGAACTTCACCGATGTTTCGTTCTAATACGGTGAATTCCATAAGGCTACAGGGCGTTTAATAATCGATTTATTGTAAATTGAGGTAGCCATGGTTTAGTAGGTAGTGTGCTGGCTTATTAGACTTAAAGCCAGGGTTCGAGTCGCCGGCCAGACATAAAAACCAAAAATAGTTCTTCGGCGATTTCTTCTCAGCAGATTTCTGGCAAAAACTCTGAGAGTAAAAATAAAATTGCCATGAAAAGTTTCTCAAAAATCTGTTTTTCGGAGTCGACTTTTAACTTTTAACACACACTACATAAGTAGTGTGAGAAACTAGGTTAATAATCCTGACTGAAGGGTTGTAATGACCAATTATGTATGTATTGTAAAATCCATCCTTGGGCCTCCTTATCTCTGGAAGTAGTCTGGTTCCGTGTGATCTAGCACCTCTTGATTATGTTTAGTCGTAGTGTAATAGGTAGTGTGTTGGCTTATTAGATGTAAGAGCACGGTGCAAACCCCAGGTCAGACAACAAAACGAAAATACAAATAAATATTTCTTCGGCAATTCCCTTACCACAGATTTCTGGCAAAAGCTCTAAGAGTTTTTCAGAAATCTGTCGTTCGAAGTCGCCTTTAAACTGTAGGTCCTGCCACTCATGTATAAAATTAACGCAGATAATCCGGATTGAAGGGTTGTAATGGCTAATTATTAATGTATGTGCATATATAGGTTAAGATTTATGACAAAACAAAAAACTTTTGAAGCCCTGTAATCTAATATTCCAGCCACATTTATTTGTGTAGGTAATCAAATACTGGACTGTACCAAATGACCATGTAATTTATAGACAAAGTGAATATATACCGAAAATCATGTATAAAACATAATTACCAAGGAATTCTTTACCAGACTAAGGATCATTATTACAACTAGCCGTTAACAAAAGGGAGGTTTTTAACGGAGAGATAAATTGTTTTTCATTATTACGAGTACTCAATAAGATAGAAGTGAGCGTTAAGCTAAAGGGAAGATCATCCTATCTTTAACATTTAAAGGTTACTTAATGTTTGAACTTGCCATATCATATACTATTTTCGATATGGGAATTTCAAACGAAGTTCGCTGTTGCCACTGCGTTAAAAAAGAACTTGTTTAATTGAGCAGTTTTATCGACTTCGCTCCGGCACTGCCATATTTTTGACAAAGTGAATGTTGTTTTAGCTGTAAGTTGTAATAATCAAACCGTTAACTTTAGCTAAAGGTAGCTTTAAATAACGCCAACTTTAACGGGAAGTTGTAATATTGGCCCTAAAAATAAAAAAATATTTCTATTTTAATATTACTGTCCTACTCGTTAAACAAAATCCTATAGAACCTTTTATGTTCTGGAATTCGAGGATATGCCAAACAATTCCAATGATTTTTGTGATTTTAGGAGGGACAACAATGGATATGTTTAAAAATTAAACGATATTGAACGCTCCAGAGTTTATATTGGAAGGTGATAAATTTCTTCTTAATAATTTTTACTACACCTTATATTGCAGGTCAGTCTAAACTTACCCCTGTTTGCATTCTATGATTTTTGATTAAACTTTGTCAGTTGAAAACTTTGCCTTTTTAACCGCTTTAGGTGTGGTTAGTAAACTTGTGTGTGTTTTTTTTTTTAATTGTAGGCGTGGTTATAAATATTAGAATATTTGTTGTTTGATTAATGAATCAGCGTTAATTAAAATTTTATTTTATTAGCAAAAATGTTTGTTTTAATCAAATAACTGAAATGAAACTATTTTAATCAACAGGTTTGGGCAAGACATGAAGCAATTCCTAGTGAATGAATTTTTAAAAAAACAAAACAAATGCCTTAAAAAAAATGTAGAGGGCGTGGTTAATAATTTAATTGTTATTTATTGGATTTTCATCTTCTTTTTTCATTAATTAATTTATTTTTTTTTTTTTTCTTCTATTGTTGTGGGAAATTCAAAAACAATAACTAACAATGATTTATTAGTCTGTATTTGACACGTTTGCAGAAACAAAAAAAAAACGAAAAAAAACGTTAAAAACTCTAATAAAAATCCAACAGTTTGAGGTTTTAACCAATTTTTTTGGTTTGTTTGTTTGTGCTTTGATTAAAGCCATTTTTTTTTATTTGCATTCCCTATGGCATTAAGAGGCGGTGGGAGAGAGAGTGTGATTAAATATGAAACCAACCATTAGAGGGTTAATAGAGAAAAATGTGAGTGTTTATAACGACTGGACTCATACCCTACATTGAAGTAGATGAGCAATCGAGTGAGCGTGTATAATACATACATATGTATATAATATTTTGTAACAGTATGAGTTACATACCATACATAGATGCATACATACATACATATGTACATAAACATAATATTTGCCTTTAAAAGTGTGAGTTTTTTTTTTTATATATTTTTGTTATATTATACTATACAATAACAAAAACAATAACTAACAAATACAATGATAATTAATGACATTCTATGCATGAAAATAGATTAATTTAATCAGAAATGTACACACAAGAAATTTTTATTTAGTTGCAGGTTATTATTATTATTATTGTTGTTATTATTATTGTTTTTTTGTTGTTGTTATATATATTTTTTGTAAGTAAATATGTGTGTATTGTTAAAAAAAAAATTACATTAATTTGTTTCATCTTTTTTTTTAATTTTTTTAGTTGCTGTTATTGTTGTTGTTACTACTATACTGTATTTAGCGACGTTTTTAATTGTTGTTGTACATAGAATTTGTTTTAAAGTACATGGATAAATATCGCAATCATATACATACTTATGTATGTACATACATATGCATTCAATTAAACCCAGTTAGCATTTTTGTAAATTTTTAATCAAATTCGATGTTTTTTTTTTAGATTCTTCTATGCGATTAGAAAGCTAAAATATGCGCTCATTTTCTGATCATAAAAGACTCTTTCGTCGCGAGGAAAAAGTGACTATGAGCGACTCTTCTTAAAAAGTCATTTTATGAGTCATTTTATGAGTACCCAGCCAGCAATTTTGAAAATTTTTAAACAAATTCGAGTCCTTTTTAGATTCTTCTGCGCGATTAGAAAGCTAAAATATGCGCTCATTTTCTGATTATAAAATACTTTTCGTCCCGAGAAAAAAGTGACTACGAGCGACTCTTCTTAAAAAGTCATTTTATGAGTAATTTTATGAGTACCCAGCCTGCAATTTTGAAAATTTTTAATCAAATTTGAGTCTTTTTTAGATTCTTCTGCGCGATTAGAAAGCTAAAAAATGCGCTCATTTTCTGATCATAAAAGACTCTTTCGTCGCGAGAAAAAAAGTCACTACGTGCGACTCTTCTTAAAAACTCATTTTATGATCCATTTTATGAGTACCCAGCCAGCAATTTTGAAAATTTTTAATCAAATTCGAGTCTTTTTTAGATTCTTCTGCGCGATTAAAATGCTGTGCTTATTTTCTGATCATAAAAGACTCTTTTGTCGAGAGAAAAAAGTGACTACCAGCGACTCTTCTTAAAAAGTCATTTTATAAGTCATTTTCTATATTATTTTAATGTAATTTTCGACTGTTTTTGTAGTAGTTTTATAATCATTTTCGAATAACTTTCTGATCATTTATTAGTCTTATTTACTTGCATTTTTGTTTCTTTTTCGAGTCGTCTTTCAGTCATCGTTTAATTGCATACGAGTATTTTGTGAGTAATTTATCATTATATTTAGGAATCCTTTTATTGTCGTCATTTATAAGTCATGTTCATATTAATTTGGACTCATTTGTTGGTCATTTATGATTAAAATTTGAGTCATTTATTAGTCGCAGGTATTTATAATTCTATTTTATACTCTTCAAGTGTTTTTATTAGGTTTTCTGGGTCCTACGAAACAAAGAAAAATTTTCAATTTAAAAAAAATTTTTAGGTTAGGTTAGGTTAGGTTAGAGGACGTGTACTTGTCAATTCTGACAAGTACAGTACTCGGTGGTCGATTTGACCCATTGTACTACGTCGTAGCTTCTCACACCACTTATGTTGTGTGCGTTAATTTTATATATGAGTGGCGGGCCTTACAGTTTAAAGTCTACTCCGAATGACAATTTTTTGAAAAAAATTTTTACATAAATGAAAATTTATACAGCGAAGCAGTTTTTAATTATCTATCAGCGGAAAATATGATCATAAAATATGTAATTAGAATCACTTCTCAAACATCCGCATGATCTGTTTTTGATTAAGCGTTTTCCAGCCTTCAATACAAGTAGCATATAATAATAAATAACGGAAATAAAAGTTACATTTTAAACATCTGGATGATTAATATCCAATTGGTATAGAATTTTTGTATTGTATTTTAAATTAAACTCATTTTACTCATTGAGTCCAAAAGTACTCTAAAAAGGCTCAGCCAAGTGATTGTTATAAAAACAATCTTCCAAATGCTAACTGGGAAGTGTTTATGTACATACATACATACATATATAGATTGTATATTTTTAATACCTTTTTGTTTTTAAATTAAAAACTTTTTTTTCATTTCCTTTTTTATTGTTTGATATTTTTAATGATTTTATTTTTTAATTTTTAGAGCAAAAAAATAAAAAAAGATAGAACATGATTAATACGCCTATGACATCTGCTGATGCTGGCCACGGTGGTGGTAATTGTTAGTTAACTTGGTTTTAGTTTTAGGAAGAGACACCATCTACATATACGTATATGTATATGCGTGTTTGTGTGTGTTTTTGGATGGGGAAAAAGGATTTTAACTAATTAACATTTAGTGGTTTATGTGTCGTTTGTTCTGTTACCGTTTGTTATATATAATTTGTTCTCTTTTTTTTTAATGATTTTGTTTATTAATTAAAAAATTTGCTTATAATTCACTTTTTTCATTGCCTTTCTTTCTACTTTTTTTTTTATTTTTTAAAGAATTTTTTTCCTTTTTTATTTCTGTTCATAAATAATTTAATATTTCATAATAATTTTATTTAAACATGTTTTTCTCGTACATCGTTTTTTTTTCTTCTTTTTTATTTAAATTTAATTAATATTTGATTAAATTATTTTCCATTTTTTTTCTCTTCATTTTCCCCTTTTTTGTTTTAATATGGAATTCAATTTTTGCAAAAACTTTACATTTTTCTTGACGTTTTGCACAAAACAAAACAAAACAAAACAATAAAGTGTCGTATCGTATCGTGTCGTGTTTATTAAGAAACTTAATAAATTTTCTTTATTATTATTTTCAATATCCTTGTTTAATTTGTCCTCCTTTTGTGTTTGTGTTTTGTTTTGTTTTCGTTGTTGTTAATAGCGCGCTTGTCTTTGATTTACTGATCTTTCAAGTTTCATAAACTTTGCAATTGAGCTGAGAGTGTCCATAAACATGTTGTTGTTGACGTTTTTTTCCTTTTTCTTTCTTTTTTCCATTTTGTTGTTGTTATTATTATTTTTCTATGTATTACTTAAATGTTTGTATGTATGTAGATCTCTCATACTATTGACCAACAACAACAAAAAGCTGCTGCTAAAAAAAAAAAAAAATCAACACAACAACAAAAGTCTCTCACTTTATATTGATACCCCCTACATTAATTAAGGCAATCAAACCCGTACACATACAACTACATACAAAAGTATGGACGATAAAAACCTTATCCTTCTTATATTTCTAAAGTTTAAAGCACACACATACACACGCATCCGCATGCAGCCATTGATGCATTTAAACACGCATTTATTAGTGTGACTCTTTA
The DNA here is from genome assembly GCA_014635995.1 of Sarcophaga peregrina. Taxonomy (NCBI): domain Eukaryota; kingdom Metazoa; phylum Arthropoda; class Insecta; order Diptera; family Sarcophagidae; genus Sarcophaga; species Sarcophaga peregrina. The sequence goes on from CM025789.1 coordinate 115,894,596, forward strand.
TTTCTCACTTTTAATTCATAATCACTTAAAAACGAGTGCATATGTGTGTGTATGTTTGTGTGTAATTATTTGAGTGTATGTGTGAGTGAACATGTATATGCAAATAGAAATTTAAACCCATTGTTTACGTTTCAATGCTTTGGCAGTATGTCAAGGAGTGATTTCTTTTATATTCAAGAATTTTAAATTTTCTTTCCAAATTAGTTTCTTAGGTGCGTTATAAAACCTACAACAATGGTAATTAAATTTTATGATAAGCATTGTGTTTAGCTTCCACATGATGGTGTATTTGGTAGGACTTTTATTTTGACAGAGTCCTTTTATTGTCTTATTGGGTTGATTTGTTGTTGTTTATGCAACTATGTATTCTCTCCTCCTTTCTCCTAAAAATTCATGATTTTACAAATTAAACTTTGAGTTTATCTTGAGGTATCGGGTCCGCAATCTAACGTTTTTTTTTCAACTAGTGCTTATTTCGTGAATGGTAACACTTACCTCATGTCTTATGTGACAGATAATTAGTTTTATCCTTGCGCTAAACTGAATATGGTTGTGTATACGCTTGAACAATTGACCATCCCATGCGTTTTTGCTTTGCTAAGTGGGTCTGCGATCGACTTACAGAAGATGTCGAATTTGGCAAAAAAAATCATCTTTTCAGATGAAGCTCATTTTGATTTTGGCAGGTGCGTAAATAAGCAAAATTGTCGCATTTGGGGCACAGCAAAACCGCACGAATACATTGAAAAGCCGACGCACCCAAAACGAATCACTGTTTGGTGTGGATTTCGGTCCAGAGGCATAATTGGGCCAATTTTCTTCGAAAATGAGCAAGGAGTGGCTGTTACAGTCGATGGCGATCGTTATCGGGCCATGTTGAACGAATTTTTGTTCACAAAAATTGAAGAGGAAGATATTGGCAATATTTGTTTTCAACAGGACGGCGCTACGTACCACACAGTCGAAGCTACATTCGATGTTTTGCACCCTGTTTTTGATTATCAGCCGCAGAGTGATGTCATTTGGCCACTTTGGACTTGCGATTTGACACCGTTGGATTATTATTTGTGGGTTACCGTCAAAGATAAGTGTTACGCCGCCAAGCCAGAGACAATTGATGCTTTAAATGGCAATATTTGTGAAGCCATTGGTGAAATACAGCTGCACACAATCGATAATGTGCTTAAAAATTGGGCCAATCGTGCAGGCTACTGCACGGCCAGCAGAGACAGCCAATTGAATGAAATTATTTTCCATTATTAACCCGAAGGATTTTACTTTCAAATAAAAAAAGAAATTTGAGAAAATATTGAGTAGTTTTTTTTAAAGCAGTTAAAAAAAAAACGAGGTATTTGGCGGACCCTTTACTATAAGCATCATAATATTTTACAGAAGACGACTTGTATTTATTTCATGAGGTGGCTCGGATTAGAAGTTAAAGTGAGTAGACCATCCAGGAACCGTCCTAACCCCACCAGAGAGTATAACAATGCCAACGAAAATCATTGAGGACCTTACATGCATACATAATTGGTCATTACAACACTTCCTTTAGGATTACGATCTAGTTTATCACACCAGTCATGTGTGTTCATTTTGTATATTAGTGGTGGGACCTACAATTTAAAGACGACGACGAACGACAGATGACAGTTTTATTTATTTTCAGAGTTTTTTCCAGAACTTTGCTGAGAGGTAGTCGCCCAAGAAATATTTTTTCATATCGAAAAATATCTGAGATATCTGACCTGTAGTTTGAACCGTAGTCTCAGGTCTAATAAGATAACACACTATATGCTAGGCAAGGGCGACTACTTTTTCGTCACTTAACCCAATATTTGTTCAAATATATTCTCAGCAACAGCAAAGTTCTCTAGTGGAATACAATTTTGTGCTAAGAAAATTATTTCGCTGTCTTACACAATCAATAATCTAAGTATTGTACGAATATGCGACGTGGGAATAATGATCGACAGTTTTAAGTGTTTTCTTGGTAAACGACGCCACACGGTATCCCAAAATTTTGTTAATAACGGTCAGTTTGTTGAAACCACAACTGTCTAGTGGTTTCCATATTACCATGGACGAATATAACATTCCACAACACGAGCAAATATGAAAGTGGAAGTGTTCTGTTCGGGCAATGTATTGCCCATTTCGTTTTGTTTGCGGTCGTCATAATCGTCATACTGCAGGAGCTGCCAAATTCATTGTCGCTACCTGTGAGAGTGTGAAATAGAATACTTGGAATTCATGCGCCCACAAGAAATTCAACCGACCGTGGTACGGAAAATAAACAACATAAGACGACATATGTTCGTTTACTCTTGAGCAGTTGGCAAGCGGTCTCTATCCTTGTAATGACTCTTCCGACCCCGTTGTATTAATTGACTCCAGCATATTGCTCTGTATCTTGTCTAATGCTGCAAAAAACACTCAGGTAAACCCGTCTAAAATGAAATCTCTTTGTACTATAATTTCCTTGCATAAATTCAGGTTATTTCAAACGCCTCTTTATCTTTTCGCCTATCGCCATTCCGAACTCATTTTGACATGCCAAAGAAAGCTCCTGGCAACATCCTCTCCTAGAATTTACCGGGAGTTCTGCCCAGGAATCCAGAAGAATAATCCACATTGTAATTTAATGCACGAATGGCGGTCTGAATGAGGCCTGGGTCTGACTGACTGAGGCCTAAGTCGCCGTAGTCTAGTTGGTAGTGTGTTGGGTTATTAGACGTAAGGCGGCGGTTCAAAACCCCGGTCAGACATTAAACCGATACAAGAAAAAATATTTCTTCGGCGACTTTCCCTTAGCATATTTCTAGCAAAAACTCTGAGTGTAAATAAAATTGCCATGAAAAGCTTCTTAAAAAATCTGTCGTCCCGCCACTCATATGTAAAATAACGCACACAAGATAAGTGGTATGAGGAAGCTAGGTCGTAATCCTGACTGAAGGGGTATAATGACCAATTATGTATGTATGTGTGTAGGTATGTATTATTATGTTCAATCGTTTTTACTTCCTGTTCAAATTGAGTTGGACTCACAGTACGGTGGCATAAACTTTTGCTCCTAGGGCATTAAATGTGTCAGCAGATCTTCGACATGCCTCTCATTACCTTAACCGTAGTCTTAATGGCGATGGTCTTCATCATGGATTTAAGTCAAACAGACTCGCTAGCATCACTACAGGAAAAAATCGAATTAGCCTGATAATGTCAAGCTGCCTGCCAGTTATTGCTAAAGCAATTCTGCGATAAAAACTGTCTGAGAAGATCGTAAGATTTTTGAAGTATCTTTGTAGTAGAAATTATGCATTACCAACTGACTGACTGAAATTTATAGAAAGCAAAGCTTAAGTAAAGGTAACTTCATTGGAAGCATTAAAAACAAAAGAAAACAAAACAAAACAAAAAATGCAAATATTTCTAAGGATCACATTACACTGCTTGATAAAGAGAATTCAATAATGGCCAGCTCTGATTATGTATATGGAAGGGGCAGGTTATTAGTGTGTATGTATCAATGATTTATTCGTGCGTTTTGACTTTAAAAACGTTTATCGCATCTGTTTTATTCTTCATTGATGGGGAATTTCTGAAACTCTTAAAATTTACTTTAAAAACATAAAAACAACAACAACAATAACAACAACATCCCAAGAGATAATGCTGGCACCACCACCAAAACAACAAAAACAAATAAAACTACAACTACCCACCTACACCTGCACCTACCAAATGTCAATGGCAACATTATCTTCTGTTGTGTGTATGTGTAAAAGCGTGAGTGTGTGTAGGTGCCTGTGAAAATGTCTTGTGTTTGTAAGGAGAGTATTTGAAGTAGTTTGAGGAATAAAAATTATAATTCATAAATAATGCTGAAGATTTTGTTGTTATTTTTTCTCGTTCTTTCTTTCGTTCTTTCTTTACTGTTTTGTTTTTCGCCTTTTTCTTCTTCTCTGTTCACAGGTTTTGAATCTTTTCACAGCGTATCGTATTACAAATCAAACATTTTGCAAAAACAATTTATTTTAAGCCTTTGGGTGGCCAGTAATTTGCCAGTTTGACAAAAGTTCTAGTGTGACTGAGAAGAAGATGATGATGATGATGATGGTGATGAATAATAATGAAATTCTTTACATACAGGATAATGAAATGCACGCGTTTTAAGAATGTTAAGACTGGTAGCTTGGACATCTGTTGTATGAAGCCTTTTAAAAAAGGATTAAATTTTTTTTTTTATTGTATCAGCATCACTTTCACAATATTCCAATGCAGTGTTGGCTCAATAGAATTCTGACTGATGGAAAATCTTTATCAAACAAAATTTGATTTTATGATTCCTTTATGTATTGAATATTTATAAGCAAAGTGTTTCTAAAATCATCGTGGTCTAGTTGATAGTATGTTTGCTTATTAAATGTGGGGTCCGGGTTCAAACCCCTTTTAAGCTGGATTCACCTGTTGTTTTGAAACAAAATTTTTTTTAGAGTTTTTTTTTGTAACGATTCATCCGCTTCGAACAATTGTTCTGTAAAAACAAGGTTACATACATAACATAACTGGCCATTACAACCCTTCAGTCAGGATTACGACCTAGCTTCTCACACCACTTATGTTGGGTGCGTTAATTTTATACATGATTAGCGGGACTTACAGTTTAAAGTCGACTCCGTACGACAGATTTTTGAGAAGCTTTTCATGGCAATTTTTACTCTCAGAGTATTTGCCAGAAATCTGCTGAGAGGAAGTCGCCGAAGAAATATTTTTCGTTTTAATGTCTGACCTGGGATACGAACCCGGGCCTTTCGTCTAATAAGCCAACACACTACCTACTAGACCACGGCGACTACAAGGTTACCATATGATTTATTCTTGGAAACAATGCACAGTACGATTGTTTCAGAACAAAAATTAAAATTAAACAATGGGTGAATCCAGCTGTAGGCATCTCCAACAAAACGAAATATGAAGAAAATATTTCTGCGGTGACTTCCTCTCAACAGTTTTCTTCTAAAAAACAAGTTGGAGGGAAAATAAAATTTCTGTAGGTCCCACCACTCATGGATAATGTTAACGTACACAATATAAATGGTGCAAGGCGATTGGTTGGAATCTTGATTAAAGGGTTGTAATGATCAATTCTGTATGTATGTATGTATGTTTGTAAAGTGTTTAAACTTTATACTTTAAAATGAAAAACCTTCAAAAATAAAATTGAATGTTACTATTGGTGTTGGGACACCAAGAGCTTTGTTCCTTTTTGGCTTGGCTTTGCCTTAATCTCATAGCTATGTATACTAACAGCGCAACACATCAGGAAAGTTCAGAAGAGAAATATTAGAAGTACAATTGGTGATATATCTCACATTCAACAATGGAAAACAATCAGAATGAATACATTAGCAGCAATAAGTATTGATGAAATAATTTTCTCTTCTAGGTAACAATTCTATCAGATCAATAGTTAGAGAGACACATAGCGAAATACATTTTCTGGATTTTCTTTTGTAGGACAAACATCTGCTCCTACCATTACAGTAAGCAGACAACAATTTTCCAATGCACGTTGTTTAACTCTACTTCAATGCAATGACTTTAGTTTTTGATTCCAACTATGCTTTGACTTACGGATTGCAATTTACACCATTTTTAATAATATTGTGGGAATTGTTACGCACTGTATGCCCGACCATATTTCATTTGTACCAGCAGATTTCGACAACATCAGGTTGTGCCAAGCTTTTGTTAAGAAAAACACTGATAATTATCTTCAACTTTTTTCTTCTTTATAAATTTGCAGAGTTTTACACCAACTGGAGCTTTTGAATTTTGACAGTCTTGTAGTAGCCACATCTGCCAAATTAGTTGTCATTTATTCAGGCTTTATTGCTAAATTACCATTTATGTCCATAGGCAACGACATGTGATCGCTGTATGAACTCTGAAGCATCTGACACTAATAATCACTGAAAAATATCCTTCAGCCGGAAGACATATTACGGGATATACTGAATATGCAAAATTGCCGTATTTGAGACGATAGATTCTACATAAGATCTTAGGAAGGCTTTAAGAATGCAGTTAGCCAGGTCCTTATTGCCAACGGCAATAACTACAAAGTTGTTATGATCCGAATTTGATATTCTAGACACCTCTCAGAGTCGTACTATTTAACTACATAATTTTTCATACGACCTAGTTTCTCACACCGCTTATGTTTGCGTATGTTAACTTTATACATGAGCGGCGGGACTTACAGTTTAAAGTCGATTCCGAGCGACAAATTTTTAGAGAAATTTTTCATTGCATTTGCATTTACTTTCAGAGTTTTTTGCCAGCAATCTGCTGAGCGGAAACCGCCGAAGAAATATTTTTTCATATTTTCGTTTCGATGTCTGACCTAGGATTTGAACCCAGGCCTTACGTCTAATAAGCCAACACACTACTTAGACTACGACGACTTCAGGGTTTTCTTGTGTATTTGCACGTTTATGTGAGATAAGCCAAACAGCGATCGTCAATGTCGACATTACCCTATGTCATTCTTAAAATTCAGCCTCACTTATGCACCAGAGTCATGGAAAATTGCGTATTTTGGAGAGAAACCGTGGCGGTTATTTAAACACACATAATTACACAAATCGGTCATTCAAATAAATACAAAAATGTTAGTGATATTTCATACACACACATCCATATTTGGTGGGGTTGTACCCTTCGAGTTTTCGCTACTCATAAGCACTCAAGAATTTTTGAATATAAGTGAGTCAACAATATTGAAATTTAACTATATACCCTGATTCATTTGTACTACACTACGTTGATTTATAAGTATAGATTGCAATGAGTATGCGTACAACGTTGTTATCAAACTCATACCATTCAAAATATGTTTGATTCATAAGCCTACTCATTTAGATTTATAACTTTAGATAAAACTCGAGTAGTACGAATCATTCATACAAATTTTCGGTCTTAGTTATAAAAAAAAGAAAAAAAAGCAAAGCAGCTGGAAGAGCAAACCCTGAACCTCCTTGTGAGTATTTTATCGTTCGTACACGATTCATACTTATTTTGTGATAAGTGATATGTTGATTTATGGAGAGTCGAAATCAACAACAACATTATTCGTGTTATTAAGTATGAATATGATGAGTAGTTCAAACTTTGAATATGAGAAGTATGAATGGGTATAAGAATCTAAATTTATGAGTATGATTTATGAGTATTATACTTGTAAATACTCATTATTAATCTCTGATTACGACCTAGCTTCTCACACCAGTTATGCTGTGTGTTATTGATTTTATACTTGAGTGGCGGGACTTACAGTTTAAAATCGACTTCAAATGACAAGTTTTTGGGAATATTTTCATGGCAATTTTATTTACTCTCAAAGTTATTGCCAGTAATCTGCTGAGAGGAAGCCATTGAAAAAACATTTGTTCATATTCATTCTGACCTAGAGGTTACACACTTTGTTTTACATAAATTCAAAGATAGAAAGCACTTAAAACCGACGCTGTAGTATGATTCTACTGCATCATGTGTTTGGCTCTGGATATATTCATCTCAGCGCGTTTCATTTATTCGCATTATTTTTGTCATGCCGTCTTATTTATTTTTAAGCAATTTGTGTCGCAGATCATTGGACAAGTGATAACTTAGTCGACATGCGTAAGAAGGTGTGACTGAGTAAGCAAATATTATCCGTGCAATCAAAGCCCTTTAACACTAGTTGTGATTTCTCTATTTCACAATGACAGTAAACTGTTGTTGTTGATTTTCAGCTATCCTTCATACAGTATTCGAAAAGCTGTGTTCTGTTACAGTTCGTAAATACTTTTGCTCGCATTTCAGTCCTCTCAAGGGTATTACTATTCTATACAATGTGCTATGATCACTCTTAGACTGTTAATACGTTCAATCAAAAGAGATTTTATCAGCATAGAAACTGGACTGCGCCCCTTTCTGAGTTCAGAAGGCAATCAAGTTCACGGTCTTCTATTCAATGCGTACATGCATTTTCAGAAGCGATTATTTTTCTTTATTCCACACTGGCTTTGCAGGTTTGTGATGTTGTTTTCAATCGCTCGTTTTCTACTTTCTCTGTGTTTTATTATAAAGGGTGCGCCATTTAAAAGTTTTAATTTAAAAATGTAATAGAACAAAAACGGTTTTGTTGTAAAGTACAATTGTTCCGGTTAAAAATGGAATATTATTTCATTCAAATGCCACAGTACCTCATTCGATTTGACCAATTTTCGGGAACGTGTTTCGAGTGTATGAAGTCCTATCTCGGCAATGGGAGCAAATGTTCAATGCTTCAAATGCTTAATTGTGTTTGGTTAGTCGGAATAACACTTTTCTTTAACGCACCCCGCAGAAAATAATTCAGCGGTGTCAAATCGCAGCTTCTTTGAGGCCAATTGACGGCCATCAAACGCTTGATCCAATAAATCGATTGTGGTGCTATTGGTGTCACCGTAATGGCTGTACCTTATTTATACAGGAATATAAGCGAATCATGCCTCCGCTTCACGAGTCGCACCAAATTGACACATGTAATTGTGCATTGGTTTCTGTGAGACCTCTGTGGGTTTTCTGAGTTCCAAATACGGTAATTTTGCTTATTATTCCTGCAGTTTCTAGATGCCCCATCTGGCGTCAATCCGAGATCTTTCGACATAAACTGGTGCGTAAAATTTGCAATTCTTGAGAACGATGCTGACTGGATATTGATTGTTGCAGAACTTTTCCTTATCATTGAAATCTGTTATCTCAGCGATGGTATAAATTGGATGAATAAGAGGTGTATGATATTAGAGGTGCACTTCAGAATCAGTTTTACCGTAGAATATTAACGTAATACTATCGCTGTTTCCTTTCCATCTGTATGCAAGGTCACCAGATTTCACAAAAACCAAAAAAATTAGGAGGATGCACGTCTTAAAGTTCTTACGTGCATGTGGTATGCATTTCTGTGCTCTTTTTTCAGTTCTCATGAGTTGCCGCACTCAATACGAGAATAGTACTCATTTTAATTTTCTACAAAGTGTTGGATAGTTGGTTGCTTTAACTCAAAAAAATTAGAAGATTAGAGGGCTCTAGTTGTGCTTTAAACGCATGTTTGAATATAATTCAATTGAAAATCCCAAATAAATTGATTGAATTTGTATATAAATTTTGGTAATGGTTGATTTAATAGTTTTAAGAAAACATTAAAATGCTTATACTATGTTCACGTATGCACCTTTATTGCGTAAATCGCAATTAACGCCAATATTGATGCTCAATATTTCGTATAAAATCTCAATTAATTATTGCTCAATTAAATACTAACTCATAAGTCTGTTTAGAGAGCAATAAAAAAAAACAAAACAAAAACAATGTTGTTAAAACACCCAAGTGGTTTGTTTATCAGCTGTCAAATGAATATTGAGTAAGCTGAATATTGCGTATATTTGAACGGTTAAAAGTTTGTTCTCAATTAATCGAATATTGACTCAATTAAATTGCATACATGAACATAATATTAAATGATGAAGTGTCAATGCCCCACATTAGAATACAAAGTGTTTTGTCCAACTCAAGAGCTTATGGAACAAACCTTATAGAGAAAAATTACGATAATTTTCTGATTGCAATTAAGTGATCTAAATATACTGAAGTGAACTAGGTGTCCAATTTTATAAAAATGATATCTCAGAAATATTGGAGACATCCGAACAAAGGATATTAGATAAAACATCCTTGAAGAGAATTAGTTATATCAGGATGAATCGGAAACCACCATCATATTTGCTAACAAGGTGCCACCTCATACGCGAATTGATATTTTAGAGGGCATTGGACTTGGAACAAAGAAAATATAGAATACCTGAATATAGGATTTCTTTGATCCGTATCTCTTGACACAATTTTTTATATCACTGACAATATATAATTTTGCTTACGATACTTTCCTCTGGGATCCACGATATGGCATCCATAGGAAGACAATTAAATCTACCCAGAAGCGAACACATAATAAATTGACTTGTATTGAGTCTTCACAGCCTTCAATAGAATACAAATTTTATTTCCACTAATTCGTCTTCGAAACGGGAGATATCTCGTGTTTCGGCAGGCCACTTTTTATGCTGCCTATTGAAATTATTTGAATTTTTCTCCATTTTGAAGAAAGTGTGAGGGTTTAATAAATCTATTTATGTTCGGCTTGCTAATCCCTTGCTTCAGTAACTTCTGTTTTCTTAATTACTTTCTTAATTAGTAATTACAATACAATATTTTAGTCAGGAGTATAACCATGTTGTGCGATATTTTCCTCCGTCAATGGTGATGCCACGAGTTTAATGTCGAATCCGAACAACAGATTCTGGAAACTTCTCATGGCAATTTTATTTGCTCCCAGAATGTTTGATGAAAGACTTATTTTGTTATCACGTTTCGTTCAAGATATCTTAACTGGACTTTGAACCACGTGCATTTGTCTAATAAGCCAACATATTACCTATTAAACTACGGAGGCTTAGAGCTTCATATAGTCTTCACTTTTTCACAAAGGATAGCTTGAAAAATTTAGTTACGGTATCTATTACAAAATTCGGCATCGCAGTTTGCTTGGTTTCATTAATATTCTGAACTACTTTCCTTAATGTTAGCATATGTAAAACTTATTCTGTCACTTATCTGGAATAAAACGAATGAATGCTGAAATTTTTGGAATCAACTAAGAACAGATCCTATGCTCCATTGTATGATAAAGGCAATTATAAGCGAAATGATAATATTTTTCGTTAAACACTTTATGATTTCTTGTATTGGCACAAAATTGTCCTATCTCAGCTATTTTCCTGGTTAGATTATTTCTCTTTTAGACAGATTTAGACCTTCTAGGAATCTCAAAACAGTTGCAATAGACTGCTGACTAGGAGGCTAGGATTTCATCAGAACATCTACAAAAGCTATAATGACGAGAAAGACAAGGATACCTTAGGACATTTACTGAGTAATTGTCCGGCATTTGGGAATCTGAGACAAAGATTCCTTGAGGACTCAGAACTGATTGATAGAGCATGTCTAGCCAAAAATAGTTTGGACTGAATTCAAGTAGGCTACGTACTTGTGATATTACAACGCGATCTTATAAGATCTACGGAAGCTAAACTCTGCTGGCTACTAGATCATTGTGAGAGTTCGTTACAATGACCAGGCATATGACCTTGACATGAGGGAAGCTACTACGCCATTAATGGTGCCAGAAACTTGGTAAAGCTTCTTCGCATAACAAAAGGGCTTTGAGTAATGCGTCTGGCAATCCAGATATAACCTGACGTTAGTAATTAAAATTGCAATAGTCGAGTAGATAGTATATTGGCCTATTAGACTCGAGGCCCTGGTTTAAATCCCAGGACATACATCTCCAACAAAAACGAAAAAAGAAAAATATTTCAACAGATTTCTGGCAAAAACTCTGCCATGAAAAATGTATAAAATTAACACATTCAACATAAGTGGTGTGTGAAGTAGATCGTAATGCTCACAAATAAGAATGTAGACTCCAATTCACTTATTCAGAAAGAGTATAGTCTCGAGCCCAACATGTGCATAGTTTAAGTCGATGCCTCCGTTCTATAACATTCTAAGTCGAAAAAATGTGTTTTGAGTTATGAGCTGTCAAAGTTTTCAAGTAGTTTTTTCCTTATAGGTTCGTAGCGGATGGGCGCATCTTAACCAAATTTTGACAGTTTTGAAGTTAGAGAACGTAGAATTTAAGGAACATTAAAAACGTTATAAGTACACTTTAAACGTTATAGAATGGAGGCGTAGAAATGATGACAAGAACGAATCATCAGCATACATTGTTAAAATCTGGGAGCCATTAATGCAAATGAAATTAGGGAATTGCATTAATATGGCACCTCTTTACGATATATAATGATAATAAGATGTGCATATGGTCATTTAAACTGATATCTGATTTTGTTAGACGTTTATATACATTGTTTATAGACACTTAATGATGTTTTTAAAAATATTAATTTTTATTTATTAGAAAAGGAAATACTTTTTGGCGTAGGTTTACACTTTTCACATAATTTTTATAAATATAGGCAAACGGTGAGAGCGTAAATAGTTTCATACACTGTTTACTGCTTTAATAATTTGTTTTCGCATTTAAACAACAGTTTTGGATTTTCTTTAATTTTATTTTTCGGTTAATCGGTTTGTTTTCTTTGAAAAGAAATTGTAGATTTAATGAAACTTAATTTTCTTAATTTCATTTCCTTCCTTCCTACACAGGCAACATTTTAGCCCTTGAAAGTATGCAACGATTTCATTAATAATAATATTTTGTTGTTTGCAATTCTTTATAACCTTAATTGGTCAGCTGTTTAAAGAAATTCAAAACAAATCCACACACACACAACACACAGCACTCGCTCATACACAAATACATACTTAATATCACTTATTCTCTCTCGCACCCAAGCCATATACGGTTTAAAGATAAACAAAGTAAACGCAACATATGTGCTGTTTAGTCAAGGAAAAAGTCAAAACACACACACATGCATTCGCACACAATCGCACAAAAGCCAGTTACTTTAAGAAAGAGAGATTGAAAGAAAACGCGTAAAAATCGTTAAGAAAACCATACGAGACATGTAAACAAACACAAACAGACTTACAGCAGACACTTTAACTTATGGGCGAGAAACATACATTCAGTGCACAGACACACACACACACACAATCTTATGTAGCAGACTTGTTAGAAAAAAATGTTTAAAAAATTGTAACACAGGAGAACAACAAAAATTCTATTGAGCTGAAGGCTGTAAGCATAAGGGCTGTAAAAGGAAAACCGAGGAAATTTTTTTTTTATAAAAAAAACAAACACACACGTTGTATAAGAAATCATTTCATTTGATTTTATTTGATATTTATTTTGTATTATTTTTCTTTTGAATTTCATTTTATTTTTCAAAAAAAAATTTTTTTTTGTTTTTTCTTTGTGATTAGTGAAATTCTATTTGAATTTTTTGTTTGTTTTTTTTGTTTTTAATTTTTTTTTCTTGATTTTCTGTTTGCCTGTTTTGTTTATTCCTTAAAGAAACACTCACTCCGCAGGACTAGACTCGTTGGAAGCGCGCGTTTTTATTATTTTGCTTAAGTATCGCAAGGACCCTCACATCACACGTGAGTTGAACACTTAAAAAATAACGTTTCTTTCTTCCGTTTTCTTTGTCATTGTTATACGGTTTGTGCGCTTATGGCGATTTATTGCCGATATTAAGCATTAAACTTTTGCTTTAACTTTGGCTTTGGCTTTGGCTCGGCTTTGTTTTGTTTTTCTTTTATTTTATTTTGCATTTGTTATGTTTTCTTTAATTTTTTATTTTTATTTAAAATATTAAAAAACAAACAAAGAGAACGAAATACATACAATAAATAGAAATAATGTGTGTGATTCTTTCTTTTTCTTTTCTTTTTTTGATTTTATTTTGGTTTTTTACATCGCTATAGAAAAACGCTCGGTGTTATGTTATGTTTGTCTTGTGCTGAATATGCATCAGAACACTGCAGCGCTTATTATTGAGATTGTAAGAGAAGAACGAGCGTTAACGCGAGCAACACTTGGCCAGCAGCACGATCCGTCACCAGTGTAAAAACTCAACTAAAAGCTGAATGTCGGAAAAAAATCTGAAACAATATATTCTTTTTTCCTTTTTTTTTTTATTTTCGGGGGGGCCAAAACACTACAACAACAACAACAACAACAACAGCAACACAAAAATAAAAAAAAAACGCAAAAAATAAAAACTGGAAAAAATGGCAAAAAGAGGAACGAATAAAAACAGCAGTAAAAAAATGCTTAAAAAACGGCAAAAATGAGAGTGATAGAGAGAGAGAGAGAGAGAGAGGAGAAAAAGTAAATGTAGACGCAGCAACGTCATTATCAAAAACGGAAAAAATTCATGATGATGATGATGCTGTTGATGCTGACAATGATGATGACGATGCCGATGATAATGGTTTGTTATGGTTGTATGTGGTAGTAATTGTAGAATAGCAGCAGTTATAACAACAACTTTAGCAGCAGCAGGAACAACGTCAACAGCAAAACAGTTAGCAGCAGCAGCAGTAGTAATAGAGAATGAGTATGATTTAAAACAGCCGTTTTATTTGGTTTATAAAGCAACAGACTAGTGATATAGACAGATGGACTAAACACAATAATAACAATAACAACAACAACAACAACAATTATAATTGCGATTAACACAATCATCATTTTGCTAAATAATTTCATAATGATAATAATAACGATTGAATAATTCTGTTTTTTTTTACCTCATTATGACAGTAAACATTACCAAGTGAATACATAAACAACTCAATACATACACCCTACTTTCATTCTATTTCAAACATTTAATTTTTTTTCTTTTATCTCTCTCCGTCTCTCTCTCTTTTTAACTTTAGAATTCCCCTCATTATACACACTCACACACACACATACCCCATACCCCATACCCACTCGCACACAAAGTAATATTTGAAAGAAATCAAAATAAAGAATGAAAGAAAAGAAAAATAAAAAAAACGAGAAAGGAAAGGAAAAATAAAAATTGCAATCAACATCTTATTCAAACCCAAATTGTAAAATATTACGAGATTTTCTTCTCTTCCTTTACCTCGTTTCTTTATATTTTTAGATAGCGAGGAAGAGGGAGCTGTTGTTGTTGTATTGCTTTTACTCCCCAAAAATTGTACGCCCTCTATAACCGGTATTCAAAATAAGCTTTGTCGTCTGACAATCAACATTTACCATACCATACCATACATCCATACATCCATACATACACACATATGTACATCTAATGGATGCATACATTCATTTGTACATCACTGAACACTGAACACTAAACTCATACTCGTTCTCCGTCCTCTCTAGTGTTTTTCATTTTTTATTTCGTAAAAAAAAAAAATTTTAAAAAGGGGAGTCGTAGCATCATGCAAAACTAACTGACTTTGTTGCCTTTCGGGTGGTGAATGAAGTTTCTAAAAAAAAATGAGTAGAAAAATGAAAATGAAAATAAAAAAGAAAACAAATTTTTGTTTTTCAACAATTTTTTCGCATTTTATTGTACACTTTTTTTCGCCCAAAGTTTTTCTGTTGTTGTTCCTGTTATTTTGTATGCCCCAATAGAAATTGTTGGGAATTTGTTGCAAGTAATCTGTGTGGCATTTTTCGTTTTATAATTTACAATGTCAATTAAATTCACAATTCTATTCTCTCGTTGTTCCCATAAGCAACATAGGGCCCTTGGTTATCCTGAATTAATGATTTTATTTTGCTACAATTCCTGTTTATGGCTATAATGGTTCAGCACGGATTCCAGACGAATATGGTAAGTGTTGTACAATGGGTCAATTTCGTCCTCCGGATACTGTGCTTGTTTTGACCAACAGGTGCACGTCCTCTAACCTAACATGGTAATTGATGGAAGCCATTTTATTCAATATTCCTAGTCTCATTTTCAAACGAACAACGTTTAATATCGAACTTGTTACCAATCTTTGTTTAATGTTATTACCAATCTTTGTTGTCTAATGCTGTCTAATGAGCAGAGGAGAGCGATTGTTGCAAGGCAGTTAAACTTTGTCCTGTTTTGTAGCCTTAATACACAATCATTTCGTGTTGCCAAAGTTTATTTAAGTGTGGTTGTTGAAGTCGATATGATATGAATATTACCGGGTTCTACCTCCAAATCAGAGATCAACAATGAATCGTTTTTTCGCTACTCATGAAATTTCGGAGATAAGTAAATCAAACTCTTTAAGTCAATAATTATTGAATTGAATATTGACTGAATTGGGTGACCTGAACACAAGTGATATGTGGTTCCAACAGCTTGGATCCGCGTCCCAGTGGATACACTGTGCGAGTGATTTAAAGCCAATGTTATTTCTGTTAGAAGTGATGTAAACTGGCCAAGGCGATTATACGGTTTGGTTTCATTTGTATTTTTCTTGTGGAGTTTTCTTAAGTCGCAGTTGCATGCGAAGATTCTCAAGACCAACATAAGTCATATCATCGATCAAATTTGCTTTATTTATTGCAGAAACTTAGAAGCTTATTTAAATCATATAAATTGGAACAGAGATCAACAATGAGTATTCAAACAGATGTTTAACATCGAATCATACTCATAATGTCTAATACTTCTACGCATTCATGTTTATTTTAATATCATATCGTTAATTCAAATCACTCGAGTCATTTATAAGTATTGTACGTATTTTTCTAAAGTTATAAATTTGAATGAGTTGGCAAATGAATCAAACATATTTCGAATGGTATGAGTTTGATGTCAACCTGTACTTATAAATCAAGGTAGTGTAGTGAGTACGAATGAATCAGAGTACATAGTTAAATTGCAATGATTTTGACTCACTTCAAAATTTCATGAGTGTTTATGAGTAGCGAATAAATGATTCATTGCTACATACACTGTGTAAGTTTCAATATAGGTACACTGTGTAACGTATTGTTTGTAGTAATAGGCGTTACGACAATGCTGTGTTGCAAATAATCAGATAAGTTATTAAAAACGAAACAATATCATATCTTTGTAGTTGATGTAGTGAAGAAGAAGAGGAAATTAGAGAAGAAAAATTTCCTACAGGCATTCTTATTATTCGTACGTAGTAAATACCTCTCTCTCTTGTTGTTGTTGTCGTTTTTTTTTAGAATTCTTTTTCATGGCTTTTTATGCAATTTTTTCTATCCGACATTTAAAAACACAAACACAACATCATAAACTTACGCCTGATACAATTAAAAAAAATTGAAATATGAAGACAAAAATGAAAAAACGAAGATGAAGAGAATTATAGAACGGCATAGAATGAATGAATGAACAAACCAAGCAGCCAACACCACTACCTAAACAAATACTCTTTGAATGTGATGCACCACACAACCAACGTTAACAGTATCCAATGTAATCCAACAAATACTACTACACTGTCTAATGGAAGGGAGACAGGCATTCAATAACTCGACTCTCTGGTTCTCTAATTTGGAAACATTATTTAACTTTTTACTCATCATCAGGCTAGGCAATGTGGATGGATGGATGGATGGTTGAATGGATGGATGATATGTTGGGTAAGTGTGTGTGTGTGTGTGTGTGTGTGGATGGATGCTGTTGTTGTCGCTATTGTTGTTATTGTTAAACAGGCTTAATGCCAAAAACTGTGGTGTAAATACAAAAACATAAAAAATCCGTTAAAAATTTTTCAACAATTTTTTTTCTGCCGTTATTCATGGAAAAAATTTACAACCTTTTTAAGGGGATTTTGTTTTACTCCAACCCTCTCTAGTTTGTTATTCACACACACAAACATACACACACACACATACACAGAAACAACACTTGTAGTGCTGCACAATGATTTGACTCCCAAAAAGCAAAGCAAAAAACACAAAAATAAAAAAATGTAAACAAACTTTCTCATACACTTACACTTACACTTACACTTCAATACATATGTACGTGTGTATGCACTTAACTCACGCATAGTCAACAAATACAAAACACTGCATGTCTAACCATGTCGTTTAATTTGTTTTGTTTTGTATTTGTTGTGTAAACAACAGACAAAAACAGACAAAAAATACAAAAACAATAGCAAACGCAAATACAAACACAAATGCAAACATAATAAAACCAGAAAAAAGCGGCCTTTAAATATACAAATTAAAATAATAAAAAAAGGACAACAACAACAACAATAACAAATAAAATAAAAATTATAAAAAATTATAAAAATTTTTATTGCCCGCCACTTTGTTTTTGTTGCCTTTTCATGTTGTTGTTGTTTATATTTTGTTTTTTTTTTTTAGCGATTTTTAGTTTTTAAACATTTCGACCCAATCGACCCCACCGGCCCAATCATGCTGTGTGTAGTATTTGTCATTATTGTTGTTATTATTGAAACAAACGCATACTGCCACGTGGTTGTTGCCATTCTCTTCTGTTTTTTTTTTTTTGTTTTTGTTCTCTTTCGAAACCCACATCATTAACAACAGCAGCAGAAGTGACGCAGCAGAGAAAGTAACAGCATTATTATTATATACTGTTGTTGCTGCTGCTGTTATTGTTGTTGTCATTGATGTTGTTATTGGTAAAAATTTTGTTACAATTTTTATTATTTGTAATTCACGTGTTTCTCGCACTACACATCTACACATCGACTCATCTCCTACTCTCTCAACAACAACATTTTCTCCTTACATTACCTACGCATACACACACACACACACCCATACACACGTATTTAATTTTTATTTCTCCTTATAAAAAAAAAAAAAAAAAAAACGGAGAAAAAAGAAAAATCCTTTAGAATTTCCTAACAATCCTTTACTTTTGTTTACTTGTAGGTCTTTAAACTTTTCATCCCTCCTCAACCTCCTCCTACTCTCTCCGCCATCGTATTAACCACAACTCTAACCTTTCTCCGCTGTAAGCTGTAAAACTTACGTTCTCTCTCTTTATTTACAGCCACCTTAACTTATACGAAGTATTTGTTTGTGTGTGTGTGTGTGTGTGAGTGTGTATATTTTTTTTTTAGAATTTTTTCTCTCTGAAATCTCAATTTGTTTTTTTCTACTTTCTATTGCCTCCCCCTTTTGCATTCGGTGTTTTTTGTTTTTGTGTTTTTTTTTATGTTCCAACATTTTTTCTTAGAATTTTTTTTCGAAGCCCCTTTTAGATTTTTTCCTAAATTTTTTTATTTTTTTTTCCCAGTGAGACAGAGAGTGAGAGAGAGAGAGAGAGCAAGAAAATGCATTGAAAAAACTCAGTGTTTTGCGTATCTTTTGCTGAATTTTTTCTGGTATTTTTTTTACGAGTGCCGCCTTCTTCCTTAGTGTTGGTGTTGTCATTGCTGGCACTGTTGTTGTTCAACGTAGTAGTCATCATTCGAGCTGAATGTATAGTATTGTACTATGTTGTGTATGTATGTGTGTAGCTGTTGTAGTTGTATTTTTATGTTTTTGGCCCTCTTTTAGATTTTTTAGTTTTGTTTGTTATTGTAAACAAAACCCCCATAACCAGGGTTGCCATAATATTTTTAATGTTACAGCAGAATATGGCAACGGTTTAAGAAGAGTTCGGGAATTTCGTGTTATACTGAATGCAAGTTAGATTTACTAGATAAATAAAGCATTAAATCGTCAAATATTAGAAAAAAAAAAATCGTCAAAATCATTAAATATGTTCATGGAAATCGTAAAAATAATCGGCATGAAAATTCCGACTCATTTTTCAGTGGCTTAGCTTCTTAAGACAACAAATACTTCATTATTAGGTCTTCACACTGTTGACATTTACGAAAGAGAACGGAATACAACTCTCATATATAAGTCGATGACTAAGCTTCTATGTTGAGGCTACACGTCCGCGTATAAAAGAGGGTGAAGTTGCCTGTTAATGACGGTAGGGTAACAAACTTCATTGATTCATTGGAGCATCATTGCAATGTGGTTTGTGTTTTACTGTTCTATCGCTATTATAACGGATTTTGCTCAAGCTAAATAAGGGACTTGTTCCCGAGAGTCATGTACTTCTACGTAACACTCGCCTTTCTCGTCGAGTACTTATGTACGTATGTGGTTGATCGGCTAGTGGATCGCACACTGCATTACAGACAAAATTCTCTCTTTAGTCGGACTATTAGTATGTGGAACTCTCTTCTAATAGATATAGAAAAATCATTACTTCAATTTGCAATAGCAATATCTGCAAAGTGAATACAAAGGGGCTTTTAATGTACAAAAGTAAAGAAAGGGCATAATTCGTTATATCGTCAATGTGGTAATTTTGAAGCACAAAATCGTCAAAATGACGATAAATCGTCAAATCTGGCAGCTAGCTTACTAGCGTGAGACAGCTAGGGAGCACAATACGGTGTGTAGTTTGACGGAACTCTAAGAATACTCTAGTCATATAATTTACCCAAAGACGGTGTAGTAAAGTGTGTTGAATATCAGTATATACCAGAACTATTGGCTTAAATTCATGATTATTGCAACTCAGCCTGTAATGAATATAGATATCAAAAATCATTCGCTTCTAGTAATGTGTGAGCACCCTTTCTTTTGCGTGGTAGTTTCGATATTCAGTTCTAGAACGTTCAGTTCTTACTTAAACATTACTGGACGATTCATAATGGTTGAAAGCTGTGCCATAAATTGTGCATGGAAAGGATTTTTTTTGTAATACTTAGGAAATTGTAAAAATCCACTCTGTGGTACATATTTCGTTTTCCAAGTCTTTATTATTTAGCTAATGCTGAGGAAACTTTATTTTACTATCCCATAATGATATTTTGATTTCGTAAAAATGTTGATTTCTTAAATCGCAATATAATTGTGCAATAAATATGGAAATTGTTATAATATTGAGTAAAACTTAAAATGCAGCACCGTCTTAAGTGTGTTTAGTGATAATTATACAATTAACCGAACATCAGTTTCTGTTGATATTTGACGACTTAACTGTCAACAATGACAAACAAACACTAATAAAATAATAAACAAACAGCACTTATTATCTCGACCAAAATAAAAACAATGTTATTGTTTACCAGCTGTTAAATGAATATTGCATACATAATTGGTCAATAGCACCCATCAGTCAGGATTATTGACCAAGTTTCTCACACCACTTACGTTGTGTGTGTTAATTTTATACATGAGTATCGGGACCTATAGTTTAAAGTCGACTCCGAACGACAGATTTTATGACAAACTTTTCATGGCAAAGTTTTTGGCAGAAATCTGCTGAGAAAAAATCGCTGATGAAATACTTTTTGTTTTTTATTTTGATGTCTGGCATGGGACTCGAACCCTGGCTTTTACGTGAATGAATATTGGTTAATCTCAATTGCCTAAACACTTAAAATTTTGTACTCAATTAATCGAATATTGACTCTATAAAAGAGCATCACAATTCAATTTGTGAGTAGTAAATTTGTGGTTGTAAAGCAAACATTTTTTCTAATATTCCATCATCAAATCCTATTTCTTTCTTTTTTTATCAACGTGGCAGCCCTGATGACGTGTTTTGCCACACTTTTCAATTTTTTTCTTTTTGTTTATATTTTATTTTGTTTTGGTCCCGTTTCTCTTTTTCCTCCTTTTTTTTTGTTGAATTTTGCACAAAACAAAATACTAAAATCGCTTCAGTGTTTTTTTTTGTGTGTGTTTTGTCTGTGCCTTCATACGTTCACGCTTTTATACAACTACAAAACATACATGCACACCAACACACTGAATTAATAATCATTGTGTATTTGTAAGCTGGATGAGTGTAGGTGTAAATGCATATGTGTATGTAACAAACATGGAAAAGAAAAAATTGAAAAAATTTATAAAAAAAAACAGAATTTAACCATATGGGGAGGGGGGAGCATTGGCGTTAGAGTATGAATGCGTTTTTTATGCGTGTATAGAACAACAACGATGACAGAAATTGTTGTTATGGTACACATACACTCACACACACACACACCCATACCATACATCTACACACACTCGCATTTAAATATTCTCACATACATTTGCATTTATGCATATGCGTGCTAACGAGTACATGTGTGCGTGCATATGATAATGTGAACAGAAAGTCTACAGAAAAACGTTAGAGAGATGAAACTACACAATAAAACAACCGACAAAAACCACTAAAAAAATGTTTTCAAACATGTTTTGTTTTGTTTGTTTTCGTTTTTGTTTTGTTTTGACTTTTTTTTTTCATTATTTTCTATTTCGTTGTTTTGTTGTTGTTACGTTTGTATTTGCACTATGGGGAGGGACGGACAATAATAAAATAGAAACACGGAATTTCAAAGTAAAAACTGAAGGATAACGCAACTTGTGTTTCGAAAGCAACTTGTGATTACTGACAGAGTGTTTAAAAAAAAGCGACAAGCACATCCTAACACATTGAAATCTCAAGGCTGAGTTGACAAGTGAGATCAATCTGAAAGAGAATTTTGAATCCAATAACGGTTTTGGTAATCAGAATATAAATTACAGAAAATTATCGATTAGTTATCCAGAATACTGCTGCGGTTCCTATCCAGACCAGTGTCATATTCCTCCAATGCACTTACAAGAGATCAGTCATGATGAGTAAAATCGAATCATACTCATAACTTCTGATACTTATAATCCTTCTTACTTATTTTAATATCATGGAACCTCTACTCATATTCAAAGTTTGAAGTGCTCATCATATTCATACTCAACAACAACAAGTATGACGTTATTGATATCGACTCTCCATGACTTAATATAAGTATACACGAATCACAAAATAAGTAGAATTCGCTTACGAACACTAAAATACTCACTAGAAGGTTGTGAGTTTGCTCTGCTTTTTTGCTAAAACGTTTTTTTTTGCAAATGCAACAACAACTAAGACTGATGCATTTTCTCATTCTTGATGAATGATTCAAATCTCTCGAATCATTTATAAGTATTTTTCTTAAGTTATGAATCTGAATGAGTAGGCTTATTAATCAAACATATTTTGAATGGCATGAGTTTGATGTCAACATTGTCGCATATTCATTGCAACATGTACTTATAAATCAATGTAGTGTAGTGATTACGAATGAATCAGAGTACATAGTTAAATTACAATATTGTTTAAGCACTTATATTCAAACTTTCATGAGTGCTTATGAGTAGTGCATAAACGATTCATTGATGATGTCTCGAAATTAATAAAAAATTCGAATTTTCCAAGTTTACCTTATTAAATCTCATAGCATATTAAATCGAATAAGAGATTTATGTTTAACGTTTTAAAGTTCTATCTCTGCCCTTTCCAACAAGATTCAAATTTTGAAAATCTGGTGAAAAGTACTTAAGTAATCCAGAAGTTTGTGCGTAAGTCTAAAAAGCAGTTTTTATCATACCAAAAAATTCAAAATATTTTTGAGATCTACTCAACAATACTCACAACCTACACTATGTCATTAGCCGGGTTTATTTAATTTTTTTTATAACGCTATGCGAGTTATTGGTGCATCTAGTTTTGGATTCAAGAGCATATTCCTATTGCGGAAATACAAATTGTCTTAAAAGTTGAATAGTTTACATTCACATCTTTATCTTTGCTGATGCTACAGCTCTTTACTAGCATGCATGAAATGATGTGCCTCGATATCTTCTGGAATAAATTTTTAACCTGGAGCAATTAATGGTAAAATTCGAACAGTAACACCTGATCACAAAATATCCTGACATTGCATTTGAATTACACCCGATGTAAAGATTTCACTAAAAAACTCAATTTATTGAAAAATTTATTGGTAGAAACTCATGCCTGAGACAGGACCGTACACTCTGAATGTGAACTTTTTTTCTAAAAACAATATGATATTATGGTCACATCATGGTTACAGCAACACCTTAGTTCATTAAAAACGAGCGCAAAACTGTACATGTCGACCATTGTTTCCAGAAGTTTACTAACCCCCAACTTTGAGACAACATCAGTTTTCTTCTTCCTGAACCTGAACTTTTATTTTGCTTGAGTATATCAGATATTGTGATCCGTTTCATCCATACGTTTAACGTGATTGTGATTGATACTAGAAAGGTTTCATTTTCGTATAAAAGAGTAGACTTAACGTACGAAGTGTTTAAGTATGGTAATTGGCAGCTTCCGGGTACTCATTGATGTCGACTGAATACCGCTCTAGCTGTGTTGGAGATGATGTTTGCATCTGTTTCTCCATATCCATACACTGACGCTATTCCGTTTAGATAGCAAAACTATTTACACATTCGATTGGATTTCTGCGCTAGTGTTGTCTATTTTATAGTTTTGTTTTCTTTGATATTTACCTCCAGACTAAAATTATAATCTACACTTTCAAATGGGTCTTTTATTAAGTGCTCATCATTTTTAAATTTAAAACGTATACAATGTGTAAGAGATACTGTTAAAAAATTTTAATTTGTTTGCCATTATATGTGGATTATATTCCACTATATTCATTCAAATGTCCGCCACGGCTTCTCTCGGTGAAGAGATTGCGGAAGCCTATTTTTCAAGACTATGACTCATAAATCAGAATTTCACCGAATGGGTTATGTTGGCTTTGAGTATGTAAAACTCGGTGGCTAATTCACATCACCTTTATGTGAGATGATCATGCCTTCAAATCGAATGTGGTATGAGCCTTGTAGCACGTAGTTTCGTCCTATAGAGAGGTCAACTGCTAACATTCGTTATTGTCCATGGTCGTCGACCTCCTGTTCCCAGATCAGTTGAATTTTATTTGAGTGCAGGCACTAGTTGTGCCATGGAAAACAGGAATATCCTCGCCAGATCTTGTGTTTCCTGGCCAGGAATTTCTAGGACGATTATAACGATAATAAAATTGGCGTACGACACAAAAGCTTGGTTAAAAATAAAAAAGAAATGCAGTGCAGTCAGCATAATCGCAATAAATAATATGGACGCCTCCATTCTATAACATTCTAAGTCGAAAAAGTGTGTTTTGAGTTATGAGCCCTCATAGTTTTCAAGCGATCTACGATTAAATGTGTATTCTAAGTAGATTTAACCGAATTTTGATAGTACTTAAGTTTAGAAGTTAAGAATGCAAGAACATTAAGTTCTAAGTGTGCTTTGAACGTTATAGAATGGAGGCGTCGATATAATGAAGGCCCTAATGAAAGGAATTTTAGAAAAAAAAGAGAAAAAAAATTGCGTGGACCTATTCAAGACTATATAGTTTTTATGGAATAGTACTTAAACAAAACTTTAGTTAATTTAAATCAATAAAGATTTAAATGCAAAAAGGGGAAAGTGTGTGACAAAATTTGTTAGTGCTCTCCCCTATCCTATCTGTTGTAACACTAGTTTCAGTAGCTTACGAAAGAAGGATTTTTTTTTTATTCATGATTCTTTTGCATTGATTACTTGTAAAATAAATTCATTTTCTTTGAATTACTTTTCCAAATTCAAACAACTGTTGCCCATAGTGCAGTGAGTATGTTACATGTGTTTGATGTTTGGGTGGCATGAGCCTGTACCATAGAGTTGTGCGTGATGGGCAGGTTGCAATTTCATAGCAGTAACAACAATAATCACAACTACCATTTCCACTACTACAACTACTACTGCAAATACTAACACTAACACTAACACCACAGAGGCATAGGTGTGCATATACAATTTCAAATTCAAATTCATTGCGTACAATACATACGTCCATATATGTTGTATGTATGAATATGGGTTTGGAGAGTATGAATGTTAATCTATCCAGTCATGCAGCCAGTCAAACGTTCATTCTAACCATCCATCTACCCATCCATCCATCTATCCATTCGCCTATTCATTTATTTAGTCATTCGTCCGCATCCATATGCAGGATATTCGTAAAAGTAAAGAAAAAATGAAATGGAATTGAAAATAAAATCCACAGAGAGTTATTGTTTCAAAAGAAAAATATTTCGGCTTGTCAACAGCATCATGTGGAAAGGTATGTGTACATAGAAAATCAAAATCAAAAGAAAGAAAAGAAGCCTTACAGGTGACTAGGTTGGCCAAAGCAACTGCCATAAATATGTGCATATCCCTTTTTGGTTGTCTTTGATTTTAATGCAAATTCTGTAAAATTCTTTTTACTTTACTGTGGCTATGACGTCTAAAAAGGTATTTCATGCTTAGCAAGTTTTCCTTGCTCACGCTTTGCAATTTCACAAAGCAAAGAGGAATTCTATACCATGTATGGTGGAGTGTTTTCTTTGGCACATTTTTTTTTTTCGCCATCCTATAGAAAATAACAAAAGCGGAATGCTTTTATCCTGGCTGGTGTGTCCTTTATGGAAAACAAAGAAACTCATAAACGTTGTGTCGTAAGTGAAGAAAAACAAGAACCAGTAGGTGTCAGGGGAATGCATTTTGCCTACGTATTCCTTTCTATTCCATAAACACACACCGTGTGATAATAGAAAAGGACCTGGAGAAGAACAGAAACAAAGAGGACAAGAAAAAATGTTGAAAAGAATAACAATGAAAACGTTTTGATAAAAAAAAAGCGAAAAAAAGAAAAGAAAATCATAAAAACACTTGCAACGTTTTGTTAAATATAAGCGTGTTTCCTTTTTGCTGTTCTTCTTTGCTGTTGCATCCAGCAAACCAAAAAAATAAAAAAACTTGTATGCTCTGTTGCACGTACGAGCATAAAAGGATGTTAAAAATGCCACTTTCTTTTTACTTTTTTCTTCTTATTTTTAGGTGTTTTTTTTTCTCTCACCTCAAAGCTGTAGTGGAAGACAACGAAAGTAGTAAAAGTACTTTGAAACAACAACAAAAAGAAAGAAAAAATTGTCTTTTGAGGCATAACAAAATACGACAGTCGGTCGGTTAAACTGTTTCATTTAAAAACATTCCCAGTTTTTTGTTTTACTTCAGCAACTGCATGGAAAAAAACTACACACACTTTGACATTGAAATTTTCCTTAGTATCCTGCAAATAAAACTGCTTAAGGATGCATTTTTTGTCCTTCTGCTCGTCTGTCGTTTTAGTTCGGTTCAGTATTTCAGTCTGCTTATCCTTGTGCATTGCAAGTAGTAGTGGTAAGCAGAAAGCAAAAGCGAAGGAGTTAGCGAAGAGGGTAACGAAGAGAAAGAGAAGCACAGAAAAAATGAGTGAAAATTTTTGCACTTGTTGTTGTTAATGTTTTAGTAAAAAAAAAATATACGATCTTCAAAGAGTCACTCGATTAAAGTTTTTAGAAATCAGAAATCCTTGTCAACTGCAATAAAATGTTTTTGTATCAATCGTTAGTTGATAAATACGATTATAAATATAGGTCGAAAGGTGTCGAAACCGAAATACATACATACGTACATAATAGGACATTACAACCCTTTAGTCAAGATTATGATCTAGCTTCTCAAACTATTGATGTTGTGTGTTTTAATCTTATACATCAGTGGCGGGATCTACTGATTAAATTCGACACCGGAAGACAGGTTTTTTAAGAAGCTTTTCATGGCAATTTTTAATGCCTGAATTTTGGTTTGAACCGAGATCTCTCTAACTAGACTTATCCAACACACTACACCTACTAGACTACGGCGACGGCGAAACCAAAATATCCTTAAAAACACTCATTATAGTTATTCCACTTTGGAACGATCTGGGCGATTGCCATCCACGGGATCGTTTAATGTGGTATTCTATCTGTCTCGTCTATTAACACTGAATTTTATTTGTTATCTATTATTTGCTAACGATCGTAATTCATTGATCATTTCGCTCTGTAGTTTTAAATCATCATATGCCTTATCGGTTTCACACAAACTAAGCGTGGTTAATCGCTTCATAGGTATTTTTCACAGTGTAAAGCAAGAACTTCAAAGGTAAGCATTGAATTTAAGGCCAATTGGACAAATTCGTCGCTTGTGATTGTTTGATGCCAGCATACCCTGAAGATGCGGCAGAATTTAACACGTGAGACCTTGATTCAAAGCCTTGCTCAAATATCTCCAACAAAATGAAATACAAAAAATATTTCAACGGTGACTGCCTCTCATTTATATTTAATTTTTAACTATCAGAGCAAAACTGAACAATTGTTACAAAAAATACGTGAAGTTCATGAGCTTAAATTAGAAAATTCAAAATTTTCGTGCCATTGGTTTATAATAAATTTTAATTATTTAAAAAAGTATTCTAAAACCAGATCTTTCTCACTTCGAAGGCTTTAATAAACGTTTAACTGTTTATAGTTGACTATACTTGTCGGAGCGAAAAGAAAATTTTTCGCATTCTGTTGAAACATTAGTGCAATGAAAAGCGAGTACAAAAAATCGGTTATTCATGGTACGATAATGATATTGTAATGATCACACCGTAGTCATTTTCAAAGGAATATGGACTAATGATGACTCCGTTAAACAAGTCACACCAAACAGTCATTCGTAGTGTGTACATCGACTTCTGTAAGGCAAGGTGTGGGTTTTATGAGCCCCAATTAATACGGTAATTTGCTAATTAACGTATCCATCAAGATAAAAATGAGCTTCATCCAACAAATTGATTCTTTCGGCAGTTTCTCGTTGGCCTATCTAGCGAAGCGAAAACCTAGACTTTGTCAGACGTCATACCGAGATCTTTTCGCAAAATTAGACGGAAGCTGGTGTGCAAAATGTTACATTCTGGAGAGTTGGCGAGTTGATGTTCATGAATTGAAAAGCGTACTCTTAGATCCAGTTTCGTTATTTTGACACATCGGCTTATGCAGATGGCCAAAGAGAAAGTATTCAGGTATCCTAATAAATACATTCGAGAATGTAATGGGCCTTACTCTTCTACAACTTACAGAAATGACACATCTGATGATGGCGAAAATGATTTACAATTTGATATTTGGAAATACCACAAACTGTTAACCCATAAAAATAAAAAAAAAATCATTCTCTACTATAGACACCATTAGTGAAAGGTGTACGCACTGTACACTGTACTGTACTGACTTAATATACTTTGAGGGTCGAAGTCGCCGTGGTCTAGTGGGTAGTGTGTTGGCTTATTAGACGAAAGGCCCGGGTTCGTATCCCAGGTCAGACATCAAAACGAAAAATATTTCTTCGGCGACTTCCTCTCAGCAGATTTCTGGCAAAGACTCTGAGAGTAAAAATTGCCATGAAAAGCTTCTCAAAAATCTGTCGTTCGGAATCGACTTTAAACTGTAGGTCCCGCCACTCATGTATAAAATTAACGCACACAACATAAGTGGTGTGAGAAGCTAGGTCGTAATCCTGACTGAAGGGTTGTAATGGCCAATTATGTATGTATGTATGTATGTACGCACTGTACGACCACGCTTACATCACCAATGAAATCACTTTCGCGAACTTTTGCAATAAACTTGTGTATACCGGGCGCATGCAATTTCCAATTAATTGTCTTTGTTTTGGATATAAATTCCAAAAGTTGCTCAAGCGTTGATCCGTTCATTACGTTTAGTGGAAATAATATGTCTACATACTGAATTTTGTGATAGGATAGAATAAGCATAGCCAGTTTAAATATATCCTGTTAGATGACCCACCCAATAGGATTACCATGTCATTAACGGAACATTCATCATTTGAACACCAATGATAACGAATAATGGGATTTCAGTAAGTATTTATATTTTTTCGTGGACCATCAACGAATGTAATTTCCGTTGCGTTTCGCGAACTTTCGGGTTGTTCTAGTTAAAGATTTGGCCCTTACTGTACTTACTCATTTCTAAATACTGAATGGTGTTATTCGTTCCTTGGAATAGAAAAAAAGCGTGAGAATTATTTACAAAAGCAAAATAGACAAAAACAAAAAGGTTTAAAATAAATTTATCGCACAACCCACTTTCCTTTCTTCTGTGATCACTTTTTCCTTCATTCAAATACAATGAATGCCATGAATAAGAATCATCTTTATGGAGTGTTGGTCTCAATAAGAAAAACACGACACGGTAATAACAAGCTTAGGAAAATATTCACAAACAATAATCATATCCCTGCCATAACATTTTAAACGAAGGTTTTTTATCTCAAATGAAAGATTGCAGCTGCATTCATAAATATGTCGCCATTGGAGAAATAAATTTAACATATTACGGATCAGATAGCAATACGTGATAAACAAATATTTTAATTTCAATAACAACACCACACAAAGACCAAGACCACTAAAAAGATAAGGAATGTTGAAAAGGATCATCATCAACAAAATTAAACTAAATTATCAGTCAGCAGCGAGAGTGTTGGAATCAATACTCCGCCATTTAAAGTGTGCTGTTAACCCATGAGTGGACAAAGCTCAATGGCCACTTTCCTTTCTATAATTTTAATTCAATTATTAATAATAAATGATGTGATTAATTCGTCTAAAAAACATATTATCTCAAAAAAATTTTGTAATTTTGGAACTATAGACCGTACCTTAAAAGGGACATTACATCACAGTCGGTACACTAGGCGTATGATAACTTTTAAAGAATTTTAAGGGATGAAAGCCTTTTTCATATTTGTTGCAAATAAAATTTGATTTTTTCCGCAATATCCATATTGTTTTTGAGGTTTAGAATATTCAATAACGTAGTTTCTACCATCATATCGTGTACAGTTAACCCTCCTATAACGCGGTACTCTCAGAACGCGGTTTCCATATAATGCGGGGCTGAAATTGAGACAGCCCTCGTATAACGCGGTACTCTTATAGCGCGGTTTGCTTTCAACTTCATCCCATAAGTTCCTTCCGCGCAGTTAGTGAATGAATAGTAACTAGATATCGTAAGTGGGTTTAATACGAGTTTTATTTTCGACGCAAAAGCTCAAGTCGAGCTCAGTTCTGTGAAAAACAATAGCAGTTGGATTTTCAATTTAAGAAAACGATAAATGGAGATGAATCAAGTGAGGATAAATATTAAAAAATTATATTATTTTACAAGTCTTTCTTAATTTTGTTGGAAAACAGTCTTTTAGTTTAGTTTTTTCTTTTTTATCAATCTTTATATGAACTCTGGAATTCAACAAAAATAATTTATAATTTATCTTGCCTTTTGTATTTCTTGGTCTCCATATAACGCACTAATTCTGTGTTTCTTATACCGCGGTTTCCATACAACGCGGTAGACGGTTTTCATAGAACGCGCTACGAATTAGCCTGGTTTGTACTTGAAAAACGAGTTTCTTATAGCGCGCTTTCCATATAACGCGGTACGCACTCATCGCGTTATAGGAGGGTGGACTGTATATGTTATCAATTTGTTTATGCACAAACCTCTTGTAGATGGGGTACCGTGAGTTTCGAGGTAAGAATTAGGAAAATTTTCAATAAAAATGTGAAGAGACGCACATATCAGTTGCGGATGTAATAGATCCATCTTATCGATGTCTCTCACGCCATATTATATCGATAAAAAAGCTTTTAGTTGGAAAATACTTACAGCGCCTCTTTCTTCAATGAATCGATGGCACCATTATTATCCATCCATCGTATGAACAATATATTTCAATTATTTCTAAATCAATGGGCTACAGATGCGCTTTTCTTTATTTTCATAACCGGAATTGAACGCAAACGTCATTTTTTTGTTCGCCCTTCACATCTTGTTCCTTAACTACATATTCTGATAATTTAATGGATATAAAATAAGTCGCCGCAGTCTAGTAGGTAGTCTGTTGGGTTATTAGACTTAAAGTCAAGGTTCGAGCCCTAGGCCAAACATCAAAACAAAATACAAAAAGTATTTCCTATCAGCAGATTTCTGACAAATACTCTGAAAGTAAATCAAATTGCCATGAGAGGTTTCTCAAAAAATCTGTCATTCGGAGTCAACTTTAAATTGTAGGTCCCGCCACTGGTGCATAAAATTAACGCGTACCACAAAAGTGGTATGAGAAGCTACGTCATAATCCTGGCTGAAGCATTGTAAAGACGAACTATGTATGTTATGTATGAATCCTTTATTACTTCATCACCAACTATACCAAATCCCTTGAGAGTGCACTATCCAATTTCTCCCGCATACAAATAAATCAAACTGGACCGTAAAACCATCAGTTAAATTTAATGCCCAGTCACTGCCATTCCAATTATCACCATTCTACTGTACTACTTCAAATGCTGTAGATAATAATTTTTAGTCGAAATGATTAATGTGCTCTTTCTGTGAGACAATCGGATTTTTTTCATATTTTTTCAGATTTGCCCATTCATAGTAGCAAACTTAAAAAACAAAATATGGGATAAGTGATAATATTCTTAAAGTCTGTTCTCCTGTGAAGAAATTGAGTCATCATTTGATCAAATCGGAAAAAAATTATTGTAGTCATTATTTAAAGAGTCTAACATTCGAGTGATATTTTTTTGTATATGCAATCTCATCAATTGAATTTTGAGTTCAAAAATTTTCAAAATTTTTGATGAATGTTGATTGTTTATCTGAAATTATGTACATTTTACGGTAGAGCGACCACCAAACGTTGACTAATGTTTGCACAAATAGAAATAATAATATATGCAAAAAATACAAATATTAGCCGACTTCTGGAAGTCGTACAAACATGAAATTGACATATTTTATGGTAAACAATCAAGATCCATTAAAAATTCAAAAAAATTTTCAACTAAATGTTCATTTGATGAGATGACGTATATAAAAAATATGATTCGATAGTCGTATCCAGCAATTTATGGAAATGTTTTTCACTTTCCGATTAAAAATTACAATCTTTACAGCAATCTCTTGGGGAAAACTTGAACAACATTGGAAAACTCCGTTATAAAGATGAACAAAGTTAGAGAATTCCAGTTTGAAAACACAACTTTTGATGGGCTTTAGTTCCAATAACTTTTGTACTCTGTTTGGCTTTCTGATGTCCTTGCTGATTTCCTTTATTCTTAAATTGTTTTCAAAACAATCTTTCCATATTGTTTCATTAATCCCCATCGTGTAATACTGCTAATGTCATAGTTTCTTTATTGACTTTTGTAGTCTGCTATCGTTCATTAATGTCGAGTTTTATGTCTTTGCTAGGTACAGCGGCATTGTAAATTAATTTCTGTCCTGGTATTCAAATAGCTTGAACACTTCATTGTTTCATCTTTGGGGATAGCCACCTCCACTTGTTTTGGAAAATTTGACAAATATTTTCCATCGAATTTTTCTTGCAAATATTCTTAGGAGCTGTTGACAGCAGCTGAAATACGTCCAATCATGCAAGCAAGGCCTAGTTGCAAACAGGAAGATATTTAGTTCACCCTCTCTCTCAATCTCCCTCTCTCTCTCTTTTTATTTGCAACTTTATTTTAAATGAATGGAAATGTACGAATTTTTTAGAAAGAATTTTTAAACTTTACCCATGAAAATTATTGTTGAAATTCATCTGTTTTATGCTACAGAAATCTTATATTTGTTGTATGGATTTACAATGATTCTGAGAATGTTTTTGTTGAATTGCAAAGAAATAAAGAATACATTACGTACGTACGTTCGTATGTATGTACGTATGCATGTATGTATGTACGTATGTATGTATGTACATGTGTATGCATATAATATTGAATATTTGTGTGTATGAAAAGAAAAACTCGTATACAATTTACGCAACTTCTTAATTAACTCCACCCCCTATATGTGTGTTTGTGGGGTTGGCGGAGGGAAAGGATATGTATTGATGAAAATTTTAGTATCTATAGATGTAAGTTTTTGAAAATACTTGTAACATATACTTACATTTTGAAGATGGAATTACAATATCAGAGATTATTTGTTGAATTCCTGTCGTTTGTAAGGTGTAATCTGCTGCTTCTACAATAAGCGTCGGCTATTGAAATCAGCAAACATCGCTGGGGCCAATACCTGGCTTTAATATTTAAAGTACGATTATCGATCAGCAACAACAACAAAAAAAAAAAAAAAACAGAAGAGGTTCACTAAGTGAAAAGGATAATCGTATTGCAAATGGCGAACAACAAGAACAAGAACAAAGTGATTAATTATAAAATACACGGGTACAGAGATGGATAATCGTTCGTTTGTACTTCTACTTGTAATAACTTTGAAATGGCCACACCTACTGTTTGTTAAAATATAAAAATTTCATATTTTTAACAAAATTTAAAAAGGACACAATTTTTGATGCCACACAAACGCATACACACTCTCTCGCTCACATACACACACACAGAGAGAGAAAGGCTATATGAACATACAAATAAACACACACCTCTTCCATAAAACAAAAAAAAAAAAAAATAAAAAATCAAAATAAAAATGGAAACTATAAATAAAACAAATCAAAACAAAACAAAACAACAAAAAAAGGAAGAGAGAAAAGAAAAAAAAAAGACGTATAAACGGGGCAAGTACAATAATAGAAGCAAACAAGTGCATCATCCATTGCCGCTTCTATTGAAAAGGCATTGTAAGGCTGATTAACTCAATGGATGAAATGCAACCGAAACTCTAAACGCACACAAATGCTGCACATACATACAACATAGCATGTATGCGTACGTGTTTGTATGTGTACATATGTATGTATGTCTGTGAGTATTAATAAAACAAATTACACATAAAAATAAACTAAAAATGTTGGCAAAAAATAGACAAAAAACCTAAAAAACTCATCCATATTCGCTCGTACATCCTATGCACAAATACATACATACGTACATACCGACTACATATGCACATACGCTCTCCTATGTGTACGTAAACAACTGAAAAACATATTAAAATGCATTGCAATCTATAATATGCGAGCGAGTATGCTAGAGAGTTTCCTAGCATTAGTATAGTAGGCCCATACACGTACGCATATTTAAAAATACACTCACACTCGCACTTACATTCATACACGAGCCTATGAATATTAAAAAAAATTGCATTTTTCTACTCATTTTTTTTTCAAGTGGATGACTAAAGTTTTGTTAAAGGCCTAAGTGTTGGCTGAATATATTGTCTAAAAAAAGAAAAAAACAAAAACCAACAACATAAACAAAATAAATGAACAGGCACTTCGCTTGTAAATGGATTTACAGTGTAAAAGAAAAAAATTTAAAACCCAGAAATAAAAGGAAAACCTTTTAAAATAAAAATAGAAAGGAATTCATAGAGGAACCTGCTTTCAAAACTACTGTCTCTGGAATATTTCATTTTTTATTTTTTGCATTAAAAATTGGCCTGCATTTCCAGTGATGCCAATCAACACTGCAAATAAATACTAGAAAACAACTTACTTGCTGAATTGATAATTGATTACGAACTAGCTTCAAGCACCACCCATGTTGCGTTCATGTTCTTTCCATAAGAGATAAGCATTATTTTTGGAAAATACATATAGAATGTTAAAGGTCGACGATTGTCGTTGTGCGCCTCTTTTGCAGAAGGTGAAACTGCTGACAATACTATCTACTGGTCGCAGGTTAGTTAATAAAGTAGAGGTCGCCGTGGTCTAGTAGGTAGTGTGCTGGTTTATTAGACGTAAAGCCAGGGTTCGAGTCCCAGACCAGACATCAAAATAAAATACAAAAAGTTTTTCTTCGACGATTTCTTCTCAGCAGATTTTGGCAAAAACCCGGAAAGTAAATAAAATTGCCATGAAAAGTTTCTCAAAAAATCTATTGTTCGAAGTCGACTTTAAACTGTAGGTCCCGCCACTTATTTATAAAATTAACACACACAACATAAGTAGTGTGAGAAACTGCGGGCCTCTTGGGAATGATTGCTGTAGACTGTCTAAAGGTGAAGGTATAACACTGGCCATTTTATAGTCACCTAGCAGTAACTCGTTTCCTTGCCGTTCGCATCTTCCTTCTTTCCACCTTTCCTAAAAACCTGCACAATGCACTGCATGAGAAGGGGCCATCCCCTGAGCTTTTATAAAAAAAAAAAAAAAAAAAAAAAAAAGATCTTCGTCAGCAATTGATTAAAGCTTGAAGGCCTTGCGTAAAGGTTAAGTGGCTGAAAATCTGTAATTTTAGCTATTTTTGGAACAGTGACAATGGGATGGAAGGATCCGCCCGATTGGGATTCTGTCGCGGTCTAGAATTGGAAAAGAAATTTTTGTAAGAAAGAGACGGACGTGCATATCACAGATGAGGCCATTAATGATCTCTCGATAACATGTGCCGTTTAAATAACCTGCTCTTTACAGAAAGAAGAAAATGCAAACAAAAAAAAGAAAAAATCCGTGAATGATGACCCATCTTCAATATCACTTTAGAACGAGAAAAAACAGCTTACCACTTCTCACCAATTCTGGCTCAGACATTCAGAATAGAAATGGGTGCCTCAGTAATGCAAATACGTAAGCGCTGAATGGTCATTACGTAAAGACGTAACAACAGTTAATTTGGTTGGACCGATAACTCTGTAGTGACTAGGGATGCCAAACGGGATCGATTTTTAAAAATTTTGGGAATCGGGATTTTGTAAATTCCGATCCCGAAATTCCGACATAGTTCGGGATAATACGGGATCCAAAAATCCCGGAAAATGACGGGAAATATTATTCTCTTAATAATAAAAATATTATAAATAAAATATATAAACAGCAAGCAAAATGTAACAAAAAAGCGTAAATTAACAAAAAAGGAAAATTATTCATACATGTGATCTAATAGGCTTGAACGAATTTTGTTGTCAACATAAGATGCCGTTGAAAAACACTTCACGCAATCAACATTTGTTGGTAAAATAGTCTCAAGATGGCTGTATGCAGCTTGTAAATATTCACCTCTACAGTGGGACAGTTGAGTATCTAAATCAGTTACCCTATTAACTCGTTTTATAGGGCTTTTGCATTCTTCGATGGCAACAAATCACTTTTTATCAATGGAAGTAGGGTTTTCCTCATCTGAGATGCTATTATCGAAGTCAAGTGATATAGAAATTTTTTTTAGGACCTTTTGTAGGGTCAAAATATATATGAATTCACAATCCCGAAAATCCCGAAAAATTCCGAGAATTTTATGAATCCCGATTGACATTTCTAGTAGTGACATATTATTAAGAAGCCGTAGGCCCTAAAGAGTCAATTCAGAGAAGCTAGATTAAAGGGAATAGTGGTAGCAATATCCATACCAAAAGTAGAGGCTATTCATTATATTTCAAAACTGCTCCGGAAGCGTTGGAGAAGAAATTGTACAGACTTCAGGACCACTATGACGTTTGCGTTTGTTTAGTCACATGTTCGTCTATGTATAGGGGTGCATACAATTGTTTGAGAAAGCTGGATGCCACAAGCTATCGAACCTGTCAATAAAGGCTTCAGTAAAATCTGCTCACTTTACAATCATATGTTCCAAAAACAGACGTGGACTTTCTTGCAAGGTTCTAAGCAAGCTTCGTGGCTTCGAAACAATTGACTCTGAAGAATATTCTAAAGAGAGTCTTGATTTTATGCTACTGTATTAAGAGGGTACATGGTTTGCCACAAAAAACATTTCAGCATTGTTACTCTTAAGATGTCCTCGATTCGTGCCGTAACTAATTTTAAGAGGGACTATTAGTGAAGATCAAGCTCCCACATTGTACAAAATTATTCGTACTTTATGTTGTGCTTAATGTTGTAGGTCAGGTCCCAGGTCAGACATCAAAACGAAAAAATATTTCTTCGGCGACTTCCTCTCAGCAGATTTCTGGCAAAGACTCTGAGAGTAAAAATTGCCATGAAAAGCTTCTCAAAAATCTGTCGTTCGGAGTCGACTTTAAACTGTAGGTCCCGCCACTCATGTATAAAATTAACGCACACAGCATAAGTGGTGTGAGAAGCTAGGTCGTAATCCTGACTGAAGGGTTGTAATGGCCAATTATGTATGTATGTGTGTTAGTGTTGTAGGATAAAATCTGTGTAGCAGTATTTTTTTTTCAACTAAGTATTGGGTAATCTATTCCAGTTTTATGTGCAATACTAATATTAGGAAGAATAATGGGCTTCATTCATTTTTTTTGTTGAAAAAAAAATTTAATTTAGATCGTCCAGACGGTTCCCAAAACTATTGGATGGATTCACGTAAAAAAAAGAAGAAAAATCAACGAATGTCGAGAAATACGTTTGGTTTTATAAATATTTCGGGGAGTGTATATCCATTTTATCACTTTTTCGAAAGAATTAAATAAAAATTATTAATGCAAGCATTTATCGGCAGATCTTTTATTTAAAACAAACGTTAGACGCCTAAAGGGGTGGCTAGACAATTAAATGAGCACAATGGCAGATATTAAGACGTAAACTTCTATAAGAGATATTTGCTGCAATCTGTAGAATATTTTTAAATTTTCAAATTTTTCACGTTTTTTGCTAAGAGAAAAGTTAACAACACTGTGCACCACTTACTTATGTATGTATATGTACGTGTATATATGTATATACGGACAAACAACAGCACAACACTAACGCTCATCCTTAATATGCCTATAAGTATGCTATACTTTACTCTAAATATGGTATAAACGTAGGCCATTTACGAACACCTTCTCACGAACACTCTCTCGGCCTATCTCTAACCCATACAGGCTCTCTCATATATGCACACACACACACACACACATAGTCCAACATGTTCTCATACTTTGTTTTTTGTTTTTATAATAAAATTAATTAGTGTGAGATCTTGTTATGCATTTGTGTGTGAACTTTTAACATTTTTGTTGTTGTTGGTAATGTTCATATTGTTGTTGCTGTTTTTGTTGTTTTATTTAATTTTTTTTGTTTTTTTTTTGTTAAATTTTTTAGTCTATTTTTTATTTTTATCAAACCCATCTCATTCATATAACATATCTATGCATGTATGCATGGCAATATGTGAGTGTATTAGGGAGTATGCGTGAATGTGTGTTTGCGTGTGTTCAAAAGTGAAAAAAGAAAAAGGAAAACTGATGATGGGTTATTTGTGTGTGCATTGATGAGCAATTTGTGGCTTGACCATATTATATTTTGTTTTGCACACTTAAACGCATGTACACACATACTCACACATACATACAATTTTGTTTTGTTTTTGTTAGAAAAAGAATTCCTACCATGTACACGTACGTACATACACCCACTTCAGTTTTTGATGTCAGTTTAGCATTGAATAGCGCGGGGGGGCCTGCATTCCCAATGGGGACTGAGCTAGTTGTGGCCAACAAAATAAGCAAAAATTTCAACTTAAAAAAAAAATATAAAAAAATAACAAAAAAATGGAAATAAAAACGAAAATGAAAAAAAAAGAAACCAAAAAAATTGCAACCTAAGCCCGCATAGAGACAACATTTGCAACATGATATGCGCATAAAGGCGCATGTTAATGCATGTTTGTTTCTCTGTTTTTCTCATTTTTTTTTTTTTTTTTTTTAGAATATTTTGCCTATTTTTATTATTAATTATACAGTTATTTTTTTCTATTCTGTTTTGTTTTGTTTTCGCTTTATTTTTATATTTTTGTATTCTTTATTCTTTCAATAATTTTTTCTAGCAACGCAATTGCACAATGGATGCCAATAATTCTGCATCAATAACACAAAACGAGTGTAGTTTTATGCGTTGTAAATTGTTTTATTGCCATTCGTTCTGATTAAATTCTCAATCAAATTAAAAAAAAAAAACATAATTTACAAATTACGTTTTTTGTTTGTTTGTTTTTCTAAAAAATATTTTCAAATTAATCAACGAAAATTAAATTTTAATTAAAAAAAGTAGTCGGTAAATGGCAAGCAAAGAAAAATCTCCTTAGGGTAGATAGAGTGTAAGTCTATTTTTGTATAATAATGAGTTATTCATTATAATTCTAAGCTCATGATAAAGCTGAAGATTTTCACTAATCCGTACCCGACAGCTAAGTGTATTCTACTAGAAAATAGAAATTTAGCTGATACATATCGCCGGCCATATAAGTGCATATTGAATTGCTCTTCACTCCACTCGTCTCTGCAATTCGTATTGAAACCATTGAGTAGACCACTAACACCCATACATGTGGCAATTGTGGTGCAATCTAAATATAACAATCAGTTATGATTTCAACACGACGGTATTGGATTGTGTAGCTTTTGATCGTGAGCATATTGTTACGTTTTTACCTTTTTAAAAAACGTTTCAAATATAAGCTTGTAGATAGCAAATAAAATACAAATAAATTTGTGTTTAGTTTTCATTAAAATTCTTTATTAATCGCACAATTCTGTGTGCCACTGTTCAGAACTTTATGTATACAACGACAATTGCTTCTTTTGCTATTCCTCTGTAAATACCTTTTGCATAAACAATAACAATTATTAGACAATTGTTCGACAGATTTTTTTAACGGTGATCGTCAAACTACGATTACTCTCTTCGAACGCACTGCGTCTTCACACAAGACTGACTGAATTTTTATTAACTCAGTCGCCTGCTTTGTCTTTTATATGACAAAGTGAACAGTCTGATGAATGATCTTGAAGGCGAACGCCTTCCTCGCCTTCTTGAAATCTCTATAAATGTTAGCATCGTTTTTTTTTTGTAGTTTATTATTGTAGTGGTATTGGTATACTTTTGTTTACCATTTTTTATGCTGGTGTTTGTTGCAATATTAACCAGTACTATAATTCGTAAACTTGTTTATTGCATTACAAATTTAAATGTATTTTATTTGAAATCTACGAGCTCATATTTTAAACGTTTTTCAAAGAATAGAAGAGGCTGATAAGAATAAATTAAAAGATATCTTGAAACTTCTTTAATCGATTGTCTATTGCAGTCTACACTGGATAAAGCATGATAAGTGGCGCGTTTGTAATGCATATGTAAGAGTGATAAAGCCGGAGTTTGTCCTTTCCATTAATAAGTATAAGTATGCCAAGCTGTCACTGATGGTTGAAATACTTGAATAGGATAGTGACAAAAAAAATTGATGCAAGGCAGAGTTTAAGACCTGCAAATGAACGATAATTTCGATGTCAGTGAGATATCAAACTATTTTATTGTAAACTTGACCTATATATGAGATGAACCAAAGTGATCATTCGTCATTGCCTGCTTCGATTCATGAGAAAAGCCTTTATATTCCGCGTAATGATTATTTTACACCTTGAATACAATCAACGCTTAAGGAATGAGTCGTATGTATAATGTTTTATCTAGGAACAAGGAAAATAGACTGTATTACAGAAGAGCAGAATTCGGCCATGCTGTATCAGAAGTAGCATGCAGAGGGTGGATAACGATTCACAATTTACAGATAATGACTTTAGTGCAAGAGATGAAAAACATTTAAAGGTACCAAATTTGTAATTCGTTTGCTTCAAAAAACGAATAGTTTCTGTAGCCATTAAATCATCATTTGAATCAAATGTTTTTCATTTTCCCATTAAAACCTAGTGTTTTATTTTTCACAAAAGAACGTTCATTTCATACCATTGTGCCAGGTTTTTAATACAAAATTTCCATATAGCCAATTAGCCATAGGCTGGTAATACTTCAGAGAAAGAGGAGACCACAGAGTATCTTCTTTATCATTATCTGGCACTTGAGAGCCAGAGGAGAAAGATTCTTGGACACCCGAACTTTATTGACAGGGCCAATGGAGATTTGAATTGAATCCACGCCTTCACAAAGCCATCGAGATGGATGAGAAATGCCAGCTGGGGTTTTATTTCAATGACGGATGCGTACCATCAGTATTTGGTTCTTATCGAAACCAAGTAATTTTTGATTTTTAACCTAAGCTGGGTTATAAAATCAATTAATTTGGAGAAAAATTTTAAAGCCATCAAATAGTGATTGTTAAGGTCGGTAATATTTTATTAACATTTTTTTAAATTTTTTTCCAAACTTTATAACATGTTCAGGGAAAAATTGTTTAAAATACCAGTTTTGTTGATTGACACATAAGCCCAGCAATAATATTGCATTATCTAAATCTATGGGTGGTGTTAGGTAGATAGGTAGAAGTGGCGGTCACCCCGACGGAGTCATTGTGGTACTACAGTTTCAATCTTCTGCCGTATTACAGGAACTACTCCGAGCTTTCGATGAAGCTACTCAGACTGGTAATATCTATGCATGACAGTTCATCTAAGATTTCCATTAAGTGGGCATTCAGGTGTCTCTTTCACCTCTGACCAAGTGCCGGGCATATGCGCAGTAGGTGAAGAATAGTTTCATCCTCTTCCTCATCTCCACAGGTTCTGCAGAAATCATTCGCGAGGTGCCCAAGGTCAATAAGCCTCGCCCCATAATAATCCCTATAATGGGTGGTGTTAATAGTAGGAGATATGAGGCTATTGACGTTTTGGGCATGAAAATTGAGTGTGTTGTTCGCTTCGTCTGATCTTCTGATCTGATCTTCTTCCTGTTTATATCACTTATGTATATATATCCGAAGGAGAATGAAATAAAACTCTCATGTATAGATCGGTACCTCAACGTCTGCTTTGAGACTTCTCGATCGCGTACAAGAGATTGCGCAGTTCCTCGTTAATGACGCTAGGGTAACGAACTCAATTGATTCATTGAGCAGTGTTGCAATTACTATTACTAAGGATTTTGCTCGAGCGAAATAATAGAACTTGTTTACGAGAATCATGTGTTTCTACGTAACACTCGTTTTTCTCGGCGAGCACATACATATTAGGGATGCCGAACGGAATTTATTTTTAAAAATCCCGGTGTTCGGGACTTTGTAATCCCGATACCGAAATTCCGGGATATTTCCCGATTTTCCCTTAATAATAAAAATGGGTAGTGTGTTGGCTTATTAGACCAAAGGTCCGGGTTCGTATCCCAGGTCAGACATCAAAACGAAAAATATTTCTTCGGCGACTTCCTCTCAGCAGATTTCTGGCAAAGACTCTG
Source organism: Sarcophaga peregrina (assembly GCA_014635995.1). Classification (NCBI taxonomy): domain Eukaryota; kingdom Metazoa; phylum Arthropoda; class Insecta; order Diptera; family Sarcophagidae; genus Sarcophaga; species Sarcophaga peregrina. The sequence goes on from CM025789.1 coordinate 115,937,039, forward strand.
AGAGTGAGAAACTTTTCATGACAATTTTATTTTATCCTCCCGGTTTTGCCAGAAATCTGCTGAGAAGAAATCACCGGAACAATAATTTTTGTATTTTATTTTGATGTCTGTGTATACATGTGAGCTATTGGCCAGTGAATCGCACACTGCATTACGGACAAAATTCGTGGGACTATTCGTATGTGGAACTCCCTTCGTGCAGAGTTTATAATTTTTTTTGCTTTTAAATAATGAAAATGGCATAAATTACAGAAAAATCAACAAAAATGTTTGCAAATAACTTAAAAATATAATACTTCGCTACCAGTGTTGCCAACGAATGTATATCAAAACGCGCACAAAAAATTAAAAAACGGGTGAAAACGCGTATTTTTTGTGTTTAAAAAGGGTAAAAATGCACTACAGTTTTTTAGTAAGAAAAATCGTTTATAAAACTTCTATTTTATAATATTCTATATTTGATAAGTTAATATTATGGTTAAATTAATAAAATATAATAAAAGAAAACCATTCATATAAATATTTCAGTATAGTTTATAAAATTAACATTTATAATTTAAAAAAATTTAAGTATGTGGGTATACAACCCTTATACAAAATTCCTTATTAAAAAAGTTACTTAAATCTTCGGCAAATATTTCCCTGATATCATCTGCATTTTCATCCTCCCCAACCACGTTTGCCCACAATAGTTTTGTTTGAATAAATATTTTTGCAGACCTTGGAAGGTATTGCATAATTATTACAGCAGAAATTGAGTCTACGTAGTCCATATTTTATGTGTAAAATCGTATTAACAGAGTTTAATGATAGTCGGTTTCGAATTTTATTTTTTGATAAAGTTATGGAGCTATATCTCTCAAGCTCTGCGTTAGAGTAAGGAAAATTTAATATTCGATGGACAAACTGTTCTAATACTAAAAATGTTTTTTCTCCTAACGAGTTTTTAAATTAACTAACCTCTATCCAAAAAGGGTCTGTTCTAGTTTTGTTTTCCCAATTAAATTAAATTTTCTAAACAAGTTTCTATTGTTGATAATGGATTTACATGATTTATAAAGTTGCTTATAAATTCTATTAACTGATCATTATTTATATTATTTAATATATTTTCGACACTGAATAAGGAAAGTTTTTGTTAATTTGTTAAATTGAATAGGAAGTCTAGCTCTAATTTCATAAATAATCTAATTTAATAAAAAAGAACACATTTTTGTTTAATAATATTTTTTTCGGTTTCTGTTTTTGGTATTCATTGCAGGCCTTTTCAAAACTATAACCGATGTCGCAAAATTCATTATAATTACTATCTATATCACCTTCTAAATAATAAAATATAAATTTGCAAAATTTATTATTAATTTGTTAGTCAGATTTTTTCGTTATACAACTTAACGTGGTTTTTTGCTTCAAATGCTAAATTTAACCTCTGAACCTCTCCCAAAATGGAACTTAATACGGAGATATACGAAATTGTGATTATATTGTACATATTTTGAAACATCGATGTCCTTAAGAATATTAAAATGGTTTCGTTCCACCAATATTAAATACATTTAACCGCCTTTTATTGACTGTTGTTAAATTTAGCTTAAAAATTGAAAATTCCTTTTATTTCAATTACGGTAGACAAAAATCGCAAAACCCGGACTGTATAAATTGAAGCACCATATGTCATTTTCCGTAAACGACTAGAAGAAAAAATTCGCTACTACGTTTGATAAAAACATAATTTGCAGAAAAATCACAAGTTGCACTTCGCTACTCGGTATCACTAATCTAAATTTGCAGTAGTAAGAATTGCAAAGCAAATACTACAACACTGAAAGTGACTTTTAATGTAACTAAAGTAAGGAAAAGTGTGTACAATGTATGTAATTTTTAAAAATCGTCAAAATAAGAGTATAAACCGTCAAATCTTGCAGATATGGTAATGGCGGTAATTTTCTATTTCAGGTAGGAATTTCAAGGAACAATTGATGATTGAAATTAAAAAAAGAAAAAAATATTGATTGTAAAGAAGTTTGATTGTATTGAAGTAAAATTTTTAAAGCGCGGGTGAAATAAAATGAAATGGAATGGAATGAAAAAAATTTGTTTTTATTTTTAAAAAAATATCGAACGAATTGAACAAATTTAATCAAAAACTCATTTGTCTGACTGGAGAGTTGGTTGGTTGGTTGGTTGGTTGGTGCGTGTTTAGTATTGTTTAATGGTTGCTGTTGTTGTTGCAAATACGAGTATATTGTAGTAATGATTTGAATAATTTTGTTGATGGTCTATCAATTGGCACTTGTTATAGTTGAATTTGATGCTATTGTTCTGGTATTTTTTTTTAATCATTATTTCATAACAAAGGCACACATATTTTACTAAAGAAAAAACCAAAACAAAAAAACAAAAAATTTATGTAACCATAGAACTGTACTCATTCTAATAGGCTTCTACTCTATGTATATGTATGTATATGCATGTCTATATGTATGTAAGTATGTATTCATACATATATTATATGAATAATTACATATTTATTGGGTACATGCCTATGTATGTATGTATGTAAATCATATACTTTGTGCTTATTTTATCGTTGTGTACGTATTATGGTATATAAAACATTAATAGATTGTTAGTGTATGTGTGTACATACATACATATGTGCATTTTTATATACACTAAATTTATTTGTAGTTTTTTTTTTTAAATTTAATTTTATTTTTTAATGTTTTTTTATATTTTTCTTCTTCTTTTTTTTTACGATTTCAAATAAAATTCATCACACCCATCAAATTAAAAGTGCATACACTGAACGAAATTTTATTTGCAACGATAAATTTGAGTTGAAAACATCATAATCAGTTCTCGATTTGATTTGCTTTAAAATTCAAAAATACTTAATCGCCTTTCCTTGCTTATGTTCTAGATACGCGATTATTTTTATTATTTCCATGCCTCTCCCTCATAAATCGGGCTGTATTTGTTTGAAGGCATGGGTTATGTTGAGGCTTGAAGGCAGCTGTCGTTTGTAACTTATTCACATTCACTTGCGACATAAGAAAACCCTACAATTGCGGTAGCGAGTTGACATCAACACCCCCAAATAGCTCGTGCGGAGTATCCAACATGACATAAGCTGCATGGCACGTAGCGCCGTACCGTGGAAGCTATACAATTCAGACTTAAACAATTTGAAACTCATTGACCAGACCAACATTGTTGTCAAAGAAATTTTGTTTATTAGTCCTTTTACTTACGACGTAAATTTTTATAAATTTTTCGTTCAGAACTACAATACCTTTTTTCTCTTTATCTTAACATATTTTCTTAGGTTAGCAATGCACACTATGAGTAGCAGCCACCTCTAAGAGTGCCTGTGCCATCCTCTTGTAGTTACAGCTGTCACATTCGTTTCCACTTATTCAGTTTGTTTTGAAAAATCAAAATCGGAATAAAATGTTTTGCAATCGCCAAATTCCGTCCTGCTAAGAAGGCTATTCGCAACGTGTTGAATAAATTCAAGTCCACTGGCTCTATAAATAATAGGTCAACACCTAACATTTGCTGAAAACAGTAAAACCCAAAGCAATAGTTTTCTCAACGCTCATAAGAACTCGGCCTTTGGCAGATTACAGATTAGCGAATTTATGTACCCTGATTCATTCGTACTCACTACAACGTTGATTTATAAGTACTGGATGCAATGAGTATGCGTACAACGATAACATCAAACTCATACCATTCGAAATATGTTTGATTCATAAGCCTACTCTTTCGTCTAATAAGCCAACACACTACCTACTACACCACGGCGACTTCAAAAGCTAGTGCCACATTGAATACTCAGCACAAGCGATTTGAGAAGCATGGTTAGCTCACCGTGGAAGTGATGTAAACTATCAACCGACATCGTACGATTTGTTAGAATTTCCTTGGGAAGTTCTCTTATGTCACAGATGTAAGATAAGTTGGGGAAAATTGTATATTTTGAGGCGCATATCGTTCAGAGAAGCTGTACCGGAGAGTTTAATAATGTTACACACATACAGGGTGGCTGATATATATTGCAACAAAGTAAAGCGCTATGTTTAAATTTTTTTTTTTTTTAATTTTATCGTTCAAAAGCAAAAAATGTTGGAAAAAACATCAAATTTTAGGATCAGTTTAGATTTGTTCGAATTGGCCCATCTTTGGTACGCATTATGGCCTTCAAATGTCCTACAAAACAATCACAGGTTACACGAAAGTGGCTTTGCGGTATTTTTTAGTGAGAACCTTACTATCCAAAATGTCCCAGACGCAAAAGTCAAACGGATTGAGGCCATTTTACGGTAGAAATGAAGCGAGGAACCTCCTTTTTAAACCATTCATGGTTGACGCGTGCTGAGTTCTGTTGGAATGTCCATGGTCTGTGGCCAAAATGTTTGTCTGCCCAGGGCATCAATACTGTCTTTAAGATATTTTTCCGATAATATTCGGCATTTACTTTGACCCCACGGTTGATGAATACGAGTGGGGAGCGACCATAGGCTGTTACAGCGTCCCACTGGTGGCCAATCGCAGGCGTAAATTTTCAGCTGACCTCTTTGGCAAGTAAACCCGATCATTTTGTTAGTTCATAAACTGCTCAATTTGGAATGGCTTCTCATCGGAGAAAACCAAAAAAATGGCTCTTTCCAGTCTAAGTTTTTTTTTGTCCATTGGTGAGTTCTTGCAATTTTTGGAACTTCAATGGATTTAGTCCAAGCTCTTTTTGAATATGTGTTGCATCGTGATATGTTCAGCTCACGAGCAATTTTTCTGCACTAGCGACATGGATTTCAATCAAATCTGGCCTTCACTTTTCGGATCATTTCTGGTGTTGTTACCGTTTTTTTCGTACACTTTTTGGACGCGATGCAACACTGCCAGTATTACGGTAACAAGCAATGGTACGAGAAACAAAATATTTATTCAAATTTAAATGCTAGAGGGCTTTAACGATAGCCACCCTCGAATTCCACCACGAATAACTTTTTTTTCTGAATGCAATAGATCAAAATGCTTTTGTAAGATTGTAAATAATAAAATGAAATGTCACTGGAATAAATCTGTCAGCTATCAGACAAGCGGTTTACAAATGATAACAACCTGAAGTTGGTTGCAATACATATCAGCCTAATAGGTCTTTCAAACGAATACAATATATCGATTATATTTTACACACACACTTAGGTTAGGTCGAAGTGGTAGCTTTGATTATCAAAGCTCAGTTGAAAACGCATAGCGGCCCATTGTGACGCCACAGGTAAATGGCAGTCCCTATACTGACTGGGTTCCATCAAAATTGGTAAGAAGATGATCAGCGCAAGGGCTGCACATTAACTTTATTTTATTTAAATTTCGAAGCGCAGCTTTAAATAAAGAACTTGATACAGTGAAGTTCTTATTGTATTCAATCCTTTACCATTTGATTTGTTGAACAGAAATCTGAAAATATTTTCATTATAATGCCTCAAATGAAAAGTCTACTGCAACTAATTTTGTTCAGTTTATTTAAATCAAAAAGATAAAAAAAAATTAAATAAAAAAAGAATTAAAAAAAAACCACTAAAAAAAAGAATGTTAAACTAAAATAAAAATAGATAAAATTGTTGTTGGAAAATGTAGTACAATTGATTTGGAATGCTTTTGGAAGTTGGAAGTTGGGTCGAAGTTGGAGTTCGAGGAGTTCAAAACGAATTTAAAGCCATACAATGAAAATTAAAGGGGAAAAAAATCAAAACAAAAACGTTTGTGTTGCATGATAAATATTTTTTAAATAATTTTGTATTTATAGTACATATATTTATTGTTGTAGTTGTTGTAATTGTTTTTTTCTTTTATTGTTGTTGACTATTGTTGGTAAAATTCAACAAAATGATGGGAGCAAACGAATCTAAATGGGAGGCGAATAATTTTTTTTTGTATATTTTTCAAACACGTTTTGCTTTTTTATTTTATGTGTGCGAAATTCTAAAAAATGAAATAAAAATTTTTGAAAAACTAGGCGGATATTTTTAATTTTAACACGCAATTGTTGATTTTTTTTATTTATTTGCATGACTTTAAGCACATATACACACACAAAGACATACACACGCGCTCCTAAAGGCTTAATGTGTGTATGCATTAATAGAGTACGTATGTCGGTGTATTATAAGTGTGTGAGGGCAAATAGAAGGCCATCATGGCGAGAGCATAGATGATTGAAACGGAAATAAATAAGTTAGAGTGTGTGTGTGTGTGTGTTTGGTATACTACTTGTATATAATAACAGTACACAGTTACACAAACCTATAGGCTGTATACGATTAAACTACTATAGATTATATAACCACAAACATTTTCACTATTTATGCACATACATATGTACATACGATACATCCGTATATACATACGTATATATGTAAACAAATTTACGTGAGTACATCTACGCAAATGTATATGAAATAATGGCAAAAAAAAAGCGAATAAAAGTTCTTTTATTTTAGTTTAAGTAGGGGCTCTTCTCTACCTCTACCTCTATATATGTATATAAACACACATTTGTATGTATACATACATATACAGGATGCATCCTTGCTTATATACAAAATCGTTTATTTTATTAATTCTAGTTTTTTTCTTTCACGTACATTGCCTATGTAAAAGTTGTCAAGGGGTAGAGGTGTAAGTGCAATATGGGGCGACGGGTCAGGTGGTGTTATGTTTTTTTTTTTTTTTTTAAATTTAATTTGCAATTTATTTAACATTTAGCATTTCGCTTAAATTAAAACTTAGATTTGATTTGATTTTATTATTAAAAATGTTTATGTTTTTTTTTTTATTAATTTTTTTTTCATTAAATCCGAATGATAGCATCAATAAAAGAATAACAATAACATTCAGGGAAATTAAAAATTTAAAGCATCAAATCATGCATAAAATTTTGGTTAATTTTCAATTGAAAATTATTGAAAATTGTTTTCTTAATTAGAAACATCAAACAAATTGCAGAATAAAATTTCATTAAAAATTTAATCATAAAGTTGTGTCCATGGAAACGTTGTTCCTACTTCCTCGATTTTACTTCTTTTTAGTCATTACATTAATCTAACACAAAAATTTGATTTGTTTTTTTTTTTTAACTAGTCCACAGACAACTAAATAGTTTGTTATTCACAAATAAATTAAAGAATTTAAATATTTTATAATACCGTTCACATCACACATTGGAGTTCTAGCCATTACTTACCTACTTAACCTCACTTAATTGTTCAATACAACCATTTAGTTAAGATTACTGCCTCATATCGATGCCAAGTCGATTGCAAACGAAAAACTTGAAAAACTTTTCACGGCACTTTTATTTACTCTCAGAGCTTTTGGCCAAAAGGCTGCTGAGAGGAAGTCGCCGAAAGAAATATTTATTTTTATTTCATTTTGTTTGAGCTAGGGTTCTCGTTTAATAAGCCATCACACCTTATCCTACTAGACTATGGTGACTTTGGTCCACCCATTATAACATTCAAAATATTGCTTGTCCTGTCTTAGAGTTGATATTAATAAATTATATTCGTTGGATTTCTTTCGGGTTAGTCATTTAAAGCCAAATCGTAGGATAAGGCTTTACTTATGTAAAATAAAGTTTTCATGTTTACATACATAATACATACATACATAATTGGCCATTACAACCCTTTATTCAGGATTACGACCTAGCTTCTCACACTACTTATGTTGTGTGCGTTAATTTTATCCATATAAGTGGCGGGACCCACAGTTTAAAGTCGACTCCGAACGATAGATTTTTGAGAAGCTTTTCATGGCAATTTTTACTCTCAGAGTCTTTACCAGAAATCTGCTGAGAGGAAGTCGCCGAAGAAATGTTTTTCGTTTTGATGTCTGACCTGGGATACGAACCCGGGCCTTTTGTCTAATAAGCCAACACACTACCCACTAGACCACGGCGACTTTCATGTTTACACCATCAGTAAAATACCAAAATAAACTGGAATAAATGGATCCTAGATCTTTTGAAGTCTAATGGTTTTAGAAAAATTTAAAAACACGAAGGGAGCTATCAAATTTCCATTCGTATTTTCTCTGAATGTCGTACGTTCTCATCTTAAAACTTGAATTTAGTCCATCATTTCTAAATTGTATTAAATCGTATTTAGTAAACAGAAAACACTGCGTGAATTTCAGGAATACGCTATAAAACTTTAATTGATGTACTGTCAGGCGCACCACAGGTTAGTCATCTTGGACCGCTTCTATTTACTCTTTTTATAAATGATCTCACTTCTGTTAACAACAATTCAAACATATTAATGTACGCAGACGATGTTAAAATATTTTTTTTCATTTAACAACATTGAATACCCCTTGGTGTAGTACTAACTTAATGGAGCTGAATGTTAAAAAATGTAAAAATATGTTCTTTACTAGATCATCTCCAACTAATGGATTATATACAGTGAATGGTGATGTTCTTAAATACAGTGTCGATCAAAACATATTGGACAAAATTCAGGAAGATATTTTAGAAGCAACAAATACATACTAAAATACAAATACATACCTAGTATAATTAAAAATAAAATTTAATTTCGGTATTTATTATGATATTATGAAAAATTATCCAAAAAAAGTAAATAAAAATAAAAAATTAACATCACAATACATATTGGATTATGCAGCATGATCTAATATTTTGTTGTATAACCGCGATTTTTCAAAACTTCAGCACATCTTTTCGACATAGAACTAATAAGATTCTCGATTGTATTCATTGGAATAGCTGACCATGCCTCATTTATAGCTTGATATAATTTATTTCGATCCCGATGTGCCGATTCCCGATTTACCTTTCTATATACTATTTCCCATAAATTTTCTATAGGGTTAAAATCGGGTGACTGTGCAGGCCACTGCATGACATTAACACCATCTTGTTCCACAAACCCTTTCACCAATTTGCATGTGTGTTTCGGGTCGTAGGCGTGGCATTTTATCATGGGCATGTGGCAACATCTTCTCCAATAATATATTTTTATACAATTGTTTGTTTGTTTTGTGTAAGATTCTAAGCTTTCCCCAGAAAAACAACCCCACACCATAACATTGCCACCTCTATGCTTAAATGTTCCGGAACAGTATTTCGGATTTAGTCTGCTACTGATAGGTCTTCGAACTCTTCTGGATTCTTATAGAATGAGACTCCATAACATCGCCACTTCCTTGCTTAACTGTTCCGGAACAGTATTTCGGATTTACACTGGTACTAACAGGTCTTCGAACTTTTTTCATTCCATTAGAATCTTCTCATTCCTTCAGAATCCAGAAGAGTTCGGAGCTAAATCCGAAATACTGTTCCGGAACATTTTGACGCTGTACACTGTCAAAATCGTATCAGTTCAAAAACAATTTTAATTATCTTGCCTTCATGGTTAAGGGAATGGATGAGATTCTAATAAAACGTTACCTTCTTATGAAAAATGCCTAGCACTCATTAAATTACCACCTTTGAAGAGCTGACGTAAAATACTAAATGCTGTCTTTCTCCTGAAGCTGATTACTGATGTTATCAACTTTGAATTTTTTCTCAAAAGACGTTACATCTGGGTACCTGTTCGTCCAACAAGATACTATAATTTCATAAATGTAAAATATTACGCAACTAACTATACGAACCTCGATCCATTTCGTAGAACCTGTAATTAGTTTAAAAGTCTTTACCTTCATACAGATTTTAACAAAAATGTTAAACTCATTAAAAATGCTATAATTTTAGAATTAAACTCAGTTAAGTGATAACTTCTGGACGTTATAAGCATGGGCCGTATTAAGAACTGATGCAGCTGCCTTGAGAGTATTCGAGAGAAGATCTTCGGTCCAGTGCGAGTTAGCAATAATTTTCGCATTCGATTCAACAGTGAACTGTATGAGCTCCTCAACGACATAGACGTTGTACATCATATTAATACTCAGCGGCTGCGCTATCTCGGCCATGTCGTTCGAATGGAGGAGGATGCTCCGGCGATACGATCATTTGATGCGGGAATCTGCGGAAGTCGGCGAAGAAGGCGACCTTGTATCCGTTGGAAGTACCAAATCGAGGAAGCCCTGCTATGGATTGGTGTGACAAACTGGCTTAGGCGCGCAAGAAGTAGAAGCGCCTGGAAGAAAGTGTTGCGGCAGGCCGAAATTCGTTAATCGGGTTGTTATGGCCAATTAAGTAAGTAAGTAATTGATAACTTCAATGTTGTTTTCTTTGTTTTTCATTTTAATATAATTTTCCAAAGACTTGAAATAAATAAATAAAATATGCAAACCTTAATACGATTCTGTACTTAATCGTTAGCTTGTCCAAGAGTTTACTGCTTCAATGCCACATACTTGTTAGGATTTTAACTTTAGCTTGCAAAGTTTCCAAGGCCGTATAGATTATAAATTGGCAGATTCTAAAAACTCTCAAAATTAGAACTGAACTGAGCTGACTAATCTTAATTTGTTTATGAAAGTCACTTTTCTCGATTTATATTGCAATTTTTCCGAGATGTTTGTTACAACTGGTCATTCAATTTATTGTTTTTCAAATTTCCAAAGGAAATATCCAAAGATAGAAATCATTTTCCTGGCCTTTAAATGTTCAGCCGATACTAGAATGGAATTTATTTTAATGAAATCTAGCACACGACATGTATCCGTATCAATACGTTTGGACACTCAATTCTTTTGCTTTTGTCGCCAATGACAAAATCACTTCGTACGTAATTGTGTACATTTTAACGTCGGCCAATTAATTTCAAAGTAAAAAAAGTATATTCTTCAAGTAGCTATTATGCCAGTATTCGTTCGTAATTAAATGGTAATATTAGAGAAATATAAATTTCTTTAAATTTAAGTAATTTTAATTCTTGGCAGAAACCTTTAAAGTTCTAGAGTTATGATAAACTCTTCATCTGATAGTTGTTGATAAGCTTAATTGCTGCGGATCTAGCACAATTTTATCTTCTCCAATATTTTCACTTCTTTAGTCAGGATTACCACCGTGCTTTTCACGCCACTTATATTGTGTGCGTTAATTTTATACGTGAGTGGCTGAATCGACTATTGAATGTCGGGTCCGATCATTTGATTTGTGACTAATTCTTGACATTTGTCAAGGAAATTTGTCAATAGAAATAAATTCCATAAAAAAAACACGAACACTTTCGAAAACTTTTTATTTTCGTAATGCATGAGCTTTTAATATCAAAACAATTTTTCAATCCTGCAATCGGCTTCAGCAATAAACCTTAAAAAGCTTGACCATACATTACATCCCTTTAGTCAGGATTGCGACCTAGTTTCTCACACCACCTATGTTAAGTGCGTTAATATTTATACACGAGTGAGGAAACCTACAGTTTATAGTCGACCCCGAACAACAAAGGAACTTGAGAAACTTTTCATGGCAATCTTATTTACTCTTAGAGTTTTTTTTTCCAGAAAATCGCTCAGAGGAAGCTGCCGAAGTAATATTTTTCATATTTCGTTTAGTTAGAGATGCTTGACCTGGGGTTTGAACCGAGGGATCTGCGCCTAAAAAGCCAACACACTACCTACAAGAACAAGTTTAACAAAAATATTTTAAAATCATTACGATAAGTGTAATGTATGAAGAGCATCTTCTCTTTTAATTCAATTCATTGTAAATTGTGTGTGTTCTTCATTTATGAAAATCATTCAAATACTTCTCCCGGTATCCTGTGATATGTTTGGATAAAAAAAAATCCGCATAAGATTTAATACGATTAATCAGTAGAGCAGCAAGCGAGAGTGAGCCTGGACCACGTTGTAAAAGAGCAGGCTTTAAATGTTGCATATTGATATTCCATTCAATTATTAACAACATTGTGTGGGAATCTGTGGCAAGGACGAAAGGTATCTTCTGCAGTTACAGCATGTCATGCATACCCATGCATATAAAGGAGTTAAAATTTCAATATGAAACATAAAAATTGTGAATAAAATTCAAACGCTTACATATCAGCCAGGCATTCTCTTAAAAAAAAAAAAATGCAAAACAAAAGAGAAATAAAATCAACAGAATATAGTGAGTAAAGGACAGTAGACGAATTTTAATTTTTATTTGCACTTGTGGATGTTTAAGTGTTCAGGCGACAACGACGGAGTTAAGAAATTTTTGAAAACGAATTCATAAAAAAAAAAATTAAACGTTTTAACCAAAACCAAAATAACAATAACAACAGCAAAATACAACAAGTAAAAGCTTATTTAATTATGTATGTACGTATGTATGTATACGAGTATTGTTATTGTAATTGAGACAGATTATTCACTTCATTTAACATTTGTTTGTATTAAAGGGTCCCCCCTTCAATATTCATTTTCTGCCACAATAAATTCTCACACAATCAAGCGCCAGTCGAGAGAATTTTTTTTTGGGCCTCTTTTAAGGTTTCGTGTGCTCAACTCAAGAATGCCTAGCAGGTGTCACAGGTGTTTAGTGGACGTTTATGATTTTCAGTTATGGATACTAAAGCAAAAACCTTCCACGATTGGTATCAATCACAACACAACACAATTCTTATGTATCGTTATACTCGTATTCTGTTGTGATACAAATATGTGCAACAGATGTTCTTTATTTAATGAAATCAATACGTTATTAACGGTGATTTCATTAAAGATTTGCTTAATATAAATAAGATAAGAAGGAAAAAAAAGACCCACAAAAGCCATCAGGGAGATCAGTTAATATGCGTGTGATACTAACTGGGTGGCTTGAAAAATCAAAAACTCTTGAAACATACCATATGAATAGCTATAGCTTGGAATGAGTATGTAAAACCGTAACACATTTATTCAAAGATTACATGGAATTGCATTAAATCAATGAATTAATTAATGATATCGCCATACTTAGTCTAAAAATGGGTATGTTGCCTTATTAGACATAAGCCCCTGTTCCGAATACCAACCAGCTCACAGACATCTCGCACCAATTGAAACATAAAAGAAAAAATATTCCTTACGATGACTTTATTTCAGAAGTCTTCTGACAAAATCTTTAAGAGAGTATAAATTTAGAAAAGAAAAGATTTATAAATCTGTCGTTGGGCGTCCTGGTGGCCTAGTTGGTAGTGTGCTAAATTTCGAAAGCTGAGACCGCGGGTTTGATAATTACCATAGTCTACTACATATGATTGCTCAAAATAGAAAAAAGAAAGTGAAAATCTTTTCTCAAATTCAATTCGAGCAAAAAAAGACACAAAGATGATTTGATTTTACATCGTTTAATATTAAAATTATAAATAAAAGCTACAAAAACTTGTTTATAGATTATCGTACTGCGTAATATTACAATAAACACCAACATAAAAAATAGACAAGTAAACAAAAATACAACAACAAACACTACAAAGATAAATGTAAACAAAATACACAAATAACAAACAACGATGTTTACATTTATAGAAACCTTGAAACCATGCCCATTCACCTCCAATAACATTACTCAGAAAATTTATATTGCCGTAAAAAAGGCAAAGCAGCCAACTGAGTTAGTAAAAGATTCAGTCAGTCTTGTGTGAAGATGCGGTGTGTTTGAAGATAGTAATCGAAGATCTATATTATAGATGGATTAATCAAGATCTATATTATAGACAGAGGAATAACAAGGAAGGCAATTGTTATTGTATACATCTAGTTGTGGACAGTGGCATACAGAATTGTGCGAATAATAAAGAATTTTAATAAAACTTAACATCGATTTATTTTTATTTTATTTGCAATTTATGAGCTCAAATTTCAAACGTTTTTGAAAGGTAAAAACCTAGCAATATACTTGTCTTAAAAAAGTTGTCGTACATTACCCCCTTTTTCCTTTCTCCTATTAACTATCTTTCCTGTTTTCCAGCACAATGCACTGCATGAATAGGACTCATATTGTGAGCGTTGGTTCTAAAAAAATTGATTTACGTCACTAAAGGATATTAAATTAACGTACAAAACAAATGCACAAATAGGTCGTAATTCTAACTAAAGGGTTATAAAGACGAATTAAGCAAGCAAGTTATAGAGGTGTTAGGCCGTTTTGATATACGATAGATTGAACAGATGAAAATATTTAGACATTGAAGACAATCGTTAAAACACCACGAATTACGATGAGTATTGCCTTCAAAGCAACTTGGGTCACCGAAAAATACTCCCCACAATCCTACGATTTCTTTTTTAGCGACTAGTTAAAGTTCACAAAAGCACGATAATTTGCTACGATTAACGAAACGAGGGAAAGGAGTTGCATTTGATGGATACTATTTACTTTCCTTCATTTCTCAGCTTTGCTTTCTACGCAAACACTTGATTTTTGTTACATTGTAATAGGTTCTAGAATTATAGGGTTACCAACTGTCGTTACCTATAACCAGCGAATGCTGTCGAAATGCATTAAATTGCAGTTATGACGCAATAAAATACTACAATTAAGTTTGCAATTGATCGAATGCCATCTGTTCAGATAAGGAGGCTTTCTGAATCTATGACTTGGATAAGATTTTTTTTGTTTCTTTTTTTATTATTTCATTTGGAAACTTAGGTATCTGCAAAAAGATGGCAACTAAATCTATGAACATAAACAATGTTCTTGTGAGGAATTCTTCAACATAATTTTACAATTCATTCGTAAGCTTTGGGCTTATTTGGGATTTCACTTCAAGGCAGATCTAGTGGTAATATTCGATGATTTTTGTAAACTGTGTCTTACTCATCTCCATATTCTTTAAAGTCATTGTGTTACTAATGATATTACGTTTAACCCGATCAACGTCTGTGGTAATGAGGGTACAATAAAGATCTGGAGTCATACCATGATTCACTTCCATACAGGAGTATAACGTACAGTTTGAACATTATCAGTTCAGTGTTTTACTATATAGGCTTTGCCCATCAAGTTGTCATTCACTCTGTTGCCAGTAGACATTGCGAATAAAATATTATCGGTTGGTTGTGTTGTTAATAATCATTGCAAATGCTTTAGCAATGTACACCAACTTTTTTGCCACTGGTCATTAAGTTTGTACTAAATACTCTCGAATTTGAGGGAGATTTTGAGGATTTTGTCTTTGGTTTTAGGAGCTTGCTAAATGGATTTTCATTTATGGATTTAAAAGTTTTCTCGATTGAATGAAAAGCGAATAAAGCTTCTTAATTTTGTAATTCAAGATGAAAAGTTTTTTCTCCTTCACCAAGATTGCTAAGGTTGATAGAAAAGCATTTTAGCCACTACACCACTCCTTGGATCTGATAATTTTTCACTTAAAAAATTTGCTCATAAGAACAAGGCTCTGCTGTTCCCTTTTTTAACATCGGCTGTATTCAGCTTCACATAAAGGTTTAGTCAATGCTTTGCAATATTTTAACAATTTTCTATGCTCGTTGGGAACATTTTAGTAGTTTGGTTCGATTCTCATCATAAACAGTTAACACAGACTTTGTCGTTCGAAAGGATAAATTTGTTCCGTCAATGCTTTCTTCTTTACAAGAAATGAAGTGGAGAATTTTTACCAGTTCCAGAACTGAAAGGAGTGAATGCCATTTTTTTATTGAGCCAGTACCAAATGCTGACAATCAGAGTTCTGTTGGCAATATGAGAATTTTATCTCGCTGACAAGCATCTGTCAATGTCCAATTGTTGTCCTAAAGCTAGAGGCTCAAAGACAATGTTCAAAATAAGAGCGTTGATGAACTTGTTCCGATTGATATGAAAGGTTTCCTGTCTTACTTGTGCTACGACAACGGCAACGAGGAGAAGTTTAGAGTTTTTCTTGAAAAGAAACCGAACAGTTGGAGTGCCTTCTCTCCAATTTCTAGGACCCTATAGCCACCAAAATTTGTTAAATGGCAACCTTTCAGTGCTACAGATGGGACATTAGACATCATATTGATTTGTTTTTGCAATAGACATTTAAACTTAAAAGATGACATTGGCAGTTGCTCACTCTCCATCATCTCAAACATATTTCGCATATTATGGACATTGATTCGATTACTCCAGTACTTAGATTCTGAAGATAAACTTGTTTTCTCTTCTCTTTGCTAAGCTTTTCGAAGTTTGCTTATATAATTTTGGACAATTCTGAAATTTTAATTTAAAATTTTACATTCTTAACAAAGGGATGAAAGTGCCAGTTTGTTTTATTAAAAGATTCGCATTGTTCACTTCATTTAGGGCCCATTTGAACAGCATCTTCAATTCATATTGCTCTACTACAAGTAGGGAGGAAAGTGTTTTAAGCTTACGATTGAAATTTGAATGCAAAATTTTTTTTATTGGTTTCAAGTGTTTTTCCACATTCGTACAGTTTCACTATGTATTTAATTTTTCGGATTCATTTTCCGTTTATTGAGAGTTTTTTTGAGTTTTTTGCCTCCATTTTGTAAGGCCTTTATTCTAACATTTCTGGTGTGTTAATAAGTATTAAAACCTAGACACACTCACTCAAACATATGTGATGTGAATGAATGATGTGAATGGGCAATGTGTGCACCCATTGCATACACTTCCACTTACACTCGCACACCCATACTCACTTTCAATACACATTACACATGCAAATTTTGGCAAGTTGAAATGCATGTACGTGAGTGTGTGTATGTGTTTTAGAATTGAAGTAAAGGCCCATGTCCCATACACAGTTGGTAACATTATTGTAGTTGTTGTTGATAAATACACGCACTATCCCTAGAATTTAGACTCCCTTTTGCCTGACGTTTAGCCTTTAGTATTGGTCCTCATAGCGAACCAAAACTCTTTCCTTACCAATTCCTACTTTTAATAAAACTTTCGAACACAAATTATTCTCAACGATATGCTATACACACGATGCCATAGATTTCTACCAACCAACTGATGATGAAGTAAGAACACCAACGACAACATCAATATACGATGGGAGGGGAGGCAAAGAAGGTACTCATACACTAATACACACATACCTCCGCCTATACTAACACAAATATGTTGGTAGGATAGAAGAAATATCAAATAATCCCAGTATTTCTAGCCCATAGTGAACAATTTTTATTCTCTTCTTATTTTTAATTACCCACACAATTACAAACACACACACACACACATATGCATGCACACATGCATACACATACTAACACTTAAACTTACTGTGGTCCTCTAACATTTACTGTTACCACTAGTATGGTCGAACCATGACAACTAAAAGTGTACATATATATACGTACGTATGTATGTATGTAACTACATAGGTGAGTGTGTTACCATGTTCAGTTTTATATTCGGGGTACACAAAATATTGTTCATCATCTTGTTATTGATGTTGTTGCTGTTGCTGTTGGGGGTAGTCATTTGAAAATAATGGAAGTAAAAAAAAAAACAAAAAAAAATCTTTTAATTTTTGTTGGTCCGTTCTCTACAACATCTTCATGTAGTGTGTTGGGCCTTAAATGTTGTTGCTGTTGTTGTCATAGTTGTTTTTGTCATTATTATTACTATTGTTGTTGGTGTTGGTGTTGCCGTTGTGATGATTCTAAAGCCTTCAATACTCTCTAAAATACATGGTATCCACATGAAACATGCATCCACATAATGGACAACAGAATGTAAAGGAATGAAAACTAATTCGTTTATTGCCACAAAATACTGAGACTGTGAACGTATCTTAAAACGCTGAATATTACATACATTCGATGCAACGATTGTTACATTGTGATGAATATGAAATTATTTGATTAACGATTATGTCTTTACATTGTTAGAGTGCTCTTCCTAACTTTATATTTCGTAATACATAAATTCGTAGACATGGAACCAGTCATTAATGGGACACAGCTTAGATCATATTTGAAATGTATCCTAGATTTTTTTATCTCACAGCTGAATTACGGATGTATTTACCCTTAACCTATATGTCTTTCGCATCCTCTTCAGGATGTTGTTCGTTGTCAGCACATTGCACTGGAATGGTTCGCTATTCCAAAACAATTTCTTTTACACTCCTCAACTACTTACCAGCAGTCTAAAGAACGGTTGCCATTGTAATTTGCCAACAAAAGTTAAGATTTTCTGTAAACCGTTCGAGTTGAAAAAGTTTGTTTGCCTGGTTTCATCTTTCCTTTCACCGAGCTCTTCGTTTCAAATCCTTCTTCCTAATACTCTGGCTTCATAAGCGGCGTGGCAGCTACTCTATTTGGTAGAGATCTAGTACTGATTCAGCTTTGCATTCGAACCTCGAGTCACTCTCATAGTAGCTGATTGTATATCTGACAGTCTGACTATACCCTGTACTTCCTATTCAAGTTAGAATTGAGAACATCTTTCAAAAGTGCTCTTCTATTCCTAAATATTCCACTCTGAAGCTGTCCCAATATATTTTCTTGATTCTCTCTTAAAATAGAATGTAGGAGTGCTTTCACTCTTATTAAATAGTCTTGTTATAAAGCACTTACTAAAATCAAAGAGTTTACAGATGTTGTCTAGGGACTAAGAAAGGAATATACCGTTAGACATGTCTCCTATTAACTGAACTATAGCCCCATGGAGCTTATTCTCACTAACTATGCAATGGGCTTAAATTTAACAGGGCCAGCAGCATCATTTAAGGCCAGTTTTTAATTGCCAAGTTTATACCAACATAATCCCAACGAAGTTGTCAGTAATGCATTTGTTTAATTTCAATAAAAAAAAAAGAAAATCAGTTAGTACTGGGCCATCAGAGCTTTAATTTTGAAATCAATTTTCCTCACATGATTTGAATCTTTTAAGTTTCTGCTTAAAATCTATTCAGTTTTGTGGATGAAATTGTTTTTAGCACTTTGCCATCTACCCATTCAAATACAAACGCAAAAGTAATTGTAGCCCCTTATTTTGGTACCCTACTCTAATATAGAAGTGTTTAGAAAACATTACACGAATACCGTCAACAAAAAATTTAATTTTGAGTCTAGTCGGTGAATGAGTTTTATTTCTGAGCCTTTATATTGTAAGTATGAAAATCATGATGTTTTTTATTTGGAAGCGTAATATCGGTTTTATTCAGTTTCACAAAGAGTTTATTCACAAGCGCTTAACACTTTTACTACAGTTTAAACCTTACGTACGGTTGGTATATGCGCTCTCAGAGACAACTTCTTATCCCATTCGGAGACCTTCAAGCGCTAAATGCTAAACTATACATAAAAGTAGGGATGACTGGGTCTCTTATATGGTCATCGCCAGGAAATCTGTAAGATTGGCTTATGCTATCCCTCCGTTTTTTCGACGATTATAGTGTGTTTCGAATTTATGCTTAATACCCACGCAGCGTTTTCGATACAAAGTAAGAAAGTATCTACAACTTGCATCTCTGATCTCTTTCGAGTGTAGTTATAAACTAGTTTGGGACTACGGTGATTGTCGTTGCAGCACTTTTGTGTCCTTCTCATGTCGGAGCCTGGTTACAGTGACAGTTTAGTACACATACTCGAACCAAATAAACTCTCTCATTTCTAAATCGGTTAAGCTGAGTAGCGGTTCTATCGAAGTCGCTGATACTTTTTAGGGATCTCATCTCTGCAAAAAGTCTAAGAATCTCGAATTTTTCGCTTCGTGGTGTCAAAGATCATTCCTCTCATGTACTGAGTCTCTTCTTTCTTCTTCCAAATCACTTCAATATCCTAAATGAAACGAACTGAAATCATTTGGATTAAAGTAAATATTATATCAGTACGGAAATCTTTTTGCACATTCGCTGGTCCAGCACAATTGAAGTATGGAACCAAAGCTTTGTCTTATCGTACGTTGACAAAGTCGATAAGAGAACTTAAATTTTGTCAAATAAAGTCTGCATAAATGCGACGTAACTAGTCACAAACATTTCAACATCAACATTTTTTGAATATAAAAACAAATCTTTAGTAATAGCAGCGCTCTCGGTCAGCAAAGGCGAGTAAATAATTCAACATTTGTCAGCACATTTCGTCTCGTATCTGATGTGTCTCCATAGGATATCGCTATAAAATGATATGCATGTATAGAGCTTGTAGTGTACAGACAAGACATGCCGGACAGCAGCTTAATACATGCACACATAATTGGCCCTTTAGTTAAGATTAGAACCTAGTTTCTCAACAGTTTAATATCAAACTAAAATATTGTTACGTCTTTACCTTTTTAAAAACGTTAAAATTATGATTGTCCGTTATTTTTCTCTACTTACAACCTTTTTATAAGCAACAATGCAATATTTTCTTCACACACAACGTGTCTGAACGAATTCTTATCGAATTCACGTGACGTCTTCACACATGAGTAACTTAATTCGAACTCCATCATTGCTCGTTTTGTCTTGCCTTCTATATCGCTGGATTAATAGTGTGATGAATGCTTTTGAAGGAGGATGACGGCCTTCGGAAAAGATCGAAAAATGTTTCCATTTCTTGTTTCCATTTTTATTTGTGTATCTTGTTTACATTCGTCCAGGCAGAGTAATTGTTGCTTGTGTTGCTTGTCTATCCGCTATTTTATTCTTTTACGGTGCACTTTGTTTTCGATTGTTTACTTCTCTGTCCGCTACACTTTGTTGTTGGCTGTTTACATCATTTATCCTTTATTTTTGTTTATTCATCGATCTTATATACAAGCCCAATATTTTTGTTGCTATATTTTCGACTTATTCGTTGATCACGTGAACAAGTCTATTATTTTTGTTTTTGGAGTTCTTGTTTATCATTTTATGCATGAACAAGTCCATTGTGGCATTTTTGGAGCTTTTGTTTATTATTTTAACAACACCATTTCAATAACAATATCATACATGCGATAAGAGCAGTCATTACCAAAGTAGTAGGGAAAGCCCCACGAAATAAAAAAAACAGGGGTCTCACCGTTAAAAGAGGAGAACCAAGTGACTTACAAAACTTCAAACGTCAGCTACTGTATGACAGCTTCGGGGTAAATAAAAATCAAGGCTAAGATAAAAGCCTGGCATAACGAAGTAACCAACACTGTAGATTTCAGTTATCTACCGGAATATATACTTGACCACTGGCATGCAAGGTCCTAACCAATGACATAGAAGACCAAAAATGAAACGAAAGAAATGGCAAAAATTGAAAAAATATCTAGAAAACAGTAGTCATTACCAGATGAATTGCTAAAAAAAGATGGTAAACAAGTGGCTTACCAAACTAGAAGCACAAGAGCCAGTTTTCACCAATTATTGCCAAACAGTTTCTATATTGTTGATGCAGCAAAAGAAGAACAATCTTGCAATGAGGTAAAATGAATAGAAAAGAGTACTTAACCATTTACACAATTTAATGCCTTCTCGAATTAACACGTGAAGTGAATCTCGACGTGACAAAACTAAACGCCAAATACGGTTAAACTATTAAAGCTGAAAGTTGTAATGAAGGTTTACTGACAATCTCCACAACAGGAGATAGAGTTATTTCTGAAACTTCTGACTTAATGGAATGGTTGTAGAGTCCCAACAAATACGGCACAGCTTAGTTTACGAAGACTGAATACACACTAAATAATTATTAAAACATAGATAGACCACAAAACATTGAAACGTAAAATCAAAAAACAATAACAAATCAACCATAAGGTTCTAGAAGTTGCCAGACTGATAATAAACTTTTACTTCATTCATATCCATACACGTTTAAATGAAAACAAACAAAAATATAAAAAGTTAACGTAATATTGATCAGTGTTGTTGTTATTTCCTTTTTGTATGCCAATTGAAATTGTAGAGTATCATTTAGTCGATGTTAATCGTTTAAAATTGTGTAACTTAATAATTTTTACTTTGTTTGCAGATGATAGAATTGCCTCATCTATGTACCTTAAATGTGAAAACACACAAAACTTTCTCATGCAAATGTGTACATGAGCACATGCATACGCATACACATCTGTATGTATGGGAGCATACATACATAAATACTTAGTACATTTACGATATTGTCAATATATGTACTATATGTATGTATGAATATATGAATGTACATACGTACGTACATATATATCAATGTATACAAGACCACTCTCTGTGTGTATGTATGTATTTGTATGCATTTGTTTGCAGAAATTTTAAAACAAAAAACAAAAAAAAAACATACCAAGTAGTTGTTGAGAATTTTGTTAGTGTAGTTGCAACGTATCGTATTGGTGTAATTTTACTCCATTTAATGTATTTATCAGTATGAGATATATATTTACAAATGTATGTATGTAGGTGTAGTATATAGATACATATATACACTATACATGTAGTGTGTATGTAGGTATAGTTTTCTATAATTTCGTCCATTTTGTAGGGTGTTGATTTGCTTTGTAATCAAAAATTTGCTTATGAGTCTGTCGTCAGAACACATACAACCCGTGTACTTTAGAAGAGATTCACACATGCATTAAAATCTCTAAAGGATTCACTCTGATTTGTTCCATCGTTACGTGAGTCTAAGACAAACTCGATTTATTATTGCAGGAAATGCAAACGTTTATTGGTTATGCTTTAATTGAATTCAGCATTTCTAATAAGAAATCTCATTTAATATCCTGAGGAAACAGAAATTCCATGAATAAGAAACACATTAAGAAATGTGGGTAGTGTGTTGGCTTATTAGACAAAAGGCCCGGGTTCGAATCCCAGGTCAGACATCAAAACGAAAAATATTTCTTCGGCGACTTTCTCTCAGCAGATTTCTGGCAAAGACTCTGAGAGTAAAAATTGCCATGAAAAGCTTCTCAAAAATCAGTCGTTCGGAGTCGACTTTAAACTGTAGGTCCCGCCACTCATGCATAAAATTAACGCACACAACATAAGTGGTGTGAGAAGCTAGGTCGTAATCTTGACTGAAGGGTTGTAATGGCCAATTATGTATGTATGTATGTATGTTAAGAAACAATAACAAGATTGCAAAGGCTTCGTCATTGCAGTATACTCTTAAGGTTATCTCCGTCATAGAAGCAAATGAAAATTAACGTTACGATGGAAGTCAGTTATTGAGATAATTTCTTTCCCGGATAGGAAATAATGATGGCAGAATGATGATAAATAAATAACACCGTGCGACAGTGAAAATACACCCGAGTAACTATATAGTCCATGTTGTTCTGTTAGTTGAGTTATTAGGCGGACCGTTTATTAAGAAAGAAATTAAAACAAAGCATAGCAAAACTTAACCTACCATCTACGGTTTGGTTTCAACAGGATAACAATCCAAAGCACACTGCGAAGGTTCTTGAACTTTGGCTTCTAAAAATTACGTCAAGACATTACCATATTTAATATGAAAACTGATATTTTAATAAGTAAAAAAATCATCGATGTCGTCTATGTCTGAAACTAAATTTGAAATATTTTTCCAGCAATAGTTTAAAATTTTAAAAGATTAAATGCATCTTTTATAGTTAACATCTTAATAGAATTTAGGAATTCTGTTTGTTTTTCAGCCACTAATGTCAAGAGACTGTGTCTATAATATTGTTTTGTTATTTTAAAAACATTTTGGGCTGAATTAACGATGTGACGTACGGTGGCAAAAACATTGCACAAATCAATATGAATCCGTCATCAGAAAACAACTGGATTTCATCCAGATGTGAAGGGGCATTAAAGTTTTTGAAACTTCGTGGATTATAGTAGTAATACTAGCCCATAAAAATTATTCGTTGTTTCTCCATTTTTGCGCCTGGAGCATTTTTCTCCAGTGATGAAAAATATATTTTATATGGCAATTGCTTACAACATAAACAGGAGAGATTTCGGTTTAGAGAGATTTCTTTAATTTTTGCTTTTAATTTTTTCATAAGTGGGTCACACATGTTGTGGCGCTTAGAAAGCTTTTCTCCAGAAATTTTTAAAGACTCAAGTCTTATTTAAAGAAGGCCCCCCCACGTTAAAAACCACACATCATAAGTGGTGAGAAGCTAAGTAAAACATTAAAATAAATATTGTATTAGAAGATTTCTTCATTTTTTGAATTTTCATAATTGGCTTACAACCTTCCCAAATTTTGACCTAGGCGCACCTAGTTTTGTGTTAATTTTTAAGTGGCGGAACTCAGTTAAACGATCATTTTTCATTAATTTGATTGAGAATTTTGAAAGATTTCACAATTTTAAAAACAAATTAAAAAATAAAATATAAAAAATGTTCACGTTTCTGGAGCGGGCACACTTTCTAGCGTTCACGTTTTTGCGAGTTCACTGTTCTTTCTAAAAATGCATTAGGTGAACGCAAACTTTATTGACAAAGTGTATATAATGGAGTCGTAATGTGTATTACAAAAGATTTCTTCTATGTTTCTATTGGAATTATTTTATAATTTTTTCTTTAAGAAGCATGAGGTTTATTTAAATGAAACGTTATTTCAATATAAAGTGCTGATGAATTAAAATAATTTTCTTTGAAAATGTTACCGAAAACATAAATATTGTGCAGTATTAGAAAGTATCACTTACCTGGGACACATTTTGCACTGATATTTACGGCCAGTGGTGCCAGCATTACCGCCACCACCACCGCCACCAGAACCACCTACTGATGAGCCAATTTTAGTTGCATTAATGGGCTGAGGAACAACAAGCAAAGCGGCTGCCGAAGCTGAGCCATGATGACCAACATGATTGCCATGATGACCAGCACCTGCAGAGCCCAAGACACTGCCACCTTAAAAGATAAATCAAATGAAATATAAAACGATTGCCATTAAACAAAATCAATGCAGTCGATATTGTTGACACAGTGTAACGTGTTTCACATTTATTTGTACCAGCCTTATATGGCAAACTCACAAGCAGCTCAACTCTATGATGTACTAACTAAAGTGAAGCGGACCAAAAAGGAAAAGAAAATCTTGGCCAACAAGGAATGGTCAGGTAGGAAATAATGATGTTAGAATTGACTGAAACTGAAATATTTTATGATACTTCATCCAGCATATTTCGAATTATTGCCAGTCATCATTTAGCAACTGCCACCATCACTTTCTGTGATATGGCCTGTACATATGTATGTAAGTATGTATGTATGAATATGAATGTGGATACAGTTGAGCTGGGAGTTTTATGTGATTATGGATATTGCTTAGATTCAAAACTTACCTTGTGGCGTTACAGCATGATGGTCCAAACGATTGTCGTCGATAAAATGACCTGAAAGTAAATCAAATGAAAACATATTGTCTTGGTTTTTTTTTGTTGTTGTTGTTGTTATTGTAGTAATTAATAATGATGTTGTTGCTTTGCTCAAGCAAAAACGAAAGCTTAAGTAAAAACGCTTAAAAAATCAATCATGGCTACAAACAAAACAAAATCATTTTCGAGTTACCTTATGTTGTTCTCAAGAGGCAAGTGGTGGCTTAAAAGTCGCACATAAAGTGTGTCAGAAATATTGGCTGCATTAGTTAGTTGCCAATATAAACGTTTAGATTGCATGGATCGAGATAAATGGTGGCGCCACCTATTGGGCACCCATGTATGGTTTGTGTAACAATTTTCAAATACAACACACTCGCATACGAGATTGTCTTTATGTCCAGCCGACAGCCTTTATAAGGATTTCCAATTGTCGACGGTTTCTTTATATTGAAAACAAAAACTGCTGGCAATGATTGTGGTGGTGGCGGTGGCGGTGGCGGTGCTACTAGTGTTGGCTATAACTTTTATACTCGATATTATAAAAAAAAAAAAAAAACGATGAAAAGATTACTCAAAAGCTGACACGTCTTAGAGTACGTGTAGAGCAATCGGCAAATAATTTTTCTTCTCATGTTGGTGTTTTAATTAAACCAACTAAAATTATAGTCTTAGTTATGGTTTAACAAACGAGCTTTGATTGACAGCTGGAATGTGCCCGCAATCATTGTTCGTCTTTGTTGCATTTCTTCTTGATGCTCTAGTTTAGATGCCTCCATCAAAAGGAATGTCAATTTGTGTGCATTTTTCTACTCTTTGGTGGAGGAGAAATAAAATTTTAAGAAAATCGTTTTTTTTTTTCGCAAAATTCGACATAAAGTGGTGCCTGAAATGTTAAATTCTGGAGAACGATGACGAGTTAATGTTTATACTCTTAGCCACTACTTCGATATTTTCGGTTGTACACATTATACGTGCACGCTCACGTTGACGAACTTTCTCAATAAACTTGCGTATACTGGGCACTGTTGATCCATCTCTGCGACCAAATTTTTTACGAAATTTTGGTGCAATTTCCAACCAATTGTATTTGTGTTTTTGAAATAAATTTCTAATTAATCTCCACGTTACTTAAGCGTACATTCACTCATTACGTTCAGTAGAGATAATGTTACTGAATAGAATGACATAAGTATTGCCAGATTCAAAATAACTGATGGTTCAAGTTAAAACCGATAGATGATTAGATTAAGCTCTTAAGACATTAAAAAAAAAATCTTTAAGCTAATAAGGGTATTTATAAAATAGAATTTCTTTATTTAACCTAAAATTTCTTCTATATATTATCTCAGCTAGCGATATCAGAAAGAAATTAAGTTTTATTTTTTATTATTGCAATTGCTATGCGTTGCTCTTTATTCTAATATTCACCTTTGACCTGGCAGTACTTAAGTATGTGGTTTTAATAATAAGCCCATATGGATAGAGTGATGTGGCACAACCAGAATCAAAATATTCTATTAAAATGTGGAACGATAAAATGTTGGCTAAAGAATGCCGTGGTTAAATGATATTAAACGACATGCTACACACGACGGCATTAACGTAAAGCATTGTTGGCCTGTGCAATGCTTAACCATAAGATTCCCAGCCAATAAGGCACATAAACTAGTGAAAGAAAATTTTAAGAAAATGCAAACGACTATCGTTCGATTAAATATTTTCATTCAGTAGCAGTACATATACACTCTCACACACATACGGTTTGGCAATGACAATCCGTAAACGGTGATGGACCTCCCTGATGTTGCATAAAGAATTTTTTAACTCTGCATCTGGCTCAGTTCGGTATCTTGTTGTTTTCGCTTGTTAACATCAGTTTGAGGATTTTTCTTTAAAAGATTTTATCTTACAACAGAAAACTAAAAACAAAAAATAAAAACTAAACTAAAAGAGAGGAACGAACGTATGTACGTCAACGTTGTTGTAATTGTTAAATTTAAGTTGTTATTCAACAAAAAACTAATAAAAAAAAGGAAGGAGATCGTATCAGTGTTAAACACAATGCCTGGTAGCCGTTACAGTAACAGAACCAAAAAAGAGAAGAAAAACAAAATAATAAAAAAAAAAAATGATTTTTATTAACAACTAAATACACACATTCCTTGATACTTAGCGATCTGTGGACATTTACAAGTTAAGATAAAGCTTTTTTTTTTTGTTGTTTGTCATGTCACCGTTAAAAATCTTAAAGATATCTTATCTCTTATTGTTGTGGTGTGTGATAGGGATGCCAAATGGCATCGATTTTTAAATATCCCGGGATATTTCGGAATAATTCGGAATACAAAAATCCCGAAAAATCCTGGGAAAAAGTGAGATTTCCTTTTAATAATAAAAATATTTCGTTAACAAAATCATTTTTATTCCAATTATAAAAAAATATAAAAAGAGCAAGACAAAATGTCACAAAGAAGCTTAAATTAACAAAAATAAAAATTATTCATAAATACACATGAAAATGCATTAGTTTTAAGGAAATTTATTTGAATTTCAACAAAAAGATTAAGGAAACTAAGATGTGATCTGATAGACTTGAACGAATTTTGTTGTCAAAATACACTGCCGTTAAAAACACTTCTCGCAACTAACATTTGTTGGTAAAATAGTCCCATGATAGCCCTCCTGATGTAAATAAATCTATTTCTTTGGACAGTTGAGTATCTATATCAATTACCCTATTAATTCATTTTATGGGGCTATTTTTTGCAATCTTCGTTGCCATCAAATAATTTTTTATCAATGGAAGTAGGGTTGCCGTCATCTGTGATGCTATTATCGAAGTCAAGTGATATAGAATTTTTTTTCAGGACCTTTAGGAAGGGTCAAAATATATATGAATTGACAGTACCGAAAATCCCGGGACAAGTTTTTAAAAATCCCGGGATTCGTGATTTGGGAATCCCGAAAACCCCAGGATTTCGGAATTCGGAATTTCCCTAGTATGTACCTTAACGATTTTATATTCTTAAGTGAGCCTTTTATACAAACCATCAATGCATACATACATAATTGGTCATTACAACCCTTCAGTCAGGATTATTGACCTAGTTTCTCACACCACTGATGTTGTGTGCGTTAATTTTATACGTGAGTGGCGGGACCTACAGTTTAAAGTCGACTCCGAACGACAGATTTTTGAGAAACTTTTCATGGCAAATTTATTTACTCTCAGAGTTTTTACCAGAAATCTGCTGAGAGGAAATCGCCGAAGAAATAATTTTTTTTTTGTATTTTATTTTGATGTCTGGTATGGGACCCGAATCCCTGGCTTTACGTGTAATAAGCCAGCACACTACCTACTAGACCACGGCGACTCACAAACCATCATTAAATAATTCAATAACCCACTCAATTGTTATGAAAATATTTTAATTAAAATTGTATAAGAACTTACTTACCTTTTTGCAAGTTATTGTGATGATCATTCATTTTAGCCTGAAATTGAAAAGATAGAAATAAATCAAATGTTATTTAAAATTAAAATTGAATTAAAAAAATTTAATTGCTTCTACGTTTCTAGCTTTTAATGCCTCTTAGAGTAAATATAATTGCCATGAAAAGTTTTCCAAGAAATTTAAGTGTAGATCCCGACGTTTATATGAATAAAAATCAACACACACGACATAAATTGGAAGTTAAGTGCTGAAGGAAAGTGAAAAGGTTGAATTTGCTGTTCATGATATATCCTTGATATTGACGGCAGTAGTCGTTGTCTAGTGTGTAACGTGTTATCTTATTAGATGTCAGACTAAGGGCACAAACCTAAGGTCAGTTATTTTCAATTTACAACGAAAGGTTGTTATGACCGATTATTTTATATGTATGCATGTATGTAATATTTCTGCTACTGAAGACACTAAAGAAGAAGAAAATAGAAGCTCGTCTTATGAACTGACGAAAGTAGGGCCAGCAGCAAACAATCCAATTGGATGTTTATCGCCAAGTATAGGAGTACTTTAGTAGTTTGAGAAGAGAAAATACTTACAATTTTCAAGCTTCTTGAAATTCTTACTGTTCTTCTCGTATTGTCTCTGCCCGGCAATGGTGCGGCCCCTCTTGTGGGAGCAACGTGGTGGCTGTAGTTTGGACCTAAATAACGGGCAGAGCGAAAGCTCGGTGTGGCGTTGCACTCTCAACCACTGTGAAAAGCTGAGTTTAGATTGTCTTCCACCCCTAAACAAGAGGGAAGACTTTGGAACTCACGTATGGTGAAGTGATAATGCATTGCGCAGGGTTGCATCGTTGTGGTAGACGCATTGTGTTTAACCGTGCTTTGAGCACCGTGGGGTATGCCGTTATGGCGATACTCACGTTGAGTCCTGGTCTAAAGTTCTTCTCATATTTATCTCACGTGATAGACATAACACTATAAATAAGTTTTTCATCCTATGTTTTATTTCATTGACACTACACAAGGATAATATTTCGGTAAACTACGTATATACTAGGGATAACGGGATCGTTTTTAAAATCCCGGGATCGGGATTTTGTAATCCCCGAAATCCGGGATATTTAGGGATAATGATCCAAAAATGAAAAATCACGGGAAAAGGCATTGTTCTAATAATCCGTGAAAATATTTGTTTTCAGAATTATCATTAAAAATGTAATATAAAATGACATTCTTATCTATCAAGGAGTTAATAAAATTTAGACTTAGAATTTGGTAACGTGCCGTACTTCTCGTATCAACATAAAACAAGATAGCTGTATCCAGCTTATAAATGTTTACCTCTATCACCTCCTGATGTAAATAAATCTATTTCTTTGGACAGTTGAGTATCTAAACCTTTTAATTCGTTTTATAGGGTTTTTGCATTCTTCGATGCCATGAAACAATTTTTATCAATGGAAGTAGGGTTTTCCTCATCTGAGATGGTATTATCGAAGTCAAGTCATATAGAATTTTTTTCAGGACCTTTTGTAGCGTCAAAATATATATGAATTTACAATCCCGAAAATCCAGAAAAATCCCGGGACAAGTTTTTAAAAATCGCGGGATTCGGGATTTCCCGATTGGCATCCCTAGTATATACGCATACGATAACAGAATCATTCGTTTTGATAATGTGCTACTCGGAAATAATGCTAAATTTACACCCAATACTACGCCTTTTCCAAAAATGACCTGGAAACCTTTTAGCATTTTTTGATCCCAATTATTTTGACGCTATAAATTAGTAACTAATTGAATTTTATGGTCATAAATAAATTTCATATTCTACCGAATTGGCAGTTTTAGACACCAGTACATTCTACGTACGTAGCAACAACTTACAATCGTATTTGTAGAAATCCGTATCCGGGAAACCAGAGAGAAATTTCAAAGAGAACCTTGTTATTTGACATAATCGATGTTCAATTTCTGAAAACAACTTTTTCTAACGAAATAGAACAATAGTTTGTGTCATTAGGTTTCGGCCAGCCCTCAATTGAGAGTGATACTGACAGGAGTGACAATAAGCTGCCCCATCTAAACAATTGGAAACTTAAAAATCACCTCAAAGCAAGGGTGCTAGATGCCGAATTATTGCCATTTAGATAAAAATAAAACCAATCTGGTATTAAGTGTTTGATTTTTACGTAAAAAAACCTTACTGCAACGTTTATCAAATTAAAAATTTTGGTGTAAATTTCATAAAAGTGATAATAAAATGTAATAATATAAAATAGTATCATTAAAATGAATAAAAAAGGAATCAAAATATTAAAATTTTTTTTTAACAAAATCTATCAAAAATCATAACATTACTGTGTTATGTGCAAGCATGTATCAAAAGTGATACATAAGCTAGAATTATGAAGTTTTCTAAGGCTCGATCTACGGTTAAGAAAATACCCAAAATTTTTCCGACTAAGAGAGATAAAAACTGAAATTAAACTTTAGAAAAACTAAAGATTTTCTGTCAACTTTCCCTAAAAGCTTAACCAATATGGAATCCATTAAGGAACTTTGTATTTATTAACATCGAAACGAAATGTTTCAACCACAATTAAACACTGAGTTTGTATTTTGCTTTTGTTATAATTTTATTCGTCCATTGACCATAAGGTGTCAATGGCAATGGCAATCGTATAAATAATAAAACATTTCACACGAAATCTACTTTTAAAACCATAAAAAATGCTTTTCTAAACACCTTAAAATTCATTAAGCCGCTCAACTTTACAACACCAACGCTTATAAAAAAAAAACCAGGCGATCAATTTTATTACTCTAAACAATTTGTGGCAGAAATTTCCAAAAAAAATTCAAAACATACTAAATAAGTTTATAAATTTGAATACAATTTTGTTGTTGTTGTTGTTGTTGTTTAAATTCACTCATGAATAGAATTTGGGTTAAAATTCATTTACTTTCAGCAAAAAATAAAACAAAACAAAACAAAAAACAGAAAAAATATTGAAAAAAAGTCCTCAAATTTCTCTAATAAAATCAATTCAAACCAATTTTAGCTAAAACCAGACAAAATCAAATAAAAAAAAAAAATAATAATAAAAAATAAAAATACAACAACCACAACCAGAAGAATAAAAACTAAAACGCTAACATGGTTATGAACCTGAACATGACCTACGATTACACCACAATAACTTTTTTTCTATTTTTGTAATAAAATCCTGCAAAAAAAAAACAAAACGGTAACTTGAATTTAGAAAAAATAACATCAAATATCATGACTAAATAAAGCGAAAAGAAAACCAAAAAAAAATATTCTTTTTTTGTTCTACGTTTAGAAAATAAAATCGAAACAAAAAAAGAAAATCCGTTGGAATTCCCCCATGTTAATGGTCGTGTTTATTTTGTTTTGTTTCGCCCAAAAGAGCAAAACAAATAAAAACATCATGAGCAGCATGAAAGTCACAGACAGTCAAACTAAACTGTATGTGGCACCCTATACGAGTACCGCCCTCTAAAAATAGAATAGAGTAGGCTGGTCTTATGAAGCATTAACAAATGATTAGTTCCGCGAACCACACTCAAAGTGGTTGTAATCTAGACTAAGAAGTTAGGTTAGGTCGGAGTGGTAGCTCTGATATCACAAAGCTTACGCATAGCAGCCCGTTGCGATGCTACAGGAGATCGCAGTCCCTGTACTGATCAAGTTCCACCAAAATCAGGGAAAAGGAAGAAGCTGGTCAGCGCAAAGGTTGCACAGTGAAAGCACGACTACCCTGCACTGGAAAACCATCCAGAAAGTTTGATAAACGAAGCTATATCCTTGATATCAATAGATGATAGCTCCGTCAAATTTACAAGGAATTGGAAGCCACCTAGCAGGAGACAGGCACTGACAAAGAAAGTGGACAACCATTTCCTCTTCCTCAACGGATATGCATCCACGGCAGAGGTCGTTAAATGCCCATTCTCTAAATGGTCATTCTCTCCGCGTGCCTACCCATGACGCAATGAGCAGTAAAGCACGACCACTGTAGTCGAGATGACATCACGATCAAGAGCAAGAATTGGGTGGTACGACTTTTATGCATTAAGGACCAGGTGAGTCTAGCGATGAAGCAGGACTCCTCATTGACTCAGGGTAGGTTAGCGCTCCGAAGGAATTTCCGTGTAAGTGGTATGCCTAATTCAATAAAAGATGAAACCGAAAGGAGTGCACCATCTCTGGCGAGCTCGTCGTCTCTACAATTTTCCGGAATATCACTGTATCCGGGCACCCACACCAATGAGACACTGGTGAAGAGCCCAGAAAGAAGGTCCAGACGGCGGCGACGTTCCATAACGAGATCCTAGAGTTATTCACAAAACCCCATAAAGATCTTATCGCAGCCTGACTATGAGAAAAGATCGAGACGCAGTTGAAAGGAGCCCAATTAAGTGTAACAAAGACCATTAACAACCCGTTTAACAGATTTCAGTCTGCCTTAATATCCCAGCTGATCACACTAATCAATGACAGGGCTTTCTCGATCTTCTCCTTCCAACCCAAATAAGGTCGTCCTCTTCGCTGAATTCTGCAAAACCTCACATCAAATACCCGTCTCGGCGGAACATCCTCTTCCATTCGAACAGCTTATACAGTTCACTGTTAGATCGCATGCAGAAATGATCGCTAACTAGCACTGGAACGAAGATCTTACGGAGGACTTTTCTCTCGGATACTCTTAAGTCTGCTGCATCAGTACTTGACAGCGTCCAGACCTTTATGCCATAAAGAAGCACGGGAAGGATGAGCGTCTTGTAAAGGATTTGTTTTGTCGTACGAGGGAGGCCTCTGCTTCTCAATTGCCATATTGCCATTGAGGCCATAGTGGCGCCAATTGCAAAAAGTAACTTTGTGCTTGATCTCCAGACTGACATTATTTTTGGTGGTGCACAGAGAGATGACGACCCAATGACATTCTAGACTAAATTGTGCATCTAGCAAGAGATTGTTCCAAATTCTATGGCTTTTCTCCAATCACTTTTAGGTGCTCCGCCCACCATATACGAAGACTTTGCTTGGAATTTAATCGTTGAATAAAATTTTGTTTGAAAAATCAGCACTAAGGGACTATTACATTGGCGTTGGTGAACATAATTGCTGAGGACGACATAGGCATTGTTGACACACTTTCTGTAACACAATTGATATGTCCGTTAGAATGGAAATTATGATGAAGTTCAATAGTTACCACAGCCTAATTGTTAGTACGCCGGCTTATTAGGTAAGAGTTCGATTCAAGCTCTAGCTTTAGACTTATCGAACAAAACGAAATCCGCAAAAATATATTTTTGGGTGTCTGAACGTCTATTTGAGGAGCCTTCTCAAACGCATACAGGAAACCATAAGGGACTTGTAACCTAAAATCGTATATTTTTACGAAGTACAGTTTTGTTGGTAGTACACCTCCGTTCCTGGTCTATTAGTCGACGCATCGCTCAAATCAGTACAGAACAGGTGCACAATCCTAGGGTATCCTTGTTCTGCAGAAATTTATCCTGTTGACAATATAAGGGGAATCAAGCAGCACTTCGTCTTTCAAAGACTATTTTCCGTTAAATCCGTTATGACAATGCAGATATTCGTCATGAAAAAGGTTCTCAAGTGGTGAACAAACACGCGTGGTGTTCGTGTGGTTGGCTTAAATAAAGCAAATATTTTAAGTACTCGACTGTGTTATTGTATCAATATTGTCTGCTGTTGGTCGAGGAATTCTCCGAGTCTTGAATCTAAAATCATACGTAAGAGGTCTTATAAGAAATAATAGAATGGGGCGAGTAGGTCCTAAAATAGTGAAGAGAAATATTGTCTCCGTTTTACAAATAGCACAACAACAAACACAATATATATGTACATAGGTGACCGGTCTAGGGTCGAATGGTGTAAAACAACTTCGCAATAAAAAATGACGGAACAAAAAACACGCACTTCACTGCTAGACATTGACTATTTTATTCTTCCTTCATTATTTTTTTTCTTTTACGTCTCATACTTGTTTTGTGGATGTGTTAGTGGCTGTAGTCGTTGGTTTTATGTCTGTGTATTCTTTATAAGCCAATGCAAAAAAAAAAAATAAAGAAAAAAATCTTACAAATGAAGAGAATAAAACAACAACAAAAACAACAACAGCAATAATAATAAAATCATCGCACATCATCACTATTATACGGAAACGCAGTTAAGACGATAAAAAGGAAAAGGAAGGAAATAAAAAAAAATGACAAGAAAAAAAACTTCTAGGCGTTCTTAGTATTTCGAAGATTTTTTTTTTGTTTTTTTTTTGTAGAAGAGACTGTCAGTGAGAGTGGATTTTGATTTATGCTGTCCACTTTGTTTCTTCTTTTAAAGACGTATGTACATATGTATGTGTGCCTGGGTGATAGTGTGTGTAAATAAACTCTTCAACGAAACGGAATTAAAGGAAAATTTAGACGAAATGCACATAGAGAAAGTTGAAATGAAAATTACGGAATTTTTCAAGAATAGAAAAAACAGAGAGTTCTTGCGAATGAAAACTTTGTTTATAAAATTTAAAATAATTCAACAAAAAATATTTTTGCAAATAATTTAAGAAAATTCGAACAATTAATCTCCGCCATAAGTTACTTGGCCTTGTGTGCCAATAACACCCAGATGAATACAAATGTTAATGATCCGTCCGAGCCATGTCTAGAGAATCAGGTTTCCATTTAATTCAACTTTCTGTGCAACAGCATCGCACTGATCCTCCAGGCTTCTTTTCGATCCATTCTACCTTATATGGACTGCATAGTTGTTAAGGTATGAGGACTATTGTACTCAATTCTTCAAGTCTGGAAATTAGAAAGAGATTTCCGAAGTTAAATCTGAAGAATAGGAAAAGGAATAGAATTCTGCATATGAGTGTGACCTTTTCTTGGCGAAATACGATTATTGTGAAGGCATGGACTGGGTTTTAGGCCTTTAAGTGCTAAGCAATTAGATGAAAAGACGTTTTTTTGTGTCTTTTTAGTCGGAAAGTTGCGAACTTATAAAGTTCTAAGCCCCTAACACCCCTTTCTCATACTTTATAATCGCCTAGACGAAGCGACTATTCGCAATGTTGTAAATAAACAACAGAGCACTAGTTCAGTAAACGGTCGACCATAAGCCGTACGTCAACGAAATGCACAACCTAACGATACCAACGCCGCAGTACATGAGAATGTGCCGGAGAAGCCGGCCATTTACCTCAACTTGGCAAATTTTATGTCTTACTTTGGGCCTGTACCCAAATAAAATTTAACAGACAATAAAGCATATTCACTAAATATACTGTGGAGCAGTTGGCAATTGACCACAATTTTATTCGAAAAGTCATCTTCAATGATGGGGACCACTTCAGTATGAATGGAAACGAGAAGAACAAAATTGTGGAATTTATCAAACCACATGAGAGCCAAGAGTGTCTCATGCATCTCAAAGAAACTCACTTTTGGACTGGTGGCATAACCAAATCATATTTCCTTTGTCACTCTTGACCGTGTGCATTAGATTTAGTTGAAGATTAGAAAATTTTTTTGGACTGAATTGGATTATATGGGCATCAACGACATTTGGTGTCACATGGCTCATGTCACAAATATTATCCTGCGCGAGCGATTTGAGTGCATGTTTAACTCACAAAGAAGTGGTGAGTATCTTTCAATATTATCCCTTAAATCCATTTTGATTTATGTGCCAAAATCATTGACAATTGGATATTTCGGATGCGCTCTGACCAGAGGGGACTTTCACATATATTGGCATAGCTCTTCATAGCTCTTTTAAGGGAATAAGATATTTCGCTGATATTTCACATGCCCTTTGTTTTAATTGTATTTAAAGACAGGAAACGCTTTATGTATTACCCAATATAAGGAATTGGGTGAGTTATGTGTTCACGTCTCTAAGGCATTGATTTATTTTTATAACAATGCGAGATCGATAAGAGCTATGCTGAAGGAAAATGTTGAACTTTCAAAATCCATAGATGGTCAGTATAAAGATAG
Organism: Sarcophaga peregrina; assembly: GCA_014635995.1. Taxonomy (NCBI): domain Eukaryota; kingdom Metazoa; phylum Arthropoda; class Insecta; order Diptera; family Sarcophagidae; genus Sarcophaga; species Sarcophaga peregrina. The sequence goes on from CM025789.1 coordinate 115,973,728, forward strand.
ACGAATTGGAATCTTAACTTAGGTTATCATAGCTTACAACTTCCTGCACTAGATGGGATTTCAGGTAGAAACTAACTTATCGTTTTTCTTGTAACAGTTATGGAATTTGCATAAAAAATCCTCCAATCTGATAACTCTACATCCTCATCAATGGATGGGTGAGGGGGAAGAGCAGAGCCATTGGTGGAACGGATCGGGTTGTTATGTGCAGGTGTCTATGGACTGCTATAGTCACATTAAGAACTCGTTGACTGCTGGATAAGGCTTATTTATTAGGCTTATTACGAGGAACTGCGAGATTAGATCGCTGACAAGGACCTAAAACAGATACCAGGCGGACTATTGAAGGGTATGTTGCGATGAGGAGTAGTCGGAGTCTATCGAACACCACCTGCTCTGTAACTGTCCAGCCGTTAGTTGGTTGAGCGTTTGAATTTTGTATTGAGAGCTGACATAAAGGCTCTCTATAGATTCATTATTAGTTTACGCTGGCTTGAATGGTGTAGTCGCGCTCTCTTGTGTGTTTAGTAAATTTGTGTAATTCCTCTGTAATTCCTTTTTCCCTATCACCGTTATTATCATCTCACATTTAGGACGTTGTACATTGGATCAACTATATTGACCTGAATAATGGATGAACTGTACTTGTCTGAGTTGACGCTCTAATCTAAACGTAATTCAAAAAAATCATTTCAAATCTCTGATAATTAAGGCGACTAAATTTATAACTTATAGGAAGCCCCATATTCCCGCAATGCAAAGCAATTTTGAATTAAAAAAAATAAATACTGGATCGTGGACGTTGGTAAAACAATTTTGATGTATTTAGAGCTGGAACTTACGGAAAGACAAGAAGAATTGCTTTTGCAATAATTTAAATAAAGTTAATTTTTCTTTTTAAATAAAATTTAAATTTATTCACTTGAAATGTTCTGACCCAATTTTCTAATATACGTGCTAATATTTCTTCTTTTAGCGGAATGTTAAAAAATGTTGCATTTAAAATTGATTTAGGCTGCCCTATGATTTGACTTTATTGACTCCAAACAAAAACAAAAAAAAAAATCTATTTTCGTAACATAAAACTAATAACCCATATATGTAGCACGTTCATGCATATCTATGTACATATTTTGTTCACCAAAGATCAAAAAGAAAAAAGGAGATTCAATTCACGGGAAAAAATATTAGAAAAAATAACAAATTTATTGACTAAAAAAGCAAATTGACAATAAAAATATCAAAAAAAAGAAAAAAAGGCAACTGAAATCATTGACGGTCATATCTAAGTCAGAGGGGAGAACAAAATGTAATAAAAAGTGACGAAACAAACAATTTGTAAGTTTATATTTTTAATATTTTTTTAGTTGTTGTTTTTGTTTATATTTCAATAGATTTTTTTTAATCTTTTTTTTTTCTCTTGCGAAATTTTTTTCTAACCAGTCCTCAATACAATAGAAATGCAAGCATAAAAGTCAGGCACATGAAAAAAACCATTTTTAGAAGAGAAGAAGCAAAAACCAGGGAATAGACAGACAGCGGAAAAACATTGAATTTGAATAACAAAAGTAAAACACAAAAAAAAATTGAAATTGAATTGTTATGAAAAATGAATATCGATATACAGACACGTTGGCAGGCAGGCAGGCAGATAGATAGACAGACGGAGAGATGGGCAGACAAGTCGATTGAAATAGAAAGGATTTTAGAAAATTTGAATTTGATATGACCACATACATACGCACACATTCATTTTATTTATTTTTATTAGCGGTTTAAGATTATTTCGTTTAAAATTTAAAGTTTATTTACGCCAATCGAATGAATTCTTTCTTTAAATTCTGTAATAAAATTTTAAATAAAATTTAGTGAGACCTGAAATAATCGGAAATAGGAAATAAAACGGAAAATGAAAAAAATGGACAGCGTTGGTATAATTAACATGGAACATGGAACATTCCAATGCCACCATCTTTCCATTCATCCAGCCATTTGCCTTGTGGTCACTGTGGCCATGGCAACGCTTTTTGCAGCCCCCACTTTAAGCCCTCACACTGCTGGCCTCCAGGGGTTTTGAAGGATGTGAAAGGGTTAGAGATTTGACCATGGCTAAGGTTTGAAAACTCACACTTAGATCTGTGAAAACGAAAAGAAACGAAAAGAAAATAAAAACAACAACTTTAGCTCATATGTACGTAAGCATAGCCGCTCACTAACACAGTTGCCGTTTTGCAAAGCCTTCTCAAAATGTGCCTTTTTTCCATACTCAAACTCTCTTTCATTTCCTCTCTCTCTCTCTCTTCCATTACTTTTGTAAAGTAAAAGAAAATAACAAAAAAACAAAAAAAAAACGTAAAGAAACAAAGAGAGAAAAATTCATAAACACACAAATACAATAACAAGCAGCACGCACTTACTCATACACACACCATCGACGTGCATAAATAAAACAGAATTTTGTTAGAGAAAAAGCAAAAGAGGACAAAAATAACCCACACACATACACACACACACACACACTTCTATTTGCATACAGCCAACGACAACCAGCTGTAAATGGTAGTGGAAGCAAAAACAGAACCTAGTCTGCGTACCCAACTAAATAAAAACAGAGAGAAGGAGAGAGTGAGTAAGAGAGAAAAAAAGAAAAATTCAAAACAATTTTTTCAATATTTTTTTTGAAATTTTTTTTAGATTTTCTTCCTTTTTTCCTTTTACATTACAAGTGTATTTGTGTATCTCTCCCGCTCTCTCTCTCTCTCAAACTCACACATTTACGAGCAAAAACTTACTGGGTTTAGGTCTTTGCTGGGGGGTGTGTATCAGAATGTGTCTGTGCCAGTGAGTGGGTATTTTTTATTTTTTGTATCCTTTTTTGTTTGGTGTCCTTTTATTACTAGCGTGTTTTTTTCTTTCGCCATGTAACCCCTTTGGCAGGACCAAACCTATTTCGAAAATAACCATTTTTGTGCCTTTTTTTGTTGTTGTTTTCTTCAAAGCTTTACACAAAGCGCGAAATGTATTTCATACACACCGATTATGTTTGACTACATCATCGTAGAAATGTTTTTTGTTTTTTTTTGTTTTTTTTTTGGGAAAAATGTTATGATGACGATGATGATGACGATGACGATGCCACCTTAACAAACGCTTTCACAATACAATCACCACCACCACATACATATTCACATAGAAATTTCATAAACATCAGCAGCCTTATGAAATTCAAAATTTAAAAAAAAAAAAAAAAATGAGGAACAGTTGGATGAATGACTGTCTCAATGAATGGATGGATGGTCTGTTCAGTTCAATTTGGTTAAGGGTTCTATAAACTACAATAATACCAACACTAACGAAACAAAAAAATTGTGGACTAAGCACCACAGGGAATACTTGAAGACGCTATGCCAACTTAAAGAAAATTCATTCATCGTTTCATTCGACAACAGTGATTCAGCATGAAATTGTTGAAGAAATCGTTTAAGGAACGAAATTTCTTGGGCTTCTCATCCCCCTATACATACTCGGTTAAAAGCTTACCGAGCCGAGCCCCAAATACCCACATAGAAACACACATTGAATATACAAATCGCTTCTATTCTTTCAAATGTTCCAGATTTGAGGGCATCGTACCTACGGATTTTGAGACCAGCAGAACCATAGCATGCTTATGGTTATCTCATGTCCCATCATCCCACACCAAATTCAAATATTCAAATGCCGCCAGTTTGTCTTAATTTCTCCTTAGCACTTTTGCGACCAGGTACTATTTCAGAGATAAATATAGTAGGTGCTTTCAATATCGTAACTTGCGTCTTTGAACCACTGGATATTAATTCTGCAGTCATTAAATTTCCAAAACTGATTTGCAAGACTGCTATTTCAGGAGCCCCAAGTATTTTTAAAATGGTGGTTCGAGAGACACCATTTGCTAAGGAACCTCAACCTTAGCGATCAACTACAGAATTTCGGAATTTATAATATTTACGTTAAGCAATGGAGCAACGACTGTGCACTGGCAATCGACCAAAACAAAGCACAGTACCATGAGATACATTTTCCAAATTTTTTCTAACTCTAGTGTCAAAGACATAGCTTTTTCCTCCATCTAATGCCTCAAAATAGCTTGGAAACATATTAGATGGCAGTCTATAGAGTAAGTGAGCAATTGACTTAAAGTGGGTTATGTGCACTAATTTCCCCATCAAACCAATTCCATTTTACGGGTTAGCGATCTAGTGACTAGGGATTGTATACAATCCTTAACTGTACTTATGTTTTAGCCAATAGTGGATGTACCATAGTGAGACTGAGCCTAGCAAGAGCACGAAAGTTTAGAAGCTATGGTTAAGCCAAATTCTTGGATATATTTGATGTAAAGGGTCCGCCAAATAACATTTTTTTAAATGCTTTAAAAAAAACTACTGAATATTTTCTCAAATTTCTTTTCTTATTTGAAAATACAACCCTCCCGGTTAAAAGAGAAAAGTAATTCCATTGAAATGGCTGCCTCGGCTGGTCATGCAGTAGCCTACACGATCGGTCCAATTTTTAAGCACATTATCGATAGTGTACAGCGGGGCATTTTGAACGAATTTTTGTTCACAAAAATTGAACAGGTGAATATTGCTAACATTTGGTTTTAACAGGCCCTGTTTTTGAAGATCGCAATATCAGCCGCAGAGCTGATGTCGTTCGGCCACCTCGGAGCTGCGATTTGACTATTATTGTGAGGTGCCGTCAAAGACAAGTGTTGCGTCGACAAGCCAGAGACAATTGACGCTTTAAAGAACAATATTCGTGAAATACAGCTGCACACAATTGAACGTTATAGAATGGAGGCGTTGATATTATGATAATGATTTACTCTTCCCATAGAGTGTCATTCAGGAAAGTCAAAAGAAGTACCCTAGATTGTCCATTATACTACACGATGATAGCATTACCCATCAACCTATAGTAATGGCTGTAAAGACTGCGCTGTGCGAATATCGTATTAAAGTATTTTGAAGAACATATTCGCATGTCTACTGGCATTGAAGATCCCTATACAATTTTACAACTCATCTAATCATCATTGTCCAAGAATTTCAGGTGTTTCCGCAGTCGAATATGTCTTATAAGCTAACATACTACCTAGTAGACTATGGCGACTTTTGGGGGTTTAAGTAACGTGCTTCAGTCTAATAAGTCAACACTGAATATATGCACATGCTCGAGGAGCCAGGACATCTTTTAACGACAGTTGCAGAAGCTGTAATGATGCGGAAGAAGAGAAGACCTCAGAACATTCAGTCTGCTGAATTCTCAGACAAACAGAATTTCTTAATAGAAAGTATAGAATGCACACCTTCAAAAACTATTGAAATGCTGAGAGATGTCTTCCAGTTCCAAAAATGGAAAAATCTAGATAACATTACATTAACATTAAAATAATAAACAAAATCTAGAAAAAACAATGAACTTGTTTACAAAACACCAGCATAAAATGGTAAACAAGTAAACTAAAATAGGACAACAAACACCACAAGAGTAAATGTAAACAAAATACACAAACAACAATAATGAAACAACGATGAATACATTTATAGTGATCTCAAGAGGGCGAAGCCACGAACATTAGACTTTAAGAATATTCACCAGACTGTTTACGTTGACATATAGAAGACAAGGAAAAGCAAGCAACTGAGTCAGTAAAAGTTCGGTTAATTTTGTGCGAAAAAGCAGTGCATTTGAAGAGGGTAATCGTGGTTTGAAATTCTTCGCTACAAAGATCTGTCGAAAAATTGTCTAATAGTTGTTATTGTTTATGCGATGTTTATGGGTATAAACAGAGGTATAACAAACAAAGCATTTGTTGTCGTTGCATCAAGTTGTGCACAGTGGCTTACAGAATTGTGCGAATTATAAAGAATTTGAATTAAAACTAAACACAGATATATTTTTATTTTATTTGCAATCTATGTGCTCATATCTTAAACGTTTTTAAAAGGTAAAAATACATTGTACCACGTAATAGCTACTATCGGTGTTATAATGGTCCCTTTTAGAACCCAAGCTATGCTATGCCAATTTCCATTAATTTTTAAAATTATATAACGATTCTTTAACGGTTACAAACTCGATATTAAACTAATAATGCCCCGTCAGCTCAATGAGGCACAGTGTAGAATATTGTTTGGAGTAGAAGGAACAGGAATTAAAAAGAGTATTAGGAAATATTTCGTACTTTTTTTTTCATTACACATCCTCAATATTTTGTACTCCTTTTTCTGGATTTTTTGTTTTTTTTTTTTGTTTTCTTTGCTGAGCATTGGACACTCTCGTTCGCGTTAAAATTGATGCGTTGGGTGGGCAATTGGGCCGCACTCATTAAGCAATAAAAAAAAAAATAAAAATTCGTAATAAAAATTGGAGAAAAAATTTGTAGTTGGAAAAAAGAAAAAAAAGAATACGAAATGAAATATAAAAAAAATTCAAACAGAAATTGAGTATGCGTTTGAAAATGGCCTTCTATGTACACAAAAATGTGTACATACATATATAGAGGGGTGGGGAGGGGAGGTACAGAAAAATGCACACTACAAAACCCACTTCGGCTTAGTCTGAGGCCCCCAAACAACAAATGTAATAGTAGTGGGACATGTTGTAGAAATAGTAGCAGATTTGTATGTAGGGATGCATGGATGTATGACAGTAGAAAGAGTAGTTTTTCGGATGAGTGTGTGTGCAACGATATATGAGTCTATTGCATTTGTGTGTAGTTGAGGCCAGCAACTTCATAAAGACGCTTATGATGATACTGCTGTGCTGCTAATGCCTGTTCTGATGATTACTTTGAATATTTTTGGATGATAATGATGTTTTGCAATTCCTTTCTGCTGTTCTTCTACAAAAATTTTTCGTGTTTCGTTTTGCGATTTTTTTTTTGAAATTCTCAAACTTGATACGGATTTTTTTCGGTTTTTTATTCTACCGTTTTCTCGGTTTTCTACACCGACTGGCATATCAGTTCTTTTTCCAATTCTTTGTCCACCTCCCTTTTGCATCTCACTCCGTGCAGGAGCATCAAACGTTTACAAAACGTTTCATTTCTATTTTCATTCGTTCGTTTTTCGTTTACAAACTGCATTTTTTTTTTAATTTTCCTTTTGGCTTTTCGTTTATTTATTTGCGTGTGTCTGTCGAAATTTTGGTACAAATTTTTTTTTTTGTTTTTGTTGTTGCTATTGCTGTTGTTATTGTCCTCGTACTTTGTCAGTTTTGTTAACCTTTTTTTCTAATTTTTCTTCGTCTTTTTTTTGCGAGTTTTCGAAATAAAAAATAAAAATTTTATCGCATTTTTTTCCTCTGTCTGGTTCTATTGATTTTTTAAGCTGAACAATATTTTTGTGCCCCTTTTTCTATGCAACATTTTTTTCCCTATTATTTTTCACTTCTATTTGGCTTCCTTTTGTTGCAGTCCTTTTTTAAAAAATTATATTAAATTGTAACCATTAAATGCTAGATTTGCAATAATAATTCTTTTTCCTCTTTTTTCTTGTTTTTTTTTGTTTTGTTTTGTCTGCGTTTTTTTGTTTTCGTTTTTTTTTTTAGCATTATTTCCTTTCTTTTAGTCCTTTTTTTTTTGTTGTGGTCAGAGGTTTGGTGTCTGTTGCTTTTATTGCTGGTCATTAAAATGTTAGAATATTTCGTTAACAAATTTATTTAATTGTAGCAAAGTTTTTTTGTTTTGTTTTTCGTCTCAAATTTTCAGTCTAATTTTGTGGTTTTCCTTTGGAAATGCAGTGACAATATGGACATGATTCTTAAGGATATGAAAAGAGTTTTAAATTTTTGAAATATCCTCTCCCACAAAGAAATAGCAGTGGAACGAATATAAAAAGGATTTGCATTAGCTTTTCATTGAATACAGAACACTACAGTGCAGAATAATTTGCGGTTAAGTTTCGCTGCAATAATTGCAATTTCTATTTGCTACGACGATACTCCATAAACACACTTCTAAGTAATTATGAATAAAATGGATCAATGGATTTTTAAAAGAAATGGCATGCGAAGCTTGTAGATCAATTTCTCGTAAATATTTAATTTTTACTGGACAAAAAGCAGTCAATTCATGGAAGAATTTGATAGTATGGTACAGTGAACTCGCGATAACCTGAACTAGGTAATTTTTCCCAAGGCATTTCACATTTTTGAGTTTGTTCACGTTATCGAATTCACAAATTTAAAACAAAAAATTACTCTATTTAATATGAAAAGTGATATTTTAATAAGTAAAATATCATCGGTAACATCGGTATGTCCGAAACTAAATTTGAAATATTTTTCCAGCAATAGTTTAAAATTTGTTGCGAAATTCTAATCCATATTGAGTCGAAAAGATTAAATGCATCTTTTATAGTTAACATCTTAATAGAATTTAGGAATTCTGTTTGTTTTTCAGCCGCTAATGCCAAGAGACTGTGTTTATAATACTGTTTTGTTATTTTAAAAACATTCTGGTCCATGGACTGAATTAACGATGTGACGTAGGGTGGCAAAAACATTGCACAAATGAATCTATCATCAGAAATCAATTGGGATTCAGCCGGATGTGAAGACGCATTGTCTATTAACATAGCCTAGTCAAGAACTCAGTAACCTAAGCAGAAAAATTATAAAAAAGTTTGTCAGTTGAAGTCTACCTCTCTAATAAAACATTGATGCAATCAAGCATAAAAAATTTTACATGTCATCCATGCTAACTTGCGAAATTGTAATTCACTTGTCAAGTAAAGGTTTTGAAACTTTGTGAATTTTTAAATTTCCCAATTACCAGTAAATTAAGTTAAGATTGTGAGTTCACGACGCATTTGAACAGCCCATGAAAGTTAATCTCCAGGATCACTTTTCTCCAGTGATGACAAATATGCTTTATATTTCAACTGCTTTCAATATAAACCGGATTCGCCGGCATCACTGGTGTTAAAACCGCGATCATTAACCGCGATCAGATTAAAAAACAAAATATAAAAAAAATGTTCACGTTTGAAAGCTTTAAGATTTTTTTCACATTTTAGAATACTCTGTAGAAAAATAAATTTGTTCACGTTTCTGAGACGATCACAGTTTCGAGTGTTCACGTTTTCACGAGTTCACTGTACTTAAAAACCACACAGTTACTCAGGATCTTATACGTTTTACAGCTCTTGCTTAATCTCTTATGGACTGATATCTTCAATGCCTTATACTATGCCAATACTTTCTATTTCTGCACAAAGGTTTCCAGATCAAAAAGTTCCACATATTTTAAACTTATGAAAAGTATGCCTAAATACCATCAAACAGTTTTCTCAGTGATAGAACTTACAGAATCCCTAAGGTTCGACTTGAAAATGTTCACACTTTCAATTCAACAAAGCTTGCCTTTTCGCCCTATTTAAATGAAAATTAAAGTTAAAAAAGAAGATTTGCGATATGACACAAAGAGGTCTTGAAAATGAGGCCCATTCCAGTGAGCCTGAGAATAAACTCAGGCAACACAATTATTGTACCATTAACAAGAACAATTTTCTACTCGATATATTACCACAGAAAATATCGGTAAAAAATGTGTAACCAACTCTAGGTAGTCAATTGACATTGGGCACATATAGAGAGCGTCTCAGGGAAGGTCAGATGTATCTTAATGATATCCAGAAGCAATGAAAAAGATTCCTGGAGATGTAATCTAAGTCCTACTCCGTGATGGTCACGCAAATACTGATCTATGGGGCCATTGTCTGGACAAAGAGGACAAATCCGAAAATAATTCGAGAGAAGTTGGACACGACACTGATCAGCATCATAAAAGTGGTCTAGCAAAGCTTATAGTAGCTTGATAGTATAGCCGTGGGCAGTGAAGATATGTCTTATAGTATGGCCAACATCTCGTTTTGATTTAAATTCTCTGCGATAGAGTAGTAAAGGCGAAAGCTTTGCAGACTATAGTATGCAGACAAGTCTAATCAATAAAATCCACCATGAACAGAACCAAAGCGACTTTATACAGAACAATGTAAAAACTACATGATCTTTTATAAGATGGACCATTTTAAGGTATATAAATGGGTCGGGAGCGAAAGTGTATGAAGTGTTTTGTACCAAAATGAAATATTTCCAAGCCATGTTGAAAGTCTAGGATATATTACAACGAACGTGACATTGTAATGCTATCTGATGGTATTGTTCCTATCAAAATGATTACATAATTTTTTTTTTTTACTTACATAATTGGACATTATAACCCTTCTGTCAGGATTATTGACCTAGTTTCTCACACTGCTTATGTTGTGTGTGTTAATTTTATAAATAAGTGGCGGGACCTACAATTTAATATGAGGCACAGTTGACGATCCATTCGGTAAACTCCTTTTTGTTTTTTTTTTTCAATAACTATTAAAAAGAAAAAATATTATTTAAGACCTTTTATTGTGTTTCTTTTCAAAAATTATTAATTTTTTTCACCCCCTTAATTTGCCTTTAACGCGCTTTCGCAAGTTAAACACACGACAACAGTAACAATGCCATAAACGCACCATACACAGCATAAAAGATTACTTTTTTCATTAAATTTTAAAGAAATAAAACTTCATTATGGACAAGACAACGACACAAAGAGTAAAAGACAGGGAGAGAAAGAGAGAGAGAGAGAGAGCTTGAATGAATTGAAATTAATTAACTGTACTTTTAAAGGAAAAACAACAACAGGAACAATGAGAAGAACACGAAGTAATAAATTAGAAATCCTACCGAACACAACATCCACACGAAAAAAAAAACCATTGGATGGCATGCATGTATACGTGCACGTACATCTCCATGGACGTGTACCTGCAGATGTACTCACGCAAACTCTTATGGATCAATGGATAAGAAGATTTCTTAAAAGAAAACAAGATTTTATAAACAAACATACACACACACACACACACACTATCCCTATTAAATGCTGCAGCAAGAAAGTAAATGTCCTTGGCAACCATCAATCTTTGTAAGCAAAGAAAAGTCTGAGTGCGTGTGTAAATGCAATAACGTCCACTGGCAAGAAAACCATTCTCCCTCATACACACACCAGAGACTTGTTCTCTCACACACACAACCTTAACAAGAGAAAAATATTGTGGTGCCAAGAAAAGGGAATTTTAAATCCTTTTTTTTGTTAATTTTTTTTTTAAATTTTTTTGCTTTTATTTTTTGTTGTTGGCCTTCATTTTTTTTTTCCTTGCACGAAAACAGACAACGACCTACAGAGCGAAATTCTCTTGGAAAAAATACAGAAGACATGAAAAAAATGTTTACAAGTTCAAAAAGGAATAAAAAATATGAGTAAGAAATATGTGTGATGGTGTGTTCGTGTGTATTTTCTTCTTATTTCCCTTTAATGGAGTATTAAGGACGAGTGTCCTCGTTCATACATTTTCTTCACTGTTTGTTAGTTTTGTCGCACAAAGTCTGTAAGAGGAGAGAAAAAAGTGTGGCTTTTGAAATCAAGAGCAGCAGAGTTTTTATTTTTTTTTTTTACTTTTAATTTAAGAGTTTACAGGCATGGGGAAATTAAAATACAACAAAAAAAATACTTAAAAAAAAAATACAAAAATATTTTTAGAGTGACCATATAAATATTTTATCAGTTAATACGACTGGTTTCAACCCGGTAAAGAAGGAAAAAATGTTTATGGATTTCGAAATTTAAAAATTAAGAAGGGAATTCGTCTCTTTAGAAATTGTACAAGAAGACCCGTAGTTTATAACTTCCCAAAAATGAGGACATCAACAATTAACAAGTATGTAAGAAGGCTTGGAGAACACCTTCTCTTGAGAAAAGAGCAAAACTGAATGAACAAAGTTCCTAATACTATGTTAAGATATGCACTATTATTGAGTACAATATTTTAAGTGTTCAGGCATAATAATATTCATTTGATAATATTCATTTGACAGCTGGTAAACAATAACATTGTTTTTATTTTGATAGCGAAAATTAGTGTTGTTGGTTAATTTATTAGTGTTTGTTTGTCGTTGTTGATATTTGAGTTGTCAAATATCAACAGAAAGTGTTCGGCAAATTTAAGTTTTTACTCAATTTTAAGTTTTACTCAATATTATAACAATTTGCTTATTTATTATGCAATTATTAATTGAAACGAAAGCGATTTACGTAATAAAGTTGCGTATCCGAACACCGTATAACGTCTACATCCAGTGCATTAATCGAATGCATATAAAAAGAGCGTTCTTTATAGATAGACATCAACAGAGTTCGACCCTATTTATCTGGGACAACCTTTAGGTGATCAATCTCTTAATTAATAAAAACAAAGCAAAGATGTAGGAGTTTTGTGCCACGCCCACGTTTCTTAAACGAATGAAAGGGAATAAGAAAATGAAATTATTGTCCGTATTTCCATATTCATAAGTTTAATAAGCACAGTTAGAAGTTTCCAATTAAGTTTCCATAAAAGCTTTCGTTCCTAATGAAAAAATAAAACAGAGATATTCGATCTGCTTACGCTATCATAGAGACAAATTTTTCGGAATTTTGAGGTTAAATAATATTGCCACGAAAAATTTCTCAAAAATCTGTCTTTCGGAGTTGACTTTAAATGGCAAGCGTCGCTACTCATTTATCCAATTTACACACACAGCATGGATGGTATGAGAAGCTAGGTCGTAATCTTGCCTAAAGGGCAGTAAATAAATAAGTTTTTTTCAGAAAACTGTTGAAAGGAAGATGCCGAAAGAAATTTTTTTTTGATTTTTCGTTTTGTTCAAGATATTTGAGCATTTGTGAGTTTTTTGAGAACCACTCATGAGTTTTTAACATCTTTTATTAGAGTACAGTAAACTCTAGAAAGTATTTCAAATTGAGAGAGACTACATTTGGCAAAGCTAAGTTCCCAGGTTTCTGACTAGACTAGAACTTCACCGATTACCTTAATACCGTGCTTATGCGTATGTTTGATTATCACCAAAGCACTGTTACAAGCAAACACAACACAACACAACGATCTGAGTAGCTACATGACAAATAATACCGATAAAGAATAGTTCAGGAAAGATATTCTGGTTAGAATAACTAAGGCATCGATTGTCGATTGTTTTGAATATGAAAAACCAAGTTACTGGTGTTTTGCTTTTCCTTCGCTTAACATTAAAATTATAAACAAAAATATAACAAAAAAATATCAGCATAAAATATGATATACAAGTAAACAAAAATACAACAACAAACGCTACAAGAAAAAATGGAAACAACAATGTTTATATTTATAGAGATTTCGAAAACGAACACATTTGCCTTCAAGAACATTCATTAGACTGTTTACTCTGTCATATAAAAGGTAAGAGTTAGTAACAGTTCAGTCACTTTAAGTGTGAAGTCGCGGTGTATTTGAAGAGAGTAATCGTAGTTTGAAAATCTCTGTTAAAAAGATCTGTCGAATAATTGTCTAGAGATTGTTATTGTTTATGCAAAGCGTATAAACAGAAGGATAACAAGAGAAGCAATTGTTGTTGTATACATAAAGTTGTGAACAATGGCACACAGAGGTGTGCGTATAATAAACAAACGTAGAGTTTGTTTGCTTTCAACAATGAAAGTAAATATGATGGACGGTCTTTTTTCTTCTTCTTCTTCTTTTCCCTTTCCTTTTCTTCTCTTACTCTTTCTGTTTCTATTTTTTTTTTAAGGAAAATTTTCAACTTTTTTTTCTAAAGGGAAACTAACAAAAGAAAAGCAAACACTTTTCTTTCAAACTAAATTAAAAAAAAAAAAATTTAAAAGTTGTTCAAAAAAAGAGGTGACCAGATTTCTATGGTTTCTACTTACATCCACATTTCCATTCCACATGTAATGCATACCCACTGCCGTAGGGTCATGATGCGTTTGTCCGGTCATGTGCTCAGCCATTACAGCACTCATCCAATGCACCAGACCCTGGGTGGGATTCTGTCCTTGAACTCCTCCAATTGGCATATTGGAGTTGTTGTTATTGCCCAAATGATTGTCGGCCACCGATGACGATGATGACGAAGACGTTGATGTTGTTTGTTTATGTTTGTTATTGTTGATCGATTTATGACTTTGTGTTATCTCTTGATGTTGTTGTTGGTGTTTATGTTGTTGCTGTTGTTCTATTAAATCGGTATCGTCGATTGCCTTTAAGACGGCGCCACCATATGTTTTTCCCGTATGTTCAATACTGTGATGATTATCGGGTGGCGGTGTTGGCGGCGTTGAAGGGTTAACTAAATGTGCACTCTCTGTGATTGTATTGTTATTGGCTTCAATTTCAGCGTTGGCCGAGTTCCAAGTGTAATTTAAGGGTTTCTGAAAGAGAGAAATTTAAAAGAAAATAAAATCAACTTTCTGTTTAACATACGTATACGACACGTTGTAAACAATTTAATTATTTTTTTTAAAAAAAAATAAGAGTAGGTAACAATGAAATTCAAAACGATTTTGTATTCCGTTGTCAATGAAGGATATGCATGCCTTGGTAGTGTAGTGATAAGAGTGCTTGAGCATTAGTGTGAGAATATTAATTTCTCCTCAAGGCAGACTACACTCCCAGCTGTTATAGAGACTGGCGACAGATGAGCTATTAGTGATGAGGCAACTGGTTGGATATGCGGTACTCGACTATGAGGATGACTTTGTTTTTACAACTTCTTGCACTAAGAAAGGTCAGCGAGTGGGTATCAGCCAATCCGTTAGGCTGTTAACGTGGAAAAAACTAACTAAGTACTCTTCAAGTACAAGCACGTTGCCTTTTCGTCCACTGAAATTGCACTGAACTGAAATAGAACACAAGAATGAGGTTCACTTTCAAGGACTTTGGTGAGAATCTCAACATAAGACAAATAATTTGAACCTATTACGATGGTATACAAGTTTGGCTGTATAATAATAAGTGCTACACCTACGTCAGTATTGGAGACAATTTTAGGCCTTTTTCGCTTGATCCCCATCGTAAAAGTTTAGTCTCTTAGGCTAGCAGGCATCTCTGGATGATTAGGCTGCGGCATTAATCGAGTACCGGTCACTCAAGGATCCTAAAAGAAGTTGAGACTTTCGATGGCAGTGACTACAGTGAATGGAACTATTGAAGATGGAATTAATTCGGAATCAATCAGAATAGGTTCTATAAGGTTCACGCGTTTGTGTCAGAAGTAAAGACAGAGGCGAAAATTATTGGGGAACGCAAATATCGCCAAGAGGGACATTACCATACCATTCTAAATTTTAGGCGGCTATAAAAACAAAGAATTAGAACATTGTGTACAGTTGTCGCCGTTAGTATTCCAGAAGTCGTCGTACTCTATTAGGTAGTGTGTTGGCTTATTAGGCGTAAGGCCACGGTTCAGACCTCAGGTCAGGCATCAAAAAACTTTGGTGACTTTGTTTCAGTTGATTTTTAGGCAAAAACTCTGAGAGTAAATATAATTGCCATGAAAAGTTTCTCAAAAAATCTCTCGTTAGGAGTCGACTTTATACTGTAAGTCCCGCCACTCATGTATAAAATTAACGCACATAACATAATTGATGTGAGAAACTAGGTCCATAATGTAATTGGAATGACCAATTATGTATGTACAGTTGTTGCAAATCTTTCAAAGAGAGAGCGGAACAGTCATCGAAGGTAGAGGAGTATACTGTCCACCTATTGAGTATGTAGATGGCCTACACTACTTATTAGTAAAAGAATCCATCTTAATGCCTAGATATAGAAGAACTTTCACGAATTGACCTCATTATAGAAAATTATTTTAAAATAGATTTCATGGCACAAATTTTGAATATTTGTCACTACAATGGAAACGTTTTTCTGTTAAACATGTGAGAGGATCTGTTATGGTGTCGAATAATAAGAAAAAACTCAAAAAGAACTCGTTGATGTTATGCCACATATTAATAAATGCGTAAACTTATCAGACGCGAGGCTATGCATGGTTCATGTCCCAGCTGAAATATCTTAAACAATGCAAAATTGTGAAAAAAATATTTTTTCGGCCATTTCCTCTAAGCAATAATTGGACAAAAGCCTTAAGAGTAAATAGAAATTCAGAATGTTTCAAGAATCTGAAATTCGTACTGTACGTTCCACGTTTTGGCGGCGGACAGTGTTACAGACGCATTATAGGTCCTCGCTGATGCTGCAGCCCTTGTTTTGGAGGTGGTACGTCGCAGTATCGATTTTAAGGTCAAAAGCGACTACCGTTTCTTGTGTATAATTGGATTTCTTTCGCTGATCTTGTAAGTGGGAGTATTAGGATCAAGTTTTAAGGATAGGTGGCAGACAATATAAACACGAGCAGTGACAAGGGTAGCGTGACTTCTCAGACTAAGGGAACATCCAGATTTTTGCTTAGACTTACATTTGGGATTCTTATTTACAACAAGGGTGATGCCAGAAGCTGAATAGTGATCCTGATTAAAGGGTAGTAATGACCAATTAAATAAGTAAGTAGATGTGTTCAACCACGATATAGTCATTCTAATTACTAAAAAAAATACAAATAAATACTTGCAACAGATGGCATATGTCCGTTGCCGAATTCAGTTGGTGGACTATAGAATAAATGTAACATGCTTGAGGAGAAATTTCAAAACAATCCAAGAATGTCAAACGCAAATTCAAATTTCATTGCACATGATTAAAAAAGTAGATAAATTACTCTACTTAGGACAGCATATGACTTCTTTGAAGAAGTGCAAATATCGGCGCAAATATCTATATAGTGTAGTAGCCAAGTGGATTTCAATCCAGTTCCAATACATAGTCAGTGCTACGATATAGGGCAACTTGAGCGGGAAACTCACGTCATGCATTTTGTCTGAACGAATGCACGAAATTTTTTCACCACTAAGGATTGCATCGAACGTAGTTTCCAAAAATGCCGAAATAAGGCTACGATTGTGGAGTTAATTTCTTGAAAAGCAACTCGGTTGCTTTACCGCCGTCTTTCGTGGACAATATGCAAAATAAAAAGATTTTCAGCATTTAAAAGGCTTCAAACCGATCAAGGTTTTTAAGTAATAGTTTCTAAAGCCAACCTGATGTACATTGGTTTACTTAGACTGATCTCAACATTTTCCCAATGGCTATCCTCTATGCATGCTTTCGAAGTTTGTAGATGGTCAAGTTGAAACGTAAAAATCAGCCAATCTACATAAATGAATAAAAAAACGGGCCTAATATCTCCCCATTGTCCAATAGTCCTTTAAGACAATTTCTAGCGTTATATATAGGTAACCCAATGGATCACAAATCCAAATCTCAACAATGAGTATTCAAAAAGATGAGTAGAATCGAATCATATTCATAATTTCTGATACTTCTTCAAGGAACCCCTATTCATATTTAAAGTTTGAAGTACTCATCGTATTCATACTTAACAACATGAATGATGTTGTTATTGATTTCATAACTCAACAAATAAACGAATCACATACTAAGTATGATTCGCGTGCGAACACTAAAATACTCATTAGAAGGTTGTGTGTTTGTTCTGATTGCTGGTCTGCCGTTCGCTTATTTATCTAATTCCTTTAATTGTAAATTCAGCAACAACTAAGACTGCAAATTTTGATAAATGATTCGATTCACTTTAGTCATTCGAATTATTTATAAGCAGACATCGGCACAAAGTGGACATAATAAAAATGTGAGTGTATTTGTGAAAGGCATGTGTATAACCCCAGAGGAAAATTGTTAGTAATATTTTCAATTGTAACCTAATATATGCAATTTTAACCTTATAATATGCTTATGTAGTGGAAAGCATAATTAATTTACGTATTTAACTTGGCAAATATTCTTCATTTAATTAGATCATGTTTCAGTGTTATTACTGAATCTCATTGAAAAATATTGAATCCTACTGGAAAAATTTTTTGGGTGTATCAATTCTACTTTCTTTAGAAGTTGACAAACAATGTTGATGTTCGTGTCCTATGTGTGTAAAAAGCCGAAGATGTTCTGCCCCCGGAGGCTGTTGTAGGTTTCATAAGTATTATAAGTACTTTTCCAAAGTTATGAATCTGAATGAATAGGCTTTTGAATCAAACATGTTTCGAATTGTATGAGTTTGATGTTAACGTTGTACGGATACTCATTACAACCTGCACTTATAAATCAACGTAGTGTAGTGAGTATGAATTAATCAGAATACATTGTTAAATTTCAATATTGCTGACTCACTTATATACAAAATTGCATGAGTGTTTATGAGTAAAAAAAAAAAACGATTCATTGCGGACCTCTGCACAAGTCCACTCGGCAATCGAAAAGAAAATTAAAATTTTGAATTCAGAAATAAAAAAAGAAGAAAAAACAGGAATTTTATTTCTTTGTATGAAATATCTTTCTACACTCTGTAAAATTATTTTATCAAAGAAGCAAAAAAAAAAATAAAAAATAAATGAATACCCGCAATTATAGAAAAACGCATGAATTCAATTACCTTCTCATGTGCATGAGAACGTTTAACTGACTCAGCCATGGCTGCAACAGCTGCTGCTGATGATTTCAAAATAAAATTGCGTGAAAAGTGCGTAGCATTGTTAGACACTAACGATGAGGCAGTTGCAGTTGCTGAGGTTGAGTTTGAGTTTGAATTTGAGTTTGTTGACGACGTTGAAGTGAATGCAACAGGTGGTGTTGAGGCAGCTATGGCAGCAGTTGTTGCATGTTTTGTTGCATAACGTGTCTCCGTTAAATGAGAATGATTTTGCGTACGACCAACAAAATCTTGTGACTGTGGATTAAAGTGTTGATGATGCTGATGCTGATGGCTGTTATCATTTAAACAGTTGTTATGATGCAAAACAGCCGAAGCGAAAAGACTCTTATAGAACTCGGCCGGCATAAGGAATGGCGATGTAGGAGGCGGCTGTTTAAATGAATTATTCACTGATTTATGGGATTTTAAAGGCATTTTTGGATTATTCATTAAACAAACCGCAGAAGAAATCGAGGGTGAGTGTGATTGGGAACAAGGTGACATCATGTTTAGCTTTTTTTAAATTCTTACTATTCGAATTTCTTTAAAATTGTTGCAATACACAAAAACACTTTCACTTTTACTTTTTAAATTTTAAAGTGGCGAAGTGAAACCAATTGAAATGATTTATTTCTGTATAGATTAAGTAGACCACAAACTAGAAATTGAATGGACGAGGGGTTGTCATTCGCATATGCTTTTTCTATACAAAAAAAATAACAATTTTTTTCGTTTGAGTTTCTATTTCAAAACATTTTCTTTTTATTTGTTTGTCTAACTGGCATATAAAACCACTGGGGCCAGCAGAAAAATACAATGTGAAATAAAAGAAAACTCTGCTGTCTGTCTGTCTGTCTGTTAAATTTTTATTTTCTTTTCTAAGTTTTATTTTCTTTTTTTTAATCTGGCTGATGATGTTGTGGCGGCTATTGCTGTTGTTTTAATGACAAGCCTTGTTTTCTGACCCCCATATAGAACGAAGTCACTTTTTTTCTTAAAAAAAAATTATTTTTTGAACTACTTTTTCAATTCGTTTTTAAATTTTTTTTTATTTTTATATTTCGATTTTATTTATATTTGTTAGGATTTTATTTTATTACTAACGATGTTGTTGTTGTTGTTGTAGCATAAAGCAACAATTTTTATTTGGAAATTTTGTGATAGAAAATTTAGGTTTTTTTTCTTCTAAGGCCACCATCACCACCATAACCATTTAAATATAAATGAACGACAAAAAACTGTTGAAAATTGTTGTGCTATTTTTATGAAGAGTATTTGCCACATGTGAAACTCAAATTTGTTGTTGTTGTTGTGGATGGTTTTATTTATTTGTTTCCGTTTTGATAGTTTTTGTTTTGTCACTGTGCAACCTTGAACATTGGCTGCTGCTGCTGCAGTTAGGAAAGTTTTGCTTTTGCCAGAGTCTATACATTTTGGCCATATTTTATATGAAACCTTACTCTAACAGACAAACCGTCTATCTGTCTGTCTGTCTATTAAATTCTATTCATATTACTTATTTTTTTTTCTCCATTTTTTTTTGTTTTTATTTATTTTTTGTGACACTGATGTTGGGATGATTTAGAATCGCTAAAGTTTGCGATGTTTTTTGTTTTTTTTTTTATTTTTATTTGCAAATTCATAAATTAATTTGATATGTTGACTATGAGTTAAATATGCTTTTTAAATGGTTTTCCAAAAAAACAAAAAAAATTGATTCTCTTTTTTTTTTGTATTTATTTTTTAGGAACTTTTTGTTGCTTTATTATCAAATTTGTTTTAGGCGATTATTATTATTATTTGCACTATTATTCTATGGCATTAGGAACTTTATGGTTGTTATTTAAATATTTATTTAAATTCGTTTTATATTTATTTTACATTTTTAATATTCCAGTTTTCATAAACAATATTATTTTAATGGAATTTCAACAATATGTGATGGACATTAAATTGCTGAGAAATTTATTAATTTTAATTACAATAATTAATATGACATCATATGTTAGAGATGTTAAGTGTTTAAAATGATTTTTAATAACACCATTATTAAGTATTATCAGGATAATCAAAATTAGCTAAAACACTACTTTATTAAAACGAGTCCGTTAAAACATTCGTACATACGTACATAGTTGGCCACTTCAAGCCTTCAGTCAGGATTATGGATTTAGTTTCTCATACCACTAATGTTGGGTGCATTAATTTTATCCATATAAGTGTCGGAATCTTCAGTTTAAAGTCGGCTCCTAACGACAGTTTTTTTTTAGAAACTTTTCATGGCAATTTTATTTGCTTGCGGAATTTGTTGCCAGAAATCTCTGAGAAGCAGTTACCGATGAAATATTTTTTTTAATTCGTTTTGTTCTGGACATTTGAGCTGGGAGCTCTACCAAGGTCTCACGTCTAATAAAGCAACACACTACCTACTAGACTACGCTATATTCTTTGATTTTGTGTTATTAAGAGAATGAATATTTTATACGTATTATTACGTTATCATACTACTACCTAGGTCAATAATCCTGGCTGAAAGGTTGTAATGACCAATTATGTATGTATGTACTACTACCTACAAAGTCGCCGCAGTCTAGTAGATAGTGTGTTGGCTTATTAGACGTAAAGCCAGGGTTCGAGCCCCAGGCCAGACATCAAAACAAAATACAAAAAGCTTTTTTCGGCGATTTCCTCTCAGCAGATTTCTGGGAAAAACTCTGAGAGTAAATAAAAATTGCCATGAAAAGTTTCTCAAAAAAATCTCTCGTTTGGTGGTCCCACCACTTATGTATAAAATTAACACACACAACTTAAGTGGTGTGAGAAACCAGGTTAATAATTCTTACTGAAGCGTTGTAATGCCCAATTGTATGTATGTATTATTATGTTATTATACAGAGCATTGGATTCTAATGTAATGAACTCCAGGACGGCGAATCGATATGATGTTTGTATCACATGGATACTGAGAGATAAAAATATTCAAGAGAGATTGAACTTGCCATCGAACACTCTCATGAATCCTCTACATTACGGATCCCTTTGAACAATGCAATCGTGGACCTTGTCAACAGTAGATGGGCGACTTCGAACAGGGCCAAAACGGTACAAATATTCTGGCCTAGGCTGGATAAGAGGAAGAAGTAAGCTCAGCACTGTTACTGTAAGCTCAGCACTGTTACTGGAGTCGCCGTGGTCTAGTGGGTAGTGTGTTGACTTATTAGACAAAAGGCCCGGGTTCGAATCTCAGGTCAGACATCAAAACGAAAAAATTTTTCTTCGGCGACTTCCTCTGAGCAGATTTCTGGCAAAGACTCTGAGAGTAAAAATTGCCATGAAAAGCTTCTCAAAAATCTGTCGTTCGGAGTCGACTTTAAACTGTAGGTCCCGCCACTCATGTATAAAATTAACGCACACAACATAAGTCGTGTGAGAAGCTAGGTCGTAATCCTGACTGAAGGGTTGTAATGGCCGATTATGTATGTATGTATGTATGCGAGGCGTATGGGTCTTTGACACCTTGCAAATGATTTCTGCAGAAGCTGTGGAGATGAGGAGGAGAATGAGACTGCTCTCACCTACTGCACACAAGCCCGGTACTTGCACGTGCCTACTACATGGAATATCCGGATAAACTGCATGGATATTGAGAGTCTAAGTCGCTTCATCGGAACCTCCCAGGGTTTCCTTTACTAGGGGAATATGTGAAACGGTATTATTCAATGGAACATGTATGTCCGGTCATGACTCCATCGAGGGGAAGGCCACTTCTACCTACCTACCTTACACCACCCATAGATTTTTGTTTCACTTTACTTTACTAAGACCAACGCTTAGGGACGCTTTAATTATTTCAAGCATATTCCGTAATACTTTTCTCGGGTTTATACGGTAAGGCACCCTCATTCTGATTGCAGGTCTCCAATGCCTTGATCTTCAATCGAAAGATTTGGAATAAAAAATGTTTCTATCGTCCCTAAACGAGTAGTTAGTGATATAACAGAGAATATCGTTAAAGAAATAAGTTTGATCTCTGAGAAAGAAGCAATAAGTTTCAAACTCATACTCTGTAAAATGCTTTGGAAATATCTCACCAAATCGGCCGATACATTGACTTCACGTTTCTAAGACTAATATTAACAAGTCACCAGTAGAACGAACGCCGCGTTGTAAATATTTGTTTGAATGCTTTACTGAAAAAAAAACTTCTTTGACAGTTTAATGTCTGCTGGACTCAACTGTAGATCAAAGAAATTTTCCAATTTTCCTATGATAAAAGCCATATTTTTCGAAATGTATGGATCTCTGATTTAGTATCGATTTTAATGTAAAAAATGGACTCCTTTTCGGGATGTATAAGTTAAAGAAGATTGAAAACTCTTATCATTTTAATAAATGTTTACCTTCACCCTGATTTTAGCCAATACCAGCAAGATTATGGGATCATCTTCATTAGATAAGAGAGAGTATTTCTTGTATTTGAAAGATAAAACAGATTCAGAACTCATCTACAAATACATCACATCAATCTTAAAATCCTCTCTCTCAGCCTGATGGTATTTACCTCCCTGAGCAAACATCGTCTCCTGAGTAATGATTTTTCAGCTTAAAAATATTCTTAAAGACATTATTCTTTTACATCAGACTGGGAAGGCAGATATTAAAAGAACACACCATCAACCAGAGAGTACGTTGAAAGAATACGTTGAAACGGTAAAAGCTACATGATTGAGCTAAGGAATTAACAATAAAAAAAATTAAGAAATATAGAAATTAAAGAAGAAGAATAAGAAAGCCAGTCATTTAGTATTCAACCAATTCTCATTATGCCAAGCCAGATTGAAAGAAGAGCTGTTGCAGCAGCTGGTTCTTAATACAAGGGCAAATTCGATTGAAAATCTTTCTACCTACATTAAGTAACAATTTCAATGAAGCTATTGTATGATATTAGCATATTAGACGTAAGACCCTGGTTCAAAACCCAACCCAAACAACTCGAACATAAGCAAATAAGACAACTTCCTATCAGCAATCTTCTGAAAAAAGCTCTGAAACTTGTTCTGAGTTGACAACAGTAGATCCTGTCACTTAAGGACGAAATTAATACCGACCACTAAGGTGATGTTGTAGTGAGGAACTAAAATTATTTTGAGTAGTTTTCTTGGATCTAAATGAAAACCTTGAATTAAAGCGAATTGGGACTACAGGTTGGTGATTTGAAGAAAACCAATAAAAAAAAAAAAACACTCAACAGTGTTCTGATCTGAGGTTCGGTGACTTATCAACAAAATTATTGCACACAACATAGGTGATGTGAGAAGTCAAGTCGTCATCCTGACTGAAGCACTGTAATGACCAACACTGTGTGTATCGATGTTTTAAAAAATCTGAAGAAACAAATATTCTAAAGCCCCTGTTTTAAAGGCAGCATTATTTTAAAGTTCTGTTTTTCAATTTATTTTTTTGTTTTTTGTTTTTCGGTTTTTATCTTCAATTTGTAATTTTTTTTGTTTTATTCTTTAAAACGAGTATCACTTAATATCACGATTTAATTTCACTTCAACAAAAACTATTTAAAGCCGTGCACATTTTTAACTTTTTCAAAGAGAGAGCGAGAGAGAGAGAGAGAAAGAGAGTGAGAGAGTCTGTCTTTCTCTTAATTCATAGTATTTTCTCTTGTTTGGAACACAAATTTATTTCTTATTAATCATACGCAGTGTAGCACTATATTGGTATTGGGATTGGTTGTATGTGAAGCATCACTGTGCCTTCTGACAACTGATATCGACGTTATTTACAAATATTGTATTACTTTTGTTGTTGTTGTTGTTTTTTTTTTGTCATTTTATAGGTAATTACTGGATTATGCTAGGAGAAACAATTTGTTTAAACAATTTTATTTGAAATTTCATTTGAAGTCTTTAACTGGCGTTTCTTGTGCGAAGAACGCGCGCGAATTTGTTTGTTTTTGTACGCTGATAGCAGCCATATCCACCAGTGTATGATGAACATCATCTTGGCTACGTATGCTGGAAACAACTGGAGTTTTTTTCAAAAGGCATCAGCAAACGAAGCGTTACGTTACGTTTCCATTTCTTTATTTTTTTGTTTTCTTATTTTCTTTTTTTTTGTTATTCCTCTGTGCAATTTTTCTTGTTTTTTCCCTCATTTTTTTCATTTTTAATATTGTTTTTTTTTTTGCTACTTTCTTTTCTGTTTTTGTTTTTTTTTGTATTTTTTTTTCCTCTTTTTACGAGGCTCTCTATATGTTGTGAATGAATGTTTTGTAGTGGGGATTTTTATGTGTTTCTGTTATTTTCGTTTTTTTTTTTGCCATTATTTTTGTTGTTTTTGTACTTCTTCATGTTGCTTTTTGCTGTTGTTGTTGTTGTTGTTGTACTTCTTATTATTTTTTTATATTTCCACTGTGCTCGACGAAGACTACAACAACAACAACAACTATACAGCTATTATTACTACTGCTACAATAATTTTTTCCTTTCTTCCTCATCTAGCAGTGGTTCTTATTGCTGAAGCTGTTGTTGTAGCTGGATTTTCAGTTTTTTTTTTTTTTGTGTAAATTTTTTTTATTCCTTAAAAGCAGCTGCAAGCAGGGCTTTTTAAGATGTGAACCTTCCACTAGAGTATAGCGAAGGAAGGAACAAAAAAATTATTGTACATTCGCCGTATAAAAAAACAAGAAAAATAATACAACGCCATCAGATGAGAAGCAACGGAAAAAAAAATCACACAAAATAAAGGAACGAGGAACAAAAAAAACAAAAAAAAAAAAAATAAAAAAAACCATCAGCATCGGTAATGTGCATCCACTGTATGAACACACATACAAACATAACAACCAGTGACAACAACAACTAAAATAATAGAAGAAGAAGATGGAAAAAACAAAAAAAATAAAATAAAAAGAGATTGATTTTCTTTTATACTTTTCTAGCGTATTTTTTCGCTCCGTATTCAACAGCGACTTCGACAACGATAAAAACAACAGAAACAACAACAACAACAACAACACCAGCCACATTATCAATAGCAGCTCCAGCAACATCTTTGAAATGTATTCTATTTCTACTTACATGTTGTCGTTTCTTTTGGTACCCTACACCATCCTAAATGCCTTATAATAGATGATCGTATTTGATGCAATCATCCTGCATCCGGCATCCTTCCAATAACACACACTTTAAAGTGGAAATCATTGTTTGAAGTTCATCATCCATGTTTGAGATTTTCAGCGATATATCGTTTGTAGTTTTGGTTACTTTTGTTACTTGGCTTTTGTTTCTTTTTGCCTTATAGATGGACCTTATTTTGAAATGGATCCACACCTGACAAATTTGACGATTTTGAGCTCCAAAAATATCATTTTGATGACATGACGCTTTATTGTCTTAAAAAACTTTAGTACATAACCGCCGTGGTCGAATAGGTAGTGCGCTGGCTTATTAGACGTAAAGCCAGGGTTCGAGTACCAGGCCAGACATCAAAATAAAATACAAAAAAGTCTATCTTCGGCGATTTCCTCTCAGCAGATTTTTGGCAAAAAACTCTGAGGTAAATAAAATTGTCATGAAAAGTTTCTCAAAAATCTGTCGGTCGGAGTCGACTTTAAACTCTAGCTCCCTCTACTTGTGTATAAAATGAATACACACAACATAAGTAGTGTGAAAAACTAGGTCAATAATCCTGACTGAAGAGTTCTAAAGACCAATTATGTATGTATGTATGTATGTATGTACATTAAAAGCGTCCTTAAGCTTTGTATAACTAGGCGTAAAGTATTATATTTTTAAGTTATTTTCGAATACCTGAGATGATTTCCCGTTTTAATCTTTTAAAAACCAAAAAATTTTAACTCGAAAATAAGTTCGTAGTTCATAAGAAATTATCATACGCCATTGTAGACGATTTTAAACTACAACAGAACAAAGGCAAAAGCCATTATTTTTTTTTTCATTACGACCAACACTCAGGGATTGGAATTCTTTTTGGAACTAGGAAAATATATTATAGGAAAGAGGAAAGAGGGAGCAGTGTTTATAGGGACTAGATTTGAACATTTTTATACCATAAGTAATAAAAAAGATCTCTGCAGGATGCCAGTTCCACATACGAGTAGTTTGTCTAACAAACGGAGTTTGTCTGTAATGCAGAGTGCAATGCACTAACCAATCGGCCACCAACTGATGAGAGGGCCGAGAAAGACAAGTGTTAAGTAGGAATACATGATTTTCATAAACAACTCACTTTATTACGCTCAAGCAATATCCATTGTAGTAGCAATAGAACACTAACATAAGCCTCATTGCAACGATGCTCCAATGAATCAATGGAGTTGGAACACTATGATCTACTACGGCCTCACCTGTACACGGTCTAGAGGCTTCAAAATAAACGTATCCATACATGAGAGGCCCGAGTTCGTATCCCAGGTCAGACATCAAAACGAAAAATATATCTTCGGCGACTTCCTCTCAGCAGATTTCTGGCAAAGACTCTGAGAGTAAAAATTGCCATGAAAAGCTTCTCAAAAATCCGTCGTTCGGAGTCGACTTTAAATTGTAGGTCCCGCCACTCATGTATAAAAATTAACACACACAATATAAGTGATGTGAGAAGCTAGGTCGTAATCCTGACTGAAGGGTTGTAATGGCCAATTATGTATGTATGTATACATGAGAGTTTTATTCAATTCTCGTTCGGTTATAAATAGTAAATAGATCAGATGAAGTGAAGTATTAATAACACCATCTTAAGAAACCAAGGCACTGAAAAAAGTGTCAGTTCCAACGAACATCACACTGAATTTACATGCCCATAAAAGTCAAGATCTTCTGACTCCCTAGGTATAGATGATGCAATATTATTGCTACTTAACATTGATTTTATATGATTTAAAACCTTTCAATTTATTTATTAATATTTTCTGACAACTTTTTTACGATTTCAATGATTGACGATTTTGACGATATGACACTTCATTTATCTGGCAGCTATGTCCACACCAGAGATCAGCAATGAGTATTCAAAACGATGAGTAGAATCGAATCATACTCATAATTTATGATACTTCTAATACACGTTCATACTTATTTTATTTATCATGCAACCTCATGTACTCATCATATTCATACTTAACAACACGTATGATATTGTTGAACGTTTACACGAAACACAAAATAAGTATGAATCGCGTATGAACACTAAAATACTTACTTACTTCCACTGTTTGCTGATTTGTCTTGTTTGCTTATGTGTCTTTTTTGTTGTTGTTGTTGTAAATGCAACAACAACTAAGACTGTAAATTTTGATGAATTATTCAAGTCATTCGAATCATTTATTAGCAATTTCTTAAAGTTATGAATCTAAATGAGTAGGCGTATGAATCAACTATATTTTGAATGTTATGAGTTTGATGTTAACGTTGTACTTATAAATCAACGTAGTTATATTTCAATATTGTTGACTTAACTTTAAATTTTTAAATAATGCACATATAGAAACCTGTTTACAAATTATCGTCCTGCTTAATATACGAACAAACACCAGCATAAAAATATGGTAAACAAATCAACAAAAGTACACAAACAACATTACAATAATAAATGTAAACATTCGCCTTCAAAAACATTCATCAGATTGTTTATTTTGTCATATAAAAAGCAAGCCATAAGTAAGCAACTAAGTGAGTAAAAATTCAGTGAGTCTTATGTGAAGACGCGGTTCGTTTGAAGAGAGTAATTGTAATTTGGAAATCTTCTTTAAAAAGATCTGTCAAACAATTGTCTAGTAATTGTTATTGTTTATGCAAAGGGTGTAAACAGAGGAATAACAAACAAAGCAATTGTTGTTGTATACATAAAGTTGTGAACAGTGGCACACAGAATTGTGCAAATAATAAGTAATTTTAATTAAAACTAAACATAAATTTATTTTAATTTTATTTACAATGTACGAACTTATATTTTAACATAATTAACAGTAAAAACGTTACGTGATTTCCTGTAGTTAGTGTGTCGGCTTATTAGACGTAAGGTCACGGTTCAAACCTCAGGTCAGACATTAAAAAGAAATCTGCCGCTCAGCAGATTTCTGAGAAAAACTCTAAGCTGAAGAGCTTATCAAAAATCAGTCGTTCAGAGTCGACTTTAAAAACTGTAGGTCCCGCCACTCATGCATAAAATTAACGAACACAACATAAGTGGTGTGAGAAGCTAGGTAAAAATCCTGACTGAATGATATGAATGCTTGTTATAACCAATTATGTGTGTATGTATGCCTTGAATTGGATGATTTTAACACCAACGACATATGGTTTCAACAGGACGGCGTAACGTGCCACATAGACCAAGCCACAATGGATATTCGGCACGAGTTATCCCAGATATCGATGATTTGAACTGATCACGGAGATCGAGAGATTTGACTGTCTTAGACTTCTCTCTAATGGCGTTTACTTAAGTCCCAGGTATGTGCGAATAAACCACAAACCACATCGGTCCTCAAAGCCCTCCAACGGTACTCCAATGCTACATTGAAAGTGGAATAATTGACATTTCTGATTCACTCTATCTAATGAAGCGGCAACGGACATTTAAAATGATGTCATATTCCGCACATAATGGTATGAATAGGTCTTGCAAAGGAATAAAAATTTTCGCATTTCGTGTATAAGAACGTTGCTTTTGCTGTATGTAATCCACTGTGAGTTACAATGCTTTATCGAAAGGAGTGTCCTTGCTCCACATCATCAAATTTAAGCGGGTTGATTTAGCTCCACTGTGCTGCAAATGTACGACAGAATGATGTCCAGTTTGCCGGTTCTAATCTCCTGCTTGTTTATTTTCAAGTATTTTTTTTTCCTTCGATGTATGTTCCTTACGACCATGTCCTTTTATTTCTTTCGCTTGTATTCTTCCTTTATTCCGTTTTTTTTTTGTTGTTTTTGCTATTTTGTAATGCTTTTTACGTTTTTTTTTTGTCCTTTCTTAGAATATAGTGGGGGTTTCTGTTATATTTAAAAAAAAAAATTTTTTCTTGTCCTGCTGTTACCGCTATAGCGTCCGTATGTATTTTGATCCTCTTATTATGTTTATTTGTAGATGTACGTGTATGTGTGTGTATGTGAGCAAAAGTTAAGGTCCTTTAAGAATAAGTAGATCTGAGTGTGTTTAGTTGCTATTGGATATACCCCATACATCTGGTATTCACGTATGTAAGTACGTATGCATATGTGAATGTTTTCATATATCTTTGTATCTGTGTATGTGTATGTGTATGTATGTGTGTGTGTACAGTTCTAATATAAGATGCTAGAACTGTATCCCAAGTAGTATTGCTTTCATTTCATATCTTTAGTACCAGCATTAGTGAAAATGTTCAGAGTCTTTCGCTGTCTTTTTTTTTATTGCTCGTTCCCTTCCTTTTCCCTTCAATCGTGTCTTTTTTTTTTTGTTGTTTTGTTTGTCCTGGTAGTCGTATGTGCAAGATTTTATAAATTTGCAATGATTGTTGTTATTGTTGTTGTTGTCGTGAGACGTTTGTTATTCCTATTGTTGCAATTGATGATTTCTTATGTTGTTGCTGTAGTAGTATAAAGTTGTTGTTGTTGTTGTTGTTGTACTCTATGTGACCATTGCAATGCCAACGTCTTTAAGAGAAGCGAAACTACGGCAACATATTTGACGATGTCATTGCTTGTAATTCTTTTTTTCTTTCCCTTCTTTCTTTTACTAGTCTTTTCTAACGGTTTGTGTTATATTTTTTTCCTTGCGTTGTTGTTGTTGTTGTTACTGTTGTTCTTATTGGTTTTTATATGGTTTAAAGGACATTAAAAGGCAAACAGTGTTCCTGTTGGAACAAAAATCAAAGTGATCTTCTGTGTTGCCTTTTTTTTGTATTTCAGCGGAAGCATAGAAGATATAAATTCTGTTGCGTTTCTCATCAAAAAAAGAAGAAAATTAAATTTTTTTGTTTAACGTTCTGCATTTATAGTCCTTATTTAACAAAGAAGAAACATAACGAATTATAATAATTTTTCCTTTTGCCCTTGCTCTTTGAAATAACTACTTGCAGGTGCTAGCTATTGTTGAAAGGTGGGATATTATCGTACTTCTCAATTTCCTTCGGAAAAAATATGAGATCAGCAATGAGTATTCAAAAAAAAAATGAGTAGAATCGAATCATACTCATAATTTCTAATGACTTATATGCATTCATACTTATTTTAATATGATGGAAACTCTACTAATATTTAAAGTTTGAAGTACTCATCAATACGTATGATGTTGTTGATTTCAACTCTCTATAACTCAACATGTACAAGAAGTACAAACTAAGTATGAATTGAGTACGAACACTAAAATACTCACTAGAATGTTGTGGGTTTTCTGTGCTTGCTGCTCCGTCTTGTTTGCTTATGTGTCTTTTTTCTTTTACTGTAAAGGCAATAACAACAAGGCAGTAAATTTTGATGAATGATTCGATTCACTCGAATCATTTATAAGTTTTATAAGTATATTTCTAAAGTTACAAGTAGGCTTATGAATCAAACATATTCCGAATGGTATGAGTTTGATGTCAACGTTGTACACATGCTGATTGCAACATATACTTATAAATCAACGCAGTGTAGTCAATATTGGTGACTTGCCTGTATTCACAATTTCATTCTAGAGTATATTCTGGTATTGAAGTAATTTACATATTTGGTCATTAGAACACTATATTCAGGATTACGACCGAGTCGACTCCATATGACAAATTTTTTGAGAAACTTTTGTTAACTCTCAAAGCTTTTGGCAGAAATCTGCTGAAAGGAAGTGTCTAAAGCAATATTTTTTTTCTATATTTCGTTTTGTCTAACCTGGGGTTTAAACCAAGGCCTCACGTCTAAAAGGCCAACACACGAGCTACTAGACCATGGCGACTTCATTAATAATGAGGGTTTATTACGAATTTAGTTGCATGCAAACTATCCATATCGATAACTCTGACTTAAGAGCAGAGTATATCAAGCAGTGTTAACATTTGTTTTGAAAGAGAAAAACATAAAGTAGTTGACCTGGGTCCTAACCGTCAACATAAGCTGAGAGAACGCATTTGAGCATGCTTTTTGATGTTCTCCATTAAAGGCCATCAACACGACCAAGAAGTATTCATAGTCTTGAAGAAGGATAATAAAATCTCATCTTGTTATCAAATGAATTACTTTTGTCCGGGCTTACATGTTTGAAAATAAAAAGAGTTGACGCCAAACGGCTATCCTTTGCATGCCACTTGAAATCGTCCGAAGGTGAGCATTTTTATCAAAGAATCTTGTTTAATCTGTACAACTTTATAAAGTAAAATTAAGTCGTTAAAGAATTGCCAAAAATGGACTATTTGAGACAGCATCAACGATTTTTCTTTTTTTTTTCGAAGTAATAGAGGAGCTGTTAAACTATTTATTAAATTTATTTTATTTTATTTGCCTATGAAAATATTTCTTGCAGGCAATTAATTAATATTACAAGATATTTATTCTAAAAAACTATGAATTTAAATGCATAATTACAATGTTTTTTATAACATTACCAGCTAAAACCCGGTGTGCTTCGCTACTCCTACCGATACCTATATACATATAAATGAATGTGTGTTTATTTATTTGTGGGTCTGTTTGTTTGAAGTCTATAGACGGTTAAATAGCTGCACCGATTATTTTGAAATTTTAACAGTACCTTTATGTATATCCAGAAGGAACTTTAGGCTAAGAAAAGGAGATAGCCCAACAGTTTATTTAAATGGGAACAGTATTCCAAAAGGTATCAAAGTTAAATATTTACGACTTGATCTAGATAGAAGACTTGCATGGAAGGACCGTATTGTTTCGAAAAGAAAATATTTAAATTTAAAAACTTTGGCTTCTGCGACCGAAGTCTGATTTAAGCATTAAAAAAAAAATTCTTTCTAAAGCTATTCTAAAGCCAATTTGGACCTATGGACTGAAAACTCTGGAGAACAGCGAGTAATTCAAACATTGAAATACTTCGGAGATATCAGTCTAAAACTCTACGCTTTATTACGAATGTCGATGTATATATAACGATCTCAACATTGTAACTTCTTAGCTATAACACTTTTAGGCGACAGTGAAGAAATACGGCTACTAAACAGATTTCATATACTTGACTTACCATTTAGCAGATAATCTTGAATTAAAATCTAAGTTTTATCGGTTTTATTAGGTTTACTGAAACCTTATAAACTAAGTAATTGTAAGTTATCATAAGATTTGCTTAATATTTTAATATTTTGTTTAAATAGATTGCAAATAAATACACAAAATAAAAAAAGAACATTTTTTTGTTTTTTAATCTTTTTTTAAACTGGGAAATCCCCGAACTACAGTTGATTTGTTGTTTATTTATGTTTGAACTTCTTTTTCATTGTACTCCTTTATGTATGCTGATGTTAAAAGCCAAAGAAATTTCTAATTCGCTATCAAATTAAAGAAAATGATCGTGGTTTTAACACGAATGATGGATGGCTTTTAAAAGCTTAAATAAAGGTTTGGTTTTCTATAATTTGCGGAGCAAAGCTTTTTGCGCAGCCGCAACTTGTTCAGCAATTTAAAGAAAAGTTAAGAGATGTAGAAACAACGATTAACTTTCATGGGCTGTTCAAATGTGGTTTAAGCTTACAGAGTTCTTGACTAAAAAGGGGCTATAGATGACACCGATGATTTTTTACTTATTCAAATATGTATCATTATTGATATTAAATAAATTATCATTCTTGATAATAAATATGCGAACAAACTCGAAAATGTGAACTGTCTTGATAAAAATTATTTCACGTTATCGCGAGTGTACTGTACATATTTTTCAAAATTCTCTTCTATTACCATACGTATGATCAATAATAATCCGGAAAGTGAATATCAATCATACGCTCCCTATAAGTATGCACAAAACACTGTTCACAATGCTACCTTTTTCCTCGTACTGCTACTTTCTTAACGATAAAAAAAAAGAATTTTTTTGTCGTTTATTTATAATGCAACAGAAAATAAGAAGAAGAAAAGGGAATACATGGCTGTTGTTGTACCTTTTGGTTGCCATCACAAACATACATTCTTCGTCTCAATTTCAGCAGTATCTTGAAGCAACACAGAGAGCACTGCGAGTCTATTTTTTCCTTCTTCTTTACATGGCTGGCAATTGCTTTTTATTGTTTTGGGTTGAGTATTTCGAATGCAATAAAATCCATGTCGTATTATTTTTATTATTTTTTATTTCATTTTATTTTCCCTTACAAGAAAAAAAAGGAAGAAAACAAAAGAAAATTAAACACATTTTTTAAAATAAAAAATAAAAAAGGAATTCAATTTTCACGCGATTTGTAAAAGACGGGAATTACATTCGAGAAGAAATGAATTTCGTTGAGTTTTTACGATGCAATTCCGCTGCATGAAATTGAGTTTGAAATCAATAATAAGGGAGGAAGGTAAGGGATATAGGACGTCATTAATAACAATGTCAACGTAATCACAATCATAAAGAAACAATTGCACGAAAGTGTTACAACAATTAGAATTTATTTTAGAGAGAACGGCATACACTTAATATGCTGATGAGTTACTATCTCAACTGGCCTTAGACCAGTATAAATTAGGTTGTAGGCACTGCAAGGACTCTTTCTTATTGCATATTGATTTCGTATTGAGTTTATATTTACTTTTTTATTTGGAAGTCTTTTCAACACAATTATGAGAGTCTTTCATCCAGTTCAATATGAAGCAAACTGTTAAATATGGCGGTAGAAATATAATGGTTTGGGGATGCTTAACATGGTGGCATGTTGGTATATTTAGTAGATGGTATAATGCGTAAATAAGACTATCTACAGATTCTCGAAATCGATTTTCCGAATTTTATGGACAAATGGTTAGTCACGCGAAGCACACAGCAAAAATTGTAAAGACATGAAGTGGAAAACAAAATTTTCAATTGATGAAATGGCCAGTAGAAAGTCCCGAAAAGCTGCCTCGGGCAATATGAAACAGCCCGCAACAAAGATGGACAAATTTTTTGGGATCCTATAAATGCGAAATGGAATCGAATTCCGAGAGATGTTATTGGAAATTTGGTAGAAAGCATGTCAAACCGCGTAAATCAAGCTATTTCTAATAAGGTTCTATGGATTAAATATTGAAATTGATCCAAATTCCCAATTTTTTTTGCATGACTTATTTACGTTTTTTCATTCAAACTCATTGAATTCATCTCAATAATTATTGTTTCTTTACTGCAATTTGTTATGAATAAAATAAAAAAAATAATTTTTTTTTTGCATTCGCATCGTGAACATGTACTCACTTCTGCTGCGCGCCACTGTATATATGAATTTCAATTTACTTGGCTAAGTATGCATTTCTAGGGTATGCTTCTCTTTAATATTCTTTAATTTCTTATTTACTTCATTTCTTTTAGAGTGTAATTTTTGGATCTTGAACATCCACTCACTTCTGCCCGCCACTGTATATATGAAATTCAGTTTACTTGGCTAAATATGTATTTCTAGGATATTCTTCTCTTTAATATTCTTTAATTTCTTATTCAATTCACTTCTTTTAGAGTGTAATTTTTCGATTATTAAACCATTGACCTCAAAGGGTCTACTTGAAAATCCTTCAATGCGTAGAATATCGCACAAAATTACTTTTTGTGGTTTCAAAAAAACCTACAAATCAAAAGCAAATTAATGATGCTAATTAAGGTCATTACAATGATAAGGACATCCAATCCTTTACTCCAACCTCCTTTAAAGAGCCCCCCAAACTTAGAGGAAATTGTAGGGCATTTCCATATAAAATAGTGCCTAACTGTCTCTCTCTTTTTTATTAACAATTCTATGCCATTTTTTTCTTTTCTTTTTGGTTTCATTTTTATTGTAAAAGACTGCGTGTAAGACGTTCATAAAAACCAGGCAGACACATAAAAATCAGCTCATACTTACACACGTGCTGCATATATGCTCAGTCACTCGCTTCCAAACACTTTCATTTCACATGCAGTGAAAATATTAATGCTTCTCGATAAGAAGAAATTCTCACAAATTCGAGACACACAAGGAATCGGAAAAAAAAACTTCGCGCCAACAATTTTTTGTTGAAGTTTTTTTCGGGTTTTTGCCTTCTGTTGTGTTGTGAGTGAACCACCAAAAGAAAAGCGAAAATTGTTCTTCTAACACACATTTTTATTGGGAAAGAAGACGAATGAAAATGAACAAAAAAAAACAAAAAAAAAAAACAAATTGAAGTAAAATAGAAAAAGAAAAATAAAAATAATAAACCGTTAAGAAGAAGGCAAACAGGAAAAACGAAAATACATCGTATGGAGTGGTAACAGAAGAGCAGCAATAATGCCACAGGATAAATGAATGAGTCTCTGCTGCAATTGTGTTGTTTTGTGGCAGCGTTTAAGAATTTTTTTTTATTTGCTCTTCTAGTTTAAGAACATATTTTTATGGATGTTCTTCTTCTTCCTCTTCTTTACATTTTTTATAAATTGTTTTGTAATTTTTTTTATTACTCTTCTACCGTAATTTTTTTATTTTTTTTTTCTGTTTTCGTAAAAGAGAGAGTAGAAACATGTGAAACAGAGTGTCAATTACTTTTATAAGCTAGTGTTTGTTTATCAAAAAAAAAAAAACAAACAAATAAAAAAAGTCGGAAGGAAGTAAAGATAGGTTATCGAATATGTTTAACAGTGTTTCCTA
Source organism: Sarcophaga peregrina (assembly GCA_014635995.1). NCBI lineage: Eukaryota > Metazoa > Arthropoda > Insecta > Diptera > Sarcophagidae > Sarcophaga > Sarcophaga peregrina. The sequence goes on from CM025789.1 coordinate 116,010,038, forward strand.
TTTAATCGGATACATTTTTTTTCTTTCTTACAATTGTCTTTGTTTTGTTAATTAATCATATTTTACCAGTCAAGCAAGTCCTAGTATTACAGAGTTGCCATTAGGGATGCCAAACGGGATTGATTTTTAAAAATCCCGTGATTCGGGATTTTGTAAATCCCGATCCTGAAATCCCGGAATATTTCGGAATAATTCGGGACCTAAAAATCCCGAAAAATCATGGGAAAAATCGCGATTTTCTCTTAATAAAAAGAACATTTCGTTAAAAAAAAAAATCATTTATATTCCAATTATATGAGAATTATATGCCATTAAAAATAAAATATAAAAAAAGCAATTCAAAAAGTAACAAAAAGCAGCAATTGCAGTAGTTGTAAGGAAATTATTTGGATTCCAACAAAAACATTAAAGCATCTAACATGTGATCTGATAGGCTTGAACGAATTTTTTTTGGTCAACATACACTCCCTTTGAAAAACACTTCTCGCAATCAACATTTGTTAGTAAAATAGTTCCAAGATATTCACCCCTACCACCTCCTAATGTAAATAAATCTATTTCTTTGGACAGTTGAGTATCTAAATCAGTTACCCTTTTAATTCGTTTTATAGAGCTTTAGCATTCTTCGATGGCATCAAATAACTTTTTATCAATGGAAGTGGGGTTTTCCTCATCTGAGAAGCTATTGTCGAAGTCAAGTGATATAGAATTTTTTTTCAGGACCTTTTGTAGGGTCAAAATACATATGAGTTGACAATTCCGAAAATCTCGAAAAATTCCGGGACAAGTTTTTAAAAATCCGAGATTTGGGATTTCGATATTTGGGATTTCCCGATTGGCATCCCTAGTTGCCATCTCTAGATATTGATTGCTTTCTTTACGTAAGAGGAATCCCAAGTTTCCTGTTATGTTTAAAGAAGCTGTTATACTCACTTTTATAAACACTTTTATTTTGTCATGGATTCGAACGTGTGTTATTCGGATATGTGAACAAGCACTTTAAGCATGTACACCAGGCCACCTACTGTACAAAACAATGATCTACAGTATAAGGCGCTACCCGCTAGATATACTAGAAAATAAAGCTATGATAGATAGGGACAATCTGTGGCAGTTGTGCTTTACAAGGCATTGTCTTGAAGGATTGATGTTACGTACAACGAGTAGAAGCAGATTAAAAGATTCTAGCAACCGCACTTAGGTCGAAGTAATTTTATTTATTTTTCAAAATTCTATTTTATTACCATACGTATGATCAATAATAATCCCGAAAGTGAATATCAATCATACGCTCCCTATAACTGAACACAAAACACTGTTCACAATGCTACCTTTTTCCTCGTACTGCTACTTTCTTAACGATAAAAGAAAAATTTTTTTGTCGTTTATTTATAATGCAACAGAAAATAAGAAGAAGAAAAGGGAATACATGGATGTTGTTCGTAGCCTTTTGGTTGCCATCACAAACATACATTCTTCGTCTATTATTTTAATGTTTTACTGATCTGAATAATAAGAGAAATCAATTTCCATGTATTTCAGATCAACTACATACATAACTACCTAATTGGTCATTACAACCCTTCAGTCAGTATTACGACCGAGCTTCTCATACCACTTATGTTGTGTGAGTTACATGAGTGGCGGGACGTATAGTTTAAAGTCGACAGATTGAGAGGAAGTCGGCGAATAAATATTTTTACATTATTTTCGTTTTGATCTCTGACCTGGGCTTTAAACTTCGGCCTTATGTCTAATAAGCCAACATCATATCCTAATTTAAGCTTGAGTCAAACTCTCTTTGGTACTTAATCGGCAGAATTTCAATGCCCATCAGTGGTCTCACACAAAACAAAGTACATGGAAATACTTATGTATCCATAGGACTGGCTAACATTATTGATGAAAGATTGGCTAATTGATCAAGTAAGATTTCTTTCCCTGTTTGCTTTTAATGTAGACTAATGGAGTAGATTTTTTTTAACTGGCTTATCATAGCGGTTTCTGTAAAATTCGTGAAAAGGAAGGCCAATCTCTTGTGGATATAACACTTCTAAAGCAATGAACAGTAATTAGTTCAACTATGATGTGAGGAAACCCTCTATAGGTCCCAATCCTCCTCATTGCCAATACTAATTTTTTCAAATTTTCTTTGCTATTTGCAATACTACTTCACCAAGCTTCAGTTCTTCTTTGGCCTCTTCATAACTGTATCCAGAACTTTCAATTTATTATTCTATTTTCGTTGTTCTTTTCGCAGAGACCTTCTTCATACAACTGTGTGGGTACATTTCGTAAACCAGTAAACCAGGATAATGTGCGCTACAATACCATCCGCATTCAAATATTTGATGCAATATCGGCTGCACACGCTTAAGTAGTTGCAGCTAAAAATTTATTACATGACCTTGACTGTATTTTTCAGTATTGCTTCTCATTATGATAAAGCATGAAATGTGATTCCTGTGCCTTCAATTGTAATAGTCTCTTGCTTAGCTTGGATCCTCCTACAATTGACATTACTATTGACGGAACATTTCATTTTATTCCTTTGTAATCACCTTGAATGCTGCCTCGACCAGATGATTTTTTTAAGGCTAAAGGAATCAGATCTGTTGTGTTTAAGCACAAAGTGAGCAGTCAAAACAATTTAAAGCGGGAAAAGTAAAATACAAATCATCTGATTGCAATTCTTACTTACTTACTTACAACTCTTCAGTCAGGGTTATTGATCTAGTTTCTCACACCACTTATGTTGTGTGTGTTAATTTTATACATGAGTGGCGGGACCAACAGTTTAAAGTCGACCCCGAACGACAGGTTTTTGAGAAACTTTTCATGGCAATTTTTATTTTTACTCTCAGAGTTTTTGCCAGAAATCTGCTGAGAAGAAATACTTTTTGAATTTTATTTTGATGTCTGGCCTGGAACTCGATCCCTGGCTTTACGTCTAATAAGCCAGCAGACTACCTACTAGACCACGGCGACCCCAATTATAATTCTATTGAACCATATTATTGACATGAGGTCGATATGCAGCCCGTTCAAGATTATTAGGAGCATCAGTGACAATTGGAGTGGAGATTTAAGGTTCTCAACTTTTCTTAAGTAATTGCAAGAGGAGGAGGAGTTGTGTGTCATACATTAGCCTATGCAAGGATAATAATAAGCTGGGGTTAGTAATCGCTAATCTGTTCAGAATGGAGCTCGCTTCGAGCAAAAGTATCGATGGAAACTGTGCCTCATTGATGCATTACAGAAGGAAACCCTTGGGTGCTGGGCAGAGAGTTCCATTATAAACTAAGCCTTGATTTACTTGTGGTGATTTTTTTACTAAATTATTTTCAAAATTTTGATCGTAAGTCATGTTTACGTAACCTTTGATTACTTTTCGTCCACACATATATTTCTGCTTTACAAGGACACAAAACAATTCTATCGCATATCATTATCCTGCTATAAATTCACAACAGTATTCTGAACGTATTCGGAACGAATACGAACAAATTATTTACGTTCAAGTCACCCTGTGTCTGCAAATACAATTCCTTGCTGCTTTCGACAACTAGTCAGGACACAATCCTTTTGTTTTTGCTGTACAGGTTGCCCTGACACGAAAGCTATGCGTATAGAAGAAAAGCTTTTGCAAACAAAAAATATTTGAAAAAGGAAAACGCACTCGTTCTGAGTAGGTTCTCACACATGAAATAAAAAACAAAACTCGTTTTCTCTTTACAAATACAGAGAGCAACTCTTTTAGTTTTTAAGAGAAACAAACATTGAGATTCGGTTTTTGGTCTGCAAATTTGTTTAACAAAACAAAAACAAAAACAGAAAAATAAGGCAAAAACAGAATGGATTTTTTCGTGTAGTGGGCGTGTTTGTTTGGAAGTCTTTTTTTATTTCAATTTCAATTTCTTTTGTTTTTGTATTTGTTGTGTTGTGTTTATTGTTAGCACTCGTCTACCATTTGTTTTTTTTCTTCTTTGCTTTCTTCCTTTTTTGTTATTTCTTTGTGCATTAATACGATTTGTTGTTTTTGTGTTGTTACGAATGCTGCTTTTATTTAAATTGTTATGAAAACGCCCTTTTTTATTATTCGTTTCGTCGGCACTCACAAACATTTACGCACACATCCATGCATACATTCGCTTAAAATTTATTTTTTTTTCGTATATTTTTCCTGGCTTGTGTGTCACTCTTGCAATTCGTTAACGAATTAATGTTTTTTTTTTCGTTTTGTCTATGTGTGTGCGTTGTGTGTGTTTGTGTGAATGTTTTCAATTAATTTCTGAAAAGTGATGTTTTTTTTCTTTTTTTTTGGGCTAGTGTTGGTGTTGGTATTCGATTCTTCAGACGGCTCGTCTAAAGCAATTTAAATTGTTTTCCTGATGAATAATTGTGATAAAAAATAAACAACAGTTAGTGCGGCGAATTAAAAAAAAAAAACAAATTCTCTTACACATTCACACACACCCATACACACATCGTGTTTTAAAAAAATTTAATTTATTTGCTTATGTAGTACACGCTGTACAGCGTTGCTTTACAGAATTAAGCAATCAATTTAGAAGCAAGTATGAATGGCTGTTTCTAATTGATTCGCATTTACAGTCACATAGATAATTATACGTACGTTCCCCCCGATAAAACTAATTTTTTAAAGAAGTAATGAACTTTTAATTTAAAATTTCTATACATTTGCGTCTGTAACGATACATTTACCTAAATAAAGAGAAATTATTCCCAAAAACCTATGCATTTGATACTGCAGTTTGCTTAAAACCGTTTTCGCTGCACAGAAAATTATACGTACGACGCCAGGAATAATGGTATTCCTTACATGAAACTGAAAGTTGAAACTGGCTACGTAGGTATTTATTTTCTTGTTGATCAGAGAAGTTTTAAAGCGTTTTGATGAATAAAGAATAGCTTTTCTTTAAAATGGGGCGAAAATCAAATGATGTTGGTGTTAAAATACATGAATTGATAGTAAAGTTGAGAAAAGAAGAGAATACTTTGAATTCAATTGCCAAAACCGATAGGCGTGCCAAGTTAACAGTGTAAACAACTTTACAAAATCTTTCAAAAACTAAACCCTCAATAAGCAAGGCTAAAACTGGTCGTCCACCAACAATTTCTCCAAGGGTAGCCCAGTATATAAAAGATATTGTGGATAAAAATCCTAGGACTACAGTCGTAGAAATACAAAATACCTTGGAAAGTGACAACAGTATGTTTGTGCATTCCGAAACAGTTCATAATGTTTTGGGAAAGAAGTTCCGCAGCCGAGTGCCAAGAGAAAAGCCATTTATTAGTGTAAACAACAAGAAAAAGCAATTGAAATTTGCCCAATAATAGGTATATGGACAAGTTAACTGATTTTTGCGCCAAATTTTTGGTTTTCCATCACAGCCTAACAAATTATATTTGTTCTCATCACTAACTACATATTATATTCGCCAAAATATCACTAATGTATAGAAAGTTTTGATTAAAAGTTCATGATTTTTCTAGAAAATGATAGGTATTTATGAGTGACTGTATTTGAAACGAAATTTGAAAATTGTTGGTTGTTTTTTACGATGTTTTTTTTTTTTTTTCTATTAAAAATTAGTTGAAAATTAGGAAATAATAGAAAAATTCAAATATATTTTATAGAGACCGCTCAGCAAAAAGTATTGCACTGGATGGATATTGAATTTTAAAGCTTGATATCGACTGCTGTTAATATAGTTACGAAAACGAAATATCTAGATAACTACTGGTATTTTGCTAAGGCTATAAAAACAAAACAATGCAGTGAACAAAACTGTTCAGAAATTTTTGTATTGCTTAATAGTACAACACACAACAAAATCCACAAGCAACACTACAAGAATAAATGTAAACTAAATACGCAAAAACACAACAATGAATGTAAAAAACGATGTTTACATTTATAGAGATTTCGAGAAAGCGAAGCCACGAACATTCGGCTTCGTGAACATTCATCAGACTATTTACTCTGCCATATAAAAAGTAAAGAGAAGCAGGCGACTGAGTTATCGAAGTTCAGTCAATCTTGTGTGAAGACGCGGTACGTTTGAAAAGAGTAATCACGGTTCGAAGATCTCCGTTACAAAGATCAGTCTTAATAGAACAAAAATAAACTTTAATTTTCGATAAAAACTGCTTGTGCATTGTGATTAGCTGTGCTGAGGTCTTAAATATTCCGTTTACTGTTGATATTGCATTCAATAATAAATTGCCTATATTTTTTTAATGTTTGCAACGATTTGTTAATTGTTTAAATCTGGCATAAAATCTGAAATTGTAGATTAGCGTTGCATTGCAAGGATGTGTTATGTTTGAATTGTTTGAAAAGCTTGTCATGGAGTAGGCTTCTTAATTGCAAATATCTCCGTATTAACGTAACTTTAAAAAAAAATGTTCTACGACCACAAGTTGTCGCCACCTTACGACTTCTATTAATCGTTGAAGAGCATGAAACTACTTTGTATTGTTGCAACCCCTTGATAGGACTACTAACTTGAACCTAATATGGCAGAAATACTATTTATCACTATTTATTAATGACTAGTGATAGACCACAAAAAAAAATATTAAAACCATCAATATAACCCATGCAATGTGACACAACTATGCATAGATATCGATTCGATTCGATTTTTTATAAACTACATCGAAGTTTTCTGTGCACCGATTGTTTTTTGTAACAAATTGAATTTATTGAATTCTCCTCAATCTACATTAGTTATCATTATAAAGTGTCTTCTAATTCCGTTGCTGAAAAACCGGAACCCTAAAGTTTGTTAAGTGACAGTAGGAATAACTGCCTACCCATATTGATGGGTACACCTCAATTGTTTCTCTTTGGTTGAACTGATTTCTATCCTGAGTCTCCTATACCCAATAGTATTTTTATACTATTTCTGGATGAGACTATCCAGACACAATTATATTCCGAGAACTTATTTTGCCGTCGGAACTCACGACAGTAATCACAACTCTGCTGTCATAGAAATTAAACTTCTCTTATTGCAAGAATTGGGAAGGCATTACGTTACTAAGCATGGTGAAAGAAACAATTGCTCACATCATCATGCTGGATTTAGAGGGCATCGATCTAAAGTCGATGATGTCAACATATTTAGCAAAATAGTGGAATAGATCACACTGCACAGGTGCTTAATGAATTTCACTATGAAAAACAAAGTAATTTGGAACTCCGAGAGGAATGCCGAGAGATTACAGCCAGGAAATATGAAACGCAAGGAACAAAGATATCTCTGAGTGTCGGAACCCACAGTTTAAACCCCGTTCCGAACGACAGTTTTTTTTTTATGGTTATTTTACTCTCAGATTTTAATAAACGATGCCATCTAAAAATCATCACTTAGCAGGAGGCGATATCACTGAAAACCTGATGCCGCAAATGGATGGGTATTGGCTATACCCTCAGGAAATTCCAGAATAATATTACACGTTAAGCTCTGAAATTTTCAGGGCAGTCGTAAAATACTGGGAAACGTAAAATCACTAAAAAACAACAGTTGGTCCTCAATTCGAAAGGAGCTCTCTTTAAGCAATCAAGGCTTGTTGTCGAAGTTTTGTTTCTAAAAATTTATCAGCTAAACAACGACAATTGCCAACTTGCCATACAGCAACATCGATTTGGTGATAGCTTTCATTTCAGTTTGGTCCTGTTCACTTAACGTTTCGGAACAACTCTTTATGAAGTTTATGTCACTACACACGCCGTATTGTCAATTTTTTTTTCGAGATAAAATAAAAAATTGTACGATTTGAATGGACTTTGTTACTCATAGTTGCGGCAAGTTTATAATTCCAATAATATTTCATTCCTGTATTATTAAGTTGTCAATTCCTGGATATGAACACGCTATAAAATTAACACAATGTTGTTAATCGCCTTATAGCCAATGCAAATTCAAATTCAATAATAATGTAATGATTTATTCAATAATTATTATCACTCGTTTATTGTTTTTATTATTAATAATTCGTCTTTAGCTTCAAGAATGATTGCAATTAGTTACGGTCGTCCCCACACTGCAAAACCAGCCCGAAAGTTTGGTAAACAAAGCTATATGCTCGACATCATTGGATGGCAGTTCCGTTAAGCTGACGAGGATTGGAGACCCGAATAATCTATATCTGCACCTCGCAAGAGATGGAATTTGATAAAGAAAGTGGATAACAGTCTCCTCTTCCGCAGCAAATCTGCACCCATGGCAAAAGTCGTTGGAAGGGAGCTGCATTCTTTTATCGTGACCTATAAACATGGCCACTGTGATTGAGATGACGTTACGATCCAGTCTACGTTATGGCCATAGAGTGCCTAGTGAGCCTAGCAGTGACTCAGGACTCCTCGTTGACCGAGGTAAAGTTGGCGTCTCGAAAGAATTTTCGCGCGATAACGAGACAAGTTACATCCCGTAGTCGATTGAGGAAGATTGTGAAAGTAGTGTACCAGCCCTAACGAGTTTGTCGGCTCTGTAGTTTCCCGGAATATTACTGTGCCCGGGGATGCAGGTAAATGTGACACTGAAGAAAGTCGTGACAGTGACGACATTTCCTGACGATCCAGGAGTTTTCCACAACATTCGAAAGAGATCTTATGGCAGCCTGACTATCAGAAAGAATCGAGATGCCAGAAAAAGAAACACCGTTGACTCTTTGGAATGAGATTACAGAAAGAAATTTTCAAACTAGAAATTAATGGAAGCTATATTCAATATATTCCGATTCGCATGTCGGTAAGTAATGCGATGAATATGTTTAGCAACGAACACTTTATAAAGTTATTATCATTTAAAATTACAACAAACATTTATTGTTAACAATTACTAGAGTAATTAACAATTTGTACCTTAATTAACACGATACCAGACAGACACTATAATTGAATGTAATGAATTAATCGAATAAATATTCATCACCGGCTATTAGAATTTCTCGCCTCGCATTTTATCTCCATAAAATCACTTTTCACTTTAGGCCAATTATCTATTTACTGGCCAAGATAATTTTAAAATTTAGCAAATACAAATACGGATAAAGTAAGTGATACAAAGAAGAGATAATAATCTCTTCCTCAAAAAAGTCTTTCTAATCTTAGGAGTTACAAAACACTCTGCCTACACAAGTTCGATGAAATTTTTTACCGTTAAGCATCCATTTCGAATTTAAATTTTAATTTCGTTTTATTTTTTTGCATTATTTCAACAAAATCGCATTCAAAGTTTTTCAATCCAACTTAGTAGACCACTCCTGGTTTTTCCTGCCGATTGTTGCTTCTCTACATTTATGTTGAGATTTCTTAAACATCGCTTTTAATAGGTTACTAGATAACCCGTGCGAATATTTCGCACCGGTTTTAAGCGACCCTGTATTACCACACTTGAACAAAAACATGTAATCATAATGACAACAGTTCATGCAGTTATAAAATATAATTTTTATGAATGAAAATATTAATTTTTTAATTTCTAATTATTTTTTGCCATTAGTATTAGATATAAGCTTTAAAATGAGATATCATTCATTAAATTTGATGCGGTGGTATGGGAGATATTTGCAACCGACAAAAAAAAGTGCTTTAGAAATAATATATATGATTATAGATGGGACCCCATTAGAAAAGTCTAGAACACATTATAGGCGTGAAAAGATTGTGGTCGTTGGAATTGGTCGCATAGTTTTCAAATCGAAGGAAGCATTTAAGTGTCTTGGTTTCTTAAGGTCGAACAATAATACTTCTCTCCAACTCGTCCTCTTATCATTCGCCGCAAAAAGCAATACAACTCTTATGTATAAATCGGATGCCAGAAATTCTAGTTTAAAGCAACTCGACCGGTTATAGAAAAGAGTGAAGATGATGTCGGCAGTGTGTGGAATACCGTCGCAATGGTGTTTATGTAAAGGGGCTTTTTGCCAAAGCACTTATTTTCAGGTGAGCGCCCTGGTAGTCTAGTGGCTAGTGTGTTAAACTATTATTGTGAGGGTAGTGGGTTCGATTCCCCCCAAAGGTTCTGCTCTGTGACACTACACCGAGCATATGGTCGAAATTACTCTGCTCGTATTTAATTAAAATATAATTTGTAATTGTATTGTAATTAATAAATAAATAAAGACAATTTTTCAAGTAATTTATTTCCCAGTTAATTGCACAATACATTTCAAAGAAAATTGGTTTTTCAACCACAGTAACCATATGTTGAACGCCCATTATGCGCAGATTTTTCCTGTGACTTACGAAACAACCGTTTTTTATTGTAGAAACCACCGTCCGAGTAAATACAATAACTGCATAAGTTCCGTGGGAACACTACCAAACAGAAAAATGTCTACATGTCACGAATGCCTTAAACTAAAATAAATTATTTTTAATATGTTGTAATCGAAGTCTTCGATCGTTGATAGACAATTACAGTGTTACTCAGGCCATTGAATTGAAGTTTAAACAAATTCAAATTCTGTCATTAATTTAAGATAGAAACTATAAAACGTTTTAAAACATCGTATTAAAGTCTAAGAGCTAGTGTGATGGCTTATTAGACGTAAACCCCAGCTTAGATATGTCCAACGAAACGAAATATGAAAAAATATTTCTTCAATGACTTCCTCTCAGCGGATTTCGGGCAAAAACTCAGAGATTAAAACAAAAACTGCCATGAAAAGTTTCTCAAAAATTTGTTGCTCCGAGTTAACTTAAAACTGTAGGTCCCGCCACTTATATGAATAAAATTAACACGCACCACAGAAATGGTGTGATGAACGGGCCGTAGTCTGTTGTTCTTATGGAAGAATCGTTACGTACGGCCGTTATTCAAATCAACAATCAAGAATGAAAGAGATGCTGACGACACTACTTTCCTTGCCACGCATGAGAAAAATCCCCATGAAGCATCTCGTGGCCTGCTTGAACACGTTTTTCAACTGGAGAAATGATTACAACTCTGGAGAAGTGAATGAACAAAAAGTTATTCAAGCAACCTTTACATTAAGGCAGTAAACGTGCCTACCTTTCCTATCCATTTTGATAGATGTCTGATTTTTACATCGCGGCAATATTTGCACAAATTAAGCTCAAGTTGCTCAAAATTATTTGCCTTATTGGTAGAAACTCATTCTTAAGACTAAATTGCAAACTCCCGTAATGCTATTCAGTTATGGGTTACTATCTCTGTTTCATAGATTCGAAGACGGCAAAACAAGATTTTATGCATGATTATAACAGTGGTGTCATGGTACATCAAAAGCTCGAATATTCATACGGACCTCAAAGTGGCATCGGCCGAAATAGAGATTGAAAAATATTGTGATAAATATTTGAGAAGGCTTCTACTTCATCCATTGCACTTTCGTGGACAAATTTGCAGCTCCCATGTTTCACCAGTTGGGCTAAAGTATTCCGCAAAAGTTTTCAAAATTGCTTATTTACAATTACAATTATGGGAATCGAACGCACAAGCCTCACGCTAATAATTTAGGTCACTACACAATAGCCTACAGTTTCTCAAAAATTTGTCGTTCGGAGTCGAATTTAAACTGTAGGTTCCACCACTTATGTATAAAAATTATCACACACAACATAAGTAGTGTGAGAAACTAGGTCAATAATCCTGACTGAAAGGTTGTAATGACCAAATATGTATGTTTTGAAATATTTGATTAGAAAAGATATCAGAATGTACATTGTCGCCGTAGTCTAGTAGGTAGTGTCTTGGCTTATTTGACGGGAGGCTAAAATTTCTCAAGAATTTGTCTCTCGGTCAACTTTAAACTGTTACAAAATAAAAGAATTACACAAGAGTAATGGCTTATAATGAAAATGGAATAAAGAGCCCATTTCCATCTGATTGACTTCATGAAATCACAAAATTGTGAAAGTTGAGGTACAAAAAATCCTTCAAACCATGAGAAACAAAAGTATGCACAGAGAGTAAATATCTGCTGTGGATTGTGGCCAGGCGGAGTGATTGGTCCTTATTTTTTTTGAAGATGAAGCCGATATTACTGTAACTATTGGCGGCATTCTTTACGTAGTTCTTGTCCCCGATATATTTACAGTGATAATCTGAGCAGCATGTGGTTTTAGCAAGACGGCGCAACTTGCGCAAATCATTTTTTTGCAGGAACAATTTCCATAACAAATTATATCAAGAAATTCAAATGTCAACTGGCCATCAGGATCATCCGATTTAAGGTCCCGCGGTCTTTGTTTTTTGGAAATTGATTTTATAAGATCATCAATCAAAAACAATTCCTTTATGAAAAAGTCTGGGAAAACTTCGTGATAAGTAACCATTGCACCGAGATTTTAGCAGGCATTTAGAAGAGAGCGTACAATTAATTCAAATTATTAAGCGAAATTAATTGGATCAGTTCCAATATGGCTGCCCTGAAAAATTAGTGGGTTCGATTCCCTCCATAGACTCTGGTTTTTTATCTTACAAGATATAAAAATTTTATTTCATTTGTAATAGTATTCCAATGTTCAATTAAATTAATAACTCCAGGGTCTTGAAAGTTCAATTAAAAAAAAAAATCTGTAAGGGATCTGTTTGCAATCACCAAATAATGAATATTCTGTGAAGACTTGGCTGATGATGCTTAGAAGGTTTAGTCTTGTAAAATTCAAAGCCTTGAGGCTTTATTGAAAAACAATCGGATAGTTTTGTTAAAGGAATAATTTTCTCAAATGAACACATAAAAACCATAAGCAGTATGTTGGTTTATTAGCCAAGAGCCTTGGGTTGAGCTACAGGCTCAAACATCTCAGCCTTTTTGCAGGCAAAACTCTGAGAATAAATGAAATTCGCATGAAAAGTTTCTCCAAATTCTGCAGTTCGAATTCGATTTTAAACTCCAAGTTCCGCCATTTATAAAGAAACTTAATACTCTCCACAGAGGTAAAGAAGCTAGGGCGTAATCCTGACTAGTGACCAATAAAGTAAGTAAATAAAATAATTTCGAAATAAGATCATTGAAAAACTGACGGCAACAGTTGTTGCGAAAAAGAAACTCACAAAAAACTGAAAGAATTTGGTAGGCACAATCCCCTGCTGTCTTAAATGCAATGGATTATAAATAAACTGGACGGATCAAAATGCCGTGGAAGATTCTACATGAATAATTAGGAACGCGATGCCTAATTTGCATTTATAAAAGAATTTTGATTTTGGACAATCTCACTTATAAAACGTAATTGGAAAACTAATTTTTCCAATGACTTCGTACGATGCTGCTTCTCATGGTTCTTTGTGAAAACTGCTTTCATGAAATTTTAGATTCAATAGGGAGCACAAGCGAGATTAAATAGCGAAGTACGAGTCAATATAACAGCATGATAAGTTAGTTTTACTCCACTAGACAGAACTGTTGGAGACGCTACTCTCATATTTGGCGAGCTTCCATATCAAAATCCATGCAAAATTTACCCTCCTTGTTAAAAACAATAAAGTTTCAGGATTGGACTGGATGTACCCAGAACGACTATAGTCAACATCGAAAACTAGCATCAGACTTTTAATCAAAAATCTTGTCGGTTTCTTACTGGCAAATGATTTGTGCAATGAATTAAAGGAAAGAGAGATCATAGACAAACTGAAAAAAGGCAAGAAAACACAATTCAAAGGCTGGCAGGTTTTTACGCTGCCGTTAATGGTTCTGTCCATTACGATCATGTATGGATCACATCAACTTTCTACGAACTATTATCGAGCAATCGCTTGAGCGGCATTCGCTCAGTCCCTATTAAAGGCGGATTAATATTAGATTTTGTTTCCCTCAAGGTTGTTCTCAATGCGTTTTATCCACTCCAAGAGATTTAATATATGAAGTCAACAGAAGGCTGGCGGACTTAAAGTATGCCAGCGATATCTGTCTCCTGGCACTCAGGAAAGATCAAATTCATTACAGACACCAAAAAAAAAAAAAATAATAATATTAGCATGGTAACCCATTTAAACAGAAAGAAGTGTAAATAGAGCGGCTCTCAATTTTTCGAAGACGTAAATAATTTGTTATTCGTCTTTACATTTGGCCTAGTATTCGACTTTTTTCTTACACACTTGACTGCACCAAAGATGCAACACATTTTAAAATAGCAAAAAAAAAAAAGTCTAGGACCAGTTCTTCTGATTTCAATTTGGAAAACTTTTTTAAACAGCAGTTTCATATTCAAGTACTTAAAAGAGTAAAAAAAAATGTTCTTTTAATGCACACGTATTCACATCAATACCTAGTAATTAGGCCTTAGTAGTAGACTCACCTTAAATGTGGTACTATCTACGATCGATGTGCAATCCAAGCCATTGAGAGCATAATCCTCGACACCACCATTCAGTGGTGGTTGATGTTGATGTTGCAAATGAGATGTCTGCTGTTGATCACTGTAATTCTGTTCGATTTTTATTGTGGGACTTAGAATTGTTAAACTATTCACGGCCGGCGATTGTAAGCCAGAAGCACTAAAAGTACCCTCAACTAAGATGGGAACACTTGGAGCGGTAGGCGCTGTGGAGTTGGTTAAAGCTACCGCTGCCGCTGATGAGGATGATTGTGAGGAGACGTCGTGATATGGCGTAACAACAAAAGACGGATATGAACGAAACTGATGATGATGATGATGATGGTACTCGGTATGGTTGTGTGGATGTGCCAACTGTGGTCCTTTATACCAAGTACCATGCATAATCATTTAAAAAAAACAATTGTTGGTTTAAGATTTTTTGAGAATTTTTTCTGATTTTTTTTTTATTTTGAATTTTTTTCCAAACAATTTTTTTTTTTTATTTTTAAACAAAAAATAATTTCATTTCCTTTTATAATTTCTTTAAATTTTGGTTTTGATTTTAAGATTTCACTTTCATTTGTTTGAAATTCTTCACTTTTTTTCAATTTTATTTTGGGGGATTTCTTCACTTAAGGTTATGAATTACACAAATTTCCTTGGCAGCATTGGAAAATCCATTTAACTTTCAAAAGACACCTTGACTTTGAGTTGTATTTCACATTCACATTTTTTTTTTCTATCCTTCGTTTTGGTT
This sequence comes from Sarcophaga peregrina, assembly GCA_014635995.1. Taxonomy (NCBI): domain Eukaryota; kingdom Metazoa; phylum Arthropoda; class Insecta; order Diptera; family Sarcophagidae; genus Sarcophaga; species Sarcophaga peregrina. Next base: position 116,025,118 of record CM025789.1, read on the forward strand.
TTGTTTTCATCCACACTGTAATTTAAAAACTGGCACAATTCAAAAATTTTTCTTTTTTTTTTTGCGCTTTTCTCGTTTTTTTTGTTTCTTTTTATTGTAAAATGCTTGTAATTATGGCCGGCCTTATTGCCACTTCTTCTTTGTAAAGGAATTCAAAAGAATTTTTTTTCACTTTTCTTTTTATTTCATTTTTATTTTTGTTTTCTTTTTCTTTTTATTTTTTTGTAATAATTTTTGGCCATAAAATTGTTGACATTCAGCAACGATAAAAACAAAAAAACCTGATTGATTGGAACGATCGATTTGTGTTTTATGTTTAAGGATCGTGCCTCATTCCGTGGGTATTTCATAAAATTACAATTCAATTGTGGAAAAACAAGCAAATTAACTAAAAGAGAAGAGGCTTGCAATACGATGCAACAACCAACGTATGCATGTGGTAAGTAGAACACTTGAAAAACGTTTAAAAACTAAAAATTTTCAATAAAAATCTCGCGCGCGTTTTTGGTCACAGTTTGTATAATTTTGTAAAACCTTTTCGTCTTTTACTAGGGTTTTTAGTTTAAAATTTTAATTTTTCTTCTTTTTCTTCTTGTGTTTTTTGCTTTTGTTTTCGTTTTTTCTTGTTTTTCTGAAATTATTTGGTGTCACTAAACAGTAAGTAAGTAGTAGGCTTAGTAGGCAGTAGCAGCAATTGGCAAAAAAGCACACACAAAAAAGTTGCTGCCAGCTCGCAAGAATTCCGTACACGAATGCTGAGTATGAATGGAAAAAAATATTGAAATGCCTCGATGGCTTTGGATGGCTACTGTTGGATGTGCATTTTTTTTTGTTGTTGTTGTTGTTGTTTTTGTTTGCTTTGTGCTCCAGAGTTTTTCTCTGTGTTTAGTTGTTGTTTCGTATCGTTTTTCGTTTTTACACGAACGAAGAACACCATCAGCAATCATATGAGTAGAGAGTATCGTCGACTCGTAGTAGCAAAACGTGTGCTTTTACTGCCGCCTCTTGATTAACTTTTTTTGCTGTTTTTTTCTGTTGTTGTTGTTGTTGTTGTTGTTTTATCGTAGCTGGCTCCGGTTTTTCTACCAGTTTTTGGTCCATACCATGAGTAAGACCAGCAAGCGAGTGAGTATGTGGCATCCACAAAACCCCACAGTTGATGGGTTGTTGCATTCGGCCAAAAAAGTGCTCAACTAAAAATCTTCGTCTTTTCATGTGTTTTTTTCCTCGTTTTCTTTTTCTCTTTCTGTATTATGCTACTGTTTCAGTAGCTTTTATTCCCCACAATCACCTTTTTTACTCAGATTTTTAGCCAATGCTACTCTCCCCTAAGACCTCGGTCGATTTTTTTTCTTCTGTTTTTCTTTTAACTCTTCAAACAACCAGTAGTCAACAGTGCGCATGCTCACACTTGATTTAAAAGAGCAAACAAAAAAAGAAAAAAGCGAAATCTCTTTAAGCCATTAAGAGTTTTTGTTGTTGCCTGATACAATGGAACAACAACAAAAAAAGAAAAAGGCCACAATTTTTACAGGCATAATGAGTCTTAAACCCATTACAACAACAACATAAAGCATTTGATTTTGCTTTGACAACAAAATGAGCAACAGTTTTCAGATTTTGAGTGTTTTTTGTTTGAAGGAGGTTTGTGTCGAAGACTATCATTTGAGGTGAAGTTGTTTTGACTTTGTTTTCCAATGAAAAATTTAATTCTATTAACTTCTTCTACCAACACTTTTTTTTTGTTTTGGCGGGAAAAATTAACGTTGTAAACAATTTTAAATTAATAAAATGGGTCTGTAGAGTCAATTTTAATAAAAAAAAAAAGGGAAATACTGTGGGAATATTTTACAAGGGATTTACTAAATTGATTCACTTGAACTATAAATATTTGAAATACTATGAGCATCAAATGAACGTAAATGTTTACCTAATTACAACCCTTCCCCAGGATTAGGACCTAGCTTCTCGCACCACGTACATGTCTGTTAATTTTATAAACGAGTGGCGGGATTTACAGATTTTGAAATACTTTTCATGGCATTACATTTATTTTCAGAGATCTGCTGAGGAAGTTGCTGACGAAATATTTTTTTTATACTTTTTTCGTTTTGTTGGACAGGTCAGACAGGGTCTTGACCCACATCTAATAAGCCAATGCACTACCTACTAGCCTGCGGTGACTTGAGTTAGGTAAATTCTAAATTTATATTCTATTTCAAAGGAGTCCTTTTTTGGAATTGTCTGGAACTGCAGCAAATTCTCTTAAATTTTTTCTTCCCTAAAAAGGGTTTCGTCTGGAGGCGTACCCCTATTCCTTAACAAAACAATGCAATATTAGTCTACATCTAGCGTGAGCTAATAATCAATAACACTGCCAATCATAATAGCCCTTTTATATACGAGTTAATGCAGATGAAATTATAGCATAACAAAAGTTATCAAACCTGCTAAGGCACAAGCGGATTCTATAGACCAACATTTATTGGCTAACTTCCTAAACGTATATATAACCCTCCATTTAAGTTAGGCAAGCAGAAGCAAAATCGCCGTAGTCTAGTAGGTATGTGGTGGCTTATTAGACGTCAGGCCTTGGTTCAAATCTACGGTCGGACATTAAATGTGCAAAAACATTTCTGCGGGGACTTCCTTTCAGCAGATTTCTGGCAAAAACTCTGTAAAAAGTAAAAAGAATTGTCATGAAAAAGTTTCTTAAAAATCTAATGTTCGGAACCGACATTAAATTCTAGGTCCTACCACATAAGGATAAGATAAGTGCCGTGAGAAGCTAGGTCCTAATCTTGACTGAAGGGCCAATTATGTCTGTCTGTATATAATGAAGTCGCCGTGGTCTAGTGGGTAGTGTGTTGGCTTATTAGACAAAAGGATCGGGTTCGAATCCCAGGTCAGACATCAAAACGAAAAAATATTTCTTCGGCGACTTCCTCTCAGCAGATTTCTGGCAAAGACTCTGTGAGTAAAAATTGCCATGAAAAGCTTCTCAAAAATCTGTCGTTCGGAGTCGACTTTAAACTGTAGGTCCCGCCACTCATGTATAAAATTAACGCACACAACATAAGTGGTGTGAGAAGCTAGGTCGTAATCCTGACTGAAGGGTTGTAATGACCAATTATGTCTGTCTGTATATAATGAAGCAGATAAATAAGTGGACAGTGTGTAACTCCAGAAAACTCTCATATTTTTACTCTTTTCTGAAACGTTTGATTTTCAGATTTATTCAGGAAAGAGATATTATTTAAAATCAGAAAGGAGAACTTATTGCCAATAGAGGTAGTGATTGCTGCCGGTATAGAGGAAGAGAATTCTGGCCCATGACTAAACATAATTAAATGCCATCGTACGCTCCAACAGGTTGCATGTAGGAATATGAGGAATTGGTGTTACTTTAGGGGACAAGGACAAGGGGAAAGTTTCACAGGAACACCAGATTTCTGAATATCTAAGTATCTTAAGAAACAATCTATCGTGAGGTCTAGCAGGCAATCCCAGCAACGAATGCTGAAGGCAAAACAGCTCTGCATTTTAAGAAATATGATTAACGAACTTTGTAAAAACTGCTTCCATGAGATGTTATTATATCAATAGGGAGCAGCAAAGTACCATGTATTTTGTCAAAAAAGGCAACATAACAGCATGAAAAATCTATTTTGTTCCACTAAACAGAACTGTTGGAGACCAGTTATGAATGCTTCCCTCTTATCCGGTTAATATGAAAGTGTCTACGATTAAGGAACATACATGCAAGCATAATTATTCCCCTTGTTAAAAACAATAAACTTTCAGAATTGGACAGAATGCACCCATGTATGTCTGGGGCAGAACGACTAAAGACAACAAAGCTAACATCAGCCTTTTAGTCAAAAATCCCATCGGTTTCTTACTGGCAAATGATTTGTGCAATGAATTAAAGGAAAGAGAGATCGTTTACCGAAAAAAGGCGACAAAAACTAGCTGGACAACACACACTGTTCGGAACACTTGAACTATATTAGGTCATCACGTACATCGCATTTTAAAATATCCATTCCTCAGTGTTAGTTGACTCATTAATTAAATATTTAAGTTTTCCGGATTTTCCTACGATCCGTTTCTAGGATGGGATCAGGCGAAGGATGCGTTTTAAGCTGATTTTTACTGAGCCCAATGAACTAGCAACCTAGCTAGCCAATCGTTTACAGATGTCCCGAAGTAAGATACTGCATAAGATATAGTTTCGAGTCATTTCAATAAGAATGGACGTTAAAAGATGTCTGATTTGTGCATAAAAGAATTAAAGAAAGCTCGCATTAAAATTGATCACCCTCTGCCGATCAACAACTGCCGAGACTTAATAGCGGCAATGCGGCGCAAAAACAACTCTCAAGTTTGGTTTGTATGCTGCCGCCAGCAGTCGTTGTGTTCTTGAGGCCATTTGCAAAGAGAAACATTGCCACCATATGTGAATAGACATGATTTGTTGCCAATTCATAAGAAATTCAATCGACAGACATCAAAATGAAACTTGAAAAATATTTCTTCGGCGACTTCTTCTCAGCAGATTTCTGGCGAAAACTCAGGCAATAAGTAAAATTGCCATGAAAAACTGTAACGCATACAACGTGGGTGATGTGAGAAGCTAGACCGTAATCCTGACTGAAGGGACGATTTATATATTATGTGGGCATAAAATAATTATTTTTTTTTTTTATAAAACCATTTAAATTTCTAATGTAAGTTCATTATCAGCTTTAAGTTCACAAAAAAATCGAAAAATAAATAATTTTACAATTTGTAACAGTTTGTTGTTGTTGTCTTTATAATAAATTCATTTATTTTCTCTCGCTTTAGAAAAACAAGTACGGCGCATAAAAATTGGGAGGGGGAGCAAATGTCATGGTTGTGTCCCTTTTCTTTAGTTTCCTATACACTGATCCCTGCTCATGATTTGCAATAAAAACTTACTCGAGGAAGAAAAAAAAGAAGCACAAACTCAGGGAGTTGTGTTGTGGTTTTTAAAATTTCAGAATCGAGTGCAAATGCACATTTTATTGCAAACTTTTTTTTGTTTTTGCTTTGGTCCTGATGGTGGCTTTTATGCTTTGAAAAAAAAAGTATTTTTACGACTTCAACTACAATTTCATTTGTTGCCCCTTTTTTTTGGTTTGGTTATTATTGTTGTTGTTGTAGTCGTTGCAGAAACACTTGAAATGCATGCGCATTAATTTTGCCATAAACCTGATGCCTCGCCTTATTTCTGACTTTGTTTTTTTTTATTCACAAATGTAACTCGTTTTGGCAAAGGGACGAAACAAAAGTTTTCCGTTTTAAGATTTTTTTGTAACTCCTTAGAGATATTTCATACTGAAAATATATTTACAATTACAACAACAACAATAAAACATAGAATATTAACATTATGTATACGATGTAGGGACAGTCAGTCATACAGATAGACGGACGGCCACGACAGACAAACTGATTGTAAAATGTCAACGTTTATGGTTTTAATTTTGAACGCATAAAATTAAATCAAAATTAAATTTATAAAAATTAAAAAAAAAACATATGTACGTACATTTAAAGGCCACAGCCATATATTGTATAAGAATATAGCAATTGAGGGCAATTAAATAGCACTATTACAATAGCAAATAATGTATGCAGGCCAGTCAGTATGTTTTACTCTTTCTTTCATATTTTCCAGTCTCTCAAAATACTTTTGCTTCCACAGATTATTTATTAATTTTGAAGACCGTCTTTGAAATGTAAACACGTTAGGATCTACAATAAATAGTTAGGCGTAGTATAAACTCACTTCCAACAGGGACTTAAAGCTGATGGTTTAGGTGGTGTAGTGGTCATTCAAAATAGGACATTTTCAAATTCGTAACATTATGGGGCTTCATCCCATCCAAATAATTTAAGCAGAAAGTCCCTCGAGCCTTAGAGAGAATACCACCAGAGACGGTCACAAGATGTTGAACTAAATCAGCAAAGGTCACATGCTTAGCTAGTACCCACTTGGTAATAAAACTGAACAAAAACGAAGAAAGAAAGAATTGAGTTTTGAGATGGGTTTTCGCTGGAATTGATTGATTGATTTCTCTTGAGAAAATTATGAGTAATTTATTGCTCACAAATGCTTCGTCGGAGAACTTAAGCGAAGTTAGAAAAGGTGTGTTTAAACTGACTACTTGTAGACTTCTTCTTATTACCCAGGAAAGTAACTATTATTACAGCTTTTAAAGAAAGGATCACGGGAATGTGGTCAGGTAGGATTTGTCCTCCCAATTCCATCTGCCCTGTTCTCAATGATACTTGGTATCGAATTCAAATCTTCATAGGCTGATGAAAATATAACTTCACTATCGGCTGGAGGTTTTTACATCAGAAAGGGGAACCATGGAATTAGTTTTAGCTTAAGAGATGAATGCAGTGCTCTTAAATCAACTGTTTTTGAACGTACATCAATGATATACGGATTTATTTTCAGTCCTAAAAAACCTGAGAGTTTGTTTTTTATACGAATATCAGACGCCGTAGACGGTGTTTATTGTAATATTAATCTTCTTGAATGATTGTTCAAGCGTCTTACTGACAGGCTAACTAAGGCAGGCATTTGGCTGTCAATCAATTACATTGATTTCCGTACCTTTCTGCTCGCTTAAATTTCAGATGGAATGTGACCTAAGTAGGATGATAGAAACCAGTAAGAAAGCATTAAAGCGTTACAAATATCGTCTCTCTCTATGATCAACTTTGATCAGAGTCCACAGGTATCGTGTGAGTCTGACAGTTGGGACTTTCTAGTTGAAATTTTAAAATGGAATGTGCTTTATTTGTGTGATCTCCTTAACACTGTACTTTCTCGACATTTTAATGTATTGTTACGTTTTTACCTTTTAAAAATGTTAAAAAATGAGTTCGTAGATTGCAAATAAAATAAAAATAAATCTTCGTTTAATTTTAAATCAATCCTTTATTATTACACAACTTTTATGCCACTGCTCGAACTTGTACCACGTTTACAACGATAACTTTCACAATAAGGGCTTGTTCGTTTTATTTCTCTGCTTACAACATTTTTGTAAGCAACAACACACTTGTTTGTTATTCTTCTTTGCTCACAACCTTCTTATAAGCATAACACTTCTGATCGCGTAACACTAACAACTGTTGCCTTCACACGCAACTTGTCTGCACGCAAGACTGACTGAATTATAATTCGATCTCGTGTCTTCACACACAACTGATTGAATTCTCAATTGAAAGCGACAGTCGTCACACCCGACTAACTTAATTAGTAACTCCATCATTGCTCGCTTTGTCTTGCCTTTTATATCGCTGGATCAACAATGTGATGAATACTCTCGAAGAAGGATGACGGCCTTTGGGAAAGATCAAAAAATTTGTTTACATTTTTGTTTGTGTATCTTGTGTCCAGGCAGAGTAGTTGTTGCTTGTGTATTTGGCTTTACGCTATTTTGTTTTTTTACGCTGCACTTTGTTTTTGCTTGTTTACTTCTCTGTCAACTGCATTTTGTTGTTGGCGTTTACATCTTTTATCCTTTATTTTTGTTTATACTTCGATCTTATAAACAAGTCCATTATTTTTGTTACTACTGTGAACAAGTCCATTATTTTTGTTTTTGGAGCTTTTGTTCATCATTTCACTCATGATCAAGTCCGTTATGTTGTTTTTGGAGCTTTTATTTATTATTTTAACAACACCATTTCCACTTTTTCAACAGTATTTCCACTTACAGGAATCGACCAAAGCACCAAAGCGAAATTCTAGCAAAATGGGTCTAGCAGGGTTTTTGTTTAGAAGATAATTCGACTTGACATTTGTTTTTTAAATTATTTCATTCAGGATATCGAATATTTAATGGTTGATATAAGTTTTCTAACCCAAAAGTTTGGTGTAGAAGTCAATCGTGAGTTATTTAATCGGTTGTTATTTAAAAGTTTCTGAGCACACAGTCATCAGGACTATTTTTTCGATCACCACTGTGTTGGGACATCTCTATAGTGATAATCGTAATACATAATAATAATAATAATATTGTTGTTGTCGTTGGTTCATTTTTATTTGACAACAAACATGTTTTGGTGTCCATGTCATGTTGCATGTTTGGTGTCCCTTTTGATTTTGTTCGTTTCGCTTTAACTTTTGTTTGAGTTTCGTTTTGTGGCAGAACATGTATATTCTGTTTCTGTTGTTGATTCTATAATTTTGTCATCATATATGACTGGCATATACTTGTTCTTGGTCATGTTGGATTGACTCACTCTTTCTCTCTCTCTCTCCTCGTGTTGAAATAACCGGTGATGTTAAGCGAACTGATGAGACTGATGTTGTCTGTCTGCCATCGATTTCAAGTCCACCACACTGTTCCAAATGTCTTTAGAGAATTGACATACATTTTGATGTTGTTATTTTTGTTGTTGTTATTTTTTTTATTGTTTTTGTCATTGTTGTAAATCATCATTTAATTTTTTTCTTGTTTCGATTATTTTATTTCATTTCATTTCATTTTTTTGTTGAAATTTTTATCAAAATCATTTCAGTGTCTTGATTTCATATTAAAAATGGCTGCTGCTGCTGCTTTCTTCCAAAAATGAACTCTACTCGTAGTTATGAGGGCATATTAATTTTTTTTTTTTTTGCTGGTCTTAATCAGTTACTTTATTTTCATCAGAATAGCGTCATTTTTTGCAATGAAAAAAATCCGAAAATTTCAAATACAAAATCCATGGATTGATGACAAGACGAAAGGTTTTTAAATCAATTCGGACATGCCTGGCATAGAGAAAAGATTTGAAGATTTAAATGAGTTGGGCTTTATAGCAACCAAAAATATTTTTAAAATTTATTTTAAAAAATTCTATTCAAAAAGCAACAATAAGAGTGTGAAAATTCAGTGAATTCTTGAAAATTTTTAATTTCCTTATCAAAACCTTGTCTACTATTGTGTGTACTGGTGGTGGTTGACAAGTGCCTCCCGTATTGATATGGTTGTCCGATTTAGCTTGAATACTTCAATTATTTCTATGCGCTTTATTCATATTAGTTCAAAACGAATGCTGTCGAGCAATCATGTAGGCTACATGTTAGTAGTCGACAGCGTAGAACTTAGAACGAACCTTTTAAAAATGCGGTACGATATGGCTGCCGTTAAATTCTTCAAAATCAAATTCATTCACTACAGTCAACGAGTTAACTACTCATTTATAGAGCGCTCCAACTCCTATTGCTAAAAGCTTCAAGTCTTTCTTAGAACTCCGTTTTCAGATTTTCTAACAAGTTCAGCACTAGTCCTGTAAAGTATGTACGACACTATCGAACGTTATAAGTGATTAGGTCCTGCCAAATATTTAATTTTCCTTCAACTTATCCACATTAGGTTGAATAAAACTTCTTACCTGGGAAATATTAATTTATTCGGTAACTCCCACTCAGTAATCTTGTGGTAATAATGATTGCCATGAAAAAGCCTCTTAAATCTGTCGTTCAGAATCGTCATTGAACTGAAGTTAGCGTCAGTCTTCGATAAAACGTTACTTGCTGGAATGCCAACATAAGTGCCAAGGAAAATTAGGCCGTACTGCTAAGCACATGTTAATGCTGTAATGAAAGATGAAATACCAGTTCGTTTTCGTCGTCCACAGTAAGAATTCCCATTCCCCATTCCTCTAATTTAGTTTTATATCCAGCATTAGTTACAAATGTCGATAGGAGTAATGTTTTAGCTCCTTGACGATCGAAAGATACACCCAAGAAGGCATTTCTGTTGGGGTTTCTGCTTGAACAGAAAACTACTGGATACACATCCTTCATAGATATCGCACAAGGGGTGTAGTATAGATTCATTATGTCCTCAAAAAAAGAGCGAAAAAGGGCTTGAACTTATTTGTTGGCATCAGAAAGAAACACTCTTCAAAAATACGACCAAAATCTTGGCTAAGAGGAACATTTTCACATTAATGCCAAATGTCCTATGGTTGCCATACCAAGGAAAAAGTGTAAAAGCGTTTTGTAATTAGAATTCTCAGGGAAGGACAAGAAAAAGTTGGCCAAGATCAAACAGAAAAGTTGTTTAATGAATGAGTTGTTGAGGAACGGACGAAACGATCCACCAAGGCCCCAAGTTATTTCCATATTCCCATGCTTAACTTTTTGTAGTTTTCAGTGAACATTTACGAATTTCTTCTATAATTGGTTGTATTTACATCCGTTCGAAATGTGTTGTTGACGAATACCAGAAATAGGTCACTTGAAATAATATCTGGGAAGAATCTCTCCATGAAATGTTTTACACTGGAATGATGCATATTGAGCCTGTATGAGATGAATCAATGTTTCAAAGTATCAACAGCTAAAGAAAAGGTTACATAAGGAAGAATATTGTGGGCGGAATCCTACCTTTTAGTTTTGGAAATAAATTGTCCCTGCAGCCGCTGCAATCCGTCATAATAAACTTTTTCAGAATCTTTTTTCAATTACATCCACTCAGTTGGGAACGGTTTGTTTTTCCACATTTATTCGAAATTGATAAAATAAGTCAGAGGAACTTCATAGAAGCCCTAAGTTACACTGAGAATTAAGAGAAAATTTAAAGAAACCGTTTAATAGAGTTAGAGTACATGCACTCTATATTGAAACGATTGTGTTTGAAACCAATAGAGTTCGTTTATGATTTTGTGCCTTTTACACACATACATACATACAAACATAATTTATAATTACAACCCCATTCAGTCAGGACTACGACCTAGCTTCCCATATCACTTGTATTTTGTGAGTTTATTTTATATATGAGTGACGGAACCCTCAGTTTTAAGTCGATTCCGTATGACAGATTTATTTGAAAAACTTTTAATGACAGATTTATTTTATTGTCATAATACAAATGTTTCTTCATATTTTCGTTTCGATTTTTGACCTGGGGTTTGAAACGTGTCCCACGTGTAATAAGCTGTCACACTACCTACTAGCCTACGCCGGCTTTAACTTCGTATTTTACTTTGGTTGGAGCGAGTGGTTATGAACTCTAAGATTTTTCTAACACAGCGCCCTACAAATTATTTCACTCCCGTTCTCGAAAAGACTGAACGATTATTCGTTCGATTGTTGAGCTCCGATTGTACAGATGTTTTACATGCAATTGACTACTTTGAACGAATATTTTGAATAAATAATGTCGCCGTAACTATGGTAATTCTTTTAGGATCGAGTTAAAATTTGCTTCTTTATGATGTCGACCTATGTACACACCAGAAATCAGTAATGAGTACTTAAAAATATGAGTAGAATCGAATCATACTCATAATTTCTGATACGCATTCATACTTATTTTAATATCATGGAACCTCTACTCATATTTAAAATTGGAAGTACTTATCATACTTAACAACACGTATTATGTTGTTGTTAATATAACTCAACAATCACAACGAATCATAAAATAAGTATGAATCGCGTTATGAATACTAAAATTCTTACTAGGAGGTTGTGTGTTTATGCTCTGCTTGTTGCTCTGTCTGTTTTCTATTATTATAAATGCAACAACAACTAAAACTTGTAAATTTTGATGAATGATTCGAGTCAATCGAAACATTTATAAGTATTTTGCTAAAGTTATGACTCTAAATGAGTTGGCTTATGAATCAAACATATTTCGAATGCAATGGGTTTGATAGTCAACGTTGTATGCATACTCATTGCAACCTGCATTTATAAATCAAAGTAGTATAGTGAGTATTAATGAATCAGAGTACAGTAAGACCCCGCTTAATGCTGTTCTACTTAACGCTGGTTCAGTATTACGCTGTAGTACTGGGATTCCCCTAAATCGCACACTGTATTGATGCCTGTTGTACTGTGTGTAAATGAAACGACCATTCACCAACCAAAAGCGATGCACTATATATCGGCAAGGTATACTGTATATATTTTTCAAACCTTTTTTGTTATTCTGTCCAGAATAAAGATTCCAACTGTATTTTATATGCACGTGTTAAGTTGCTCCTGTTTAACGCTGTATCATTTAGCACATGGAACTTATTGGAACGTGTCCTTCGCGTTAAGCGGGGTCTTACTGTGCATTCAAAATCTCATGAGTGCTTGTGATTAACGCAAAAACGATTCATTGCTGATCGCTGGCAACTAAATTGACTTTATTTAACATTCTTCCACTTCTCAAATATGTTTAACCGCAATCAACCGTTTATTCAAAACTATTCTTCACAATTTAAACTCCATTTAAGACAAGCTTAAGGGCAACCAACAACATATTTCAGAAAATGTTGTTAAATTTTTAATTTAGCAGCCATTTTTTTTTTGTTTTTTTATTCTTTTTTTGTTTCTTTCTGTTTTCATTTGAATTGCCTATAAATTGTTTGTCGAGAATTGCGTTATTAAAACCACAAAATAAAATGAAATTCGCAAAAATTTATTTGAAAAACACAAGAAATCATTGAAATAAAACCACAAACAACATGGACGAGAAGAAACGGAGAAGGAAGAAGAAGGAAAATTTATTCAAAACGTATCCGATAATCAACCAAACCAAAGGGCAGTAAAAAGAAGACTCTTTGGATGCCATGCTAGGCAAGTGTAAAATGAATGAATAATGGCTTGAAGACGTCAAAATTTAATGGATGCATGAAAGAGAAGAACAAAAAAAAAAAAAGCGAAAAATGGAAATAGGAATTGTAAAAAGACGAAACGAAGAACACAATAAAACCGCACTGCAACGCAAGCATGCAAGCGAAACGTCAACTTCTCAATTCAAACTCTTTTTCGAACATCAGTAGACGCTGCTTCTTTTACTTCAAACGCAAGCAATGTAAAGGACTCACAGTAGCAAGTCAAGATGATTATCATTGAAAACAACATCATTATCATCATCATCGTCATCGTAATGATGATGCATAAACGCACTGTATAGGTAACACAGAACAGAAGGAACAAACAAAAAACTGGGAGAAGAAGAAACACAAAAAAAAAAACCATGATGACGACGACGATATGGTTGGTCATGGACGCCATAGAATAAATGGATTTTTGATAGACAGTTTACAAAAACAACAATAAAAAAAAACAACAACAACAATAAGGACGAATACATTCCATTATTTTTTTTGTTTTGCCCCCTGAAAACTTTTAAACGAATTTTGCAAAATTTGAAACGAAATACGAGATCCTTCAAATGCAACGAATTTCCAGTCATTTAAACAAGTGCATTCTTCTAGAAGTGTGAACTGTCGTCCGTTTAAATAACCTCAAAGTAAATACTTAAAAAAGGTTTGCAGACGCCGTAGTGTAGTAGGGGGTGTGTTGGCTTATTAGACGTGAGGCAACGGGTCAAAAATGTCGATCAAAAGGAAATATCAAAAAATATTTCTTTGTCGACTTCCTTCCAGCAGATTTCTGGCAAAAACTATAAAAGTACATAAACTGTAGGTCCCTCCACTCATGTATAAAATGAACCCACACAACATAAGCGATCCTGTTTGAATATATTGAGAATGCCGTAGAATCGATAAAATTTAGAATATCCAACAGATTTTAACTTCTAACAGAAACAACACTTTCGGCAATATTTAAATCGCGATGAGGCACAGTTTCTAGGGTGACCCCTAGATGTATTTGTAATGCAGTCAATTCTATATGCAGTAGAGCTTTTGCGACACTTATTATCACTTATTAATTTGTATGATTTGTTATTGATGAATGCAATACTTTAACTCTCTGTCGTTTATTGTTTAACCAGGCACTATACCATCCAGTGCAGTTGGCACTAAAGCGCAAACGCGTTTTTTTTTAACACATACACATAAGCATGCCAATATAAAGCACATGTTTGTTGGTAAGTTGATGTTTTTGGCGTACTCCGCCTTTTTTTGCACAGTGTATGCTGCTGGGCTCATAAAAAACCCATGTTTTGCTGTACATTGTGGAGTTGTATGTGTGCAAAGCATAGACAGACAACTTTTTTGTTATTGGCCAGGCCAGTAACATGAACGGGTTATAAAAGTGCTGTTATACTCTACTCAGTACAAACGAAGCTCCCCAACTTAATGGCTGAACAAAAGAAAAGGAGCGCAATACATAAAAACATGATTTCGAAAAAATATGCTAGAGAAACAGAGTCAGAGTATGCCAAACAGCACAGTTGCTACTGTGCGATAAAACCACAACAGCAACAACAAGGAAACAACTACAACAACGACATTAAAAAAAAAACGCTCATTGCATAAAAACGTTACTCAATTGAAACTAGAAAAAGAGAATCTGAAATTGTATCAAATTCTCCCCAAAAGAAAAAAGGGGAGAACACAAAAACTCAAAAGAGAGAGAAGAGTTTTCTTTTTTGTTACTCTTTATTGCTGCTCTTTTTTTTGCGAGTTTTTTTTTCTATTGTGAGACTCGAAAATTTCATGTAACCAGTGTTGCCAATGTTTGGTTTTTGTATTTTTGCATAAAAAGTTTTGGCAAAGCATTTTACGGATTATTTAAGTAGGTTCAGTTGAGTGTAGTCGCCGTAGTCTAGTAGGCAGTATGTTGGCTTACTAGACGCGAGGCTAAGGGTGCGAACAGAGTGGGCGCTTAAAGCTGAGCCGAGATGATCAGTGCGATAAAGATTGTCAGTGCGATAAAACTGATTATATACAAGTCAATCCGAATAAGCTTGTGTATAACACTGTGAACGCCGACAAGAGCAGAGATCAAAACCGATGAGTGCGAGAAAACAGTTTCAAAAGCGTTTTTTGCGCTCTTTTGCTTGATGTTAACTTTTTAGTCTGCAGTTGTGTTTTTTAACGGTTTTAAATTTAAAAAAAATATATTTTCTTAAATCATTATATAAATAATGAATTTCACCAAATTCATTTCATTTTAGTGTAATTGGATGTTCTACAAATTCATTTCTGTTAATAATTGCATTAGTCACATTAGAAGTCAGTCTTCATCAGAGGAATCCATTACAGTGTACAAGCAATTTTATAAAAACAAATGAACAACAAGACTAAATGGCATAAAAGCGAAACACATTGCAAAACGCTGATTATCGCATTCACTGTGTTATATAAAAATTTTCTTCTCGCATGCAAATAAGCGTTAAGGCTTGGCTCCGCTGGAGTTTAGCGCTCCGGGTCAGAAGTATCTAACAACACGAAACATGAAGAAATATTACTTCGGTGACTTCCTCTCCGCAGATGTCTGTCAAAAAGTGTAAATGAAATAAAAATTGCCATGAAAAGTTTCTCCAAAGTCTGTCATTCGGAATTGACTTTTAACAGTAGGTCTTGCAACTCATATATAAAATTAACACACACAACACGACAGAGAAACTATGGCGTAATCCTAACCGAAGAGTTATAATGACCAATTATGCATGTATGAGATGAGTCCGACTTTTGTATCATACTTGAATGTAACATAAGAGATATCATCACAGCACTATTTCCTTTATCGCGTGACTCTGTTATATAACCCGTCTTTCTTAATTGGCCATTAATTGGCCCATGCTTAATTTTATCCATGAATAGTGGGACTTGCATTTTAACTTTGACTTTGAACTCTACGAAATTTTGTCCCGGAGAAGAAATATTTTCTCATCTTTCTTTTTGTTTCAAAAGTCTGTGCTGGGTTTTAATCCCGGGCACTTTCCAACATACTACTAGTGACTACTGCCATTCATTTAATCGAGTCTATTAAGAACAGAGTTACACTGATTGGTAGTGACAAACAAAAATTTATTGACGTTTGCGAGGCCAATTCTTCAAATGATTTTTAAGTGATTTTCGTTAACAGTTAGACTACCCTGAGAGCGGTAGTTAGTTACGAATGATTCGCAATTATATCGATTCCTTAACACACCTTGACCCAGATCTGGTTAGTAAGTAGTGTCTGTTGGATTCCGAGAAATTGTGGTAAACCCGGATCTGAAATAGATCCTAGCCAACCCGACAATTGCAGAAAATGCGGAGATGAGAAGGAGTTGGAAACTATAGATCTGCAACGCCACTGCAACTATCCAGTCCTTGAAATACCTTGAGTAGAAGATTCCTCGAGGATTTGCACTCTCTGCCTGGAGAGGAATAAACTAGTCCCTTTTCAACACGATTTAAATTTTGATAATCGGTTCGGAAATGTATAAGTAATTCAGAATTTATCAAATAAAACAAGCTTGAAGGGTTTAAGAAATATAAAATAGGTATTTCTGAGTTCTATTCAACTATCTGAATAACGTGGACTATGTAGTTACTCGGGTGTATTTTCACTGTTGCACCGTGTTGTTGGAGGGGAAATATTTTAAAAATATTGATCCAGTTAAAGAAGAAAACAGTTCATTTAGTTGTAGCCAGAAAACAAAAGTGAAAACATTTTAAGGACCAGTATTGAGGAGCCGGTAAAGTTTCGTTTGATAATGGCAACCCCGATAAGATGATTTTGTTTTTGTCATTTGGCGCTTCCCTCTTTGAGTGGCATTTGAAACACGTGCTTCAGTTTAATGCACAATTGCAATGTTTTACAACACTTCTCCTGGTTATTTTTACTGTTGCTGTTGGTGTTGCTGTTGTGTGGCAACTTTTTGTTGCAAGTTAATAATTCCAACCTCTTTTTCTGTGCTCGCATCAAAACATATAGCGAAACGTATGTAAGATAGCCGTTATAATTTTGTTGGTGCTTTTTTTTGGGGTTGAAATTACTTGTCATAGTTTTGGTTTCAATTTTTATTACAATTTTGATGTTTTTTTTTGAGTTGTTGTTGTTATTATTTTTAGTTTAAATTTTTAATTTAAATTGGATTGTTATTGTCGTCGGTGCTGTTGCTGTGTTCACAAGTTTAACTTGTTCATTTCGATACGCTTGTAAAATTTCATTTGTTTGCCAACAACCACGACAACGCATAAAAAGTACTCGAATGTGTTTGTGGCAGAAGCAGCGCCAATTTCCACTAAAATAAAATGAAACAAAAAAAAAAATCAGAAAATCGTCACCAAGAGAAAAACTTCAGAAACAGCAATTGTTGTCCGTAGTGTTGTATTGAAATGTGGAACACTTGGCGTATTCGTTCATTCATTACGTGTTTACGTTTTTATTGCCACTTTTTTTCTTCATGCAACTTTAAATTGTTCACACTCGCTTTTGTTTTTATTTTTTTCGTTTTTAAAATTTCGTTTAAAAAATTTTTTTTGGGCCCATTTGTTTGTTGTCGATGTTGTTATATCAAATTCGTGTAAAATGTGTCAATTAAACGTTTTCATTTAATTGTTGCATTTCTTGTTCATCTCATTTAATTTCATTTCATTTTGATTTTGATTTGTTTGAGTTGATTTGATGCACTTTGATTTCAGTTACTGATGTTGTTGAGCTATCATATTGGGAATTTGATTTAAAGTGTAGAAACCGACGGTAAAACTATTTCAAGTTAAAACACAAACACAACGTTTTAACACATGACAAGAAAACTTTATAGAAATTCTTTAGTCAGATCGAACCTATGGAAGGGAGGAAGTACATCGAACGTGTCATCGGAACCATGAAAGTACATAAATTATGATTGATGCGATAGAAAAGAAATGAAACGATTATCCAGCGTGAGACATGTTAATTTTTTTCTTTTTTTTTTATATAACCAGCACTCAGGGGATGGCCCCTACTCTTGTAGTGCATTGTGTAGGTTTTTAGGAAAGGTGCAAAGAGGGAAAATGCAAACGGCTAAGAAATGACTTGCTGCTGGGTAACTATAAAATGGCCAGTGCTATACCTTCATCATTAGACAGTCTACAAAACGAATAAAAACATATTTTCTGATTAAACTCCAATGTTTCCTTTACTCGGTTGTATTTCAAATGAATCCTAACAATTAAACTGAAAAATTCGCCAATAAACGGTGCAATAATGCTGTGATAAGATAGTCGATTAATGTCTTACATACATACATAGATACATAATGGGTCATTACAACTCTTCAGTCAGGATTACGACCTAGCTTCTCCCACCCCGTATGTTCTGTTTGTTAATTTTATCCTTAAGTGGCAGAACCTACACATTTTTGAGAAGCTTTTAATGGCAATTTCATTTTATCGGAAAAACCTTTGAGAAAGAGGCGCCGATGAAATATTTTTTCATATTTCGTTTTTTTGGAGATACCTGATGGCCTCCCCGCTGAATTGTTTAAGACCGGATGTAATGAGTTGGTAGGGCGCATGCACCAGCTCATCTACAAAATATGGCTAGAGGAAAGTATGCCCAACGATTGGAACCTTAGTGTCCTCTGTCCCGTCCTGAAAAAGGGAGACCCTACAATATGCGCCAACTACAGGGGTATAAGCCTTCTCCCTATCGCATATAAGGTTCTTACAGGCGTATTGTGTGAACGACTGAAGCCACTCGTCAAAACACTGATTGACAGTGCGGCTTCAGACCTGGCAAGTCCACCATTGACCAGATCTTCACACTACGCCAAATCCTGGAAAAGACCCACGAAAATCAAGTCGACATACACCATCTTTTTGTCGACTATAAGGCAGCCTTCGATAGCCCCATAAGGGATCGTGTTTATGCCGCAATGTCTGAGCTCGGTATACCTGCTAAGCTGATAAGGCTATGCAGAATGACGTTGAGCAATTCCTGCAGCTCCGTCAAGGTAGGAATGGACCTCTCCGAACCTTTCGATACCGTGCGAGGTTTCAGACAAGGCGATCCCTTATCATGCGACCTCTTCAACTTCGTCATGGAGAGTGTTCTGCGAAAGGCGGGAGTGCATCGTAATGGCACTATTTTTCAAAAAAGTGTCCAGTTGCTTGCGTACGCTGACGACATCGACATCATAGGGCGTACCAAACGACATGTCACTGCTGCCTTTAGTGCTATTGAACGGGAGTCTAAGAAGATGGGTTTGGCAGTAAATGAGGGCAAAACGAAGTATATGTTATCGACAAGTAGAGCCGTGCGGCGTATTGATTCACATATTACGGCCGATAACTATACTTTTGATACAGTCAAGGAATTCATTTACCTTGGCTCCGCCGTTACCACCGAAAATGATGTCAGTCTGGAGATCAAGCGCAGGATTACTCTTGCCAACAGGTGCTATTATGGTCTCAATAGGCAATTGAGTAGCAGAGACCTCTCTCGCAAGACGAAACTAATACTCTACAAGACGCTCATCCTACCCGTGCTTCTTTATGGCGCAGAAGCATGGACCCTATTAAGAACTGATGCAGCTGCCTTGAGAGTATTCGAGAGAAAAGTCCTACGTAAGATCTTCGGTCCAGTGCGAGTTGGCGATGATTTTCGCATCCGATTTAACAGTGAGCTGTATGAGCTCCTCAACGACATGGACGTTGTACAGCGTATTAATATCCAGCGGCTGCGCTGGCTCGGCCATGTCGTTCGAATGGAGGAGGATGCTCCGGCGAGACGAGTGTTTGATGCGGGGATCTGCGGAAGTCGGCGAAGAGGACGACCTTGTATCCGTTGGAAGGACCAAATCTAAGAAGCCCTGTCATCGATTGGTGTGACCAATCGGCGTAGGCGCGCAAGAAGCAGAGGCGCCTGGAAGGTTGTGTTGCGGCAGGCCGAAATCCGTTAATCGGGTTGTTATGGCCAATCAAGGAAGGAAGGAGATACCTGACCTGGTGTTTGATCCGATGCCTCATATCTAATAAGCTAATACGACGAGGTAGTACTAGACTACTTAGGTTATATCCTAAGTTTCTTAAAATATTGGCAACATACATAGTTCAATTCATAATTTTTTGCAAGCTATGGAGTTGTTGGCTCCATAGATAACAATCGTTTCGATTCTAGCGGAACAACTTCAAACACTGCTTAGAATCATAAATCAGTTTCTGTTTTTGTTTATGATCTTGCCGCGAAAAGAGATTTCTCGTATCTAAAAATCCATGCACGATATGCCGCACACATATAGTAGCGTGAAAAAAAAATCGATGCCATATTATGTTCAACACCGTGTCTTGTCTTATTTACAAAATTGTTGTGAATCTCATTGTGTTTGGGGCCGACAAATGTAATTCAACCCATCAGAGTCAAAAAAGTTAAACTTTGATTCGTCGCTCCACAAAACGTTGGCCCACTGGTATTTTGACCAATGCAGTTATAGTCTAGCAAAGTCAAGCCGTTTTTTCTTATTGGCTTCTTGGCTGGTCTTCTAATTAATAATTTTGCCTCTCTTAATCGGTTTTTGGCTGTGTAGAGATAACCATTTTGTGGTGTCCCAATTAGTATGACTGTCTAAAGTTTTTAGGTGGACAGCCACCTCTACCTACTACTCTGCTTAGGTTAGGTTTGATAGGGGACGCTTCACTGTATTATTTTGGATAGTTTTAGTCTCCACATACGTCCAGTTGTGATTGGAAATAATTTAGACTGGAACGCGGATTGCTTGCCTTTGCAGTCTTGCATTTTAATCAACATAATCAAATGTTTTCATGGTCATGGATATATTTTTGAAAATTGTGGTGATTCTAAAGAATTTGTCACAAGTTTAAACATAAGGATAAACGTTTCCATTTAAATCTATTGAAACTTTCCCCTCTCCTATCTTTATGACAAGGCTATTGTATCGAAAATGTGGACATACATTGAAACTCATAATGTCCATAACCTTCTACGCACTGTACTGTACTGTTCGTATGAACGAGGAACTGACCACTTTACATAAGAACTTTGGGACCCACTGAGTAAGCTGTGGATAAGAAATAAAGTTTGATTCGTAAATTTCATAAGGAATGCTACTGCGTGGCAACGTTATCACTTTATTACTCTGAAGCACGTCAATTTCAACAACGGATATTGAAAAACAGGCATCTTAAATGAAATGAAATATGAAACAAAAAATCCTTCTAGCGACTTTTAGCAGTTTTTTGGCAAAAACTGAGGTAGAAAATAAAAATTGTTTGCTCCCACAGCTTCTATGTGCAGTTGTATTCGTCAAGTGTGTGTGAAGTTTCCGGGTTTAGTCCGTAGCTTTATGGAACATAACGCCTGCTGATCATCGTAATTCTCGTATAGTCCTTCAATATTTCTTTCCCAAACTTTAATTCGTAGACTTATTTGGCTTGTATAATCACACAGTTGTTGATCCTTAAAAATTCCTAGAATTCTCCACTGATTTCTAATCTTCTTGTTATGTGTGTGTGTATTTCTGATGTCTTCTATGCTGTGATAAGTGTATCGAACATTTGGTGGACTTTCATAATGCCAACGGCAGAATATAAAATTGCTAATGCTATCCGGATTTGATCCGGCAAATAATCTTTATTTATAGTTTATAGAATTTAAGGCATTTTATGTCGCAACTTCCAGCAGTTTAGAGTTTAACATTGATAAAATTAAAACACATAATATGGGTGGTTTTGGAAGCTAAGTTCTAATCCCGACTAAAGGATTGTAAAGACCTTTAAAGCAATGAAGTAAACGATTATGGCCAAATAACTTTCGGCGGATAACTATAACATAACATTTCATTGCGTTTTTTTTTTAATTAAACTAGCACTCAGGGGATGACCCCTACTAATGCAGTGCATTGTGCAGGTTTTTTAGGAAAGGTGGAAAGAGAGGGAAGATACGAACGGTAAGGAAACAAGTTGCTGCTGGTGACTATAAAATGGCCAGTGCTATACCTTCACCATTTGGCAGTCTACAGCAATCCTCCCCAAGAAGCCCGCAGTTTCTCACACCACTTATGTTGTGTGTGTTAATTTTATGATGTGAACAATTAAGATTTTAACGGATGTACTAGACATTAAGCGGTCTGTTTCACTAGTAGTAATCTTATTGTATTCTGTTTGGAACACAAACAACAAGCTACACATTTCTCTAGTAACTCCGGGAATTTGGATTAAAATTCTATTATCACAGTCCATTTGGCACAAGAAGAAGAACACAAGAAGAAGAATATAACGGCTCATCTTTTATGAATTTCCGATTACTGTAAATAAACCACATACATCAACCTTTAAGGTTTAACAAAACCGGGCCCAAATCGCATCTTAATTAAGTTGTTTTTGAATTAAAGTTTTGTGTGAAACTGTCGCTCTTATTTCCTAAATTTTCTTCCATGTTAGGCACACACAATGAGAAACAAATCAAAGCATTTTTTTGCATTCCTTTTTGAATTTTATCTCTCAATGATATATGAAGTCTTTATGCAAATATTGATTTAAATACACAAGCACACACAAACACACACACTCACACATATACACAGATAACTGTAAAGTTATTTATTTTGCAAAATGTCAACAATTTCCTTTAATTGGTCGTAACATGTTGCAAACGGAAACAACTGTATTAACGGAAGAAATACTTTCACTGGATGTTGGATGTTGAAATTGTTGCCAGATAAAGTAACAAAAATTGTCTTAAATTAACCTAGACAGACAATTAGACAGAAAAAGGAAAAATGAAATTCAACTGCAACAATTAATTTGGAATTTTAAATCGTTGCTGGTAAAATTTGTAACAAATGTTGGTAATTTATCGTTGGGATTTCATACGCATTGCCCACAATAGCAGGCAACACTTTCTCCTAATACGAAATTTGCTGAAAATCTTAAATTCTTATCTTAATAAACAATTTATGCAAATGAGTTTGAGATGTACAAGACTGTTAGCGCAATAGATTATGTAGCCGATTACACTGGCACTATATCAGTCCACTGCTTATTATTATTGGAGTGCTGATGTTTGTCTGTGTTTCCCATAAAATTGCCACATTAAATAAACACACCGAAATACAGACAAATTCTCAAGATTTTAGGTTGAAAAAGGAAACCCTTTCTTGTTTGTTCTTCAATTAAAGGACAAAAAAAAATATTTTTGTGCGGCAAGACCGATTTCATTACACCCTTTAAGGCAAAACAATACAGTTTACGGTATACTTACATAGTGCATGCATTTTAGTTATAATTTCAAAAAGGTTGTAAACATAGCTGCCAGATTTTAACATTGACTAAAGGATGCTATTTAACATTTAAATAAGTAAACAATTTCCATTTCCATTGTCCATATTATGTTTGGTAGACTCTGTTAACATTCCGCTTTCCATCAAATTTGAAGCATGGAAATCGGTGTTCAAATTTCGCGTAAATCAAAGTCTTTAGAAAGTGAGGAAATTAGGATGCATCCGCTTTGTTTTATGGATACCAAAGCATGACATTCAGTATGCAGACGATAATATTTTCTATTCAACTGTGGTGATTAATTGCGGCAATGAAATTGGGAAATTATAAACTTCTCTGAAGTGAACTTTTCCAAAGAAACTGTTTTTTCTAGACTGGTACTAAACGCACGCCTCCAAACCGGGATTAATACCCTATAACCTCCTAACCAAGATCCTTCTAGAATCGATATAGAACTTATTAATATTAGGGGCTCACTCACATCTTAGCTAAAAAAAAAAAAAAATTAAATTATTTGAGAACCTTTGCAACGTGACTTTTACTTTGCAGTTAAAACCACAAGGAATGTGATTTAGTGAAAGAAAGGATCGTGTTTCTGAAAATCCCATATCTCGGTTGTTCTGAATTTGTTCCTTGGTCGAATTATTCAGTACTACTCCGTTTCGCCAAACATACAAGAAAATTCTTATAAAGATTGATCAAATAAAGAATAAGATCTGTCTACCCTAGAAACTTGAGCGTGCTTACTTCTTATAGAAGAACAGTCTACTTTGGATGGTGTCAGTTGCACTCGAGAATACCTTTATGGACGTAAAGTTTGGCTTTTCTACTGCGCGCGATATTTGCTGCTTAACTAATAGTGGCATAACTAATGTTAAACATAGTGTAGGGTGCAATGATGTGCTTCTTTAATTACACTATGCGACTCTATCTCTCTATCCTCCCTTTACGCCTGTAATTCGTTGTTGATTATGTGTTGCATGGCACAAAAGATGAACAAACATAAACTGTACAGATTAACAAGTCATTCGAACATACTATGTACATACGTTCGGTATGAGAGTATCATGTTTGTATTTGAAAAAGAATTTCATTTAAAGAATTCGAAAAATATGCTGATGTTTGTCTATTTTTCACACTCTCAAGAAATACCATAATCTGGTGTATTTAAAATGCCTGGCATCACTATTGTGTCTGCCATGGAAATGCAACTTTCTGTAATTGGGTGAAAAAAAATTCAAAATTACTTACAATTACAATCGTTAGAAGTAATTTGTCTGCTTCTAAGGCTCACTTTAACTACGTAATTTGAAAGTATATGATGGGCATTAGAGTTGATGTCCAAAGCTCTATTCAACTCACTACTTTCTACGATTCGACGATCTTCCAGGCCAAGTGATACAAAATGAAAGGCTTCTAAAGGAAATGGAGAGAGACATTATGACGAATTAGGTCATTTAATTAAGCCGTAAACATATACACTTGAGGTGAGTTATCAAAATAAAGTTTTCCCTAGAAAATATGTGTTCTTTTCCAAATTAATTCAATCAATAAGCTCCAGTACAAGCAAATTGAGTGCTTATTTTGTAATTATGAATGTAAACGGAAAGATATTAAAGAAGTTAATGACAGCATTGTGAGTATTTTTACAAATCAACGATACTTTTTCAAAAGCATAATTTAAAAGGTTCCTAAAAAGCCCTCTTAAACTGTGAGTATTTTTGATTAGAAAAAAACAAAATAAATCGTTAGGAAGAACAAAATCATGAAACAAGATACCACATATGAACAACGATTACTTAGACTCCTATTTCCATCACTTTAAATAATATCAGATATCGGATGGGCAATCTATCGGTTTAAATTTGAACCATCATTTATTTCGAATCGAATACTACTTATGTATGTCGTTCCATTCTACCTCAAAACTCAGTAATGAATCGATTTACGCTTAAGCGATTTTGTTCTCTGGGTGAGTTTGTTAATAAATAAAATTTCCGTATTTGATGCTCAGAATACTCACACGTGGTGTTACAGAAGTCAGTGCATCACTTTCGATGACTATTTAGTACGGCTTATGGAGCGGATGCATCATTGGCCCATATTTCTTTGAAAATGGGGACGGCACAGCCAAAACGGTCGATGGGAATACCTTTCGCAGAATGGCGACCGATTTTATTGTATATGCTTTTGATGTGGACGATGTTTGGTTTCAACAGGGCTTATTAATCCAAACATTTGATGACCGTTTAATTAGGCGAAATGGTTATTACTATTGGTCGCCAAAAAGCTGCTATTTGACACTGTTGGAATATTTTCAGTGGACGACGTTAAAGAAAAGTGTTATGCCGACAAATCGGAAGGCAACAGGACATTTAAAGGCTAACATTTGTGAGGTTATTGCTGAGTTCTGACCATATACACTGAAGAAGTGAAAGAAAATTGGTCAGCCATATGAGTGAAATAATATTCCATTTCTAACTGGAAACATTTTACTTCACAACAAGAAAATAATTGGGCAAAATTTCTCACCGATTTTGCTTTAAAGCAATTTTAAATTTAAACTTTATAGCCTTAAACTTAAATAGCCTTAAACTTAATAGCCTACCCAATAGAACGGTTGCAATAGCTTCAAAATCAGATTCTTGGCAAAATTTAGTCGATGTTTTGAACACTTGTTCATAGATGTGTACTGAAGTTAGTGGCATCCAACCATAACACCATTAATTAAATTTGTTCATTTCACATTTTTTTAAAGCTGTAGAGAATAAATGTTTTGTTCGTTGTTTGAAAGCATCAAGTCCCAACCCATTTTTATTTAATCGTCTCATAGAACTTTTGGACATTGATCTCCCGATCTGTAAATTTTTGTTTACTAATGGATTTCGCTGAAATTTTAATTTGATTTGCAGCGTTTCAAATGTGATTGGAAGGTCCAAGCAGTGGTGTGCTTTAATAGCTCTAGTCTCCACAAAAAGACTAGACGAACATAATTGTATTCCATAGCAGACGGAGCGTTTTGCTAATTTTTCTAATATTTCACTGGAACCGCGTAATACTATTTAGGTCGTATTATCCAAGTACTTTCTTTCCTCCCCTTCGATGAATTTCAATACGATACGTACATAATTGCTCATTACCACACTTCAGTCGGGATTACTCACATCACTTATGTTGTGCGCCTTAATTTTTATGCGTGAGTGGCGGGTGTTTGAACCGTGGCCTTACGTCTAATAAGCCAACACACTACCTACTAGACTACGGCTACTCAATACGATAGTGTCCTTATCTGTATTCATATTCCTGGCGATGGATGTACAAAAGACATTATTTTTCCTCATGGAAACATAGGGTTTTAACGAAACTTCTTTTTAACGTCGATGATATTATTTGTCTAGTGAGTAGTGTGTTGGCTTATTAGACGAAAGGCCCGGGTTCGTATCCCAGGTCAGACATCAAAACGATAAATATTTCTTCGGCGACTTCCTCTCAGCAGATTTCTGGCAAAAAATGTGAGAGTAAAAATAGCCATGAAAGCTTCTCCAAAAATCTGTCGTTCGGAGTCGAATTTAAACTGTAGGTCCCGCCACTCATGTATAAAATTAACGCACACAACATAAGTGGTGTGAGAAGCTAGGTCGTAATCCTGACTGAAGGGTTGTCATGGCCAATTATATATGTATGTACGTATGATATTATTGGTGACCACATGTGGTTGGTTGGTTTCAGGTCATCCAGAATGGATCCTTTTCAAGTTCTACATGGGAATTCTAGACTAGATTGCTGCCCTGACCGATTCATTTACATTTCATTCTGCAAATTTACAGGTAATGAGACTCCTGATTTGAATGGTGACTGGCAGACACTTATTGATAAAAATTTACAACTTTTGAGTCAAGTTGGTGTTTTTTTTTAGCCATGTTTAATGTTGATTTTACTTAGGTATCGAAAGCTCTGAATTTTGTCTTTTCTGAGAAAATACATCTTGCCTTACATGGGCGTTTATGGACATCTTTCGCACCCCTTGATTTGACTATGCACTCGACACACCAAAAGCAATTTACAAACGTAACTGCCTGTTTTTATGAAGCTTCTGCATCTGATATTCAGTCGTGTTGCCTAAATTTTCCCTAATATTCATCCACCAGGCCTGTTCGTTTTGTCAAACTGACTGGCGACGAAACAGATACCGTCGTTAAATGAATTTTTCCTGTCGAAATCTTCTGTTTTTGAAACATAATTTTAACTTTTAGGACATTGCCTAGCCAAGTCTTCAATTCTAAATCCCTTTAATTTAAATCTGTTGGTTGATGTCATAGGTCAAATAAAATCTTGATAAATTCATATGTAATATTGTTGCAAGTCTTTTCTGATCTATAAAATGTTAATGGATTTTATTTTTTCTTTATTTTGTGTCTTCAACAATGATTCGATTTGTGATCTAATGACACTGACTTTGTTTAAATATCTTTCATAATGGCTGCTCTTATTGAGTTGATATTGAATATCAAATGAACGAATTATTCCAATTTAGTTCAGACACATTTTTTTTCACCCCTCCTGTTTGTGAGACATTAACAGAGAGACAGACTTAACGGCTCCAATGCATCCATTAAAATCACCTGAAGACACTTTCAGCCAAAAGTGTCACAATTGTCTGGCTACCGTTTACAACGAACATACAAGGACAGACAAAAAAGAAAAATGACATCAATTGCAACAACTACTACAACAACAACAACAAAAGCAAATTTCCGTTGCACACATTAAGAGCGATATTATTGACACAAACGATGGATTAACGAACAAACGAACACAGTGTCTCAAAGGTTAACTCCAGCATAATAATCGATTTTTAATCGTTGTCTGCAAATGTCTTTAACAAAAAAAAAAAAGAAAAGCTCGAAAAAAAAATATTCGAATGAATAACGAGAGAAATGAAAGAAAAAAAAAAAAGGCGAAGAACCCTAACGAAAAAACAAAACGAGTAGCGTTTTACTAAAATATGATATGAAATGAGAAGCGACACGAAGAAAATAAAAAGAATATAAAAAAAAGGTGAACATGATAGGAAAGCGAAGGCAAAGTTGGTAGCAATTATTGACAGCCAATTTCAACGCACATCCATAGTCACACAGTTGTCAGTCATTCAGTCAGTCATTTGGCCAGACATTCACTCAAACATTTTTGCTGTGAGCACATTAAGTGGATAGAGTAAGCAAAAGTAAACGATTTTTAAAAACTGTTTTCAAAATATTCGTATCATCATCATTATAATCATCATCATCATCATCATCATCATCATCATCATCGTCTTCATTCAAACATTATCAATTCAAACACGTTCTTCTTCTATATGCTACTCTACTTTTATACACTCAAAGAAATTGTTTGAATCGAAGTTTTTTTTTTTTATTAAGAAATTCTGAATATTGAATATCGTCTCATTACATACTGCATTCTAAGCAGAGATCTGCAATGAGTATTCAAAACAATGAATTGAATCAAATCATACTCACAATTTTCACTGTTTAATCTATGATTCTGTCAGTTGTAGTTTTTTTCTTTTTTTTACGCCGAGGGGGGGGGTAAAGGTAAATGTATTTAACCGCACTATAGAAGAAGTGGTCACTCCGTGTGTGGGGCCCTTATCCACTAATTCCCCTCTTCGTCTCGTGAACTGTTGTGACCACTCCTGAACTGCGGTGGTATTACTTCGGACTGGAGTTCTTTTGGTCCTTTGGCCCCTGCATGCTCATATCCGCGTCCAGATTACGTTTCAAAAGTTGAGGAGACTTCTAAGGGTCTCCACTATTTCTTCCTAATTGGTACCCAACTGGAATTTCGTTTGACACGTGTGCCAATGTCATCTCTGCCGGCGTGCCTCCATGTTCTGCAGCCTCAAGAACTCTCTTCTTCAGTCTTAGAATGCGCGCCACGTTTTTCGTCACTGAGGCCCAATTATCTCTACTCGTAATCATAGCCCCAGCAATGTTAGTGGCCGTGATCGTTCCAATCATCGACGTTAGTACACAGTGATAGCTCTGTCAGCGTTCAAATTCGAAATCAATGTGTTCTGCATCATCAATTACTTTCCCTTCCTCGTAAAGACAGTAAGGGGAGGCGGTTTTACCCATTCTGTGGAGATCTTTCCTGAAATATCCATGACTCGATAGCATCTGCGTAACGAAGTAATTTGCCTCTCAATATTTCCAGCCAATCCATGGCTTTATGCCCGGAATAAGTCTTCCCGTCCACCTTTCTCTATCTTCATCGTTCCATCGTCGTTGCCATTCTGAAATGATGTTTTTCATGAAGTGAACGGTGATGTGTCAGTTGTAGTAGCCACAGTCTAACAGGCAGTGTGTTGGCTTGTTAGACGTGAGGCCACAGTTCAAACTCGAAAAATTAATATTTCTTCTGCGACTGCCCCTCAGCAGATTTCTGCTTTGAAAAGTTTCTCAAAAAATCTGTCGTTCGGAGTCGTCTTTTAACTTTAGGTTCCGTTACTTATAGGTTAAATTAACACACGGAACATACGAGGTGTAAGAAATTAGGTTATAATCCTGCCTGAAAGGTTGTACCCAAGAATATTAAAATGTTCAATACACAAAATTTCCATGGAAAGGCAACGTAATTTTCAGGACTATTTTATATATTCTCAGAGTTTTAGTCAAAAGTCTGTTGAAGATGTTGCCGAAAGAAATATTTTTCCGAATTTCCATGTTGTCGGAATGTTAGAGCTGAGGTTTGAAGCACGACCAACATACTGTCTCCTAGACAACGGTGATTTTAATTTTGTGAATATATGGAGCTTTTTAACGATAACTGATGAATTTCTCTTGATATTCCAATACCAGTGGTACTGTACGGTATAGCCTTCATTTGGCTGTGATATCTTGCCCATCACAATTAATGTGGTGCATCATTAAAATATAAAAAATCGTCACTACGCTTTATATCTTCAATTCCCCTGCCATAACTTACTTCTTCGAATTCCAGCACAGCATTTAATTTTTCAATTTCAAATTCTTTCTGTGTAGCACCGAGTCAAGTACTCAATATGTGAGTAGAACAACATCAGCAACATTAAAAGACACACAACATGCAACAGTAGCAACAAATGTAAGTTGGAAGCTTGGAATTGATAAAATTCGAATTCATAAGGTCCTACATCGTAGTATAATCTACGGAATCGTCTAGAGTCACCGCTAAGATCTTTACGATTTTACGAATTTCTAACCTTTGATGCTTATAAGTCTAGGTCCATTTTAAAGCGCAAAACTTTAATTTGTTTTTATTTATTGTGAATGCTGCTGGGGAACGGGATAAAGGGAAACTCAGCTTTTTGCTCGAACATACATACATAATTGATCTTTACAACTCTTTAGCTAGGATTACAACCTAGTTTCTCGTACTGCTTATGTTGTGTGTGTTAATTGTATACATGAGTGGCGGGATCTACGGCTTAACCCGTTAGGGCGCAGAGTCCGTTATAACGGACTCTCGAATTTTCTACCTGCAATTTACACAATTCCCCTTCAAAATGGAGCCGATACAGAACAAGATAGCAATGAAAACGATAATGGGCATGAGGGAAATCTTAATCATCTTGGTTTAAAATTATTATCTGCTGCATGCGAATGACAGTAATGATGAACTCGTAAAAAAGTTAATGCAAAGCTCCTACTCATCTAACAGATATACGAACACAAGTTCAAATTGGGAGCGAAAAGTTGAACCAGTTTATAAAATAACCGCTTAGTGTACAAATGCTCTGATATGAGTGAAATGGGAACCTGCAAACGATTTGTCAAAGGAAAGTATTCCAGAACTAAAAGTGATGCACCGATATAGTATGCACATGGGCGGCGTTGATAAGATGGATCAATTAGTTGCAGTCTACCTCGGTTGTTAATCCATGGCTGCTGATGAAAGAGTTGCATTCCAATGATCCGACTAGGTAGGTAAGTTTCCTACCTTGAAACTTATGGTACCCCGTGTATAAAAGGGTCGCGGACTAACAAATTGACAACAGATACGCGATATGATGGCAGAAACCATCACATTGAATACTCGAAAACTGAAAAACGATGTGGACATTGTGGGAAAAAAGCAAAATTTATTCGTAACAAGTGTAAAAAGGGACTTCACTCCAAAGAATGCTCCAAGAGTTATCATACGCCAGGAGTTCATACCGATGGCAGACGGTCTATAACTCGATAACTATAAATTTTTTTGGATAAAATGTCTTAATTGAAGAAAAATTATTAAAGGAAAGTCCCCAGGAGTTTCATCAATTAATTTTTGAGGAACTTTTCATGGCAGTTTTATTAATTCTTATAGTTTTTGTCCGAAATCTGCTTAGAGGCAGCCGAAAACATATTATTATTATATCAAGATATCTGACCCTAGGCCTCATACCTAATAAGCCAACACACTTCCTACTAGATTACGGCGACTTTGACTGACTTTGTTCAGGTGTTACAAACATAATAACGAACTTAATATTCCCTCTGTACCAATGGTGATGGAATAGGAATAAAAACAAACAGTGTCAGTTACTTTTTGATTTTATAATGTTGCTCATCAATATCTGTACAGGTACTATTCGTCTCGTGTATTTCTTTATTTTTTTTGTTTTTTGAAAAACTTTATATAGAGCGAGGCATAATTGCCAGTGTGCTGGAACGCATTAATAATTCGCGCCTCTAAATTATTAACCGGTGGAAAACAAAACAACAACAACGCTCACTAACAATTACAACAAAAGTACAGTAAGTACTCAGCAGTATGCCATCATCTACGAGTACAATGAAATACTCTGTGACATACAAATAAAACGAGTGAGCAAACGTACGAAACAGGTAGACAAGACAGACTACCACAACCATTACTAGATACAATACGACGAGTATCTTTAAGTTTATTTGATGGTAAGTTTTTGTATCTGAAAGATGTTTCAGTTACTATCGTTGTCTGTCCCCATGCCTGGATGTTCAGAAGTTCAGAAAAAGTGTGATTATGATGATGGAAATATAGATGAGTGGAGACGGATGGATAGATGGATGGATGGTTGGTTGGATGGATGGTTGGATGTTAATGTTGATAGTTTTTAAGTCGTTTATGGTATTTTTTGTTGTACTTTAAACTGCTACAATAAATAAATAAATACGGAAGTACAAGTTGATTTCATTACATTTCAGTCCTTCTTTTTTTTCTTTCTTTCTTTCTTGCTTTGTTTTTATTTTCATTTCATTACCAACAATTGTTATATTCTGTAAGAATTTGTGTTAATACATGATTGGCATGTGCTTCAATTACATTTTGATCTGGCTGGACGCTACAAATTTTTAAATTCGGCAGCCAAATAATTAAAGATGCATGTGCTGTCAATGATACGAAAAAAATGTGTAGTCTTCGCCAAAGCAACAAATAAAATATCAGAAGGAAGGAAGTGAAAATTTTTCAAAATCATGCAATTTTATCATTTACATTGAGTAACTTTAAAATACTTTTTGGGTCTCTATATCTGAATTAAGGTTAGTGTATGTGGTTCAATTGTTTTTGTTGCTCCTCGAAGACTTAATTACACATACATTATGGGCGATTATAACCCTTTAGTTAGGATTACGGCCTAGCTTCTCACACCACTTATGTTGTGTGCATTAATTTTATACACGATTGGCGGGACCAACAGTTTAAAGTCGACTCCGAACGATAGGTTTTTGAGAAGCTTCTCATGGCAATTCCATCCATTCTCAGAGTTTTTGCCAGAAATCTGCTGAGAGGTAGTCGCCAGAGAATTATTTGTTCATATTTTCGTCTGAACTGGGGGTTTGAATGGGAGCCTCTAATTAGACGGCACACTACCTTCTAGACCACGCCGACTTCTAGCTGAAATCGTTTGGATTAATATAATTCTGCAGCTTAGCACCGGTTTTTCATACTAGTTGGCAAATGTATGAAGCGCGGAAACAAACTATTTGTTCGGTATAAATTTTCTACAGAGCTCAGTGATTAACACGATATCTGAGAACCTGTTGGTAAAACCGGTGTCTTAGGATTTACTGAGCATTTGTTTCTTGGTCTATGAATGTTTTTTGATATACGCTCATCAACGCATTTGTAGTGGTTTTGTATGAGTATTTGAATAAATTAAGAGACAAAGAAAACTGTATAGAACCATACATACAGCTTATCAGACGCGGAAAAGTTTGTTTTCGCTTATTTTGGTAAAATGATCACTTCAGAAACAAAGAAAAAATCATAATTTTCTAATCAATTTTGATGAAAATTTATTACCCAACTATGAATATGACAGATCCAAATCGAGAATTGCCATGAGTTTATAAAAATTATTTGCCTTCATTCCATGCATCACTATTGTTGAATATTGAATGCATTTGAACGAATCATGCCAACAAGAAGGACTTCATCATTCATTGCATTCGCTTAAATGTTAGAGTGGAGTGGAGTGGAGTGGCGTGTAGTGTAATGGAAACGTTGTTTGCCTATTTATAATGGCCACCAATTATGGTAATTTCCTTATGTGTGATGGCTGTAACATCTTTTAAGAAAACAAACCAACCAGCCAATCAACCGACCAACCAACTACTTGTGCCATTAACATCCATATTCTTGAAGTAACGACGAGAATGTTGCCGTCCACTCGTGAACAAAATTCAACAAAGTTGCCAAGGATTTTATAGTGGAAAAAGTCCAATCGGAATAATATTTTTCAAAAAGTATAAAATTTACATGGACATAAAATTTATAAGACATTGAAGGTAAAAATAAGGACAGTTCGGGGCCGGTATTAAGACTACATCTACTTAACTTCTTAAGTTGTTAGGTTAGGTTAGAGTAAGTGTACTTGCCAACTGTGACAAGTACAGTACTCGAGGTCGAATTGCCCTATTGCACAACGTCCTAGCTTCTCACACCACGCGTGTTGTGTGCGTTACTTTTATATATGAGTGGCGGAATCAGTCCCCCAACACCTTCCAGTTACTGACTTAATCTCTATAAGTTTACCACCAAGTACCTCCCATCTGTAAGGAGGAGGCGCGCACCCTATGAACCCTAATCTAACCATGTGGTATGAAAATTAAATTTTCCTACGCTGCTACAATAAATGAAATTTATGGAAAGAATAATAAGTGCAGCTAACGATAAGATAAAATATTTATAAAGTAAACTCTTCAATTTATACATCAATTTATACCTCTGGAGTGTCAGTGATTTGCTGGATATATTGTTAAGAAAATGGTGTTGTTAAAATAATAAACAAAAGCTCCAAAAACAAAATAATGGACTTAAAATAGTAACAAAAACAATGGACTTCTTTAAATCAAAAGCAACAACATCAGCGTTAAAACATAAAAGAGTTAAAAGATGTAAACAACCAACAACAAATTGTGGCGAACAAAGAAGTAAACAAGCAAAAACAAAATGCATATAAGACACACAAACAACAATAATGAAAACAAATTGTTTATATTTTTAGATTGTTCCCGAAGGCAGCCATCCTCCTTCGAGAACATTCATCGCACTATTGATCCAGCGATATAAAGGGCAAGACAAAGCGAACAATGATAGAGTACGAGTTATGTTAGTCGTCTGTAATGACGTCACGTTGGTTGCTGTAAGAATTCAATCAGTTGTGTGTGAAGACACGAGATCGAGTTATAATTCAGTTAGACTTGTGTGCAGACAAGTTGCATGTGAAGAAAACAGTTGTTAGTGTTGTGCTTACAAAAAGGTTATGCAACAAAGAAGAATAACGAACAAGTGTTGATGCTTACAAAAAGATTGTAAGCAGTGAAATATAACAAACAAACACGTATTGTGAAAGTTATCTTTGCATACGCGGAATAAGTTCAAACAGTGGCACAAAAGTTGTGCAGTCAATAAAGAATTGATTTAAACTTAAACACAAATTTATTTTTATTTTATTTGGAATCTACGAACTCATATTTTTAACGTTTTTAAAAGGTAAAAACGTAACAATATTATTAAAACCGGCATCCGCAGTCAAATAGGTAGCGTGTTGGCTTATTAGATGTGAGGCCACGGTCAGGCATCTCAATCAAAAACGGTAATCATAAAGGCCATCAAAAAAGGGTGATCATATTACGTATACTTAAAACAATTTGACTAAATCTTAAGCAAGCTTATTTTTTTAATTTTTACGATATTATAGGCTAAGTTACTTGATTTTTAGTTGACAGCTTCAAAAAGCTTTGCACAAAAATCCAAGGACAAATGAATACAACGCGGTATTTTCTTTCCACCTACAGCTAACATATAAATCAGCTCTGGTAACCCCATACAAATATTGTGTAGTCTTGGGTGAATAGATGGATTGACTTCTTAACTGCTATCTGGTTAACTGGCTGGCTGCCAGTGTTTGTTTCAGTGCCTATTTAGCAAATGTTACTTCAAAAGGCCGTCCATCCATCCATCCGTCGTTGATTATTGATTGAAAATTGTTTTGCAATTACCAACTAAATTGTAGTCTATTCTTGTAGTTGAAGTTGTTGTTGTTGTTGTTATTGTTGCTATTGTTGCAATCGTATAACATTACGATGATTATTAAAATTATATATAGATACATACATACATAGATGTATATAGTTACAATGTTTATATGTTGCTGTTGTAGTTGTTGTTGTTGCATAAAAGTTATCTACAATTATGGTAGTATAAGGTGCTGATATTGACACTCGATTGGCACGAGCCATAGTGCAAAATGTTTATAGTTTACAAAAAAATAAAAACAACCACATTTAAGGTGATCAGCACACTTGCAATGGCTGTGATTATAATAAAGAATCATCATCAGAGCCTATAAATGGTGAAAATAATTAAAAATAAATCTCACAAACTGACAATCCGGCAATCCGACAATGTTTGCAATTGTTTAAATTACAATTAAAACGATTTTTATTTGCCCGCGTGTTTTTTGTTTTTGGCATTTTTAACATAAAAGAACTCAAATATTTCATGACATTGTGGAAACACCTGTTTTCGTGCATTTCTTATGGGGAGTGGATGTTTTTATTTTTTGGTCGTTGTTTTTGTTTTTTATTTTTATACTGATGGTCATTTATTTAACTGAAACATGTTTAATTGAAATCATTTAATTCAACTTAAAAATTTCATTTATGCACACAAACAAACAAACAAGCAAACAACCAAACGTATGTTTTCCTTTCGTTTGGAATAAATTTTAATTTTTAATTTAATGCGAGAGTACCATCACAGTCAAGAAAAACGAATCAAGCCAACCAAACAGCCGTACATACAGCCAACCTTATAAATGATGATGATGATGGTGATGTTGTTATTGTTGTTGATGTTCCAACTTAAAATAAACGTTTAAACCACAATTTATTCCAACTATTGTTGTTGGAGACAGTGAAACTAGTGGTTGGAAAAAACTTAAAAATTTCTGGTTCCGATCATACTACATACATTTATGATGATGCGTCGATTTATGATGCGAGTCACACTTTCTCATTTGGAATTATGAGGCCAAACACCGGAGAAAATTGGAAGAACATAGCCAGTTATACTGAAACCTTGCTGAAATCTTGGAAGAGAGAATTATAAGTGGAGTTTAAACACCTTCTCAGGTTTTGTTGCGCAATCCGGCCGCGGATATGGATATAAAGGGGCCAAATGGCCATACAGCCTGCACTTCGAAGCAATACCGCAGTAGTTCTGGAGTGGGCTTAACTGAGGAGAAGGAGTTTTAGTGGGTGAAGGCCCCAGACACGGGAGGATAGTGTCGACTTCCCCTATGGTGCGGTTAGGAATATTTACTGAAGAGTTGTAATGGCCAATTATGTATATATGTGAATAATACAAAGATCTCGAACTAAACTCATTAAGAATTTGATAATCGATATATCTTTTCAGATATCAAATAATATATCTGAAATACCTAGGATCCTATTTGGCATCCTTCCGTCTTACTCAAAACAATAGGAACGTTTGAAGTCGCCATAGTGTAGAAGGTAGTGTGTTGGTTAATTGGACTCGATGCCACGATTCAAACCCCTGGTCATACATTTCCAATAAAATGAAAATATAAAAATATTTCCTCTGCGACTTATTCTTAGTTCTCGCAAAAACTCTGAAAGTAAATCAGATTGCCATTAAAAGTTTCTCAAAAATCTGTCCTTCGGAGTCGAGTTTAAAACGTATTTACTGCCACTTATAGATAAAATTAACACGTACAACTTGAGTATTGTAAGAAGCAAGGTCGTAATACTGACTAAAGGGTTGTTTTAATCATTTATATTGGTATGTATCTGTATAGGTAATTGAAATACCTATGCCCTGTAATATCTCGGTCATCAGCAATGCAATTTGCGACGTTATCTTAATGTCTTGGAACTTGGATTTACCTTTGATTGATCAGGAATTTTCCCGAGAAATCCTCGACACTCACGAACAAAGACGGACGATGAAACTACCTTCGTTTCGACTTAATAACAGCAATGAAGAGATTTTTAGAGAAAATCGCTTCACCCATCAAGAATTGTGCCGCTTTCAAAATTATCACAATCTATGCCTGGAGAGCGCTACAGTATACAGGCAGCCTATAAGTTGTTAATAAATATATTAGAACACAACCTGTGAGACATTTTGTAAATCACCCACTGGGAACCTCTAGAAGACGTTAGTTGGAATTCTAAAAGTTTCTTAATGTTATATTCATAAACTTTTAAGGATTCGATTTCAATGCGTCTATGTCTCTCCAGAATATTGCGATTCTGTAATAAGTTGACATTAAAACTCCCGGGATATCTGTTGTAGTATCGTACCATCACCGTTCATCCGATCATTTCTGATCCATTCATCAACGATATACATGGTATACTCGTGGAGTATGTTTCAGAAGATTGTAAAAAAATTGTAGTCGCCGATGACTCGTAGGCTCAGACATCCAAATAGTAATGAAATATGAAAAATTATTTCTTTTGCAACCTTCTCTCAGCATTTTTTTAGCTAAACTTCTAAGGGTAAATAAAATTGCCGTGGATAGTTTCTTCAAAGTTTTGCGCCCTCCCCCTATTCATGGGTAACTTGAGTGTGTACAACATTGGTGGTGTGAGATGCTAGATCATAATCCTGACTAAAAGGTTGTAATGACCACTACAGAATGCGAAATATTACGATATGTAAGCAATTTTTCTCTTTCTCTTGCTGATTAAAGGGATACTCACTCACAAAGAATTTTTTTCATCAAACTAGTGCGTCAATCCACACGGCCTATGGAAGAAGGCATTTATTCGATGTGAAATAAAATTTGAAATTCCTGTGAAGAATAAAATTGAAAGACTAATTGTGCTCAGTTTGTGTTTGTTTGATCATCATTAAACCACTGTGCAAAAAAATTGGAAAATAAATGAAAAATTATCAAGTCAAACTATCTGAACTGACGTTCGTTCATTCATGCAATCGAGTAGAGTAGAGTAGTGTGGAGTGGAGTGGAGTGGAGCAGAGCAGCGTAACATTCTAGAGGACGAAAGTATTCGTTCGATTTATTTCATTTTATTGCTGTTGTTGTTGCCATTGGTATTATTGTTGTATAAATTGTAATATTTTATTATTTATTTACGCTGTATAAACCACTTGCAAAATGAAAAACTCGTACAGAGAGGTTCTCGAAAGGAGAAAGAGAAAGAAGAGAAAAGTAAAGAAATAATTGCATAAATAAATATTTGAATAGTCAATGTTTTATTATATATGAACATTTGTACATACACATATACGTACATATATATTCACACAATTAAATGTGTATGAATAAAAGTACATTTCAAAGATACACATCATCACATGTTTGAATACGAAATGAAATGAAATGAACAAAACCTACTGCTATCGCCACAAAAAGAAGATACAAAAATAACGATTACTTGTGATCATCTTTCTGTTTTGTATTCAGTTTTAGATACCCTACAATGCATCTGGTTTTAATGTTTCCTTTCGATTTATTCGCTATGCCTAATGAAGCATTTGAAGAGAAGGTTTTCTTATTTATCGAAAATTTTCCAAAAATTTTTTCTGTTTGGAACGATGCTCCATGTCTGACTAGCTACACTAGCAGTAAAAACTTGGCTAAGCCCTATACCTTTCTGAAACGATGTAAAATATACTACAGCACTTTTGACTATGAAAATGTTAATCAAAACGCTTGTTCTTTCTCGTTAAAGATTTCAAACCTTCGTTCTTTAACCGAAACGTTTTCCTTGTTTCAATAAAATTAACATCGTAAAGATGTGCCGCTTGTTACTATTTAAAAAAAAAAAAATAAATT
Organism: Sarcophaga peregrina; assembly: GCA_014635995.1. Lineage (NCBI taxonomy): Eukaryota > Metazoa > Arthropoda > Insecta > Diptera > Sarcophagidae > Sarcophaga > Sarcophaga peregrina. The sequence goes on from CM025789.1 coordinate 116,064,398, forward strand.
TGTGTTCTCATGGGTCGATAGTTGCAGTATTTTGTTACACTGCAAGTCCCAGGATAAGTCCTATGGTTTGAGATCATCTTGGAACATGCCCACGATTGTCCACCACATTAACATGGTTTTGCATCTTAAATCTGTGCTTATGGTAGGGTTAATGGGAATAGATTTGTATCCTACATCCGACTATTCAAGTATAGTCTGAGAATAGTAACAAAACAATCGATGAACAATTATTCAGCATAGGAATCTTTTAAAACCCAATGTGTTAATCATGTAATGAACAAAACGAATCACCAGAAATCACACTTGAGGACATTCCTCAAATTTAAGGTAAGAGCCTATCCTTACTTACATAGCCTTGATATTCGTTAGGGCAGCGGCTGTTAATTTACTTCCTTAACTTGTTGCTTATTGGACTAAGGTCTGCCCTAACACTTCCTTCGAAGCATCTCTGTTCTTGTTCGATCTTTTGTTCTTTTCCCTATGCCGGCTTACGCCAATTCTTTCAAATATCCCTCTCGCCAGAAAATTATTTTCCATTCGAACGAAGTTGTTTGATATTAATAAGCTGCTCAAAGTTTATTATTGAACCAGATGCTGAAATCGTTGAAATTTTCTCTTGAATACTCCCATGAGTAACTTGTAAAGCATGAATTTCATCTCACGAAAGAGGTTTTTATTACCCAATTTCTTATGGAGACCATGATAACACTTGTTGAAAAGAATAATCCTAGGAATATCCTTACTAGTCCCCATCATATACCATAATTTCTCTTCATTTATTGTCACATACATTTTGGCAGACTTCCGCTTAATAAAACTTAAGGCGGCTTAACCATTTCGCTTAGTGCGTGTAATATGCAAATAGTTTACATTTTGAAAAATAGTGCCTTTGTAAAGCACTTCCGAACTCCGCAAAACGCTTTTCATTACGACCTTGAAGAACACGCTCCACTGATACCACTCTCATAGGTTAAAAGAGATCCCTTCCTTCCTTCCTTGACGAAGATGCTGGAAGATGCTCCATGCAGCCTCACCAGTTTCGCAAGAAAACCTATCTCAGACACTAAAGGCTTCCTTACAGTCGCCATAAACATGGTTTTCATGAGCCTTTCTGGTCGATTGTGGCTTTAGTAGGATTGAAGGCACAACGCGTTCGTAAAAGTATTATATGTGAGAGGGAGAAGACCTATACACTTGTAGTTGACGCATATCATGGCGTTGATTGAGACATTATATATACAATCCGATATTATTAGGCATTGGAATATTACAAACATACACATTTGACCATTGTAACCCTTTAGTCAGGAATAGAGCTTAGCTTCTCGCACCACCCATGTCGTGTGTGTTAATTTCATGCGAGTAGCGAAGCCTACAGTTTAACGTCGACTCCGAACGACAGATTTTTGAGAAACTTTTTCAACTTTTTCAAAATTTCATAAGGAAAATAATTTTTTAAATACTCTCTTAGAACTTGTACAAGCCCGCCTCTGATAACATTAAACTTGACGCGAATAACTTTGTTTGCAAAAGCTTGCAAACCTAATCTGTTTGATGAAAATCACTCCATTATTTACGGAGTTTTCTATCATACGTGTATGGTATGATCAATTCGAATATGATCGAACATAACTTTTTGTACTTGTTTGCGCTCCTTTAATTTGTTGTATTTTTGATTACAATCAGTCAAGCAACAATCGATGATATGCCAGGTTTGAATGTGATGACTGATGTCTAGTTGACTGACTGACTGGCTGACTGACTGAGCGGTTGTTGGCAGGTAGGTTAGCTTACTAACTGAATGGAGTGAATGTTATGTTGGTGGTGTTGCATAAAATAGCATAATTTAAGATTCATTTGAGGTGATTATTTTGGCATAATTTAGGAAAGTTTCATGAGAGTGTAGAACGAAACTAACAACATAACTTTGTTTCAAACTTGAATTCAATTTAGTCTTAAAATCAATCTCCATATTATTCAAACTGTAGACTAAAGTCTGGCAATGAATATCCTTTCTTATTACTCTGCAGAAACCCTTAAGGTGGTGGCGGTGGGTATATTATGGCAGAAATTAATTCTAAACACAAACAACGACCAGACCAATAACGTATAAATCATTTCAAATATGAAAATGAAATCATTATGAGTTGGTGTTTTTCTCTTTTTTTTTTTTGTCGTAGAGAAAAGGGTTTATTTTACTACAACTAAGTACTTCAAGTATTTATAGTTCGTATCGCATAAATTGCAAAACTAAAAACCTAAACCCTCAGTCTCAATCTCAGTGTATTGAATGAAATAAAATTTTGGAAAAACACGCAAAACTCGCATTTGTCATTGAGTTTTTGGCTTTTAGTTGTGCAACAAATACATTAATTTATAGAGTTTATTTTGCAACAAAACAAAAACTAAAACAAAGGACAACATGCAACATTTCTTAATGTTGACTATGTCGGTGTAAATGTATTGAATATTAAACAATGGAAAATTAAAAATCAAACAAACGAGAACAACAAGGAAAATGTTGTTGCTACAGTCAATCAAGTTGAACTAACTAAAAACATTCACTATCAACGATATGGAAGACAATGCCACTCGATATGTTCAATTAAATCCTAACTTTGGGTTTGAGTCCCGTTTTAAAATTATGATGAAGACTGGCAGTGAATTTTCCACTCTCTTGCTTATATGGTAGTTAACTAGCCCCATATTTATTAATCGATTTATATATACTCGTACATAGTATATCCATGATCTTGTTGAGAATATGATCTACTAAAGTGAAGGCCATTTAAGAGTTTGAATTTAAAAATACAATTAAACATGAAGAGTTTGAAAATTTTCTAAATTTATAAGGTGAGGTAATTGATGCGGTTAGGATTTTTTTTTACGCCGAGAAGGGGCAAATGTACCTAACCGCACCATAGAGGAAGTCTTCCATCCTCCGTGTGTGCGGACTTCACCCACTAAATCCCCTCTTCGTCTCGTGGATTTGATGCGTCCCCTCCGGAACTACAATGGTATTACTTCGGAGTAGGGTTCTTTTGACCCTTTGGCCCCTGCATGCTCATATCCACGTTCGGATTGCGTATCGAAAGATGAGGACACATTCCCTCCACTATTCTTCTGGTCCCTGTTTGGAATATCGTTTGACACGTGTGTTTGTGTCATCTGTGCCGGCGTGCCTGCATGTTCTGCAGCCTCAAGATCTCTCTTTTTCAGCCTTAAAATGCGCTCCACGTAGTTCGCCACTGAGGCCCAATTTTCTCTACTCGCAACCATAACTCAAACAATTTTAGCGGCCGTGATCATTCCAATTATTGACGTCAGTCAGTCTGCCAGCATGGACATTCGAAATCAGCGTGCTCTGCTTCATCAATTACCTCCCTCGTAAAGACAGTAAGGGGAGGCGGTCTTGTCCAGTCTGCGCAGTTATTTCCTAAAATATCCGCATCCCTATAACATCTGTAGAACATTTGTGTTAATTTACCTCTTCAAATTTCCGATCAATACATGGTCTTATGCCTAGAATAAGTCCCGCCGTCCACCTTCCTCTATACTCATCGTGCCATCGTCGTTGCTATTTTGAAATGGTGTTTTCCCTAAAGCGGCCGGTTATGTGATTTCGAGCTGATTTCGCCTTATAAATCTACATCTGTTCTGCTGCCAGTAGATCCACAGCGATTGTACCTGCTATCACAAGTACGGCTGGGGTGGACACTGTGCGATATGCCGACGTGATACGCAATGCAACCCTTCTCTGTACCGATACAAGTAAGTTTGCCTGCTTTTCTAGCGAGCTCATCTAGCGTTTCAGACCAAATTTGCTCCTATAGAGCATAAAGCTGCTTCCAACCTCCATCAGGTGTCTTCGTCCCGCCGGTAGCCGGCCTCAAATATTCGCCATTAATCTGATAAGCTGTCCAACGATCTTCCTCCAATTAGGAATAGAATATCGTCACATTCATATTGCTGCCACGGCTGTCCTCGCAGTACCTCATTGGATCTAATAAATTTTAGAGCGCTCTTTCCAGGGTATGGTACCGTATCTCAGCAGTGGCAACACGAATATAGTCGCTCAATGCAGAATACAAACTGACAGATTCCAAATAATCGATGGTTTAAATTTTAACCGATAGGTTGTCCACCCGATGCGTATCTGTTTGTATTATCGAGGAAGCAAATAGACCTAAAAACTAGAGTCCAATTTACTTTTGAACAATGACTGAAAAACATGGAGTTGAACTTAAATCAACTTTCAGTGATTTTGTTATTGAAGCTTCACTGTCATCATTTTCAGAGCAGAAACTCTCGTTGTCTTGTGACGATATCAAGTTGCAAAAAATCACTACAATGCTTGATTTTTGTCACCTATTAGGTACTTAAGTTGTTTTCTTTCTTAAATTTCTGTCTTTCGTCGTCGACATTAATCTATAGGTTTCACCATTCATGGAGAAAATTAATACCTACAACATGAAGGGCGTGAGAAGCTAGCTTGTAGTCCTGACTAAAGGGTTATTATGTACAGAATTAGCAAGTAAGTAGCATGCATTGTAAGGGGTGTTAGCGTACTGAACAGCCATACATGTTTAGCGTAAGTTTTCTAATCTCTCTTGGTTTAGATTTTAAATTGTTAATTTATGTTGTTGATACTTTTTTGTTGTTGTTTGTTATTTCTTATTTACAATTCGATTTCAATTTGTTTTACTATTACGATATTGTGGTCATTTCAAATGTTTTGTAATTGAAAACTATTCTTGTGTATTTGCATGGGGGAAGTATATCTACATATATGTACTATACAAAACTAAATATAAACCTAATACTATCACGTATGCAATTTAATTAAGTCAATATTCATTTAATAGCGCACAAAATTTTAACCGTTCAGGTATAAATAATATACGCAATATTTAGCTTACTCAATATTCTTTTGACAACGGGTAAACAAACCAGCTGGTTGTTTCAAAAGCATTGTTTTTGTTTTTTCTTTTTGTTTGTCGTTGTTGACATTTGAGTTGTCAAATATCAACAGGAAGTGTTCGGTTACTTATAATATGCTCACTAAACAGACTTATGACAGTGATGTATTTAAAGTTTTACCGAATATTATAACAATTAGCATTTAATTGAGCAATAATTAATTGAGATTTTCTATGAAATATTGTGATCAATATTGGCGTTAATTGCGATTTACGTGCATACGTGAACGTAGTATAAGACTGATACTTGGCGTTGCCATACTTTAATTCCAAAAATGGGTCGATTTTAATAACTATTTCAAGTACGAGTTCTTTTTTACATTAATTCGTAATGAAACATTACAGTGAAGCTTTAAGTTCTGTCAAAAGTCATCAGCATATTGCACCCTGTCAAGACTTGAACAAACAAAATTATTTCGTTTGTGTTTAACAGCCTAGTTATTGGATAGAAATTTAAAAAAATACGTCAAGGTTACAAATTCCTCTCCCAACCATCCTAATCTGACATATGTAGTGTGATTAAAAGAGTTCAGATCTGATACAGACTGACATTTTGCGTTCACATTAATCTCCTGGATATGTGTTAAGAGATCTGACCTTTTGATATTGATTTCCGTCATTTGAGGAGTCAATTCTTTAGTATTCATGCTCATTTTGTGTGATATTCCATTTGCCTTCTCTTAATTGTTCCAATTATTCTTGCACTGAAAAGTTGTGTTTTCGTCATTGTTTTCGCCCACGTGGTACTGTTGTCATATTGCATGTTCTTTCATATGGAATCTATGCAAATAGCTACAAAAATTCCTATGACTTCAACAAATTGTTCTATAAATTGGAGGCATGTGGAGCGAAATAATTCCAAACGTCCGCGTTCCTCTTCTCCCACGAAGGGGTAATCACCTTGTCTTGGCGGTGAAGGTGAAAGTTTATACTGCAAGGTCTCAGCTGACTATACCGGTTACCTAAAATGAATGGATTAATCATAAGCTTTAAAAAGAGGGCATATTTTGTGTTATACCCATGAAGAAACTCACGGGTATCTTATAAGCGAAAATCCATGTCAGCAAAAGAAATTTAACTTAATTAGGAGGTACAAAAGACAGGTCATAGCAATCTTATCTCACTGTCAGGCTTTCATTCGAGCACTCAACAGTTATGAATTTAAATCGATAATAGTATGGAATCATCTAGGGAAGCTCAATTACCAGAGTGCCAGAATTTTGGAGAATATATGTTCAACGAAAGAGGAGGTAAAAGGAGATTAGTTAAGCTTATTCTTAAACCAATTGGGTTTGAGGTAAGGCAAAACAGGGTAGAGTAGTACTTATTGTAGGTGGTTATTTGAATATCGGAACAAATGAAACACTTGAATGCATATCATGTGCTAGGCAGAGAATAGTCAGTTTATCAGGACAATAGGATTAGTAATAATGATAACAATTTCTTGATCCTCAGTATTGAATATCTCCCTTTTGTGCGGTAGTGCTCTCTACCAGCATCATTCTAATCGGTGTTATTCGTCCAAGTTGTATGATATGCGAATACTCTTTAATACTGACCATGGAACTGAAGCTATGATTGATTTCAAAGAAAAGTTTAAAACATCTTTTTAGAAATGCTTTCCGTCATGTAAAAAATTCGGAGGAATACTTCTCTTTCATTATTCAAATTGGAAAATTGAAACTTTTTCTTGCAATTAGTAGAGGACAGACTGACTAACAAAGCAATCTCAACCATGAATCAGAACCTTACCGTGTTTCTTTTTTGGTCTACGCTTTCGACAACAACAAACTTAATTAAGCAAAAAGATTTTCTATGGAAATCAGAATTTTTTTCTCCTCATTTGTGCTGCTTGACTTTCTCACAACTGAGTAGAAGGAATGGAAAATTTTTAAATTTTATTTGAATAAAGAACGAAAAACTACAATTAAAGGAAATAAATCTTGACCAATGGTGTTGTGGTCATTTAAAAATTATTTCCTTTCGTTTTTTAATAGAGCATAAACAGTAGCTACAACAATACAAGAATATGATTTCATTTTAAGTGAAGTGAAAAACTAATGGCCGTACAGGCTCCAGGACATGTTCCAAATAAGAGCCAAAGAAATAACAATAACAACAACAATAAAATGTTTAAACTACAAATTTAATTAATTAAAAACAATACATAATGAAAACTATTCACATCTTCTCTCTCTCTCTCTCTCTCTCTCGCTCTCTATCTTTCTTTCTCTAATCGGGCATAATGTTTTGATAACAATACGATGATTTATGAGGGGCAACCAACATGCCAGTTGGAGTTGGTCAACGTTTAAAACTTTGGTTCGCATAACCAAAGAGTTGGAGTTTGAAATTGAAACCGAACTGTGTGCTACTGTTCATGACTTGAGACTTGTGTGAGCGCTTGTGTGGCAACAGAAATTAAGCAGCAGCTCATCTTAAATGGATTTTGCCGCCTTAAATGGAATGTGAATTTAATTTTTTTCTTTTTTTCATATTTCTTTCCCTAAATAATACACACGCTTCAAACAGGGATGGAAAGGTATGATTTGTTCAAAGATAGCAAACGTTTTGAAAATGTCTTCGTACTGGACAAGGCAAACATGCACACAATATATGAAGTTTTTAAACAAACATTTCACCCTGGCAAAAATCATCAAGTCTAACAAGCAAAAATTATTTCAATTTCCTTCGATTGATCGCTGTCGAATAGCAACAACACAATTTCAAATGAGGTAGGTGACTGTTATTAAAAGTCTGGCGCCACGATAGACAGCCATGAAATGTATTTAATGCATTTGACGCAATTGGCGTGCAATCACTTGTTACGAATTGTTTTCCTGTAGTCGCAGTAATCTAGTAGGTAGTGTGTTGGCTTGTATGACGTAAAGGCCACGGTTTAAATTCCAGATCAGACACCAAAACGAAAATATGAAAAATATTTCTTTGGCGGCTTCATCTCAACCGATTTCTAGCAAAAAATCTAAAAGCAAGTAAAATTGTCATGTTAATTTGTTTATAAAATCTATCGTTCAGAGTCGACTTTAGAAACAGCAGGTCCCGCCACTCATGTATAAAATTTTCACACACATCTTAAGTGGTCTAAGAAGCTATGTCGTAATCGTGACTGAAGGGTTGTAAAGACAGATTAAGTATGTACGCATGTGTTTTCCTGTAGCCAAACTGTAACCCTGTAATCAAACCAATGCTCAGCTAGACCTATAAAGTTTGGCTAAAAAATTTTCTGGTACATGTCGTTACGTTCTGTGGAATAACCAGAGTAGAGTTCAGGACAACTAAATTATCGTAAGAGAATATTGTTACGAAAATGGAAATTTTGTTATCGCTTAACATAGAAATGATAAACAAAAACCACAAAAACAAATACAATGGACTTGTTTACATGATCAATGAATAAACAAAAATATAGTAACAACATCAGTATAAAAAAGGAATAAACAAGTAAACATGCAAGAACAACACTGCAAGGACAAACATAAACAAAATACACGATAAACAATAAACTAAACAACTTGTTTACATTTACATAGATTTCGCAAAGCTAAAGTTATTCTTCAGACAAGACAAAGCAGGCAACGAGATCAGAAAGAATTCAGTCAGTCTTATGTGAAGACATGTTGCGTGTGAAGAGAATAATCGGATTTCCAATAAAGAATTGATTTAAAACTGAACACTAATTTATTTTTAAAAATTAAAAACGTAAACGTTGGACAACGAATAACTGTTAAAGAGATGTTACGCACATATTTTTACAAACGAACATATGTAGCTCAGGATTAAGAGGAAACTCGTATGGAAACTTCATCAATTTCTTAAAATTAAATTTCTCTTCAATGAATGCATTCTTTTAAATTCACAACATCTAAGATTGAAAATAAATGCTGTACGTACTCCAGCAATTTTGAAACATTATTTGTCCACCGCCACCACTACCACCGACAACAACAAGAACAAATGTATACAATGACTTACACAAACTTGTGAAACAACTAAACGCTGCCGACAATAAGTCCAAGCGGCAAAACTTCAAAAGGATCATTTTCATTTATAGCGGTCTCCTGTTATTTGATCTCGTTAAGGGAATACCACATCTTAGACTCCTATTGAGATCAAACGCTGGCATTTTTTTCCACTCATTTTTGCGTTTTCCACCATCGCTTTCATTTTAGAATGCCTTCAACAACTGCCTGTAGTGGCTGGGAGAATTTCAACAACATGTGGTTGAAAATTAATTGTTTGTCATTTTATTTTATTTTTTTATTATTTGATTTCATTTTTTCTACAATAAAAGTTTAAAAATTCTTTTGGATTTTATTTATTTAAATAAAATTGTTGTTAAAAATTTCTATAATGAAACTGAAGTTTACATTGGATTCGTATTTTTTATTCATTTAAAAGATCTTTGGACACGTCTTCTCTGGATTGAGCACATCCGGAATGTTTAAGTTTCTATGGCTCTGGCATATAAATCAGGCTGAATTTGACGGATGGTATGGGTTATGTTGGCTTTGAGTACCGCAATTGTTCACATATACCTGCGACTTAAGAAAAGTCCACATGAGAAAGGCTAGTCAAGTCAACCTGCACAATTTCGATAGCCTTTTCACATCACCTTGAGGATCGAATGCAGAATATCCAATGTGGCATGAGTTGTGTTGAAACTACTTGTCGTTGTTGATTTGTTTATTCAACTAAGGTTAAAAAATTCATAACCGTTGACATACAGTACTAGCCATTGACAGCTGTAGCCAGGCCAGAGTTGTTCTCCAGAATCTATGGACCACTTATACCGCCAATCCAAAATGCACACCAAACAGAAGTTTTTTTTTGGATGCATTAGAGCTCTTGGTCTCACATGGATTGGTATTGTCGTTCTATATTCAACAATTCAGATATCCAGATGTATATATAAATACATATATCTAATATATAAAATTCTCATGTTACGGTGTTAGTGGTTAAACTCCTCCAAAATGGAGCGACCGATTTTCATGAAATTTTGTTTGCATATCGGGTAGGTCTGAGGATCGGACAACATCTATTTTTCATATCCCTAAATGTTAAGAGGGCGCATCAAATCGTTAAAATTAAATATTTAGGTACATATTAATCATAGACGAATAAAATTCGGTGGGTAAGTTCGTAGAGTCGATATCGGCAATCCCACCAAAAATGGGCTTGACAACCCTCCCTCTTCAAGTGATACCTATAACTCCTAAACTACTACCATTCTTCTTTTGTTCGAAATCCTATCAGGTTTAGATGGTTAAAAAAAATTCGATATAGCAAAAAGTAGGTGTGGCAAGCCTTTAAAATTGAATATTTACCGACATACGAATGATATTTGGAGGTTAATTTCGTAGAGTTGATATCGGCAAACTAACCAAAAATGGGCGTGACAATACTTCCCCTTTAAGAGATACCTACAACTCGGCTAATCCAATGGTTTATAACTATATGTGTACATATATTACTTGTATATCTGTTAGTTTTTGTTTTGGAGCGATTACAACAACTACAACTTCGTCAGCCCTTTATGCAGCATATTACAATAAATATATAATGTGACCTGATTTGGGCAATAAAAAAATCAGGGCGGGACGAAGTTCGCCGAGTCAGCTAGTATATATACATGACTGAAGACGAGTTTTCGATGAAACGTATGCTCAGTTACCAGCTAATCTAAAGAATATAATCCATATACAAATCCTTTTCTGTAGAGCCATCAGTTACTGGATCAGTTGAATTTTGTGCAGGTCTAACCCCAGATCTGCGAAAAGCCGAATTTATGCCAGAGTCCCGAAATTGAATACCTCGGATACTTCTGCACACTTTAGAGAACAGTAGCGATGTTTCTGGCAGATCTTGTGTCTCGTCACCAATAGTATTGGCCGATTGCTTTTGACTGGAATTTATGCACCATTTTGGCAATAGTCCTATCAGTAAGACGATTATGGCTATTGTAAACTCTGCAAAGCGGTGAGTACGTACACACGATTTCATAAGACTTTATTTGATTTTTTGGACTTGTAGGACGTGTTGAACGCATTATGATGATTTGATAAAACAGACTAAATAAATGACAACTCATGATAGCTTCAACAAGATGTTCGTTATCAACTGTCAAAATTCGGAAAACCTGCTGTTGAGGATCCATTAATATTCCAATAGTTACCGATATTTAGAGTCCAAATACTGTTCCATTTGCCATTAAGTTTTAATAATTTTATTTCATAAAAACTCTTAATTTTAACAAATTATTTTTAATATGGTTTTGGTTTTTCCAAAATAATTTGCTTTTCAATCTGAATTTATTTAATTATAATGGCAAAAGCATTTTTATTTCTCACCATTTGAACCGGTTAATTATCGTAATTAAGCATAAGGGATTTTTTAATTTTTCATTTAGGCAACTCACAGATTTCAGATGGAAATTTACTTTTTATTTCTGCTTAATTTAATCGTTGTAGGATGTCTGGCTTTTCATAGGGAATACTGATTTTTTTGCGTTTGCACATCTCTTGCTTGCTTATTTGGTCATTACAACCTTTTAGGGGTGCGGTAACACTGAATCCGATTAATTTTTATTAATCTCGACCGCCATATTGGCTCCGCCATTTTGAATTTTTTAAATCTGAATGTAGATCTGTAATCAGCGACGTCAAAACCTAGATTCGTGTTCAGCGAGCAAAATGCCATCGAAAACACCTTGAGCCATCTTACATACATACATAACATACATAATTGGCCATTACAACCCTTCAGTCAGGATTACGACCTAGCTTCTCACACCACTTATGTTGTGTGCGTCAATTTTATACATGAGTGGCGGGACCTACAGTTTAAAGTCGACTCCGAACGACAGGTTGTTGAGATGCTTTTCATGGCAATTTTTACTCTCAGAGCCTTTGCCAGAAATCTGCTGAGAGGAAGTCGCCGAAGAAATATTTTTCGTTTTGATGTCTGACCTAGGATACGAACCCTGGCCTTTTGTCTAATAAGCCAACACACTACCCACTAGACCACGGCAACTTCAAATCTTATTTGCACAAAAAAGTCCAAATTTGAAGGGCTATGTTATTGGAACATATGGTTCAGGGATTTTAAAGGTATACAGTTCCTGTTGAGCTCTTCAATATCGCATTGGAAATTGAGAATGCTCGATTATATCTTTCCTATGTGAAGACATTCGTTTAACTCATCGGACAGGTTAAGGTCGACGTAGTCTAGGAGATAGTGTGTGGAGTTATTATTAGCACCACTGGCGGTGACTTTTTTCACCACTCTTCTGGTAAAAACTCTGAAAGTAAATAAAATTGCCATGAAAAGTTTCTGAAATAAATTTTTGTCGTTCGGAGTCGACCTTAAACTGTAGGTTCTGACACTTAAGTATAACATACACACAAAATGGGTGGTGTAAAGGAATAGATCGTAATCCTGTCTAAAGGGTTATAATTTCAAATTGTTTGGTTTGTCAGCGAAAACTGATTGCAATGGGTCCAAGTAAAATGAATGAATAACGCGTTCAACTGTGATTACCCCCCCTTCAATTACAGTTATTTGCAGTTGTTTTTTGCTCACAATGTGAAAAACAAAACCAGTCAATGTGTCAACTTCCGTTATATTTTTATAAAGTATTAATCCGTATAAAATTTATTAAAAAATTTATTTATTTTAACGCAGATAATTAATGGCTTACATTGGCAAATATTGCTTTCTGTTAATTGTGCTTTTAAGGGGCTGCGTAGTAACAAGTTATTGTGGCAGGTAATTATTGTGTGTGATAATTTACAAGCATGACTTATTGCAAAAACAAATTATAAAATGAATGGATGAATAAATTATAACAAAAAAATAATAAATAAATAAAATAAAATCAAGTAAGTAAAATAAATTATAACAGTCAGTTAATTAACCAGCGTAACCAGTTAGAAACGATAGGTCCTCTTGTAAACATGAACAATTTTCAACAACTTTTCTCAAAGAGGTCACTCGATTATTTGTAGCTCTATGGCTCTTGTGTGGTGTGTACGTTAAGTGCGGTTATAAATATTTTTTGTTTTTTGATTAAAGCATATTTCTATTGTTTTCAAATGTTTATAAATTATGGTTTAATTTCACTCTTTATATTTTTTATTTATAATAGAAACTATGAGGCACATAACGAATTTCAAGTGACAAAATGAAGTAACTCTTCATTAGAAAATATTATAAATAATTAAATAACTTAAAAATTTAGTACGAAGTTGCTCCTACTTTATTATTTATGAATTCCCTTAATCTTGGACATAATTAGGTTCTTCAAAGTAACTTGTAGGAATTGCCCTCCATTCACTTTGCATTTTATCCCAAAATGTTTCAATATTTACTCTGGACTCCATCGGACGACATAAAATGCGATAACACACTATATATTGTGCATAACCATCCATTTTCTATATACAAAAAAAAAATCATATTCCCAATTTCATTGAAAACATTTTCTGCGTGTATTTTGCAAAAAATCACACAACAAAATTGTGCGTAATCGACCAGTGCTAAAGCTGAAAAGCAAAATAAGCATACAAGAACAACACAGGATTTAAACAGAACAAAGCGAGTAAGCTTATAGATCTGCTACCAAGTCAGCAGCAAGCGACCACAACACGAGTCAGAAGCGATAAAGCGAGAAGGCGATAAGCGATAAAGCGAGAAAGCGATAAAGCGATAAGCGATAAAGCGAGAAAGCGAGAGAGCGAGAAAGCGAGAAAGCAATAAAGCGATAAAGCGAGAAAGCGATAAAGAGAAAGCGATAAAGCGAGAGAGCGATAAAGCGAGAAAGCGATAAAGCGAGAAAGCGAGAAAGCGATAAAGCGAGAAGCGATAAAGCGAGAAAGCGATAAAGCGAGAAAGCGATAAAGCGAGAAGCGAAAAGCGAGAAAGCGATAAAGAGAAAGCGATAAAGCGAGAAGCGATAAAGCGAGAAAGCGATAAGCGATAAAGCGATAAAGCGAGAAAGCGATAAAGCGAGAAAGCGATAAAGCGAGAAAGCGATAAAGCGATAAAGCGAGAAAGCGATAAAGCGAGAAAGCGATAAAGCGATAAATAAAGCGAGAAAGCGAGAAAGCGAGAAAGCGATAAAGCGAGAAAGCGATAAAGCGAGAAAGCGATAAAGCGAGAAAGCGAGAAAGCGATAAAGCGATAAAGCAAGAAAGCGATAAAGCGAGAAAGCGATAAAGCGAGAAAAGCGATAAAGCGATAAAGCGATAAAACGAGAAAGCGATAAAGCGAGAAAGCGATAAAGCGAAAAAGCGAGAAAGCGATAAAGCGAGAAAGCGATAAAGCGAAAAGCGAGAAAGCGAGAAAGCGAGAGAGCGATAAAGCGAGAAAGCGAGAAAGCGAGAAAGCGAGAAAGCGATAAAGCGATAAATAAAGCGATAAAGAGAAAGCGATAAAGCGAGAAAGCGATAAAGCGATAAAGCGATAAAGCGAAAAAGCGAGAAAGCGATAAAGCGATAAGCGAGAAAGCGAATAAAGCGATAAAGCGATAAAGCGATAAAGCGAGAAAGCGATAAAGCGAGAAAGCGATAAAGCAAGAAAGCGATAAAGCGAGAAGCGATAAAGCGATAAAGCGATAAAGCGAGAAGCGATAAAGCGATAAAACGAGAAAGCGATAAGCGATAA